>CM077876.1:80223807-81498612 GCA_039720435.1 Amazona ochrocephala | reverse complement strand
CATACTGAGTTCTCAGTATACAAAGAAGACAAATTCTGTTATTAAAAGGAAATGCATGTATCTTTCTTATAGTTTCCATGTTTATGAAAATGCTTCTTGTGCACTGTGATATAAATTATATCTCAAAAAGAGAACAGTTATTTGTCCAGAGAAGCAATGAAAACAGAATACAAGCTATGCAGAGTTCTCCTGGCTAATTAGTGTGAAGTAAATTTAAGTAATAAAATTATAAAATTAGTTTTTAATTTGTTAATAATTGTTTGTATGCTTGTGTTTGTAGATACTGAGCTTAAGACAGTGTAAAAAATATTACCATTGAAAAGCAAACTTAATTTTTTTTCTGGAAATTGGAAAAGCAATATGAAGACAAAAAATCTGGGAGTCCCCAGCCTCCTACTCATTTATGAAATTTTAACCTTGCAATCCAGATTTCTTAAGAAATGAAGTGGTAAGTAGCTAACCTGCAAATTCCAGTATTTATTGAAGAGAAGAGCTACTGTTAAGTGTATGCTCAATGTAGTACAAACACAACAATGAACACATCATTCTTGACTCAGAATTGATATTGAGCCTAGTCCTTGATTTTCTAGTTAAAGAACATACTTTTTTGCATCTGCTTTCCAAGCTTAGTAAGACTAAGTCGTGCATGCAAATCAACAGCTTTCAACATGTACGCTCTTGCAACAAGGTTGACATATGCTATTGCACAAGGAGTTTTACATTTTTTAACTATTGCAATACTAACCAGAAATATATAGCTTTCCTAGGACCCATAGGTTAATAGGAAGTTCTTCGTATAAATGCTATCAAAATATTTCTACCCAGTTGTTAAGAAGACTATTTTTATTTAGTTGACTCTGAAGAATGGTGTCACCTTAGGCAGATTAGCTTAAGAGCTTTTTATTCACCTCCTGTATTTTATTTATTTGTTCTCCCAAATCCTGTGCTAACTTGAGACAGTTCATCACTAAGTGACAGCATTGCCTTATGAGCAGTAAATGAACACTGTAAGTGACCATAAAGAGATATTTTTCATACCACAACTGTGAGGATATCTTCACATACAACAACAGGGAAAAAATGAACTATCTTAAATTTTCAGATTTGGGGAATGAAAGAATTTGAAAGAGAAAGTTGGGAGAGAGGAAAACCAAAAAATATGTCTCGACAGACATGTCTGTTTAAATGAATGAAACAACTTTAAAAGTTGAAAGAGTATAAATGCTTTGTTCTTTGGAAAACCATGAAGCAATTGTTGGCCATATATAGTACATTAAATAAGGATGCAAAGTCCAATTTTCTTTTTTCAGTTGTTTCTTTTACTTTTTCTCCTGATACAATTTTTGAAAGGGAGTTCAGAGTAATAAAGATGCATACAACTAAACCTTCTACTATAAGAAGAAGCTACTTCAATATGCAATGTGATTTTATACATTTAAGTGTTAAATCTTTGAGTTGTAACAGGAGCATTCAAGACTAAACCCACTAATGCACCCATGTAGAAATATCGAGGTTGGAAAAATAGCACTTATTTCAATAAAGAAGCAGTGAAATAAAAGCAGGATGCTTATCCAGCATTAAAATATTTTATCATATTAAAAACAAGTTATAACAAACAATTGAAAGGATCTAAGGAAGCAGTTAGAAAAATATTATTTCATATGTGACAATTAAGTTCTTCTAAATTGAAGAGAGCACTGTAACACTTTCCAGTTTAGTTGTAGTTTATTTCATAGAAATTCAACTGGGACGGGGAGGTTGAAATTTTTGCCAGTATTAGTAAAAAGGAAACATCAACATAACTTGATAAAATGCACTACAAGAAGAATGTGAGAATGAACAGAAATGAATGATCAGACTTCTCCAATTTCATGCTTAACAGTTGTTTCAATAGCCAGTTTGGTTAGATTAGCTCTGTAAAATCACAGTGAAATTGCCAGGAACTACATGGTATAGAAATTTATTTATAGAAATGCCTGCCTTCTAAATAACACTTTTCATTAGCTGAAAGCAGAGCAATTATTTACAAGGTGCATGGGTTCATTTTCGTAGTGAGTACACTTGTAGCAATTTACATGAAAGTGACAGATTCACAGTAGGTATGCTATGAATGTATCCTGGCTCTTGGAACTGTAACTAAGGGAGATTCTAAGGAAATGAAAGGGGAAAAGGAAAAGCAGATGGGATAATAATATCCATTTATCTACATGACTTAAAGAGTACCTGTTGTGAGCAGTTATTTCTTCAAAAGAGAGCCCATGCATACACAGATGTAGGTGACTTCTGGCAGTTCTGGTAGTATACTTGGTTAAGCATCTCAATGTCTCCTAATCAAAGAACAGTCTCTAACAGTACCTTACAGAAGGCTTTGTCAACTTTGTATGCCTAAAGGATGGTGTAGCGCTCAGCAAAGGTTCTATTGTGTCATACATCACTTTTATGGAATTTTCCAGTTATTAAATACAATGCAGTTTGGTTGTTGTCAGCTTTATAAAAAGTCTATGCACAGCCAGAGGTCCACTGGAAGAAATGTTGCAAAGAAATAGCAGAATCCTGATCCCCCAGCCTCCCCACCCTACAGCGCACAAATAACTTGTCTATGAGATGCCCAAAAGGAAAAAGTTGTTCTAACACTCCTAATACCAAGATTATATAGGTCAGTCTACTGTTATTAAATATTGCAGCGCTAGAGCTGTGCTGGGTTGTATGAATTGCAGGGTAGCAGTTTAAAGCACAAGAAATTGGCTAAAGTCTATGGGTAGGTTACAGGAGGGAGCAAAGGTCGAACTCAGATTCTTAGTTCTCTTCTTAGTTTACTTTTAATTATGAGGTCACAGTGTACTTTTACATAAAACCTTCACAGGTGCTTTTTCTGGGGCTTTGTACTTGTTGTGAAGGGTATAAAAGGCACTTAGAACAAGTTCTGATCTGACAGCAAAGAGGGACAGATTTCCTGTCCTATAGTTAGTTTCATTCTTTGTTCAAAATGGAGCAGCTCTAACAAGAGAGGTGTGATCTGGCACACTTTTTTCACTGTCCTGGGTTCAGCAGTAGCAGTCATTTTTCTCCTTAGTAGCTGGTGCAGTGCTGTGTTTTTGACTTTCAGCCTAGGAACAGTGCTGATAACAGTGATTTTTTAGCTGCTACCCTGACACACATTTTTCAACCCAAGAAAACATACTGCATGACTATTCATTTTTTGTAGGCACCACTGTATAATTTTGCTGAAGCCTATATAGAATTAGAGCACTAGCACTAGCTCTGCTGGACCAGACTTATTCTACATATTTTATTTATAGCTGGTAAAATTGCATGCCAAATGGAATGGTTTGTTAGGAAACAACCAGGGGAATTATAAAGAACATGACATCTTCTATAGAAACGTGGAATATATCAAGCCTCAAGCCCTAAGAAAGTTGTGTTAGAACTTTTTATTTGACTACATCCAGACTACAGACCACCACCATTTGATAAACACTGAACTGCATGTACACAGAACTGTCTCTTTGAGAAGGAAGAAATGGGAATTCATTAGTGTTGAACTACAGGAAAAAAGGTAAATGATCATACCAACATTATCTGCTTTTGCAGATTTTCCCATTCATTCCCCAGTATTTTCTATTTGAAAGTACTTGATCAGTTTGAGATCATAAGCAGTTCACATACAACTAAGCTAGTACTTTTTTAAAAACAATGACTTTTTTTAGTAAAGTATGACTTAAATCATATTCAACAACATGCCTGGAGCAGCAACATAAGCTACCATCAGATACATCAAAACATAAAGAACTAAACCCCAGCTTCTTTTGTTGGTAATGCCTGCACTTATCAAACAGATAACTCTTCATTTCTATGCCTTTCATAAAAGGCTATATGTTCCTTTCAACTCCACAATATCTGATAAAGGGATATTGCAATAAATAACAGCATTTCAGAGTCAGATGATCACTCACGCTATATATTCATTTTTATCCTTGCCATGATCTCAGATAAATTTCATCCACGGATGCATCTCAACCATTCTCATAGAGCATCATAATTTTGCAAGTGGACCATTGCTGTATACTGCCTCTAGGCAGTAGTTAAGGAGCTAAATTGTTTCTTTTTATGTTACAACAAAGCCTATGATAGCAAACTTTTGCAGTACAAAGTTTTGTAAATTACTAGACTAACAAGAGGTAGCCAGAGTTGATTTTTGCAACAAGCAACTTGAGTGTCATTATAAGAATGAAAAACAATTGCTTAAAAATTACCAAACAAGGAACATCTGAATTTCATGAACCATAAGGCAAGAACAATTTCTATTTTTAAATGTCCTTTAGTATCTTTTGTACCAGTGACAGCTTTCTTTTATGCTAAGCAAAATAAGAAATACCCAGGAAAGTGTGTAAGAAAACTCCAAGTACAAAATAATTCATGAAAAAGCTTTAAAACTGCCTGAGTGACACTAAAATATTAATAAAAGAGAAGCTCATTTTGCTTACCCAATAAAAATGCTTCTTGTTCAGCTGATATTTTTGCCATTTGCAGACTAAGGATGGGGATCATTCTTAGTGAATTACTTGCAAGGGATGCAGTAAAACACTAAGCAAGAAGAAGAGGAAGCACAGTCCAAATAAAGAACCACTACAGATTTTGCAAATCAGAGACTGTAGCATGACTAGTCCTTGATTATTGATTCTTTTCTTTCGACAGATGTATTTCATGTCCATTACATGGTCAAATTTGGCTTGGAAAAATTGAACTTCATCCTGTTTCTGCTCCCAGATATTCTGTTTCCTTTTCTACAATGATTCTTTTTCAGTGGTCTGATCTGTCAAATTATTCAACTTCATTTGAATGTTTTCTGAAAATTTTCTTCTTCCCAGTGTTACATTAGCAGTATACTAGGTGTGAATATAAGTAGTATATTAGGTGTGGGTCTTTTATCTTGACCTGCACCTTAAAAAAAAATATGCTACAGCAGAATATATTCTAACAGAATCACACAGAGAGTCATTGTCACAGCTGAGCCCTTCCTCAGACTACTTCTGTCCCACTTTGTAATAGCTGGATTTACTACATCAAGTTTATTTTTCTGGGATAGAACTCTAGTGTAAAGATCTTTTTTTTTTTTTTTTTTTTTTTTTTCTAGACACAGGAGGCTGTGTCCCTCAGCTGAGGAAGACACTGGATTCAGGTTCCTCTTATACTAAGCATCTTCATTGTTGTGATAATAGATAAGAGGTAAGCAACACCACTTGCTATTTTTAGCAAAAGGACATATGCATATTGCTCATTCACTCTGAACATGCTTTCTGGACTGGCCTGGGGGGAATGTCTATGCAGAGGGTTCCAGGTGAAGACAGATGGATAGAAAGCATTAAGGTGCTCAGTGCTACCAAACTGGGAGAGATATGGAAGAGAATTGCCTGTACTAGTAGAAACTCACTGGCAAAAATTCAAGTGCCTACAGGTATTAGATGCATAAAGAGACATTGTGATTTTGAGGACTGTGCCTGATAGATAAACTAGGCACCTGCATCCACCATTTGTGTATTTGAGTATATATATTTAAATATTATTGGTCATATCTTCCTCTTTCTGCTGCCTCTGAATGCAATTAGGTGGAGATCCTTCAAGTCCCTTGACAGTCCATGACATCCTGTTTATAAAACAGTGGCATGAAAATTTTGTTAGAAAATTATAATTTGACATTTAAACCACCAAATGTCATTTCTATTATATGCTGAGATATCCAGAATTAGTCTATTTAGCTACAACCCCTACGAAAGAGTAGCTTTTCATTGTGCATTTTACAGCTAAATATTCAAAAAGCAGTTTTACTTTCTTTCATTGATGTCATCTACCTGGACTTGTGCAAAGCATTCGACACTGTCTCACATGACATCCTTCTCTCTAAGTTGGAGAGACATCAATTTGATAGGTGGACCACTCAGTGGATAAAGAACTGGCTGGATGGCCGTACGCAAAGAGTAGTGCTCAGTGGCTCAATGTCCAGCTGGAGACCAGTAACGAGTGGTGTCCCCCAGGGATCAGTGTTGGGACCGGTCTTGTTCAACATCTTTGTTGATGACATGTACAGTGGGATTGAATGCGCCCTCAGCAAATTTGCCGATGACACCAAGCTGTGTTGTTCGGTTGATACGTTAGAGGGCAGGGATGCCATCCAGAGGGACCTTGACATGCTTGTGAGGTGGGCTGATACCAACCTGATGAAGTTTAACCATGACAAGTGCAAGGTCCTCCACCTGGGTCGGAGCAATCCCAGGCACAGCTACAGATTGGGCGGGGAGGAGATTCAGAGCATCCCTGCAGAGAAGGACTTGGGGGTGTGGGTAGATGAAAAAATTAACATGAACCGGTAGTGTGTGCTTCCAGCCCAGAAAGCTAACTGTATCCTGGGTTGCCTGAAAAGGAGCATGACCAGCAGGTCAAGGGGGGTGATCCTGCCCCTCTACTCTGCTCTCGTGAGACCTCACTTGGAGTATTGTGTGCAGTTCTGGTGTCCTCAACATAAAAAGGACATGGAACTGTTGGAACAAGTCCAAAGGAGGGCCACGAGGATGATCAGGGGACTGGAGCACCTCCCGTATGAAGATAGGCTGAGAAAATTGGGGCTGTTGAGCCTGGAGAAGAGAAGGCTGCATGGAGGCCTCATAGCAACCTTCCAGTATCTGAAGGGGGCCTATACAGATGCTGAGGAGGGACTCTTCGTGAGGGACTGTAGTGATAGGACAAGGGGTAACGGATCCAAACTTAAGCAGGGGAAGTTCAGATTGGATATGAGGAAGAAATTCTTTACTGTGAGGGTGGTGAGGCACTGGAATGGGTTGCCCAGGGAAGTTGTGAATGCTCCATCACTGGCGGTGTTCAAGACCAGGTTGGACAGAGCCTTGGGTGGCATGGTTTAGTGTGAGGTGTCCCTGCCCATGGCAGGGGGGTTGGAACTAGATGATCTTAAGGTCCTTCCCAACCCTAACTATTCTATGATTCTATGATTCTAAGAGAAGATCTCAAAAGATCTGGTAGAAGCTTCCAGTAACACCTCTGGAAGGAATTACTACTTCATGATTTCATGTAAGCTTGCAATGAGGAATAACTAACACAAAAAGACTAGGAATTACCTTTATTCTCCTTCTGTTCCTATTCCACTCAAAACATGGTATCAGAATTCATATTAAGAAACCAAGTCTGAACTCACCAATTTTACCTTTGACTGTAACAAAATAGCCCCCAGAGCTCAGTAATGCTGTGTGTTAATTATGTGCTGCAGCACAGTACATACTCTGAAAAGCAATACTGCCTTTGTCATTTGTTACTGATTACTCCATTCTGCCTGTGTTTGAAAGAAGTTATTTCCTGAAATTTGCTTTGCAATTCAGTTCATGCGTCTGCTCATCAGTTTCCTTCAAGCTGCATCATTTCGTACAGTTTATCACAGACAACAGAAATGTAGTGCTAGGAAAAATGTTCACTGAAACACACTTCTTGTGCCCTGCAGTATTCCCATCCAGTGCCATGCTGTCTTTGTCCCACAGTAACAAGCTTTCCTAGGCAAAACCTGCTCTGAATTAGTAAGTACTGTATCGTGAATCCTGTTCAGTGAGCAGCACAAACCTTGTGTTATCCTCTGAATGAATCATTTTTTTTGTTGGTCCTTCAAAAAATACTATCAGTCTACTAGTACCACACCTCAACGTACATGGCTGCCTTGAGCGCCTGCAGTGAGTTTAGCAAGGTGATTTTTCAAGCACAGCTACCAAAGGTAATTGATACTTTGTAAGCATGCATGTGCTTTACCTCTCCACTGAGTCTCCAGCTCTTGCAGATTAATCACTTAAAGTCCAAAGATTGCTTTGGACTTTACCCATTTACTTTCTTGAGCTTATCTTTGCAAGAAAAATGTAGAGGCATTATTTGAACGGAAAGTTAGTTTTCCCACCATAAAACCCAAAGATGAGCTCTTTGAAATTACATACCCCATACCAAACCATCTCTGCTTGTACTTCTTTCTTATAATGAGCTAAGGCTCAAGAGCTGCCAGGCACTAACAGATGATAGTCAGGAGACCAATCTGTGGTTATCTTCCCTAATAGAAGAGTTAAAAAATTTAGTTCAGGATTTTTACTAAGAAAACAGCAGGGAAATAGAATACAATTTAGGGAAATAACTCCATTCTATCATAGAAGTCTCATCACAAGATGGAATAAGTTGTTTTCTCTAGAAAATATTGTTTTCACTCCATTACAGGAGAGGTAATGGTGTCATCTAAGTGTAGGTTGTAGACACTTGATTTCAGGAAAATTAATTTACTTATGAAATCAATGGGTAAAACTAGTCTCATAGGGCAAACCTAGTCTCATAACTGAAGTTTTTCTCTTAGGCACTGAAAAACAAGCTTCTTGATAATTGATAAAAATCTTCAATTTCTTCTGTTTTGAATAATAGGCAAATTTCCCTCTCACTATGCACTGAAGTAGAGGATGACTTTAAAAAAACCCAAAGAGTTTCTTCTGTAGCTTCATATCACAGTAAGTCTTGGGGGATAGTGCTGGGTGTGGGATGTTGTTGCTTAGCTTGGTTTGTTGTTTTGTTTAGGTTTGGGGGCTAGGGAAGTGTGGGGGGGTGGCCATTGCTTGCTTGTAACAGGACACAGGCTTTGTGTTAGGCTAACACAAAAGCCTGAGGACTTGTCATGCTTTTCCAGGCTTCTCTGTGCCTGCTGTGAGATTCGTCTTGGGCTGTAACAACAGTTATCTGTCCAGTTCACTATTAGTTTGTTTTTTTTTTTTTTTTTTTTTAGCTTTCATTTAGATTTGTACAGTTGTGTAATATCAGGCTTATTTGATGTCAAGAGATAGTCTGTGAAGAATCAGCTATCAATGATGTTGATAAAATGCAGTGTGGAAGAAAACCAGAATGAAATGGCAGCAGGGACGTGGAGTTTGCAGACAAGGAGTGACACTGGTGGCTGCAGGGCAATAAACAACTCACCAGATCAAAGGAAGGCATCCTTGGTAGCTTTGTAACACTTAATTTCACTTGTAAAACACATCTCCGATGATAAATATAGATATAGTGTGAACTTGCACACCAATGAATACAGCCCAAGGTACCCTCCATAGGCAACATAAAAATGTCCTCAAACACTTCCTACAGTGAGAAGGAGAATCCTTTCAGCAAAGGACATAGGATGATGAGTAAACACTCACAGACTGAAGGCTTTAACCTGAGAGGAATAAGCCAGAGAAAAGAAAATTCATTAGAAAGTGTCTCTTTTTAACTTTGCATAATTTGAACTTGAAGTGCTAACATCACTGTGACCAAACTAAGAATTTTTTGATTAGACATAATCAAAGGTAAGGCATTAATTCTACTGACAATAAATTACTGGGCTTGGGTTGGTACAAAATCTTTTTATTTACAAAATTTTGAGTATAAAATGCTGATGAGAATTCTTTTTTTTTTCTTTTAAAACACATGCTTTCCAGCAGAATCTAGTTTTGACCTGTTTAGCTGAAAAGACTGCACACACAACTGTCTATATTAGCATAGAGTTTCCATTCAAATTCAAAACAACAGGGGAGAAACAAACCTCATGTTTTTGTCTCAGTGACTAGGAAGCAGAATGTCACATTTCATATACAGTTGTAAATAGGATGTTGGTCAGTTGGGGACAAAAGAAAAAGAAAGAAAGAAATGCATCCTTTCTTTAGTCCTTTAGATTACTAGACTTTTCTATTTTTCTCCACATTTTAATATAGAGTACATCTGCTGCTTAAAAATTAGATTCAAAATAAATCTCTGGCACATCCAATAACCAAGTTGAAATGACAAACCAAATTATTCAAAGCTTTGTGGAAAATACACTGAGCTCCCAGAAAAAGGACTGTTGACCTCTTTGTGCAGCTCATTAAATAATATGACCCATTTTAATTTAGAGCCTGTAGGCAAGATGATAAGAAACAGCAGCTCTTGTAGTTTTCATTTAAACTGAATATCACAGGAACGGGCAGGCAAATGTTAATGGAGGATAACTGTCCTGCACAACCAATTAGAGATATAGATTCTAATCACCAAAGTAGCTGAATGTAAAGCTATTTGTATTAATGCTGAAGCATTCTTCATTAAACAGGCATAACCCCATTGAACCAGAATATTTTTTGCTTTTGTCCAAGTCTTTTCTGCAGCACTGGCTAAAGTTTCACCAGACAAAAGAGAACAGTCATTGACTGCTGCCAAAGTCATCATCCACTGATAAAGATAACGAAATCTATAATCTGTACAATCAATATGTAACTGCATAATTTATTTTTAATTTGTTTAGAAGTATGATTAAAATTGTATTTAATGAAGGGCGCTTAAAGATATATTTCAGAATGTTCCTGATTTCATTTTCCTTTAATTTGCTCTGCACGTCCTTGTCAAAAGATATTTTCTCCAGTATGAATATGCCCACTTCAGTTAGTGATAGATCTAAGCAGTGTCTTTAAGAACAAACAAAAGTTATCCAGCCACCAACCATTCATCGAAGCAACTTGAAACAGCTTAACCAAATTATTCCCTTTATTAAGTCGTATATATTGATAACCAAACATACAAAGATATCAAATCAAGCATCCAAAGTAAAAAAAAAAATAAAAAAATTAATGACAGCATGAGCTGTAATTCCTCTGAGGATAAGTATTATGAATGATTGTGACATTGTATTTTCATTTTAAATTAGTAACATGAAGTCCATAGAATGAATAGATTTACTTAACCATACAGTCATACAATCAGCTTCCTGGGTTAGAGGCCTCCTTTCCTGTATGAGCGACAGTAGACGCTCGCGGCCCCTGCATATTCTGGTCCTGGAGCAAGCAGTGCTGTTTCCCCTCAGCTTCCCTGACACCTTTCAGCCTAGTAACAGCTTCCTGCAGCTCAGCCACCTGCTGCAGGAGGACCTCCACCAGGGAGCACAGAGTGCAGCCCTGCCCATTGTGCACCCTCCCCTCAGGAGAGCAGTGCAGGCGCCTTCCACAACCCGAGCTCTGCGCTGCAGCCTCCCTTCCCATCGGCTCCGTCTGGGTGCCTACAATGGCCACTGCCGGGGCAGCCAGAGCAGAGCTCTCAGACCGAGCGCTGGTCATACGGCTAGTGCTCACCACCCCATTCGCCTGCCCGTGCAAACTGCCTCGATCCCGCCCTGGTCGCTCACGCTCCCTGGGGCAGGTTTTTAACCACTCCGGGCTGCTGCCGCTCCTCCTGGCGCCGCACCCTGTGAGTTAGCTCCTTGAGTCTGCTGGGCTGCCTGCTTCTGGGCAAGCCCTGTCGAGGACTTGAGGCTCCCTCGGTGCCTGTTTCTGCTCCGAGTTGAAGCTCCTGCATGCCGAGTCTCCCCCCCAATCCCACGCTGCAGGTGTTAATTTTTACACACATTTGAATCCAGTCACTGAGAGTTTTCTGTAAGTTCAGTAGGGTAGTATATTATTTGAAAAAATAAGAGTTTTTTTTTTAAGAGAGGTCTTTGCATAGCACACAAATTATTGTATTTTTGCTCATATTCTCCTTCATTTGGATTTTTATGCTGCTCCATATAAGCACTGATGAAATAAACTACAGAAATGTGTGATCAGTATGAACATGTAATTTAAGACAGAATGTAATGAGAATGTCTGAAGAGATATATTAGCGAATAATAAAGAAATAAATATTAGTAATGGGAACCATCTACTGCTTAGCAAATGGTAGCAATAGTCATAAAACTGTAGCACCTCAGGAAAGTTATACTTACTGCATGTTTGTAGTCCTCGTCAGGGCAGCTGGTCATTGAAGGTGATAGCTGGTGAAAAAAGTCAATGGATGAAGAGTGAGTCATAGATGTTGAAAACCCAGACTGTGCCACAGAAAGGGAAAGTGGGCTCAGGCACATGGGTTCTCCCTTTTCACATCATCAGCTACGGTATAATTCATACACAATGTTATTTCTGTCTTCCTTTCAGTTCTTCTGGATTTTTTTTTCCGTTTGATTTAAGCCTCTAACCCTTCTCCCTTCCCCTATAACACATCAGTATTTATTCACTGTGAGGGTGTTGAAGCACTGGAATGGGTTGCCTGAGAAAGCTGTAAATCCTTGGTGGAGTTCAAGGCTAGGTTGGACAGAGCCTTGGAATACACGCTGTAGGAAGAGGCATCCCTGCCATTGGCAGGGGAGTGGGACTAGATGATCTTAAGGTCCTTTCAAGCCCTAATCATTCTATGACTCTATGACCTCCACCTACAAGACCCCTGAACTGTAATCATTCTAATACTAACCATTAAACTTATGCCTATGATGCAAGTTATTTTTTTTTTAAATATTTCATTTTTTTTTTTTTTTAATTTTTCACAAGACATATGTATTTTCACAAGACATAGCAGGTGGTCAATGGGTTAAGCATACAAAGCTAAGATCATCTAGGGTAATTTTATTTTCTGCCAAGATTTACATTTATGCTGTGATAAGTGGAGGCACTTCATAGTCAAAAATTTAACTGTTACTGAAGCCACCTTGCATCATCTACATACATTTATATTCACAGAAGAGATCTTCTTTACACATCTTCTTCTGATCTTATTAGATAAGATTTTTATTTTTTAAAATACTTGACCAATGCTCCAGTAATAATTGGCCTAACAGAACTGAATGAAGGAGGAAGAGAAAAATGTCTCACTGACACAATATTTTTCAGCAAGCCATTGAATAAGAGCTGTGAGCCATGCTGAGTATGAAATCTGTATTTAAGTTTGATTAGTGCTCAGATTGCAAGATGCCCTGATAGTGTCAATAAATCAGAATATAATTTCACACAAGAGAGTAACTAACAGTATTCTGATGTCACATTTAAGTGCAAAGATGTCTAAAACCATAGTCACAAGGCTGAGATTCTAATTAGTCATGAAGGTGGTAAAATTGATGTAAATCATGTTTGCCCTTTCAAGCTAAACAATTAAAATTAGCAGTGGCATTAGCATTCTCATTAAATTTTGAATAAACAAAAATCACCTAAACTCCTGTAGAAACCTGACCAGAATACAAACTACAGTTATCAATACCACCAAGGGAACCAGGAAAGAAGAAAATATGAATGACTTTAAGGAAAATTCTTCTGGAGGGAACATTTTGTAGACATAGAATCATAGAATAGTTAAGGTTGGGAAGGACCTTAAGATCATCTAGTTCCAACCCTCCTGACATGGGCAGGGATGCCTCACACTAAACCATGCCACCCAAGGCTCTGTCCAACCCAGCCTTGAAAACTACCAGTGATGGAGCATTCACAACTTCCCTGGGCAACCCATTCCAGGGCCTCACCACCCTCACAGTAAAGAATTTCTTCCTTAGATCCAATCTAAACTTCCCCTGTTTAAGTTTGAACCTGTTACCCCTTGTCCTATCACTACAGTCCCTCACGAAGAGTCCCTCCCGAGCACCTCTATAAACCCCCTTCATATACCTTCTCTTCTGCAGGCTGAACAGCCCCAACTTTCTCATCCTATCTTCATACGGGATTTGCTCCAGTCCCCTGATCGCCCTCATGGCCCTCCTTTGGACTTGCTCCAACAGTTCTATGTACTTTTTATGTTGAGGACACCAGAACAGCACACACTACTCCAAGTAAGGTCTCACAAGAGCAGAGTAAAGGGGCAGGATCACTCCCCTTGACCTGCTGGTCACACTCCTTTTGATGCAGCCCAGGATATGGTTGGCTTTCTGAGCTGCAAGCGCACACTGCCAGCTCATGTTCATTTTCTCATTGACCAACACCCCCAAGTCCTTCTCCGCAGGGCTGCTCTGAATCTCTTCTCTGCCCAATCTGTAGCTGTGCCTGGGATTGCTCTGACCCAGGTGGAGGATGTTGCACTTGTCATGGTTAAACTTCATCAGGTTGGCATCAGCCCACCTCACAAGCATGTCTAGGTCCCACTGGATGGTATTCCTCCCCTCTAACATATCAACCGAACCACTCACCTTGGTGTCATCGGCAAATTTGCTGAGGACGCACCCAATCCCACTGTCCACATCACCAATAAAGATGTTGAAAAAGACCGGTCCCAACACTGATCCCTGGTGGACACCACTCATTACTGGTCTCCAGCTGGACATCGAGCCGTTGAGCACAACCCTTTGTGTGCAGCCATCCAGCCAGTTCTTTATCCACCGAGTGGTCCACCTATCAAATTGATGTCTCTCCAACTTAGAGAGAAGGATGTCATGTGAGACAGTGCCAAATGCTTTGCAAAAGTCCAAGTAGATGACATCAACTGCTCTATCCTGTCCATCAGTTCCGTAGCCCCTTCATAGAAGGTCACCAGATTGGTCAGGTAGGATTTCCCCTTAGTGAAACCATGCTGGCTGCAATCAAGCACCTTGCTGTTATTCATGTGCCTCAGCATGCCTTCCAGGAGAATCTGCTCCAAGATTTTGCCAGGCACAAAAGTGAAACTGACTCGTCTGTAGTTCTCCAGTTCATCCATTTCTCCTTCTTGAAAATGAGGGTCATATTTCCCTTTTTCCAGTCCTCGGGAACTTCACCTCACTGCCATGATTTTTCAAATATGATGGACAATGGCTTAGCAACTTCATTTGCCAGCTCCTCCAGGACCCGTGGATGGATTTCATCCGGTCCCATGGACTTGTATACATTCAGGTTCCTAAGACGGTCCTGAACCTGATCCTCTCCTACAGTGGGCCCAAGGTCTTCATTCTCACTGTCCCTGCATCTGCCTTCCAAGACTTGGGTGGTGCGGTCAGAGCATTTACTGGTGAACTGAGGCAAAGAAGTCATTAAGAACCTCAGCCTTCTCCAAATCCAGGGTAGCCAGTTCTCCCGATAGCTTCTGGAGAGGGCCCACGGTGTCCCTAGCCTGCTTTTTATTTGCAGTGTACCTACAGAATCCCTTCCTGTTATCCTTACCATCCCTAGCCAAGTTTAATTCTAAGTGGGCCTTAGCTTTCCTAACTTGGTCCCTAGCTTCCCGGGCAACATCCCTGTATTCTTCCCAGGCTGTCTGACCTTGCCTCCACCTTTTATAAGACTCTTTTTTCTTTCGAATTTTGCTCAGCAGCTCCTTATCCATCCAAGGAGGTCTCCTGGCCCTCCTGCTGAACTTCCTTCTAGTTGGGATGCATCGCTCCTGAGCTTGCAGCAGGTGATCCTTGAATATCCCTGCCCTCTAGGGTAAATCCTATGGAATCTTACTAAGCAGGTTCCTGAAGAGGCCAAAGTCTGCTCTCTTGAAGTCCAGGGCAGTGAGCTTGCTGCACACTCTTCTCACTGACCTGAGGATCTCAAATTGGACCATCTCATGATTGCTGCAATCAAGGCTGCCCTGGAGCATCACATTTCTAACCAGTTCTTCCCTCTTGATGAGGACGAGGTCAAGCATGACACCTCTCCTTGACAGCTCCTCTATTACATGCAGAACGAGGCTGTCTTTCATACAATCAAGGAACTTCCTGAATTGCTTGTGCCGGGCTGTACCATCCCTGCAACAGATATCAGGGTGGCTGAGGTCCTCCATGAGAACAAGGGCCTGTGAGTTTGGGGTTGTTCCTATCTGTCTATAGAGCACTTTATCCACCGAGTCCTCTTGGTCAGGCGGTCTGTAACATTTCCCCACAATAATGTCACCCATCGCTGTTCTCCCTTTAACCCTGACCCACAAACTCTCTGTTGACTGCTCACCTGTCCCCAGACAGAGTTCCATACTCTCCAGCCTATCCCTAACATAAATAGCAACTACCCTTCCCCTCCTGTCAGGCCTGTCTTTCCTAAAGAGCCGGTAACCTTCCATTCCAACTCACCAGTCATAGGAGCCATCCCACCATGTTTCTGTGATGCCTATTACATTACAACCCTGTAGACATGCACACATCTCTAATTCCCCTTGCCTGTTCCCCATGCTACGGGCATTTGTATAGAAGCATCTGAGCCAAGACCCAATTGAAGCCGGCTCATTGGCTGGAGCAGCTGGAATATCTCTACATTGCTCTGATAGTTTATTATAGTGCTGGCAAGTGACTGGGTGTGTTGGGATGGAATGATGCCCCCCTCCCCCAATGGTCTTGAGGAGTTCAGAAAAATGAACTGAGAAAGAAAAAAATATAGTTGTGGAAATATAAGGCAGGGACCCCATTTCTGGTTACAAACAAAATCCTTTATTTCACACCTTGGGTCCCTTTTATAGTCTACTAAGTGCTAAGCCCTAATGTTCCACTCTCTTACTTCCTTATCATCCTAATTCAGCAAAACTACTAAAGGTTACAAATATTCACATCGTTTGGTAGTCTTTGAGATCCACACCCTGCTTTATCTTGCAAAAGGTCTGCTTTGTTTGATAGCCAGTCTTTACCCTTCATTGTTCTCTTTACAGTTCCCAAGGCCTAGGCTGGACCAGGACAATAGCACCTGGTGTTATCTTCACCTTTCCCAGGGCTTAAGCTGGACCAGGGCAGTAACACCTGAATCCATTTTGTTAATGTGGTGGTTTAAGTCTTTCAGCCACGCAGTTTTGCTCACTCACTCACTTTCCCCTCTTTCTTCCCTCCACTCCTGGAGGGATGGGAAGGAAAATTGAAAGAATGCAACTCCCACAGGTTGAGATAAGAACAGTTTAGTAACTGAGGTATAACACAAATCACTACTGCTACCACCAATAATAATGATGACAAGGCAAATACAAGGAAAGTATACAATAGCTCACCACCAATCCCAGCCCGACCAAGCAGTGCACCCCCACCGTGCACCCCCACCACCCTTCCAGGTCTCTGCTCTCCATTTTTACATCCTGGGCATGACATGCTGTGGTATGGAATAACCTCTTTGGTCAATTTGGGTCAGGTGTCCTATCTTTGCTTCCTCCCGGCTTCCCCTCCCCCCTGGCAGAGCATGAGACTCACAAAGTCCTTGGCCAGCCTAAACATCACCAAGCAGTAACTGAAAACACTGGTGTTATCAGCACTGTTCCCAGGCCAAAAATCAAAAACACAGCGCTGCACCAGCTACCAAGAAGGAGAAAAATGACTGCTACTGCTGAACCCAGGACAGTTAACTATTTCTATCCCTTCACCCACATATAGTAGATTAAACTTCACATACTATAAACATTCTTGAATATTACTGAGCCCTTGATGAAATTGAGAAACATTTTTTCATTGAAAAGCAGGTTTCTTCTTCTGTAACTACCCCCTTCTGGTATCCTAAAAACTAATACGAATGTCTTTTATTAATACTTTATCTAAAACAGAAACCATTATTTAGCTATGAATTTTTAATTATATATAAAAATATCTTCCTTTAATAGGTTAAAAATAAGCATGGAAGTTATTGTCAAGTCATGAAGACTTGCACAACTCAAACTGAAATGAAGGTATTGTACCTGCACTAATAAACACAGTATGTTGACAATTGACAACTGTCTCAGCGGCAATGAAATGCTACTTATTCACATTCCAGACCAGCAGTGGCCTGAGAATGGTTGTTTTAAGGTGTAGGTCGAAGCTAAGATTAGCCTGCTTACTGCATGTTCACTCAAAGAAAGTTCTCCAAAATGGTTCAATGATTCACTTCTGGTTGTTTTTTTTTTTTTTTTGTGGATTTTTTTTTTGTGTGTTTTTTTTTTTTTTTTTTTTTTATGGAGGTTTAAGTCTGTGTGATAAAATATATTCACACCATCAACATGGACCAAACCTGTGTATGAATACATAGCCTGTGTATGAATACATAGCCTGTGTATGAATACACAGTTTATGTGGAAGGCTGCTTAGAAATTGTGCTTTTGCACTAACACATCTCCAGCATTGAGATATGCTAATGTCCCAAGCAATTTTTAAGCTGCTCAGCTGAAACCGAATCAATTACCAAAGTAGGTTAATCCAAAAAAAGGCATTTATTGTATTCTTTTGTGCATTTAAAATCAAACAAGCAATTAAAAAAAAAAAACAAACAAACAAAATAGAAAGTATTCCTAAGACACCCATGTTTCTGTTCTGAACCAGTGACCTCTTTGCTTCGTGTAGTATAATTTTACTACAGAAAAGGGAAGGAATAATTCAGAAAACTATTTCCTTCCAGACCTCAAAATATTTCACCTACCTCTATCAAACAATAGAATGTGTACAAAAATACTTAGTTTATGCACTCTGAAGTCTCCCGTAGAAGACTCTTGCATCAGCTATGTTTGATAGTACTTGCAGATGTGTTTCTAGACTATTCTTAGTGTTGGAGATCTCACCTTCCCCAGGCATTTCCAGTGTTTCACTAGTTGTTTTTTTTTTTGTTTGTTTTTTTGTTTTTTTTTTTTTTTTGTGTGTGTTTTTTTGTGTTTTTTTTTTTTTATTTTTTTTTTTATTTGTTTGCGTTTGGTTTTTTTTCCCAGTACCTGACTTGACTTTACTTGACAGCGACAGAAGCACATTATTTCCTTTTCCCAGCTACTGCAGATGTGAAGAACAGGTTGTTTCCTTTTCTTGCGCAACATCCTTGTAAACTGCTCTTGAAGACTACTGCATGCCCTCTGTAGTCTTCGTCTTGTAACACTTTCAATCCTTCTCCACCTTCTTTGCACTGAACTCATTGGACATTTTCCAGGGACCGCCTAAAACTTTACCTAATCAAAGGGCAGTGCCCTTAACTTGCTATAATGTATCCACAAAAACCTTGGTAATCCTCTGCAGGTCAAAATACAATGTACCAGTTACCATCGCTCTTTGATACTGTAGCCCCTTAGATAGAAGCAGGGTCAACTCAGAACAAGAAGGGATTGCTGCGAAGGAGAAACTTGGTAAGCCTTTCTGAAGGTAGAAAGTATCTGTGGCAAGGCTGCATGTACAGGCTGCTTTTAATAAGACCATTATTTCAAATTTATTGCAGAGTATCTTTCTGTTCAGTTTTATTCTAATATGAAGTTTATCCCAATGTTTTTGCAAATAACTGTTGCTCAAGCCATTTTTCTCATTTCTGCATCCATACAGCTAATTGTTCCTATGTGCAATAACTTGCATTTGTCTCTAAAAATTCATCCTGTTAATTTAGGCCATTTCCCAAATTATCCAGATCACTTTAAATTCTAATGGTGTTCTTCCCCATACTTGCAGCTTTCACCAGGTCTGTTTCAAGTTCAAATTTAGTAATCATTCTTTATATTTCACCTCAGACATTAATACTACCAAAGAATAGAATGTTTCCAGAATGACAGTTTTCCTTGAAAATGTGTGACATAGGCTTCTCCTTTGACAGTGAATCCTATTAAGTCTCTGGAAGTGTTTTTTTACCAACAAATGCTTTATCTGTGCTGTAATGCCAATCAATAGAATATGTCCTTTCTTTAAGAATGTTATCTGAAACACTTTCAGAAGCATTATTTAAAGTCAAGATCTGTGACACCTGCTGCTTTTTTCCTCTCCACAAAGCTTTTTAACTGGTAACAGGATGTTTTTGGCAAATCTGTGTTGGCAGTTAGTTATTTCTTATTTTGCAGGTGCTTACAAATGATTTCATTGCTTTACCATTTTTCAAGGAATTTTAATTACACAGAGTAGCCTGTAATCTGTAACTCCTTAAGTTTTTTCCTGACTCAACCCTTTTTTTCTTTTCTTTTTCTTTTCTTTTTTCTCTTCTTTTTTCTTTTCTTTTTTCTTTTTCTTTTTCTTTTTCTTTTTCTTTTTCTTTTTCTTTTTCTTTTTCTTTTTCTTTTTCTTTTTCTTTTTCTTTTTCTTTTTCTTTTTCTTTTTCTTTTTCTTTTTTTCTTTTTCATTTTAATTTTTAATTTTTATTTTTTTTTTCTTTTTTCTTCTTTTTTTTTTTAGACATGCATTTTCATTTTTTTAACTGTTAACATTACCTTAAGATTCTAAAATTAACTACTGCTATTAGATAATCTGAATACATGTGACAGATTAATATTTTTAAAGTTTTATATCATGTTTTTCATACTAGTCTACACTGAGAGTGCCTCTCTTTTTCACCACTATTCGTTACGTTAGTTGTTAAACACAGCTGATTTTTTTGGACATCACAGATGAAAAGAAAATAATTTGGCATTCTGTGTCATCTGTTTCTAGCTTTTGTCTCTACTCAGTTATGGATCTCTACTCTTCTTGAAAATGTTTTTGCTGGCAATGGACAATAATACATGTACATTGTAAAAAAAAGTCTTGCTTTCCTTGACATTTTCCAGCAAGTTGCATTGGATTTGTAGTCCAACCTTTCTGATTTTGTCTTTACAAAAATTGTATTACTGTTTTATGTTGGCTTGGAACATGTTTTTTCTGTGTATTAGAACTTTTTTTATGCTTCATTTGTCCATTTTGGTCAATGTAAACTACAAGCTTACGATTTGCTGGCGCTGGTCTTCTGCACTCAACCTTCACTCAGAATAATTTGCTTCCAACTTCTTAAAGATATGACAACTCTCCTTCATTCCTTGGACCAACTCATACGTACTTCAAGTTTATTGTTTTCCACCAATATAATAACAGTGCTCAAAACTCTTTTAATTATTACTTACAGAATTTCAGTGTGTTTATTTTTATGTAAAGTCAATCTCAAACCTCAGCCATCTAATCCAACCTGCCACTTAGAACTGAGCCAGGTTTGATGCTAATAGAACATAGTTCTTTACAGTGCTACTCAAGTCATGCAAGTTTTTCTGCTGCGGTAATTAAAACATAATCTTGATCTTGATTTAAAGCATCTGGATCAAAAACTTCTCTTACAAGATAGGAGACTGACAATAGAAATATTGACTTACAAAAGCTAATTAAAATCCCAGATAACTGTGTTTGTATATTAAGAGAAGGTTTGTTTGGACTAACCAGGTCTTACTTGTGCCTGAAGCTCTCAGTTATTCTCTTCCTTGTAGCAAAACTCATGTCTTCAGTGAAAAGGACAAGTGAGGTGTTAAATAGTTGTCTCCAAGATCTTCACTGTTGCAGAAAATCAGGCCTGACAATCTCTGGATGCCTTTTTCTTGCAGAAAAATGTACATGAACAAGCACTGCAAGGCTGCTCCCAAGACTGAGAATGAATTTCAATTGTAGACAGAGGTCACTGCAGCATGGAGGACTCTGCATGCTTGTCAATGCTCCTAAGTGTCCTCTTATACCACTAATACATCTTTAGGCATTTCAGCACAATAGGCATGACTACACAGTCTGCTTTTGGGTTGCTTGCAACACATAAATGAGAAGTGAAATATCTGATTGCAGCTCCCAGAGCCTTCCTGTTCCCCCTGCCTATGACAACTTGGTAAGAGTTATTTTGATGTATGCAGAAAGTAAATCATCAGTATTGCTAAGTTCTACATTGTTTTAATGAGAATAACGAGTTTATCTTATTCTTAAAAAATTGCATTTTATTTGAATTTTACCTTCATTTCCTAAATAAATGAGGTTCTGGCAAGCACTGTCTTGTTATTTTTTAAGCTACTGGTTGACTGCAATTAGATTTTACTGAATATTCACAGTTACCAAGCTCCTACAAGTATCAGTACTGGAAAACTGATAGAAGAACATAATTCTCCTCCCAGTTGAAAGGAAGTTTTTTATTCCTAGTGAGAACAAAAAGTCAAGTACATAACCAGAAGTTGCATAGGATCTGAATAATCAACATACATATGTATACCTGACCATAACACATGCGACTACTCCCCTGGATGCCGAGGAGAGGTGTGAACACTGCAGTGGTGATAGGTGCTAGGGATGTGCAAGAGCTGGGAGTGCTATAACAATGAGAAAACAGAAGATGGAAATTTACAAATCCCCACAGAACTGGACTTCATACTTCTACCGCCTATGAATGAATGTGTCTTTTTCACCACTTTGCAGCAGTGAGCTAATTCTTCTGAATGTTAACTAGTCACCACTTTTCAGCATGAAATAAATATATAAACAAAATAGGTAGATAGACAAACAAATATAAACAAGATTTTTTCGCTGCTGATATATCACCACCATCATATTTAAGTGAGTCTGTATCCATATACTGTGTTCTAATGGTGAAACTTGTTTCAAATTTTTAAACGAAGAAAATGAAAGACATATGAGTTTTACATTGGGCTTCCTGACAGAAAATGCATATTGAATAATGCATACTATTATGATGGCCTTCAACTACCTCATAAATTATGTTTTGAAGGTCATTTCTAATACCTATGTACTACTAGTTTGTGTGATTTACTTAATTCCTTGCCCAAGTAATTTACATGAATAAAATCTGTGTGTGTTATGTAGTCCTAACATTCAGTGGTGGAATCTCTGCAAGCAGACTTACATGTGAGAAAAAAAGTTGGGTAGAGCACAAGCTGGAATGGTGCATTCAAACTTGAAATCAAAGGTTGAAGAACAAATTCAGATCACTAACAATATAATTAAACTGCTCTTCACATCAGTGCCATGGTTTCTAAGAAAAAGGGAAATGGGTGCTTTGACCTGCAATATTCAGAAATGATGCCACTATGCTAACAATGGAAACATGGACAATGTGTGTTGTAAAATTTGCTGTTTCTTGTTTTGTTTGAAAGATGTTTTTTGTTCAGTTACTCACTAACCTCTAAACTGAGTCAGGTAATACAAGGACAGGGTTACATTATCTATACAAAGCTTCTAGACCAAGGTTTTGAAACTATGAAGACAGCAGCACAACAGAAAAGTAGTACTGAACTTCAGACACAGCTGTGCATGCCACAGTTAAAGGTTAACTGAAGTAGTTGTGCTGTGCTTTTAGATCTCTGGAGAGTGTCAGGCTTGTAGCAGTGTCTTTGTGAAGGCCCTGCAAGGGTCATTGTGCCCTTTATCTCAATTTCTTCACTTTGACAGAAAAAAACTTCAGATTGTGCATTTTTCTTATCTGGTTATTATAATCTTCTGCTATTGTAAAATAAAAATGATTCTTCACTGAAATTCATTATTTTAACAATTTCTCTGAGTTACTTGCAGCTAGAAAAGCAATAGAAATATGCCTTTTAACGTATCACTAGGTCCGTGTACCATCCACCACCCCCACCACCCCCCCAAAAAACAAACAAACAAACAAACAAACAAACAAACAAAACAACAAAAAGCCCATCAAAACCAAACACAAATAAACAAAAAACAACAGCGAAAAATCAACCAAAAAGCAACAGAAAACCAAACCTGTGGGCTTTAACAAAGTATTTGGAAAATTTTTCCCAATTACAGGCTACAGACTTCTTCAATTATAATGAAAATTTTATCACCAGTTCACCAGTGAAATATGCCAATCTTTTCAAGAGAGACTTAGCTTCAAAAAAAATTGGGAACAACAGCTCTCAATTATGCAGGTACAGTAAGAGTCAGAGTATCATCACCTTTTGAACTGGTTGGAGTAGGATACACACACAGCAGTTCAGTAAAATGAGGTGTTTCTTCAGGCTCAACCTGAGGCAGATAGAGATCTGTTGCAAAACAGAATCTAACAAGCACCCAAAAAGTGTCAGAATCATAGAATCATAGAATAGTTAGGGTTGGAAAGAACCTTAAGATCATCTAGTTCCAGCCCCCCTGCCATGCGCAGGGACACCTCCCACTAAACCATACCACCCAATGCTCTGCCCAACCCAGCCTTGAACACACACAGCACCCTGCTTTTCCCCTTTGCTTTTTTTCCTTCCCTAAATAAATCATAGAATCATAGAATCATAGAATCATAGAATAGTAAGGGTTGGAAAGGACCTCAAGATCATCGAGTTCCAACCCCCCCGCCATGGGCAGGGACACCTCCCACTAAACCATGCCATCCAAGGCTATGTCCAACCCCACCTTGAACGCCGCCAGGGATGAAGCATCCACAACCTCCCTGGGCAACCCATTCCAGTGCCCCACCACCCTCACAGTAAAGAATTTCTTCCTCAGATCCAATCTAAACCTCCCCTGTTTAAGTTTAAACCCATTACCCCTTGTCCTCTCACCACAGTCCCTCATGAAGAGTCCCTCCCCAGCATCCCTATAGGCCCCCTTCAGGTATTGGAAGGCTGCTATGAGGTCTCCACGCAGTCTTCTCTTCTGCAGGCTGAACAGCCCCAATTTTCTCAGCCTATCTTCATACGGGAGGTGCTCCAGTCCCCTGATCATCCTCGTGGCCCTCCTCTGCACTTGTTCTAACAGTTCCATGTCCTTTTTATGTTGAGGACACCAGAACTGCACACAATACTCCCAAGTAAGGTCTCATGAGAAATGTTTGCTGCTTTCCACTTAGCAGAAAGTTCTACACCCCAGCCTAGCAGGCAGTGAAAGCACCTTATCTGTTCTTTTAGACAAACTTACCGAAAAACAACCCAAAGGAGAAAATAGAACAAGACAGAATTTTTCCATGTGAATCATACTCAGTCAAGTATAAGTGATATCTGAGTACCCTATTACATACATCTCTCTCCAAACTCCCTTTCAGCAGGTAACTACACTTTTCAGTTTCAGGTTCTTCCTTACTGTTGCACTCCTGCTTCCCTGTTGACCACTGAGCAATCAAAGAGTTAGCATGTTTATTTTGTTTGTAACAACACTCAGTAATTTTTTCAGTTTCTTCCATTTCTGTAACATCTATAAACGTATGTTTCTTCGCCTCCTGATGCTTTCTACATCTACTGACACATTTCTCCTAATTGCAGCAGTTAGGGAATATGGAAGACAACATTTCCCACAACAGTTTGTCCTGGTCCTTTGACTATTTCTCTTTTAAACTGCTTTAGAGAAAAGCTTCTCCTCCAAGCATGTCACATTTATCTATAAAATATAGCTCTGGTTATATGGCTGTTGGTTTTGTCATAAGCAGCTTTCTTTTGCGCGATAACTTCTCATCATATTTCTCTTGCCATAGGGATTCCAGTTCCTTTGGATTTAGAATCATTACCATTTTTTAATAAAAAGAATATTATCTTGTCCCAGAAATCATTAACTTTCACTAATCATGAAATCCCATTGTCTTTCCTTGGAAATGATCATAGGTTTGTGATGGCATAAATGACAAAAAAGGATGCATATTTAGTATCATATATGCAATATGCAACACAGTTTGTATATATATGTGCATTATATACTACAAGACAGCTGCTAGTATTGACTTATTAATACAGAAAATTTAATTCATAACGTCAGATGAATGAAGAACTGAAGTGAAAGACCTAAACTCCAATGCTACTATGGAATGTAAAGATTTATCAGCCTAAGAAAAAAGAAAAAAGTTTCTAAATTTAAGCAGCAATTCAAAATATATCTTTGAATGATTAAAATAAAAATAAACATTATCCAACATGAGAAACTAAAAAAAAGCTCTGAATTCCTTGAAACAATTACTTTGGAGTTGTACCTTGATTTAAGGGAAACAGATTCTTACTTTAATGGCTTTAGATACAACTTGTCAAAATATTCAGTTATGTCACTAACTGAATATGAGGTATTTCAAATATATTAAAATAATGAAGTGTAAATGTATTTCCTTGAAATGATAGTTGAACAAAGCCTAAAAATTAATATGATGCTGAGTAATTCAGCTACTTGTCTGACACCATTTCAGTGATGCAAATTTTATTCCAGCATAGTCATATGGAATGTTTGACTACCATTTTGTGCACTTGAAAAAAAATATTGAAGAAAAACCTTAATTTCCAAGGTTTAAATATTCACATTACTTTTAATTAATTAACTATGCATCCTCACCATAAATTAAGAAATAATTGAATCTTCTGGAAGAAAAGTCATTAAAAAAATTTTATGTTGTTACATATATTGCCTTTTGCTCATGCAGAGCAGAGAGAATATTAAAGGATGAGAGAATAATTAAGTTGGATGGTTTACATAATTCCAGTTAATAATAGATTACTTTTTAATTGTCAGATATATTTACTATCTTTTCAATGACTATTAAGGCTTCCAGGGAAGAAGTGCCAGAGTTTAAAAAATTCTGTGTTTACATTCTGTGTGTTTTGTATTGGTCTCAGAATAGCTACATCTTATGCCATTAGCTCTTTCGGTTGTGGAGAAAAGAGGCGATCATTTTGTAATTAATTATAAGCTCCCACCCAAAGACTCAAGGCCTGTTGTATTTGTCAATACAAAAACAGTCAAGAAACTTAATCTGAAGTAACTGTTGAAGTGGATTAATTAAAACTAATTAAAGCCCAGTATTGATCTTATTGTTCAGAATTTCAGTGGCTTTAATTCAATGTAGTCCACTTCAGACTTCAAAGTGAATTAAGTTAAATTAAATTAGGGCCACTTTAATTCTGAATATGTGTCTGCATTGAGATTAATGCATATTAATTTCATACAGGACTACAGGAACTACAAAGAAACTCTACACTGAATTGCCTGCTTCATAACAGTTGCCACTTCCTACATCTTTTCTCCATAGAAAATTAAATTTAAGGTAGTCTTCTTGCCTTATATGGAGATGGGGCAAATTGACTGTTTATTAGTATCTTACTTTGATATGTTAGGTATGTCCTTACTTCCATAATCAATTTAAACAAGCTTTCTTGAGCATCTAAGACATACTTTTTAGCTGCAATTAAATCTGAAATAGCTTAATGAGAAACTGACTTCCAAATGTAAAACAATAAGGTTATATTGGAATTTTTCTTTAATGTTTCTCACATGAGAAGTTAATTTTTAACAAAATATTTTCAAAAAAACTTGGCCTTATAAAAAAAAAAGACAGTTTTGATGAAAAACTATTGATCACTCCTGAGTATGTCAGTAACAATACTTGTTCTCTTTTGTGAGTAGTGAATGAAAAGAATCTCAGAAATGCATTACTCAACTGACCTTAGTGGACTTGTTTTGTAGAGAAATTGCTCTGTTATGCAAAAAAAATCCAATCTGAAAGTGTTTAATGATTAAGGAAATGATGTAAGAAAATTTAGTGATGCACAGAAGAAAATTTGTGGTACTCTGTACCATAAATGGTGCTTTCCACATTGTATATGTAACAAGCACATTACTAAGCTTAATAAAAGAAGTTACTCTGTAGTTGAAGAAAAATACTACTCTCATCACAGTGATGAGACACATCATCACAGCAAATCCACCAGATCTTGATTTGCATACAAAGCATCAATTTACAAAAGTGGTTCAGAAATATAAACACAGACTCAGAAAACAATAGAAATTCTGAATAGGAAAAAATCATAACAATTATTATACATATGTATCTGATCTCATTCAGGTCATACGCAATTTCCATTAGCAGTCACCTGAAGCAAATAATTTATAAAATTTATAGAGCAGAAATTGTTTAATCATCAGTGATATTGAACAAACACTGAAATCTTACATAAGTAGAGCTGGCACAAGAGGTGCTCTATCAAAATATATAAATTCTTTCAGTTTTAAGGTACCCATTATATATCTATTTATTAGATGCACATGATTAAGAGTATGCTTAAAACATACATCTATTTGGGGCATTAACCCACTGGTTACTGCTGCTTGTTTTCTTGCAGGCCCTTTAAGTTTGTAGAAAACATTTTTCAAACAAGCAAACAAGTGTATGCAGCTGAAAATTGTCCTTCTCTTTCAAAAGAGAATGATTATGTGAATAAAGTTGCTATGCACAGTAATAGAATGGTTTTCCTGAGAATAGTATTTGGTGAGAGAGCTGATTTGGTCAGTCTTCTGAACAGTAGCTGTCCTTTGCAGTATCAGGATGGCAATAATGAAACATACTTTACATGAGATAAATATAGACCTTTGCATTTCAGCCACAGCTTTTGTGTAGATGCAAGAAGTTAATTGCTAATGTTACATTGTAAACTATGCATAAAAATAGGGCAGCAATAATATTTGGCTTTCAGTATTTTGTGTAGCATAATGTATTACTGAAATATGATATTCAAAACAAAACTAAGTTCATGCATTTCTTCAAGAACTTTGTTTTGTGATATTACGAGTAATCTCATGTGGAAAAAAAGAGCAAAACCTAATATAAAGAAGTAAACGTAACAGTCATGGCGAACACACTACATTGGGAATTTCAAAAGTTCAAAGCAAGAGTAGCTGATTCTTACACTGGTGGTGGGGCCCTGGAATGGGTTGCCCAGGGAAGTTGTGAATGCTTCATCCCTGGCGGCGTTCAAGGTGGGGTTGGACATAGCCTTGGATGGCATGGTTTAGTGGGAGGTGTCCCTGCCCATGGCAGGGGGGTTGGAACTCGATGATCTTGAGGTCCTTTCCAGCCCTTACTATTCTGTGATTCTGTGATTCTGTAAACAACCATTACTTTTCTATGTCGATAATTTGTGAATGAGACTTAAAACAAGCACACATGCAATGGATCAGATGACACAAAGCAGCAGGAGGTTGGTGGGTTTTTTTCCATATTTTATTCTACTGAGACACAAGATAATCTCTGAATGGATCCTTAATCAAAAGGATTTGAAAACTATATACATAGGCAATTGCTAGAGCTGTTTTTAGCAGTTGATTATTGCAATTTATTTCCTTGTCCTTACAGAGAAGGAGGCATTTGTACCAAGAGCTGCATGGAAAAAAGAAAACAAACCGACATGGAGTCAATACCTCATGGGAAGGTGAAATAATATATTTTTATTAATAAAAATTCATATGTGAAAGGCAGTCTCAGAGTGGTTGCAAACATGGTCAAAGGAAGATAAAAATAACAAGGCGAATTTTTTGTCTTACACAAGCCATTCAACAGGCAACACTAGACAGACAATTCAGTCTTATCTTCTATGCAATCCTACTACAGACATATAAGTAAAAAAAAAGTTTTCTCAAGGAGAAAAAAACACTACTTAAAGCAAATGAGAGCTAGGGAATTGTGTTCACCTGGCATTAATTTTAAACTGTTACAAACAAAATAAAAACATTTGCATGTAAAAGCTCTAAACACTATAGATTCAAGTGGGAAAGGAGATTTCTAAATGTGATCTCAAGAAAGAGAAAAGAATCAAAAAAACTTTAATTTGTGGTGAGGAATTTGAATGGAGAACTAAAATGTCATCTGAAAGCCTTTAGGGTGGCAGCATTTCAATTTGAGAGGATGACAGCACTTCTGGAATGTAATAGATACTGAACTACACTGAAACATGGAATAAAATACCTCTTGATCTTGATTTCTTATGGAAAGATCTGTTTACTGTTAGAATGAGAGAACTTAATTCCACCAAATAGTACAATCAAGAGACTACATGACACCACTTATGCAATGATAAACCATTGTTTCTGACAAAATGTTGAAATAGATGTGTTTTGCACTTCAAATTCAATAAGCTTTAACATGATTTTAGCAGTTATGTTTTTATTCTGACCTAAGGAAATAAACAAACCAAGCTTCAGCTTCCACTGGAAAAAAAAAACACCTTTGTTTACTACAGAATTGCACTACACGGGTTACAAAATTGATTTTTCAAATAAGGTATGTCACTCAGATCTGTAAACACAGCAGATGATGTTAATGAAAACCTAGATCAGACTAAGGCTACCATGATTACATTTTTTTCTTCCATCTCTGAGTTTTAACAGTGACTCTCAGCATTGTTAGCAGATGGCACACGAAAGCGTAATCAAGAGTCGAGCGCCGCTATCTTATTTAAATCAGAGTCCTCTAACATTTTTCAACCATTTTCAGCTTCTGAACCTTTAAAAAAATTCGAAGCAGGTCGAGGGAGGTGATCCTGCCCCTCTACTCTGCTCTCGTGAGACCTCACTTGGAGTATTGCGTGCAGTTCTGGTGTCCTCAACATAAAAAGGACATGGAAGTGTTAGAACAAGTCCAGAGGAGGGCCACGAAAATGATCAGGGGACTGGAGCACCTCTCGTATGAAGATAGGCTGAGAAAGTTGGGGCTGTTCAGCCTGGAGAAGAGAAGGCTGCGTGGAGACCTCATAGCAGCCTTCCAATACCTGAAGGGGGCCTATAGGGATGCTGGGGAGGGACTCTTCATGAGGGACTGTGGTGAGAGGACCAAGGGGTAATGGGTTTAAACTTAAACAGGGGAGGTTTAGATTGGATCTGAGGAAGAAATTCTTTACTGTGAGGGTGGTGGGGCACTGGAATGGGTTGCCCAGTGAAGTTGTGAATGCTTCATCCCTGGCGGCGTTCAAGGTGGGGTTGGACATAGCCTTGGATGGCATGGTTTAGTGGGAGGTGTCCCTGCCCATGGCAGGGGGGTTGGAACTCGATGATCTTGAGGTCCTTTCCAGCCCTTACTATTCTGTGATTCTGTGATTCTGTGAAGTGCGTACAGAAGACATAAACTTTTGAGATCCACTAGAGAAACAGTACATGGACCCCAAAGGGCCTACAGGCTGCAGCTTGACAAAAAAACCACATCAAAGAGCGAATTTAGTGTGCTGTAGGAGCCGGGTGTCTTATGGGAATTTTCAGCTATGCCATGTCCTGCCTAGCAAGTGTTTGAAATCACTGAAGGAAATAACCTTACAAAGATAAGAGTGAACTTGAATTTTGTAGGAGAAAACCTCTCTTCTTTTACAGTTTAGAGAAGAAATGTATGCAGTGTCAGCCTGATCATGAAGACACTTCTGGGGACTGTGTGGACTTAGCAGTACTCAAGTGATCCTAAGGCTAAAGGAGAGAAAGATTTTATACTTTTTTCTTTTCTATTATTATAATTTGTTAAGAATGGTAATTGTTGCAACTTTGCAGATCCTGTGTTCTGTACTTTCATTGATGTAGATCTCTTCATGGGAAGAACAATAAGCAATCTGTCTGGCTCGAATACAGTGCTCACTACTTTGGGTGAATGCCTGCAAGTAAATATGAATTTTCCCAAGCATGGCTCTTTTCTACTATCCACCTCCTTTTCCTTACATTTCTAAACAGATAATTTTTCTTTTTCCTGTGCCTTCTTGTTATTTATGTTTTGGATTTTATGTATGCCCTCTCCTCTCTTATTAATGTATTAAAAATAACATGGCTACTAAAACCAAAAACACATGCAAAGCTATTATGTAATTACTAATTTCCATCACGGAACCCATTAGGTGTTTTTAAAAGTACCAATTCAGTAAAGTAACAAAAGCTGCTAATATCTAGTTCAAGAGCATCAATGTTTTTAGCTTTGTAATACTTGTTTTTCCTCATAACTGGAGGACAGATAAATAGTCATAACTCAACAAAAAATAGCAAAACAGTTTAATATGTTCTGCTTTTTGATAGACACTGGATCTACCACCTAAGCTTTTGTCTGCACAGTACTAATGTTTTCAGAGCAATGTTTTGTGGCTTACTTTCACAAAGAAGTTAATCTCTTTTCATGGAAGTTTTATTTTGTATGTTATTCTTTTGCATTTAATTTTATTAGTGTTCTTAATTATTACATTTCATCAGCTCAAATTAATGAATATCTGGACATACCATGAATAGACTTCACTTGGAACTTTTTTCCAGATGTTTCCATCCACATTTCAGCTAGTTCTCGTATGATCTCACACTTCACTTTTTGGATTATGAAAAAGAATAGGGTACTTTATATTGGCTTTTCTGCAATATGCATTATTATTCCACTTCTAAGAGCTACAGAACTTCCCACTTCTCAGCTGTGATGCTACAATTACTGGTGTGCGTCCTGAACCAGGAAAGAGTGCCAATAAAAACAATTACATGAGAAGGGGTCTACATTAATGTCTAGCACCCAATATCAATTCTATTTTTCGTTCTCACTCTCATTCAAATCTGTTTATGAATATTCATATTAAGGGTTACTATAGTTTTGGGCATAGCAAGTATTTCTACTGCATGAATCACATGCTTTCTCTACCTGCCCCTTACGCAATTTCTTTTTACCCCATTCCTGTGAAAAAAAAAAAAAAAAATCATTAAATTATGTCATTCAGCATTCTAAAAATTATCATGAGACTGCTTCAGGCTACCATGTAGCCTGTCACATTGTTTAATTCTTCTATCATTTTTATTTCTAACCAGTATAAAGCTCCATGCTTCATGTCATGGAAATATGTACAGTTAAAGAAGATAAATTCATAATTCAGATCACAGATTTTAATGCAACAATGCTATATTCATTTATCACTTTCTATTTCTCCAAGTACTAGATTATCAAGTTAATTCTTATGTTCATTACTACTGTGATTTGATCTCCAGGTTTTCAGGGGTTTGGAATACTTTTCTGGTTCTATAGCATTAGGTTTCATTATCACTTTATAACACTAATAATGCTTGCTAAGCGTGACGTCTCTTTTAAACTATACTGCTATATTTGAGTGTTGCCTCTTTAAGTAAGTGTTCTCTTTAATCAAATGATTGGAAGCTATTCCCATTGCTAAGCAGATATAGTTCAAACTGCATTCTCTTTTGCTCTTTTTTTTTTTTTTTTTGCCTGTTTTGTAAAACTCTTTCTTCATTTCTCATTCCCACTTTTTTCAAATTCAGTAGCAGAATGACCAGATTTGGATCCTTTCCCTTTCCTTCCTTTCCCTTCCCTTCTTCTTTATTAATTTATGTCCACCATATGATCTTTAAACATGCCCTCAGTATATTTATACTTGCAAAGATGAATCACTTGAAATAAACCAGTGTTACAATATAAAATCTGTTAATCCTCTTCAGGTATCATTTGTGTCACTCTTTCTTCATTTCTCATTCCCACTTTTTTCAAATTCAGTAGCAGAATGACCAGATTTGGATCTTTTCCTTCCTTTCCCTCCTTTCCCTTCCCTTCTTCTTTATTTATTTATGTCCACCATATGAACTTTAAACATGCCCTCAGTATATTTATACTTGCAAAGATGAATCACTTGAAATAAACCAGTGTTACAATATAAAATCTGTTAATCCTCTTCAGGTATCATTTGTGTCATTCCTCCTTCATCCTACAATTTCTACCCTCACTAATTTCCCTGTTTTTCTAAAAGCTTGTGAAAAGCAGACCTTCTCATCTACTCCCTTTCAGGTATCCTTTATGTCATTCTTCCTTAATCCTGCAATTCCTACCCTCAGTAATTACCCTCTTTTTCTAAAAGCTTGTGAAGAGCAGACCTTCTCATCTGTTCGGAAGGCCAGATGAAAGAATGACAATACTTTCCATGGTGAGGGATTGAATTTGAAAATACTCCATCAGCTTCCACTACACAATACCTCATAGGAATGCAAACTTAAAAAAATAAGACCTTTGAATAAAGTTATTACACTACCTGTGAAAAGACCATGACCGCAAACAGTTTGTGTGATTTTCACTGTCATCCATTGCTTAGTAGTTGGGATTTTGAAATTCACAGTACAGTTCCACTGACTCTAATAGAAACATCCAATGCAAGATACTGCTGAATATCTGATAAATAAGGATTTTTCCAAAACTGAAACCTTCACATACCCAGATAATTAATGAATAAGAAGCACACAGTTCTCAGGACAGCTTTAATATTTTATCGGCGGAAAATGTAATTGCAAAGGAAGAAGTAATACCCTTTCACTGTTGAAATTCAACTTATGGACCTCACAGGTTGTATTACACTTACTCAGTTTTTCAAGGGAGAATCCAACTGTAAAATTTGCCAGCAACTGGGAAAAAAGGGCTATAGCATCTTAGCTAAGTGCAAATGAACATATATACCTGGAGAATTGTTAATTTGGAGTTAAACTGAAAATTCTTCACATCTTTTCCCACTGTAAAAGTGTCAAACTATACACAGATCTCATCTGGAAGAATAAGTAGGTTACCTTTTGCTATTTTTCTTGATCATCGTCTCAATCTATAAGCACAATATTACCTTTATTTATCTTAGACAATTACTTGCTATCTGAGGAATTACTATTCCTTAACTCTTGCAAAAAACATGTATATCTTTTCAACAGATGAACTACTATAGTTCTGACAGAATTAGTTATCCGTGTCATGCACTGTGAATATACCACAGTCTGCGTATTGCTACTAAGTACTTTGCATAAGGTGTGCAAGTCTTTGTACAGATTTCCATTAATACCGTCATAGAGTTACAGAGATCATTTAGCTCCAAACTCCCTGCCACAGGCAGGGACATGGTCCACCAGACCAGGTTGCTCAAAGTCCCGCCCAACCTATTCTTGAACACTTCCAGTGACACCCCCTCCTTGTCTCCCCAGACTGTTTTTCCTGAAGAGCCTGTATCCTTCCATTCCTACACTGTAGTGGGAGTCATCTCACTATATCTCTGTGATGCAAATGAGGTCATCGCCCTTCAGGCAGGTGCACACCTCTAACTCTTATTGCTTGTTTCCCATGCTTCTGAGCATTGGCATAAAGGCACTTCACTTGGGTCCTGCTGATGCTGGGTTTATCAGCTGGAACGTTTGGAAGTCCTTTCTGTTGCTCATCAGCTGCTCCATTGCTGATATGTGATCCTTCTCCAGTTTATGGACATCTACTGACATCATCATCAGACTGGTAGGAGTAGAACGATTGAGTTTCCTTTCCCCCGGCAACTTTAATTGAAACCCTTTTTCACCAGCTTGGCAAGCCTGTGACTAAAGACACTCTTCCCTTTCTCCAAGAGGTAGACTCCATCAGCCTCCAGCAGACCAGGTTTCTCGAAGTGAGTCCCATGGTCTATGTAGCCAAAACCCTAGCTGTGGCAACAGTCCTGTAGCCATCTGTTGATTCATGAGATTCGATTGGCCCTTTCCAACCCCTTCCCTTTGACTGTGAGGGTTGATGAAAAGACTACCTGCAGTCCTTGACAGCTGCACTCAGGGCTCTGTAATCCTTCTTGATTGTCCTCACACTGCTTCTGGCCAAATCTGTGGTGCTCACATGAAACAACAGTAGCAGCTAATGGTGGGCCATATGAGGCTCTGTAGTCTCCCTGTGACAACCCTGATGCAAACCTCTGGTAGGCAGCACACCTCTGGAGAGAGCACCAGGCCAGCAAGTGGGAGTCTCCGTACACCTCAAAAGTGAGTCACCTACAGGTATTATCTGTCCCCTTTTCCTAGTTGTGCTGGTTGTTATCCTTGGTGCAGACTGGGCTGCTGTACTCTTATCTAGTGTTTCACCTGCTGTGGTGGGTCTTTTGTCATCGGCCTGCAGAGTAGTGAATAAGTTAGGCAAGTGCACCTCTGACTTTGGGGAAAGTCTCTTCCTCCTGCAAGTCCTTGCTGTCACAAGCTTCCATTCCCCTTTTATATTGGCCCCAGATAGCAGATGAAGGTGAAAATATTAGTAACTCTGGTCCACAAAAATGTGATGGGAAGAGCAGCAGAAGGGAATTCTGTTTGAAGGACTGTTACTTAACAGCTGGTCTCGCAGAAGAAATGAATGCCTCTTTCAGAGATAGGTATCATCCTGCACCAAAAACTGAGGCTGCCAGAAGCATCAGAAGGGTATTTAGACCTGGGGAAAAAAAAAAAAAAAAAAAAAAAAGAAACATAGCAGCAATAGCTAAAATTTTGCAAAGAAAGGAAGCTGGTTTGTCTACGTGAATTTAAACCCTATTTCTGAAATAAAAAAATGAAAATCCTTGGTGCTTTTTTAGAGTCTTGTAGTGGCACTGTGTGCTGGAAAAATAGCACCTTAAAATGATGTCTTGGATTGTGCTAAACCATTAGAAGCAATATTACTACTATTTTCAAATTGTCTAGTATTATGAACTCCCTTCTTGTTTTAATAGGATTCATTAGCAGATTAAAGTTTTTGAATCTGGAACGCAGCCTGTATCCCTCTGATGAGCTCAGCAGCTGGTTGGAACTGTGTTGTTTTCCACTTTCTTTGGTTTGGGCCCCAAATCAAATTATCTCCTTGAAAAGAACTGTGCAGCAAGGCTTTTTTATCCCAGGTTCTCTCTCAAAAGCAGCAGAAATAAAAAGTCTTAACAGAACTACAAGAAGCTGGACTGGTTTCAGGGAAATTAAAGCAAAGATAGAAATATTCCAGAGATACTGAAAAAAAAAAAAAAAAAAAAAAAAAAAAAAAGGAACTCACAAACCTCATCTAGGAAGGGATTTCTTATGTATTAATTAAGCTTTCCGAGAGAATAACTTCCAGTCTCTCAGATTTGCCACAGCATTTGGAAAACTACAAGACTGTCAAAGGTCTTGTCCTCCTCGTGTTCATAAATATATGCAGCAGGAAATTATTACAAATGATTGCTGGAAATAGCTAAACTGTTTAATTACCTACTACCAATCACTTTGTAGTTTACAATTCGGTTTATGCTCATTTTTGTTTATTTCAATGCTTTTGCCACAGATGATCTCCTAGGAACCCCTAAAGCTCCCACTGTACCCTACCAAAAAAATTGCTTACACTCCAGATTTATCTGAATATTTCACAGCTCCATTATATGCTCAACACAAGAGCTCCAAGTCTCAAATAACTTAATAGTCAAAGTTCAATAATCAAGAAAAACTAGATTTTAAGTTGGCAAAGACTTAATCTAAACATCCAGATGACAAAGAAAGCACCTGGAAGAATGAAATGAATTTAATTGAAATTTTTCCATTTATACATGTAATGCATGTAGAAAAGTTTTTCCCTCAAAATTTGAAGAAAGAAAACCATGAGCAGCTTAATGAAGATAGTGATGAAGTTCAGGAGAGTAAAAGGCAATTAACTAGTTGAACAGGAGAGGACTATTTCCGTAATTACCGTATAACAACCATTTTCCTCTTTGAGATGTGCTATTTATACAACTTCAGAATTAAATATTCAAGTATTAAACCATTACTTAATAAAATGTGAGCACATTATGCATGCATAACATGTTGAAAAAATAAACAATAATAGCACTAATACAAATGTAATTAAAAAAAATGTTGATCTGCCTCTTTCACATGATCTTGTCTTCCTACATTCCATAAAAGTAATAATAGAAACCTGTAGCCATTTTTGTTAAAACTATATTAGTTTCACTAAGAAACTGAAGTCTTAGCTAAAGATTTCAGCTTTCTTTATATAAGCCCTGTTCATTATTTTTTTTTCTTATTTGAAGTTTCAAAAGATTGCTTCACCTGCACTCCCCAAGGCAAAAAGAAAATTAGTTAGCCTGAGAAATTGTTTAAGCCTTTAATTCAAATTTAAATCATGGGTTGATCCCAATATCAGTTTTAGCCAAAATAAAAACAAACAAACAAACAAACAAACAAACAAACAAACAAACAAACAAACAAAAAACCAAAAAAACAGAAAAAAACAAAACACAAATTCTGTTCCATAAAAAGTTAAATAAAGGTCAGCTTTCATAGCCTGCTAATCTCTATTCCCTTTTCAGGACACAAGTATAACTACAATTATTTTCAGTTACGTTAAGTTTGTTACTTATTAATAAGCGATCATAGAACTAAGAATAAACACAATAAAATAAATGTTATCTGACATGGACCCTAGGAAGTTTATCCATTTCTCACTGGCTTAGAATTACATATGAGAGAGTTTTTGCATGTTTTCGACTAAACACCCCACTCATTCTTAGAATCATAGAATCATAGAATCATAGAATAGTTATGGTTGGAAAGGACCTCAAGATCATCGAGTTCCAACCCCCCTGCCATGGGCAGGGACACCTCACACTAAACCATGCCATCCAAGGCTATGTCCAGCCCCACCTTGAACACCACCAGGGATGAAGCATTCGCAACTTCCCTGGGCAACCCATTCCAGGGCCTCACCACCCTTACAGTAAAGAATTTCTTCCTCAGATCCAATCTAAACCTCCCCTGTTTAAGTTTGAGCCCATTACCCCTTGGTCCTCTCACTACAGTCCCTAATGAAGAGTCCCTCCTCAACATCCATATAGGCCCCCTTCAGACATTGGAAGGCTGCTATGAGGTCTCCACGCAACCTTCTCTTCTCCAGGCTGAATAGCCCCAATTTTCTCAACCTACCTTCATACGGGAGGTGCTCCAGTCCCCTGATCATCCTCGTGGCCCTCCTCTGCACTTGTTCTAACAGTTCCATGTCCTTTTTATGTTGAGGACACCAGAACTGCACACAATACTCCAAGTGAGGTCTCACAGAGCAGAGTAGAGGGGCAGGATCACCTCCCTCGACCTGCTGGTCACACTCTTTTTGATGCAGCCCAGGATACGGTTGGCTTTCTGGGCTGCAAGTTCACACTGCCGGCTCATGTTCATTTTTTCATCGACCAACACCCCCAAGTCCTTCTCCGCAGGGCTGCTTTCAATCTCTTCCCTGCCCAACCTGTAGCTGTGCCTGGCATTGCTCCGACCCAGGTGGAGGACTTTGCATTTAGCATGGTTAAACTTCATTAGGTTGGCATCAGCCCACCTCACAAGCGTGTCAAGGTCCCTCTGGATGGCATTCCTTCCCTCCCATGTATCAACCGAACCACACAGCTTGGTGTCATCGGCAAACTTGCTGAGGGCGCACTCAATCCCACTATCCATGTCATCCACAAAGATGTTGAACAAGACCGGTCCCAACACCGATCCCTGGGGGACACCACTCGTTACTGGTCTCCAGCTGGACATTGAGCCACTGAGTACGACTCTTTGCGTGCAGCCATCCAGCCAGTTCTTTATCCACCGCGTGGTCCACCTATCAAATTGATGTCTCTCCAACTTAGAGAGAAGGATGTCATGGGAGACAGTGTCAAAGGCTTTACATAAGTCCAGGTAGATGACATCAACTGCTCTGCCCCTGTCCATCAGTTCTGTAGCCCCTTCATAGAAGGCCACCAGATTGGTCAGGCAGGATTTCCCCTTAGTGAAGCCATGCTGGCTGTCACCAAGCACCACGTTGGTTTTCATGTGCCTTAGCATGCCTTCCAGGAGAATCTGCTCCAAGATTTTGCCAGGCACAGAGGTGAGACTGACTGGTCTGTAATTCCCTGGCTCATCCATTTTCCCCTTTTTAAAAATGAGGGTTTTATTTCCCTTTTTCCAGTCCTCGGGAACTTCACCTGTCTGCTATGATTTCTCAAATATGATGGACAGTGGCTTAGCAACTTCATTTGCCAGCTTCTTCAGGGCCCGTGGATGGATTTCATCCGGTCCCATGGACTTGTATACATTCAGGTTCCTAAGATGGTCTCGAACAAGATCCTCTCCTACAGTGGACCCAGGGTCTTCATTCTCACTGTCCCTGCTTCTGCCTTCCAAGACTTGGGTGGTGTGGTCAGAGCATTTACTGGTGAAGACTGAGGCAAAGAAGTCATTAAGAACCTCAGCCTTTTCTAAATCCAGGGTAGCCAGTTCTCCCGATGACTTCTGGAGAGGGCCCACGGTGTCCCTAACCTGTCTTTTATTGGCAATGTACCTATAAAATCCCTTCCTGTTATCCTTAACATTCCTAGCCATTTTAATTCTAAGTGGGCCTTAGCTTTCCTAACGTGGTCCCTAGCTTCCCGGACAACATCCCTGTATTCTTCCCAGGCCGCCTGACCTTGCTTCCACCTTTTATAATCCTCTTTTTTCCTTTGAATTTTGCTCAGCAGCTCCTTATCCATCCAAGGAGGTCTCCTGGCCCTCCTGCTGAACTTCCTTCTAGTTGGGATGCATCACTCCTGATCTTGCAGCAGGTGATCCTTGAATATGAACCAACAGTCTTGGGCTCCCCTGCCCTCTAGGGCTGTATCCCATGGAACCTTACTGAGCAGGTCCCTAAGGAGGCCAAAGTCTGCTCTCTTGAAGTCCAGGGCAGTGAGCTTGCTGCACACTCTTCTCACTGTCCTGAGGATCTCAAACTCGACCATCTCATGATTGCTGCAATCAAGGTTGCCCTGGAGCATCACATTCCCAACCAGCCCTTCCCTGTTGGTGAGGACGAGGTCAAGCATGGCACCTCTCCTTAGGAGGTATCCTTTGTATGAAATACTACAGGTTTTGAATCAGTGTCTGGAACTGAGTTGAATACCAGCACTTGCTTTCCTTTTTCCTCCAGAAACATATACTAAGGAACAGTTCATCTCATATTCTGGCAAAACCATTTAGCAGACCAGACTGTTAAAGGTCCAAATTACTACAATTACTTAATGTCAAAGTTTTGTGACATTTTATTTCACTAACAGCTGGATGTTTAACTGTAAAATCAACTTATATTTCAGAGGATGGTTTTGCTTGTATCCACCTTTTCTGGGTTCTTCATAAGTTCTTTAAGTAATGGGTTCTCCATTACTCCAGATGAATTTGTGCTGTGATTTAAAGCAACCCCAAGATAAATCTGATCAGGTTAGAAATTCTCTGAACAAGAAGCATGAAGAAATCAGTCCTCAGTAAAATCTTCATGAGGAGCTTTTTGAATTCGTCAAAAGTTGAAACCCTACATAGCTAGAAGAATGTATATTATATGGTGGTGCCTGGAGAGCAGATGAAGATACACATCTTCATTATGGACCAGCCAGTATCAGTGCATGTGAGACAAACTTTTGCATGTGAGAAGAGAGCAACACTGCCAAAACCCCCCGGAGCCATATCCCCAAGCGATCATCAAGCAACTACAGCCTCTATGGATTAGATTTTTTTGTACTTTTCATATCCCTCCAAGATTTTATCTGTCTTCTGGTGTATAAATAATACATCTTCCCTGTAAACTCCATCAAATACCAAGGCCAAATAGGAACTAAAAAGTCTCCAGTTGGTGAAGGTTTTTCTCTACTCACAACTATCCACATGCATAAAAATGCATTATTTATTTGTCTTTCGATAGTGCATTGCTACGTTCAGTAGAAAGTCGAACCATTACAGGTGCCATCTTTTCCAAAGGAAATTGAGCCCCAAGAAATTGGCACCACCAACACTCTTTTTTAACTTTTTTTTGGAGAGCTGCTACTGTACGTATATGCTACATGTACATAGGTGTTACTTTATCTCTTGTGTAACACTTGTTCTGCATTTGAATTATTGAATACGGAGAAGTAAGTGGCTTTATGGCACTCTGATGGGCAGAAATTGCAGAAACACCAAGGTAAGATATTCCCAAGGAAACATACGCATAACAATGTAACTTGTACAGCAAATAAGAATGCTAAAATATTAATAAATTTGTGATAGCTGTACAGAAACCAATTTTAAACAGCATATTTTCACCTTGGTAAATTCATTTAGATGACAGGAATCACAAAACACTGTTTGCCAGGGAACTCTCAAGCTCACCAAATCCAGCCTTCCAGTTGAAGGAGAGCCATAGCCACCATAAGTAGTCCTGCAAGGAGCAGGGAGTTGAATTCAATCCTTATGAGTCTTTCCAACATGAGATATTCTGTGATTTTATGTTAAGATCAGGTCAGCCATGGCTTTGTTGAGCTGAATCTTGAAAAATTGTTAAGATTAAAATTCCACATTTCTAGTTGGCCTGTGCCATCTCTGCATCACATATTTGCCTGCTCTTAGCCAGAATGTAAAAGTTCAGCCTCCCCACCCTTCAAAAAAACCCATCCAAACCAATTTTTCAAAAAAGACCTCAAGAAAAACCCTATGACTTTCTTGCCTTCTGGCCATCTGTCCTGGGTTCAGCAGTAGCAGTCATTTTTTCTCCTTCTTAGTAGCTGGCACAGTGCTGTGGTTTTGACTTTCAGCCTGGGAACAGCACTGATAACACCGATGTTTTAGTTGCTGCTCAGTGATGTTTACTCTGACCAAGGACTTTCTGAGTCTCATGCTCTGCCAGATAGGAGCGACACAAGAAACTGGGAGGAAGCAGAGACCAGACACCTGAGCCAAACTAGCCAAAGGGGTATTCCATACCACAGCACGTCATGCCCAGTATATTAACTGGGGGTAGTTACCCGAAAGGGCTAGATCACTGCTTGGTCGGGCTGGGTATCGGTCAGTGGGTGGTGAGCGGTTGTATTCTCTTGCCTTGTTATTTCCCTTATCATTATTATTATTGGTGGTAGCAGCAGTGGTTTGTGTTATACCTTAGTTACTGGACTGTTCTTATCTCAACCTGTGGGACTTACATTCTTTTGATTTTCCTCCCCATCCTTCTGAGAGCAGGAGGAAAAAGAAGTTGGGGGGAATGAGGGAGCTGTTGCATGTTTCTGAGTTACTGGCTTGGCTTAAACCATGACACAGTCTTAGTAGCCTCTCTGGGACCCCCACTAAGTCTAGCCTAAAGCTCACCTTATAAGTTTGGCCAGCTTGTTGGCAAAGACACTTTTGCCCCGCTTGGTTAGCTGAATCCCATTGGCTCCCATATTAAAAGGAGATCTATGACCATAGAAGCCAAAATCTCAGATATCTAGACAACATCACTCCAAATAATATTACCTAAAGATCTGAGCATACTGAGATGCTAAGCAGATGGGAAAAGTACTGAGTTTTATTAAACTAGTAAGAAGTTCCATATCATTATTGAAAAGAAAAATTTCCTACTTATTAATTCAAAAATTAATAAGGTCATTCATCAGAAACTGTGGTCAAGTAAAAAAAAAAATTCTAAAAGGTAAACTGTTAATTTTTTCCTGTTTTTTCTTCAGCAAAAGCATCCTGCCCACAGTACATTGGTCTTTTTTTTCTAAGAGATAAATTCCTTTTATATCACCCAATGTTTTCAGCTCTTTCATTTACCTTGCAAATACGATGTTGTCAACAGGCAATTGTTGCTATCTCAGAAAAGAAACCCCTTCTGCAAGTAAATCACAGAAATACTTCTGTTTAAAAAGATCAATCTCTTGATACAACTAAAGGTGATTGCTATCCATTCTTGAAGAGATGTTTCAATCTTACGAAATAATGAAAAAATCATGCAATAGATGCCATCCAACAGCAGCCTTGGCTCAGCCTTGATACACCTGAGCACAGATATCTGATGCTAGGCTATTGCCAAATAACATTTGTCAAATTACTAGTATATTTCCAAACCAGATAGCATATATTATTGCTCAATGAGCTGTATTTGAACAATATTCCTCAAGTCTACTGATATTGAATGGCTGTAGTTTAATTCACAGCTGCTGATGGCTCTCATACCTTTAACAGGTTTCATTCACACCAATATCTTCTTCTGACTTACATCCCAGATAATCATCTGAGGATGCGTTACACGATTTTACCAAAAATCTGGAATTACATTGAATTTCAAATTAATCTCAGATTGGAATAAGCTTTCTAAAATGCAGAGTTTTCTAGTGTAATTACACAAAGGAAGCATTTCCTGTGATTTCATCTTTCATTAGTTGCAAAAAGACCTAGGTTTTGTCTAAGTTTAACAGGGCTGTAAAAATACTGGGTTGTGACTAGTGAGGCACATGGCAGCTAAATTTCATTCACATCTATATGTTCTTATTCCAAGAAAAAATATATCTATCAGTTTTCCCTTCTTTTGTGTAATTATAGACTGCAAACAATTTAATATGTCTAGACTGATATGAACAGAAATATGAACTACATTAATTAATTTTTTAATATGGCATTTACAGACAGAATAATGACTGAAGTAGAAACTCTATTTGCATTCTGTTTAGCACTGGTATCTGTTATTGCTCGCATGAGACTAGTGGTAACCTGAATTCTGTGTACTGGTTTTACTGTTTCATTGCATAGGTGAGACAAAGTAGAAGTGTGTACTGATGTTACTGAATTCTTTAGCAGCCTTGGGGAGATGACTGAGGTTAACTTTGAAATTTAATGGGAACTAAAGCGATTGATAGAATTTCATTTGCAAGTTTTATTTCTAAGACCACCAGTGTTAGAAGTTGTAAGAAATACCAGTTAGACTACTATCTTGCAGAATTGCAATACATTTAAAACAAAAGATACAAGTGTCAGCAAATACATGAAACCAACAGAGATGGAACTCAGATCAATAACTTCTGATAATAAGTAGTCATCACAATGTCTCTATTTCCGTTACCACCATTAATGTTGCAGCAGTTTTCATTTGCTGGCAGTACATTCTTGGCAATTTGACAAGGTGTTACTTACAAATTGACCTTCTTTACCAAGTCGAATGGAAATGAGTACTCAATATAAAATATGAAGTGGTCTAAATTAGAGGACTAATTTATTGCCCTAGCATATATTATTTTGTCAGCTACTACCAGCTGATTTTCTTTACATATCAGCATAATTTTGCTTCTCTTTTGTGCATATTCTTCTTCACTCTGAAATTTATGGCAACTGATCAGTTTTGATTTGACCTTACATTAAAATCCAAATAAAAAATGAAACAAAAAGCCAGATCATCATTTAATGATTGTACAAGACATACTTCAACCTCATTTGTAATGTTGTAGGTATTTTTCCCTTCAGTTACGCACTCAAATGAGTCTATGCGAATACAAAAATTAATAGATTGGCAGTACTGGGAGCTGCCAGCTGAATTTTTTAATTATCAATAGTCATCAGAGGTGATTGTACCCATATCTAACAGGTTTCAGAAGACCAGAAAACAATGTAATGTCACCCTGCTATGTGGTGTGATTTCCTTTCCCCAAAGCATGGCAATCTGGATGTTTGTGGTTTTAATGGCTGTCATTTTAGGAAGTGATGATTGCTGTATAAAGACAAGTGACTGAACAGCAGTAAAGAAATCCAATTACACCTATTTATAAAGAAAGAGGTGACTGGAAGAACTGCAGCATCAGAATTAGGAAGAGAGACATGGTTTTGTACTGGTTTGGATTTTGTTTCCCCTTTTCCCACCTCCAAAGCCACAAATCTGCCTATTTCTTCGCCTAGCAGTTTCACAGCTATAGTAGTAAGAGACCAAAACCAAATGAACATCCAGACACAATAGATGCTGTACAAATGCACAGATAGCATCGTTCCTTAACCAAAGTGTGCCACTTCAAGAAAGAAACACTACAAACAAATAAATAAAAGGAAAAGAATTATTATTTTACATTCCCACAATCGAACTTTCCAAACACCTAAGAACAGTTTGAAAGACTTTCTGACACGCATGCAGATGGAGCCAATACTATTTTGCTTGTACTGTGGATTATATGGACTTGCTAAAAGGAAAGAGCTCTCTTCTTTTGTGGACAGTATTCCAATTTCAATGAACGGCCTTTGAATCGAAATTGTCTCCTACCCAGCCAACATAAAGAATCAGCAGGGGTGTTCTCTCTTATCTGAGCCTGATTTCTTTAGTCCCAGTAAAAGTTAATGGTATTTTGTGTTTGTTCAGCATTAAGCAAATAGCTACTGGACTTTTCTTTTACCCTTTTCAAGAAACTGCATTTTTGAACACAATTCAAATATCAAAATATTTTGCATCAATGTTTAGTTTCATTGACCAGATGTGCCCATAGAAATAGAAGTGAAAATCTCAGTCATTGAAATAACTTTCTCAGTAAGAAAAAAATATTTTCAAAAGTATTTTCTGCAACTAGTACTTTGAGAGTTGGCCATAATAAGTTTGTGAGGAAAAAAAAGAGATTCCCCGTGCAAAATGATGACAAGGATTGAGGAGATATTAATACAGCTTTGTTTTTCTAAGCAGGCACAACCATTAATGCAAAGACTGCAGATAGTATTTGTCAGGAGCAAGTCAGTCACATATAGACTTTTACTTCAGCACTGTGGCTCTAGGGCCAGGCTTCCCCAGAATATTAACTATGAGAAATATAGATAGCTTAAACTCACCAGGCATCACAGGCCATGGGGATGGGTGGAAAGAGGAAAATGGATATACACATTGGGCTGAATACTGTGGGTATAAATCATTTCAACTGATAAGAGACAGAAAGTCTTCAGAAGTGATGTACTTCAGTGGCAGTTAATCCACTACCACATGGCACATACAGCTTTCTGGTGACAGCTGCTGCTTAGCAGCAACCCTGCTATCTCCCCTGCTTCCAAAAGAGGAGTAGAGGCATGATATGAACACAACTCAGAAAACAAGACTCCTTGTAGTTACAGCATAGGTATATTCTCAGCAGACCACGCACAGTTTAATTTATTTGTGTTTGGTTTTGAGTGAAAGAGAACATGTTCACATGCCTTAATTCTCACACACAGACCTACCTCCTATGTAGGAGGGGTATCACCTGTTGGGAAGTCATTTAATCCTGCATCAGGTAATGTGTGAACTGAGAAGCATCCAATGTAAAACTTTACTGCCCTGTCATTTTCTTGGCCTCCCTCTTTACCTTGAGAAGGATGAGATGTTTGCCTTTTTCCAGCTGTTACATCCCCACATTACTGTAAATTTTTAAGTGGCAACAACCTCACATCCACCTTGGTGAGCTTTGTCAGCACCACATTTACTCCTATACATGTATATTTAATTTGCTTAATTACTCCCTGTCTCTTCCTACAGCTGCTCTGGGGGGTGTTTCATTCCCACAGCCCCTGTCACAAGGCTTGGTGACCCAGCAGCCTGAAAGTACATCTTTCCCATTAAAATGGAAGCAAAGAAATCAATCAGCATCTCATCCTTTTCCATTTCCATTGTCACTAGGTCCCGTGCCTCATGAGTAGAGGGTGCAGTTTTCTAGCTTCTTTTTTGTGAGTGCAGTGTGCAATAAAATAAAAACAGTCCCTAAGTCTATCACTCTGCCTGTGAGGAATGGTATTAACACTTACTGTGAGGTTAAGCACCAAATACTCCCATGCTGATGCATGGAATTTAGCAAAGTGTGATCTGGAACAACTAATGAGCTATCATATTTTTACTGTTTACCCACCCATTCCAGATCAGGAAAAGAAAACTGGACTTCTTAGTATGTAGAAGGAAAAAGTACTTGCAAGTTGCACTCCAAAACTTCAGCTGCTTCTGCAAGAACCAGGAAAGGTATTCTTTCCATCATCTACATTTGGAATAGTCACACTGACTTCTTCAGATGGGTAGGAGTGCATCAGAGAAAGGAGTTCTCACCTTCTTCTGAAGCACCTGGTGTTTGGCACAGCTAGACATAGGACAACCAAATGACAAGCAAGTGTTCTGATGTCTGAAAAAAATGTGAGGCATAAGACTGTAGTCATATTTCTCACACTGCCCTGCTAAAGGAAAATCTAATCAGTAGCTTCGGGGTCAGGTAAGAATTTTTCTCCAACTTACACCTAAATCAGCTTAAGCTGATTTTTTCACCTTTCACTGAAAGATCATGACAATATGCACAGTATTTTTATTTAGGTCTGTCTCATTTAACCTTTCTTACTCTTGATGACATTGGGTATATCTCTCTCCTTCCTCTGCTCCATCCATGGTCAAAAACATTTAGGCTTCTAAAATGCTCCAGAATTACCTAATGTGGCTTCACCTACCTGCTTGCTAGCATTGATTTAACAATTGTTGAAAAAAGGTCAACAAAACACATCTCTAACACTCTCAAGTGAACTGTGTTTTTTTGTCATCAGCAGCGGAACATATTCACAGCTGTTATATACTGCTGAACTCTCCCTGGGAGTTTATTCCTCCTTCTGCACAATGCTGAATTAATTGAATAATGTGAAAAAGTAACTGGAAGACATGTATACTAAGCAAGCAGCAAATGTAAGATTCCAAGATAGCTAGAAAGGTTTGTACATACCAGTGAGAACGCTACCATTTTGAAGTAGCAAAGAAACATGAAATTGGGCTTATGATTCAGCCATATGTATAAAAAAATAACAGGAAATTAATATTACTCTATTTTGCTGGCAGGAAAGCAGACTCTGGAATGTACTCAATTCGGTGTCAAAGAACAATTTGACACACAGTTCCATAAGGATGCTTCTTACTAAACAATGTCAAAATAATATAGCTCTTAAAGGAGCTCCTCAGGCAAGAGACACTTTTTCAAGACTGTTAACTTCTAAGTGTTTTCCCAATCACATCCAGGGACACCTCTTCAATCTGAATAGAAAGTGCCAATTCACACTCCACATTAGCCTGCTGGCTCTCACTCCTCTCTTAGTGCTCATATAGTGAGCGTTAGCCGAGACCTTCCCAGAGTGGGAAAGAAATACCTGTGCTGATGTAAATTCATATTGAGGTGTCTGTGGTATCTAATTAGCTAGCAAATGGAAATCAGCATAAATCCAGAAAGGAAATATTAGCTAACTTAAAATTGAGCTTGAAATGCAGCTAGAAATTGAATCCAAGGTGTCTTAATTCAAATCCCAATGTGTACGAAAAAGTCCATCCCTTTTCCCATCTACTGAAATGTAGTAAAATGACAACATGTGCTAAGGAGCATATTATACACATGCCTTAAATAATACACTTTTTAATACCACGGTGTATATTTGCTGGGAAAGGTATCATAGGAAAGAAAAAAATCAAAGTTTGGGGTATGAATTTGATATGATAGTCAGGGCAGAGATTCTTTTTGCTTATAACTTCTTATCTTCAACACAACGCAGACAGATTATTAGTATGGATGATTTTTTTCTAACATTTTTGTATGCTTAAATACTTATTCTTGAAGAATCTGAAATCCTATACCAATGTATACTCGCTATTTATTGATGAAATAAGAGTTCAAAGGCTTCTTGTCTAGAGGCACAACATAAATTATTAGTGTATTTAACATTATACTGCGAGGTACTACAGAGCAAGGAAGAATTATCAAGATTCTTGAAGTCTCTCTGCACACACGGGATTTGAAACAGGATCATAGAATGGTTTAGGTTGGAAAGGACTTCTAAAGATTATAGAATCGTTTAGTTTAGAAACAACTCTTCAGATCAGAATCCAACTGTTAAGCTAGCACTGCCAAGTCTGCCACTGAACTATGTCCCTAAGTGCCACATCTACACATCTTTCAAATACCTCAGGGATGGTGACTCCATCACTTTTCTGGGCAGACTGTTCCAATGTTTGACCACCCTTTTGGTGAAGTGATTTTTCCTAATATCAACGAACAGTCTTGTCACTACAACCTCTTTTCAGGTAGTTGCAAAGAGCTAAGGTCTCAGCCTTTTTTTCTCCAGGCTAAACAATCCCAGCTGCTCCTCAGAAGACTTGTTCTCTAAATACTTTACCAGCTTCACTGCCCTTCTTGGGATGTGCTGCAGCACCTCAGTGTCTTTCTTGTTGTGAAGGCCCCAAAAATGAACACAGTGTTCAATGTGCAGCCTCACCAGTGCCAAGTACAGGGAGATGATCACTACCCTAGTCCTGCTAGCCACACTATTTCTGATACAGGCCAGGATGTTGCTGTCCCTGGTTGCCTGGACACAAGATAACTCGTAGTTAGCTGGCTGTTGACCAACACATCCAGGTCCTTTTCCACTGAGCAGCTTTCCAGTCACTCTTCATCAAACCTGTAGTGTTGCATGGAGTCATTGTGACCCAAGTCTAGGACCCAGTATTTGGCCTTATTGAACCTCATACAATTGGTATTGGCCTGTTGATCCAGCCTGTGCAAATGTAGAGCCTTCTTACCACCAGGCACATCAATACTCTTGCTTGGTGTCATCTGCAGATTTGCTAAGGGTGCGCTTGACCGCTCATTCAGATATTGATATTAAATAGATAACAGATGTTATAAAGATATTAAACAGAACTGGCCCCAATACCGAGCCCTGGGGAACGCCACTTGTGACCAGCCACCAACTGGATTTAAGTCCATTTGCTACCACTCTTTGGGCTTAGCCATTCAGCCAGTTTTTTGCCTATTAAAAGTACACCCATCCAAGCCAAAAGCAGCCAGTTTCTCTAGGGCAGTGCTGTGGGAAATTATGTCAAAGGTTTTACTGAAGTATATATAGTCAACATCCTAAGTCTTTCCCTTATGCGCTACATGGATCACCTTGCATAGAAGGAGATCAGGTTAGTCAAGCACTACCTGCATTTCATAAACCTATGCTGGCTGAGCCTGATCACCTGGTTGTCATGTACATGTCATGTGGTGGCACTCAAGGTGACTGGCTCCAAAACCTTCACCATCATCAAGGTCAAATAACAATCATGTCATTTCCCATCCAGTTTCAACTCTGCCGTCACAGGCAGGAACATTTTCACTACATCAGGTTGCTTAAAGTACCATCTAATGTGACTCTGAACTCTTCTTTGAGCAACCTACTCCAGTGTCCTACCACCCACATAGTGGGAAAATTATTCCTTATATCTAATCTCAATTTACTTTCTTTAAAGTTTAAAAGTATTGTCTGTCTTTCACTACAGGCCCTAGTAAAATGTCCCTCACCATCTCTCTTATAAGCCCACTTAAGTATTGAAAAGCCACAATTAGGTTTCCCCAGACTTTTTCTCAGGCTGAACAACTCCAATTCTCAGTCTTTCTTCATAGGTGAGGCGTTCTATCCTCTGATCATTTTTGTGGCTGTCCTCTGGACCTACTCTAACAAGTTCATGTCTTTCTTGTGCTGGGCGCCCCAGATTTGGATACAGTACAGCAGATGTGGTCTCATAAGGGTGGATTAGATGAGGATGATCAAGTCTTTTGACCTGCTGGTCGTGCTTCTTTTTATGGACCCCACAATACATTTGGCTCTCTGAACTTCAAATGCACATTGCCAGCTGATGTATAATTTTTCACTGACCAACATTCTCAAGTCCTTCCCTGCAGGATGACTCTCAATCCATTAATTATCTAGTCTATATTGGTACTGTGGATTTCCCTTAGGTTCAGGTCCTTTAAATCGGCCTTGTTGCGCATCATGAGATTCCCCTGGGCCCACTTCTCAACCCTGTCAAGGTCCCTCTGGATGGCATCTCTTCCCTCTACTGTGTCAACTGTACCACTCAGTTTAGTATCATCAACAAACGTACCACTCAGTTTAGTATCATCAACAAACAGTAAATAATGTTCATTTGCTAGCACCTTCCTTCTACAATCATCCTTTCTACTAAATCTCAGTATAAGGAGAATTATCATAGCTAGCAGACTGAGAAGCTCCATGGCACTCATAAAATAATACCTTCTAGTCCTTGATCACTTGAGAAAAAGTGAAAAAACAGAAACAAGAAAAGCCTAAATTAAATGGATAGGCTGAATGATAAGAAAGCACCATCACCTAGTTTTGAAACAAACAAAACGTTCCTTTATTATTTGCAAGCCAATTTCCCAAATTTTTCTGCCTGGCTAATTGCAAAGTACTTTCTGTAAGAAACTGTCAGTTTAGTACTGTTACTCCTTGTACCAAGAAGTTAGCCACTATTTCACACCTTGTTGGAATAGTTTATATTATACCCAAGAAGACATCAGAAGCTAGTCACTTTAGATTATTTCTTTGAAAGAAGGAGTTCAGGGAGAAAAGGAGAGTAAAGTAAAGGAAACACAGAGAAGCAATTCCCTGAATACTAACAAACACTAAACAGAAGCACCTTCAGCTTTCTTGCTCAGGAATCCCCAGGCTTATTACCATATAAACCTCCGTACTCAGAAAATCTTTTTCTCTTCATGGTGATGCTCATACTGCATATCCTGCCTTTCTGATGGATTTTAACATTTCTAACATTAGCTCTTAGATTTTAAGTTAAAATTAACTAGTATCTATTTTACCTAATAACAGTTTAGTATAAGGTCTGTAAAGTTCCATTAGAGAAAACAATGCCTTTGTGGTAACTCAAAGTAAGCTTCCAGATTATAGAATGAAGTACACATGACAAATCCACTTATTTTGCTCTACACTTGTCAGGGAGAGGGTTATGCAAGCAGCTGGAAGGTTACAATGTAATAAGCCGTCAAAACATTTATATATTAAAACCCTCAAACTACCACAGATAGCCCTTTTATTTCTGCGGATACTTGCAGGGACAGAAATATGTCTAATTCTCCTTCTTCCTTATAACCTAGAAATACATGTTTGGTAATACTTCCTGTCTTTAACAAGGTACTAATATATCTCCATGTACAAGATCTGCTGAATAATAGCTACTAGAAATTCTAACTTAAGGCATGAAGACAAACAAGTTCTAAGTATTCACTTTGAGACAATTAGCTGTGCTTTGGCATAGCATTCTGGGCACTTGCAGAAGGCAGGCTGGCAGCAGGGGTTCCAGCAGAGCAAGCCGTTTCTACTTGGGCACTCTGAAGAATTTTGCAAAGAAGGAAAATACTGGCTATATTTTAAAGATCATAAATTCCCCACATGTACTTTTGCAGATAAGAGCCTTCCCTCTCCATCTGCCACTTCATCTACTCAGCATCCACTAGTTAATGCGCATGATATGATCCTAACTTGTTTCCCACAGCAGCAGTGTATTTTGTTTTCTTAGTCAAGGCAGTTTGTGGGATGTCTCCAAGACATGGCTAGGAAGAATAGGAATTCATGTTGCATCCCATGGCTAGCCTGACCTGAGGCCAGAAATCTTTTGTACACAATTCTTTATTACATGAAATCAGTTTCTGAAAGCAGCTTTGGCAAAAAGAAGCATTGAGATTTTATGTTAAACAGTTTGAGGTCACAACTTATCTCTTTGTCCTTATGTCTTTCTGTTTCATCCTGTGTGATTACCTCACTGAAAAGATTTGGATTTAATCATATCATAATAAAATGAAGCATAGAGAGATTTATTTCTGCTATCATCACCCTATTATTACTTGGACCACTAGAGAACAGCAATGTACATACTTAACAAAGCAGCCTTTTGGTGAGGGAGAAGGGAACAAGTTATGTATAATCAGACTGATATTAAAAAATAAAGTCAAGAAGATTCCTAATGCATTTCCTAATGCTTTTTCCTAATTGAAAGAGGAAAGAAAAAAAAGAAAACAAACAAGTTTACATGCACATCTCTTTAATTACCAAATAGAATAGAAAGAGTATACAGTGTGCTTCCTACAGAATTAAATGCTGGATAGATACAGAATCAGTTCATGATCTTCCTCAAGCAGCTGAATGGAAGAGAGAGAGTGAGGGACATGAAGGAAGAGTCAAAGAACAGAGCTCTACTTGATAAACATGCTGCTGTCTGGTACCTGGCTGGAGTGGATCCTTTGTTTGCCAGCGTATCACTGTCAATTTATGTTTGAGTTTACACATCAGTCTAATAATTTTAATGATATATGGTTTTGATATTCTTCCCAAATCTAACTGTTGTTGCAATTATATAAAGTAGATTGCAGTGGATCCACATCTGAAGCTGGACTAACAGCCAGACTCCAAAAGAAAGTTGCTTAATTCACTAGAAAATTACTTTCTTGAAAGAAGAACGACAATACACAGAAGATGATGGAAGGCACTGCAAGTACAAGGTACAAGACTACCTGGGAGAAGATTATGATGTCCTTCACGGAGAGAGAGGAAGTCCAATCCAATACACATACAGAAACATCTCAGACAAGTATGGCAGAAGAAACGGATGAGTGCTGTGATGGCCAGCTATGCTTTAATGTGTCAAATGTCAGCAGAGGGAAGAGCTTGAATGGCAGTGAATAAAGAGTGAGATGGGTAAGAGAGGTGAAGTGCAGTAAGGTCAAAGGTTTAAAATGATTCACATTGAAAGGAGCTTAGAGTGGTGGACTTATGGGCACATGTTGTGTGATAAACTGTAAGAGGACACAGGATATTCCAATACCTGAAGGGAGCCTATAGGGATGCTGGGGAGGGACTCTTCATTAGGGACTGCGGTGAGAGGACAAGGGGTAATGGGTTTAAACTTAAACAGGGGAAGTTTAGATTGGATATGAGGAAGAAATTCTTTACTGTAAGGGTGGTGAGGCCCTGGAATGGGTTGCCCAGGGAAGTTGTGAATGCTTCATCCCTGGTGGTGTTCAAGGTGGGGCTGGACATAGCCTTGGATGGCATGGTTTAGTGGGAGGTGTCCCTGCCCATGGCAGGGGGATTGGAACTCGATGATCTTGAGGTCCTTTCCAACCCTAACTATTCTATGATTCTATGATTCTATGATATGAATTGAAAAGAATTACAACTGGATTGAGTTGCAAGAGGACTTAAAAATATATGTATCTTTTCTTTCTACCAAATGGTCTTAGAGATTTCAGAATGTTTTCACACTATTTGATTAAAATCTGATGAAAACTTCAAATATTATTTAGTATGACAATGCAGAATTTGAGGAAATCAGGTCAAAGTCCTGTGTTTGTCCTTAAGTTATCTGTATTTGTTGCCCCCAGAATGAATTACATCCAGTTACAGTTTCTCAGTCTGCCCAATACTCTTTCCAATTGTAGACGGTAGATTAATATATGGATAAAGTTAACATACCGTCTTTCTAAGACAATTTCCCATTTCTCAGCTGGAAAACAGTGTTGGAAATAGTTAAAGATGATACTGTTGAAGGCAGGCATGTTTCAAGTCAAGTTGTGCTTTGCTCTCCAGATTTGTGCCCTAGAACGGGTACATACAGTTGTATTCAGTGCTGTAGCTGCGAGGAGTGTGGCTAAGCTTAGATGGGGCTGTCTGCAAAACTAGTACTATAATAATAAGAGATTCAGCCGTACTTGGGCAAGATATGCTTCATTCCAGAATTTAGTAGTGTAAGACAGTTCACTGGAGATATGTTGTGTGTGTGCTAGAGTGGCTGTCACCAGTCTAATGATTAACATGACAGTAATGCTACAGGGAAAGACAAAGACTGTACTTTACAAAAATTTCTCCAAGTATAGAGCAAAAACAGTTTTGCAAGTATGTGGTGAGAAATGAGAGCACAATTGGAGTGCAGGGCGGATACATTTGGACATATTACTGCAGTACTTAACTGTCTAAACAGCTTCTGAAATGAGCACATGAGGTAGATATGCACTGTTGACAAATGAGCATGTGAAGATATGCACTGTTGAGATTTGTAGTACTAAGAAATATCCAAATGCCTGCTACCAGACAAAACAATATAGTGTCATCCACTTAACTGTGTGAGAAAGAAGCAAACAACTTTTGCTAGAGTCTATATCTGTTATGAAAAGAAGTTTGGAATTCAGATTTCCATTTTCTTGCTGTGAAAGTGATGGAAAATGTAATCATGTACTGCTGCACGTGTTACTTCATCAATCACAACCTCAAGTCCATTTCAAAAAATTAAAAGAAATTCACAGAGTTTATAGGCAGCTTCCTCTGCCAGTGAAAGGCTCTAATTCTGCAAGTGGAGGCTTCAGCAATTTTTTCAGGAAGCATACTGTGTTTAATGCTATTATTTTGCTACAGCTTTTTCTGAACAGTTAATAAAAGAGATTAATTGTGTATGATTTTAAGTACTCTGCTTGAAGAGTAATTGGCTTGTTCGCGCAGTATGAAGCATAGAAGCTGTAGTTATAGTCTTAAATATATATAGGGCTCTATTATAACAATAGTTCGAAAACACATGAGCAGACAGCAAGCACACATAAATGTGTTTAGAATCCTCTCGCACACACTTTTTACTTATACACAGATGAAAAAAAAGGCACATACGCATGCATTACGTTAATAAAAATACTTTTCAAACCCCTGCACTAATTCCCATTTTGTATATCTGGCATAAGCATTGTCCTTAAAGAATAAAAATGTTATTATCAAAAAATTGAAGTGTCACAACATATGCTATGTATGTTTTTATATTTTCATGAACTAAAAAAAATGACTACCATTTTTACAAAGGATTTATAATTGAAATACTGGCTATGTTTGGTTAGATACAAGTAAATATGGCAATGCAAACATAATTTTGTTATTTACTTGTTTTTAAAACAAGAATTGTACAATCCTTTCCACCAGATTTTCAGATTTGACAGCTATATGAAGGGAGAACTTCAGCTATTTTGTCCTTTTTTCTTATGAAATGTTATTTCCAACACAACTGCCTGATGTTCTAACAATGAAGAACATTAATTCTATGAAAAAGATAGAAATAAAAATAGAAAGGAATGAATTATGGATGCTGAAAATTATTTGCGTTGTTTCTCCTAAAATAATATTTTGGAAATTTTTAAGTCACTGAGTTGACCACTGTGAGAACTGCGTAATGTGGAACGTTCACTTTGTGCATATTAATTTCTATGCATAAAGTTAATGACAACTAATTGAAAAAAATCAGTGCATTGCTCTTAAAACAAAACAAAACAAAAGAAAGTTAAACCACAATCAACCCCAAAAAACTCACAGTGGTAACTTTAAAAACGTAACAAGGAGTTTCAAAATTTTGTTACATAATGGTGCATCACTGCTGTGTTTTGTCAGAGATTTTAATTACTTTCTGCCAACTTTATACTCCTTTTCATTGAAAATAAGAGCTGCCACATTTTATTTAACCCTAATGCATGGTGTCAGATTTCTGCAAATGCTGTGCAGAAAATCAAGTTCAGTGGACAAGACATGCACAGTCCCACTAGTTGTACCCTCTTCTCTTCACTCGTAATAAAGCATAAGTCTTAACCTTCTCCTTGACAGATTTTAAATTTAAAACCTCTAACTTCGTGTCAAGACTATCAGTCAACCTTAAAATTCTACTGTACATCATAAACCATATGAATGACGATGTTCTCATTTCTTATGTCAGCAGAAACCTTCCCTTGAATCTCAAGCCTTGAACCAAATCTGAGTTCAATGTTTATTTTGCTTATTTCCACTCTTCCACAATAATTTCTCTAGTTGATAGGCTTCTGACATGAATTTAATGGTAATATCTATAATAGTGCAGCCAAAAACGCTCCTTCTAAAAATGTCTCGTTTGACCATCAACATTAATCAAGATTCACCCCAAATAATCTCTGTTATCCACATTAAAAACACGACTTGCATAGTCTTACATTGCTAAGAAAATATGATATTATCATTTAAGATGTCCAAGTACAAAGCACATTTGACATACAGTTATTCATTTCAGCCTCACCTGAAATGTGATCCTGATTTTCTTTTGTACTTAAGGCATAGGCTGTTACCAGGAAGTTCAGTATACTCTTAAAAAGCTTTCTTTATTTGACTGGATTTCATGATCAGTGAAATCTTATTACTAGTTTCCTAAGGCACTAATGAAACTTCTGCCAGTATTTCACATATGAGAAATCCCATGGAGGTCAGTAGTAATTAGGGTGATTTGCCATGAATTCAAGAGGATTGGGTCTATCTTAAATAATAGGAAACTAACAGAAGTTTAATGAGGACAGATAGTGAGGAAGACGTCCTTTCCTGCTATTTTTGCCATGCCAAAATCCAGGCTAAATACAGTAACCAAAAATTTGCATGAAAGAAAGACAAAATGAGAAAAGACTACTCTTCAGACCAGTTCCTGTAGTTAGATAGTTTGATTTAGCAACCTTGTTCAGCAGAAAGAGGTTGACAATTATTACTAGGGCGTGAAGTTGAGGCAAGTAAACGAATGACTTACTCTCTTTAGTCACCCACATTTGATGTTGCTTGCAGCATAGCAGATGGTACTACCATTTATTCTCCATTTGCTGCCTGACAATTTACACAGGGAATAATCCATTTCAGAAATCTTTGACTTTATTAAGCACAGTGGAAGCAGCTCTTAAACTTCCTGTGATGTACCCATGCTGGCTCAGGAATTTCAACAAAGAGGCTCAGCTTTTCAGCAGCAGACCCAGACAATACACATGTTGTAAATGATTCACCTATACTCAGAAGAAGGGAAATGTATTACAAGTGAGACATGAATATCAACTAAAAAGAAAAAAAAAATCAAGACAACATGTATCCAATCTTTTACGTGTAAGCAGTCTAGAGCATATTCAGCCTAATGCCTCAGCTGTGCAAGAGACTTGAGACTTGAGCAGGCTCAGAAAAAAAGGAAGAAAATAGCAAATCTTGACCTTAAAGATATCATTCAAGAAAGTCCTCCAGCTCTTCTTACAACAAAAGTCACCACTGAAAATTAAGTAATTTTTCTCTTTTTCATCTGGAATTTAAAATTCCAAATTAAATGCATCTGCTTGCTGTTTTGTTAGAGGATTCAAACTTGTTCTATGAAGATTTTTTATTTCCCATTTCCTTCTATATAAAATGGCAAAAATAATAAAAGGGAAGGAAATATTAGAGGAATAAAAAGACAATATGCTGCACAGAACAAATACACTATTCACTTTGTTATGTTCCAAAACTAAGTTTTATTTCTGTTCTGTCTCATCTCAGCTGTGTCCTAGAGTGTGACTTTTCTATCTGATGCCTCTGACTCTTTCCTGTAAAAAAAAAAAAAAAAAAGAATATTTGCAACAGTCAACCAAACTCCATGACAAGAAAAAACCAAAATTCCAATGAACTAGTATGTAACTATAAATCACAAATTCGGTCACACAAATGATATTTTCACATTACCATTCAGAGTCAAATGCAATAGCATGATGCTAGGAATATAATATTAAAAAATATATAACAAAAGCAAGGAAGAAGAACCTTCCATTGTCATCATCTACCTGGCAGGACTATACCACATGCCAGGATCAACAAGCATAATTATATGGACTAAAATAAGATTATTACCAACTATTAAAAGAATTCAGTCAGTATGCATTCCTATAATGTGAGGGAAACAATTATTTTTGTATGCAGTTTACTGGGGCTGTGGAGATATAAATATGAATTATTTCTGCATGTAGTTTTATAGGGCATGAAAATTACTTACTTCAGTCTTTTGTGACATCTGCTCAATTTTTCTTCCCCTAGAACAAAAGCCACTGCTTTATAGATTTTATTATTCTGTATGTTTTAAAAGAAGTATTCAAGTTTAATCACCTTTGCATTTTGTAAAGATAGCACATGATATAAAACTAGACCTAGATTCAACTTTATCACTTCTCATAAGAAAGGCAGATTGTCATGTGATTTTGATGATGAATACCCTATTTGATTACAAACATGATGTGGCAAAAGTATAAAAATAGATACTAAATATTCCAATTCCACATTATTAAAAAAAACTATATTTAAATATTTCTTTTAATTAAATATAGAAAAATATGTTAGTCACAGACAAAAGGTCTTTTTTCGATTTCTCAATTTAGCTTTTTAAAATTTAGAATGAATTAAAATTAAGGGAAAAAAATGTCTCTACTTCTATTCGTTTTGGGATTGAGCAATAATTTCTTACAGGCTGTTCTTACTCAGAACTAAAATTTCTGGTACTTATTTTGCAAGAATATTAGGACTTATCCTCAATAAAACCCATAAATTTAGGGATATAGGTATCCGCTAGCTATGCCTAATGGGCATTAGCTACTTCTAACCAACATTTGGCCAGAGACAATGTTAATTTTTTAATTATGATTTATTTAGGCTTTTAAGATTTTACAAGGAAGTCTCCAAACCATAGTTTCCAAAATTTTGGAGAAAACCTGGAGAAAATTTTGTCTTTCTTCTCTCTTTCTGTTCTATGTAAAGACCTCCCGAGAAGAAGAGTTTTCTGGATTATTCCAGCAGTCTTGCCTCATCACTTTCCCCATTTGAAGGTCAACCTAGAGAGGTTATCTGTCATGGTTGTTTTCTCCTCTAATAACATATGCCAGCAACGTCATCATATTTGCTTGAAATTTTATTGTCAATCATACAACATGTGGTAAACTATCAGTTTTCTAATTCCATTCCAAAATTCCAAATTTAATTTACTACATCCACAGCAAAAATGGAAAAAGAATGTTACTGGCTAGTGGCAAAGGTGAGTGAAATCCTGAGATTATATAATCATTTAAACTGCCTATTCCCTTCTCCCAAGTCTTGATATGAAGGAAAATGGAGGGTGGGCTGGGAAACTCTAGATGCTTGTATTTTTTAAAAGTTTAACAAATCAAAATATGGACTTATTTTTAAGTTGGTTGACATTATCATACGTGAGAAGAGACTCAGAGCATGTATCAATCAACTAATGTTAGAAGTTCCTCAAGTTACTATGGGATTTGCTGTTTATAGCATTTGGAAGAATAACAAAATTCAGCATAAAATACAACTTTTAAATAATTATTTGTGATAAATATTAATTTGAATTTTTGTCACAGAATTATTCAAGAAAATTTCTCAAACACTTGAGGGTATCCAAAATGAATCATAGAATCATAGAATCGTAGAATAGTTAGGGTTGGAAAGGACCTCAAGATCATCGAGTTCCAACCCCCCTGTCATGGGCAGGGACACCTCACACTAAACCATGCCATCCAAGGCTATGTCCAACCCCACCTTGAACGCCACCAGGGATGAAGCATTCACAACTTCCCTGGCCAACCCATTCCAGGGCCTCACCACCCTCACAGTAAAGAATTTCTTCCTCATATCCAATCTAAACTCCCCGTTTAAGTTTGAACCCGTTACCCCTTGTCCTCTCACTACAGTCCCTAATGAAGAGTCCCTCCCCAGCATCCCTATAGGCCCCTTTGGATGCATGCTATGAAGGTGAATTATTACACAAGTGACTCTGAAAATCCATCTCTAAGTGAAAAGTCCTTTAAAGTACTTAAGGTAAGAAAAAAGTAAAGCTTACTACTAGTTAGAATAGAAAATAAATGTATGTGGAACATGACAAAAAAAGTGTGCATTCAATGTTAAGAAAAATTGTACAAATAGTTTACATGAAACTTGTATTGATGACATTCAGGTTTTGAGGAGGTAAAACATAAATGATATGACTTTATGTCACTTCAGCAGAGGAGTACAAATTTAATAGTGAAAATATACCATGAAGAGGGGATTCTGAAACTGTATGTAATGAACCTATCCAGATCACACTAGTTAGTGAAAAAAAGGTGTCCTGGGTTCAGCAGTAGCAGTCATTTTTCTCCTTCTTAGTAGCTGGTGCAGAGCTGTGTTTTTGACTTTCGGCCTTGTAACAGCGCTGATAACACCAATGTTTTCAGTTACTGCTTAGAATGTTTGGGCTGACCAAGGACTTTCTGAGCCTCATGCTCTGCCAGTGAGGAGAGGAAGCAGAGACAGGACACCTGACCCAAACTGACCAAGGAGGTATTCCATACCACAGCACATCATGACCAGGATGTAAAAAACTAAGGCCAGGGACCTAGAACAGGGGGGAGCACTGCTGGGTCAGGCCGGGTACCAGTGGTGAGCAGTTGTATTCTCTTCCCATGTTGTTTCTCTTGTCATTATTATTATTGGTGGTAGCAGTAGTGGTTTGTGTTATACCTTAGTTGCTGGACTCTTCTTATCTCAACCTGTGGGAGTTGCATTCTTTCAATTCTCCTCCCCATCCCTCCGGGAGCAAAGGGAAGAAATAAGGTTGACTGAATGAGCGAACTGGGTGAGTTATGGCTTAAACCATGACAAAAAGAAATAAAATTACTACTACTGAAACACTGAAACATTAATCTTAATCATGTTTTTCTCTCCTCTGATGAAGTTTACAAAGTCCTAGTGACAAATACATTAATTTCATTGGATGAGGGAGAGTGGGAGGATCAGATTTCTGCTTGCCTTTTCAGCTCAGTATTCTCTTTTTTCTCAGGTTGAAAGGCACTGCATAGGGATGATATGTCATATCCCAGTAGATAGGAATTGATATGAGATTCTTTCTGACTTGAGACTGGAGAATCAGCACTGTACAAGTTGTGTCTCTGACAACCAGGAGGCTTGAGAACAATCAGCAGCTGCTCGCTGAGCATCAGGAGGCCACTACACTGGAAATTATTTAGAGCCAGAGCCAAATCCAAGAGCTTTTTGCCTCCCAGTATTATTCCTGAATTTTCTCCAGTATATTTGCAAAACATGGTTATTATAAATTCAATTATAGCTGTAGTGTCTATTCATCATTCAACTACATGCTATTTCTCTGTCTCCACCGGACCATCAGACCCCCTCACCCTCCCCCCCCAAAAAAGAAAACCCCACAGAAATATGTACTGCTTATGTTATGTATCACTTTCTTTTCATGACTCATATGCCTCAAACATGGATTCAGTGATAAGCTGCTGCCTTCTGCAGATTTGTGGTGTATTTAGGTGGATGATCTCCAAAGGCTCCTTCTAACCTCAACCATTCTGGGATTTCCCTATCCCTGTGTGCCATTTAGGGAGAAAGAGATAGGGGAATTGGGAGTGAAGAAATGAAGTTGAGTATGTTAGGAAAAAATGGAGAGCAAGGGGAAGATGTTCCAGTTTTTGTCTTTGTTTTGCACCATCCTATGTTCGCATAAATTAGATTATGTTAGAACAGGCAATGGAATTTTAACCAGAGGAATATAACAGAGTTACAAGGGTGCATCTGTAGAAATGCAGTACATTAAACATCTATTGTTTTATTTGATAAGTAGGAACAGAACTGAAATATGAAAGTGAGTTTAATTAACACACCCTCATATCAGTTTAAGATATACTGCAAATTAAATGGCTATGCACATGCTTGCAAAATCTCTTGTTAAGAACAATTTGCTTCCTTGTGATTTGTCTTTAAGAAGTGCCTTAAAGGACACACATACTACAGAGTTACATGTTTCTACGTATAATTTTTCAGGCTTTTAAAGTTTGCTTATTACAGTAAGCTATCAACTGCATATTCACTGTTACACTACTGCTGAAATTGTGACTAGCTATATGAAGGAAAACATAGGAATCATGCATTCAAGTGATGATTTTGTATAACCCAAACCTACAGTAGAAAGGAAAGATGTACCCACTGACTAGCGCTTATCCAGTTTGAAACCCCATCCATGTTACTGGCTGTCTTCTCAGGGTACCTGCCCTTAAGACCAGCTCTGCTCTCTGCCCATAAGCCACTGTACACCCAGAGGAAGCTCTGGAAGGTATTCAGGACATTGCATATATGAACATAAGATGCATATGCTGGAAACTTGGTATGGTCATAGCTGTAGGCTCAGGTTGCCTAATACCTACAGTATATGAATACTATATTCTGTACAGTTTTTTAAGTTTAAAATTCTTTTTTTTCCAAATTTTCTTCTGATTGGAGTAGCTGGTATTTCGATGGGTCACCTTCACAACTCAAATGAAAGGTTTATATCATAGAGAATTCGCATAAATCTCCTCTTACAGGGGCTATATCTTCATGGTAAATGGGCAAACTGATCTTCAAACAAATGTTTTATAAAATGAGAGGAATCTTAAAAGAAGATTTGGCGTGTACTGTTGTTGAACCCATCAGGGCAGATTGGTAGGAAGCAGGCACAAGTATTTATGAAATCATGTACATTCCCACATGAACTCTGCATATGTTACAGTTATAGAGGCCAGGAAAAGAAATGCATTTGTACTTAAAAGATTTAGTTACAGTTCTATAATAAAGATATTTCTAATTCAGTGCTTAACCACAAGAAACAGAAAAGTAAGGATAGATTTGTTTTTGCTGTTTCTATGAGGAAACATAGAAGATAATTTAGCATGAACAGGCCATAAAAAAAAAACATGTTAGCATTCTGGTAGCATTCTCAATCACTGTTACATCTGCAATATTTTTGATAATTTTCTTAATGTGATAAAAGTAATATCATAATGGGAAACAGCCAATCTGAAACAATCTATTTTTGATAAGTTAGATTAGGTTCTCATTTACACATGACATCCCTACGACTTTCATTTTTTAAATTTATTTTTAGATTAAAAAACCTTTTTCCACTAAAAGAAAAAAAAAGTTCTTCATGCTTTTCGAATTTCATTTGTCCCTTCTTATTGCAGCTGTTTTGTTCTGCTATGTGATGCTACCTATTGTAACAAAACCTGCCTTTTGGAGATCTTTACAAAAGTTAATGATACAACATATCCTATAGTCAATAATAAATAAGAGAAAACCTGCACTTTCCTGCCAGAAGTATTGGTTTTATAATCTCACAACTGGATGTTGTTTGACCAAGAGAAAAATGCAACCTGCGACACATCACATACAAGCTTATCAGCTACAGAAGTGCAGGATCAGGTTCACTGAAGCAAATAGCTGTGACCACAAGCTGTGTGGTTTTGATCCTTGCACGAGTTCAGAAGTGTCAAAGCTAGATTTACTGCTCCAATCTATCAGATAGAATGAGACTTAGTTTCTTGAAGATTATTTGTGCTCTCTGCAATATGAAGTTTTGATGATATGAAAATCAGCTATGGGAAATGTGAGAAGCTCATTCATGCTTATTCTCAAAACATGCTTATATGTATGGAGATTAGCTTAACACTGAGGCAGTTTGTTGACTTAATGTATATCCCTGGGAAAACTGGTATTAACCATGTTAGCAGAGCAATATTTATTAGTATATGCCGCATCTTTCTTATGGTATTTACTAACATAGTGGAGATAGCACAGCCACGACAGAGGCATATGTGGACCTCAGTGCAGGAGTAAAGCATGGCCAGTTTCAGAATGACCTGTCCTGTGGTAAATTATATATAATTTGCAAATATACTTTCTGAAAATAATGCTTTATTACCAGTTTTTACAACTGGGGAGTAAAAAATTATGAAGCCTCAGGGAGAAATGTTGCTACTATTTAAAATGGAAAAGATGGGATATAATTCTATTTTCTTACACACACACACTGAAGAAGGAAATCAATAAGCATCTGAAAAGAAACACTTGATCTACAAAAAGAAAGAGGAATACTCCTTACGTTACAATATATATCTACATATAGCCCATATAAATCAGGCTTTTTATGGCAGACACCCTGAATTTCTCTAGAGCTTGGTTAAAAAATAAAACAAAACAAAAAACAAACAAACAAACCACTGAAACCTCATTGAATGAATAATTGGCTTTTCCACAGTGTTTGGACTCTGTTTAGTGCCTCCTCAGAAGCAAAACACCAGCAGCTCCATGAGATTTCACTGAGTGATCAACAAATCTTCCCTCCCTTTTGTATGCTATGAATTCTCTTTGGCTGTAATGCTCTTATTCATATCACATGATCGGTTGATAAGTTGGAGGGAAGGAATGCCATCCAGAGGGACCTTGACACGCTTGTGAGGTGGGCTGATGCCAACCTAATGAAGTTTAACCATGCTAAGTGCAAAGTCCTACACCTGGGTCAGAGCAATGCCAGGCACAGCTACAGATTGGATGGGGAGGAGATTCAGAGCAGCCCTGTGGAGAAGGACTTGGGGGTGTGGGTTGATGAAAAAATGAACATGAGCCAGCAGTGTGCGCTTGCAACCCAGAAGGCCAACCGTATCCTGGGCTGCATCAAAAGAAGCGTGACCGGCAGGTCGAGGGAGGTGCTCCTGCCCCTCTACTCTGCTCTTGTGAGACCTCACTTGGAGTATTGTGTGCAGTTCTGGTGTCCTCAACATAAAAAGGACATGGAACTGTTAGAACAAGTGCAGAGGAGGGCCACGAGGATGATCAGGGGACTGGAGCACCTCTCATATGAAGATAGGCTGAGAAAGTTAGGGCTGTTGAGCCTGGAGAAGAGAAGGCTGCGTGGAGACCTCATAGCAGCCTTCCAATACCTGAAGGGGGGCCTATAGGGATGCTGGGGAGGGACTCTTCATTAGGGACTGTGGTGAGAGAACCAGGGGTAATGGGTTTAAACTTAAACAGGGGAGGTTTAGATTGGATCTGAGGAAGAAATTCTTTATTGTGATGGTGGTGGGGCCCTGGAATGGGTTGCCCAGGGAGGTTGTGGATGCTTCATCCCTGGCGGCGTTCAAGGTGGGGTTGGACATAGCCTTGGATGGCATGGTTTAGTGGGAGGTGTCCCTGCCCATGGCAGGGGGGTTGGAACTCGATGATCTTGAGGTCCTTTCCAACCCTTACTATTCTATGATTCTATGATTTGCCCTATTTGACTCACCAAGTGTTAGCACTGCTAAAGAGTAGCTTGTCTTTCAGATTCCCTCTGATTTAATATCACCCTTCTGAGTGGAGAGAGAACAATGGTAACACTGAGAGATAGTTTATCATACCTCAGATCATGCACAAAATTGTTTTGGAGGTTGTCTAACAGTCAGTGAGATCTGTTGTCAGGGAGAAAGACTAATAAAAGCTCTGACAACCCAGTTTGTTCTTAACAACTTGGAACGTGCAGAGTATTTCTTTACTTCAAAGCAACTATTACAAACTTGTAAAATTGTTAAGTCAATTTTCAACAAAAATATCCAAGAACAGATTCCAGAAGCCTATCAGCTCACTTGAGAAATTAAGGGCTTTCAGTACATTTCAATTCTTGGGTATTGCAGCAGTAATACAAGCTTCTATGACATAGGTGCCAAAAGACTGTTCTTGGGTTTAAGAGAATGTTGTATTTTTATGGGGCACCATTTTTCAGAAGAGGTGTAAAGGCACTTAATCATCACAAGGGTCAGCATAACATTTCATTTTGGAACAGTAGAGAAGCTACAATTTTGACCAAATTGCTCTTCAGTTACCTGCCTTTTACCTAACAAATTCTTACTCACTTTTAGTGGAGGCTTTTGCTTATCTTTTGGTTGTACAGCTTCATACAGCAAATACATGCAAAGTAATACCCTAGATTTTGACATTCCCCTGTGAAACACAATGCAGAAGGCTAGTTTTTAGCTGTAGAGAACTGATAATTTCATTTTCTCTTCCTCCGATATTTAAATTTCTGTCAACACAAGTTCAGTGCGGGAAAAGCAGTGACATACATACTCCTTATCCATATGTTCTTTTTATGCAGGACAGCTGCTACCCTACCTCAAAGCAGATCAGATCATCTTCTAGTGCAAAAAAATAGACGATGCACCATCTCAGGCTAACCAGTTCCCATCGACTATTTCTTACAACTAATATTGCCTTGGTAGGCAAAGAAGAGAGAAAATGAATGATGGGTGGGTCCAGGACTGCTTTATGCCTGACTGACACTCCCCTTCCGAGAAGCATGTTGACCAAGGGCACACACATATCAGAGCATATATTGGGGGCTTAGATTCCAGACATCCATCCTGAGGTCCTGTTCGGAATATGTACAGCTCTCTTACAACCTCCGAAACTCTGGTTCACATAGTGTGTGTGTGCAGATATATATGTAAGGAGGAGGACAGACTGGTGAAAACTTCAATTTTGCTTCAGTAAAGATTCAGGGTACATTTCATACCTGGAACAAGCATCAATGAAAACACGCAAAAACCTTTTCCTGCTGAAAGAGGACTGGACCAGATGACCTTCCAAAGTTGTTTTTGATTCTTTTCACTAGGGCTCTACAACTGATTGTTTTTTCTTCACTCACAATTTTAATAAAAAGCATAAGCTATTTAGAAATGGCAACTAAGTAGCTCTACCAGTTAAGGAAGGGCCTACAATGACAAAGCATAGGAAAAGCACTCTGGTTTTAAGAAATTTAGTAAAGTGCAGCATAGATTATGGAGAAGCACAAAGATCCCTCTGATGCATGAAATACAGAAAGCAGGTATACCTAAATATTTTTAAATGCAACATTGTTACTTTGCTGTAATAACAAATATGACTGGTGTTCTACTTATTTATTGATGCAGCCCATTCTAATGTGTTTCAAAATGACTGCTTTTAGATAAAATTTCAAAGGAGTGAATTATTTAATATTCCTAAATGCCATACTTGACTACCTGCCACATTTTTTCAGTAAAACATCCAAAGGCAAATATACTACTCAATTACACCAAAATCAGCAGATAAGAAAGTAGCTTCTATTTGACTGAAAAACATTAAATCCAAGATGACAAACTGTGTATCAAATGTCAGTGTAATGAAAACCAATCATTATCTGAGCATTAAAATAATCAAGTTTTAATACTGATAATGGTAGCAGTATGAATTATGGGAAGACTTCTTTGTGGCTCTGATGTTGAGCACAAACACAGCAGGAGATGAATGTTTCTTGTGAACATGTGAAGCTCAACACAAGATACACCAGAACTGAGATTAATGGCTATACAGTTACAATCTGATCCTATAACCGTCACTACTATGAGGGGACCTGAATGATATTACAAAGGGCGATTTAAGTACCAAAGGTGTCTAAGAGTTCTGATTTATTTTTAAAGCACAAATACATAAACAGCATAGCTGCTACAGTCACTTTTTAGCAACAGAAATCAGAGATAAAAGTGGCCTAAAAAGACAGAGTAGTAAGCTCACCAGCAACAGCTACAGCATGAAAAGCTTGTCAGCAGGGCAGATGACATTTTTAATATGTGAGCATCTCCTGTCACATATGGTGAGCTGTCTCCTAGACATGCAGGGAAAATGTCATACATTATGCACAAAAATTACTCAGTATCGGCTCAAAAGCAGAAAGCTTAATTTGTTCGATGTCAACACAGATGGGTGGGTGCCAGAAGAGTCAGGAAACATTGAAAAACATGGAAATATCTAAATGCCCTGTCAAGAAATGAGGAAAACAAAGGGAAAGGGAGGGAGGGAAGAGGGAGAGAGATGGCCAGGGACTTCCTGAGGCAATCTGACTTACAAGCCATTTACTCCATTCTTTCCTATGCTGAAGCTTAAATGCAGTGAGTAGCACCATACTCCTTAGCAGATGTGATTTGTATGAATGGTATTGTTTATGCATTAAAATGCTCTTGCATATGAATAAGTATGACGTATACTAATGCTGAATGATCTTATCTACTGTCGCCGGACTCCTATGCATAATGCAGTTCCATCAGAAAGTAAAATATACCTAAAGATACTACACAGAATCATTGATAGCAGACAAGTTGAATCTGCGTCCTTTCTAATACACTTGCACCGCTTCTTTGTGATGGAAAGAGAAAGGATGTATCAGGAGAAAGGATTTATCAGCACGAGAGAGAAAAACAGAAGTCAGATCCCAAATACTTCAGATTTAGCTCGATACCTGCTCAGATCAGGAAGGACATTTTCCCCTGTAATTCAGACTGGCTACATAAGTTATATGGTTCACTCCTCCCATCTTGTTTTCAACCATTAGGTTCTGGTCACAGCTACAAAATACCAGAATGTCATGAAGCCAATAAGATGACACCAGATACCTCTGATACTAGGTATTTACATTGAGGATATTTGGTCTGATTCCCAGTGGAAAATTAACTGTCAGGTCACACCAGGTCTTTTCACTGAAGTGTTTTGCCTCCCCCAGTGTTTTCAGCGCACTGAGAAGTAGTTAGATAGGATTTTTTTTAGGCCAACCTCAGTAGATTCATTTCATACTATTGCAGAAGCCTCAGAGACCAGTGAATTATTTTTTCTCCTACTTTTCTTATTGCAGCTACCAGCACTAAGGACTCCTAATTTTTCTTAGGCTTTTAAGGATGTGGATCATCACCACTTCTCAAGCAGTTCTAGGTCAATAAAATTATGGAGAGATTATGACATGAGATGTAATTAAAGATCTAGTAACTGCATTAAAAATTGTTCCAAAGCTGAATAGAAAAAAACTGTGAAGTCCTTCCAGTGACTTTCAGTCTTAAGTGCCAAAATTTCCACCTGTGCTAATAACTAAAACCATGGGACTCATATATTCATATACCTCTCAGAAATTGTGGAATAATTAGGAAACATGGGATAATTAAGAATTAAACTTATATTTGAAATGCAGCATTGTCCACACATAAGGGAAAAACGGACTTTCAAGGCCTCTCAGGGCGAGATGCAGCCACACCTTCTATGCCAGGAATGTGCATTCCACAGCGGTTCCTGTGGCAACACAGACAGAGGGTAGAGCGAGGTGGAGATCTCGCGGTTAGGCTTTGTCCTAACTTCAGCAAAAGATGGGAACTAGGTGGTGCAAGAAACTGATAAGCTGCATACTTGCCACCCTGAGCCAGCAGCCTGTCATTTTTTGACAGAATGCTGTCCTCAGTGTGAACTTTGCTTCATTATAATGTCATTATAATGCATTTACATGCTAAAATACACACCCATGTCCAATGCGACCCCCCTCCAAAATGGGACCACCTCTCCCTGAGCATGCGCTCTGAATTTTTGGTGTCATATACCTTTAAATCGAAGCGAGAGAAGTTTGCACCAATAGTAATAAAGGTATGTATGACTAGAGTCACTCAAGCTTCACCTTGAAGGTGAAAATAATATAAAATGACCCATGAGAGAGGGGGATATTGGGGAAGATACCATCATGGACGAGTCTAGGAAGATAACACCAGCAGACTCCTGGGACCGGTCGACGGGCTGGACCTCACTTCAGTCCCATAGGGACGCCTGTGCGTAAGACTTGCACTGTATCCAGTGCTTCCCTTGGAAAACTTAGAATCTCTATGGAGTTACTTTTACTGTCACCTCTATATTTTAGAGCTATGCTGTGTTAACTTTATCAAGCGCTTGTATCCATGTGACTATTATTTGCACGTGCTTTTGCAGACAGTATTTATCACTGGCAATCCATAAGAACCTGTACCTGTTGCCAATAGACTCAATCAATAAACCACACTGTTTCGATAGCCAATTGCCACTATTGGTAAATCCGGACCAGTAGAGGTTTGATATAAGCGGACGCGGTCGGATTGGTAGCTGTAGCTGATTGGACTGGGCAGTGTGGTACACTATCAGTAAATCCTGACCAGTAGAGGTTTGATATAAGCGGACGCAGTCAGATTGAAATCCGGACCAGTAGAGGTTCGATATAAGCGGACGCAGTCAGACTGGTAGTTGCATATTGGAGAATAAAACAAGTGGTTTGCTTTTCCCCCCTTTCAACGCAACAGAAATGTAAAAAGGTCATTTGAAAAATAAGCAGGAAAAAGAAATTTGAAATGCAGAACTTTCTGAAAGAACATCCTTGTCCTTAGTATTTACCTAGCTCTGTCTTAAATTACTAAGAGGGTAAATGAAAATAAAGGTATTATTTCTTTCCTGTACAGACTAGAAAATCTTTGGTACTAATGAGACTTGTCAGATTGACAGCCTGGGAGAATAATTTCTGCACTAACAAATCCAGAGAATGAATATTATATCAGGAGTGATAATGTAAGCTCCCTTAGACTAGCCCATCAATGTGTCTCAGTCCTGACCTGAAGGGAACTACCTCCAGAGATGGAAAAGTTCAGGCACATTAAGCATGCATGTCCCAGCCTTTTTGTTAGAACTGCCATCCATGGCTATCAAAGTAATAATGATACCACTCAGGGGTCACTGAGAACAACATTATTATCAGAATTTAGATAAAGTAAGCTGCAAAACTGAGATTACAAAATAGCTTTGTTTCTTGGTCTCATTTTCTATCTCCCAAAATTTTAAACTGTATTTACCTCTCTGTGGGGTTATTTGCTCCCAGTATTACTACAGTGTAATAAAAAAAAAAAAAAAAAAAAAAGAATTTTAATAAAAAGAGAGTAATTAGCTAGATAGTTGGTTTAGAAAATGAGTTCTTAGTATTTCAGGACTCCTGGGTCTTGTAAATCTGCTCCAGCAAGACTGATTTTTAAAATCACTTCGGGAAACTAGTTGACCTCTCTATCCAAGCTCAAATTCTAAAGCGGTCTATGCTTCCCAGTACTATATTTCGTATTGGAAAGTTGTTCCACACTATCACTGCTCTTATAGAAAGGAAATGCCAAACATTTGGGCAAAGCCATTGCCAGTTTGTTCCCGTATTATTCTTTTACCATCAGCATCCTTCAGGTTCACAAACACTAGCTCTCATTTGCTTGATGTATTTCTATTTAGGTCTGTGTGGCAATATAGGTAAGTCCTGTTACCACAGACTTTGTCATATTGTGCTAGTCAGGAATTATACAGAAAGAACTAAAATTTAGTTTCTAGAATCTAAAGATCTATTTTGAAGAAAACGAAAAAGATCATCCTATATTCTAAGCCATGGCCAAGGTACAGTAATGCCCTTGTGAATAGAAAAAACACTAAGTTATAAAATGTGATACGTAGGACAGTTAGAGTAATAGCATAATAAAAAAAAAATAGTTGCTTTGTCTCAAAAACTATAGCAAAGAAAAAAATTATTCTGTGCTGTGGTAATATGATTGTATTATCTCAGAAGAATTTAATGAATGAAAGTACCCCTCTGCTGTGGTTCAAGCCTAGCCAGGAACTCAGAACCATGTAGTCGCTTGCTTATTCCCTCCTCTTTCTTCCTCCCCCCATTCCAGAAGGGATGGGGAGGAGAATCTAAACAATATAACTCCCAAATTTTGAGATAAGAACGGTCCAGAAACTAAGGTATAACAGAAAACCACTGCTGCTGCCACCGATAATAATAATGATAAGGGAAATAACAAGGGGAGAGAATACAAGAGCTCACCACTCGCAGACCTATACCCAGCCCGACCCAAGCAATGATCTGGGCCTCCTGGGTAACTCCCCTCAGTTTACATACTGGGCATAATGTACTGTGGAATGGAATACCCTTTGGCTAGTTTGGGTTGATGAAAAGCACAGCACTGCACCAGCTATTAAGAAGGAGAAAAATGACTGCTACTGCTGAACCCAGGACACACTATTTCTCTGATGCTAGTCTCTAGCAATCACTACAGTGTTATGACTGAGGCCAAGCTGACTTACAATACAGAGAGCTTGACATATCTTTTGAAAAAAAAGTTGTTTTGTGGTTTTTTGCTCATAGCTGCTACAATTTTATAAAATCATTCCCAAGTACCAGTTTTAACTTGCTCCCAAGTTAATGAGCTCAAGTAGAAAGGCCCTGAACCAGAAATTGATTCTTACAAAGAATCTAAAATAATTTCTGAAATCTCAGGATAATTTTCACTGCTCTTTTTTGTCATCATTTCTACATGAATTCTTTTTTTTTTTGTTGCAGTGATTCATGTTCTCCTGCACATCAACATTTAGGACAAGCTTTTTCTTAAAAGCTTGAGAATTGATCTGAAAAGAGCACTAGAGGAAGTCAAAGTCTCATAGCAGTGATTCATGCCTGTTATCCCTGTGTCTCTAAGTGAGTTGAGAGAAACTTCCAATTTTGCACATGTGGAGCAAATTCAAGATTAATCTTCAGTTTTAACCTGTCTCTCAAAAGTAAATTACAACGTCGGCACCACACTCTCTAGCTTTTTAAAATATGAATTATTAATATAGAAGGTAACTTTAACATATTAAATATTAGGAACATTCAAGCTAAAACCATGGTATGCAGTGTAAGTTAACCAGTAGAGTATTTCATGAGGGTTTTTTGCTACATTTTGATGCCTATACTATGTTAGAGGTGCAGCTCAACTGCTAATGATGTCTGAGCTAACATATACAAAAGTTATACCCAGGTTATTTAAAATTTGTTGATCTTGTTAATTCAACTGTTAAACATAAAATTTTCCTATTTAACCTTCACATAGTTGAAAATATGCATTGAACTCTCCAAAGGTCTAAAGAAAACAAATAAAAGGTGCCAAACAAAAGTGAACAAGAGAGAAGGCTGAGAGAAGTTTAAGTAAGTCAAACGAGGGAAAAGATTTTTCCACTACTTTGGATAGGCCACAGAATGAAATACAACCTGCACTTTGAGAGTGACGGAAGCACAAAACCAGGAATTAAAGACTGAGCTTTTTCAGCTGCTGAATATGAAGCACCATGACAATAGCTAACACAATGATAGGAACTGTCAATTTTTCTAGAGTTTGAAAAAAAGCAGTTTATGAATAAATAACTCACTCATTTCCCTTTTATTTTTTTTATCACACAGAGGTAGTCCCTGTTACTACCAATAATATTCTCACATTCATCTTCTTTTAGCATAAAAGAAAAAATCTTAATAGAGCACCACCTAATACCTGGTGTTCACCCATAGCTTGCACGCTTGAAAGATTGACTGGAAGGTGGAATCAAGTGTCAGGTTAAAGCTTTAAGGCAGGAGAAAAATGAAAACACTCATTTTAAGCACGGAAGAACAAATAGAATAGAAAAAATCAGGACAACATTTTAAGAACTAAGCATAACTGTTTTATTTTAATGTGACCACAAAGCAGAATGAAATGTAACTTAGTATTGCAGGAAAACCAGGTGATTGGGCCCAGTCAGCATGCATTTATGAAAGTCAGGTCATGCTTGGCTAGCTCAATCTCCTTCTACGACAAGACAACAAGATGACATTTAGTGGATGAGGTAAAGGCTGTGGATGTTGACTACCTAGACTTCAGGAAAGCCTTTCACACCTTTTCCTACAGCATTCTGCTGGAGAAACTGGCTGTTTAAGGCTTGGACAGCTGTACTCTTTGCTGGATAAAAAACTGGCTGGATGGCCAAGCCCAAAGAGTGATGCTGAATGGAGCTAAATCCAGTTGGTGGGCGGGAACAAATGCTGTTCCCCAGGGCTTAGTACTGGGGCCAGTTCTGTTCAATATATTTAACAATGATCTGGATAAGGATATCAAGTGCACCCTCAGTAAGTTTGCAGATGGCAAAAAACTGAATAAGAGTTTTGATGCACTTGATGGTAGGAAGGCTCTACAGAGGAGTCTGGACAATGGATAAATCAGCTAAAGCAAATTGTATGAAATACAACAAGGCAAAGTGACAGATCCACTTGGGTCACAGCAATTCTATGCAATCTGTATATCCATTTTCCCCTTTCCACATACCCATATTGCCTGCGATGCCTGGTGAGTTTAAGGCTATTCGTATCTCTTATTGTTAATATTCTGTGGAAGCCTGGCCCTAGAGACACAGTGCTGAAATTAATGTCTACCTGTGACTGACTTGCTCCTGACAAATACTAGCTTCAGTCTTAATATTAATGGAGGTTCCTGTTTAGACAGGAAGTATTTAAAAGACCTGTAGATGTGGCACCTGGGGACATGGTTTAGCAGCAGACATAATGTCAAGGTATGGGGAAAAAAGACAGAAAGGACTGAGTTATAGTTGCATTGAAAAAGTCTCATAGGAAGCTTGCTATAGCTATTGTACATCTTCTTTCGAACTGCATAAATATTTGTTTTTTTTCAAACTGTCATAAACAGAAACCACTTAACTTTGTTTTGGCATGTGATTTTGGATTTGATCCACAATATGTTTCTAATGAGAAAATATATGATGGAAGAGAAGTAGAACTAGTTGTACAAAAGATTGTGGGCTGGTCGGGGTTTTTTGTTTGGTTTTTTTTTTTTTTTTTTAAACTACTTTAAACTGTTGTTTTTTAAATGTTTTTCACCTACAAGAAAAAAAGAAAAAAAGTCTCCAACAATCTAAGCTAAAAATAAATCACTGGAATTCTAAGGAAGAGAAAATCACCTACTCAAGGTGCCAAAACCAGGTTTTGGGAAAAAGAGGCATAAAGAATTTACAAATCCAAGTCTGACATTTTCCCCCATTACAACAAAAAAGTAATAGAGATTTGATTAAAAGTCTTCATAAGGCAGTTAAAGCAAATAGCTGCATTAGATATTAAAAACCCTGAAATGAGTTATCTATTGCTTTCAGCATGTTCTCTCCACAGAGTTTCACAACAAATGGTGTTCCTGACATAGTGTATCCACCCTGTGTATTAACCGAATTTATTGCAGCAGGCAGATAACTGGTGAATAGCCAGCTAAAAAGTCCCCAATGTTCTCTTCTTTTGGCTATTATTAGCAACAACTTACACTAACAAGTTAAATTATTTTTTTCAGTGATAGCAATCACAGCAATTTTTTCGGTGTAAAGCTTATGATTTCTAATAAAAAGACTATTGAATAATACAGGAAAAATACAATTATAAGGACTTCAACACTACTGACTGAGAATTCAGTTAAAGTTTTCAGACATAAACTGCATTTTCATTTTTAAGAACGTTTACCAAATCATGACATTCAAATGTTGCTGTCGTCAAAATCTGAGGGAGTTCATGGTGCTAGGATAATTGGGAAAGCAAGATCTAAACAAAAGAATTCTGTTCCATCTTGTGGCGACAATCTGTTCTACATTTCTGTAGAACTGTAAATGTTTTACATTTACACTGTAACTTGGGGTACTTCGGGGAATTGCTTACTCTGTAATTAATGTAGAAAACCCAACAATATACACATCTAGGCATCTATGCCTCTGAATATTTGGAGAAAATTTGCCCTTAGGAGGTCACAATGTGTGAACTCCGAGAAAAAACAAACAAACAAACAAACAAAACAAAACAACAAGCTTCGAAGGGAAACAATCAATTGAAGAGAATTCATAGAATCATAGAATCATAAAATGGTTAGGGTTGGAAAGGACCTTGAGATAATCAACTTCCAACCCCCTGCCAGGAGCAGGGACACCACACACTAAACCACGTCATCCAAGGCTCTGTCCAGCCTGGCCGTGAACATTGCCAGGGATGGATCATTTACCATTTTTTTGGACAACATGTTGTAGTGCCTCACCACCCTCACAGTAAAGAACTTGTTCCTTATATCCAACCTGAACTGTGAGGATTCATCATAGAAGACCACCAGATTGGTCAGGCAGGATTTCCCCTTAGTGACGCCATGCTGGCTGCCACCAAGCACCTTGCTGTTATTAATGTGCCTCAGCATGCCTTCCAGGAGAATCTGCTCCAAGATTTTGCCAGGCACAGAGGTGAGACTGACTGGTCTGTAATTCCCCGGCTCATCCATTTTCCCCTCCTTGAAAATGGGGGTTATATTTCCCTTTTTCCAGTCCTCGGGAACTTCACCTGACTGCCATGATTTTTCAAATATGTTGGACAGTGGCTTAGCAACTTCATTTGCCAGCTCCTTCAGGACCCGTGGATGGATTTCATCCAGTCCCATGGACTTGTGTACATTCAGGTTCTTAAGATGGTCTTGAACAAGATCCTCTCCTACAGTGGGCCCAGGGTCTTCATTCTCACAGTCTCTGCGTCTGCCTTCCAAGACTTGGGTGGTGTGGTCAGAGCATTTGCCGGTGAAGACTGAGGCAAAGAAGTCATTAAGAACCTCAGCCTTCTCTTAATCCAGGGTAGACAGTTCTCCTGATAGCTTCCAGAGGGGGTCTACATTGTCCCTAGTCTGTCTTTTGTTTGCAATATACCTATAGAATCCCTTCCTGTTATCTTTAACATCCCTAGGCAAATTTAATTTTAACTAGGCCTTAGCTTTCCTGACCTGGTCCCTAGCTTCCCAGACAACATCCGTGTATTCTTCCCAGGCCACTTATCCTCATTTTCACCTTCTATAAGCTTCTTCTAAGTTTTCTCAGCAGCTCTTCATCCACCCATGGAGGCCTCATGGCCTTCGTGCCCCATTTCCTTCCTGTTAGAATGCAGCGCTTCTGAGCTTCGAGCAGGAGATTCTCAAATATCAACTAGCAGTCTTGGGTCCCCCTGCCCTCTAAGGCTTTATCCCACGAAACCTTACTAAGCAGGTTCCTGAAGAAGCCAAAGTCTGTTCTCTTGAAGGCCAGGGCAGTGACCTTGCTGTGTATCCTTCTCATTGCCCTAAGTGATTTAATTCCATTGAATATTAGAAGAGACAAACCAAAGACAAAACTTGAATGCAAATAAGTACTCATTTTGGAAGGGTAAAGACAATAGCTTCGAGGAATTTATTGCTTCTTATAATTTCTTTCTTCTGCAGAGGCTGAACTCCAACTTCATCACTGAAGTGAGGAGGAAGCGCAGAAATGTAAAGGTAGAGGGAAATCAAAGAACAGATTGTGATATGTAATAAGACAGAGAAACGCCAGGAAGCTGGTCACCAGTATTTTTACCAAAAGAATGAAAATTATGTCCAGGGAGACACTCAGCAATGCAGCATCATGAAGGCATGCTCTAGCAGTAGGTGTGAGGATGCAGAAGGTGGAAGCAAGATGGCTGCCATAATCATGTCTTCTTGCTTTTGGGTCTAGAGGTAGAAACTCATTCAAAATAATATGAGTATTTTTAATGCAGCACAACATTGCACAGAATACACATGTGCTACAGAAGGTCTTGCAAACAGCTCCGGTCACTCAGAGATGCCTTAATTGTCATTACTGGCATTGCATCTTACATATTGTCTGTGCCCACATTTTTCAAGATTGTATAGAAATATTGAACTGAATTCCAAATCTAGAGACTAATTTAGTGCCTTTGCCACAGAAAATAATCTTTCAAGTCTGTCATCTTAGCTTTCCTGACCTATGACTATTAGTTTTGCAAGAAATCATCATTCCCCATATCTAATACATGCTTTTGTTCCTACTCCCATCTTGAGGCTTTTAAAATCATTTGGATTTTTTCCATTTATGCTGTGATCAAAAAAAAACCCACCGAACTTTAAAATAGTGCTGCAGTATCACTGTGGCTGTATACACAACAGAGTATGAAATTAATTCACAGCACCTGTCATGCTTGATCACCCATGGGGAGAGATACATGAAGAAAATCAGCACCATATAAAAGCAATTTCTGAAGCAATTACTTCTGCAGAGATTGCCATGTAAAGACAATGAATTTGATAAACATCAACACATTATCGTTGGACCATTTAGGATATGAGTATGAATAAAGCATTAAATTAGAGGTAGATCAGAAAAGAACACTAGAAATCAGTGTACAGAAGGATATGAGAGATGGCTGGCATAGATACTGGACAGGAACAAGTGTGCTAGATACTGCAACATCAATTATTTGTCTTGCAAACTCATTGTTGTAACACAAGAAGTCCACCTCAAAATCACACCATGATAGTTTTGTTCCTCTGTGAAAGAACTAGCAAAAGAGAACATTTCTTTTAAGCTAAATTGCTTTGTTTCCTAAGCAGAAAAATCTATGCATTAAAAAATTCTGACTTGTCAGAAAGTGCTGTGGTGCATAAAGCAACAAATTACATCACTATTATTTGCATTTTATTCTGGTAGTAAAAAAAATAGACGCAAAGAATCTCTGAATTCATGTGGTGCATTCATTTAATTACTAGGGGAAGTAAAATACAAAAAGTTAAGTTACCAGAAATACCAGAGGAGATTGGAGGCTGAGCTTAAATTTAATTGATGACAAACAGGAACAAATTCCAACAGATAGTAATGGGGAGTTTAAACAAAACCCAAATTAAAAAACCCACAACAACCAAACACAGAATCCCCACCTGAAAACTTAGGTGCCTTAAAAGCCATTGCTACCTCTAGTTCTGTTAATTATGTAAGCAACTAAACCTGCATTACTGGATATACTGAAGATGATACTTTGGCTGTTCTGAGCATATGAAGCATAAGTAAAATAATTCAAAATGCACAAAGCAGACCTCCACTTAGATAAGTCTCCCACAGTGCCCTATTTAGAAAATGTATTCAGACGAAAATTAGTGTATAAAGACAACAATGATTTTGGTACCATGCATAAGGAGAGCAGCCCAAATCATTTAAAAGCACAGCTAAGGAAGATGAACAAACAAGAGACAACATGATTCTGTGGGTCACTGATGACAGCATTTCTGAAGTAAAAGGTAAAATTTGTTTGCTTGAATGGATGCTTACACATCTTACACTTGCCAGCCACTGGATAAAGTCCAATGTATGTGAGGAACTAGTGGAACTGAGCACTGGAATCTAGCACTTTCGCTGTGTGAATGCCCTGAAAAAGTATCACTAGATAATAGATTTTATTTTGGGTCCATCAGTCTCATATTCTTAATAGCACAGCTTCTTAGTAACAATATAAGATGATCTTTGCTTCAAGGCTTGGTTTTAATTAGTGGAGAAGAGAAAAGGTGATGGTTTTCTATGGCAAGGAATACAAATGTGACAATGACTGAATTATTAAATAATAAAGTGGGTAGAAGCAATAATCATCCTGACCATCATTGTTTAATTCTTCACCTACTAAGCCCCCACCATGATGGTCTGAATCAATACACTGCTTAAAGTCATATCTAAGTGCTATTGGTTTAAATTATATGCCAAAATAGAGATTAGAAATACATTAAACATAATTGTTACATTTTTAAACAAAGGTTAGAGTCAAATCAAGTGTATACACTAACAACTCAGCCAGCAACTCAGAATCCACATGGACAGAAATTCTGATCTTAAATGCAAACAGTATAATATCAACTCTTCTTTACTGCCCACTTAAAAAGGATGGCAGTTCTTACTCTAGGGAGATCAAAGAGAAGTAATAGAGAAGAAACCTTAATTTTCCTTTTTAGGCTGAGCACATATCATAATAAATATAGCCAAAGATCAGATTGTTAGGTAATACCTTTTTTACAATATCTTTTTTAGGAAGAACTTTGATTAAAGACATCAGATGACATATTTAGTCTTGCACGACATACAACATCTGGCTCAATATCTTGAAGAAGCACTATGAAAATGGCTGTAATGCAGACTCAGTGTAACTTCATAAAAGGAAGCCACCCTTACAGACCTTCTAGAATTCTCCAAGTGGGCCAACAGCTGCAAGAACAAAGACCATCCATTTCACACAATCTACCTGGATTCCTAAAAAGCCTTCACAAGTCATTCTCCAAAGGTTTTGAAGGGAACTAAGCAGCCCTCTGATAAAAGGGATGTCACTGCACAGATAAATAATTGATTAGGAAGTAGGGAAGTGTTGAAGTGTTTCTTGTTGAGAGTGGACACATGAGCAATCCAACCTTTGACTTAGCCTCACTCGAGTAGTGAGCGGAGGGCTTCATAGGCTACTGAAAGGGTTAACAAAGGACGCCTACGTACCAGATCAGTTTACCACAAAGCAAACCTGCTTGCAGCTGCAACCAATCATTAAGCTGCTGCTAACACTCGGCTAAGAGGTGTTATCCAATCAGATGTTATCGAATGTTCCAGTACTTTGTAACTTTTCTATAAAAGGTGGTGCTTGCGTTTAATAAATTGGCAACGTCCGATCACATTGGTCGTCCCTGCGTTGTCCATGATGATCTCCCACCGCAACAGGGAAGCACAGTTCCGGAGTGGAGAAGAGCCACTGAGGAATTTTCACCTCGGTTTTTCCTGCTTAATATTTGGAAAACAGGGTGAGGGATAGAGTGACAAAATTTTCAATTAAAATTCTATTTTTTTCTTTTTTTTTTTTTTTTTTTTTTTAATAGGGTGAGAGCAAATGTGAACAATTCAAGGTCAGAAATTTATGAAGTGAAGGACTAGACAGGAAGCCATCAACTAATATCCATCATACAGGAAGAAATTTCCATGTGGAAAAACAAACAAACAAACAAACAAAAAGCAGCTACTTTGTGCAGAAAAGCCAACTCTGAGATCATTTTGGAAATGTGGTTTTATGATTATAATATAGAGAACGCATTTAACTCATATCAGGGACTCAGAAAGGGAGTCTTCTCATATTGCAGCATACATTAACAAAACTTTTCCTTCCACTGAGCTGTTTCAAAATACGCTGCACTTGGGACACAAACTTTAAATCCTTCAGTTCTTATTTAAATACTTAAATTAGTGAGCAAGTTTCTAAAATAATTACCTTCAGGAATATCTTGCCCACATATTATTGAACAGCTCAGGTCAGGTTTAGAAGCAACGTATTCTGAAGGATTGTGGGGAAGCCAAACCTAATTATGTGGTTACTCTGCTTAAAAATTTGAACTGTTGAGTCGTTACAGCACTTTGCTGCACAAATCGACCCTCCTGCAGTCAGGTATCTCTTTACTGGTTTCCTCTGCTTAGTTAAACAGATTTTTGAAAACAGAATACTAGCTGGCCAAAACCAGGATCAATTATACTTAAATCCCTTCTAACAGGTGCATGTCTAATTATGCTTATACCTTGGTGATAGAAATCTCATTATACATCCTGGTGTGATCATAACTTTTTTCCTGTGGAAACAAGAAAATATTTCTTTTCAATTGCCACTGTAGTCAGCAATTTACTACATCTGCCATGTTTCAGGGATGAAAAATTTCCATCTTTTTGAACATAATAAAGATTATCATGTTAAGGTATCATCTTTGTTGTCTTGCAAAATGAAATGTGAAAGAATTAGAAGTTAGTGAAAAAAAGGCTGAACACTGCATGCCTTGATGGGAACCTGGGAATGGCAAAACTTGAAGCTAAAAAACTTTAGCCTAAAGACATTTTAATGTGTATTTCAAATAATATTCACGTGTCACAAAATATCAACCAAGGGAGAAGAAAAGTTGGTTAACAGTTAAAGAAAAAAGGAAAATTCTAGACTTCAGTTATTTTCTCCAAAGACAGAAAACTTTCTTTGCAGTCAAAACATTATAAAATACAGACACCAAATCTGACAAGTCAGATGAGTTGTTCTGCTTATTGATCACTTACATATGCACCATAATTGTAATTTGTATGGGGTTTTATCTTCTGGTTTTCATCTGATAGTTAAAATGTGTTTGGTAGGGGTAAGGTAAAAGAGAGACAGATATTTAGCAATCAAGGATGAGACAGGCAGTAACTCTTTACTAGGACAGAATTAAAAAAAAAAAAAAGAAATAAAAATAAAAATCAAGCTTATTTTACCGTGTAAGAGCCGGAGCTTATTATCAGATCAAGCACAGCCTTAAGAGTAAGGCAAATTTAAGAACTGCCATGATTTGCTTAGTAACTCACCCCAGAATTTATCTCTACTGAAACATTTAACATCTTCTCCCCAAGGTATGATGTTTGTGTCTTGTGGCTTTCGCTCACATTAAAATTTTGGTATGCAGTTGATAGTGTTAACCAACTCCATCCCAGATCATTCTGTGCTGCAAAAGAAAAATGGAGGACATGGAGGAATGAAAGGAAACAAAGAAAAAGAAACAAATACATTTAAAGATTTACATTTAATAAAATATTATTTTTACTTTTAGTCAATATAAAAAGACCCAGATTGGTCCTATTTTTCATCAGATTTTCATAATAATCAAATCCAAATATTACAGAGAAACAACTATTCAGATTTGATTATAGGAAGTCAGAGTCAAAAAGCATAACGATGCTAAATTAGAAAAATGATTTTCCCATTACACTTTTAGGTTTTTCAAATTGCGTAGAGGGTGTCAAAGTACAAAAAAACCCCAGTTAACATATTAACATTTTTCTTCATTTTAGTTTGGCAACTTATTTCCAAAACACAAGGTAAGTTTTTTTCTTTTTTTTTTTTTTTTTTTTCTTTTTCTTCTCTTCCCAACATGGTCAGTCTAACACTATGGCATCAAACTTACTGCATGTAGCTGTGCTGTCCTGAAAGCAATGCAAGGGAAGAATTGTACTGCTGAGTTTTTTGGTTTTGGTTTCCTTGTGCCCTTGGCAGGTAGTAAATTTGCGACTGACCTCTAGTGGCACAAGTTATGATATTAGGTTAGTCATGTTTGGCTTGTGGTTTGGGCCAGGGCAGCATTATGCCTCAACTCCATTTTCTCTGCCTTTTTTGCTGACTGCAGTTTGTTGATGGCATCCACTGTTTTGTGGACCTTGTTCATGGGGTATAAAGAATTCAGCCTCCCTACTTGGGTTACTTTTAGGTCACATAAACTAAATGACAGCAAAAATTGTAAGAATTTTATTGAAGCTGAAGAGACAGTGTACACATTCACAGCACTGATACACCAATATATGTTTTAACTGCTTTGTCTGATCAGTATACTTTTCAGTAGGGGAAGACGAGGTATTATCTACAAAGAAGAAATGAAAGCAATGAAAGTTCAGTAGGTCTTTTTTGTACTGTCTGCAAGATTAGAAAACATTTCTTCTAGGAGTAAGTGTAAATGCACCATAAATCTGACAGGGTTAGCTATGACAAGCAATTGGAATGCACAAGAAAAATTGCAACACCTTTTTTTGAGATGTAAACAAAATGGATTCCTGAGGGAATACCTGCAGATCCACTAGAGCAAACTAATGATAATTATTTACTACAGGAAAATTACTATTTATTTAACTTCAGTTTGATAAATGTATATTATGTTTTAAGAGAATTCTTCATTTTGGGGAAAGAACCTTAAAAATATCAATTCACTGCAGAACTGAATAATGAGGAGTTACGGTTGAATATTTTGAAAAGTATTCCTGAAAATAACTCAGAATTTTAAATGACCATTCAAATTTATTGACTTTTATTTGTGATCTTTCCCTTTTTCGTTGCTTGGATATGTTTTTGGTGTACTTTAAGAAATAAATCTATCTAAAATTTTCATTTGTTAAGCTAAAAATTAGCAGGAATGATACAATATTATTTTGGTATCTTGAAAATGCAACGGCTGCTATCTGTGATTTCCATAATGAGATCTATTGTGGTGACTATCGTGGTTTAATTGCATTTTCACTTTTCTTTTTTTCTTTCTTTTTTTTTTTCTCCTTTTTTTTTTTTTTTTTTTTTTTTTTTTTAACCGGGATTCTCATATCACTTAATTTTATGCACCTCATTGAACCAGCTAGATTTTTACAGGCTCCCTAGACAGTCAGTAAGAGATTAATCTTATCTATAAAATTATATAGAGCAAAATCCTGGCACTGCTCTTCTGAGTAACCTCTCTTAGCAGGCTGCTATGGGCATGCAGGGGAACTCCATGGCAAATATGTCAGACACAGACTTCTCAGTATGTTTGCGTTCTTCCCATAGGTTACAATCAAGCAGACCTTATGGGCAAAATCCTCTGGTGACAATTATTATCCCACATTTACATCAGCTTCAGAACAGCTCAGTTTAGTAAGAATTGGCAACTATTAAAGCATCTTATGATGCCAACATTCGTAAAGATTTGTTAAAAAGTGTCAGGTTAAGAACATTTTAGCTCAGTGTAAGCCATTATTCAGAAGGAACGTTTTTGATAAAACAGTTTTCATAGCCAGAACCAGAATTAGCCCTAGAACAGGTACTTCAATAGTACAGAATATACTGTTACCAAGAAACTGAATATTCTTGGGTTTTTGGATTGTAAAGGCAGGAGCAATTATTAACAATGGGTTTATCTGAGTGTCGTGGTTTAAGCTTCTCAGCCACAAACAGTTTTGCTCACTCACTCACTTCCCCCTCTTTCTTCCCTCCGCTCCTGGAGGGATGGGAAGGAGAATCGAAAGAATGCAACTCCCACAGGTTGAGATAAGAACAGTCCAGCAACTAAGGTGTAACACAAACCACCACTGCTACCACCAATAATAATAATGACAAGAGAAAAATACAAGGGAAGAGTTTTTTCTTCCCCCCCACTCTGTAAGCGGGGGGAAGGGGCTGGGGGAAGAAGAATTGAAAGAACGTAACTCCCACAGGTCGGGACAAGAACAGCCCAGCAATCAAGGTACAACACAAACCACTGCCACCACCACCAATAATAATAACAACGAGAGAAATACAAGGGAAGAGGACAGAACTGCTCACCACTCGACGACCGAGCTGTGAACTAAAGCCACAACTCTTCCGGGTTCCGGCCCCCAGTTCTTTTTCATCCTGGACATGACGTGCTGTGGTATGGAATAACCTCTTTGGTCAGTTTGGATCAGGTGTCCTGTCTCTGCTTCCCCCAGGCTTCCCCCCTTCCCTGGCAGAGCATGAGACTCAGCAAGTCCTTGGCCAGCCTAAACATCACCAAGCAATAACTGAAAACACTGGTGTTATCAGCACTGTTCCCAGGCCCAAAATCAAAAACACAGCGCTGCAGCAGCTACCAAGAAGGAGAAAAAAGAAAAAAAATGACTGCTACTGCTGAACCCAGGACATTCCACCCCTTATTCCATACCATTCATGTCACGCTCAGATCCCACATTTTCAATATACCATCATATATATATATATGTATACATACACACACACACACAGAAGGAGAGAGATCATCCCTCAGTGCATGGATCAATCCCTACAAAGCTTCCGAGTCCATTCAGTCCGCGACGTCAAGCTCCATCTCTTGTAACAGTCATTCAGAGCAGGGGAGTCCATGTGCAGGGCTGGATCGTTGCCTGCTGATGCTGATCGTTCCTTTACTGCAGAACTCATCCAGTTTCATTAAAGTTCATTCTTTGTTGGGACGACGGTCAGAGAGCCAGTCACTGGTGACCTGAGGACATCTAGTTGGTGGTCTATAAAAGTATCACATAGCAGACAACAGCATACAATTGAGTTCATTGACTATTTTCCCCTAAAATCAAATCCCCTTGAGGTACACATCGGACCTCCCCATCTTCCCGCATTACCCACCAAGTATATCCGGGTCCCTGAGCAAAAGCAATCCCACGAGTGGGTTTGCCTTTACCTGAAGTGGGAATAACCCAGACTGTCTTCCCCAGCAAATTCTTTATGTGCACCACAGGAACTTTGTCCCCCTCCACAGTATGTAGAGGTTCTGACTGGGCTGGACCAGCCCTGCTGACAGATCCTCTGGTGTTGACCAACCAGGTGGCCTTAGGTAAATGTGTATCCCAATGTTTGAAAGTCCCACCCCCATTGCTCTCAGTGTAGTTTTTAACAGCCCATTGTACCGTTCGATTTTCCCAGAGGCTGGTGCATGGTAGGGGATGTGATATACCCACAGCAAAGGGCTCAGTGCCTTTTCCTTTTGATAAGTCTTTATAAAGTGTTTTGAAAATTAATGATGAAAGTAAGAACTATGTATTTGACCACACCATTTGAAAAACAAGCATTCTAGTAGAAATCCTGAAAATTATTCATATTAATGCATGTAAGAGCCTTAACCCAAAACCCTTCCCTGAGAAATGTTAAGATAAAAATTACCGTCTGTAAGGGAAGTAACACACGCTGAACCTGTGAGAACCAGAGCAACAACCTTGAGAGACAATAAATCAGCACTGTGATGAGTGGCTATTAACCCTGTCGTTATCTCAACCCTTCGAGCCCCATGTTGGGCGCCAGAAAGAGCTGTCGTGGTTTAAGCTTCTCAGCCACAAACAGTTTTGCTCACTCACTCACTGAACCCAGGACACTGAGTCAGATATTTGGTCCTGAGGTACACACAGGCTCTTTGAAAGCATCTCATTCTGATGTTTGATGACTCGTTAGAGTCAGGAGTAATCTCTCTTCTATTGTATTTTTCCCAGTTTTTTTATAACTAGTCACTGCATTTTGGGATCAGCTTTTGGCAGCCTAATAGGTAAGTAAAGTTTGTATTCTGAGTCAGCTACCTGTCACTGCTTCAACATTGGAAAAGCTCTCTGAATGTGAGGAACAAGTATCTCTAACTACCAATGGTGTGGAAAGGCTGCCTTGCTCATTCTTCAGTGTTAGCCTGCAAGACTAGTCCTCAACCTGGCCCCATTTCCTCCTGCACTTGCTTTCAGTGACAGTGATAGATGCAGTGTTGGCTCTCACACTTTTACCAGCTGATCTGTATGTTCTGTTAACACTTCATCTGGGTCACCAAAGGCGTGAGGATGCTAAGATAAAGGTCCAGCAACATAACAAGCACATTTTTCTTACTGTTACACTATATTGTACACTGTGAACTGTAGAAGTGTTTGAACTTTTCTACTACTCTGCTTTCTCGTCAGCTTCCACTATACATTTCTTTGACTCTCACCAACAATCAAAAACTCCTCTAGCTCCAGGCTAAACAGAAATGTCAACAGTTTTTCCATCTGTATATGATTTGATAGGCTAATAACTACTTCATTTCTCTTGCTGCTCCATTGAGTATGGGATAACCTGTGAGTAACTGAAAAACATACACATTTTCTCCTCTTTTGTAGGTATTAGTAGATTTATTTTATTACCTGCTGTTCTGGTTTCTACATTGCTGCCAACACATTTGTTTTTACTCTGTTCAATTTCTTTAAGTTTTTGCTGTCAGTGAAATAAGAAAAAAATGAAATATTTCTCTGTTACTACAGAACAAAGATAAAAACAATTTTCTAATTTTCATAGGTTCCTAGCCCAATAAAATGATAAGGAAGTCTGAGAAAACTCTCCTTGACTTCATTAAAATTGGTAATGGTGGCCAGTGGCAAGACACTTTATATTCATAAAGTCTGGAGATTCCTCCTCCATATTAAGTTAGCCTTTGGATAAAAGATCTAATATTTTCTAGTCTACTGTATTAAGAAAAATAATTTCATTAGATATAGATTTTAGTGTCTATAACTTAGGAAAAATCATTTCACTACATATAGATTTTAGTGTCCATCACCAGCACCAAGTTTAGGAAAATCAGAAAAAGAAAATCAGCCTCATGGCACAGGCAGAATAGTTTAGGCTGAGCAGTGGAGATGGAAAGTACTTCATCCTACAATAAAATTACTGTCAAAGATTCCAATATTTACAACCTTACACATTTCCACCTTTGTTAGTGTAATGTCACTGGTAAAGAAGATCACTACTGGTGCTGCCAGGAAAAAGCGGCGGGCCGTAGTAGTCGGGGACTCTAATCTGACAGGCACAGAGGCACCCATCTGTCAGCCTGACCCAGGCTCAAGGGAGGTGTGTTGCCTACCAGGGGCTCGGATCAGGGATGTGGCCAAGAAGCTGCCTGCTCTAGTCGGTCCCACTGACTATTACCCACTCCTGTTAATACATTTGGGTGCTACTGATATAGATAGCAGTAGCCTGGAGACCATAAAGAAGGACTACAGAGCTCTGGTAGAGGTGGTTAGGGGCTCTGGAGATCAGATTGTCTTTTCGTCAATTCTCCAGGACACAGGGCAGGACCTTGAAAAGGCTAGGAGGATTGGGCAGGTCAATAAATGGTTAGAAGGGTGGTGCTATAGTCAGGGGTTTGGGTACCTTGAACATGAGACTCAATATGGTAGGCCAGGTCTACTGGGGGTTGGTGGAGCTGGTCTGACAAAGAAGGGGAAGAGTGGATTTGGCAGGAGGCTTGCCAGACTGGTCAAGGATGCTTTAAACTAGATGTGTTGGGAGGAGGGGGGCATCATTCCATCCCAACACACCCAGTCGGTTGGCAGCACCTACAGTAAACGTTCGGAGCAACGTAAAGATATTCCAGCTGCTCCAGCCAATGACCCGACTTCAATTGGATCTCAGCTCAAATGCCTCTATACAAATGCCCGCAGCATGGGGAACAAACAAGAGGAATTAGAGATGTGTGCACGTCTACGGGGGTATGATATCATAGGCATCACAGAAACATGGTGGGATGGCTCCTATGACTGGTGTGTTGGAATGGAAGGTTACCGGCTCTTTAGGAAAGACAGGCCTGACAGGAGGGGAGGGGGAGTTGCTATTTATGTTAGGGATAGGCTAGAGAGTATGGAACTCTGTCTGGGGACAGGTGAGCAGTTGACAGAGAGTTTGTGGGTCAGGGTTAAAGGGAGAACAGCGATGGGTGACATTATTATGGGCATCTGTTACAGACTACCTGACCAAGGGGACTTGCTGGACGAAGTGCTCCATAGGCAGATAGGCGCAGCTGCATGCTCGCAGGCCCTTGTTCTCATGGGAGACTTCAACCACCCTGATATCTGTTGGAGGGATGGTACGGCCCGGCATTAGCAAGCCAGAAGGTTCCTCGATTGTGTGGAAGACAACTTCCTTCTGCAAGTAATAGAGGAGCTCACAAGGAGAGGTGCTATGCTTGACCTCATGCTCACCAACAGGGAAGGGCTGGTTGGGAATGTGACGCTCCAGGGCAGCCTTGATTGCAGCGATCATGAGATGGTCGAGTTTGAGATCCTCAGGTCAGTGAGAAGAGCGTGCAGCAAGCTCACTGCCCTGGACTTCAAGAGAGCAGACTTTGGCCTCTTCAGGAACCTGCTTAGTAAGGTTCCATGTGATACAGCCCTAGAGGGCAGGGGGGCCCAAGACTGCTGGTTGATATTCAAGGGTCACCTGCTGCAAGCTCAGGAGCGATGCATCCCAACTAGAAGGAAGTTCAGCAGGAGGGCCAGGAGACCTCCTTGGATGGATAAGGAGCTGCTGAGCAAAATTCAAAGGAAAAAAGAGGCTTATAAAAGGTGGAAGCAAGGTCAGACGGCCTGGGAAGAATACAGGGATGTTGTCCGGGAAGCTAGGGACCAAGTTAGGAAAGCTAAGGCCGACTTAGAATTAAACTTGGCTAGGGATGTTAAGGATAACAGGAAGGGATTTTATAGGTACATTGCCAATAAAAGACAGGTTAGGGACAGCATGGGCCCTCTCCAGAAGCTATCGGGAGAACTGGTTACCCTGGATTAAGAGAAGGCTGAGGTTCTTAATGACTTCTTTGCCTCAATCTTCACTGGCAAATGCTCTGACCACACCACCCAAGTCTTGGAAGGCAGACGCAGGGACAGTGAGAATGAAGACCCTGGGCCCACTGTAGGAGAGGATCTGGTTCGAGACCATCTTAGGAACCTGAATGTATCCAAGTCCATGGGACCGGATGAAATCCATCCACGGGCCCTGAAGAAGCTGGCAAATGAAGTTGCTAAGCCACTGTCCATCATATTTGAGAAATCATGGCAGTCAGGTGAAGTTCCCGAGGACTGGAAAAAAGGAAATATAACCCTCATTTTTAAAAAGGGGAAAATGGATGAGCCAGGGAATTACAGACCAGTCAGTCTCACCTCTGTGCCTGGCAAAATCTTGGAGCAGATTCTCCTGGAAGGCATGCTAAGGCACATGAAAACCAACAAGGTGCTTGGTGACAGCCAGCATGGCTTCACTAAGGGGAAATCCTACCTGACCAATCTGGTGGCCTTCTATGAAGGGTCTACAGAACTGATGGACAGAGGTAGAGCAGTTGATGTCATCTACCTGGACTTGTGTAAAGAATTTGACACTGTCTCCCATGACATCCTTGTCTCTAAGTTGGAGAGACATCAATTTGATAGGTGGACCACTTGGTGGATAAAGAACTGGCTGGATGGCCGCACGCAAAGAGTAGTGCTCAGTGGCTCAATGTCCAGCTGGAGACCAGTAACGAGTGGTGTCTCCCAGGGATCGGTGTTGGGACCGGTCTTGTTCAACATCTTTGTGGGTGACATGGACAGTGGGATTGATATACAGCTTGTTTATAAGAATTTTATGATTCCTATTATTGTCTAGTAAAATCCAAGGATGCTATATCACTGTCATTCCTTAAAAATCTGTGTTTTTTTCTTCTTGAATTTCTGTCAAATATGTATAGATTTGTCTGCTGATGTAGTATTTGAAAGAATTAAAGACAATTATGTTTACAATATTTTGATACTCACTGTACTCCACAGTAAAAGCTTATCTCTAAAATCTTCTTATACGCCAAGTAAAAATATTTTCAAACAACATTTGGTATAATTCTTTTTAATGCCATGTAAACAAAACTACACGTAAGTTGTTTGCTAACAATTCTATAGAAATTTTTAATTAGTAGAAAGCAGATGGTTCCTTTGACATTCAAACTTGATTTCCAGCATTAATGGATAGATAAGTACCTATGCTTATGTTATCAAAGAAAAATAAAATCGTATATTGTAGTAACTATAAAGAACGTGCCATTTTGGTTTGATCTTTTGCAAGTTGAGGTAGTGATAAAAATAGCCCACTTTCAATTTGAGACCTCTGGGATTCCAGCCTTACTGAAGCCAGCCTGTTTTTCTTTTTGTGTTTGCCTTTAGGACAGTGCTATGTAAGAGTACCCTTTATTCAATATTGAAAGTGTCCCTCCTCTCTGGGTGGATGGTGGATGTTACCCAGTAATCATTTCTCAAACAGCTAATTAATTTGAAAGTGTTCCATTGATTTACCACTAGCCATAATCATACTACAAGAGAGACAGTAAGGCAACTGATCCAGCTGACACAACAAGCAAAAAAAGGGCTGTGTTTCATTTCTAACCAATGCAATATACAGCAATATACATCAGAAAAACATTCTGGAATGGGATACAGGTAGTGGGAACATGTTGCCTTGAAACAGAGTTTGATACAGCTGCTGACAAAATGTTCATACACTCCAAGATGTTACTTTGGTTATTCCCTTTCTTATTCCTTCTGTATCTTGCCTCATCTTCATTCTCTTCTCCTCAAAAGACCTGTGTTTCTGAAGAGGTCTTTTTTGTTCACTGAATTTAAGCAAACAGAATTTTGTTCATGTTGTTTGCAAACACCAAGTGTATCACGAATATCAGCATATTTTCAGAATTTCAAATATATAGTGCTATTCCTAATAAAACCAAAATAAAATAAAATTAAAACCAAACAAAAACCAAAACCAGTTTAAAATAATTCCCTGTGTATGGCTTTCAACAGAAGCTTTAACTGCCAGCACAATCATCTCCAGGTGCTGCAGGCAAGCCCCTGCTCTACTGTGGCTCCTTGCAGCCCCTCCTGCCCTCCTCACGCTCTGCCCTCAGGGCTCATAGGGCTGTTTCTCAACCAGTTCCCCTCAGCCCTGGTTGCCTGTCACCATTTGCCCTTCCTTACCCAGGCTTTCTCTGAGGCGCCCACTCATGACTGAGGGGCTCAGCAGTAACTGGACTGTGTCCAGCACTGGGCAGCACTGGCCACTCTGCAGAGGGGACACCCAGGCAACCCACCCATGCTATCAATACCTGGACCCAATACAGGGGAAAATGCTGACTGTCAAAGAATCAAATGGTTACTTAAGTGAATTATTATTAAGACTGAAACTTAACAAAATTATCAAATGCCTGTGATTTTATTATGTACAAAGTACTAAATGTCCGCATATGATTCTGCAATCTCAGAGCTTCTTCACTGTCATAGGAAGCTGTCATAGGGGGTGTCCCTGTCATAGGGAGGTCCCCGCCCATGGCAGGGAGGGGTTAGAACTAGATGATCCAACTACGTTGGAAATAGGTCCTTTCCAACCCTAACTGTTCTATGATTCTACAATAAGCTCTACATTTTCATGGCAACTTAATGCTTTAACTTTGAAAAGAAATCAGAATGAGTAGTTTATTTACCTTTTTTGTTCTTTTTGTTTTTTGTTTTTCACTACTTTGTCTTAAACAACTTTAACATGATTCTTAAAGTGAAAATGGCAGAATTTTTACAAGATGTCTCAAAGATATGCAACTAAAGAATTAAGATAAAACTGAGTTGAGGATTGAAACTGTAAAGAAATACTCTTAAATAACAATGTCATGTATGTGACAGCAAATATCTTCTAAGAGTCTCTTAATAATAAAAATAAATCGTCCTGAACTGAGACAGCCAAACCAACAGCCCATCTATCTGAATACATTAACTTTGAGAATTTAACAGCTAGCCTGCCATAAAGAAGGGAAGACCACCTGATTCATGGGTTTGCATCTTTTACCAGAATTCTGTGAAAAAAGAGACTTTGCTTTGCAAACCGGGTATGCATAGAAAGTATTCAGGAAGTATACTGGAAGTATTCCCCTTGATACCAGACACACTGTCACCTGCTTCCTGAGCCAAGGGAAGATTCATTGATGTCTTCTTTCCTCCTTTACTTTCACATCCTTTGTACTATCATGAAACAAAGGCGAATCTATCTAGAAGTATCCATCTAGAGGAAAAGAAAAAGACTGTGGAGAATGTTAGAACTTGACTCCAAACACTTTAATTTAATATTTCCTGATTTTTATTTTTAAAACAAACCTCAAAGAGTTTTATGAACATTATCTTGATGTTAAATACGATTTTCTAATACAGATGAATTAGATAGGTTTCCATAACAGAGCATTGCAAATTTCATAATATAACCTACTTCACTCCTACACAGTAATTTTATGCATTTAATATACACTTAACACCTACCATTTTATTATTATAGACACCTACTCAGATGATCAAGTAGTTCAGAAAGTGCCTATTGCATGGGGGAGTAAGTTTAGATATATGTCAGATATGTTAGGTATATGTCAGAAACATCTTGAAAAACAATAAAACTTCTACTGGGTTCATGACAAAGGTGTTCACCTATTCTGTTGGTAAGGGAGAGGTAGCAAGCAAGAGCCAGTTTTGAAGTGATCACTTTCAGGCTGTATTTAGTTGTTCAAAACAAATTTTCAAAGTCATGAAGATGTGTTAGGAAACAGATGTTTAATTTATTTTAGCATGGAAAAAAGTCTGTAAGAATGAGGAAGCTGCCAAGAAATTTTAACGTATATCCCCTAATAGAAAAACATAGCCCCTCCCAACAAGGACCAGATTTTTCACATCTATGTGCATGAAGGATTATGTTCCAGTCATCTTAATGAGTTTCCACTATTCAACTGAGCCTTGATGGTTTAAATAAACATGTTTCATTTTGTGGGGGTAAAGACAATATAGACAATAAACACAGCTCCATTATTGCGCGTAAGCCAAAGCAAAATAAATTAATGGTATCATGTAGCTATCAGTCCATATTTGAAAGATTTATGAAATAATTTAACATTAATGTGACTATTTTTCTCAGTTCTAGCACATATATATATATACATACAATATATGTAGAACATGGACAAGTTTATACTTTAACCCTCATGTACACTTACGCAAAACTTCAGGTACAACCTCAGTTTATTTCAGCTTCCAGGTTTTAGATTACCAAATAGCACACAAATTGCAGTAGAGGCCCCCAAGAGAAAATAATGTCACAATTCTATTTTGCAAGGCAGAATAAAAAAACATATATAAAAGCTTTTCCTATGTATATATGCAAAATTCATAGTTTGTTATTGTTGTTCCTTCAGACTTAAACTCATTAGCTGGGCACAAATGGCACAAATGGCACAAGTGACTAAAAACCATCAGTGAAGCCACACATTCCCATTTCTTACTTCCATACATTGCCTATCTAAGAAAATTGACAACTATATCTTGTAGGCCTACACACAACCTTATAGCTGTTAAGAAAAAAGAGAATTAGGTTGAAAAATATCTGAAACTTAATGTGCTAAGAATATGAGACACTTCATCATATGCTGGTTAATGCTAGGGACATAGCTTCACTGGCTGATAGTCAACTTTCTTCAGTGATACAGGCAGTGCTTTATAAATTAACTGTTCAATGTACATCTGAAATAATTCATCTGTGCTGGCAGATAATATATGACTCCTTAAATGTCACTTCCCTTAAAATATTATAGCAAAAGATGAATAGGAAAAAGTGAACTTATGAGATAGTTTAGCATGAAGTATGTCCTTCCTAAAAGATCAAGGAAAAAAACAAGCCTACTTCCATCTCAAAACAGATGAAGTACTCTCTTTGTCAATTTGATGTCAGTTTTGTCAACTGAATTTGAAAGACCTGCAGTTAAATGCAATGAAGGCTGCAACCATTCCTCTGCAGCAGATAACAGAGAAAGTTTGTTTCCTTGAAGTAAACTTTAATGATACCTTGCTTTAAGGCCATGTCTCAGTTTTGCTCCTTATCCTATATTTTACTGAAACAAAAACAAACAGATCAGAATTAATATTTGCAAGTCATTGAAGACATATTCTTTCCTTATTTTCTTGCAGTAATATTTCAACTTCATCACAGAAAGTTGGATCAAGCTGCTGGGTATTTTTCTGACCAAGTATCATAGTAGGGCTGTTGAGTGTCTGTGATCAGAAAAGCGCTTATGATCTTAGGGAGAGGCCTGGTATTTTGAAATAACTTGTTGGCATTAGCTGCTTGCTTAAGTAACTTGAACTGACACAGCGGGACAAAGAATTAAGCACTTCTATTCCTGTGGGGGGACAAAAAAAGACCATAAGAGAAGGGCAGAGAATATGATGTATCTGCAACACAACAGTTATCATACAGGTTTGCAAATAGAAGAATTGAAATAGTTTTAAAAAAGCAGCCAAAAATATCACATATTTTCACAGCTGTATCATTGAAATCCATCTATTAGTGTTGTCTACTGTTTTGCATCATAGGGTCTTCTCTGCATTTGCTAATGACTTTTCCAGGTTTCAGTATTTTCTTCATATTGCTTAAGGTAATTTGGGGAAGGGGGAGAGTGGGGAGCTGGGACATAGGTGAGTAGGCTGGGAGTGCACAAGAAGCTGGGAGGGGACAGAGCCAGGACAGCTGATTTCAGCTGACCAAAGGGACATCCCATATCATATGACTTTATGCTCAGCATATAAAGCTGGGGGAAAGAAGGAGGAAAGAGTACATTCAGAGTTACGTCATTTGCCTTCCCAATTAGCTATTATGCATGATGAAGCCCTGCTTTGCTGGGGATGGTTAAACATCTGCCTACTCTTGAGAAGTAGTGAATTAATTCATTATTTTGTTTTGCTTGCAAACACAGCTTTTGCAGATGAGGCCTTTTATAGACAGAGACTAGCAGCCTCGTGTTCACGAGTTTGGTGAAAAAGGGAAGAGCAACTGATACCATTTGCCTGGACTTGTGCAAAGCACTTGACACTGTTCTGCATAGCATCGTTTTCTCTAAACTGGATAGGCATGGATTTGATGGATGGACCACCTGTTAGATAAAGAACTGGATGGATGGTTGCACACAAAGAGTTGTGGTCAAAGGCTCTATGTCCAAGTGGATACCAGTGATGAGTGGTGCTCCTCAGAGGTTGGTATTGGGACTGACACTGCTTAACAACTTTGTTGATGACATGGACAGTGGGATTGAGTGCACCAAGCTGTGTGGTGCAGTTGACACACTGATGGGAAGGGATGCTATCCAGAGGGACCTTGACAGACTGGAGAGTTGGGGCTGTGTGAACCTCATGAAGTCCAATAAGGCCAAGTGCCAGGTCTTGCTCGCCAGTCAGGGCAATCCCAAGCACAGATACAGGCTGGGCGGAGAATGGACTGAGAGCAGCCTTGAGGAGAAGGACTTGGTGTGTTGGTTGAGGAGAAGCTTGGTGTGATCTGATAAACCAACTGTATATTGAGCTGCAACAAAACATGCATGACCAGCAGGTAGAAGGAGGTGACCCTGTCACTTAAATATACAGCTGAGGCATGAACTGGATCTGAAGTGACAAAGAAAAAAGTAACAGACAGAAAATCTGCCTTCTGTGAAGAAATATGCATAATAAAGAGAAATGAACAATATTTAATTAAAATATAAATGGATTTCTTTAAACTTTACAATTGTTCAGAACTGTTTTGAATGCCTCCAGGACTTATCTGTGCTTCATGAACCCACTAAAAATTGTGGCTGTTAGTTAAAAATTATTACACATTTTAAATGGCGTTTATTGTACCTTATTCAATTCTAGGAGAATCTAATTGATTCCTTGTCTTATCTTCTTACGGACTCTCTTCAAAGGCCTGTATCTCTATTAAAGAATGAAGTCTAGATGATATTCTATGGTAACTGAACTAGCTGCATACTAAACACTTTTATCTCTATCTCAATACATTATTTCCTTCCCAAAAGCTGTAAGAAATGCATGCCACTGAAGTTTATATGTAGTTCAAATAACAAATAACTTAGATAAATTGAATGAGCTAAGTGGAAAGAAATCTATTCTGAAATTAAGATATAAATTATAACTATGGAAATCACCTTCGTAATTAAGAATAATTAAGAGAGGTATGTAAGATGTTTAATCAGTATGTAAATTAACTGATGATTTTTTTTAGAAAAATAAAAGAAGTTAACTGAATAAAGTTGTCTAAAACTACCGTAGTGGCCTAAAGTAAAAGCAAATAAACAAGCAAACAAACAAAACAAAAAAAAAATCAAACCCACCCAGGCCTCAAACTCTGTGTAGTTTTTCATCCATATAGGAGAAAAACCCATGCCCTTCTTCACAACATCTTCAGCCTGTGCCATGAAACCCACAATAGAAATTAAACAAAAATTGTCTTTTAATATTTATAGACTAGTACTAATACCTGGATCCTCACACACTTTTCACTTGCAGTTTTCACTGAGGGATGGTAAAATATTTTATTAAGGAAAAAAATGTTGCTATTACTTTCCGAAAATGGGTTGGAAGGCAGAAAGAAAAATATTCCAGTTCAGCCATCTGGTGAGCGGTACAGCTGAGAAAGGGTATTTTGTTTCTAGACTAGTCTAGTAGTCAGTTAATTAACCAAGGAGTGAAATTGTATGAAATCACACTTTATGAAGAGCACCTAGTTGAGTTTACTCTGAAAGAAACATTTGGCATATTGTCTTGCACTGCTTACCCACTAAGTAGCACAGTGTTTTTCAGTGAAACTTGAGTGTAAGACACTCTAGCCAACACCATGTCCTTGCAGAGAAACACCCAAGTACTTTGAAGTAATCTGGCTGAAGTGACAGCACCAGTGTAGCTTTTCAACCATATTACTTAATCTTTACTTAGTAGCAGAGATCTTCACTTCTTTGCACACATTTTATTATGGACAAGCTGGTAAAATGCCAGAGCAGCACCTTTTGATGGCTCAACCACCATTAGTAGTAAGAGTAACTCTGTAGTCCACAACGACCATTGTAAGTCAGGAGGAGGAAAGCCTGCCTACGAAATGTCTGTAGTTCTTCATACAAACAGCCAACAGAGGGAATATAAATATATTAAAGAGCATGTTGACTTCCTATATAAAATATCACCTTGAAAATTTTAGACTAAAATAACCAATCTGGAAAGTAAGGAGCAGAAAATATTCCTGTTATTCTATGTGGTAAGACAAAGGTACCCTGTTAGCTGCAATTGATGGTTAAGTCCTAGCAAATGAAAAGCATGTGAGGGAAACTGCTGACACTTTTCCAATATCTAATTTGCTATTAGCCTAGATGGTAGAGAAATCTAGACTTGTTTTAAAGTGACCGCCATGTGACCCAACTTATTATTTGCTTAGCCACTTTTCCATTGTTTTTAGCAATTTGACACTTACTATAACAACTTTTTCAGCAACAAGAAGTGGTAAACAGTATTTTTTTATGTTACTGAAGACAATCAAGATATAGTCTTATTCTGTAAATTTAAGAGCTGGCCACAAAATTGCTAGGCCCAGATCTCTGCAGTATGAAACCACAAACAAGACAAATTCTAAGGAAAAAAAAAATAATTCCTTAACAGAAGCCAGATGACAAAAAAAATCAGTCAGTTAGCCCAAAGCAGAACTGTGTGTATGGAAACACTGATTAACCAAGAAAAAGTAGACTTCTTCCTTTATGAAGAGCTGAAGAAGGTCTTTCCAAACAGATGATGTTAACCTTTCATCTACTCTTTCAAAATGCTTCCTGTTGGCAGTGATAAACACTGAACAAATCTTCTACAGACTTTTGCAAATAGTAACATAAATAAAGGTATTTCTCTGCTGATTCACAGAGATTTGATGAACTTGCTCCAAATCACTCTATATGATAGTTGCAGATTTGACTAACAAACCTAGCAGCAGAAACTTCCAGCTTCAGGGCCTGGGGTGGGGCTGCCCCGGCTTTTCTTTTAAGCGGTGCGTCAAAAGCTTCCACTTCACTCTTGCTACAGGTAGTAGGTTTTTATAAGGTAAGATAAATTTAGAAGATAATGATTTACAAGGGTAATTAAGCAGCTAAGAATGAGACTACCACAGTCTTCATCAGAGTGAGACAGACTGAATAGAAAACCCGGAAATCAATTATATTCAAGTTGGATCATTGTGTCCTTGCAGGGTGCAACTTTTATCTAGTCCCCTCTGCTTGGAGCATGCTGCCTTTGGTTACAACATAAAATGTGCTGCTGCTGCAAAACCATTTCCCTTACTCTCCATGACAGCTCCATATCTGCCCATCTGCATTCATCAAACCCTCCAAGCTGAGCCTGCTCAGCTACTCTCAGGGAAAGGCAGAGAAACCTCTCCTGAAAGTTTTTGCTTTGCTGAAACAAGGATGACACTGACACATTTTTTTCCCCTCTTTTCCACCAGTTCACATCGTTTAAGGGAGACAACACTTCAAAGAGCAAACCAGAGTTAAATGATGTTTCTTATTGTCTTCCTCCTTATTTCTTTTCAGCATGAACAGATCTAAATGTCAGTAAGATCTTTGCAGTCTTCAAGGAAACATTTGTGTTAAGTTCCAGATTTAAACTCTGTTACTCAAAACTTCAGAAAAGAGTGTTTTACTGCATAAAATTCTTGTTGTAGCAATATATTTCAAGAACATTAGCACTGTTAAGAAAGGTCATACTTTGCCAGATACCATTATTTTTGTTGTATTTCTTATGCCATTCTGCAGCTGAAAAGTTGGAAAGCCTGAAACTTCCACGTAAAATAGCTGATGCTCATGAAGATTTTGTCAGCGATTAGGCTCACTCCAATTTTCTGTTCTGGAGGTTTGCATGAACAGGCTTTCATTGTCATGCACACTTTGAGCATCCACATCGAAAGCAGAAAGTCAACAATGCATTTTTACACTATTTGTCATTCACTCAAAGTATTTCAGCCATTTACTTGAAAATAAAGATGCTAGCTTATTATAAACTTTTTTAACGTGATGGTTCACAATTTAACAGCAAGCCTACAGATTGAAAAGTATTTGCCTACATGACCCATCAAACACTTTTCAGAGATAATGTATTCAGACCAGATGTAAAAGCGTGTTCTTTTCCATCAGGCATACAGATTCCTTTTCCTTTCTACTCATTCCTCACTTTTCATTCTAACTTAAAGCCCAGAAACCCACTATTTCTTTCACAAATATTTATTTTTTGTGCACACACATTTTTACATGAGTAAAATTACATGAGTGATTTTGTCTGTTAAGTAAGCAAACAGAAGTGACTTTGTTGAGCTTCTTTCGTCAATGATCACAAGCAGGAGGAAAAAACAGACATTTACCTCCCTCTTTACTAAGCATTTCTGGGAACTGAACAGTAAGACATGTAACACATAGAAACATAGAATCAGAGAATCATAGAATAGTTAGGGTTGGAAAGGACCTTAAGATCATCTAGTTTCAACCCCCCTGCCATGGGAAGGGACACCTCCCACTAAACCATGTCGCCCAAGGCTCTGTCCAACCTGGCCTTGAACACTGCCAGGGTGTTCACATATGTGAAGCTTTTGTCTGGAGAACATGCCCTGGACTTCTGACTCAGCGTAGAATCATGCCCTTTGTATCTCTTATGCTCCAAAATACAGTAGCAACATGACAGACATTCTCACATCTACTCTGTCTTCCAACAGCATGCACAATACCAGACATTCTTTTTTTAGGAAGGTACAAGTAACAAAAACCACTTAGGAATAGGGGGTTGACTTTTGTATGAGTCAAACTTCCAGTGAAATTATGCTAGTGCAAATCATTGTGAGTTGTGATATTGCAACTTGTTTGGGATTAAAAGTCTGATACAAAATGTCAGAAATAGTAACTCAAAAACTTTTACTGTACTTTTCCATGTTTCCTATAATAAAAGGCAATAAGAAAGCCACTTTTCTTTTTTTTTTAATTCTTCTTTTTTTTTTTTGTTTCCCCTGAATTTGTGCTATTGTAATTTCATTCATCTTTTAAGAATAAATGAAATAATACATGGAAAGCAAATCACTATCAATGAATTATACAGAATTATCAGTGCAAATACCAATAGTTGTTCATACCTGATTTCAAGAAAGGGTATACTTTAAGATAGTTATATTTCATATCTTTTAAATTCAATTTTAGCTCTCCAATGTTTTTTTTTCCTGAACTTTTTATCTCTGAAAGCAGCCAGAGTGCAAAGAAGTTATCTGAGAGTAAGAATATTTTAGTGTCTGGTAGATTAAACTTTGTCTTAAATAAGTAACTGCAAATTTCACAATTATGTTTCATACATTTGTACACTGTGAGGAGGAAGACGGATATAGTTTCTTCATTCCTTCTCATCGTATCACCATTAACTATGACAACACAAATTTTGTTATATAGTGGATGTTAATAAAGCACGAGTGTAGAGGGGCTTTCCTCACTATTATCATATCACTGAATTATCGTTCATTCATGTGAAATATTATCAGAATGATAGCATTTTTCTTCACCAGAACAAGTAAAATAGAGCAGTGGGTTGCCAGCCATCATAGAATCATAGAATATTTAGGGTTGGAAAGGACATTAAGATCGTCTAGTTTCGACCCCCCTGCCATGGGCGGGAACACCTCACACTAAACCATGCCACCCAAGCATTTGTAACTATAGTATAAATCTTACACTTTATTAGCAGATACTGGACTAAAAAGGTTCAGAAATACTGCACACTAATTCAAATAGAAAAAAAAAAAGGCTTTCCTTTGCTAAGCAAATAGTTTTGCTCTTGAGTAGTCTTTGTTAATGATCAGTAAAAGTCATTCTTGTTTCTTATCCCCACTAAATCAATGAATTTTGAGTTGTCTCAGCTAAATTCACACATTATTACGTTCATAAAATAAAATCCATTGTCCTGGGAGAGCCTAGTTGTCTAAGAACTAAACGCCTCTTTAATTCACTATTCTGTCACTCCTAGAGGTGCTCACAAAGGATTAGATTCACAGCAACACAATGAGGAAGTCTATCAGAGCAATTTCATATGCTACCCTAAAGTGAAAAAGAGAATATCCTTGTCAGTCTGCTACCACTTTCTCTCGAAAACTTCATTAAAAGATAAAAATAGGACTAGCTTTAGTCAGTAACTTGTAGGTCACATAATTGGGAAGTGTTTTAAAGATAGTAGACTTTCAATGTGTTAATCAACAGGATATGAGTAGCAGAATATCCCAAGTGATTTCTAAACATATTTCGTACAGTCTATTTTTATTTTTTTTTTTTTTGAAGACGGGGATGGGGGTCTTCAGGCTCCTTTTGATTGCATACATGTTCAAATAAAGAAAACTCACAAATGTTTACTCTGTTCCTTGACATTTTAACTCAAATGTGCAGCAACTGAATGTTTATGAGATGCAATTAATCAATAGCAGATGTTCTCACGTTTATGGATGAATTAGACACTGTAAGATTTAATTAGTTTATGCTTATACAACATTAAATTATAAATAGCAATCATGATTCTTAATTTACCTCTCCTACAATTTTCACTCTACTTTCAGAAGAAAATTGAATATTATTAAGTGTGAGTTAGAAACAGGATAAACACAGCGGAATGTTACATAGGGAACAGAAAATTTGAATACATTTACCAAATGCACCATGTAAACTTATTTCAGAAAAAACATCTGGATGTCTCCAGCTTTTTTAGTAGCTTTTCCTCCATCTGTGAAAAATGGGGTGGAGAAGAAAAGAGATACAGACCTTCATGTTGAAAGACACAGAAACACAAAGCAGCTTTCAAGTGTTTTTTAATACATTTTCATATTTGAGAGTTATAATTGTAGAAAAGGTTAGAAACAAACTTGTTCAACAACTCCACCTCTCCAGACATTTCATTTCACCACTAACTGAAGAGGCTGAAGGGATGAGAATGTGAGAGACATACCCTAAATCCATGAGAAAGAATTTGATGAAGTGTGATTTCTCCACCTGTCAGAGATGACTGTACTGTAGTCACTGAGACATTCTCCCTTATTTAAAATTCTTTAACAATACTTGTTGAAAAAGAACCAATATAGCATATTATAACAATAAGAGCTAAAAGGAAAACACTGTTCATTTCCTGTGTTTTGCTTTCTCACTTCTCAATAACACCAAAATTCATGAGAGGAGGGAAAATATTCTGCTTTGGAAGCAACAACAAAAGATAGGGTGACTTAACCTGGAGTTAAATGGAAAAGCTTAAGGGGCATTGGCTAGTTTGTCCAGTCATAGTTTATCTGAGTTTCCAGTTTTCCTTTGATGAAAAATTCTACTGACACCTTCATCCTCTCATTTGTTATTTCTGATGTCTGTGGAAGCAACCACTAGTTTTAGAGTAGCCATCTAATGAGATAATAGTCAATTATATGCACTTTTATTATCTTCAAATGTGATTTCACAAATATGCAGCTGCTATCAGGTTCTTCGGTAGATATTTTGCTCCTCTGAAAGATGGGTAAACCACTACAGGTTTGACTTCATAAAATGCTGACACATGCACTTCTCAGGGACTTAAAACCAGATGAACAAAGCCGCAGCAGAAGAGGCAGTGGATAATAACCTGGTTAATAAAAATATAAATGAGTAAGAGAAGTAATGAGAAATTATCTCTTTGCTATAGTCACTTTCCACAGTTAAATTAGCACGAAGAAAATGGAGGACAGAGATGAAATTTGATAAGTTCCATTCAAAACTGATTAGGTATCAAGAATTGGTTTGCCTAAATCCTTTAACTCATTGAAGTTCATGGATAAGGGAAACAGCTTCTATGGATGGTGTCTTATTAAGATGGTAATGCCCCATTTTGTATTTGGATAGTCCTCCAATGGCTGCAAAGATTTTCCTAGCTAAAGAGAGTAGCTTTTAGTGTAGCTATTATTATCATATTATTAGAAGCATATTTTTATATTCTATTGATATTGCTCCAACAGTTCCATGTCCTTTTTATGTTGAGGACACCAGAACTGCACACAATACTCCAAGTGAGGTCTCATGAGAGCAGAGTAGAGGGGCAGGATCATCTCCTTTGAACTGCTGGTCACACTCTTTTTGATGCAGCCCAGGATACAGTTGGCTTTCTGAGCTGCAAGTGCACACGGCCGGCTCTTGTTGATCTTCTCATCAACCAACATCCCCAAGTCCTTCTCTGCAGGGCTACTCTGAATCTCTTCTCTGCTCCCATCCAGGTGCAGGACTTTGCACTTGTCATGGTTAAACTTCATCAGGTTGGCATCAGCCCACTTACAAGCGTGTCAAGGTCCCCCTGGATGGCATTCCTTCCCTCCAGTGTATCAACCAAGCCACACAGTTTGGTGTCATCGGCAAACTTGCTGAGGGCGCATTCAATCCCACTGTCCATGTCATCGACAAAGATGTTGAACAAGACTGGTCCCAACACTGATCCCTGAGGGACACCACTCATTACTGATCTCCAAATAGACATTGAGCCATTGACCACAATTCTTAGTGTGAAGGCATCTAGCCAGTTCTTTATCCACATTATTACTTGAAAACGCTTATCTTGATACATAAGCTAGGTAAATATATAAGCTCACCATTATTGTCTAGGTAAACAGAAAAAGTAAAACGATACTATTACTCCATGTCATCTACCAAATTAATTGGTATTTTTATATCTGTTATCTAGCAGTTTTGTTCCTGCTTAAAAATCACTAAATCATCTAAAATTCAAACCTTATATTCTCAGCTGTATGGTATTTCCTGTTTTGTTATTTTATTCCTTTAATGATGTGTAATGTGCCTAAATCCCGCTGGCTTCCTCCCTTCCCAACTGAAAGGTTAAACTTGCCTAACCAAGGAAAAAGGAAAACTCCAAAACCAAGGCCAACTTTAGGCATCTGCTTTCTGACTAGCATTTATGCGCATGTTGGAATTGGAAAATACAACTCAGCAAATTCATGTAAGTTGGTATTAGAATGAAAACACATTAGTATAATCAGCATCATCAATGGAGTATAAGTATCCTTATATTCCAGCCTAACAGTTGTTGTTCACACATGATATATAATTGGCAGTTCTACCATATTTTCCACCCTCTTCTCCTGTAAAAACTTCCAAAATAAAAACAGAACCACACTGTCACCTCATCATGCCCTCTGCCACCATGCTCAAGCTTTGACATACCTCATTCCTGTGCACACTTTCACATCCTATTCTACAACTAAAAGCAACATTCCTGAAAAACAGGAATTGGGAAATGTTATTGTAAAGTGGTTGCTTACTCCCATTGACTCCATGATGTGAAAACAATTAAATATTACCTCCATTTATTACCTTTGGCCATATTAAGGTGTCTTGGTTTCAGCTATAACAGTTATTTTTTGCTTCCCAGTGGCTGGTGCAGTGCTGTGTTTTCACTTTAGTCTGACAATAATGCTGATAACACTAATGTTTTAATTGTTGCTAAGTAATACTTACCCTGATCAAGGACTTTTCAACCTCATGCTCTGCCAGTGAGGAGGGACACAAGAAGTGGGGAAGAAGCAAACACAGTACACCTGATCCAAACTAGCCAAAGAGGTACCTCATACCACAGCCCATTATGCCCAGTATATAGACTTGGGGGAGTTACCTGGAATGGACCAATCGCTGCTTGGATAGAGTTGGCTGTTGGTCAGCTGGTGGTGAGCAATTTTATCATACATCACTTGTGTTTATTGTTTGCTTTCTTTCTCCCCTTTTAGTTTTATATTCTTTTCCCTTGTTATTTCCATTATTATTATTATTATTATCAAATAATAATAATTCTTATCTCAACCTGTGGTTTTTATATTCTTTTGGTTCCCCCCCCCTACTTCCCAGGGGGGAGGGAAGGGGGGTGAGTGAGCAGCTGTGTGGTACTGAGTTACTGGCTGGGTCTAAACCATGACGCAAGATAAAAACAGAGGTCTGTGTGAAAACGTAATATTTCACATTTAGTTAGTTCCAGGAATACGTTCCTAAACATCAAGCTGCCCTTTTCTGTATCATCTGTAGCAACTTCAGGCATCTATGAGGGACACTGATACAAAAGTAATAGAAAATATTTAAACTACAATTATTTTGGCTGGAGTTAATAACAGAGTTAGCAGTTTGTATGTCCATATGTACCCTCTGGATACAAGACAAACAGGTGGCATTGTTCTGGCAAATATGCATTAGCCATCAGGAAATACCTTAGAGGGAAAAATACTGCCCAAGAATGAATAACAGCATCTGTTCACAAATGCTTCACCATGGAGTAAGGTATTTTACACAGAATATTTTCAAATACACTGTTCTCAGTAAAGTATTTATTTGTGTTGGTCCATACTACATTCTGCAAAAGTGCATTCAGGGCAAGCTGGAGGATGTGCGGAAGTGTTTTGTGGCAAAAAGTAATTGTGTTCTTTCATGCCTCAAGAACTGATTGTGCAGGGCATTATGACTGAAAACTGTGCAATTTCTTTACGTTAGCTGCATACACTCCTACAATAGGCAAATATTAAGGTGAACCCCTAAGTATGTATGCGGAGAACATGGTAATGAGCAGCCCTAGCAAAATGTAGAAAATCTGGGACAATATACCTACAACATTACTGCGTTATGCCATCTTATTACAGAAGACTCTTTCATGGTTTAAAGAACTGTTGTCCTTTTTCTCTGTTGAACACTGGTACTCCTTAGAAAACTGGTTGTAGAAGCCAGAGTCCCAGTATTTGACATGGCACAGGCCATACAGTTCTGAGCATTACCCATTGCATTATTTTAAAAGCTGGCACAGATGAGCAAATTTGCAGCGTTTGCTAGGTTTCAATATTCTGCATCAAAAAACAAAAAGCAAAACAGACACCACCCCTCCCCACCAAAACAAAACCAAACCAAAAAGTAAACAAATCACAAACCAAACAAGAATAAAACCACAAGTGTGCACCTGGATTCCAGTTGTCTTACTTTGTTCTGTTTTCTATTCCTCAAAGCAAAGTTAATATCAAGCTCTGCAGAAGATACTCTCCGGGTTATTATCTCCATTTTGAGTCCAAATTTCAAAAGCACAAAGGTCATCAATACTGATGAGTTTCAGTGTAATGCTGAATAATGATAGAGAGAGGATGCAGTGGTATAGCTGCAGAAAAAAAAAAAAAAGGTATAGAAAAATGTTTGCAAGTAGTAAAAATTTGTGATATAAAGCTGAGGACATAGAGGAGGCAGGAATATCTTCAGATAGTAGATGAGGAAAGAAAGGAAAAGAGAAAACACTTACTTCAGTTTCAGCCCCCCACTGAGTAATAAGCTTTTGAGCATGACCACCTCAGCCTCCAGAACCAAGTGCTAATAAAATTTCACTGGCAAAAGCTAGTCACCCACACACCCTTATTCCACAGTCATTAATAACTCATTCCACAAAAACAATGACCTTTTAGAAAAAAACACATATGAAGATAGAAGCATAAAGAAAAATGTTTTGCAATATATCTTAATTTAATATAATTTACTTGTTACAATAATATCACAGGTACTTGTTATCAGAATTACTTTTGCATGCAGTGTTGCTTTACTTTTTCAAACAAAATCCGCATTTTAGTTCACATCTTACCTGACTCTTTTTCAGTTATGAAAACTTTGAACCACAGGAGTGAGAATTAAAAGAGTAACATGAAAATATGCAAATATTTCCTGAATATTTGATGTCACGTAACAACTAGAAATTATAAGAGAATTTTATATAAACATCAACAGGTACCTCTGAAATTACAAACCACAAAAAGGCAAGAATGGAAAAATAGTAAGTAAAAACTTCTGCTCAAAATCAAAAACCTAGTACAAAACCAAATTTATGATTTGCAGACATAAATTAATTCCAAGAGATGAAAAGAGAAGATCCAAGTAAATCTGTGGACAAATGAAGCTTACTGATGCTTTTCAGCCCCATGAACAAAACACCTGAATGCTCAACATTGAGAAATTAGACTTGGTGCTACCACAGGTTCTGATGTAAATATGTTTGTACCTGCTTGTCAAAATACAAAGGAATTGTAGGATGACAGTTACATGAAGCTATTTTTTCTTCTGAATTGGGCTCAAAGGCCCTCGCCATTACTAGGAGCTCTGTTCTGATGAACATGTCCTTCAGAAGACATAAAACCATACCCTATAGTTAAATAATAGAGGGTTGCCTGGCAACTGTCTTTAGGTAATAGACATGTGAGCCACATCACAAGCTAAACAAAAGTGCATTCTATACCTTTAAGGATTTTAATAGGCTGTATTCAAAACCATCTTTTTCATAAGAGTGATATGTTTACGAGGCCTTGGCCAGCTTCGGAATTTAGCGGGAATAAAGCCGGAAGAAGCTTCAGCAGCAGCTCTCCTTGCGACTATACTGTTTTGGTGTGGACAAACCACTCCTGCTTCACACTTAAAAAAATATATTTTCCATCATGATGTCCACAGACTACTGATTTCCCTGTCCAGGAAGCAGTGTAATCTGCTTGGTTCATACTGGCTCCAATGCTTCCTGTAACTAAGCTAGCTCATTTCAAGCTAGATGAGGTATCTCTACAGTCTCAGTTGTAAGTGTGCTCTAAGTGAGTTCAGTTATTTATGAAACTTTTGTGTATATTATGTGCCCGTAAGAAAGAGCACACAGGGAACAGGTACATGGAAGATAGAGCACAGTTTATTTACACAGTTAACATATGACCCTGAGCCTACCTTGCATTCTTACTGTAGAAAAGTTCTTAGCAAAGATAATGGCATTGTCCTTGGGATTTCTGTTAGTTACATCTTCCCTGATGATTTAGTTGAATACGGCAGCTCTGCTAGCCTCTGAATAAAACTCAGTTTACTGCATTTTACTCCATCCCATGGTTGCATTTTTTTTTCTTTCTGATGTGGGTTATTTCATTGGACCAAGTATTTAAGGACTATCACTTAAAATTTCTCTATAAGTCTTAATGCAAAAGGGGACTGTATTACTCTGTAGCCCACTAAGTTATATTTGAGGGCCCAAGTTAGGTCTTATGGTGCCATACTTCATAGAAATAGCTTTAAATTTAGTAAAAGACCAACATTTTAAGAATTCATTATGTACTTTGTCTCCTCATTAGTATGTGTTTGTCTTTATGCTATTCATTCAGTTCTGAAAATTAGGTTCTTATTTGGGCAGACAACAGAATTATTTTATTGAACTGCCATTAATTTATTTTAAAGAACTTACAGAAATAAATAAAGAATAATCTCTTGCTGAAAACAGCATTCTCAATCATCTTCTAAGGAATCACCTTATAATAGCTTATAACATATTAACAGAAAAAAAAAATAAATCCTAATCATACAAATATACATATTTATGTATGATTTCTGATTAGAGTATCAATTACTCTAGTTTGATCAATGGAACAGTTGTTGATTCTTAGACATGAACATTAAATGAAAAAATTATTCAGCATATACAAACCTTTCCTTTCATTATCTGTGGAAATTTCAAAACCCTTTGATTCACTAGAGTTTCAGCTGAATGAGTTAATACATTACCACGATGCAAATGTATTTTTTCAAAAGATATATTTTTGTAGCTCAAGTAATAGACACATATCTTCCTTTGTCAAACATTATGTATTAACCAAGCCATTATGTAGTTAAAAAAGTTTAAACTCAATGAAAATAGCTGTAGCTTCTTGTGTTTATATCACTAAATCTATGAATTATTTTTTAGCTAATCTGAATGTCTAATTCTGAAAACTTTACCTTCAGAATAGCACAGTATATATTATTTTAAGTGTTTCATCTGCTACTGTAGTCCTAAATATTTGATCTTAGGTTCCAGACATTTATTTTCTCTCAGAATTTGGTTCGTTCTTTTCCTAATTATTTTAAGATTTCTCAGTAAAACCTTCTGAGGATATTGTTACGTATTTTATCACTAAATCTTAAGACAGAGTCAGAAATGTAAGCTATCTCCAAACTATCTTCAAACATGCAGAGTACATTTCCAAATTGTTTTCTAAGAATTCGTCTATACACCTAAGAGTTGTTGAGCTGTTCTATATTCTCAAGCAGCTCTCTGAAAAAGCGTTTTAGCAGCTGTGACACATGTAAAACCTTGGAAGCATGGAAACTACAAAAACTATTATACTGTGTTAGCCACCACAGACCTAAAGAATGTGTAAATCGGAAACACCTGTGTCAGTACTATAAGCATTATCCAGTTTTTGAAACATGACTCGCTCCATGCAAATAATGGAAGAAACCTTGAAAAAATGTACATGAGAAAGGGACTATGTATATACCAAATTCATAACCCTGATTGTTTTGGCTCAAAAAGTGAATCAAATAAAGAGAAGAAAAATTACTAAAGAAACTGCCATGAAGGACAGACAAAAAAAACAGATCAAACAACTCATGGCTCTTGGTCTAGATCTGACAATTCTTTAAGCAGATGATGTATAACAGTATAGTAATCTAGGAAGTGTGGAAGCTGATTACATAATTTTTACTATACACACTTTCTATTGTGTTAATAACCTGTACCATCATGCAGCCATTGTGTAGCCTGACTTTACTGTATCTTTAACACATCTGAACTTTTAATTTTATCATAAGGTAAGGCTATAGGTGTAGTACTAAGGACAAACTTGGAAGGGTTGAGGAAAATGAACCTCACAGTTATCACTGGCTTAAAACACTAGCTTGAGGCCTGAGTAGGATACCCTGGAGAGGGTCTGCTCAGATACTGTGAGATGGTTTCCTCTTTTACTTTCCTCTAAAATAAAGGTATTGACTGGATATTTAATATAACAATAATTGATCTATTATGTCACTACATTGTGGTTAATTTCTATCATTAAAAAATAAAATCCCAAAATATGGCTTAATTGAGAATACTCTAGCTTGTGGTCCAGATGAGGATTTTGGCCATCTTAACAGAACTGGAACTGCTCTGATGAGACAGATAAGCCATTTTTGCCCTTTCCCTTAGGGAGGAAGAGGTCTCAGGCAAGAGCTATTCTGTATAAGATTAAACGCACACAAGAAATAGCTCATTTGTTTTCCAGAGTAGAAGAGTTAATAGAAATTTAACAGTAGTTAACACAACAACATCCACACTGAGTATCTTTAACTCTCATTAACACAATATGAACATTTGAAAGCAATGTAACATTACTGTAGTTGTAGTATATCATCCTATATCTTCATGTATTGTGAAAGTGCAATTTTTTAAATCCTACTAAAAGAGAACATTTTGGAAAATCTTTGTCTTGCTTCCATCAGTTCAAAGTTTTGCAATGCTTAAAATGTTCTGATCCCATGTTTTTTAGTTAAAAAAAAAGAAAAAAATATTACCAACACCAAAACGAGAAGGCAGAACTCCTTCCTTCCTGTATGTGAGTGTCTTAGTTATGAAGGGTGTCTCATTTTTGTCTCAGTTAAGTTTTGATTATTTCCTACATTACAGTTTGGATTATTAGTTTGAGGAAGAAAGTTTTAGAGTGCTTATACCTTTCCATTCTAGAACCTGGTGGCTATGATGCTTTTTTAAAAGATAGACATATGGTTTTGAACTTCCTTAGGTTAGGATGGGGGTCTGGAGTCACTGCTGTATTATAAATTCTTGCTGTAACACAGAGATACAGATATTTAAGAGCAGGTCATTCTCACTCTTGATATTTCCATGTTTTTTAAATGGGAAGGGGCAATCTTTGTAAGATAAACATGACGTCTAGCTCTAGGAGGATGCCTAGCAGGAAGTAAGGAAGCAAAGACACCTACAACAGTGAATGAGTATTATATCTGTTCTCAGAACTAGATGACAGTCCTGAGGAGGGCCACAAAGCCAACCAGAGGGCTGAAGCATCTCTGCTGTGAAGACAGGATCAGAAAGTTGGGCTTGTTCATGCTGAAAAAGAGAAGGCTCTGGGAAGACCTTATTGTGTCCTTTCAATACCTCATGGGGGCCTACAAGAGATTTGGAGAGAGACTTTTTACAAGGGTGTGCAGTAACAGAACCGGGGGAAATGGCTTTAAAATGAAAGAGTGTAGATTTAGATCAGGTAAAAAGAAGAGATTCTTCACTATGACGAGCTACTGGAAGAGACTGCCCAGAGACATTGTGGATGCCCCTTCTTTGGAAGTGTTCAGTGCCAGGTTGACTGGGGCTTTGAGCATCCTGGTCTAGTGGAAGGTGTCCCTGTCCATGGCAGGTAGTTGGAACTAGACGATCATTAATGTCCCTTCCAACCCATTCTATGATTCTATGATTCTCTGTTCAGCCTTTCTTACTCAGTGCATCCACCATTCAGTGTTCTAGCAGGTGTGAGTTTTCTTAGATCCTTCAATCTTTTGTCTTATTGACAGAGAAATTTGAACTAAACTCTTGGGTGCTAGGCTCAGTCTGGGATTGAGGGACAATAAAATTCAATATCATAAATACCAAGTCCATTCTGCTCTGTCAATATTGGTAAATAAAACAGTGTCAGGAAATTTACCTGGGCACTGACACAAATTTTATTTACTTTTTTTTTTTTTTTTTAATGTGTGTGTATATTCAAAGTATTAGAACAGTGCTTGTCATTATTTCAGCCTGGAAAAGCTAACGCTCTCTCCAAACATTTCTAGTTATGTCTCAAGAGTTGTCATAGAGCAGGTTTTTCCCAACAGTTAGCTTATCAGCATGGATGGCAGCCCTTCCATGCCACATGGCACCAGCTCTGGCTAACAATCCTGAGCACGGTCAGTTTAACATTACAGACATGGAGGTAGTGATTTGAGCCCTAGCCATTTGTACAGTTTAACACAATGGATGAATAGGAGAAATGAGGAGAGCTATATTAGTGGAATGGCTAAAAGCAAAATATTGCAGCTGGTGTGGATGAAACTGGCTCTGCCTTGTGCTTTTTTTGTCAAAACAGGGTTCTTTTTGCTTGCAAAAAGAAACGAGAACTTTCTCTAGCACACACAGATGCTGTCACCTTTTCTTGATACATTCCACCTTAATGAATCATTCTGTTAATAAGCAGAAGATAATTAGCATTGAAACAAATGTTGGTCCACATCAAAATGTATAAAATAGTCATCAATGGAGACAGAATAAATCATCTTGACAGTCACCTGAACTTTGTGAGGTCAGTGCATGAAAGCAATATATACCCACCAATGACTACTAGGATGACCAATGACACCCATACACTGATAAATTTAAAGGAATTTTTGACCTGCATTGGATTTACTATCTCAAAACCATAAGAAATAAAATAAGTAAATTTATAATATTTCAGTGAGCAACTTAAAATGGGAAATTCTAAGGTAGTTTAAGTCCTTCTACTGTACAAAATGTTCATCAAGTCTAACAATCTGGTTGCTATAGGAAAAAATATGATGAAAATATGAACTGCTTAACCCATCTCCAATGAATTTTAATTATAATGGATGTAGTCATGTCTGTACTTTTGCATTTGCAGTTTTTAGTACCATAACTGGAATCAGTCCTCGTTCAAATTAAATTAGTAATAGGCAGTTTGTCCAGAATTTAACATTTAGAAGGTGCACTTGAGTTCTAAAGAATATTCTAAGGCAGTAGTGTCGGTTATAATAAAGATGTGTCCTGAGTTCAGCAGTAGCAGTCATTTTTCTCCTTTCGGTAGCTGGTACAGCGCTGTGCTTTTGATTTTGGGCCTGGAAGCAGCGCTGATAACACCAGTGTTTTCAGTTACTGCTTGGTGATGTTTTGGTTTTGACCAAGGACTTTGTGAGTCTCATGCTCTGCCAGGGAGGAGGGGAAGCTGGCAGGAAGCAGAGACAGGACACCTGACCCAGACTGATCAAAGAGGTTATTCCATACCACAGCACATCATGTCCAGGATGTAAAAACGGAGGGCAGAGACCCGGAAGGGTGGGGGTGCACAGTGGGGGTTGCACTGCTTGGTTGGTCTGGATGGTGAGCAATGGTATCCTTTCCTTGTATTTGCCTTGTCATTATTGTTACTGGTGGGGGTGCACTGCTTGGTTGGGTTGGGATTGGTGGTGAGCTATTGTATTCTTTCCTTGTATTTGCCTTGTCATTAGTATTATTGGTGGTAGCAGTAGTGATTTGTGTTATACCTTAGTTACTAAACTGTTCCTATCTCAACCTATGGGAGTTGCATTCTTTTGATTCTCCTTCCCATCCCTCCAGGAGCAGAGGGAAGAAAGAGGGGGAAGTGAGTGAGTGAGCAAAACTGCGTGGCTGACAGACTTAAACCACGACAAGATGTAATATGAATGAATTTCATCTTTAATTCTAATCAAACTCTTTCAGCCTCTGCTGTATTATCATGCAAAATCCTTCCAGGTGATATTTCATATTTGAGTTCAGTCCAAAAACATTAAAAAAGGCAATCAAAATCAGCGCAAATATTTCTGAGAGTTTTGGGTGCATGGAAGAAATGGAGAGAAAGGTTTTCTCCAACAAATATTTCCAACATTATCAAATTATTATCAAAATGCTACCGCATTTTCCTCTACTTATAAGCCAAATGAGGAACAGCTATAAGCGTGGATATATTTCTAAACCCAAGATCTTCCCAAGGAAACATAGGAAAGAATTAGGTCAGTTTCTTCTCACAGGTGAGCAACTATGCAGTATCACTGCATTTTGCTGTCTTGTTTTGTCAGCAGTTAAACTCTGATTTTTACTTTATCAATAAGCAATGCCTGGACTACTTGCTCAGGGAATTTTACAGGACTGTTTCAAATGGTGCATCATACAGAAGTAACTGTGGAAAGAAATAACTGAGAAATATTAAGCTTCACATTATTTGTATAGAGCAAAGCTACATGCTTAAGAAGTTAACAACTTTTTTCCAATAAGCTTCACATAACTTACTCTAATAAAAGGCAAGGAAATCTCTTCTGCATATTCTGATGAACCCTGAAATGGAGTGACGCTTTTAGTTTTATTTTCCGTTTATAATATGTTACAGGTATTTCTTGATGGTTGTTCAGAAAGCTCCCTAAACTAAATGTTCTCTTATTTGTAATCAAAACTAAAAACATTCAGAAATTGTTTGATTTTTGTACACCTTACTACAATTCTGGTATTACTGAAGAGAATCTCAGAAAACAAGGAAATTCAGACAAAAAGTAAAAAGTACTTGGAAAAAACCCAGCATAACATTTTATGTCAAATTTGAAACCTAAGATCACAAATTTTTTTAAAAGTAAATTCATAGTTATACAAAACTGGTTGTTTCTCATGATCTAAAACCCCATAACCGTAGCTGTAAAACATTTATAGACGTCAGGAAATAATTTGCTAGAAAGATGTCAGCCCTTCACACACTACTGGCAATTAGCCACATAAATTCTACAGGGGAAGTATAGCCATGGAGGCTTCTTAACTAATAGTTTTGGAACTGGTAATAATTTGAAGCTGTCATCCTGTATTCCCATTGAATCAAATGCATTTTTGCTTGCTGTATTAAAAGAAATATTCTGTTTAATAGGTCCTTTACCAGTTGAGGTGTGTAAAATCCTATCCATTAACATGGCCAGGCATTCCTATATACACTAATTTCCACTTTGCTATATTTTCTTATACATAATATATTAAACTGCCTCTTGTTGAGGGAAGGTTATTTTACATGTAACACAGAACTGGAAAGAGGCAGAATCCCACTTGTTGTCTGCTTGAATCTTTTTAAACAATTACAGGTACAAAATTCATTGGAAAGGGAAAAAACATTTTAGAGGACAGCAGTATCTGCTGAAGCATTTGTCTGAATAACCATGACTATACTTGGAAAGGTCAGCCTTTCTGTAAATTGTGATTTCACCATAGTTTCTCATTTTTTTTGCATCACATCTTTCGGACATATTCAAGACTAATGGATGGAGAAATTGCTAAGCTGCTGAGGAACAGGCCAAGAAACTAAATATTACTGAGAATAGATATAGGAAGCTAGGGTAAAGAAGCAAAATGGAGAAAAATTGCAACAGGAATAATAAACAATAACAACCTAACTTTGATTCTGTCAGAGGCCAGTGGTACAGACCAGCAGCTGGTAGGAATTGTCATGGCATCCTTTCTTGTAGTCTAAAAAGGCAATGTCGGAATCATTCTTGCTGATCTTTCTCTAATAGCAGTATAAATTTACCCAACAGAGATATTGTATAACGAGTTCAATAAACACAATATGAAATTCTGAAATATTTTGCAGAAAAGGCACTAGAGAATGGCATACACTGAATAAAATTTAATTTCCACCTGCACAGAAATTTCTCATACTATTGCATTGTGCCTAATCTGTGAAAATTGAAATGAGCTTCCTGCAAGTATTTTCAATTTTACTCCAGATTTTGTGTTATTTTTCATGCTGCATGACATTAATTTTTCTTTGAAAATAATGTATTCAAAGAAATTTGTCCAGGGTACAGTGTGTACGTTATGCAATATTTTAATCTGACAGCAGGGAAGTTACATTTTATGTTTTATTTCTTGTTTCCTCTTTCTCCTATTTACAAAACTGAAATCACATTCAATGTTAAATTCTCGGACATCATTAAGATACTACGTTCTAGAAGAAAGAAAATATGAACAAGACGACAGTGATTGGGTGAGAGTCTATTAAGTGAAACACCTTCAAATTCTGCCTCAGTTCCAAAACTTCAAGAAAATTGCTTTTTCCAGTGCATCTACTTTTTAAGTTACAAAGCATGTCATAATTCATCCCTGTATTCAGTCTTTCAGGCTAGGGCATGAGATTTTGCGTAATTTACCCTACTTTTGGGTGCAAAGCATTCAAAGCTTAAAAACCTAAACTTTGTGATTATTGTTATTTCTTTGTTTTTGTAAGAAATATTAACAAACAACATAAAGTAGAAAAATAATGATAAAAGGAGCTTTGCCTTTCCCGGTTTTTCCATTTTGCAAAAAAACAATGAAGCAACTATGCTAAAACCTGAAGGAAAAATTAATCTCTCTATAACTGGTACCATATGTATATATAAAGGCTGGTAACGCCTGAACTTTTTAAGTTAAACTTTATTTTTAAAGGTCATTATGAGGTACATTTTTGTAATTAAAACTCATTAAAGAATCTGAAGGGACTCGAGAATACATAAAATTTGTGCTCAATTAGTGAACGTGGCAAAACAAAAAAGCCCTTCAGTAGGAAAAATAATCAGTAAAAAAAGACGAACTAGTCATAAGGAGCAAGTAGTCTTTAAGTGGAAGAGGGTCACTTGGGACCTTCTCAGAGATATGCCCTGTGACATTTGTTGTATTAAACCAAATAAGTTTAAGATGATCTCAAAAAATGAGCAAATAGCAAGGTCCAGAAAAGTATTGAATGAGTTACTTGGGGTAGCAGGAATAAAAGCCGAGTGTGAAAAAACTGCAGGGAAGAACTTACAAGGTATGCAACTGAACAGCACAGAAACAGATGAAATTCAAATTAATTGCACAATGATGCACATAGTTAAAAAGAAAAGAAAAAAGGAAAAAAACTTAACTTTCCGAACAGCTTCATGTGCTGTCAGCTAGCCACTACCAGTTAGTATACCCAGGGATTCTAATAGTTGATTCAACAAAAATGCCAGTGTGAGAGTCATAAAGCAAATTAGGTGTCAAGTGCTTGTGATGAGTTGACCTTGGCTGGCTGCTAGATGCCCACCCAGCTACACCCCCACTTCTCCTCAACAGGATGGGGAGGAAGGGGGACATCAGATGGAAAAACTTGTGAGCTGAAATAAAGAGAGAGAGGTCGCTCGCTGTTTATTGTCATGGGCTAAACAGCCTCAGCACCTTTTCAAGAAAAAAGCTGTGGAAACGTTGCTTTGCTTTTCTTCAGTTTTCAACTCAGTATCAGTGATAAAATAATGGCTCAAGTTGCTCTCCTTGGATAGTTAAGAGGTGATGAAAACAGTCGGAGGCTCCAATAATACCTCTGAAAGTGAATTGAGAAATAAGCAGCAATGAAAGAATAAGTATAAAAGCAAACACTGCAGACAAACAAATACAGTCAAATTGCAGCATTAAAGGTTACACCATCAAGATCTACCATCTGCTCTGAAGCAATAAAGACTTCAGCTTAAAATAGGTTATATAATTTGTAACTTCTGCTTGTGCAATTGTCACTGCAATGCATAATAAAGATTGGAAATCCAGCAACAAGGCCTGTGGGAGAAAATAATAATACATAGAATCATAGAATCATAAAATAGTTAGGGTTGGAAAGGACCTTAAGATCATCGAGTTCCAACCCCCCTGACATGGGCAGGGACACCTCACACTGAACCATGCCATCCAAGGCTATGTCCAACCTGGCCTTGAACACTGCCACTGATGGAGCATTCACGACTTCCCTAGGCCACCCATTCCAGGGCCTCACCACCCTTACAGTAAAGAATTTCTTCCTCATATCCAACCTAAACGTCCCCTGTTTAAGTTTGAAGCCGTTACCCCTTGTCCTCTCACTACAGTCCCTCATGATGAGGCCCTCCCCAGCATCCCTATAGCCCCTCTTCAGGTACTGGAAGGCTGCTATGAGGTCTCCACGCAGCCTTCTCCTCACACTCATAAATTCACTTCATTCTGTTCATCTGTGGAGCTTTGATTTATTCTGTATGGGAGATCAACAGCAGCCTGACCTTTTTTCTGAGCAAAGCCACAGTCTCAGTTTCATCTTGATAACCCAACTACTTATTTTGTATCACAGCCTCCATATTATTTAAACCTATCAGTTTTAACTTTTTTCATAGTGTGCATATAGATCAGTATCTTACATCATATTAGTCAAGCTTGACTTACTCTTCGCAGTCCTTTGCTGGAGAAAATTATTCCAAACATGACTTAGAATCTCCTTTTTAACCATACACACATCAGCGAACTCTACAATCCAGTCTGATACCCAGCTAATCATGATTAATGGATTCATTTACCAGATGGTTACAATGTTATTAAAATGCAAATGGTTGGCTTCTGTTAATTGTTTAATATCACATACAATTAATCTAGGGACTTAAACACTTTTTTGCAGCTTTGGTACAGTTCACCTGAAAAGCTTGGGGAACAGAAGCAAAATCTGTGGTTTTTTTTCCCAGTTACATGAATAGTAGCACATTGAAAGGTAGCAATTGTGAGCTGGAAATTAATTGGAAAATGGTGGGGTTTAGAACCACTAGAATACAGAAGAGATGGAAGACAGATTATTAGATAGAATTTCTAAGATAAAAACGCTTTTAGAAATGGAAGGATTCCAAACAAGTTCACAAGAAATTTCTGGCTAAAACCAGGTTGGTATAAAATGTTGATTCTGAATTTGCATAAAAAAAACAAACCAAAACAAAACAATACAAAACCAAAACCAAACACAAACAAACAAGCAACAAAATAACCCTCAAAAACCAAAAAACCTTTTAATATTTTGCCTGAACCTTTTGCAGTCTGGCAAAGACTTCAGAAGACTACGTCCCAGATAAGGCAGCTAAATTGCTTCAGTCTAACAGATTATCTAAGGGCACTGACTCAGAAAGAGGGAAATTTGTGGTTTCAGAAAGCTCATCTGGACAGCTATGGTTCCTGCCCCCCCAGAGATTGCTGAATTGCTACAGTTTACAGTCAAAAAAATTGTGTCTGCTCCTTTGGGCTCTGATAACCCAAACAATGTAATTTTATTTATTGTTCTGGACTATAACATTGTGATGGCTTAGCAAATGAGCTGTGCCCATAACAGAGGTGAGAGCCTCTGAAGGTAGAATGTGGCAATCAGTTAACAAACACGATCGCTACTGTAAGAAAAAAAAATCCTGTATACAAATCATAGGCTGGAAGTAGGCAACCATGAACAGTTTGTTCCTGAAGATTAAAAAGGTTCTAGAAAATTTCTTTGCTCCTTTTAAACATAGAGAAAGGTGAGGTAATTTCACTACCTTCAGATATTTTTGGATTATTGCAGAAGAATGGTTAAGACATGGCAGCTGAACCTGGTAACTGTGTGTTTGGTTTCTAAAGCTACTTTAGCCTAAATGCTGAATCTAGCATGTGTCCAAAGTAAATCTGACATAGTTCCTAGAAGAGAAGTTCCCAGAATTGTAGATTAGGTGTTCAGGTTTCCCAGAGGATAATAGACAGATATAGGCACCTATGGAAGGTTGTCACAACAGACAGCACATTTTGAACCCTCACACAGTCAACTGGAAGCAATATACCAAGTGGGAAGCCAGCCGGAATTTGTTAATAGGAAATATACTGAAGGCTTTTATGTTGAATATTCTTCTTTTTTTCTTTTTTCTGTTTTCTTGTTGTTTTTTTTTTTTTTTCCACCCACAGGCAACGCGACCTAAATTGTAGTCCCTGATCAAATGTGTATGTAATGAAGATGAAGTAATGCTCACTGTGGACTCATAACCTTGGATTTATCCTGCTGTAAATAATAAGCAATGCAGTTGTGCTCTATCCCGCAGGTTTGTTGTGTTTGTTTTTTTTTTTGTTTGTTTGTTTTTTTTTTGTTTTTTTTTTGTTTTTTTTTTTGGTTTTTTTTTTTTTTTTTGGTTTTTTTTTCCCCCAGAATCGGCCTTCACTTCTTTTTGGCATTGTAAAGCAGCTTTTACTGGAAGGGCAATATGCATCCTGTCTGTAGAGAGCCAACAGATTTCTGGACAAGGCACACCTGAATACTGTGTATGTAAATTTCTTTATACAAAAGGAAAAGATAATGAAGGAGGCACTTACTCTTCTAAAACAAAGCAGCAACCATCATTTTCAGACTGTTGTTTGGACTTCATTCATTTATCCACAGGGAATTAGCAAGAAAAATGCCTATCTTCAAGACCTTGGCAAGCCTCAGGCTCAAGCTCAGTGTAAAGGTGCTTGAAACTTTTGAGACAGAACCACTCATTTTACCTAAAGCTTACATTAAGAACCTAAATTCTTTTTAATCTGTTTCTTTCTCTTAATGCCATTTTGCTTGTATAAAAGCAAAACATCCGTGCTGAGCCAGATCTGAAGTCCACCACCGACAGAATAGAACAAATGGAATGATAAATGAGGCAAACAGATATCAGGCTTTTCCTTACACCTGTTCTCCTGGTTTACACCAATCAGCTTCCAGCAATTAGAAATTTATGAATGGCTGAACCAAAAGCAACAGCTGTATCATAGGGAATTAGGAATAAACATTCCTTTTTCACCTAAAATTGTATCTGCCAGGTAGAAGGAGTAATGCTTCCGTCACTTAAAAAATATTTACCATTGTCTTTGTTGTATTTGATACAAAAGGGCCATAGAATTTTTTTTAAATGTCATATGCATATACATAAAATGTTTACATATGAATATTCCAGTTTACAACCTTTTCAGCATACATTTTTATTTCAAACAGTATCTTAGGAGATGCAAGAATCACAGTTATAAGATAATTTAGGTTGGAAGGAACCTCTGAAAGCCATCTAGTCCAACTTCTCAAAGTAGCAAAGAAAATAGGTGAACAATGCATAAATTATTGTATCTCCAAGAAAATATAAGTTATTATGTTTATAAAACTATAAATACTATTTTACTGAATAGCAAAATTCTGAGGACACAGAGCCCCTTCACTAAAACTGATAGTAGAATACGTAAGATCTCTCAAATTTACTTAATACAATGTGTAATATTACCATCATATATACCTTTTTTAACATAGATTGAGGGAAGAATATTTGCTTTTTCTATGAATGTGTATCAACTCAGTGTAAAATAGATCTACACTGCACTACTACTGTTTCTTGGAAGACTGCAGCCGATGAGGAGCTGTAATCCTTTTTAACTTGAAATTTCTTTGAATCAGATTCCACATCTGCATGTTGTAGTTTACCTACAAACAACATGAATTTACCTCACCATATTTAGGAGAATATACTAAAGAAATATACTAAATATATGAAAGCACTAGTAATCAAAGATAATGTTAAATGCAAAGTTTAAAGGTGAGAGGGACAAAACATGAATGATCTTCTGCGGTGGTGATGAAGGTCGAAATTCTTTTGTTTGTAGATGAACTACAACCTTCAGATTTGGAATTTGATTCAACGAAATTCTTAGTTTTTTTCATTTTGTTTTTGTTTTCCTATCTCAGCTTTCAATAAGTTTTTTGCTTAGGTTTTATTTCAGAGAGGAGCATGTGTATTAAAAATGTTTTACTCCTTCATGTGCGTTTCACTTCTTGAAACTGCAGGTAACTGAATAAAGCAGCTTCTCTTACCTGTTTAATTATCCATGTCTTGTTTTTCTCTGCATCATGGAGTCTTATCAACAAAAGCCAATTACGAATCCCAAGTTTGACTGTCAGGTGAATATTAAGAATTATGAACAAGTGCTGCCGGATGACTGCCTTTTTGTGACTTCCTAATTTTCTTTCTACGCTTTAAGCACCTTTCCCCCTGCCTTCAAATGGTGATATTTGTAAAGGTTAAATTCTTATGTGAATATCAATGCAGTGTAAAAGAAGCCATAAAATTATTTTGCTGTTTTAACTTAAGCTAATTCAACATTAAAATGAAAAAGAAATTTGCAATAGAAATATATTTAGTACAATCTGTGAATTAATTTAAACAAAAAGTGGCTGTTTTGTTATAGCCTTTACTAAGAATTTTTATTTGAAAACTTTGTGAAAGCAAAGCTGTATAAATCCAGATTTAAGATATCCACACCCCAAAATATAAAGAATACATTTATAGTGTGTTCTTTCCTACTTTATGGCTGTTAAACTAATGATGTGAAATGGTAATATGCCAACACAATACACCACCTGTGTTAAATTACTTCTAAATGGTGACTCAAAGTATAGACACCCATTTCTCGCTGAATATATTCTACTTGCTAATTTAGGCAGTTTTAATATTAAACAGTTTTGTGCTCCTACCCACGGAAACTGCTTCAACTCTCTACAATATAGTTCAAAATCATCCTTAAACTCCAACCCATCCACTGCACAAGACATGCACATACTCGGAAACAACCGACGCTTCCAGCAAATCTTTGTGTCTGGTGTTGAAGAGCAGTGAATAACAACTAGGTCACCCCTATATAGCCCAAAACCAGTCCTTGACATTTCCTTAATTTAAATCATTGGATCTACAGCAGAGTCTAGTCTCTCTTATTAACTGAATAAAGGTAGTATTACTTTCTTGTCACAATCTTGAACTGCTTTGTCAATTTTCCAACACTTTTGTTTTCACATTTCTTTGATCTACCTCCTTCTTCATGTGACATCAAAAAGAAAGAGAGACAAAGAGTCTCAAAGATCAAAGAAAAAGGTTAACACAGAGAACCGGAAGGGGTGAAGAATATTTTCTCTGAAGACTTCATCACTAAGCTTTGTAAACTGAATATGTGTAATAAAGGAAGTTCAGTAAGTCAGAGGACTGCCTTAGAAATAAAAGCTATAGAGTTCATGTCATCAAGGTTCATAATTTCATATATTGATCTGAGCCACTGAAAGAAATAACCAAATATATGTAAAATTCTGACTTTAGCTGTCATATCTGTGTATTTCCCATTAATAAGATTGAATGTCTTAATAAATTATATAGAAAGGTAAACATGCCCACAACACAAATTGCAGAAGTACTTAAAGTAGTGGCAATGCTACCAAACTAATCAATGGCATCTTGAGCCTAACACAGTGATGATTGCCATGTCTTGGGCCTGGCTGACAGCTGCAGTAGCATATTTGTTAACCCTGTAGCAGTGATAGGTCAACTAGTTACAAGAGGAGAATTGCCCCTGCAGCATAAACCCATCAATTTCTGGGACAGTTGCAAAGGTGCGGAGAGCCTTTGAGAGGCTGCAGCCTGGTCGGTGTCAAATGTCTCAGGGATAGGCATGTCCCCACTGGGAGTCAGGCACTCAATACCCGGACCCATGACCAATCACATCAGACAGTGGAGGGAGGCTCCAGAGTATCAGAAAAAACCCATGACAGAGCATGAGAAGAGGCTCAGAAAGATCTCTACATACTAAGTATCCTGGCCTCAAACTAACGTCATGTCTTGGGCCAGCTGCCCTGACCTTCCTCCTGGCCATCTCCCTCGGGGAACATGGAAGTTGTGTGCTTTGCAAATTGCGTGTATCACTCATTGAAGTGTTTTGGTGTTTGTCTCCATTAAGTTTACACAATGGTCTTGAATGGTGACACACCTTTGATCAGTAAAGGTATAATCCAACTAAATCAGACTTCTTCACCATATCAAATTAATCATTAACACCGAGTTCAAAACACAGAGGCAACTACTTTGCTGTTTTAGAAAAGTAGGAAGGAAAAAGGTAAGGAAGAAATACCCAGCCAGTTCTCGAGCATCAATTGGTTCCCCAGTTTGTATGCTGGGCATGATGTGCTGTGGCATGGAATATCCCTTTGGCTAGTTTGAGTCTCAAAAGTCCTTGGTCAGGGTAGGCACTACTGAGCAACAACTAAAACATCGGTGTGCTGTTAGTGTTGTTCCCAGACTAAAGCCAAAGCACACCACTGCACCAGCTACTAAGAAGAAAATTAACTCTATCCCTGATGAGACCAGGCAAAGGTACAAACAGAAACCCAGGGAAGGGGTGTGGGGAGAGAGATTTGTAGCTTCTACTGACAGGATGATCAGACTGCCTCTTTTATATGAGTCTTAAACTTAGGAAGCTGAATTCATGATTCACACACAGTGACCTGGTTATTAATTTTTACAGATATTTACAAGATAAAGAAAGAAGTTCCGTATATAATGAGGTAACTGTTTTCCTTCACCTATCTAGGAAAAAAAAAAAAGAAAAGGTTGACTACCATCTCAGACCTCAGATAGAGACTAAATAATTAATAATCTGGAATAAGAAGAACTGGATTCATTTTTTTAACAGTGTTATCAGAGGAAAAGAAATGGGCACAAATATTTAATTAAGCAAAAAAAAAAATTCTATCTTCCTAATTTTATTATTAAATTAATAAAGAAAAATTAATATGTATCTCAGAGATTAAGATTCTAGCGGAAGAGGTCTTTATGAAATTGCATATCATTAAAATGAAACTAACTAGTGTCTCATAGTGGTCATATTTTTGTTGGTTTTACTTCAGTCCTGTATGCTTGCTTCAACTGTGGTTGGAAAAGTTTGATTCTCAGACTTATTTGGAGTTGTACTCTTTGAGTGTATGTCATAGGGAAAATAATTGGAGAATGCCTTTCCAGAGACATTGAAAATTTTTACTGGCGTTGCCTTATATTTTTGGCATCCTATCTTATCTCAGGAAATGAGCTATAGACTAAAACACATATAAAATTTACTGTTATATTCCATGTCTTTCAGAAAATACAGCTATTTCAATGCCACTCATAACATTTTGGTCAAGTTTGTCTTCCTTATGCTTTCTCTGACCCTTAGCTTCTTTCTCTATGTCGTGAATTATCTGATTGTCTGTGTTTTCATTTGTTTGGTTTTGGTTCTGGTTTTTTGGTTTGTATTTTTTTTTTTTCCGGAGGGTACCATATTCATAGAAATGTAGGAATTTATTCTTTTATGTACTTTGTCATATCATAACTATCAGATAAAGATAAAAAAATGCAATTGCAACAAGGAATTTAATAGCAAAAAGTGATTTGACTGAGACAGCACATTGACGTGGGAATTATTTATAGTTTGAGAAAAAGCAGTTCGAGCCTAGTTAGAAAAAGGCACTTTCAGGATATAGAATGCTTTAGCTCAATTAGAATTTTATTAAAAAAAAATAAATACATTAAAACACAGAATTGATTTAAATAGGTTTGGAAGTTTTTTTACTTTTCTTTGTAACTGATTTTAAATTAATTTCCTCTGTGTTAACTTATAGTGATAATGATAGGAAAGACATGAATCTACAGCTCAGACTTCCTTAATTTTTCCTCCCGGATGCTGCAGCAGTCAGGTTTTTAATAGTTTTGACAGAAAAGGCCCCAGGAATGAATTTGATTCAGATAGTCTCATTTCTCATCTCTATTTTTATGGCTAAGGAGCACACAATACACTGTATGGAAGGTACCAAAGCAAAACAGGTGAAAAGGTGTGAATAGAAATATGGTCACGCGCAAAAAAAACCCGTGTAAATTCTCAAATTTTATGCCTACATCTATCTGTATAAGGTGAATACTTACTGCTCGCCACAGATGTAGTTATGGCAGCTGGATTTTGACAGAGTAGCAAGACTGAGCTTCAGTTAATGTGAAGTTAGCTTTCACAGGGGCATCAGGATGGAGGAGTCCCTCTGAGCATATTTACTTGTGATCAGGTAGCCTATCTGCATTTACAAATTCCAGTAGACAGTGTAAAACAGATTAGGTAAACACCAGTTAGATCTGTTTATGTCAAAATTGGAACTTCTGAACATTTCTGCCTATGTTCAAAAGTAATTCCTCTGTTTGTCTCTAGCCCCCTGTCTCAGCTTAATGAATCCATGAGTCAGACGTTGGAAACATACAGACACATATTGCCATTTTACTAATGGCAAACGAAAGCTAAACAGATAATTGAGCTATATATCTAGCTTAATTTCATCTGAACTTCTCTTTAATTTCATCTTCTTCTAAATATATTGCTAACCACAGTACATTTCCTGCTGGACAAAGCCACCGTCTAAGGTTTATTCAATCAGTATTTACTTGATAATACAGTTTAGTAGAAAAGAGTGCTTTGTGAGAGCTTCAAAACACTGTTTAGTTAGTTGCTAATGAATGGAAGGCTGCATGGTTAAAATAAGATTGTGGTGGTTTGTGGCTACCACAAGAATGCTTAATTTTGTCTTTTTGTGTTAGGGTGTCTGTTCAACAGACTGAATGATTTTTAAGGAATGCTTAGTTTAGAGAATCAGAAGTCCAGTCAGATAAAGATGCCATTTCTCCTTAAATGTTAATGACTTTTTCAGACTGAGTTTGTGCGTTTGCGAAGTATTCCATGAGTTACTCCTCTGAATTAATTCAAAGGTAATCCATTACCCTTAAGCTGATTTAATTTTAAATTGAACTGTAGACTGTTGCCATCATGAAGTGCCTGCAAAATTACAAATATATTTACAGATATGGTACTATGGTACCCTGTCTGTTTCATCTGTAATATATGCTGATAGCATTTTACACAGTGAATATCAATAATTCAGCACCAAGAAAACAAAATTTTCATAAGGGAGAAAAAAATCAGTTGCATATAGTGGTACTCAAAAAAGCCTACAGCTCTTGACCTACATCCAGTCAAATAGGGATTAAAAAGCACCTGAACAAATAAAAAAAAATAAAAGAGAGTAGCTTGAGATTGAAATGGACAATGGGCAAACTGCAATGTTTTCACTTTATTCTAGGAAATGTGGATGTAGCTTTGATGGAGAAATGTAGTTTAGAAATGTGTAATTTGAATATCTATGGCATGCTGAACTTTGAAATCTTAGCTAAGTAATATAAAGGATTGATAGGATATATGTAATCCTTTAGACATAAAGGATTGAAGACTGAAACTAGACGTGGATCCAGGAGCACCTAGACTCATTTTTGGGAAGAAGTTCAGAAGCTAAAGAAGTCCTGTCTGAACCTCATGATTCAATGGGAACATTTCCCTGACAGTTTTGTCTGACCTTGTCTTCTATGCAGTAAACAATCAAGTGTATCTTGCTATTGAATCTTGTTAAACCACTGTCACATTTGCCATTGAACTTTGTTAATTCACTGCTTCATATCAATAAAGTGCATTGTTGCTTCTCTCTTACAAGTGAAGTGCATGAATCCATCCATGACAAAGGCGTATAAGAGGACAGGATGTTAGCAGAAGCCAGAAAGACTTCTGCAGGTATAGGAAGAACTGGCAGATGGAAGGAAACAAAAACCTTGGTACTTGATTCTAAAGAAGAATCAGAGATTACAGCAAATATTTGAGTGTTCACATAACACAACTGGTAGGATATACTGCTGCTGCCACTACTTCCACCACTAACTAGGAGCAGTACAGGATTATAAAACAGAGGAGTACACGCAGGCTCACTTTAGTATCTATCTAACAGGCTGTCTTGTTACACACATCTCTCAGTGTGAAAAATAGAATAGGTGCTGAAAAATAGAAGGGCAGAACTGAAGAGCTAATTTCATAATGTAAAAGAACAAATACATAAAACACAAATCAAGAAATAGAAATAGAAATAAACTGCAAAGAAATAAGCAAGGGTCAGGAGTATTTACTTGTAAACATAATTTTATCGTACAGGTAAAAGATAAGATCCTTGTTTCTGAAGAACAATTACAGAGAAAAAAAGAATGGGATTAAAATGCAGTAGGAAGTAAATATAAACCTTTGACTGGTATTCCATCTTTTCATAGGAGCAGAAGAATAAATAACAATATCTGCTAATAATACTTCTAAGAGCAGGGAGATAATGGACTGTCATTACTAGGATTATACATAAAAGAAGATAATTGAATGAGCTCTGTCATAAAATTTAGACAGGAAAATACAGATAGACAGCAGCTCAGAGAATCAGATTTTCAAGAAATTGAATCCAGTGGCACAGCTGCTACAAATTTAATTGTAAATATTTTCATTATAGCTGTGTTTGTGCAGGGCTTTTTTGTCATTATACATAAGCAAACAGAAACAATAACCTGATTCTAAGTTACTCACAAATAAAAGGAAAAAACATTTGCATAGTCTAGCTGAAAATATTTGCTTTACATAAATAAGACCTGATAGGCAAAAAAATTATCAGTTAATATAATAGAATTTATCATACATCGATTTATAATCAACATAGGCATTTTGTGTTCTTTTTTTTTGAAATTAAATTTCCCATTAAAGTAAGAGCTGCTTCAGAAGACCTTTTTATGACTGCAATGTAAGGCGCAGCCAATATGCAACTCAAAAGCTTCCTCTCTTTAGGAGTAGTTTAAATTTTTAAACATTCATGCAAAAAATGCTAACACTTAAAGCACATATTTTATTATTTTCTTGTGACTTAGCTGGGATATGTACCTTTGTTGCATGCATCTGCTGTAAAATTTTCCTGCCTTGTTTTTCAGTTGAGGGATATGTTTTCACCTACATTTACTTTGCATCATTAACCTTAAGCCCTTGCGGCTCCCTTGTCTAAGGCAAAACTAGAGGGTTAGGCATAAAGTTAAGGAAGTTTGGTACTCCATGCAACATAAATTTTGAAATTATGTTACGATATCATTCAGTGATTTTGCATAAATAAAGAAACCTCAGAAAAAGCTGGGGACTGCTTGAAACTTGTATCTGTTTCCTTAAAGACTTAGTTTAGGATTGCTCAGAACAATGTGCGAACTTTTGTGGTGTGCTTTGTTGTTGCTATCATTTTAATATATACATCTATATGTCATCATTTAGATATATATGTAACTTCAGACATAGATATGCAGAGTTATGTATATACATGTGAAAAATTGCCTGTGTAAATATAAAGTTATCAAAAGTCTGGATTTCAAGAAAAGTCTTTTTTTTTTTTTTTTTTTTTCCGAAAATATTTATATTGGCTTTGAAGGAAATTACTCAGGTTTTGATTTTGTCTGGACTCTTTTTTCTAGTTAGGCTGTCTTATTGTTCATGCCACATACATGCAAGGTGACATTTGGAAAATGTAATAAATTAAGCCTGCCTAAACTTTGTATTTACATTTTTTAACTTTTTTTTTTTTTTTTCCTTAACAGGTTGTTCATAGAATCATAGAATAGTTAGGGTTGGAAAAGACATGTAAGATCATCTAGTTCCAACCCCACTGCCATGGGCAGGGATGCCTCACACTAGACCATGTTGCCCAAGGCTCTGTCCAGCCTGGCCTTGAACAAGGATGGAGCATTTACCACTTCTTTAGGCAAACGTTCCACTGCCTCACCACCATACAATAAAGAACTTCTTCCTTATAGCTAACCTGAACATTCCATCTTTCTATTTAAACCCAGTAATACAGCTTATTATCTATAATGTGATAAAAAAAGATATCTGAAGCCACTGGGGATCGTGTCCAAAACAGCTAAGGGAATAGTTCTTGTGTGATCACAGCTGTTCAAACAACAGGATCAAATGCCAGAAGAAATTAAAGATTACATTTGACTGATGAAGGGCAAAGAGAGGAGATGAGTTTAAAGTTTCTGCAATGTTGAGGAAACTGACATTTGGTTAGAAAAACAATGATTCCAAATCAATGCATATCTGAGAATGGTCAAGTCCTACAGGAGTGATCAAGAGAGTAAAGCAGTTGCTACAACTTTTGTAATTTCAGACTCTTAAGAATATAGAACAATACAGTTATGCATGAGAAAGAAAAAACTCATCTGGAGATTAATTCAATTGGCCTCAGTATGGGAATATATCTTGCGCCTCAACATTGTTTAAATATATTGAACAGTATTTGGTCATGTGTAACTGCAGTTGAATCTTACTGGAACTTACACATGCAATGTGTAACCATTGAACGGCCACATATCATGCAATGTCAATATTATTTTCTCCTTTGTCCTACTATATTACAGCAGGCAGAAAGAGCTTTGAGTTTGCATGATGTGAAATAACGTAATATTCTATCAGCTGAGATTGCAAGACTATCTTTTTCTTAGCTGGGGAAAGATATGATCAAATAAAGAATAGCACCCAGAAGAAGTTATGTAAAACTGACCAGTATTCCCTAGAGAGAAAGCTATGCACATTTTCCTGTCTACTTCCATCACGTGTGTTCATTTCAAATCCAGACACTTGCCAATAAAAACAGAATAAATTTGATTTTGTTTAAACATTCCCTTCTAATACTTCATGTGCCAAATGAGAAAAGCAACACAAAACCTCTAGCAAATTAAACAACTCTTTAAGAACAAAGTAAATGCTACTAATTTACTTCCCATAATGGCAGTTTTGCTGATTCCCTGCATGATGGTATTGTATTTTTGCAAAGAACGAGCTGTTTGTTTCTACTTTTAATCTTGTTTGTATACAAAAAGATTTTGTCAGACTCATGAATGACAAATAATGTATTGTAAATACAGACTTTGTGCTGTGCTTTTACAAAGATTTATTTAGGCTTCAGTTAAAAGGAAGAAGATAGGAGTAGGTGATTCCTTCATACACAATACTGCTGAGATGAAGTGATATGTCTATTTTATTCACCTTATGAGATCGGTTGGACTGTCCTCAAATAGCAACAGCTGGAACATGTGTATATGTACACAAAGTGTATTTATATATGCACACACACACTTTTCACCTATCTACTGTACAGCAAATGATGGATGTATCCCTGCTTGATACATGGTGAGCTGTGTAATGTAATGTACTTCCCTACCACGGTAGGGAAGGAATAAAACAAATGAAGAAAGACTTGAATAAAGCCTTAGAATTTTCTTTACATGCATAGTAACCAAATGTAAGCTATCAGTATATCATGGTACTGAAGAAGTAAATGTGATTCTGATCCTGAAGTATGTCAGTAGTACAGTGGCATTCATGTGAAAGCTATAAGGCATTGCTATGACCCTGAAATGAGCTCTGAGCATTTTTGATAATCTGGGTTCAAGAAGATCAATTTTAACAGGAAGTGAGGAACAGACAACAGCTCTCAGCATGTCCAGGAGAATGGAAGATCCAGTTTATGGAATGAAATTAAAAAAATCCAATAACTCATCCGAGCACAATAAAGCTAAGAGACAAGATTCTTCTGCCTAAAGACAGTAGAAGATAGCTATTGAAAAGAAAAGGAGCTATTCAAACCCAAGAACAATATCAGCATAGAAAGAACCGGTGGAGCTCAAGGCAGGTTTCAAAGCAACAAAGTCGCGGAGCAGTCTGCCTGCAAAGTAACAGAGACAGAAGAGCTGTCTAGACCTACAGCGAACAGTGATTTATCAAGACAACTGTAGGGTATTGCTTTCTGCATTATTAAAGGACAGAACCCTATGGTCTAATTCTAGCTTCAAATGGGTCAAGAATTCCTATAATTCATGCTAAGAACATATCACTAATTTGGGCTGTGCTGTGGGCCATATCCATTAGATGCATAGGAACTGGCAGCTATATAGGACCTGATACTTCACCAAGAAAGGGAGAGTATGCCTTTTGCTCTCTTTACTCCCTAATAGGTAAGAAAATAAGCAGGAATGCCCTGTGAAAGTATGATATTAATATTTGAGGTAATAAGGCTGCAGGGACACATAAGCCAAAGAGAAACAAAACGTAACAGCATCTGCACAGTCAGGCCAAGACTGTGACTAACAGCATAAGCCTATGGAGTGTAAGAATGCCTATATATTTATATGCATATTTATATACATTCTGTTGCATCCTTCAGCCATTTGCTTCTAGATGCTTTCTAAAACAGAGATTGTTTCTAAACACTTTGAATGGATTTTTTTTTTTTTTTTTTTGTTCATAAGCCTGTTCAGTATCCTTTTAAACTCCACTCAGACTTTCAACATTGATAGCAACTTGTATCAAAGAATTTCATAAGACCTTTCTCTTCCAAGCTGTTGTACATTTTGCATACACAACTAGTCAACACTGGAAAGTAAAGCTGCTTAGACCTTTAGCATAAAGCCGGAAACATTCTTTTCTGACTCTGAACATGTAGCCAAATTAAGTAATGATACATCATAATGACACAACTAGAACATGCCTCAGCAAATGTTTTGTTACATTAAGACAGTCACTTCTTAACCCTCTCAGTTTACCTGCTAATGCCTGTAGCAGTAGATTCAACCTCAGGGAGAAGCCCCAGACATTATCAAAACCAACAGTGAAATCTAATGTGCCACTAATAACCACAAACATAGCCCATGAAATGCTCCCATGGTCCTTCTTGCAAGAAAGTCCCTTTGACTGGTAGCTTCAGATTTGTCATGCCTGTAGAAGTATTTGGCAAGTATAAAAAATACATCAATGAATTACCTCCTTCTCTTTGATTATTATTCATATGCTAGTGGTTAGGCAGCAAAGTCACAAATATATCTGGTGAATTTGAATTCAAATTCCAATCAAAGTAATGTGCTCTTTCAACAGATCTTTTAGACAAATTGATGCTGAATAAAGCCATTCATCTGCAGCAGGAAGAGTGGATCTCAGTGACTGAAAGCTAAAAGTGAAGTATTGTGTGATAAATGTGGTGCTTTAAACTCAGAAAGTAACTCAGTACCACACAGTCATTTGCCCACCCTCCACTCCCTTCCCTGCGGCGTATGGGAAGGAGAATCAAAAGAATGTAAAACCTACAGGTTGGAATAAGAACAGTTTAATAACTAAAGTACAACATAATACTACAATTAATAATAATAATGATTATGGAAATAAGGAGAGAGAGATAGAAAAAAACCCAACAAAACCAAAAAAACCAGCAGTGATGCGCAACGCAATTGCTCACTATCCTTCAACAAATACCCAGCCTGACCTGAGCAGTGATCTGGGCTTTCCAGGTAACTCCTCCCAGTTTATTTACTGGGCATGATATGCTGTGGTATGAAATACCCCTATGGCTAGTTTGGATCAGGTGTCCTGTCTCTGCTCCTCACAGCTTCTTGTTCCCCTCCTCACTGGCAGAGAATGAGAGACTGAAAAGTCCTTGATCAGGATAAGTATTACTTAGCAGCAACTAAAACATCAGCGTGCTATCAGCATTACTCTCAGACTAAAGCAAAAGCACAGCAGTGCCCCAGCTACTAGGAAAAAAAGTAACTCTATCCCAGACGAAAACAGAACATAACCTGCAGAGTTATGAGCTTACTGGGGTTTGAAATACCTGGTATGCTATTTGCTATGAAGATATATCATTATTTCAGCAATGAATAGGTAGCATCCAATGATAAAATATAAAAAGAACCCTCAATTATGTGATTAGAGAAAAGCTCATGCTACTGCTATGTGCAAATTTAGGCAATTGTTTTAACATTACTCAAGAGCACCATTCAAATTACAAACTTGAATTCCTCGATCTCACCAAAGAGCATTTCTCTCACCTGAAGGCATTTGCTCACCAACCATATTCACATTCTATTTTGTACGAGAAAGATCTTGCCCTTCAGGCTTCTACAAAAGCAATTGATTTAAAAATGTAAGCATGTCTTCTGTAAGCATGTCTACAGATATAGGCATAGAGAGACTACAGCATCCTCCGATCCAGAAATGCCTCACATGAGCTCTCTCTTGTTCTTAATTAGGAGTGTAGCTCCTTAAGAGAGCGCATCTGTTTGGTCACAGCATGACGTAAATGAATATCTGTAGCTCTCAAGGCAAAGTGATTTAAATACTTAGCTTGCTCAGCAAGTGAGCAGGACTCTAGCCAGGCAGCATGCACCTCTTCCCAGATAACTTAGTCCAAAGGTATATATTCTTTTGAAAATTATTGTTTATTTGCTCAGAGGCTCTTAAACAAGAATAAAACTAAAAGGGACTTTGCCTGCTAAGAGCTGCTAAATGCAGTAGCACAATAGATACAAGGCTGCCAGACCTCCCTGTTCCCAGGTCCCAACAGGCATGAACACACAAATACACCCTCCAGTGACAGCCCTGTGATGGGCTAGGGCAGGAACTCACATCTCTGATAAGGTTATTAGGCCATCATGCCTCCTTTGCACGTGTGGGGATGGACCTTTTATAACAACCTAACAACACCTTATTTTTAGACACATTTATTTTTTCTGTAAGCCTTAGGCATCCTGCTCCTAGCCCTGGGTATATCCTGGCTAATAAAGCTTCACACCTTGCACATCTGTGTGGCTGCCCCTCACAACTAGACTGATGCTGTCTCCAGCTTCAGCATCTTCATGGCCTTAGATTGATCCTATGTTAAGTCTTATAATGAGTAAGCCTAGACCATCTAGCTGAAGGCAGAAAATGCATTCACCAATTAGTAGTTCTCTATACTGTCTCTGCAAGGCTTAATATTAGTGTCATTATTTCTTTTTTCTTAGTTTTCCTTAGACAAACTCATTTGATTTAACAACAAACAGCCAGGCAGGATGATACTACACAGTTAAAAAAAGACGTGAAATGTTAGTGAAAAATAATGACAACATTCTCACTTCTCCATGGTTGGGTATAGCAATACCTAAAGAAATGCATTTTAGACAGCCACACGATAATAGATGTGAATTGGCAATTAATTATACTTTGACCAGAAATCTCTCTCCTTCTCTTTCTCTATATATACAATCTATAATATTGCTGATCTAATTAAGAAAACAACTAAAATTGTACATGTTGGCCCTAAGTTCTAATGTGATTTTTCTGTGACAATAATACTGACTTTTCTGTTCAGCCAATAACATGATGAAATGTGCTTTGTTGCTTAAATCGTTATTTTTCTCAGCCAAAGCTGCTGACAATAGTTTTAGTCAATTTTATTTAAAAAAGTTAAAAAAACACTAGAAAGGGAGAAAATTAATATGACAGAATCGGGAAAAAATATTTTTCCAGCAAGGGAATATATGTATGCCTCATGAATGTTTAGATTCAGAGTTCAGCCATTACTGCTGCACAGATTAACAGAGTGAAAATGCTATAATAATAAAAATAAATAACTAATAAACAGTTTCATAAATATTTGGTGATAAACTGTAATTTTACTTCATATTATGTTAAATTCCATAAAACTTCAAAAATCAGGTCTTCATTGAACCTCTTCTAAAGAGCAAATGGTGGCTTTTTTATTTTGCAACCTTGTGATATAATTTAAAGATTCCATGCAAACTCTTCTTTGTATCTACATCCTTACTACAGCTGGTTAAATAAAAACATCTTAAACGCAAAAAGCACTGCGCTGCAATGCAGAGCCCTGTCCTATACTTCAAATCTCCTAGCAGTTCAGGGCACGTTATTCCACCTTTTCCCAATAACCATCACCTTCTTGAGGTTATACCACGAAAAAAAAAAGCATTCTGTTAGCAAAGCTTTATTTGTAAACATACAATAACTGGATATTTAGAAAATAATTACCTTATTTTGTAAAAACTAAGTAGTTAAAAAACCAGTGCACTTTACTCATACCCAAGCCAAATGAGCTCCCAGTTTGCCACTGAAGGCTTTCTGAGCTGCAAATTAAGCTGACTCTTGGGAGAAGTGAACTTTTTACCAGCTGCCAGGATATCCAGAGTTCATCTAAAAATGGTAACTTTAACTGTAAGAAAGGTGTTGTTCTGTGTCTTTTTCCTTCTTTGGATTTGTCAAGAGACATCAGCCATTGAAGTCCATTGATATTTTTATGCTTCTGTCCATCTTTCATGAAGATGTCCTCAGAGAAAAGCTGCCAAGGGAGGACTATTTGGAAAATAACAAAGAGGATAATATTGCAGTCTTCACAAGCAGTCTTAAAACTCCAATCTGAGAGTGAACTGATGTATAAGCAGGATGACAGGCTTTGATGGAAGGAAAAGCAGCAGCACCAGTCTTTCCCCTCATGTGTTAGGGTAGTCTGCAAGGTAGCAGTACTCTTATACTTCTCAGCCTCATAGCAGTCCCACTCTAACCTGCAGTCAGTATCACCATTGCTAGCCGAATGCATGTTTACAGCATTTGTTCTGCGCACCATTTTTCACCATTAGTTAAGATACAAGGCGTAAAGCTGACCCAACAAACTTCAGGAAAATCTTCAGGAGAAAGATGTTCCCTTAGTTGACACTTTAAGTGAATGATTGAGAAAGTTGGGGCTGCTCAGCCTAGAGAAGAGAAGGCTGCATGGAGACCTCATAGCAGCCTTCCAATACCTGAAGGGGGCCTATAGGGATGCTGGGGAGGGACTCTTCATTAGGGACTGTAGTGAGAGGACAAGGGGTAACAGGTTTAAACTTCAACAGGGGAAATTTAGATTGGATATGAGGAAGAAATTCTTTACTGCTAAGGGTGGTGAGGCACTGGAATGGGTTGCCCAGGGAAGCTGTGAATGCTTCATCCCTGGCGGCGTTCAAGGTGGGGTTGGACGTAGCCTTGGATGGCATGGTTTAGTGGGAGATGTCCCTGCCCATGGCAGGGGGGTTGGAACTAGATGATCTTAAGGTCCTTTCCAACCCTAACTATTCTATGATTCTATGATTCTATGACTGCAGAATCATAGAAAGATTTGGATTGGAATGGACTGGTGGAGGTCATCTAGTTCAAATCTCTGACCAAAGCAGAGCCAACTTTTAAGTTGGTATCTTGAAGTATATTTGCAAACATGTAATTATCCTTCTGGAGTGATAATGCATTTTTCTTTCTGATTGTTTAAATAATGCCATTTACATTTAGCAAAGTAGTCTATGTTTTGCAGTTAAGTACGTTAATGAGGAATAAAGTAAAATCTCTTTTTAGAAAAGGTAAACTGTATTAGACAAGTGAAGGCGTACTTACTATGGCAAGAACAGTAAACATTTTTTTCTCACCTATATAAAAAATATTTAGTACTATTATGTAAAATGAATTAAATGCAAACATTTGTCAATTCAGAATACCTCCATTTTATTTTCTCAAGGGTTTTCTGTTCAGGTAGACATATAGATAAAAATAATAATAATAATACAGCATATTTATCCATCAGAAATATTCAGAATTGTAATTTAGCCTTCAAGACAGATCTGTGTAATTTAGAATTACAGCTAAATTAAGCTAATTATTTAAATAATAAACATGTAGTAGTGCTGCTGTGACATCTTGACAGAAATATCCCCAAGCAAGTTCTAAGTAATATTGACACACTCTTTTGTGAACAGACAGATATGTCCACAGGCTGTCTCAGCTGACTATGTATAAGCCAGCTCTGAATGCTAAACCAATATAGGGTGATAAATCAAAGCTCATCCTTTGTGCCTCAGTAACAGGTGCTACTGTGACACGGTGTCCTGTCTGCAACAGCTGGACTATTGTGTGAGACACAGAGTTGATGCACAGCTGTTGCATATTTTTATGGATGTTCACACATTATTTGAAAACATTCTACTTCAAGTCCCAAATGCCAAGACTCTAAAGAGTAAATATGAATAATCCCACCATGACAAGAAATATCTGTTTCTGCTGATTGTTAATTTTTGTCCCGGTTGCTCCTTAAAATAAAAGACTTTTTCTACAACTTACTAAAAAAGTGTATTTTGCAAACAATTTTAGGCCACAAACAGCTATGTATTGGGAATGTACTATCTATCTATTTATCTATCTATCTATCTATCTATCTATCTATCTATCTGTCATCTATATATATATATATTCAGTATGAAATACAACTCCTTGAAGTAACATTAAGATTAAATTAAGAATCTTCATTTACAATGACTAAATTTCTCCAAAATCCATTCACTTTCCGGAATAAACACAAATAATTTCACAAAAATATTAAGCTAAAAGAATCACTTTTTCAATGCTATGAAAATCTCAGAATCCTCAAGGGCCACTGATTATTTAGATAACTGATATTCAAGTCAAAGCTAACACAAAACACAGAATATTGTTTTTTGTTGTTTTTTTTTTTTTTTTTTTATGGAATCATAGAATCATAGAATATGAAGATCTTTTAAATAAAGGGGGTTTTAAGCTGGCAGTAATTGAGCCTGTTTTGGTGTAGGAGGAACGTGGCAATTATAAACATTTCAGGAGTGACACATAGGATGGAGCAGAAGAATATACTAGAAGATTATTCATGGCAAATTTCAGAGGAAAAATGTAAAGTAGTATAATTAGTATAAATTAGTATATTATTAGTTATTATATATAATTACTTAGGCTAGATTCTGAAAAATGTAAAATTCAAGGATTTTAAATAGTTTATTTTGATCAGATTATAGTAACTTCAATAAAATGCTGAAGTTACAGTCATTTAGAAAAAATGCAAACCAGTTAGATAAACTCAAATATAAATATAATTGTTGAATATGGAGTAAATAATTATAGCAAAATCTGCAGTCAATATTCCAGTTTTGAAACCATTTGGATTAATTTATCCCCTTTCATAAAAAAAAAAAATACAAAAAAAAACCAAAAAAGCCCCACCATAATCTAATTTCTAGATGCCTATGAATAACAATCATTACTTTAGCTTCCTTTTATTTTACCATTTATAAGATTTTACAGATAGCTGGCTATCTTTGGACCTAAAATATGTGATTATCAAAAAAAAACAAACCCAGGAAAATCATTTTGACTAAAAATATGATGTACATAAACATAAGGTGAGTCATAAGTCTACTTATATAAAAAGGTCAATAAACTTGATTCCATAACTACTGGTGTATAGTGAGTCACAGTTGCCTGTAGGTTGACTGGCAGTCAGATAAGAATGCATTGTTGCAATTGAGAAAAAAGAAAACTACAATCATTTGGAAAAAATAAGACGCTAGCATTTGATTACTCCTATATTTAAATATTTTTATATTTGAAAGTAGGAGACACCGTTGGTGAAATAAATTATAAGTGATACAGAGAAAATCTAGTAAAGACTCAATCATGGCTGCTGTAGCTCATCACAGTTGCTGAAGATGAGTCTTCCATCATGCACTGTAATATTGGATGTACTGGAATCAGGTCAGAAAGGGCCAATAGCTACAGATTCAGCAGAGAATCTGGGCAAAGCTTGAATGTTTTGTTGAATTGTTTGAAGTGGATTGATTGAGACAAGGTGTCTCTTATTTTTAGATCCACAAATACGATGTGAGCACCCACAATTTCTGCTGTGGGCAGGAATAATATTATACTTGCAAAGCACAGCCCTGGTCACATTCTGAACACGAACAACTACAGTTGCCATAAAGAGCACAATGTAAGACTGCCTTATTTGAACATATTTTCAGGTTTATTATCCTATAAATACAAAAATAGGTTATTACTTTTTATCTAGCATCTAATCCGAGCAACCCCTTCAAATTCAACATTCTTCACTGAATATAATTCAGGTCCATTCTGTATTTTCATGCTACTTTATGACCTTCAAATAAAATTAAGAATGGTATATGTATTTTAATTAAAGAATGGATGAGGTTGGAAGGGGCTTCTGGAAGTCATCTAGTCCACTTAGGCAGGGGCACTTAGACATGGTTGCCCAGGACCACGTCCAGATGGCTTTGAATATCAACAAAACATTCTTTGGGCAACATAAGACAGTGATCAGTCAGACTTACAGTAAAAAAGTGTTTCCTGACGTTCAGAGGGAACTTGCCATATTTCCATTTGTGCCCCTTGCCTCTTGTCCTGTCACTGGCCACTGAAAACAGCCTGACCCCATCTTCTGTACTTCTCCCATCAGGTATTTATACACATTGATAAGATCCCCTCTGGGTGTTCTCTTCTCCAGACTAAACAGTCCTAGCTCTCTCTGTCTTGTCTCCAGTCCCTTCATCACCTTAGCAGACCCTTGCTGGACTCCCTACAGTATGTCCATGTCTGTACTGAGAAGCCAAGAACTGGATACAGCACTTTAGATATGCCTCACCACTGATGAGTAGATTACCTTCTTCGACCTGTTGGTAATACTACTCATAATGCAGCCTTGTATACCATTAGCTACCTTTGCAGCAAGACCACATTGATTTTTCATGTTCAACTTGGTGTCCACCACAATCCCTTCTCTACAGAGCTACTTTCCAGCCCGACATCCCCCCAGCATATGCTGGAGCATGGGATTGTTCCTCCCCAGGTGCAGGACTTTGCCCTCCTGTTTGAAACTCTTGAGGTGCCTGCCAGCTGATTTCCCTGGCCTGTCTAGGTCCCACTAGATGGCAGCACAACCCCCTGGTGTGTCAGCCACTCCCTCCAGCTGTGTGCCATCAGCAAACTTGCTGAAGATGCACTCTGCCCCGTCATCCAGATCATTAATGAAGATGGTGAGCAGGACTTGACCCAGTACTGACCCCTGTGGTATGCTGCGAGTTACTGATCTCCAGCTAGACTGTGGCACTGATCACCACTCTCCAAGTCCAGCTGCTTAGCCATTTTTTAGTTCACCTCACTCACTGTCTGCTCATCCAGCCCATGCTTCAACATACTTCTTTATGAGGGTCTTACAGGAGACAGTGTACGAAGCCTTATTGAAGTCCAGGTAGACAATATTCACTGCTCTCCCTTCATGTACCAAGCCAGTTATTTCCTCTTAGAAGTTTACCAATTTAGTCAAGCATGACTTTTCCTCAGAATCTATGCTGAATACTCTTGGTGACTTATATCACTGTAGTGTGCCTGGAAATGCTTTTCAGGATTAGCTGCTTCATCACTTTCGCAGGAATTGAGGTTATTTTTTTTATTAAGTTAATTTAAATAGCCCTAAAAATGCACATACATTTTATAGAAATATATTTGATTTATTTACAGTCTATTATTATTTGATCATCACTGTCATGTAATGAATATTTTCTGCATAAATATCCATTTCGTTCATAAAAATAGGTATAATATTTTGTACACTGTGTACATTATACAAATGGATGGAACCCCACCCCTGACATGGAGTTTTCTTTATGTACAAATGCTGATAAGACTTTAAAGCAACCTTTACTGTGCAAAATAAAAAAATAAATAATAATTTTTAAAAAAAGGTAGGTTATCGAACAGATTTTGCCGAAACTCACTGCCTGTGAAAGCAAAGGTAAGAGTGAGACAGATCCTTATAATTTTTGTTAAATCTCAAGTGGTGTGTGGGGGAAGTTTGTGAAACATCTGAAATTCTGAAATTGCAGGGTTTTGTCTGACAGGGTTCATTATCTGTATCTCTAATGTGCCAGGCAGAAATAGCATAAAGGAAGCTCTCCACTGCCCAGCCAGTCCCCAAAACACTGTATGTGACAACCACAGTGTCTTTTCCTGGCAACTTGAATTAATCCTGTATGCTGCTTCCTCACACCTCTGCAATGGCCCGTCAAAACCAGCACCTGTGGTAAGTGTCTTGTTTTCTCTACACAATGTGATGTCAGGGGCAGAGGGGAAAGCCGCAGGCTGCATGAATTTTTCAGCCCCTCCGAAACACTTAAATTCATGTTATTATGTCAGTTCATGCATAGGTCAAACCTGTGTGTCCCTGAACCAAGGGCACTGCTGCAAATAATACTATGACAGGTAGGTAATTAGACCTTGAACCTTGCCCATGGTAACAGTAGAGTAGAGGTAGTCCTTGATTCTGTCCTCAGCCTGGCCCTCAGGGATTAGTGACTAAGAATCAGATTTATGAACTGCAGTTTAGGGGGAGAGGGGGAAAATCATCACAGGTTTATGTTTTTATAATGTCATCTTTATAGGCTAACTTTGAAATAGTTGGGCTAAATACAGTTGGAGTCTAGTCCTTTAAGGCCAGAAAAACAAACAAAAAAATCCCACCAAACCAACCATGAATCATTCTATACTGTAGAGTATCTTTTGTGCTAGAAGGTTCCTGGGGTGTGTGGAAGATAACTTCTTCACGCAGCTTGTGAGTGAGTAAATGAGGGAAGGCAACCTGCTGGACCTGTTGTTTGTGAATAGAGAAGGACTTGTGGGTGACGCGATGGTAGGAGGCTGTCTTGGGCATGTGGGATTGAGTTTTTGATTCTTGGAGAAGTAAGGAGGAGGCTTAGCAGAACTGCCACTTTGGACTTCCAGAGGGTAGACTTTGGCCTATTTAAGAGATTGGTTGATAAATTTCCTTGGGATGCAGCCCTGAAGGGCAAAGGAGTCCAGGGAGGCTGGACATTCTTCAAGGAGGAAATCTTAAAGGCCATCCCCATGTGCTGAAAGATGAGCTGGTGGGGAAGAAGACCAGCCTAACTGAAAAGACACCTTTGACTGGAACTCAGGAAAAAAAGAGGGTCTATGACCTTTAGAAGAAGATAACTCAAAAGGACTATGAGGATATCATGAGGTTATGCAGGGAGAAAATAAGAAGGGTCAAAGCCCGACTAAAGTTTAATCTGGCTACTGACATAAAAGACAATAAAAAATGTTTCAATAAACACATTAACATCAAAATGAGGGCTAAAGAGAATCTCCATCCTTTATGAGATAAGGGGTGGGAAATATAGTAACAAAGGAAGAGGAAAAGCCTGAGGTATTTAATGCTTTCTTTGCCTCAGTCTTCAATAGTGAGACTAGTTCTTCACTGGGTACCCAGCCCACTGAGCTGGAAGACAAGGAGAAGAATGAAGTCCCCACCATTCAGCGGAAAGTGGTTAGTAATCTGCTACACAACTTGGACTCACACACAAGTCTATGGGACTAGATTTTATCCATCCAAGGGTACTGAATGAGTTCGAAGTGCCCACTGAACCACTATTAAACATCTGTCACTAGTTGTGGCTAACCAAGGAGGTCCCTGTTGACAGAAGGTTAGCAAATGTGATGCACATCTACAATGGCTGGAAGGAGGATCTGGGGAACTACAGGTCTGTCACTATGACCACAGTGCTTGGATAGGTTGTGGAGCAGATCATCTTGAGTGCCAGCTTGCAGCACATATAGGACAACCAGGTGATCAGGCCCAGTCAGCACAGGTTTATGAAAGGCAGATCCTGCTTGATCAACTTATCTCCTTCTATGACAAGGTGACACACTCGTCAGAAAGGCTGATCTCGGCTTGGATCGGCTTACTCTTCACTGGGAGAAAAACTAGCTGGATGGCCAAGCTCAAAGAGTGGTGGTGAATAGAGTTAATCCAGATGGAGGCTGGTCACAAATGCTGTTCCCCACGGCTCAGTACTGGGACCAATTCTGTTTAATATCTTCATCCATGATGTTGACAAGGGGATTGACTACACTCTCAGTATGCACATGACACCAAGTTTGGCAGAAGGGTTGATTACTGAAGGGTAGGAAGGCTCTACTACAGAAGGATCTGGAAAGGCTAGATCTATTTCCTGAGGCCAGGGCAGGTCCTGCCCTTGGGTCACAACAACCGCATGCAATGCTATAGACTACAATACAATCATAGAACCATAGAATCAAGAATGGTTAGGGCTGGAAAGGACCTTAAGATTGTATTAGTTTCACCGCTCTGACATGGGCAGGGATGCCTCATCCTAGACAATGTCACCCAAGACTGTCCAACCTGGACTTGAACACCACCAGGGATGGAGAATTTACTACTTCTTTGGCCAGCCCATTCCAGTGCCTCACCACCATCACAGTAAATAACATCCTCCTTATATCCAATCTAAACTTCTCCTGTTTAAGTTTGAGCCCATTGCCCCTTGCCCTATCACTACAGTCCCTCATGAGGAGTCCCTCCCTAGCATCCCTATAGGCCCCCTTCAGATACTGGAAGGCTCCTATGAGGTCTCCAAGCAGCCTTCTCTTCTCCAGGTTGAGCAGCCCCAACTTTCTCAGCCTGTCTTCATGCAGCAGGTGCTCCAGTCCCTTGATCATCCTCGTGGCCCTCCTCTGGACTTGTTTCAACAGTTGCATGTCCTTTTTATGGCAAGGGCACCAGAACTGCACACAATACTCCAAGTGCAGTCTCACTAGAGCAGAGTAGAGGGGCAGGAGCACCTCCTTTGACCTGCTGGTCATGCTCCTTTTGATGCAGCCCAGGGTATGTTTGGCTTTCTGGGCTGCAAGCACACACTGCTGGCTCATGTTCATTTTCTCATCAGTCAACACCCCCTAATCCTTCTCTGCAAGGCTGTTCTGTATTTCTTCTCTGCCCAACCTGTAGCTGTGCCTGGGATTGCTTCGCCCCAGGTGCAGGGCCTTGCACTTGGCTTGGTTGGACTTCATAAGGCTGACAACAGCTCACCTCACAAGCATGTCAAGGACCATCTGGATGGCATTCCTTCCTTCCAGTGGGTCAACCTAACTGCACAGCCTGGTGTCATTGGCAAATTTGCTTAGGGCACACTCAATCCCACTGCCCATGTCACTGACAAAGATGTTGAACAAGGCTGATCCCAGCACCAATCCCTGAGGGACATCACTTGTTACTGGTCTCCAAATGGATATTATGACGTGACCAGAACTCTTTACATGTGGCCATCCAGCCAGTTCTTTATCCACCAAGTGGTCCATCCATCAAATTTGTGTCTTTTCAGTTTAGAGACAAGGATGTTGTACGATTAATATTTTTTTTGAAGAAGAAGAAGTGGCAAAAAAACCACTTATTCATCAGCCCAGGGGGATTTTTCTCTGCTTTGAAATAATTCTAAGACAATATAGGCTGACTAAATATTTTATTTCACTTCTGACTACAGTATATATGAAATATTTCAGACTTGTTTCACTATGGCAGGAAAGAATAGTTACATAGATTCTTAAGCTGATTAGTTTATTTACACATGCATATCTAATCGCTAAGAAAATCTGGACATCATTTCTCTCCACCTAGTCCTTTGGGCTATATATAACAAAGTTGCTATTAATCAGTACAGTCAGAATCAGATTGCGCATAAGTAGTTTGTTTCAGATGAACTCCGACTGTGCATTGTCATCCATTGTTCAATGAAACATGCTAAAATAAAAACCGCACAAAACTCCTGAGACTTGGCATCAATCCACAGCTTCATACACCTTATGATGGCTCCCAATCCATACATTCTGATATCTATGGTGTAATTATTTTACAAGATGGCAGAAAGGAGGATTCAATAGAAAAAACACTACATGAAAGTCATGAGACATGAGCTCTAACTCCTTTCACTGATCTCTTGTTTAAACCTGACAAGATAGACAATATCTGTAATGTACCTTAGTTTGTGAAACAGTGAAAAGATTCTTTATTTTGAAGACTTATGGTGACCTTCCATAAAGAAAATTAATGAGGCACATTTTCCACTCCTCTATGCTCCAACAGACAGAGAAAGAGAGATTTTTAAAATTGTTCCTAAAAACCTCCTTCTGATCCAGAAGTCATGCATCAGTTTATACAGATTTCTACTTCTTAGTTTTGATTGTCCACAAGTCCATCATGTCTCACTGCCTGTCAGTCTTCCCAGACTCCCAATAGATGGACACACTGTTTTGATGTTCTCTAGAAGGAAATTTAGTGGAATAAGATCAAAATCATTTAGGCCCATAGTAGTAAGAATGACTCTTTGCTGTACCATTAGGCCAAATAGCTATTTGTTTAATCAGTTTACACTGGCTGATTCTGGAGCATTAGAAAAGAGGTTTGGGAAAAAAAAATAAAGGTTGTGTAGTTATCTGCCGCACATAAAAGTCCCTGGGTAAGTCACTGATGACAAAGCAGGTCTGAGTGATTAAACATAAAAAGAGATTTGCAACCTAGCTTGTAGTCAGCTGTCTTTCATTGTCTAATTTCTCTTTTTCTCACTGGGCATATTGCATTTCTCCTTCCAGCAGATCAATGCAAACTCACATAGATCATTAGCCCAGATGAAAAATAGTTTGTCAAGCAATGAAAAACTTCCAGTGATATGATTATAGCCTATTTGTGCATGCTGATCCTGAAAATATATGGGTCGAACAGAAGTGCAGAAATGAAATGATTCAGCCAGTGATGCTTACTACTTGCAGAAAGTTGTCAACTTGATCCATATAGCATGTCTGAGTTGTGAGAGTAAGCATCATGTAAGCAATGATAATCCTTCACTTAACAGTTGGAAGGCTCACAGAGGAAATTTTTCAATAGATCCTTCCCTGGCAGTTATTAATTTGCTTGTTGCACTTGTCTGCCACAAAGTTTTTAAGTCAAATCTGCAGCTTTTAAAGGGCACATTTAATGAACAAGAGCAGACAACTACATATCTTCAGTGCCAATATCACAGTGTGGAATGAGTAGCTGTCTTAGCATATCATTTAGCTCAATTTCTTACGTTTCTCAGCTTGCAAGCATCTTTCCAAGATGGAATGTGAATGGAGGAGGTGTATGATGGCAGACATTGACTAGCGTGAGCAGATCCCAAAATACTTAAAAGCACAGTAGCAAGACAATATGCTTAGACATTTCTACAGCACATAGGGTTCATCAATTATTTTAGACTTATGGTAGAATGATGGCAGAAAAACCTTGTTTTTTTTTTTCAAGCAAATAAACTATTCTGAGTTGTATTATAGAAATTTTCTACTCTGATTAAAAGGAAGGTTGTTCTAAGATTTATTGCACATGCACATTTTCTGAGATACCTGGGGGTATTGCATATGCACTGTATTATGTGTATGAGAGCTTCTGATGTGTGGGTTTGCATCAAAGCAACCTACTTTGCTGACATCAACAATATGTTTCAAATGTGAAAAACTTTTCACACTTTATTTCGTATATGATCAATGAAGGCACATAATCTTAGCTACGAATAGAGAGAGAAGCATACAGACAGAGCCACTAATTACCTACATGGACCCAGAAATTATTTAGATTCTAAGGCTAATGTTTTGCGAAAAAGCTACAGTGTGAAGCTGGTAAGACAGCTCCACAAATACCATCATCAGAATTTGCTTTGTAGTAAACCATTAATGGTGAAATAGGAGGAAAGAAGCAGATGTTTAAGCACACAGCCTGAGAGAATAACTTTGTTTACTAGGAACTCACTAATACGTCCATCACAGTTTACTCTTCCTATGTATCTCAGGTACTGTTTCTAAATTTCACTCATTTGTTACAAGGTGCAGCTCATTATTTTTCTTTAGAGCCATTACCAATTAAAATAGGACATGCTGGCTTCCAACAGGCACCTTGTGTAAAAAAGTTGCATAAGTTGCCTCAGAAACCGATGGAGAAAGATGAGCTCTGTCAGGAAACAATTTTTCCTTTAACAACTTGAAAAAGACCAGCCTTCTCACAGGAGTTCTCACTGTTAGTGCAAGTAGCTTTAGGAAGTTAAAGGCATGTAGAAATTAGATGTAGCAAATCAGACATCTCTGCATGACTCTAGGCTCCCTTCTAACAAAAAAAAAAAAAAAAAAAAAAAAAAAAAACAAAAAACAAGCCCAAAACCCCAAACCCAGTATGGTTTATCTCTCAAGATGAATAGAAACATGACTACTACTATTGCTAAAATGACCACACATTTGATAGCAGAATGCCTGCTGAACTGTGTTCTCTTGTTGAGAATCCAGACCTAGCACTGTTGCTTTACTGCTTCCAACACCCCTGATTTCACAATTTCTTTTTATTTCTTCACTGTGAGCATTCATAGAAAATGAACAATAAAAGTAAAAAAAAGGTAATGGCCATTTCAGGGGTTTACAATTTTTTTCATTCTGCTTTTACTGCCTGTGGTTAGAAGGGCTCTCACCAGCAGTTAAAGAATGTTTCAATTCAGTTTCAAAAATAAAATGTTAAGAAACTGTACTGGAAACCTCTTTTTTTTTTTGAACATTTTCTTTTCCAACATATATTGCTTTCATTTCAGGCCATGAGATCAGTTTTACAGTTCTTGTGCTCTTTTCCACCTTTTTATTTTTTAGTTTATCTTTTAACATGTAGCACCTTATTAAATGTTTTACTCAGACCTCATACAGTCATTCTTAGTGTTAAAAACACATGGGTATCTTTGAGAAGAATGATGGGCTAGTCTGGCATGATTCGTAACATTATTTCACCTTATTCTGCTTCCAAAATCCATTTATGTAATTAAATTACTTCTGTTTCAAAATTTTTGCTAAGTTCTTGCATACAATTGAGGTAGGAAAACAGATCCTCAGTCGGGGAAGATAATGAGACTTTTTTACCTCTGTCTTAGATACTCTTTTTATAATTCTCCAGACACATGGTACCAGCAAGACTTGGTATCAAACCTATTTTATCTGGCATAAGTTAGAATGCTGGGACAGAGTTCATTGGATGTCATAAAATCATATCATAGAATGGTTTGGGCTGGAAAGGACCTTAAAGATAATCTAGTTCCAACCTCACTGCCATGGACAGAGACTCTCCACTAAACCAGCCTGCTCAAAGCCCCATCCAACCTGGACTTGAACACTTTCAGAGATGGGGCATTTGCAACTTCTCTGGGCAATCAGTGCCAGAGTCTCACCACCTTAATTTTTTCCTAATATCTACTCTGCAGATGGGTATCTGCTCCACCATGGACCTCCATGTGGGCTGCAGGAGCACAGACTGCCTCACTGTGGTGTGCACCACAGGCTGCAGGGGAATCTCTGCTCCTGTGCCTGGCGCACCTTCTCCCCTTCTGCTGCGCTGACCTTGGTGTCCATAGAGCTGTTGGTCTCGCGTATTCTCACTCCTCTCTACAGCTGCAATTGCTCCTGTCTAGTAACTTTTTGCCTCGTTAAACATGTCATCCCAGATGTGCTACTCCTGTTTCTGATGGGCTTGGCCTTGGCTTCTAGCAGCTTCTAACAGAAGCCACCCTTATAGTCGTCCCTCCTCCAAAAGTCCTTGCAAGGCAAATCCAACATAAACTTACATTTGAGGGGACATGCAGATTTAATTTAGTTTGCTGTGATTTTTGTCTCTCTAAAAATGATCACTGACTACTATTTTCAGTTTCTTAAGCTTTATTGAATCTTTCATTAACTAGACTGATAAAATCATTCAATTTAGGAAATTAAACAAACACTGAGGCTTTGATAGGAGCAAAGTTTTAATTTATCATTCAAATGACAACAAAAGCTGTAACTTTTTCTACTGTGTGGTGGTGGGCTTTTTTAGTCAGCCTGGTTGACTTCTTCACAAGAAAATGAATTACAGATAACGATACAATCTGATATAAGGCTCCAGACAGCTATTTCATCTTCAAAATTAACTCAAATTAATGTGGCGATAATTCGTGGAGCTCAGTTACATGTTTCTATTAGTTAAAGATTGAGGGAAATGCCATAGAAGAGACAGTAACATTTGTTAACAAGTCTATACTAGTGATTTGGCCATTCCCATTGACCTCTGAAAAGGTTAACTGCTAAAGCTGTTGGGTGAATTAGTAAATATGTCAAATCTGGGTTATTCCTTATCTTTTTAAAGGAAAGAAACCATATTTTATCTCACTGATACATATGAGGAAATAAGGAATTGACTGCTCTTTATATTTTATAAAATTACAGAATTTTCATGCATTGTAATCTTGTTCTTATACTTCGCTGTCTGCTATCTAGGTTAATAAATTTCACTCTCTTTATATGTCTGTTTTATATGCATCTCCTAATAATTTTTGAACCCTGCTAAAACAATACCAATGAATTTGCCAGAGGAGAAGCTGCCTTAGGGCTACTACATTTTCTGAGAAATATCATATATTGTGTCAGGCATATAATTTGAATATATCAATTAAAAATGTTGCAAATAACAAATTGGTGGCCTCTTTCAAAAAGAAGTGCAAGTGTAACATAAAATTAAATGTATCTACTGAAGAAATTTTTCCTTTTTTTTAACTTCGAATTAAATTTACTATTTGCTTAAAATTATTTAAGTACATATCTTTGGACTCACTGCCTTCTCTTGTCCAGATGATCAATTAAGTTACCATCTTTGCTTTCTAAACCTCAACTATATTTCATTTAAATTTTACTAAAGACTTAAAATCTCTATTGAAAGCCCAGCAATGCCTAAAAGAACCACCAGTCACAAACTGCAGTAAAGCCAAAATAACTATGCTCTCATAATACCAGCAATATTAACAAAATAATAGAATCTCTTATAATTCTGAGCACTCTTTTACATATTAGATCTTAAAATAATGATAATTTTATTAACATGACCTTGATCTGGATCCTATGACTACTCTAGCTGTCTAGTTTTAAGAATGTTTCTTTTTTTGCCAAATTTCAAGAAACAGCTTATCATAGAATTATAGAACCATAGGATAGTTAGGGTTGGAAAGGACCTTAAGATCACCTAGTTCCAGCCCCCTTGCCATGGGCAGGGACACCTCTCACTAAACAATGCCATCCAAGGCTCTGTCCAACCCATCCTTGAAAACCACCAGGGATGGAGCAATCACAGCTTCCCTGGGCAGCCCATTCCAGGGCCTCACCACCATCACGGTAAAGAACATCCTCCTTATATCTAATCTAAACTTCTCCTGTTTAAGTTTGAACCCATTGCCCTTTGTCCTCTCACTACAGTCCCTCATGAATAGTCCCTCCCCAGCATCCTTATTGGCCCCCTTCAGATACTGGAAGGCTGCTACGAGGTCTCCAAGCAGCCTTCTCTTCATCAGACTGTACAGCCCCAGCTTTCTCATCCTATCTTCATATGGGAGGTGCTCCAGTCCCCTGATCCTCCTCGTGGCCCTCCTCTGGACTTGTTTCAACAGTTTCATGTCCTTTTTATGTTGAGGACACCAGAACTGTACACAATATTCCAAGTGAGGTCACACGAGAGCAGAGCAGACGGGCAGGATCACCTCCTTTGACCTGCTGGTCACGCTTCTTTTGATGCAGCCCAGGATATGTTTGGCTTTCTGGACTGCAAGCACACGCTGCTGACTCGTGTTCATTTTCTCGTTGACCAACACCCCCAAGTCCTTCTCTGCAGGGCAGCTCTGAATCTCTTCTCTGCCCAACCTGTAGCTGTGCCTGGGATTGCTCTGACCCAGGATGTACGACCTCTTTATTGGTCTTGCCATCAAACTTTTTCTTTAACTGGGGTGCTTTGCAGATTTTAGTCTATTAAACCCAACAAAACTGGGTCCACATAATTATTCTAACATTAAATATTAATTTTTACAATTAGCTATTATTTTAATTCTAATAAGAGTGGGATTATGCAAATTATGGTTGAATTAGCCATTCTGTCGATCAAAAAAATTTATTCATATTTGCAGACCTATTTAATAATGACTACGGCTTTTCTGCAACAATGTACTGGTAAAGGGAAACACTCTCTGTCTTTCTTCCTGAACACTGATACTACTATAAAAATGTTGGAAATTTTACTTTGAAGGCTGTGAGTCTTATGAATGTGGGAGGTATTTGTACAGTTATTCTAAATTGGAAGAATGGTAAGATTAAGACATTAGAGCAAAGAATCAGAAGATGCCATTTCTTTGCACTGATTGCCAGCCATACAAGTAATGTGACTATTTAGTTTCCCAGTATATAACAGGGACTTCAGACTAATTTGAAAGATAAATTCTTTGTGAACTTAAAGCATGTTTGCGATGAGTTTGCATTCAGAACAAACATTGGGTTGTCTCTGGTCAAAAATGCATTTTAGAGCAAGACGAAAAATAAACCATTATATGCAAAAGAAAAGATGATTTTTCAAGCTAAAAGACTCAACAAGATAGCAGAAAAAGTAAATTCTGCAAGAAAAAATGCAGTATGCTTCTTACTATTATGATGATTCCACTGTTACTACAGAACATTTCAGTCACTCTACTGAAATGAGTCTCATTTTACATTGCAGTTTTGATTTTCTTTAAAGTATAACACCTTACATTTTGGTAAAATTATACCAGCCAAAATATATCTTTTTGCCACGTCTGTCTACAGTGGATACTATACTTTCTGTCAAAGCCAGCATAAAAGCTGTACCCTTATCCTGTACAATGGAAAACAGTATTTAAAAGAGCACTGCTCTTTCTTGCTAGATGTGATTTGTTGCTAGCAAATCAAAAATTTAGTCCCAGTCTCCACAGAAGTCCATCTTTATGTTCTAACATCTATTTTTTGTAGTAATTCCTCTCAGACACAGACAGAAAACTTCTCTAGAACTCGTTTAGCAAAATGGGTTTACAATTAATGATCATCGATGATTTTTCATAAATGGAGTGCCATAATGTTGCTTCTACTTAAATGACCCTATGTAAATACAACTTACAAGTATTATCTTTTCCCATTGACATGCCTTGTTCTGACATTCGATTTTGATTTCACAGCGTATTGGGTGTTGAGCTTGGATAATTTTCCTTATAGTAGCTTGCATGGGGCTATGTTTTGGATTTGTGCTGAAAACAGCACTGATAAAACAGGGATGTTTTAGCTATTGCTGGGCAGTGCTTACACCGAGTCAAGGCTTTTACTGCTTCTTACACCACCGGAGAAGTGAGTAGGCTGTGGGATGCACAAGAAACTGGAAGGGTGCCCTGCTTTCAGCAGTAGCAGTCATTTTTCTCCTTCTTAATAGCTGGTGCAGTGCTGTGTTTTGAATTTTGGCCTGGGAACAGCACTGATAACACCAGTGGTTTTAGTTACGGCTCAAATGTTTAGTCTGACCAAGGACTTTCTGAGCCTCATGCTCTGCCAGGGAGGAGGGGAAGCCGGGAGGAAACAGAGACAGGACACCTAACCCAAACTAGCCAAAGAGGTATTCCATACCACAGCACTTCACTCCCAGGATGAAAAAGCTAGGGGCAGTTACCCGGAAGGGTGGGTTCACTGCTTGGTCAGGCTGGGTATAGGTGGTGAGCGATTGTATTCTCTTCCCTTGTTGTTTCCCTTGTCATTATTATTATTGGTGGTAGCAGTAATGGTTTTGTGTTATACCTTAGTTACTGGACTGTTCTTATCTCAACCCAGGGGAGTTACATTCTTTCGATTCTCCTCCCTTCCCCCTGGGACCGGGGGAGGGGAAGAAAGAAGGGGGAGTAAGTGAGCAAACTACACATCTGGCTAGACTTAAACCACGCTAGATGGGACACAGCTGAGACAGCTGACCCCAACTGACCAAAAGGATATTCCATGCCATATGTTGTCATGTGCAGCATATAAAGTAGGGGAAACTTGGCTGGGGGCCACTCCTCAAGGATTAGCTTGGCATTGGTAAGTTGGTGGTGAGCAATTGTTTTTCATTTGCCCCATTTGTCTTTCCTGAATTTTATTTCTCTATTTTTTCTATTATTTTCCTTTTCCTTAAAGTCAGTCATTAATATTTTATTTTATTTATTTTATTTTATTTTATTTTATTTTATTTATTTTATATTTTATTTTTTTTTTCAGCTATTAAATTTTTATTAACCCAGCCAATGAGTTTTACAATTTTATCCTTCCAGTTCTCTTCCTTCCCATCCTGCTGGGGGAAGGTGAGTGAGTGGCTGCGTGGTGCCTATTTGCTTACTGAAGTCAAACCATGACATGCAGGATAAATAGCTGGCAATTCATTGAGGATTTTATGCTTCACTTTTTCTGTTGGCTTCAAAAGGGCAATTCTGAAAATAAATAGTAGCTAAATGATTCTTTGTATGGGGTAACAATTCTACTATTAGCTGCAATAAAATTTAATTCAAAGTATGTCACTTCAAATCTCATAAACTAATATCTTATTTTCTAGATCAGTTCCAGAAAGAATTCCTGTTTTAAAGCTCCTCACTGAAAAAAAAGACTAGTAGCCAAAATTCAGCTAGGTTAGTCAACTTTTAGAGATCCTAGTTGTTTCCTTGGCAGTTCTGAAAATGCTACCATTTATTTGAATGCATAAATATACATCAAGATATTTAATATTAAGCACTTGTTCTTCGAGGAGGGACTTGAATCAGAGGAGTGCTTGAAATTTTTTCTCATGAATGCAGTGGGTGTTAGACAACATAATCAGTTCTGCATTTTACTTTCTACCGCAGAATCTAGTGAATAGTTACTTTTAAAGTGGAAAAGAATAAGCAAGAACTCTGAGGATATATTTATGCTGAGTTTGATACGTACAACAAGGATATCTCATCACCATCTGAATACTGCAAAGAGATGCACGCTATTCAGTTTTCATCCTTTTGGTTGAAAACCAGAAATCAAAGTGAGAGAAATGAACTCCAGAATAATCATTTCATTGTTCATTTCTGCTCCAGCTTTTTCTCCTTGTTTTGGTTCTTGCTACCTTTATTTTAATCTATTTTTTTTTCCTCTCACACATTTTTTTCTATCATGAAAGTAGTTTTCATCTCATGACAGCATATGTGGCGGTGGCTTCTGCTCACAGCTGGTTCCCTGATGCCATCTGTGCTCGCTATCTTGCAGCCAGCTGCCCTTTCTCTAAACACAACCTGGAACCTAGGAAGAAGCAGCAAGGATCCAGTTGTGTGAGCAAATGGAAGCTGCCCACAAACCTAAAAAAGAAAGGGACATCCTCTGGGATCAAACCTACTGAATCATGCAGCTTCACAGCAGCATTGTGAGATTTGAGGAGCTGTATAAGCGGCAGGAACTCAAGCTTGATGCTCAGACTCCCATGGCTCCAGGAAATAACCTAGGTATAAACTTGTGTAGTCTGAATTATTACTGACTGTAAAGTCCATAGCTAAGGTAAACTTAAAGTAAGAGCCCAGAGCTCATACTATCAAATTAATTTCTGTGTATTCTGTGTAATTTGCCATTACGTCACTAACTACTGGAAGACATGATGGACATGGAAAAGGTCATATATCAACACAACGTTAACTAATACCAGTTACAGTTCTGATCACATCAATGGTAAATAAATTGGGCAGCTATTCCACCACCAGGCCTGTGTTTTACTTTCATTTACTTTACTTTCGTTTACTTGGTGTTTTACAATAGGAAATATTTGCATTCCTTAGCATTGTCAGAATGACAATTTTTTTGTCATGAAGTTATCATCTCATGTTTATGCATGACAATTATGTAAATATTATGTAATCTGATAAATAACTGCAAATTAAATAATTGCTTCAGTGCTGACTGACACAATAGATCCACCGAAGCAAAGATCTTGAAATTCTAAACTAAATTATGAGATATCTTTGAATTGGCTGTAAAAACCTCATTTGTTTCTGAAAATTGGTAAAAACTTCTGTTCAAGCCGCAGAACAGAAAATGGAACAATCTAAGCAAGCAAGCGCACTGAGCAGCAAAAGTTTTTCTTTCAGTTATCAGTCTTATGCTTTGGGTTCCAATGCTACCAAACTATTATGCTTAGTGAGTTGTAACTGGCATTTAATAACTGGCAATGCATTAAATTATTTACATTTAATTTTCTCTAGGTATACATGGTATTTGGGAACAAAATGACTGCAAAACCTGAAATGTGGTATTACTGAGGCTAGAGATATAAAATCATGTGATAACATCCTTTTTTAAATTCTGAATTTGGTGTGTGACTCTCTTAAAAAAAGATTAGAATTTCTCAGAACTAGTCATGATACCTAATAGTGCCTTTATTTTTTTTTTTTTTGTTAATATCATGCTTTCTTGCTTATATCAATACCTTTACTAATATCACAATCTACTTGAAAAACTAGACAAATGTTTTTCTAGTAGATAACTTACTAAGTACAATACCAGAAAGCATGCTTTACTAAATTTATTCTTTTTTTACTAACAATGCTCAAATTTCTGAGCTACCTAGAAGTACAATACTAGCTAAAATCATGTGTCTTCTGCTATAAATTTAGTTTAATCCTCATATATTCTCTCCGCGTCTGTCACTGGACTGTCAAATATTCCTCAGTATATCTCATACACCTCAAAAAGGAAATGACTTTATACACCGAGATACCCAAGGAGACATATTTTTACAAAATTTGTACTGAAGTAGATAGCTCATATTTCAGATTAAAATGTTTTCATTATATAGCTCAAACTGCATGATTTCCCCAGCTTTTACATATTCTAAATAAAATTTTCCTTCATAGCATTTAGTTTTCTTGATACAGTCTAAAGGGAAGTAATATGCTTAATTCTACTTTTTGTCACTAAGCAGTGCTATCAGTTTTTACTGCTATATGATGAAATAGTTCATAAACTGGAAGTCCCATTTGTTCAAAAGGACAAAAATATTTTTGCAACTGATCATTCTTCTACAGTTGTCAGTTCTGTTTCATTATCTTCCTTTTTCTGTATATTTGTTCCTCAGGTCAATTTTTCATTGTACTTTTGCTTTCAGTTTCTGTTACGTTCATTCCCTTTGTAAATTCCTGCTGAAGTTTTCTTCTGCAATGGTATTATTCAGCTTGACATAAAAGCATGATGACATGGATCTGGTGCTCCCAATCCTTCAAATCTTGAGGTGTTGATCTAATTTTTTTATTATATAAGTAAAACTTTTTATGTCTTTTTTTTTTTTTTTTAAACTTGAGTGCAGTTTGTCTGTGTGACTCCCTTAGGAAAAACTGCCTGCATGAACTAAAATTGTCATCCAGCACTACAAAGGCTAGGTCCCTGTTTGCTTTCCTATAACATTTTAGGATAGAATTCAACAGTCATATTAACAGTGTTTTGCTATCTATGTTCTTACTTTTTATTCCTATCCTAATAGCTTTGTCCATTAGAAAACTATATCTTGAGAAAGCTGTTCAGGAATTTGACTGGGATTTAGCTGAATAATTCCTCATAGTTCAGAAATGTTTTCTCAGAGCCTGTTTTGATGCACCTGTGGTATTTGCCACTGTGGACTGGGCAGAGAATAACCTTCTTTCTAAAATGTTCCTAGTATGCACACATCTCATCATGTCACACTCTAATCTCATAAATAGCCAGGAGTTTGAATTCACGGATAGCTGCTCCTCTTGTCATTTGAGATGACTTTGTTCAAAATGCCACCCTCATATAATTATCGGTACATAAGAAGATTCACAGAGTGGTGTCCCCCAGGGATCGGTGTTGGGACCGGGCTTGTTCAACATCTTTGTGGGTGACATGGACAGTGGGATTGAGGGCGCCCTCAGCAAGTTTGTCGATGACACCAAGCTCTGTGATTCGGTTGATACACTGGAGGGAAGGAATGCTATCCAGAGAGACCTAGACACGCTTGTGAGGTGGGCTGATGCCAACCTGATGAAGTTTAACCATGCCAAATGCAAAGTCCTCCACCTGGGTCGGATCAATGCCAGGCACAGCTACAGGTTGGGCGGGGAGGAGATTCAGAGCAGCCCTGCGGAGAAGGACTTGGGGGCATTGGTCGATGAGAAAATGAACATGAGGCAGTAGTGTGTGCTTGCAGCCCAGAAAGCCAACCGTATCCTGGGCTGCATCAAAAGGAGCGTGACCAGCAGGTCGAGGGAGGTGCTCCTGCCCCTCTACTCTGCTCTTGTGAGACCTCACTTGGAGTATTGTGTGCAGTTCTGGTGTCCTCAACATAAAAAGGACATGAAACTGTTAGAATAAGTGCAGAGGAGGGCCACGAGGATGATCAGGGGACTGGAGCACCTCCCATATGAGGATAGGCTGAGAAAATTGGGGCTGTTGAGCCTGGAGAAGAGAAGGCTGTGTGGAGACCTCATAGCAGCCTTCCAATACCTGAAGGGGGCCTATAGGGATGCTGGGAAGGGACTATTCATTAGGGACTGTGGTGAGAGAACAAGGGGTAACGGGTTCAGACTTAAACAGGGGAAGTTTAGATTGGATATGAGGAAGAAATTCTTCACTGTAAGGGTGGTGAGGCACTAGAATGGGTTGCCCAGGGAAGTTGTGAATGCTTCATCCCTGGCGGTGTTCAAGGTTGGGTTGGACATAGCCTTGGATGGCATGGTTTAGTGGGAGGTGTCCCTGCCCATGGCAGGGGGGTTGGAACTAGATGATCTTAAGGTCCTTTCCAACCCTAACTATTCTATGATTCTATTAACTATACCTTACTGATTCTTTGATGGGAAAGTAGTCATAATAAATCACTTAAAAATGACAATGTCAGTTACATGAAAAGTGAAAATAAAAGTAGATGATCATATATTTAATGTCCTGATCCACATATATTCATTTAATTTAACTGTGATATAACCAAGCTAAAGTCAAAGCAAGTTAAAATGTAAATGTACATTATGCTATATTATATATATACATTACATTATATTATATTATATATCTTAATATCCATAAATATGCTTACATAGTGCCTTTCACACATTTTGCATTTCAATAAAGAAATTGCTTTAAATTATTCCTCTGTTTCATGAATCGTGCATTGAAAGCCGCATATTTCCCCCTCTATGCTTTTTTCTGTAAATTATATATCTACTTTTTTCTATAAAAAAAACCAAACCAAGCCATTACAATAATAACACTGTACAGTTATTTTATATTAATGTTATTTGAAACAATAAATTTAATTGTCAGATTATTTTTTTTTAGACTTCTCATGGAAAACAAGTATTAAAGTTTGCAAGGATTCTCAAAGAATTATTTCATGTCTAGCAATCTAAGTCACTATAGGTAAAGTTTAGTTATAATTATTAGCAGGAAAACTCAGAATGAGATCATAAGTAGAATGCTTTTATTCAGAGTTTTGATATATGTTAGATTTTTAGCAGAATTTTCTCAAGCAATAAGATCCAGTATTTATTACAGAAATATTGTCTAAAACAAAGTACCGAAACAAATAAGAGACTGAAACAATTAGGTACCTTCACTCTTCCTCTTCCCTAGGTGATAGTAAGGGTTTGGAACAAATACTTAAATAAAGAATATTTTGTATTAATCAGGCTAGTTAACACTTATGCTAGAATGTATTGTTTATAGTCTTTCTGGTTTAATTTATTAAGTACTACAAACAAAAAGAAAAGCCTCTCTTGAGAAACTGTGACAGCAGAAATACGTTTTTATCACTTTTTTTAGCATTAAATCTTGTTTAAGAAATATGAAAAAAGGACATAGGTCTATCAGTAGAAAGTAGCTACTCCAGCACCAACTGGAATTGAGTCTCAATAAATATAACTTAACATCGCAGGCAGCCCAATGCTTTCTAATCATTGTAAACCTGCCAGCCCAAATAAGAGTGTACCCTGCCATGTGTGCTGTACTGGGACCCTGAAGAACTGTTGAATGAGATGGCTTAAGGGAGAAAATACTTCATAATCAAATTGTTTTCAATTTCAAAAACTTTCTTCTGAATTTGTCAGATTCACATTATTATAATAAATTAATTTAGTAATTCAACTGACTACTGCGATATAAGGTCTAAAAATCAAGGCCTTTCTTTTGTTTCCTAGAGAAAGCTTTTAATAGTCATGTTGAAACTACATATTATCAGTATGTTTTCAGTATTTCTTATAAATTCTTTTTTAGTAATTGACATATTAAGCAATTTTCTTCAGTATGTGGATTTCTTCAGTAAATGAATATAAGTAGTCATCTCATTACAATAAATAATTCAAACTGAACACATACTTATAAATGAAGAATATTTAAAATCAAACTTGTCAAGCAGCTATTGAAGAGTTTAGATAGGAATCTCATCTGTTTTACAAGTTAAAAAATCAAGGATTATAATTACTAAAAAAAATATTAAATTTTCAGAATAAATATTACAGGCAAAAGAAGCACAGAAGAAATTTTTTCTTCCTAAATGAAGTTTTTAAAAAAGTAATTGTCTGTCCAAATTGTACACACTGTATTTAGTAACATAAATATAGGAGTGTGAAAACAGGAAAACCCAAAGACAACTTACATTTTCATCCTGAAATTGCAAGCTCTATGCTGGGATCAGTTACAGTAAATGTCACTTACAGATAGAGTCAGGGCTTTTCAATATTCTGATATTCATTTGACTCTTAATTCAAGTCACAGAATTTTAACAAGATAATTATGTTTTTCTCCTTCTTAAAAGCTGAATATCTTCAGGGACAAGAGATTGTGCTCAAGTTTTCATTCATTCCAGAAAGTGATACATCATTACAATATTGTAATAAAACATGTAAGCTTCTGATTAACCATTGTTTTGGTGCCATAAAGTAGAAATCACAGAAAAACAAAGAATCACAGCATTAAGATGATCAAAATATTTTAAATTTATTTATACTAAACATCAATAGTGGACATAAAACTAGTAATCTTCATAATAATAATAATTCATGCCAAACTGGTGTATTTCCAGTGGGTCCATCTCTCAGAGAAGACAAACAGCATCTTCAGTCACAGCCTTGTGGATGTCCCATCCCTCGAAGTGTTCAAGGAAAGGTTGGATGGGACTTTGACCAACCTGGTCTAGTGGAAGGTGTCACTGACCATGGCAGAGGCAAGGGAACTAGATAATCTTTAAGGTCCCTTCTAACCCAAGCCATTCTATGATTTTATTATTTCTTCTCCTCTCCCTAACTACCTTATAAGCAATTAAAAAACAGTCAGATAAAACTGAGGGTGTAGTATAGAAATTATAAAACTGGTATTTTCTTTTATTTTGCAGTGAGCAAAATTGCCTTCTTTCACAGAGATACAATGACTTTTTATTTCCTGTATGAAGATAGGATGAGAAAGTTGGGACTGCTCAGCCTGGAGAAGAGAAGGCTGCGTGGAGACCTCATAGCAGCCTTCCAGTATCTGGAGGGGGCCTATAGGGATGCTGGGGAGGGACTTTTCATTAGGGACTGTAGTGATAGGACAAAGGGTAACGGGTTCAAACTTAAACAGGGGAATGGTTTAGGTTGGATATAAGGAAGAAATTCTTTACTGTAAGGGTTTTGAGGCACTGGAATGGGTTGCCCAGGGAAGTTGTGAATGCTCCATCGCTGGCGGTGTTCAAGTCCAGGTTGGACAGAGCCTTGAATGGCATGGTTTAGTGAGAGGTGTCCATGCCCATGGCAAGGGGGTTGGAACTAGATGATCTTGAGGTCCTTTCCAACCCTAACTATTCTATGATTCTAAGAAAACCAATGTGCAATGCCTCTCAAAGGTTTTGTTATGTAGGTGTCAAATTTAAAGAAGCAGAAACAGTTGCTGCTCCACTTTACAGTGTCATTGCTTAGTAACAGGCCACCAATTAGAAGCCTCTTTACCTCAACAACCTGAATGTCTGACGACTTAGGAGCAACAGGAGCCCTTTGAGAAGACAAGAGGAACCTTCCCCTAAAGTAAGGCAGAAATACATCTGGGAAATGCAAAACAAGTGTTAAATCCAGCCATTCAAATCCAAGGGCTGGATTTGCAAGGTTTCAGCTCTATTAAAGTGCAACAGGTTACATTAGCCTCGCGAAGTCCTTGCACTGAAATGAAAGCCATCAATTTCTTTGCGGTTTTATCTATAAACTGCTGCTTTATCAAAAAATCATAGAATAGTTAGGGTTAGTATACGCAAGAAAAATACAAATTCAGGAGGCAACCATGAAGTGACTTAAATATCTTTTTTAATGCCTTCAATATGAAAAGAATAAGCATATTAAAAAAAAATATATGAGGAGAAAAACTAGTTGAGTTTTCCTCTCAACTTTCGAGAATGGATACAAAAATCAACAAATAGGCCAATAACCCACATCTTAGAATAATAAAATTGAGTATTTTATTTGGAGTAGTCATTTTATGTTTGCCTTCATTAGAAGACAGTTTATGTTCATTGGCACTTAATTACAGGATATGAACTGTATATTTATGACACTCAGAATGGAAATTATTTTAGTATATTTCTGTTATTTGCAGTGTTGACAAAACTGCATACTCATTGCTAGTTTCTCTCAATACATTTACATATTTTTACAACACAATGAACTTTTTCTAATTAAGCCATCAGTTTATGAACATTAATATATTAATAAACAATAACGACTTATTATTTATACGATAAAAGAAAATTATTCCTCTATGTTTAATAAAACAGATAATTCATTTCCACAATGCAGTTACTTTGCAGATTGAAAAGGTACAAATTAAAACTCTTTGTAAATATCTGCTTTCTCTGTTGGGCAATGGGTGTAAACGGTATCGCGGAAAATATTCCCTCCTTTCTCACAAGCACTGATATATTATTTGTAGATATTACAGTTTGATAATATATAGCTTTGTTTACCTTATCTAGTTCCTCTTATGAGAATGGACATTACATTTCAGTTTCATGTATTTTTGGAAGATACCTAAAATGAGTGATGAAGTAACTATTATAGATAATAATCATGGGCATTTAATTATCAGTATTTCTTTTCATAAAGAAGGGTTAGAAGAACTTGTTTCCCAAAGATACTTCGAAGAAAGAAGTAACACTGCCATTGAAGTGACAGATTTATGAAAACCATGAATTTCAGCTTACCAACACCTTCTATTCCTGTTTTCCGAATGCACTATTCTTTAGAAATGCAAACTTGAAATTGTACTAATAGAAAGAACTCAAGCATTACTCATTTTTTTAATTATTTGGTCATAATCACAATTTCTATTGCATTTTACAGGAAAACAAAACTTCTTGTGAATCACTGGTCACAAAATAGTGCTTGAAACAGAATTAGAACTTAATCTAGAAGTAGATTAAGTTTATTTGATATTATTAGCTCCAGATAAACAAAGTGAAACAAAAATTGGGTCTTTTCTGCTAACTGCTGAATGCACTCTTAAAAATACACTCTTAAAAAGGGAAAGATCATCAATGCCAGAACACAATCTAACCATTAATATGGTAATTTAAGTAATTGAAGAAAATATAATATGTAATAATATGTGTAGAATTCAATCAGCCATTTCATAGTGTTTCAGCAATGTCCTTACAAATCCAAAAGTTACAAAAACAGGAGTTGCCACTTCAAAATGTCTAGCAAGAAACTACTTACATAACTTTGCTTACAACTTTAAGATCTGTGCAAGTTTAGGTTTTAACAACTTTGATTTTGATAGCTAGCAAGGTTTTTCACTTTCAATGTTTGGAAAAAGTTAATGTTTCATAAAAATAATTACCTTTAGAAATGAGCTTCATATTGTGTCAGTTCCTTTCATATGAACAAAATACCCAAGACAGTACCTATTCTTGAGCTGCAATAAGCTGCAGGCTAGGAAAAATATCACAAAGTGCTTATTTTTCCCTACCTTCTATAGGACTGAAACATGTTACTGGTTTAGATGGGACTTTGTTTTGGCCTACCACAAGGAGTATTTTATCCTTAGGGGTCATTATCTGAAGCTTTTGCATAAGAATATTCGAACTGAAATATCTGCTAGCAGGATCTGTGTTTGCAACAATTAGTGGAAGGAGGAAACAAAATTCCAGACAAGCACTAAGAAATTAATCTTCTGCCTCAAAAGAATATATAAAAGGGGATGGAAGAGAAAAAATATGAATCTTCAGTCAAGCTTCATATTTCAATACTCCTAAACTGCTGAAAAAGAGGTATGAATAACCCTTAGAATCATTCCCCAGCAAACATTTAAGAAATTCAATTCTCCTATAATAGCTTACAGAGTTTAGTGAGTTAGGAATAATTTGATTTAAAATATCATTTTGCAAATCATTGAACTGCAGTAGAGAACACAACAGTGTTGGAAGTGATCCTGGAAGGAAATGAGGGAAGTTGTCCCTCCATTGTTACTTCCGGTGAAGTATAGGTAATGGTAGAGGATGGTCATCTGTAAGGACTGCAAGGGTGCACAGGGTAGACTCGGTAAAATACGCAGAAGGAACAAGAAGTTCACGTGAGGCAAGTATGGAATCTGAAAAACTGATTTTCTTCTGCCTTTATCTGCTGATGTATCACTATTCTGTTGCTTCATTTTTTTCTCATACAGTGATTCTTGCTGTCAAAACACAAATTGTATAGTCATTAATTTGCCCAGGAGGAGGAAATTTCATGAAAGAAAATACAGGGACATTCCCATGTAATTCCATACAATGCAGTACTCTAGGAAGATATTCCTGAATACAATAAGTTAAGAAACTCTACTGTCCAATGGCCTTATTGTTAAAAAATGGCATTCACATTGGTAACAAAACTACCTAGGGCATAGATGCACACTAAAAATCTGTTACTATCAAAAGTTCTGTGAGATAAAATGAGGAAAGATAAAAGCACAGTACAGATTATCTCACACTTTTCAGCCCTAAGGCAGCTTTTTGCTTGGGACAGTGGGATCTAGTCACTTCAGAACCTTATAAGCCTTTGCAAAATCTTTATGTCTCCTTTTTGTCCTCCATTAAGAGCTGAAGGTACACATGCTAGCACTAAGTCACAGCATATTGGAAAAGAATATAGTATCTTTTTCCTAGTAGCATTATAGAAATCACTGTAATCACCACCAGAATCTTCTGTTTTCCACTGAGAAGTTTATCACTAGCAAGAAATTAAACAAATCAACTTTGGGTTTGACCCACTATGATGAGACACAGCTTTTACTTTACTGGACTTTAACATCAGTTACAGTGTAAGCTTGAAGCTGACAAGTACTGAACAGTCCTTTCTGCCCATAGCGATTATGCATGAGGAGCTCTCTCTTTGGTTATTAATTCTTCTTAGAACCTTGCTGTGGTGTCCTGGATGTCAGGCCTCCAGATATGAGTTTAGAAGCACCAGGAGGAAAAGATAAGTCAGCTTCTTTCATGACACGCAGTACATGCCCTCAAGAAAAACAGGCTGGTTGATATAGCCTGAGATTATTTTAGCATTTAATTTCTTTTTCCTTCTCACCTCTTTCAGGAGAGAAATTTAGTTGGGGATGCAGAAAAACAAGACACACCTTGAGTTTTTTATACAATTGAGACAAGCAGCACTCAGAAAATTCAAGAAGTTTTCTGACAATGTTTCGCTTACATCTCTGCCTTGGCAATTCTTTATCAAAAGTAGTATTTTCACCGCTGTTCATTGAATACAAAACTTAATGCACTGGATAATGTGTTATTGATGTAACTAGTAAGAGAGAGGATGTGGAATGTGGCTGAGATGGTTTTCTAAGAGAACCCTGTCTTTTTATGATTTTCTGAGTACCTCAGTTTTCAGCATTAATATTTTATCAGTGATAAACATTTCTGCTCCCATTACACTTTTGAAATGTACTGTGGCATATAAATCTGGCATATTCAAGCTAACTGACATAAACAGTATTTTTATAATAGCTAAAACTGGGCTCCAGTAGCTAGAGGTCTGGCTTCTAGATCTAGATAGATAGAGGTCTGGATTTACCATAGATCCATTTACTGATATTGGACAGGGCAATCACAGTACATAATTTTTCTCATCTTTAACCTACGAACAATAATACTCTCTATTCATTCCCTCATTTTCCCTAATTTTTAATAAACAGATCTGAAATTTTACATAGGGCAGGATTTAACTTGTTTGAAGGACATCTGAGGTTATAAACAAGTTGAGATCAGGATACATGGAAGGATTTTCAAATGAGACATGCAAGTTTCATTTGTGATTTCCTTGTATTCCTTTTTTCCCCTGCAAAATCTGTATTAAATAATTGGATTACATTAGGTAGGACTCAGCTTTATGGTAAAAGACCATGGGTGTCTCATCAGCTGTCAAGTGTGATTAAAGAGTTTTCATGTGGTGGCAACACACAAAGTCTTTGTAAATGTGCAGCCATTTGTCTTACCTAATTATAGTTTTACTTTAACCACAGAAATATAACTTGCGTAACCATCAAAATCTAAGGTGCATCACAGCAATATGTTTTATAACCTGGAGATTTATCAGGAGCTTAAGATACAAACTACCAGTAGAAAATGCAATAACCCCACCAGTGAGAAACGTTTTCACAGAAGATGACATTAGTGGTAGAGCAAAGAAATGTGATGGAATATTTTCCAAATATTTATATTAACTTAAGCTGACATTTTGAAAGAGAAGGGTTTCTTTGCAAGAGAACCTAAGAGATAAGAAATAGTAAGAATAATGTGGTCACATCTTGCAGCAGAATGTAATTAGATATTGATGTAACTAAAACAACAACAGACCATGCTGTCTACATAGAAGTGATTTGGCAAATAAGAGAGAACTGCGAAGTAACAAAATACATTGATATTACAAAGATAATTCACGATAGCCTAAAGTAAACTGATTGTGAAGAGCTCTCTAAATTAGACAAAACCCAGACTCATTCTGACATGTTTTAAAACTACCCTATTCAAACCTGTTTTCAGAAACTTTGGAAAACACAAGGTTAAATAGAGCAGTAATTATTTTTAAATAATTTCCTTGATCTTTGCATTAGAAAGCCCTTTCATACTTTCCAGAGTTTTGATGGTAACTGAAATGTGTGGACTAGTGTTAATGGGGATAGGTGGAAAGCAGAAGGATCTGCTAAGATGCTGAAAGCAAGCACATCACCACAAGGGGTACAGTGGAAGCCACTGGCAGTAAAACTGATAGAGAAATTTAGTGCCAAGAAACACAAAGTCATTAAGCAGACTACAGAGCAAAAGGTGAAAGCCATGAGAAATACCACAGGTCTAATCAGCTGTAAATTTTATGATTTCAGCTCCTACCCTTATCCTCAATTCCTGTATCTCTCCTTTCTACCTGATAAGCAGAATGAAACATGAGACATTGTAGGACCATATGAATCAATTTCTGTTCCTCTACTGATCAGGCTAATATATCGATGCCATACGTCAAGCTATTCAATCTAAGTGACACAGGTTTTAATTTTTTGTTTGCTCTACAGGAAGTGGTTTTGTTTTGAAATTATGCCCAAAATTTCCATGTTTAATAGAATATATACTGACATTCAAACACCTAAAAAAGAATTCATGAACTCACTATTAAAAAATAGTAATTTCCCTATATTCACTCTATTATTTATCATGGCATTACTGTTTTCTTTGCATGAATGACTTCTGTAATATTGAGTCAATTTATGTCAATCTACATTTTTACACATCCTTGAACAGCTTCAATTTTTTTTTCCCTAAACGCTAGAAGTGCTTTCAGTCTTACTTACTTTCAACAGAAAGCACCAGCTCTCTACAATAAAATTCAAAATCAATAGAACAGAAGCTTATTTAAAATGCTCCTATGAACATAACCAAATAAAACCTACTTAAAGTTTTTAATATCTGTCTTTTGCAATATACAGTTATTTCTTTCCAAGGCAACAGGAACTGAGAACTTGCTTCAAAGTGTGCAGGTGTGCAGCATCTGTGTTGAAAGCAATTTTGACCCCATAATTAAAATTTTGTAAAAGTGAAATACTTAATCGTTACATTTCAGAATACCACTTTCCACAGCTTAGAATGCTGAGAGGATGGGAGGAAAAAGCACACATGCGTATTATTCTCCCTCAAAGGATGTTCAACCGCAAAGAGTGGTGGTTGAACTACAGACTGGTGGCAAATTTCCCTCAACAGGAAATCAAGAACAGCTGAAAATCCTATCTTTTCCTCAAAACCAACATTGCTTTTGTGTCTCGGCACATGCCCTAGAATAATCTCTTCATTATGGGAACTCCAGGTGCTTCCTCTAGAAGAAAACTCAAAACAAGAGAAGTACTGGAAACACAAAAACATTCATGTCTACAGACAGTTCAAAGTACCTGTTCTTTCTGACTCATAAAAATCTGAAGTTGAACAGTGTTAAATTACCTTCCCAATCTGAACGTTCCCAAAGATTCCTGGTTTCAGTCCATCTTCACTACAGACCAGTAAAGCATTCACCACAGCATAAACTGTTCACTCTAATGTCACCTGTTCAATGATCTTTAACTACTGAGTAAAATTTACCCAAAATCAAAAGATGTATGCTCTGAGTTACACAAGTAGAGCATGAACATGTACTAAAGGAAATTATCATTAAAAACTTTTAGTGTAGGTCTTTTGGAATGGAAAACAGAGACACAAGATCCTTAATTAGTCCAGAAAGCCATGTAGTGGTACAGAAAAGCTAAAACTGATTTTGACGTCATTAGGACAGATTTATTTATTTTTTTTTCTGGAAAAAAAAACACTTCTAACTGACTCATACATCAAAGTGACGAATGAAAAACAGATATTAAGTTACCACAACTGTTTATGATTCCAAATGCCTTTCTATTCTGTTACAGCTACATCGTACAGATTGCTCCTTAATGTCTGTAAAACACTGTGATGACGAATATATTTTCAGTATATTTATTACAGAACATTTTATCTTATCTGCATATTAATAATACTCTTTCCAATGGCAAAATAAAAATTAAAGATGCTTTTCTAAATGATCAGAGACATTGTTTTGTTCTATCATATATTTAAAATAGATTCCAAGTGCATCTTTATCAGCAACAAGCCAAGCTTGAGGCAGCTCCTTCTCTATCCTACCTTTTCAAACTACAGCCATCCTTCCAAAAGGCTGCTATGTTATAGCTGAAGAAAAAGTGGAAGCTTCAGATTTTTTCTGAGTACATAAATCACTGTCAACTAAAAATTAATCACTTAATAAACAATTGGCAGCATCTCCAAGTATGCAATAATTCAAGCCAAAATATATCAAACTGTCATACTAGTTTAAACAGTTCTAAGTTTGCATGCTAGGTGTTGGATATTTTTTTCTTATGTTCTATAGGCTTATAGGCTTTGTCCCTAGAACAAGATTTGATTTAAGATGTGGTTTTCAGTGGAAAAATAGGAGGATATGAACTACATTTTCAGGTAAGAAGAAGTATCTATCTTTCTTCTTTTGTTTGCCTGATAGATACTGGGAGTATCCCTAGCCAGGATATTAAAGTATCGAGATGAATGTTCTCCTCCAACAGAATTTGAAGCCACAGTGCCAACTCCCAGAAAATGCAGTAACTGCCAGGCTACCATAAACTTTCCTACTAATGTCTTCAATCAAGAAACATTAACAGGAAAAAGATTGGAAACTCAGGTATTACATGTACCCATTGAAAGTGTTAACTATCAAGAAAATAATATCTTAGTAGAATATAATATCCTAAGCAAACCTGTTTCTGGAGAACATTTAGCAGGACACAGTCAGTCTTACTTAATTTACTCTGACAAATTAATGTACAGAACTGAGTATCAGGAAAGGCAAAAACTATACAAAAGTTCAGGTTGAAGTGAGTAAATAAAAATGAGATATTCTGGAAAGTGTCAAAGTATTTTTTAATTTGATTTCCACAAAGAGGGTGTGGGTTGCTGAAAAGGCAGTGTTTGGGCTCTTTTAAAACACCTTTATTTTAAGATTGGTCTAAATTGATAAGTAAAAGAATAAACTACATATTATATTTTCTTTCAGGCTGTGAAAATATATATTGTTTGAGTGATTATTTCATTTTTGTGTTATTTTTCTCTTAATTTGCCTGAAACTGACTATCTTTCCTCAGTCCCATGTTTTCATGCCAGACACTACTTGGAAGAAGATTCCAATCCGCTTCTGATTACAATACCCAAGTTTCATCAAAGTTTCACCTCAACATATGCAAAATTGTTTTTGAAGTGGGACAGACATTCACTGGAACAATCTCCCCAGGAACTTGGTAGATTCCCTGTTACTGGAACTTTTCAGGATGTGATTGGATTGCTAAATAATACCATCAAGGCTCTCCCACAGAAGTGTGGACCATCGATCACCGACCTTGAGGTGTCCCTTCCAACCTGAGTTGTTGTATGGTTCTGTGATTCTATGATTCTAAGCTCAGAAGTGCTGTCCCTCAACTGGAGAATGAGATCTAACTCAGGCCAACCACAGTTTATGGGGCTGCTCTGTTAGACCTGATACCACATTTTTTTTATAGTTAATTATTCCAAATCAGCTGTTAATAGAGCTCCCATTCCCAGAATGTTCTACATCATGCTGGACAACATATTGAGCATGTGCATTAAATAGATGAGGAATATGCAAATCTCTTCATATTCTAAATGACTACCTTAAACACTAAACTAACTATGAGGGTATTGATAACTCTTCAATATTTTTTAAGTCTTTTCTTATAAATCACTGATTTGAATATGCAATTTTAAGATACATTGAGAATAATGAATACATAGTGCTAATGATTAACCACACTTTTTTTTTTGACGATGCTAAACTTCATATAAATTATGGAGTAGATTACTAACTTCTCTCTTTGAAATAGACATTCCATTATACAAGAATTGCAGTATATTATTTCTTTGTTTATATCTTTTTTCAAGCACTCTTATGAAGCAATACATCATTGTACTGTCCATTTATAAGAAAAAACAAACAAACAAACAAACCCAAAATAGACTAAACGTAATTCAATACAGATCTCCATATACGGACTTCTAATAAATCTCTTCAGGCAAATACTGAAATTACACATGATCTAAGAAAATCACTGCACAATAGGTCTGACTTCTGAAACCTTTTGTTTTACCTAAGGTCTTATCTTATAAAGTATAATATATAGTATTTTTTTTTAAAGTGAAAATTACAGAATGATAGAATCATAGAATCATAGAAGAGTTAGGGTTGGAAAGGACCTCAAGATCGAGTTCCAACCCCTCTGCCATGGGCAGGGACACCTCCCACTAAACCATGCCATCCAAGGCTATGTCCACCCCACCTTGAACACTGCCAGGGATGAAGCATTCACAACTTCCCTGGCCAACTCATTCCAGGGCCTCACCACCCTTACAGTAAAGAATTTCTTCCTCAGATCCAATCTAAACTTCCCCTGTTTAAGTTTAAACCCATTACCCCTTGTCCTCTCACCACAGTCCCTAATGAAGAGTCCCTCCCCAGCACGCCCTTAGGCCCCCTTCAGGTATTGGGAGGCTGCTATGAGGTCTCCGCGTAGCCTTCTCTTCTCCAGGCTGAGAATATTTCATTACAGTTTGTCTGCTTGTCTTAATTTGAAAAAATATAGGCAAGGCCTGTTCACTGTACCCAGAGTCAGTCAACAAAACACACTGTAATTATTTTGTATTTATATCCCTAAAAGATAAATTGAGTTCACACCAAAATAACTAATTACTGAAGACTGTAGCAAATGGTTAAAAATAAATTGGCAGAAATGATCTATCAATCCCTTCATGACACAAAATTGTCCAATATCATTAAATACTTCACCAAGCAAACAATATGAATTTTCAAACAAATTCAAGCTATTTTAGATTATTCTTCATTTAATTTGAAAATTGTAAGACTGCTTTTTCTGCATAGGGTTCTTTCTTTATATTTATGATCAATGCCAAGTAATGCATGACATACTTCTGAAAGTAAGAAATAGTTAATGTTATATTCACCTAATGAAGATAATCTTGGCAAATGAGACAATATATGTTGCAATGTCGTGCATTACAGTTTTGAAGATTTGTTTGTGGGAAGTGTACTTTTTCCTATAGTCAAATTGTTTTTCTTCAGCTGATTTATATCAAGTACTGCAAGCCATCTGGGAGAGCCAGTGACAGAAGCATTCTCCACATCCATTCCATCTTTCTCTAGCCTTGTTTGATCATTACTTCACAGCCTCATCTGATATGTGATACCATTCTACCACATTTTATCTGCTCATCTGCCAATTGCTTTCCTGACACTTTGCCCTCCAGTAATGCTTGCACTGATTGTCATCCAATCTTTTTTTAAAATAGAAAAAGAGTTGCAGTTTCATCTCTCAGACGTACATATTGAATGCCTACTGCATGCCAGCTGTTGAAGTATCTACCCACTAGCAGTTCCAAGCATTGGCTGTTACAGGGGAATAGGTTTTAAAAGGAAAATATAAAAAGAAAGATGATTATTTGATAGTCTATTTATCAAGCATGTGAACTGTGGGCCAAATTACATCTACATATTTTTGAGAGAGTTCTTTTCATATGGATCCTCTACTGAATGGTTTTACAGCCAAGCCACAAATAAATAAAGTTGAAGGTTACATTTTTTAAAAAGTAGAAATATTTAGTACTAGGCAAATGCAATAAGCAAGTTATGGTGGATATTCACTTTGAAATTAATTAGAAATTATTTTGTCTTGAAGTGTTTGCATAACATTTTCTTTCTGAAAGTATCAGTGTTAACATATAATTTTTACAAAAGTTTGGAGAGATTAATTTAATAGTAGCGTGCAGACTCATAAAAAGAATGCAAGTTTTCAAATGTCAGCATTCATGTTTTGTGTCCTTGAATACATATACAGTAGCGAATTGAAAACTCTGAATGGCTTATCTGCCCGTTCAAAATCAGATCCCTATAAAATCAACAAATTTCAACTGCTCAAGTCTTAAGACTTAACATTTCAGACTAGTGCATTTCATCACGGAAAACAGTAGTACATTTAAAAATTTTACAGCAAGTATTTTTGCTTCAGAACTACTTTAAAACCTCTCATCTAAGACTGGGCCAAATTTATAAAACATACACCAAGTCAGGCTTTTCTCAGAAAAGCATAGAGGAAGCTGAAGTGAAACTTAAGTCTTCCAAATGCTGAATAAATGTGTTTCAGGACATTTTGAAAACCTGATGAGGAAACAAAATGCAACAGGGAAAACTTCATTATAGAGTGCTTACCATCTCTGGTAACGTGGCTGATGCTAGTTTGTTTGTTTGTTTGTTTGTTTGTTTGTTTGTTTGTTTGTTTGTTTTATCTGTGGTAAAGAGAAAGACCTTTATTAACATCTTAAGTCCTGCTCAGCAACTAAATGCATTGAGTAAATTATGCAAATCACTATACTAAAGCAATGCAAAGTAGGTGGAGTAGTTACATTAAAGTTCTATTCTGCTCCCACCAAGTGAGAAAAAAATTCTCTTTTAATTACAGTGGTGTTCTAGTGACAATTTAAATCAGTTATGCCACCTCATCTAATGACCAAATTACAGAATGAGAACACTCAGAAGTTCCCAGGGCTGAAGGATTCCTTCAAAAGTGTGAAAAAAGATACGTGCCACATAAAACAGAAGTTTCTCACGTGTGGAACTAATTTGACTCACTGGCTGTGAGCATTGCAATGCAATGTGAGCATTGTGCAGGCAGTGCAGGCTACATTTTTGACACTCCATTTTCCACACAGGAACATACTGCTCTGCTGAGATCACTGCCAAAATGTGCAGTCAGATAAATTTCCCTTTTTTATTGACATGTATGGAGCTATACTATCTCTTGGGTTGGATTTCTTGTTGCAGTGCTAAACAAGTACTTGTAATGAATGCTTCATTCTACCTGTCCAGCACTGCTCAACCCAGTTATAAAGCTGGAGTGAACTGAACAGTCAACCCATGGATTATCATTAAAAAAAAATATATAAAACATAAAAAAATAAAATTGCTCTTCTCCTTCATAAACATAAAATGGGGACTTAGTCAGTTCTTGCAAGCTGCCCATAGATTCACTTTTCTATACAGTTTCAGACAGAAACTGACATTTCAGTGTGCAATGTAATTCTAAGAGGATGCAGAAAAGTGAACTGAGAGCATCTTTCTGAAATAAGAAGGCTGAGAATGGCAGATAGAGCTTAATAAGTCAACGTAGTTTCAGAAAAATGCATGTTTTGAGGGCAATTAACACAATCATGATGTTTCAGAAATCAATGCAACAATTAATTCTTCCAGCATGCTGGAAAATTTGAATGATAATCTTCTTCCTGTCCAAACATAATTTTTTTTAATCTTTGTATTCTCAAAGCAGAAAATTTTTATTTCCAAATGAAAATTTCTGGAAAAAAATCACTCTTGCTTTTATGTGAAAATTCTCAGTATTGTTAAATTAAATGGTATCTGAAGCACTGGTCTTGATGCATTGTGTCATCACAAGCTTTTTATTTTTATTATTTTAAAATACTTTCTTTCAGAACAATCTGTGGATAAGGTAACTGTATGTAATAATTTAAACAAGTTAAGAGTTTTCCTACAAGATTTTAATGGGAAGTATTGTTTCTACTAAGCCTATTTCCATTGAGAAGTAATTTAGGAAAATTTCTGTATTTTGTAAACTTATCCAAAACTAACATTTTTATTTCAGGTCACAGTGTTGATTAGGAACACTAATTAACGTTTATTTCCATTTTCAGTCCTGTTCACTTCCTCATGATTAACTCTCCACATGGAATTCCTATGATGTGCCTCAGAAATTTTATTCAAACAGGGATTTCTAGCAGATAAAGAGAACATAGAACATTCAAAGTTATTTCTCAATGGAGCCAAGCAGTACCAGACAGCTGAGGTTGACCTGAGTGAAACATCTTCCTCATGGCACCCTACTCCCAATCTCCCCCAAAAATGAGAAGAGAATTATACAATAAAAGGAATTATTTTTACATGGTGAATGTGGATTAAATTAGAAGTATTTTAATGCAATCAATTCTGTGAATGCCTGATTTTCCTAAGAGACAATGAAGAAGAAAATTTAGTGTTTTTCTACAACCAGTTCTACTTTTTATAAAATGAACTTTTAGAAACAGAAGTAGAAAGGAGTGCTATAAGTGAAAATAAACTTTAAATTTGTATTCCACTCAAGAGAAGAAATGAAATATAAAAATATCCTGTAAAGAATACTGTAAAGATGACTCTAGATAAAAGATCAAATCTGTTCCCCCATGACCAAGGAAATACCTTTTTATCCTCTATAAAATTTATTTTACTTAACCCAGGGGAAGGTGAAGAAAAGTAAGTAGATTATAGTGTGTAGCCTGGAACATATTTGAGAACTGTGCCAAAAAGTACTGTACATATGTCTTCCCACATCCTACTTCATTTCTGCATTGACCCATAACCACCTAGGTGTTATTGCTATGGCTTTGTAGTTATGTCTAATGTATTATTACTTTCATGGAAAAGCATACATTTCCCACAATTGCAATACATGTCAGCAACCAACTTGGTTTATATACTTCAGATATACTTTTGTCTGTGACACAACTGCTTTATTTCACATTCACAGTGACATCATCTATTTCATACTGGACTCCTTTCCTGATACCACAGATATCAGTAGGTATTTAGAATTCTAAACAAAATTACATTGCATGCTAGCATTTTTTCAAAACTCTTTAATTCAGATATGAAGACGCATTAAAACAAACTACAGGAAAACTCACAGAGAAGAAAAAAATCAAAGTGTAGGATTCTGAAAGTAGCATAATGGTTTGCTTCTTCATTTGAAATGTTGTCTTTGCTTCCTTGGCAATAATGAGCACAATATACTTTTAAATGCCATATTATGACCTTTAATATGGGAACCACTGTATTTTTTCTCCAAATAGTAACATGTTGAAGAGAGTGGTAAAAAAGCACCTCTATAAAGTATTTTTTCAACTTAATATAAGTGAGAAAAGAGGCATGAACACTGTTCTTGAATAATTCTCCCTGTGAAATCATGGGAAGTCTTAGCAAACCTGCTGCATAGTATGAAAGTACATTATCTGTACTCCACCCATGGAGAAACTGTGTCCCTACCGCGTTAGATGTCACGAGGGAAGAGACCCTCTTCCCCAGCACCTTGCACTATCCCCTCTCTCACTGCAGTCTCCCATTGTCTTCTGGAGAAGGTCCACATTTTCTCTCATTTTCCTTTTATCTCAAAGGTACCTGTAGAAGTTTTTCCTGTTGTCCTTAATGTCCTTGGCCAGGTTGAGTGAAGGTTCATAGTTTTTGTTGAACTGAGAGGTAGGTGGAAGCCAACAAACGATACCAGTGTCAATGTCTCAGCAAATTATTAGTTCTCTGTTGAGGCAATCCCACTGGGTTCAAATTCACTACCATTGTTCACAGTGAGTAATTACACAGATTAAATTTCACAAGATGATAAATAAAAAGTAGGGTATTAAATGACACTAACAAATGTAGAATCAGGCCCAGTGACAGAAACAGGAGTGCAATCACTGCTCTATGTAAAATTTGCTGAAACAAGCTAAATACTAGTATTCTAAACATACAATCTCAGTTCATACACTTGAACTTGTAGCCATTTTCTAAGTCTTACATATTGACTATTCACCTCATTTACTTTGTGAATTATGTATGCTGCTTAAATCCACTTTAGACTGAGATGATGAAGTGAAAGGAAACACATGTGAGCGTAATGTTTATAACAGATTTTCTACATTTGTCTTTTACTGACAAAGCACAGGTATAATTATACATGCAAAGTCACAGAGTTTTAGGTTACTCAGTTTAGAGATCCTTGGCTTTGATTCATTGCGTTAACAACAATAAACAATAATAAAATCAGTTTGCAACATTTTATAACAGAAGAGTTATTAAGGTAATTATAAAATTTGTTCTTTATTTTTTTTAAAAAATGCAAGTTCTTATGGCTGTTGTGCCCAAATTAATGTGGTCTGTAATGAGCTGAGATCAATCAAGAATACAGGAACATCACCTGAGCATGAAGAGAAAGAATTAAGAAAGGCAAAGCTTAGGTGTAGTTGAACTCGGCAGTGGAAGTGAAGGACAAGAAGGAACTCTATCTGCACTTTGTCAGCCAAAGATAGACTAAGAAAAATATATTCCTACAGCTAGAGACCTTGATGACAAAGGACACAGAAATAGAAAATGTTCTTGCTAGCTTCTTTGTCTCTGTCTTTACTGCTAAATCTGTTCTCAGGCCTCCCAGATCTCAGCCTCAAGGCAGTCTGGCATAGGGAAACGTAACCCACAGTAGAAGAATGAAATAGGGACCACTTAAGCAAACGGGACTTTATAAGCCCTTGAGACCAGCTAGGTTGTGCCTAGGATGGTTAGAAGTGCGGGTGATATAATTGTGAGGTCTTGCTCTATTATCCTTGAAAGTTTTTAGTGACTAGGGAAAGGGACTTTATGATTGTGAAAGCCAAATATGCTTGTCTTTGAGAAGATGAAGAATAAGGATCTGAGCAACTGGATTGTTGATCTGACATTAGTCTTTGGGAAGTTAAGACATCAAATTTTCTTGGAACCTATATACAAGATCAAACAGGACAAGAAATTGATTGAATAATCAGTTTGTATTCACTAAGGGCAAATTGTACTTTGGAAGTGTGATTCTCTTCTCTAATGTGCTGACTAACTTCATGGATGAGAGGACAGCAGTGACCATTCTATACTTTGACTATAACATGTTCTTTGACAAAGGTGATGCTTGGTAATGTATGCAGGTGATGATACTTCAAAAAAGCTTTGTTGATCCACATGGAAAGGTTGTAAACCTAGAGAAACTTGGATTTCTACATTCTCTCTGCTCTAAGAAATTAAACAAGAAGTAAAATTACATAGGTGCAGTGGTAACTAGGAAAATCAGTAAATTTGACTTAGAGTAACAAATATGAAAATCATTTCTCAGGTGGTTCAACAGCAAATTTCCCTTAAAAATGACAGATTCTATGAGTGAAACAGCAAATTTATTGAAACCGGTTAAAACAGACAGTAGAATTGTTCTGGTTTTGACTGGGATATTTGGTGCAGTGCTGTGGTATGGGGTGGTGAGTGAGCAGCTGCATGATATTTGGTTACTAGCTGGGTTTAAATCAAAGCTAAAGTTTTGCAGTGAAGCTTTTTCTGAGCCAATATCCCTCCCCAGCCAGAAAAAATTTAAGGTCCCAAATTTACACCTTTCTCTGTCTTCCTTCCCTAATGCATATTTTTTTTTTTTTTAATCTGGACATAAGTATTGTTCTCTCTGCACTAATCTCTTTTTTCACTTATTTCCCCTCCCCACCTTCCCTTTACAAGACTATGATGTGCTAAAGCTATAAGCTGATGCTGCTGTGCCTAAAGTCCACAGTTACTGGACACAGTTGAGTTTACACCAGTGTAACTAAAAGAATTTTGATTTTTTATGGTGACAAATTTTTGTTTACAGTTCAGAAAATATCATTGGATTTGCAGGGTTTGACAAAATGATTTATGTAACATTTTCTGACTACTGTAATCAAAATTGAAGAACTTGTATTATACTCGGTGCACTGTGTTCTAAGATCTCATTTATAAGCCTAGTATAAGAGAGTATGGGACAATCAATCAAGAAATTGAGACACTGATGATTAAATTATACAAAATGTGAAAGATTCATGACTAAACTGCTGAAGTTGGATTTTCTGGGTACTGTAAATATCAGAGAATTCAGCCTACTTTAATGGAAGTTCATAAATTCAGTTTACAAATACGGAGTCATGTGGAAAAGAGAAATATAAACACTATGTGTAAAACATTTCGCCCCTAAGAAACATGGTTTTCTCATTTCATACTTTTACCAAGAAAGCATTCCAAGATACAAGGAAATATAGCACACAACTTATACTAAATATATGTTAATAGAAAACATTTTCCATTTGCATCAGGAAATTGAAAAATATTTGTCTTGAAGTTATGAACACTGAACATTAGCTTTGCCTTCTAGCATAACATGGGGAAATTAGAAGCAAAATCGTACCTGATACCCATTTCTTAAAAGCTGAGATTCAAAGCAATTCTGAATAGCAGAACTGATTAGTCTTTAATTAATTTATAGACATTGCTAATAGCTATTCTTTTCCATTGACTGAAATATTAAAAATAGTTAATGTAGCAGAAAAAATGTGGAATACTGCACTATTTCAGGAGGCAGCAATGTGACTTCAGGGTTAGGGCAATGGCCTAGAATATGAAGGAGTCAATGGTTTGGTTTTGACAAAACTAAGCAGTGGTGCATGACGACCATTGTCACTAGTACAGATTTCTCATTTTCTCCTACCTTTTCCGTTCTTCCTTTTTAAGTTTCCCCTGTGAGGCAAGTGCTATTGCTTCCTGTATGCTGGCACAGGGTGGCTCAGCTCTGAAGTAGAACCTCTACTTGCTCCTGTAATACAAAGAATAATTAAAGGTTACTGACACTTTCAGGTATGGCTGAATCATAGGAAAGCTGTATAAAATCTTTTCTCTAAGTTCTGTCATGGGTCTCAGTGGGCTTTAGGGGCTAGTGTTTAGATTTAATGGGTCATCACACTGACTTGTCGACAAAGGTACCTTGACTTTTGTCTTGCAGAAAACTGTGAGAAAGGATATCCCCCTTCTCCTACCTCCATCTGCTCATGGGGAATCACTTTGTAATAGATAAATGTGATTTACTTCAGTCTCTGCCTTTTGGTAAATTCCTTCTATGATGTGTTAACCAGAAATTCTCAAATTCCAAAACATAAGAAAAATGTTAAATGCTAGTCTGCCTTATTTATTTCATGTATCTCAAGGTAATTTTAATCAGTGACTTTGCGCTTGATCTGTTTTGACAATAACAACTTTCAACAATGGAAATGGAAACTGAGGCTTTGATCATCAGAGAGCCATACGGTACTATTGGTTTTTTAAGCAGAATTCTGCACTGAGCTAAGTAAGCTGCTCTGTGTAAAACTTTGACATACTTTGTATACAGTCTGAGTTGAATATATTTTCCAGCACATTATCAGTGGTTGTCAGCACAAATCATTAAAGACACCTTAAGAACAGGTTATAAAATAATTCAGATTTTCATATTTTGTATTGGTGTTATATTTTATAGCACTGGCCTTTATATTGCCTTGGTTTTTTTACTAGGAAAATTAACACTTGAAAAACTGACAGGTTTTTATGTTTGTTTTGTCAGGATTAAAAGTAAGTCAATAGAATTTTTTCAGATACTTCTCAAGTGGAAAGGAAATGTTAAACGTTATATTACTGTAATGTATCACAGTGTTGTTTTGTGTTAGGGTTTTTTGGGGTTTTGGTTTAATGTTTTGGGTCTTTACTTTTACTCTGTGTAGCTTAAATTACTTTTTCTTTGACACTTCTCCAATGGCATAGACTTCTTAACGGACTTGTTCTGGCATTCCTTAGTATTCTAAAAGACAAATAAGGAACTGTAACCTCAAGGTTGAGTGAAAGCAGTTTCTAATAAGATACTGTATTTATTTAGTACAGTCATAGTTCCAACCCCATATAGAATAATATTAATATTTTAGTATGTCTGATAGAACATGAAAAGTCCTGCCCATATCAGTGAGAATTTCTTTATACAGTTCATGTGTAAAAATGTTCTTCATTTTCAAATTTCTTGCATATGATGATTGACTTAACTAGGTTGTAGCAGGAAATATATGCCACCAGTAATAAATTTGCAACTTGCCTTTAATGACAAAACTTGAATATCTTTATGAAAATTAATTGCGTATTGTAATTTCCTTACTGCAATCACTGCTGGAAAATGTTTACTTGTTCAGAAACCACACAAATACTAACATATTACTTTATCTTGTTTATTTGGAAAATATTGAGTCATTTTTGATGGCATTTCTCTGAGAGTAATAGATCATGCAGCTGTTTCCTCTTATGTTAAATACCAAATATTTATATTCCTTGATTCTCTCAAACCTATATTCTCACATGCTCACATACAAAATTAATTTCAAGATACAGACAGAATAAAAAATATGAAACTTATTCAACCAAGTCTACCTGAAAGCATTTGATAGGGGCATCCATGTGGTCATTGATTACAAAGTAAAATTCAGAAGATATTTCATACTGGCTGCTCTTCCAGAGCAATGGATGCTGAGGAAATATAAGGGCCTTTCATTGACTAGAGGTCAAAGTTAGTGGTGGTATACCTGAGATATAAAGCGAAAACTACAGGACGTAAGAAAAAGAAGGGGAGGGGGACAATGTTTTCACAAACTCTATATCCTAAAAAACACCTGTCTCAATTAACTTTTAACTCACCTCAATTATTTTCTGAAAGGAAAATAACATTAGAAGATTTTAGATTAAGTGTACTGGAATAGTGTACTGACATTTGATGGGTAACAGCACCAATCTTGAAAATAAAGGCAGAGACTGCAGGCTTAAAAATCTTACTCTAAACCAGTTCTAGACAATGACCGACTGTGAGATTTACATTTTTCAAATTATTAATTATTTAAAAACAAACACTTACACGTTGTTCCTTGACAGAATCTCTAAGAACAATGACTGATACAAAAATTGTTGCTCAAAAATGTCGTGTCTCTTGGTTAAAGAAAAGGTGGCACTAAAAACTTCTTTCTAAATAAAAAAAAGGACCCAGATAAATTTAAAGGATGTACTGTTAAGTTAATTTTGTTAATAATACCTTGGTAAGATTCACTATTTAGTTATCTAAGCTGTGGAAGAAATATCTCAGATATAACATTACAGCAATGAAAAAAGTTTTCAGGGGTCCAAAGAAAGATCAATTTTTTCAATCATATCAAAATTCCATGTCTGAAAACATTTAAGAGTACTTTTATAATTATGCATTCCTCCCTACTGACAGTTCTTATCTACATAGGTCTGTCAAAGGTGCAACTACTGAAGCATGCAGTAGAAAAGATTACATAAATCTTGTAGAAAGAATGGTAAGTAAAAAAAAAAGTGCTCTAGCAGGTGTATATTTTAACCATAGTCAGACCCTAAGAAAATCTCTTTTAGATTATAAACATTCAGATCTTTCTATTTCTTTTTCACTTTTTTCTGCAACAGAGGAGACAGAACCGTTTTCCAAAGAGGCAGTCTGCTGCAATACAAGCAACTGTCAAGTGAGTCGTATTCTGTTCCCTAATTGAAGATAAACTGTGCTTTTGTTACCTTCCTTCAAACATAATTTTGATCTATCCCAAACGGTTTCTATTACATACTTACACAAACAGTGATTAGAGCTATGAAAATAGCAAAGCTGAAAACAGATTTTACCTTTCTTAACTAACTCTAAAATTTAGAAATCCATTTGAAATTCTCTGTCCAAAAGGCTCTTTCATGGCCAAGAAAAGTATTTCTCAGAAAAATTTTGATCTATTCCTCCTTTCTACTTATGTCCCAGAAAAGTAGAAAAATTCTCTGAATTTGCTATTCCTTCTCCATTGATTGAGGACTTGGGCATTTTAATAAATATAACCTAAGTTTTAGAGCATTTGTCAATGGCTAAAATTAGGTGAAGTGAATGGTGGGCTTAGAAGGTGGTGTCAGGGAGTTGATGTCTTTAATAAATGCAAAGAAAAAATCTGGTCTAGAATTCATCTTCTCCCCACTTTGCAACACAGTCTATCTGTGGAATACTCATACTTCAGCTAGGTTTTGGAGGTTTTGTAGGTACAATGCATTTTTATAGACACGGTATACTCAAAGCTGTGCGTGTAACCCCAAAACTAGCAAAAGTTCATTTTCCAAACCTTTGCATTGCAGAAAACTGTCTGTTAAGGTATTAACACACATGAAGAGAGTGAGCTCTGTAAACATTTTGAACTTAAAATTAGGAAATTCCATTCTAACATAGCATAGTCCTATTAAAAAATTAAGTATTAGATATCTGCTGTACTTTGGGGCACACAGAATAGAGTTCACGTTGAAGTACAACACTAGCAGATGGTGCTATCACATATGGCAACTGCTCACAATGGCATGGTGCAACATTGCTTTACAAATGTTTTTAGTCCATCAACTTAATTCTGGGTGAACACAAGGCACTGACCAACCATCTTGAATTCACTAATTTCGTATCCTTAAACATCCATAGCAAACTTCAAGATGTGACAGCATCTCAAAGCATCAAATGGCACCAACATTGCAGTATAATTTCAGAAAAGAAAGTTTGGGTTTGTCTTACCTGTTTCTTGAAGTGGAGAATGTTTAGGTACTGTAACACATGTACTGGAATGTCTATTATGTTTGACTTGATATTTTAAATTAAACGCAAGTGACACAAAAAGCCATGATATAGTTATTCATGTCTCTATTAGTAAAAGCATATGCTCAACTACTTTTCTCATGAAGCATGTTTTCATTGAATATATTTTTTGCATAAGAGGACCAGCATCTGCTCCTACTTTTCTCCTACAATATATATAATTGCATGGCAACTGAGATGTTACTGTCCCTCACTGGCAATGCTTGGTAATCTATTTAAAAATTATTTCATGTCAAAAATTGACCAAAACATTCGTTTGCTGTCACATACATTAGTTTTTGTTATACAGTATGCGATGTTCTTCCTATTGTATTTTCCTGTTAATTTCACTGCTATGTAACTAAGCACACAATCACAAAGACAAGAGATGTGAACTCTAGAAGCATCTTCAAGATAGTCTTCCTTCTAGGAACAGCCAGACTACTAGTCTAAGTACAGCAGCACAGGAGAATGAGGAATGGGGTGTATACCAGCTCCCCTATGCTGCCCCTTCCCTCTCACACTTTTCCCTCCTCCAGTGTGCGACCATCTCATGCACTGCAGTTCTTCACTAAGCTCTCCAGCATGGGTCCTCTCTGTGGACAATGGTTCTTCAGGAAAAAAACTGGCCCAGCTTGGCTCCCCATGGGCTGCACTCCTTTCAAATGTTTCAAATATTTCAAATGCATCTTTCAATCATTAAACTGGATAGGGTTATGCTCTCTTATTGAATAAGTGATTGCATAAATTGCGAACCAAACATTCTCTTTTCTGTGAACACAACTGTTTCAGTGAACTCACAGCTGCTCAGGCAGCCAACCTAACTAGTAAGGCTACCCTCAACCTGGCCCTAGAACAGAAGCCAGAAAAAAATCATGACATCTTTTCTTGTCCTGCAGTTCTGGGTTTTGAGATGGTTATGACTTTCCCTTTTTCTCATGTTACTGGAAACTTCAGTCTCCTGTAACTACACATAGAAATGCTTAGAAGCTCAATGTAGAAGAGTGAAAATGTTATAAGACTTAACCCTCCTCCCCCGAAATAATATTACTATAAATATTACCAATTTCGTGAGAGCTAACCTTAAATCTCCTTTATTTTTTGCCTGAGGCTTTCTCAGAACAAGGGGGATAAAATCAGAAACACTTCCTAATCTTTAGTTAGGTGAACTAAAGAAATGCCTGCCTGAACAGACAACCTACTGATATTAATTCTGAGGCATTTTCAAAACTTTAACTCAGTTCACAGTACAAATACAAAGCTGAAAGGCCCGTATAGATTTTCAGTTGCTTGCAGTAATATTCTCCAGAATATATTCTCACTATTGCTACAGGAATAGCACAGAAGGAATGGGGGGGAAAAAAAAAAAAAAAAAAAAAAAAGCATGTTTACTAAAAATTGTACCTTTGGAATAGGCATGATGGTGTTAGCAGGCTAATTGAGCAACCACAGTCCCAGTTACCCCAAGTACCATTTCAAACTTGTTAGCTGAGAGTTATCTTTTCTTTCCCGTTGATCTTTTTGTCTGCACAGTTAGTTACACTTACAAGCAATGCCCTGGGCCTCCTCTTCACCTTCTCAGTTCCTATGCACCACGTATGAAATATACAGACAAGAAGGAAGGGATAAACACAGCTGACACAGTATAATGCGTTCTCCTTTGTGACCCCATAGAAGCTTCCATAGGAATTGACTTTACCAGTATTATGCATAATGTCCATACTTGACCCTGTACTTTTAGTAAAATTGGCTTAAATATGAGGTGCATATCTCCATGCTGAAGAACTCTCTACCCATCTTTTAAATACATGTGGATTAATCTCATCAGCTGCTCATCTGGGATTTGATTGAAAAAAGCCATTTTATTCCCTCAGCTGCCCTCAGCTGGATGAGGAACCCTTTGACTGGGTTCTGAGCTGAAAACTGAGGCAAATCTGTTTGTTCAATTATCTGACAGTTGCTTAATTTCATTATTGATCGCTGCAGCTTGTTTACCATGGCTACAATGTCACAAGTTAATTCTACTTGCTGTGGCCTTGACACTGTATCTCCTAAATTGTTGACTTTTGTGCATGCTACTCTTACATTTTGTTTATTCATAGTAATAAATCTTCAACTTTGTTTACAAACAAACAATAGAGCACTGCTTAAGTGACTTAAATGTTACTTCAAGGGAAAAACCCTGCAATTGCATCAAATCTTTAGCCTGCAGTAATGTTGCTTTCTGGTATCCTTAGTACCCCATTTAATTCAAAAGTTATAGTCTGCTTTATAAACAGCTAATTTTCCTGATACTTTTAGGACTGTAGTAACAGAAAAGCTTAGTTAAATTATCCAAAGTTCTCAAAAAAACCCAACCTGATCTATAACTTCTCTTTTATCTGATTATTTCCTAAGATTCATGGGGATTCCATGGTTGGAATATCTCTGCTTTATATATGTCCTATTGTGAAGCTTGTTGCACTCAAAACCCATGTTATGGGTAGGCAAACGTACCCTTGGAGCTGATATCACTAAGCTAAGAAAACCTACACTAAACAAAGTTGAATTCTGCACTTTGGTATATTGTTACCTTTATTTCAATAATAATTCTTGAGTGAGGACAAAGAAACATTGTAGAATCATAGAATCATAGAATGGATTGGGTTGGAAGGCACCCTAAAGTTCATCCAGTTCCAATCCCCCTGCCATGGGCAGGGACACTTTCCACTAGATCAGATTGCTCAAAGCCCCATCCAATCTGGCCTTGAGCACTGCCAGGCATGGAGCAACCACAGCTTCCCTGGGCAACATGTGTCTGTGTCTCACCACCCTCACAGTAACAACATTTAACATTCACATGAGCAAAATGATAATACAAATAAATTCAGAGGGCTGCAGGAACCTCCAGCCCCATCCTTAAATATTATCATTCAACAGTGGAGCAACACAGTTTGTTCACCCACTGTTTGATGGAAAGAGTATAGATCTTTGTTAGGCCACAAAACTACCTAGTGCTTATTAAGTTTTCCTTGAAGTAACAAATATTGGCAGTCAAGTATGTACTTAGCATGTTCTACAGTTTTATTGTGAATATAATATATTATTATCACTTTTTGATTTCAATATATCTATGTTGAAATTTTTTAGACATATTGTTGCTGTCCTTAAGGGAAAATCAAGCATTTTATTGTGTTTATAGATACTATAGAGAAGAATAATGCATTTATGTCCTGAACATGATGCATTTAAAAGCAATTCTAATTTCCTTACATTCAGAAAAGTTAAAGGTCTCTACATACTTAAGAAGAAAATTATATAAAGACTTTCCCCGATTTTCATTGTCATATGAGATCAAGGAACTGCAATGAACAATTGAACATCCTCTGTTGGCAGCTCCATAATATATCTGTACAAATGTCTAACACTAGAAAGAATCACATTAATGCGGAGTTTCATTGGACAGAATAACAAGCTGAAACATTGCAAAAATTTACATCTGAAATATTTTACCCAACACATTCATTTGACATATTGTCAGGAAAAGTCTTTGCTGAAGTCATATTTGAAGTTACATTGAAAAGCAATTTAAAATAGATTATTCTAAAAGTCTAAGAAATTAAGTGGAGCTCTTTTTTTTATTAAACATTTGCATGCTAGTAAAAGGTTTCATATGCAATTGAAACAAAAATGTGGAGTTCATCTTTAACTTCAGATTGATCTTCTTGGCCTAAAAATGTCAAAGGTCAGAAAAAATTAAGACTCCCAGAAAGCATATAGTCTGATCATTTAAGAATGAAATAAGACATATTTGAGCCAGGCACCTGTTTCTCACAGGTCTTCTCCCAGCAGTCAGACCTAAGGTCCAACATCTGGGCTGGATCACAGATAGTCTGGAGAAGCAGCAGCCAAACCGAGGTTCCTCGATGGTGCCTTAGGGGTCCTGACTAGAGAGGGGAAAATGTGTGTTGAATTAAGAGCTTCTATTCACAGCCTCTTCATGCTGAGAATGTCAGTTTTCTGTTTTGCAATAGCTTTTTTCACCAGTTTTCCTATTGGAAAAGCTGGATATGAAAGCAATCAGTATAAAAAAAGCAATGAATTTTTGAGGATGAATTAGAAAGTATTAAGGACAACAGTTCAGCATATGCAGCTGTGGAACCAGTTTTTTAAAGATTTATATGATTGTCTAAAAATGTGATTATGCTTACAAAGGGACTGAGAAGAAATAAGTTGATGCTGGTGTAAAGAGAACTACCAGTATAAAACAAAAAGAGAAAACCTATATTGCTGTGTAAGTGATATGAGGGAAATAGTGAAAGACACTATTTTCTTTGAGAAATACTACTAAAGAAATGAAGTCGTACCTTTCACTAAGCTATCATGTCTTCTAGTTTAGAGGCAAATCAAAAGTTGTTGCATTTATACCGCAATTTAACAAGCACTATTCAGGCCATTAGCAAACCAGATAAAGCAGGATAACTGTTCTACAAGCTGCTATTTTTACCTGCCTCATTATAAATCAACCTAGGTGATCTCAGATTAATGATGTCCATAAATGTTTGTTCGACTCTATTTTTGTAGTCAAATGGGAGGGTATCTTCACTCCTTTTCCAAATATATGTACTTTGTATCAGAATAAATTTTCCAAAGGCATATTTTTTTCTCTAGAGAAGTCATCTACTTGGATACACAAAAGTTACAAACTTCAATTCTTCTGTGTTAATCCAGCACTACAGTGATTTCATTAGGTACTCCAAGGAAGCAGTATATAGTAAAACAAACAAAAAAAATGCATGCTGATCTAGTGTTTTACACCTTTTCATGACCATTTGTCCAAAACATTTAGTTAAGAGTTTCCTTCAATTTAAGAAGCTTAAAATTTTCCTTTTTTTTTTTTTTTTAGAGCTCAAAATTTGCTACATACTCTTATCTTCTCAAGTGCCTTGAAATCCATTTAACAGTACATCTGAACCTCTCGGCAGATTTCAGAAAGCAATTTTAGGCATTGGAATAAGAAAGTTAATAGTGTGGAGGGCTGGGGAGCATTGTATCCATAAACCCACAAAAATTCTGCAGGGATTTAAATTGCTGTATGTTATTCTTCCCAGGCAAAATTCTAGAGGAACAGAAAAAACAAATGCATCCTCAAGTTCATTGATGGTAATTTCAAAAATTTAAGGCAAAGCAGGATAAGACCTGGAAGGAACAGGGTTAGTATCCACACTACCCAACTTTTGGCATCTCATTTAGGTAGCTGCTGCTTCCATGTGGGCTCATCTCAGCAGAGCCGACAGCTGGGCAAGGCAGAACTGTGAGGAGCTGGAGAGTTGCCGTGCAGCAGTGCCCCTAGGGCAGTGACAGGTGGTACTGGGGGCCTGAAATGGGGTCCTGTGCCTTAGGCAGGGTAGGGAGAGCCCTGGGGCTGAGCAGGGACACTGACGGGGGGTGGTGCCCTCAGGGGCATGACAGATTGCATAAAAAGTTGAGAAAGATGCTTCTCCAAAATTTATTCAGAGCAGCAGCATTTGAGGCTTTGAAATCCACTCTGCAGTCACATCATCCTTAACGGAGTAAAGAAGGTTGCTATAGAAGATACTGTCAAAAATATGGTGCAGTTGGGTGCTGAGTATAACACCTGCTGTGGATGACTTTCTACACATTTGTTCTATAGTTCAGTAAATCCAAATTTGCTATCACTAGCAGAAAGATCAAGGTTCTTTGCTGCCCTGACAACTCAGGTGTTAAGAACCTATCTGTCTGTAATATGTTGGGGTGTTTTAGTGTTATGGTAACTGGACTAATAAAATTGCTGGTTGCATTTTAGTAGATTGTTAATATGTTAATTTGCTAACAGGATATTGCTGACTCCCCATGTCACAGAGGCTCCATAACAAGATTCTGAATTTAACAAATATAACTGTCTTTCTTTGTATCTCTTATTTTTAAATGCAATATAAACACCCTACCAAATCTGAAGATAAGTGAATGAACATGCTGAGATCCAGTCAGCCTATTTACCTAAATAGCATCCAACTTTTAGACACCTCACATGATAGCTGTCTTAAAGTACCTGTCAAAATGCATATATAGCCAAGATTAGCATTTTGTTAGGTGTTTAAAAAAAATAAAATTTTTAAACTACCTATCTGGCTTTCAGAAGTCTCTCAAATCCAATAAAATTATCATTCACTGGAACTATATCTCCTGAAAAAATACCTAAGTTACTCAGTCATCTAAAATACTGAAAAACTGATTTTTTTTTTTTTTTACAGGATCTGAAATTTGTAATTCAGTTCAAGAGTCTTACTGCAGTTCCTCTAGGTTCAAGCTAAGGTATAAAAACGTAAATATTTCAGGACTAAACAATTAAAATCTTCAGCACCTTATTCTCCAGCTTGATTTACTTCCATCAGAAAGGAGCACGCAGCCCTAGAGTGACATCTACAGTAGGAAAGAAAAACAAGTTACATGTACTCATCCTGGTTTAGCGTGGAAACTGCAGCGTACCAATGGTGAGCTGATGTATGAATCGGGGATATGAAAAAGGAATACATGTTATCACAAAGCATCCTGACTCCCAGGCTGCAATGGAAACACCTCAGCCCACCTCTCAATTCAACCCTTTCCTAACAGTTCTAGCAAGTTTTCATCCTAGAACAGGAAAGGAACATCTACCAAGTATAGCTGTGAGATAATCAGATCTTGGGAAAGAAGTCGTTTGATGAAGCAATCTTTTTGGAGGATGAAGCGTAGCTACTTATAGAAAAGGCAGCTTGAGCAGGGATGAGAAAGATTCAGCATGATACACTGAGACAAGAAAACTTTACATCATCCATGTAGATAAAAATCCATCACATTACAGGTAATTGTGCCGTCTGCAATACTTGTTTCAATGATAATAAACAGAACCATTAATTTCAACACCACAAAAACAAAGTTCTATCTTTTATTTTTTTATGTATTTATTTATTTATTTTAAACAGGAGATTTAGGTTAGATATAAGGAAGAAGTTCTTTACTGTAAGGGTGGTGAGGCACTGGAAGAGGTTGTCCAAAGAAGTGGTGTCTGCTTCATCCTTGGAAGTGGTCAAAGCCAGGTTGGATGGAGCCTCGGGTGACATGGTTTAGTGTGAGACATCCCTGTCCATGCTGGGGGTGTTGGAACTAGGTGATCTTTAAGGTCCCTTTCAACTCAAACTATTCAATGATTTTACTAGTCTAAATGCACTATACTACTATGATGCTATTTTATGGCTGTATTTCTGACTCATTGATGCAATCAAAACTCAAGGAATTTTAAAAAAAGTTTTTGACATTTCTAAAAGAAGTAAGCACTTAATATTGGGTTTTATGCAAGAAATAAAATATATATAAAAAAATGAAAATAAGAAATGTAGGAAATATAACACTAATAAAGAAAATAATTCCACCCCACTGATCAGAACAATGGTACTGTGCAAATACCAATCGGCTTGTTTGATCTGAAGGAATTTCTGGAACTACAGATAGACATTTTAACACTGAAGGCTTCATCAATATAATAGATCTTAGTCATATGCTATGGATTAGTATGCTGAGAATCAGAAGTGCTAGAAAGATCATTAGAATAGTCGTTAGAAGATCAGAAGTGTTGGTTATAAGGTTATTCATGGTCTGGTTAGACAAAATAATTGATGATAGCTAAGTTGGAACATGTGAGTCTATTACAGTTCAGCTAAGAAATGTGATTTTGAAACTATGCAGATTTCTTGCTAATTTCAGTTTATGAACAATCAATGCAATACTTTACTTACAGGAGACTGTCAATCTCCTTATATGTGGTTAGAACAGCTGTAGGAAAGATGACCAGTAACTATCAAAATATTTTTTCCTTCTGTAAAAAAAAAAAATAAAGGTTGACTTTTCCTTTTAAAAGTTCCTTTGCCTTACTTTTCAAGCCTTTAATTTTGTTAGTCTTTCAGCATCTAGAAATGTAAAATTCTCATTGATTATATGTGCACAAGGATTTGTAAAACAATATTGGAAGGAAGAATTAATTTAAAAAGACACCAGAAAAGATAGGAAGAAGAACAGGGGAAGTACCAGAATAAATAAACCATTTGTAACAGGCTTACTGCCCTTGTCAGAAAAGAACAGATGGTTTAAAAAGATTTAAACTTTGTGGACATGACAGGTTTATTTTTACTGAGCACAAGCCAAAGATAAAGCCAGTCTGAGTGAAGGTGAAATGAAAAAGCTAATTCATAATAACTACTTCATGTCATTTTAACAACTTGTCCAATAAATATGTATGTGTCCTATCATTCAGAATAGATACAGAGCTCACTCATTAACATGCACTGTAGCACAAATTAGGTAGGCTGCAATAATTGTCATCTTTAAAACCAAACAAGCAAAAATATCTTTGTGGAAGGTAATAGCTCTAGTTTTGCAATGGTGATGGAGCATAACAAGATGTTAAGCAGTCACATAATCACAGGTGGAATACTAAGAAATACTTCAGTATAACTCCCTTTCTCCACTCCACCACATGTATTCAGGGTTCAGGAGGTGATTGCTGAGTCTTATTGATGTTAAAAGACACCAAATTCACAGTAAAATTCTGGTTTCTTGCTTTTACACATTTTTTGTTTTCAGTTTTCCCTTCCAATCTGAACTATTTTAAGACTGATGTAAAATGTTTTTGTTGGAGAGTGTAATGCTTTAATCAGATGAACATATCCAACAATTGTTATGTAAGTGTGCAACCTTTTCTTGCCTTTAGGAAGGGTATATGAAAAATTTTCCACCCAATAATCAAATCAACCATGTGTTTCTTCCAACATTTGTACTTTTAAGTTCATTTAGATGTTTTTCTGGATACCTACATGTATTAAATGGGTTTTCAGATTATTAGGGTTTTTTAATCCAGTTGGTGTTCATGCTCCCAGAAGACTGCTGTACACGTGTAACTGATTTCTTCTAGTAAGATCTGTTTAGCACAAATCTAAGAAGATATTTTTCATGTATTACTCAGTACTATTCCTGCAAGACACAAAGTCCCTGGGGAAAATGAAAGTACTTCAGAGAAGCTGAAATACACTTTACATAGCTAAATGTTTGGAAACGGTATCTTCCTATAAAAACACAGAGAGCCATGCATTTCTGATAACCCAAGACAGTTCTTATGTCTCTGTAGAAGAAATTGAGTTAAATAGGTACTACTGAATTTCACATGAAATCATATCAGAGCAGGGTGGCTCTACATTTCAGTGGAGTAAATTGCTACTATTCAAAAGCTACAGAGAAAACACGCAGGAAAGCGTGTAAAGTAAGGTGTATGGAGAAAAATAGTGTTTGCTCTTCTTTGGATTATTCTACTTAACTTTGTTGTTGTTTATTTTGGGGCTTTTTTGTAGCTTAACCTATTTTAAAAAATATTGAAATTATCATTTGTCTTTATCAAAACATGTACACATGACACCCAAGAACATCTTTCAGATAGAATAAAACTACAAAACCCATTAATACTCTATGGCATCATGTACTTAACAGTTTATTTTACTTATAGTCAAAGTATTTTACTTAGGGAAAAAAATGGGCTTTTTTTCCTAATTGTAGTTATGTTACTGTAAGAAATCTCATTCTGCTGTATTATTATAAAGTATTGTCAGTTTTGCAGAAATTAGTGCTAGTATGTTTTGCTAATTTTCAGTGAAACATGTTCCTACAAGTAATCATTTGCCTTGGAAGATTAATGATCATTATAACTGTAATTAATATTTCATTAATGAATATATTCCAATGACACCGATAAACATACATTGACTACTCTTGTGGTGTGAATGAAGTAGTTTTTAAGCCTCAGAAAGAAATTGTTTGAGACACATTATCTTACTTTTTTAAAGCCATAATGAGAGACTGCAATAAATAAGAATTTGTCCATAGATGTGTTTTTGAATTGGTCATATCAAGACTAACCAGCAATAAAATGTTTGGGAAGTAAGGATAAACACTTTAGTCACACTAAATATTACAATTCTGCTTGTAAATAAGACATAATAAAGTAGAAATACACAGAAAAATGGTGACCAGTATTCTTCAGGAAGTTCTCCCTTATTTCTTTGGCTCAATATAAGGAGAATTAAAAGAAAAGCATAAACACCAGCCAAAAATTGAATTGCCTGTATTCCTACAAGAATTTGGATCAAGGTTAACAGCTTTACACAAACTTTGGTTGTCTCTTATATTATAAAGTAAATGTTCAAAAAAATCATAAACTTATATCTTGCCTTGTTGGCCTGATAGCGTTTTACTTTGAAATGAGTCATCCAATTGGGTAAAAGCAGTAGATGTTCATTGTCTAGATTTTAGTGAGACATTTGACAGAGTCTTCAATTGTTATTGGAAGGTATTTACAGCCCATGCCCACCTTTATCAAGCTACCTTGTCCTCAGGCAGGTAACCCACACTGGTTCCATCACTCCCCATACTTCATGCTGCTAGACTCAAACCAGCAGGATAAGGAAAGTCAACTCCACCACTTGTCAGACAACAGCAAAAGGATAAATTCCAATTTAGTACTCACCATGCCAACAGGGACATTAGTAAGCTGCATGAAATGCCCAGAAGGCCCAGGTAAGCAGACAGAGAGAGCACTCAGCACAGGAGAAAAGGCCAACACAACTGTCTGAGTCGTTATGGAGAAGAAAGGCCTGGTCTCTTCAGCTGCATTTCAGTATCCTCAAGACAGGACACAGCCAGGCTCTTCTAATGGCTTCACACTGAAGAAGTGAAAGAAGCAAGAATAGATGCTCAGGTGACATCTGCAACCAATGGAACAAAAAGGACCAGCTTCTATTGAAAGACTTGTAAGCTTGCACTGTTGGCAAAAAAAAAGGAAGCAGAAGTGACTGCTATTTCACCCTATGGGCATCTTCAAATATCTATGCGTTCAGGTAGTCATTGTACACAAAGGCCACAAGATGGTACTCTTGCCTTGAAAAATAATACGCTGACTTGTTCTTGCAAATAAAGGCTTGCCTGTCGTCTTTGTGACACCAGGGATTTTCAGCTCCTATTTCTCTGAAGTAGCTTCTCATGTACAAGTAAAATTAAAGTACAGAGGGTTTAAATCTCACTCCAGTTTCCATCATGGAAACACGATATATTCCTAGGGAAATGAAGAAAGTTCATAAGTAAGTCGTAGCTTTAAGAACTTCAGAAAACTAGTGCAGCTTACAAATAGCATTTGTATTTTAGTGGAGTAAAGCTCTTTCTTGCTGGAAATTAATTTTTGTAATTTGGACCTAGTCTGATTATTTCTTGTGATAAAAATAACTGATGTGCTGCCCAACAGGTTTTAAGGGTGAAAACAAACAAGCAAACATCCATGAGATTTGGACTTCTGTTGCAGCTCCTTATTCTTAAAAGCTGAGCTTGCTCTCTGGGTTGGTGTTTTTTTTTTCATTCCAAGATAACAGCACTAAGAAAAGTTTCTTTTCTTTGCCAAAAGTGGTAGAACATTCTGTGATGAACAGTTAAGCCAAGCGTATGACAAAAGAATGAATAGGGTTTTTTTCCCCCAGAAATCCTGCAACATCCTAGTTCATTGAGATGCAGACAGCTGAATCATCAGGTACACAGCCTTTAATGACAAATCTTGTTTTGCAATTAATGTGGACTTCAGCAACCATTCTGTATATACTTTTTCTTCATCATTTTATATTGTATTCTACTTTTGGTCCTACCTATACCAGTCATTGGTGGCCTTATTAATGTATTCATGTGCATTACCATATTTTCTGTTCAAAACAACAGACTTTGGGCACTTGGAATAAGTGCTGTGGTTTTACTGGGAGAAGTTGGTTTTGTGTCTCTCCTCCCCCCCAACACCCAGTAAAACCATCCAGTTTTCAGCAAATAAAATATTCCAGAAGCATATTACCATGAATTCACTAGCCCCCCCCCCCCCCCCCCCCCCCCCCCGGAGGTATCTTGCCATCAATAGTTTGGGATCTATATACTAAACCAAGTTATTTAAAGAATAACTTTACATAAAAGTACAGAAAAATAAGGCATGGATAATCCCTCTAAGAAAAGATATACTACCTGTGAATCATTGTTATTACCCCTCTGGGAAATTAGACTTAATGTCTTTTCTAAGAAAAATATAGCAAATGTAAATAGCAAAAAGGAGTGAGGCTTAGCAGAGCACCTATCATCCTTTAAACAAGGAAAGCAAATGAGATGGCTTTTGTATATGTCCTCGGTTCAGCAGTAGCAGTCATTTTTCTCCTTCTTAGTAGCTGGTGCAGCACTGTGTTTTTGACTCTTGGCCTGGGAACAGCGCTGATAACACCAATGGTTTTAGTTACTGCTCAAATGTTTAGTCTGACCAAGGACTTTCTGAGTCTCATGCTCTGCCAGGGAGGAGGGAAAGCCGGGAGGAAGCAGAGACAGGACACCTGACCCAAACTAGCCAAAGAGGTATTCCATACCACAGCACGTCATGCCCAGGATGTAAAAACTTGGGGCAGAGACCCGGAAGGGTTAGTTCACTGCTCAGTTGGGCTGGGTATCAGTTGGTGGGTGGTGAGCGATTCTCTTCCCTTGTTGTTTCCCTTGTCATTATTATTATTGGTAGTAGCAGCAGTGGTTTGTGTTGTACCTTAGTTACTGGACTGTTCTTATCTCAACCCAGGGGAGTTACATTCTTTCGATTCTCCTCCCCATCCCTCCGGGAGAGGAGGAAGGAAATGGGGGGGAGAGCTAACGAACTGTGTGGCTGATTTACGGCTGGGCTTAAACCACAACAGTACACTAGAGATCTACAGCAACAAATAACATGGCACAACAGTGGTTAATTAGTAGATTAAAATATTCAGGGCTGAGACTTCAAGATGTTAACTGCATGAGGTATGAAGTTTTTCACCTTTGACCAGATTTAGTCTGCTGGCCCATGAGCACATACACTCCACTCTAGCCGAATGATCCTTTTTTATTTGCCCCATGTCCTCTGTTCAAATTACCCACCAATGGCAGAAAAATAATTTTGGGCACGAGAAAAAAAAAGAATTCTTTTTAAGCTTCTGTTTGAAAAAGAATTTCCTTAAAAAATAAACACTCTTTTACTAACAAAAGCTAAAATTAATTCTAGAATTCAGTCATACACGTCTTCAAGCACTGCAGCATAGATTCTTTAGCACAAATATGAAGTTAATGGCTGTCACACATTGCTTTAAAACATGAAACTGACCCTGTATTTCTGTTTCATAAACTAGTCAGACTCCAAGTCCATCCTTCTGTCCTCTGCTGCTACATCATTTCTTTTACATATTAGATGGCTCTTGCATTAATGGACTACAGAGGGTTATCTTATTCTATTTGACTGACATGAAAGTGGATCTATTCTTTCTTCAGAAGTTCTGGATTAAATAGATATGCAAATATTAAAAAGTAGAAGAGGCATGTTAACACTTTACAAAACAGCTGTTTTGTCTGCTACACAGCTTTGTGAGAAAACAGTCAAACTAGTCTGTAGGAGTGAGGACATATTTCTACTTAATGTTATGACTCCATGTATATTGATAGACTAAAGCTATTTGTCATTAATTTATGAAAGCAAAATTAAGCAACATATTACACTTCAAAGCTTTTCGTCTGTCGGCTTTAAGTGAAGGAAAGTGATCACCAGCATATTGCCTGCTAAGAGAGCCAAGAGTTTGGTCTTAGCTGAGACTTCCACTCTGCAAGTACACTCTGACAGGTTATAACATTCAGGATTAAAGTACATACATGATTGTACACAACAGGTCACTTGTCACACAAACGTTCTATTGCTTAGCTCAACTGTGGTCCAGAAAATAGTATCTAAAGCATCTGTTCTCTGGTATGTAATTTGCTTTCCAAAGTAGACCTTTTATCTTTTACTATTAATGTTATGATTACTTCTTTTTTATTATGTCTCAATAGTTCAACTAATAGCAGCAATAACTGCTGTTAAATTTCTACAGCCAGCATGGGGAATGTTAGATTGTATGTGGCAACACTTAAATTTGCATACAACAGTCACTTACAAACAACCTTTGCAAGCAAAATCTTCAGAGCAGAGAGAGAGAGAACTGAATCTCTGATAACTTTTCACACATTATATAAGTGTTTGAGGTATAAAGAACAGGTTAGCATCTCATTTTATCTCACTGAACTATTCATTTTGTTATATGATTTATGTGACTATGAGATTAGCACATTCTTCTGGATTTGTTGGATGCCTTAGATTAATAGCTCTATTTAATCAGATGTCAGAACTAATTCAAGTATTAAGACCATCACTGACAAAAAGTCTTATTTGCGTCTCAGGTGCAATCAAGACTGCTGTAGATACACAAGTGGAAAAACTGTGCCTTTAGACACTGTTTATACCTGTTAATCTTTTTTTCTTGCTTGGTCAGTTAGAGAATCCAGAATAACTTGACAACATATGTGCACTCCCCTTTCATGAAGTGAGAGTCCATGCAATACCTGTTTGCATATCTGCTGAATAAGTAAAATAACTTCTATGTGTAAGTCTGAAGCCACAAGTGAAATATCTTGGTTACCAGAAAGTTATTGCAAAGAGTGGTGGTTCATGTTTAATTGCTTTCCAGTGCTATCACATTAAATATTTTATTGTTTTGAGAATTCTTTTCTTGAAAAAAGAAGTTTATAAAATAAGCTATATTTTGCTGCTGATACTAACAGTATCTCTGAATATAATGCTTCTAATTCTAATGTTGCAGTATCAGCAGTCACTTCACAGCTGCCACCAACCCATTTCATTGACAAGAAAAAGAGATAATTTCTCAAACTTGTTGATGGTTCAGTGGAGGAGGAGTACAATTTACAACTCTTTACAATCAAATTATGCCTGAACATCTTAACACATCCATCCTCAACCTTTCTGGCCCATGGGAAACAACACTAAACAAATACCATGCTGAAGGCAGTGCAATACCCTGCTTTTCCTGTTTAGCTTCACCACAACAGTGGTGGCATTTTTGGGCACACAACCAGTGAAGTATTTCATTAGCAACCCACTGTATGGAATTCCACCAATTCTGAAGTCTTAAAAAGCTAATTCAGACTGTAAACTCATCAGAAGAAAAGCTAGATTTTCACATGCCTGTGAAAAACAATCAGTATATTGTCGGTACAAATAGTAATCATAATGTATTGTGGAACTTGGATTAATTAACTTCATATTTATTTTTTTCTTTGGCTTGCTTTGATATCTGTACCCTGTTAATCTCTTTTTCCTTGAGTAGCTGACTGACTCTGGGAAATTCCCAACCTTGTAATTTGCTTTGTGCTCCCAAATGGAACAGAACTTAGAAAGCAATCACATGCCCGGTCGTAATGCATTGTTTATGAAAGCAATCACATGAATCACACTTGGAAAGCAACCACATGGTTCAGCCCTAATTTATTGTTTATGCATTGTTTCTCTCATCTGCTTCTCCTTCTCCCCCCAAATAAACAGTTACATGGCAAAGTTTTACGATGTTTTGGACAATATTTATGATTTTTTGGGTTGCCACTAGAATGCACTCAATTGACACATGCAACCAGGTGCCTGATAATTTAAGGTTAAAAAGTCAATTAAGCAGAAGTAAAGTAAGGTTTTGATCATTGCCTCATGTCTTAGAGAAGCAGAGATATTACAAATGCTTCTACAAATGTGGTAGTTAAGCCTGAAGCTTTCCTAAACTGGCATATATTACAGCAAAACAAAATGAGCTATTTTTTCCATTTGTAATGTTGCAAACTCAGAGTAGCTGTTCCCAGGCTTATTGAATTACTACTGGTGAACACTAAACCTACTCCCAAGTGTTTCATCTCCTCTTTCTGAAAGCAAAACTCAACATCATAACAAATCAGAAAATTCATCAAAGCAGTCAAGGTCTTCAACACAGAATATTTCAGGTAGTATTTGCATTCTGCCTAGTCCAAAATGATTTTTCTTAGTAAACCTCTATTCATTTTGGGGGCTTTGCATCGCTTTCATACCTGAAGCCAAAAAGTAAAAATGCAGTAGATTAACCAATATTCCAGATTTCAGAAAAAAAAGAAGACATAGAAATGATAATGTTGCTGAGCCCGTACTGTTTGCCAAACTATAAAGAAAATTGAATATATGGGTTTATAGCACAGTGATTGTTATACTCAGCCTTTTATTGCGATACAGTTGAGATAAATACTAAGAATCACTGAAAAAATATGCCCCAACTGCCCTATGCCCATGATAACACAGTGTAGTAGCAACATCACAATTAAGACTGGAAAGTCAGTGCAAAAATATATAATGTATTTGTCTCCTGCACTTTAGAAATTCCTAAACCAGTGGTCTTTGAGACATAGGCCACCACAAGGAATACAGAATCATAGGAAAACATAGGTTGGAAAGGGTCTCTGAAAGTCATCCAGTCCAACTTCTGATCCAAGCAAAAGTAGCTGCAAGGTCAGACTGTGTTGCTCGTGATTTGTTCTGTTAAATTCTGAGAAATTTCCAGTGATTGTTATTCCATCTTATTGAAGAAATATTTTTTCTCACATCCATTTAGACTTTCATTTGCCCCAATTTACAAACATGCTTTGGATCCTTTCACAGCACACCCCTGAGACTCATCTGATTTGGTCTTCACAATCCTTCTAAGGTATTTGAAGACAGCGAATAGGAACCTGCTCCTCCTTCTCCAGGCTAAACAAATCCAGTTCCCTCAGCTGCTGTAACAAGGAGAGAGGTAGGAATCCCTGCTTCCTCTGAGTTCTGAATCTGATTGGTTGTAGACAGAAAACACTGCCTTTGAAGTGCTATAGTATGTAGTACCCGGCTCTCCACTAACCTAGCTGAATGTCATCTAAGGGTTGCACACAGGTCATGGTTGTCATCTGTATGTAGTCGGCTAATTCAAGGTGACTGGATCTTCAGCTTCAAATAAAAGTTTCTTCTTGGAGCTCTCAGGCTTTTCTATCAAAACTGCCTTGCTGTCAGTAAAATTTGTTCATTATTAATTGTCGTTATATTCTTAATATAGAGGAATATCAGTTCTAATCAGTGTTCATGCTAACAAGTCTTAGAGCAACTGAAGCTAAAAAAAGCTGCTAAGATGCTAACTAAGAAGAGATTCTAAAGTTTTTTAAAATGTGATTTATGAAGTGGTGCTTAATATTGTTCAAACAGCTGTCCTTGAGGGGAAAGCACACCACAAATTTCACAAAGAAGATATCAAAACCAGATTTTTATAATCTGTGAAGTATTATAATCAGGTTATTTGCTGTATCACAACCCTGACGTGCTGATCCTAACTTTCACCACAAACTCTGTCCCTGACCCCAGTGTAGAGAGTTAAAAAATAAGCATTCGTATAAATAGGTGTTCCAAAGACAAATTCCAAGAAGAAGCTCACTAATTTAGGCCAACAGGTGCCTAAGAAGTCTAGGAAGTGTACAGCAGTTTTAAAACTGCAGATAACCAAACTAAAGCTTTTGCCATTAAAGTGTTTAGTGGGTTCTATGGTCCCAATATCCAAGCTTCAGGTACCTATTAATAAACATCAGTTAACTTCAACAGTGTAATACACATTATCTGGCTATTATTTTTCCACACCCTAATTAACATGCATAAGTTTCCGTCATGTAATAAGTCCTCATAATGATAGCGCACATTCATTCACATACCTAAGGTTGTTCAACTTGTTAAGCTTTGCATGTCTGACAAGTAAAAAAAAACCCAAGAAACACCATCACCATTTTCTTGCAGAGCTGTACTCACTAGCACCCTTTCCTATAACAGCAACTCATGTTTGATGGTAATCACAGGCATTGGAAACCCACCATTCCTCAAGATTTTTGTGGGGAAAAAACAATAGAATTTAATTTTTAGCAGGAAAAAAAAAAAAAAAAAGAAATCATAGCTACAACTACATTGAAAATCAGTTGTCAATGTTTAGCCATCACTCAATCAGCAATGCAAAGACTCAGAGAACAATATACAATAGCAAGTTCAGTTGCTATGAAAAGCAAAATGAAGCCTTACAGAGAACATACATAAGAAGGAAAAAATAATTTGCAGCGAAAGTGAAAAAATATTGCAAACAGACTGAACTACGCATTAAATGCCTAACAAAGATCTGTCTCTTGTAGTCACTGCTGTCCAAAGCAGTATTTGAAGAAAATAATTTCCCTAAAAACATTAAATACATCTTTGTAATAATTATGCATAGTCAGAGATATTGTAAAAATATGTATCTTCCTTTTTTATCCCATGCTATTTTCCATCTAGTGCATTAATATAAATTTATAACCTGTTCCTATATAGTCTGTGAATTTAGGTAGAGATTGATGTAGAAAGCAGCTTTGCACACACCATCTCTGAAGTATAGAGCTCCTAGACAACAGGCTGCCTTGCAGAGAGCATCTTTAATTTTTTATTCATCTTGCATTCCAGTAACACTTCAGTAAATATGACCTAGGGGCAGAAAAATTTTTCCTGCTAGAACAAACCGCTCCTGAATGTCTTGGTCCTTGCAGTTTATCTACAAAGCCACTGGATGCCGCTGCTATCAATGATATTTTTATGTATAAACATTTGAATGCTTTCTATTTGCTGAACATTTTTAGCTTCTTTTCTACCATCTCTTCCAAACTCAGTGCTGTTGGCATCTTGATTTTCTTTGTCTGCTATACTTCTCATTATGGACTTGATCTTGTTTAATAAACCAGTGCTGGTCATATGTCCATTATATCCCAATCCCAGTTTTCCTTCCACTCCTCCCTGTCAGAGCATGAGGCTCAGAAAGTCCTTGGTGAGACTAAACATTACCGAGCAGCAACTAAAAACATCGGTGTTATCAGTGCTGTTCCCAGGCTGAAAGTCAAAAACACAGCACTGCACCAGCTACTAAGAAGGAGAAAAATTACTGCTACTGCTGAACCCAGGACACTAACTGTACAGCTAAGCTGCAGAGTAGTTCTACTGTTCTTAGTATCTTTAATTTCTTTACAGAATATCATGTAATTTAAATTTAGTCACTTTCTTTCTACCAATTTAAAACACCTTTCCTAACTTCTGCTTCTTTTCTGTATTTCTGTTAGGGCCTTAAAACAACAATATACAATACAAGAGAAAAAAATAAAGACCAAGGGTTTAACAAGCTCAGCCTGGCACAGGAATAATTTGGACTTCATAAATTCTTTCCTCATAGCGTTTTCTCATCTTGTTATGGCTGAATAGCTCACATCTTAAAAGATATGCTCTTATATTACTTTCTGGAGAGAGAATGCCATACTCGGGATATGAATTCTAAAGAAAGATTATATAACCACAGTGGATATACACAGAGGTATATCTCAGGGTGTTTGCTTTGGCTCTATTTTCTACATGGGAACTGACTAATCTTTTGTTAAATCTGGTCTAATTTACCTGCATAAACTGGGAGATGGCTCAGATTACTCCAAGTCTTCAGATCTTATTTGGAGGGAAAACTTTCTGGATTCCTTCGTTTGTGGTTTTCAATAACTGGGTAGCCCTTTGACATATAAAGCTCAACAGATTTCACTCATCAAATTCCTCAGGATTTTTGGCTAGAATCAAAATGAACTTTATTAGTTTAGTTGTCAAAAGCAGTAATAATCTAAGTATTAGCACATCGCAACCTCTCTTATTTAGGATCCTGGATATCATCCAGGTATTCTGAGATCGACTATAAACACTGATGGATTGAATTTCTCAGCTTTTAAGGTTCTCAAGTTTAACAGCTTGTCAAAATGGAAAGTTTTAAACTAATCTCAACCTTAGTTGGAATAAAAAATATCCCATTATAATGTGATATTATCTATATTCTTTCTATAAATAAGCAGTTATAATATTTAGTACTTCTTTCTTTATAGCCTCCTGGGCAGGGTATTTATTGTCCCACTTCAGGAACAAAACTATCACTGCCATAATTTCATTTGTTCTGGCATCTAGCTTCTTAGGTATTTAAATATTTTGAAGTATTTATCTATTTTAAGTATTTAAATACAATTAGGAAAGATTACATAAATATTTAATTTAATTCAGTGAGTGCATATTCTGTCTCCAGCAATTTTCCTCAAAACAGGTGGAGAGTTTTCTTAAAAAGAAGGGTTTTTGATGTGAGAGAACAATTCCTTTAACAAAAGAAAAAAGTCTGCTTAAAGCAAATGAAATTTGCCATTGAGGTTTGGTATCTGTATTAAAAAAAAAGTAAGGAAACTATGAGCACAGTTACATATAGTTATGTTCAATTCATTGCACAGAAATAGTAATTCATCGCAACTACAGTAGATGCCATGAGTTACCCTTTAAAAACCTGGGTAGGGAATCCATTAACAAAATCACAGAAAGATGCCAAGAGAAGAGAGATGCTATTACTGACACATGCTAAGGGACAACTGACAGAGTCCTCTTTTCAGAAAATAACCAGTCTTTTGTGTGAAAGAGTATTTGCAGTTATTCTTCCTATTGCAACACCTAAATATGAAGAAAGAGAGGGCCTGGCTTGTCAACAATGGGAAATCCTTATAACACTTTAGAATAAGCAATGCCAGTAAGAAATAAATAGACATAAAATGGTAACAGGCATGCAAATGAATAAAATTATGGAGCTGAGCTAAATCCAAAATCATAGGATGTATGTTATTCACTTTGACAACACATTTGCAAATGTGTCTTTCAAAGCGTATGACCCAGCTAAAAAAGAATTTTTTAATTTTAGTGTACATAAACCAATTACGGTTTTGTTGCTACATTGACAGAGTACACATTTATTCAATAAATGGTAAAAGCATCTCTGCAGGAGGTATAATTAAGCATCCCAACCTTTGTATTTCATTTGTTTCCAAGAATCTAATAAAATTCTAAAGTTTGCATAACTCAATGGCATGAAATATACATCACATGTGAAGCTCTCAAGGGATTTCCTGTATATATGCAATCTGAGTTCCAAGAACATTGTAAACCCTGTAATTCAGAGGCATAACATAGAAACATAGAATCATAGAATAGTTAGGGCTGGAAAGGACCTCAAGATCACCGAGTTCCAAACCCCCTGCCATGGGCAGGGACACCTCCCACTAAACCATGCCATCCAAGGCTATGTCCAACCCAACCTTGAACGCCGCCAGGGATGAAGCATTCACAACTTCCCTGGCCAACCCATTCCAGGGCCTCACCACCCTCACAGGAAAGAATTTCTTCCTCATATCCAATCTAAACTTCCCCTGTTTAAGTTTAAACCCATTACCCCTTGTCCTCTCACCACAGTCCCTAATGAAGAGTCCCTCCCCAGCATACCTATAGGCCCCCTTCAGATACTGGAAGGCTGCTATGAGGTCTCCACGCAGCCTTCTCTTCTCCAGGCTGAACAGCCCCAATTTTCTCAGCCTATCTTCATACGGGACGTGCTCCAGTCCCCTGATCATCCTCGTGGCCCTCCTCTGCACTTGTTCTAACAGTTCCATGTCCTTTTTATGTTGAGGACACCAGAACTGCACACAATACTCCAAGTGAGGTCTCACGAGAGCAGAATAAAGGGGCAGGATCACCTCCTTTGAACTGCTGGTCACACTCCTTTTGATGCAGCCCAGGATACGGTTGGCTTTCTGGGCTGCAAGCTCACACTGCCGGCTCATGTTCATTTTTTCATCAACCCACACCCCCAAGTCCTCCGCAGGGCTGCTCTGAATCTCCTCCCCGCCCAACCTGTAGCTGTGCCTGGCATTGCTCTGACCCAGGTGGACGACCTTGCACTTAGCATGGTTAATCTTCATCAGGTTGGCATCAGCCCACCTCACAAGCGTGTCAAGGTCCCTCTGGATGGCATTCCTTCCCTCCAATGTATCGACCGAACCACACAGCTTGGTGTCATCGACAAACTTGCTGAGGGCGCCCTCAATCCCACTGTCCATGTCACTCACAAAGATGTTGAACAAGACCGGTCCCAACACCGATCCCTGGGGGACATCACTCGTTACTGGTCTCCAGCTGGACATTGAGCCGCTGAGCACTACTCTTTGCGTGCAGCCATCCAGCCAGTTCTTTATCCACCGAGTGGTCCACCTATCAAATTGATGTCTCTCCAACTTAGAGAGAAGGATGTCATGTGAGACAGTGTCAAAGGCTTTACACAAGTCCAGGTAGATGACATCAACCGCTCTGCCCCTGTCCATCAGTTCCGTAGCCCCTTCATAGAAGGTCACCAGATTGGTCAGGCAGGATTTCCCCTTAGTGAAGCCATGCTGGGTGTCACCAAGCACCTTGTTGGTTTTCATGTGCCTTAGCATGCCTTCCAGGAGAATCTGCTCCAAGATTTTGCGAGGCACAGAGATGAGACTGACTGGTCTATAGTTCACTGGGTCATCCATTTTCCCCTTCTTAAAAATGGGGGTTATATTTCCCTTTTTCCAGTCTTCGGGAACTTCACCTGACTGCCAGGATTTTTCAAATATGATGGACAGTGGCTTAGCAACTTCATTTGCCAGCTCCTTCAGGACATGTGGATGGATTTCATCCGATCCCATGGACTTGGATACATTCAGGTTCTTAAGGTGGTCCCGAACAAGATCCTCCCCCACAGTGGGCCGAGGGTCCCCACCCTCACCGCCCCTGTGTCTGCCTTCCAAGACTTGGGTGGTGTGGTCAGAGCATTTGCCGGTAAAGACTGAGGCAAAGAAGTTATTAAGAACCTCAGCCTTCTCCAAATCCAGGGTAGCCAGTTCTCCCAATAGCTTCTGGAGAGGGCCCACGGTGTCCCTAACCTGTCTTTTATTGGCAATGTACCTATAAAATCCCTTCCTGTTATCCTTAACATCCCTAGCCAAGTTTAATTCTAAGTGGGCGTTAGCTTTCCTAACCTGGTCCCTAGCTTCCCGGACAACATCCCTGTATTCTTCCCAGGCTGCCTGACCTTAATTCCACCTTTTATAAGCCTCTTGTTTCCTTCAAATTTTGCTCAGCAGGTCCCTATCCATCCAAAGAGGTCTCCTGGCCCTCCTGCTAAACTTCCTTCTAGTTGGGATGCATCGCTCCTGATCTTGCAGCAGGTGATCCTTGAATATCAACCAACAGTCTTGGGCCCCCCTGCCCTCTAGGGCTGTATCCCATGGAACCTTACTGAGCAGGTTGCTGAAGAGGCCAAAGTCTGCTCTCTTGAAGTCCAGGGCAGTGAGCTTGCTGCGTGCTCTTCTCACTGTCATGAGGATCTCAAACTCGACCATCTCATGATCGCTGCAATCAAGGCTGCCCTGGAGCATCACATTCCCAACCAGCCCTTCCCTGTTGGTGAGGACGAGGTCAAGCATGGCACCTCTCCTTGTCGGCTCCTCTATTACTTGCAGAAGGAAGTTGTCTTCCACACAATCCAGGAACCTTCTGAATTGCTTGTGCCGGGCCGTACCATCCCTCTAACAGATATCAGGGTGGTTGAAGTCTCCCATGAGAACAAGGGCCTGCAAGCGTGAGGCTGCTCCTATCTGCCTATGGAGCGCTTCGTCCAGCAAGTCCCCTTGGTCAGGTAGTCTGTAACAGATCCTCATAATAATATCACCCATCGCTGTTCTCCCTTTAACCCTGACCCACAAACTCTCTGTCGACTGCTCACCTGTCCCCAGACAGAGTTCCATACTCTCTAGCCTATCCCTAACATAAATAGCTAACATCAAAAGTTCTGAGCCTGTGTAAGTCATCCCAGGTGCCTCTCTTTCCTCAGTATGTCTTATGAGACAAGATTATGCAACGTCATTTTACTATTTGCAGGCTTCTAAATGTTTAAAGTGATAACTATTGTTTGTTCCAGCTTTTCTGTTTTGACTAGTGACAATTTTAAGTACTTAATGAAGTAAACAAAGCGCTAGACACAAACATAAGCTCTCAGCGCATTGAGGGCTTACGAAAGCATTACTACAGCATGGTAGCAGTAGCATAATATGAGTAGAGAAAATTCCATTGACAAGTTCCTTGCTGGTGGGTTATTTTATTTTTATTTTTTGCGTCTTACACTATTGTGTTGTGGGACGGATGGCTCCAGCTAAACTGAGGATCAGGAACAGGGAACAGAACTATTAGAAAGAAAAAATGTTTACTTTCACCAGTCTCTGAAAATTACCCTCAGACCAAGAGTTAAGAAATATCTTTTGATTTAACAATACGTTATTATAAGCATACAGTGTGTATTTCTCAAGATAGATACATCCTTAGCACAATTGAGCTCTTTTCCCTTCAACTGACTGTAAGCCACATACAGACAACAGGACTGTCAGACTATCACACAGAAAAGATTGATGGAGTCCTTTTTTCTTGGAGGTGACTGAACGCCTGACTGAAGATGGGAAGTAGTGAATGAATTCATTATGTTGCTTTGCATGTGTGTGTGGTTTTTTCTTTACCTATTCAAGTGCCTTTATCTTAAACCACAAATTTCCTTACTTTTACAGTTCTCACCCTCATCCCAGCAGCAGGGGATGAGGGAAAGTAAGCAAGCAGGTGTATGGTGCTTAGTTGCCAGCTAGAGTTAAACCAAGACAGCCTTGCAAATTATTTGGATAACTTTGTTTTGACAACTTCATTCATATTATTTGACCTTTTAACACACTTATTAAGGCCACAAATATCAAAAGAAGCATTTGAGAGATAGAAAATAAACCAGCCTGTTTCCCAAAGTGAACTCAAGTTCATTTAAAGTTGTCATTCCATGAGTATAGAATAAGCCCATGAATGTTTCCTGCACTTTTTCTTTAATTCTTTTTTGGTTTTGGTTGGGCTTGTGTTTTGGTTTGTTGTTTTTTGGGCTTTTTGTTGGGTTTTTTTTTTTTTTTTCTGATGCTCCTCCCTGAATTTAACTTTAAAAATTTTCCCCTCTCTCCAGACAATATCAAGTGTGTTCTAAATGTTCTTCAGATATGTTCTTTGTGGAAAACTTCCATTCTTTAAGCAAGGGAAGGTGTTCTTAACAATGATACCTATCACATAAAGCATAACCTCTACTTTGCCAGGAGTTATACCTTTATTTGTAAATAGGTAAAATACTTCCACTGTAATATCTTTATATAGAGATTGCCATACCATTCAAGGTCAAGATTCTCCTGTTTCAGATTCAAAGGCTCAGCTCATCAGGTGTTATCTGATCTTTGTTGATTGCTTATTGTCTCATCAGCAGTTATCTCAAATTGCTTGGAGATACTTTGAGTATTTCCAGCAATATTCTAGTACCTACTACTTATTTCTGACAAGATATCAGATGTCTTTCAAAATTGTGTTGGGGGTTTCCCAAAGGAGATGCCAGTGCAGCATACTACTGCAGGCGCTAGAGGCTTCCAAGCGAGTTGTAAGATTATGAATACCTATTTGCAGATAAATGTAGTGTAACAGAAAGCAGGCATAACTCCTGGATTTACTTCCTCATTCAGATTTTGATTTTTTTCTTTTATTTGACTGAATGACTAGTGTTGACAGCAAAAAAAGGGTCTTGGGATTAAATTATTTTGCAGGCTACGAGCTAAGAGATGTTGTTTTACTTTCTTAAAAATGAAGAGGAGAACAGTAAAGCGGAGCAAGACCAGGTGTTATCAGACACTAGAGATGACCAGTGAACGCACTGCAGGTGCCTGAGTAATGTACAGCACATTTTTTAACCTATCCCAATTTCACAAATTAAAAAAAAAATAAAAGTAGAATGAATAATTTTAGGCATATTTGTTATATAGGAGAACTACAAGAGTTAATTTCTGACTGTACTATCATATCTACTGGAAAAAATACCAATATTGAACTAGAAGTTTCGGCAGGTAGGAAAATCTAACAGCTCCTACTGAGCTCTCTTAACAGTTCTTAACCATTCTTAACAGTTCTTAACTGTTCTTAACAGGTAGTTACTGCTGAAAGTTTTTACACTTATCACTTTTTTTTTAGTTTGTCCAGTGCCAGGTCCCATGCACTGGATCTTATTTTCATCTTTTTGACAAGTTCAAGGAATGTTATCAAAACTTTAATCCCTTGAGATAGCTGGCAGTTATACTTAAAATGTCTCTCAAAATGAATTTTGCTGCTGAAGCTTAGGTTACTTGCCAGTTGTCTGATCATTTTCATCAGTCTATTTCAGTTTCAGAGATGTTTTTTCCAGTTTTTGTTGTGTATGGGCCAAGTAATCCAGAATTGACCATACTGCAGAGAGGTAATAAACTGCTGTGGATCCCCTGCGGATTATATACACCAAAGATCACACTGACTTTTTTGGATAGATAACCCTTCCACCTCCAAAAGTTGACAGAGTAAACTGTTGTTATTCCTTTTTAAAAGAGGGAAAAGCCTATCAGTTAAGCAATTTATTATATTAGCAAATACATGCCTTTAAGGTTAATTGGTCATAAACCCTTATATGTATATATTTTATTTTTTGCCTTCACTAGTTTACTGGTGATAATATTGGTGCTTCATTTGACGATAACCCCATTCTTCCTTTAGTTGTAAAGAGCTTTGTATGGATTGTTACAGACTACCCAGGGGTCTTATTTTTATACCAGCAATTTCTTAGTGATACTTTGGATAAGAATATCTTAATATGCATTCTTTGTCAAGTACCTCAAAAAATAATACATTAAAAAGCGGTTGTTGGTTTTGCAATAAGGTTAATAATAGCAGATCCCTTGAAAGTAGACTGCTGTTGACATGAAGTATCAGAAGCATTTTAGTAGCTGTCCTAAATTTATCACTGCTTGTCTCTGTTTTTAAAATAATGATGTAAAGTGTAGGAAACACATAGAGAACAGCAGCCAATAATGTTATAGACAGCAAGGAAAGATAATTCTAACATTTATTTTGAAGTCTTGAAATATCATATCCTTTCTCATAGCAATTTAACTTCTAGTTGTAGAATTAATAATTACCCTATGAAGAAAATCATTAACTGGATTATAAATTTAGTTCAGAAAAGATGCCATTAAAGATACTATGATAAAATCTCATTTGTACCAGATCAAAGAATGGTGTAAGAACAGTTCAGCAACTTGGTAGATTGATAGCCTAGGCTAGTAAATTCCTTTAAAGCAGCCAAGGCAATTGCACAAACAAAACCAGAGTAGAACCATTCAAGATTACATTGACTTTTACTAAGGAGCTGTTGCATCAGACAGCCACAATATATATACCAGGTAGGTTCTGTAGAAAGCAATAAGGAGACTTACTGCCTAAGAGCCAGTTGTTTGGCTCCTCCTGCGTTCTATCTTCAATTTTACTATTTCCTATTACAACCTCTCTGTATTTTGAATTACTATGCTTTTACTTCCTCCTGTTTAATTCCTCATCCTCTTCCTTTCAGTGTCTTGCAAATCTGGCAAATTGGACCTGAATGTACCCAGATTAATAAAATATAATGCAAAATTTGACTTTTACACTAGGATTTCTTTTTTTTTTTTTTTTTGGGTTACTTAATGATACAGTCTCTTCCACATGATTGATTACATTAGTAAACTACTCAGGCACTTTAATAAGTATGTGTGATCATGTGCATTACCCTCATAACATCTTTTTAAACAAACAATTTCTTCTGACATTTGCAAGAAATGCAAAGATATTTTGTACCCTTGAGATACCCTGTCTAAGATCCAACTGCAAATCACTCGTCTTTTTCCACAAGGGGCAATGACATATCAAGATTGAATGGTGATTTGCAAGTCCTAAATGCAATACATAATTAATAAATAGAGCTACACTCTGAACTGACAGTATGTCACCTAGAATCATCCAACATCCACAACATTCATTTCAGATGGCCTAATAGTACATTTGTAAGGCAAGCAATATGACTCAGAGCTATTACGAATTATACTTATTTGAGAGTTGGAATAAAAATAAGAGATGAACTCTTGCACGTAAATGCAAATACAGATGAAGTATATTGCAGAAATTAGTAGAAATTTGCTAAATTAGACATAAAAATGTACACAAGCCTGTACAGTCTATTTTCTTTCACATTTGCCACCTGCTGCAACTTGCGCTCCCAGAAATAAACAGTATAGTCTTGTCTTGAAATGTGAAGAGTGTTGGAATCTCTTCAGAGCATTTATAGCCCTGATATAGCACAGTGCACAGCTGAAAGGGGATGCCTTGTGCACCAGCGATACATTTGTCTGCCAAGCACAGAGGAGTTGAGACTGTGGTGATGGGTTTGATGTGAGGTAGTTTGAATTTCTACCGTCTGTTGGGGGAAGACAACTTGTGCTTTGCCGATGCTGAGCTGGAACTTCTTTTTACTTCCTTTCTTTTACTATTTTTGACCACTTCAATGTGGAAAAGATTAACCTAGTCTAGCTTCCTGATCTAACTGGGGACAAACCTAAAGTAAGATCTATCATCAAAGTTAAAGAAGGTTGCTCAGAGCCATGTCCAGTTGAGTTCTGACTATCTCCATGAATGGAGATTCATCAACATATCACTGCCAGAGGTGCCAGTGCTTGATTACTCATTTACAGTTTTCTCTCTGACACCTAATAGAATTTCTTTTGTTGCAACTGGTGCTCTTCTCTTTTATTTTCAGTGTGCCCCTCCAACTATAATCATAATCATATTTTTTCTTTCTACAAGCTAAAAAGTATCTTTACTTTTACAATATTAATTTGATCTAATCTGGTTATTTGTTCAACATACCCAAAGGCACTGAAATTGAAAGTGTAATATACAGAAACCATGGCCATTTCTCAATTATTTCAGTAAAATTGTTATTGTTTCATAATGTACCAGACTGAAGATTTAGAGCAGGTAAAGGCTAGCCGCAAAGAGAATTTTTCTTGAATATTGGAAACTCTCCATGTGTCATAATTACAAATTGTAGCCTCCTCCATATTTATATATATATATATATGTGTGCGTAAAAAAAAAAAAAAGAAAGAAAGAAAAAGAACATTCTGAACCAAGCGTATTGGTCAAGGGAAATGTCACCTATCAGAGATCATCATATTTCTCACTGGTACAGCTAGAAACTGATTCCTCCAGATGTAGGAAACTCCTTACTCTATTCTTCCAGCCAAACTGACACAACAATCTGAAAGAAGGTAAGCTTCTAGAGTTGCAGCTTCCGGAAAAAAAAGCCAACAAAACAAACTAACAACTAAGAAACCTTCAAGAAGAATCACCACAATCCTCCATTTTAAACATAAACATGTTCATTAATTAAGGCAGGTCAAATGATGACAGATGATTGGTGACAACAACTTCTGAGTTGTCCTACATAGACAGTCAGATATAATTTTGAACTGTGAAGTTGGAACCAAATTAAGGTTCTACATGATTTTATATAGCTCTCCTTCCTCCACAGCAATACAGATGATAAAATATCCAGATGGCACCGTCTTTGATTTATGTAAAGTTAAAAATAGTCCTCTTTATACTTCGTATATGAATCAGATTCATCATGTTGTTCCCCAAAAAAATATTCTACAATATTTATAATTTTGAAGTATGTGAAAGAATTAGTTATGCTTGAAAAAAAATCAAAGTAACTAAAAGTGCAAGAAGAATTGATCATATCATTAGAAACAGAGTCCTTTCCAAGTCTTTCTAGGTAATTTGACCACTCTATATGAGTAAGAAATTTCCTTTCTGCAGAACTGGTGTCTATGTGTAAATTGTTAATTGGAACATTGTGGAATTCTGTGTCTCTAGCACATAGAGGCTTTTCATTTTTCTTTATAAAATAAACTAGTAGCACAATATCAAAAACAGATTATGATCTCATTTGGGGCTGATATCGCTGGTTCCAAAGAAACTTACTTAATCCCAGAACTTCTGAAAGTTGGGGGGGGGGGGGGGGGGGTCAGAGCAAGGTATAGGAAGTTCTCTTACATTTTCGGTTTTATTCTGAACATATATCACAACATGGATAGAAATAGGTTTATTTTTACTCCAAATACTGTTTAATAAGTAAGCTAAGGGATTTTCCACACCTACATTTTTTGTGATTTATGGCAATTCTATTGAATTGTTTCAATATTGAATTACTATGGAATTGCCACTGCTATTTTGCTGGTGTTACTTGAACCACAAATGAAAGTAAGTATTATTAAGATTAAGTTCTATTCTTTCAAGTAAGTCCAGCTGACCTGAAAAGAATTGCTACAAAGCAGAGGTACATCTAGGGATAAAATTTGACAAGTCATTCTTGACTTTTCAATCTATATAAGACATAGAGTTTGAGTTTGTTGGGGAAAGAGGAGAAAGAGGAATGAGGGGTTGGCTTGGAATAGACAGGAGAAATATAAGTAAGTAAAAGTATTTGAGATTTTTCTGAAAAAACTTTTACAGGTACTGCTGCAAAGGCATGAAGTAAAAAAACAACTCAGCATTCTGGAATCACAGTACCTAGCCCAAATGCTGATACTTAGGTTTGATGAGGAAAAGAACAGTTTTTCTGTATTTCCTGCTCTATAACAGTGCTGCAATATTTAATTTTTAGTGTAAGTAATTTACAAATTTAAATATTAATCATTAATAATAGACTTTTTGTATTACTTTTTACATATTATTTTCTTATCTTTGCCAACTCAAAAGAAAATAAGAGAAACGATTTGAAAGCACAGATACCTTAAAAGTCAAATGACCAGAATTCTTGCCTGTGCTTAGAAAAAGAAGAGATCTTGTGCACACAATCATAGCATTTCCTCATTGAGATTTTGATCAGAAAAGACAAATTCAAACCTGATCCTCTCCAGCCTGGAACTCGCATATCTGTTGTAACAGCTCAATGCATTGCTTCACTCGCTACATTTTGTTTCCCAAAGTGACATAAGGAACTGATAATAGACATTGCTAGAAGTAGTCCTCCCTCCTTTTGACACGGCATGACAGCATCTGTGGGCTTACAGCCAGGTTTTTAAGCAAAGACTACAGTTCATCTTGTGAAAGCTACACCAGACAAGAGCTATGCATACTGTGAGTGCAGATCATTCCAGCTGCACCAAATGCAGTAAAATAAAATGTAATTCTTAGATATTTCCTACAAAAATAACATAGTAAAAGTTTGTAGCAATTGCATCCTTACATTTTACGCATGTTGAAGGGACAAGCAGACCACTTATGCAGAATCAGTTGATTTGCCTCTGGTATTAAGAGGAGGTAAATATGAAGCTATCAAAATTTACAGTATCTGTGAATTAGGAGAACAAGTACTTTGGCCTGTCTCATGCTATAAACACAGCAAATGACCATTTTAGGAAACAGGTTAGTTGAACGGAAAACATGAATGTTGAATGAAAACAGCTGGTCAGCTTTTGGGAGACCAAGGAAAATACAAAACTTTCTGGAAAAGACAATAAAAGAAAATACACTTTGGTAAGAGAAAACTTACAGTATAATAGTAGCCATCAGTTCTACTACAGGAAAATCAACTGACTGATTTATTATAATGCCAAGCAGAATTTTAAATTTGTTTACCTAGTCACCCTTTGGGGCCTTAAATCTACATATTTTTACTCATCTGTTTGTTTCTACTTGTTTCAATGAGCCATTATGGGAGCCAGTGGCAACAGTCTCTTTCTCTGTTTTGCCATCTTCTGACACCTTATATTCTCAGTTGGGAAGGGTTTTCGTGAGCCTCTTCAAGACAACTTTGTAAGCAAACAAATTACACTGAGCTCTGTGCTTTTATTGGGTATGTAATGTAAGAGTTTACATGATTGATAAAGCCCCAAAAGGAAAAACAGCCTGTAGTGCTTTGCAGTATTTTAAAATGACAGAAACAATATAATTAGGTGTCAAAGTTTAAGCTTATAAACCCATACAGTCGCTCTCTCTCTCACTTCCCCCTCTTTCTTCCCTTTGCTCCCGGAGGGATGGGAAGGAGAATCGAAAGAATGCAACTTCCACAGGTTGAGATAAGAACAGTTTAGTAACTAAGGTATAACACAAACCACTGCTGCTACCACCAATAACAATAATGACAAGAGAAAATACAAGGGAAAAGAATACAATTTCTCACCATCCAATATCAAGCCCGACTACGCAGTGCACCCCCACCAGTGCCCCCCACCATGCACCCTCACCACCCTTCCGAGTCTCTGCTCCCCGTTCTACATCCTGGACATGACGTGCTGTGGTATGGAATAACCTCTCTGGTTAGTCTGGGTCAGGTGCCCTGTCTCTGCTTCCTCCTGGCTTCCCCTCCTCCCTGGCAGAGCATGAGACTCACAAAGTCCTTGGCCAGCCTAAACATCACCCAGCAATAACTGAAAACACTGGTGTTACCAGCGCTGTTCCCAGGCCGAAAATCAAAAACACAGCGCTGCACCAGCTACCAAGCAGGAGAAAAAAAATGACTGCTGCTGCTGAACCCATGACATTAGGTCAAAAACAGTCTACGCATTACCCACAGCATTGTGTAGGAAAACTTTACAAGCCTTAGTAGTATGATACTTGAAGATAATTCTGTATTGATAAGTTAGACACGCCTCCACATTTGAGGATTAAAAAAAAAAAAATAAAAATTGCAAAATGCAAACATAATTCCTATTAACTTTGTCAAAAAACTAGTTGGTAATGTAATTTCACTTGCAAATCTAGGTCTCCAACTAGGTATTTTTTCCCATCCGCGAAATCTCATCTAGTTAAAAACCTAGAATTTAGTTTTATGTATGCCTAATTTAAGAAATATAGTATTGTGATTAGTATAACACCACAATGAACAGTTTGAATAAAGTGAAAAATTTAAGAATATTGTAGCTACTACATACATGCAATATTTTTGCACACTCACAGTATTATACTACAGCTGAATGGGAAATAGACCAGAAGAATTTGATCTCAGTTTTGATGGAAGACATAGAATACAAAATCAGTTTCGCAGGGGACACTATCATTCCCTAAATACTTGGACTCACAAAATTTTTGAGGATTTCTTTGAAGAAAGCTGTGGCCTTTTACATCAAATGAAAGATGAAAACCAAAAGCCTTCACATCTGAGGATTAGTAAATCAGTGCAACATGAGTGGGAACAGTGGCTGGAAGAATAATCGATCAGTCATTAGTGTGGGGCTCTGTTTCTTCCAGCTGGGGCTGCCCATTATCTCAGGTAACAGCAGCCAACATGCAACTGCTGAAACAAGCCAAATGCTATGCCTAACAAGCAACAAACCACTGCTGGAAAATATATTTAATACTCAGTATGCATAACCATTAGGACCACATGTGAGCCAAAGCATATATTTATATATTCTTTATAGCATAAAATATTTTCAGCCAGCTGCAATAGATTCATCTTTGAATTTTTATTCTTATATATATATTTATATATTTGAAGTTCAGGTTTTCTGACCTGAGTATCAAGTACCAAAACCACTGTTATTTTTTCTCCAAATATATGTCCCCAGTGTATCTGAATACATGGATTTTGTTCAGGGTTTAGATCATTGGAATAGCTTTGTTCCCTCTAAGAACTTCTTTCCCATGCTACTGAGTAGCAAGCTACATATACATGGCTATTCAACTCCAGTATATGAAGAATATGCGACGATTATGGAACCTAATTCCAAGTTATTTGACTTATCAACAGTGAATTCTGCTTATTTTAATGCTTTTATCTCAGATGACTGCATTGTAGAATTGGACTTTTTTCCAGAATACAAAGCAGACCTTGCTTTTATTCATCTTCTGACTGAAGTTAATGTGATGCCTGCTTTATGTAAAAACAACAATCAATCAAAGTTCACACTTTTTTATTAAATATCTTCAAATTAGCCCTTCTGTCCTGGTATCACTTACAATTAACATGTTTAACTTCAAGGATTCCCAAATAAAACTGTGTAAATGGATAGTAAAAAATTACTACATTTTTCTACAAGCCTTTCTACCAAAAACCTACTTTACCTGCTCAGCTGAATATGCAGGATTTACTGTATACATACCAATTTTGTAGCCTAGTGCAGAGTAATGTGATACCATTCAAAATATGTTTCAAATTAAAGTAAGCTTCCATGGCCAGATTTGAAATCGTTTAAGTAAAGATACAGATTGGGAAATAGTTGTGCATCTTTTTATGTCATAGAATCTTAGAATAGTTCGGGTTGAAAAGGACCTTAAGATCATCTAGTTCCAACCTGGCTGCCATGGGCAGGGACACCTTACACTAGAACACGTCACCCAAGGCTCTGTCCAGCCTGACCTTGAACACTGCCAAGGATGGAGCATTTACCACTTCTTTGGGCAATCTGTTCCAATGTCTCAACACCCTCACAGAAGTGACTCAGAAATTAGTAATCTTTGTAGAATTAGATCCTAAAACTTCAGCAATTATAACAAGCTTGTAAACTGGATTTTTAATGTGATATAAGTGTACAGATTGATTACATTGCTTGCAGTGTTATTTGTACAGACAAGATGAAATTCAGTGTTGGGATCCAACACAGTAACAGGTCTAACCACTATGATTATGAAATTTATTAGAAGAAAAATAGCACACAATAATTATGAGATCTTGTAAAAAGTGTAGAGTGTTATCATCTTTCTTCTTCCCCTCCCACCCCCCCCAAAAAAAAAAGAAGAAAGCAAGCTTTCCTCAAAATACAGTGAAGAAAGAATATCTACACAGCAACTTAAGGAAAAGAGTTTTCCTGGAACACCTAATTTCTTCTGTAGGCCAAGATTTAGGCTATAGCATAACTGCTGCAGTTCAGGGTGTGGCTTTCTAGATAAGGAGTGCAGACTGAATCTCTGAATATGTCTCAGGTGAGAAACATGCCACAAAATGGGCTCCAACCCTGAGGTCCCTGCACAAAAGAGTTTACTTACCATATAAAAACTTTAAAATCTTTTTAGGTTTTAGACTGCTATAAGTAGTATAGGTAATAACCTTCAGTCTGTACCAATTTAGTAAAATGACAAGTAGTCTGACCAGCTTTTTTTGCTATTCAAAGTTGCACCCCAAAATAATTATGCAACAGATGGAGCTACATTTGTCTTCCGTAACAGGAAAAGACACTTTGTGCAGCACTAGAAGAGGTGTTAGATGACATCAAGCATTAAAAATGAAGTATTTACTAAAATGAGCTGTAACTGCTCATGAATTTTTATTAAACTATTCTAAACACAATACCATGATATTTTTTCATTTTTTAATAATCAAGTAAACAAGCAAAAATTTATGTGAAGTAGTAACAGAACAAATTCTATGATAAATTCTCATCCATCCTTAAAAATGGAGGAAAAACAGTACTGCAAGGAAGGATTTTTGAAAAGCCAAAAATTTTTCAAAGCTAGTAAATTAATAAAACAAACAAAAAACCCAAAATATGGAAGTGTTGCAGAAAGGGCGAATTACGGGATTTTATTCAGGTTTTGGTGTTTAATTTGTTAAAAATATGTCAAGGCAAAAGATGGTCAAATATTTCATTCATATTTGTCCATAGCAAAAAACCCAAAAGATTCTCCAAAATAGTATAAACGTACTGACGCTCAGATTTCCTTAACTTTCCTGTTATTACTGGCCATATATTCACTCAAAGTCTATTTAAAAATTAAATTAAAAAAAATAAAACTAAGTAACAGTTGGTTCTGCCTTCAAACTGATACTTCCAGAGGGACTTCTCACCTTATTTTCAATGATTTTGTAACATTTTTTGTAATACTTTAGAAGAGAGTGTTCTAAAGGCATTTAATTTTAAATTTGGATTCTAGGATATAACATGCTTTGAATTACAATACTATAAAATCTTGTAGGCAAAAATGCCTGGAAAAGTAACAGAATGACAGTGCAGTTATAAGTGAATAGGATTTCCTGACTTTTAGCTTGTTGACTCAAAAGACATTTCATGAATAATTTTACAATGAAAAATTATTTTCATTGATATAATACTGTCTTAATAAAATTTTATATCCTTGCAATTTAGATAGTTAATATCTTTGAGAAAAGGAAGATTATTTATAATCTATGTGGGCTGCCTAGGTATTTGTCTGCTCACTACCTATTAGATGAAGAGAATATCCTTGCCTTTTCTATGAAAACATGCAAAGCATGTAAATATACAGGCAGCTTCTTCCCAATCAGTTCAGATAGTCCATCAGACTTATTTACAATGGATTATACTTTGGCGATATAAAAGTCTAGAGCTATTTTTCAGCTAAGTGCAGAATACAATTTCAGAAGCTACCTCAGTTCCATAAGACAATGGGAGAATTTCACCATTTCCCATCAGAAACATTAAAGAAACACAATCACTGAAGAGCTTGATAATTCTGTATATAATCCAAAGTGCTTAAATATCAGAAGTGCTCATTTCCCCCTAGCAGACCTGAATTTGTATAACTGCTTATTTTTTTTTGTCTCAGGAAGGGAGAAATACATAATTTTCTCAAATTGGTATAGAAATTGGCATCTGCCATGGGTTCAGCAGTAGCAGTCATTTTTCTCGTTCTTGGTAGCTGGTGCAGTGCTGTGTTTTTGACTTTCGGCCTGGGAACAGCACTGATAACACCACTGTTTTCAGTTACTGCTTGGTGATGTTTTGGTCTGACCAAGGACTTTCTGAGTCTCATGCTCTGCCGGGGAGGAGGGGAAGCCGGGAGGAAGAAGAGACAGGACACCTGACCCAAACTGACCAAAGAGGTATTCCATACCACAGCACGTCATGTCCAGGATGTAAAACTGGAGAGCAGAGACCCGGAAGGGTGGGGGTTCACTGCTTGGTCGGGCTGGGGATTGGTGGTGAGCGATTGTATTCTTTTCCCTTGTGTTTGCCTTGTCATTATTATTATTGGTGGTAGCAGTAGTGGTTTGTGTTATACCTTAGTTACTAAACTGTTCTTATCTCAACTTGTCGGAGTTGCATTCTTTTGATTCTCCTCTCCATCCCCCTGGGACTGGGTGAAGAAAGAGTGGAGAGTGAGTGAGAGAGCGACTGTGTGAGTTATAGAGGCTTAAACCACGACAGCATCTCAGATTTTACCTCCCAACATCTCAAATGAAAAACCTTTCATTTCATAAATGCTGGAGCAGAGGGATGCCTGAAAGAGGCTGTGAACCCACAGGAAGCCCACACTGGAGCAGGCTCCTGGCAGGACCTGTGACCCATGGAGAGAATAGTCCACACTGAAGCAGGTTTGCTAGAAGGAGTTCTGATCCTGCGGGGGACCCATATTGGAGCAGCCTGTACCTGAAGGACTGCATCCCATCCATGAAGAACTGCAGCTCATGGGAAGGACTCATATTGGAGAAGTTGGAGGAGGACCGTCTCCTGTAGGAGGGACCCCACGCCAGAGCAGGAGAACAGTGTGAGGAGTCCTCCCACTGAGGAGGAAGGAGCAGCAGATATGTGTGAAGAACTGATCACAAACCCCATTTTTTCAAATCTGAAGATACAAAATTATCTATTATGATGTGATTCTGTGATATCTGATATATACTGGAGATATCACCACAGGAACAGATATCATTGTCACTATCTGACACCCAGAAAGATATGAGATACTGTTTAAGTGGTCTTATTGTCATCCACACACATTTAATTAGGCTGTGACAACAAGAAATGCTTTAATATCACTGGAAGCTTGTGTCTGGACAAAGATACATTTAGAGAAAATGCCAGAAAGGGGTAACTAATTTTCCTGAAGAAGGATGTATCTTCTTTTTTCTTTTATATATATATATATATATATAGCTAGACTTTAATATTACATGAACAACTGAAAAATAGAAAACCTATGCTGAAAAGAAAAATACTTGACTTTCTGTCATTTATCTTTCAGCTAACATATACTGTGTTTTGTCATGAAGCACACTCATTACTCAGAGCAGCTATGCCTTTGTTAGTCCAGGAAAATATGTATCCTTCAGCATCTGGTTATTCCCCAGAAATCATTGTTAAAGGAAAAAACAAATCTTTCATTTTTTCCAGATGAATTTGATAGTGACTTAATGACTTCAATTGACCTCCAGTGTTTCTTTCCATGCGCCAATTCTGCACCTTGTTTGACCTCGGGCTTGCAGCAACTAATTAAATAAGAGCACAGAGGCAACTTTAAAACTCGAAAGAACCAAGACAGATAACAAAATACGACTTTTTCTACTTTTTTCTTCCTACTTCTTAAAGAAAGGTATTCTATATTCTTAGTAAATTCCTCAGACTGTCCTAGTTAATAAGGTCATCTGGGATCAATTACTGCCAGGCATAATGGTTCTTTACTTCAGATTTGGGACTGAGATAGCTGCATATCTCTATTGAAAATGAACACTGACATTCACCTTAAAATCTTAGCTTCCATAATTTTCATACATACTTCTTCGGAGGGCCTTCTTCCTGCTATGCTTCTCCTGAAGGGGATAATTGTGGAAGCAAATCATCTTGCATGAAAAATAACGCTGTACAAAAAAAGGCAGGTTTTTTCTCTACATAAATAGAATACATCTGATTTCAAAGAATTATGCTTGCATTAAGATGCTCCCTATGAATCCCTAAGACAGGATGCATTTTCAGAACCCAATCTAAACTCTCACTTGCTGGAAGAGATGGTTCTACCTTCCTCCCTGGTATTGTGTCTTCTTCCTTCAGCTCATGCAGCTATGCTGTCTGTCGCATTAAAAGTCTGATACACCCAAGAAAAAAAAAAGCCCAAACCACAACATCCTGCCTCCCCCCCCCCCCCCGCAAAAAAAAAGCAACAAAAAACCAACCAACCAAACAAAAAACAAAAAAAAAAAACCCACAACAAACCAAACCCTGCCCTGAAACACCCAAAATCAATCAGGTTTAGCTGTCACGCAAGCTTTGGTCCTGAAATATACAGGAAAAGTAACATTTTCAGTGCCAGGGGTCTTAAGGTAATTCTAGTTAATAAAGAAATCAGGCACTAAGAGGAAAATGAGATTATTTTCACTACCTGTACAGTGAACTGTTTACAAACAGGCATTCTATAGTGTTATTCTACTAGACTGTGTATGACACTTCTGCAGGATAGTGGCACTTCAGAGAAGTATTGTTTTCACATGCTGCAAACGGGTGTTCAGCAGAAGGACAGGCAAAAGAAACCACAAGGTCAGTGTATTACAAACAAAATTTACACAGCTGCACCCACTTCCACAGTAAGTCCCATCCACTTTTTAGCTTTTACTCAGATTTTTCTATACACTATTAGTCCTGGACCATGTAATCTCATCAGGGCACTGCAAGTCTGCTTTGTAATGCATGAGGAGTGCCGAGTGCTGTATTGAATACACACCAACTCCTCCAAGACAACATGTGTTCAATCTCCCATTGAGCTGGAAAAATAAAAAACAAACAAACAAATGAATCAAAATAACCAAAACAACCAAACCTAGCACAGAGATGCAGAAAGGCTGTATAGCACCCACCTTCATTTCCTAATCTTCAGCTTGCAGCTGCCAGAACCAGAATTAATTTGAACATCACTGTTGTACCACAGTAGGCTTTGCGCATTTCAGAGTACACCTGAATGTGTCATTCACTATGATCTTGCCTATCAGAGGATGAATATGACCCTACTGGTTATAAGTATTGTACAATTTACTATCCACACAAGTAGGTATCTGAGCCACTGGAAAAGCCTAGGAACTGGTACTAAATAATTTCCTTGCATTTGAACAGCACAGGCTGCCTTCACAATATTGTCACACTTGTAATAGAGATATGTGGAGAAACGTTATCTGTTGGAATACATCTGGTTCCCTAGGTTGAATGAATTAAAAATAGGCCATACTACTCCAAAACTACTTACTACAAATGCAGCAGGTTTTGAGTGTTAGGATGGAAAATGCTGTCAATCCCAAACAGGCTTTTATTATACAAGTAGTCCATTGTGTAACACACAATCTATATATAGTTCTCTGTTTAGAAGGCTGCAATATCTGCATTAGAGCCAGCAGGTGGAGAAATGCTTCCACTTTAAAAAATGCAAGTGAGAAAAGACAAGTTCAGCAGCTATGAAGGAAAAGTAGCTGTGCTTTCCAAATCTATTCCTTCCTTATAATCACAAAACCTATAACAGTCAGTTTCCTAGGTAACCCTGCAAAACTGAGACTACAAGAAGAGACTGGAAGAAGTAAAAAACACACATAATTTCAAGTTCACTTTCCACAAAATAAGTTGTGTCAGCTTTAACAGGATTCAGAAATTTAGATTCACACACACACATAACAGCTTGCATATGACACTGCTATTTCCACACAATTGACAATTGATTCAATTCCACAACTTACTTTGTAGGGACCAGAGTATTGCACAATTTTTTTTTCAAGAATACATACACTGGCCTTTTCTGGTTATTATAGTTGGTACATGGTATTCTTATTGATCACTTATACTGAATATAAGCATGGACATTGATAAAAGGGAATATGAGCATCACTGCACTTTACTGAGGAAGCTTGTTCAGAAGCTGACATGTATTAACGCTGCTGAAACCCATGACATCAAACTGAGTAAAGATGCTGAGATTGCCTGTGGAAACTCCCTTCGCTTATTTCTTTATTTATTGTCATCCTAGGAAAAAGCACCACATTGTCCTGAAATAGAATTGCATTTAAAATGTACACAGAATTCATGTAAAGCAATACCATCACATCTTCTTCTTCCTCAAAATGAAATTTCTTGTCCTTTAAAATCACACCATCAATCTGTATTGAAAACATGGGGACACCGATTCTGAAAATGCTCTGGATGAAGAGAAGTTATAAACCAAGGAAAAAAACAAGTATTAAAAAGGTAAATCAGCTATGCTTATTTGCAAATTCATATGTGTCCATTCTACCGTTTTGCCATTTGCAGAGCATGCATGGGATTGAAATATAGAAAGAAAATATTCATATCCTTCAGAGAATGAGATCTGAGTATTTTAATACAGCACTACATGCACAACTGGACATGGCCAACAATGTGGACTGACAGGATAAGAGAGCTTGTAATGATATTTTTGATCTCTAGGTAACTAGCAACCTTAAGTGTTCCAGTGTTAAGTATAATTTAAGCGGCTATTCTGCCTAACTTGTACTGTTTCTTTTCAACCTTGGCCCATATTTGGGAAGAAAGCATGGAATGGAAAATAAATATTCAGTATTAACATGCCTTGAGTACATCGTCAAAGCAGGCAAATGCATCTTGAAAACAATTATTAAAGAAGTAGGGGGTAATAAAGAAAATTATTATTTAAAGAACAGCTTTTAACTAGAGAACATACATTTTTTTTCTGAGCTCCTTACTACTAGGCACAGGTACCACTATACAGCTACAGCTGCCCTATCTGCTATACAGGCTTTCAGCTGGAGACCTGCAATAATATTAAGGAGAAAATGCTGATTTTGTACAACTCAGTCTTTGTGTACTGATAAGTTTAACTGAATCCACAAATTAAGCACCTGACTGCTCAGTGATATAGTTTCTGGGGACACAGGTCTGTGAAGACAGACTGTAGTTTTAGCAAAGTGCTTATGCACAGCTTAGAGAGGTTGCCTGATCAGTGCCTAGTCATAGTATGTGTTTCAGAACTCTGTGTACTGAAAAAACAACAGCAAAATACCCAAAATACTTAAAAACTCATTCAATGTAATTGCTTTTGGAAAAGCAAGCAACCAGAGTTCCGGAGAGTACAGGAAAGCTTTTCAACTGGTGCCGTCTTTCAGCATCGCATAACTGATTTTCATTTCATACTTGATTTATAATCAGAATTCTCATTGATATATTTCCATTTAATTTGTGGGAAGTATATGGTGCCTAGCATGCCTCCTTTCCCTACAAAGCTTCAGATCAGCTAGGATTAATCAGAGGTCAAACTGCCTGCAATACTTTATCTTCCATGTCTTTTCATCATTTTGAAGGTGTCCTGACATGCCCATAGCTATAGAGACCTGTAACTTTCCAATGTGTGCTCTGTGGCAGTGTCTGCAGCAAATGGCGCTGAATGAAGGCTGTATTTAGTACATCTGCAATGCCTTGGAAATGGGGGGGACCAACCGTTTCGCAGTTTAGAAGTCCAGCTGAAAGTCTGAAGCATTTTGTATGGGCAGGTAATAATTAGCCTGTGCCTTCCACAAACTTGCCAAGCTGGCTGTAATCTAAAAGCAGAAGTTAGCCTAGGGCTACACCTGAATTCATGTGCTCTGTCATGGCCATACGTTATACAGTTTACACCACCTGTCAGTCAGGTCTGTAGGTTTCCTCAGATGTGTCCCCATGTACAATTTGAAGCATTTATCACAATTGATAGCTCCTTTCCAGCTGAAATTCTCAGCAGTATTAAGGTTTAATGGGTTTAGATATTTTCGATTTTTTTTTTCTAAATTTAGAGAAAATAAACCTCAGCTGTTCTCTAGTTACCATAGCAACTATAAGGTATTATGGCACTTATCCAAGACAAAATGCATATATATAGCATATTCTATGTAGAAAGCTAATGTCAGAAACAACATGTATCCTAGGAATTTTGTTTTTCATTTTGCCTGTTTTGCAGGTGACCCTTCACTGGAAATAAAGGAGCAGAGACTTGATGGAATACTATCAGAATCATAGAATCATTTAGGCTATTTAGGCTGGAAAAACCTATAAAGTCATTGAGTCCAACCATAACAATAACTCTCAAGTCCCCCACTAAACCATGTCCCTGAGCACCACATCTACATGTCTTCTAAAGACCTCCATGCATGGTGACTCAACCCCTTCCCTGGGCAGCCTGTTTCAGTGCTTGACAACTCCTCTGGTGAAGTAATTTTTCCTGCTATCCAACCCAAACCTCCCTGACTCAACTTGAGGCCATTTTCTCTTGTCCTCTCACTTCTTACCTGGGAGAAGAGACCAACTCCCACCTCACTACAGACTCCTTTTGGGTAGCTGTAGAGAGCAATAAGGTCTCCCCTGAGCCTCCTTTTCTCCAGGCTAAAATCACCAGTTCCCTCAGCTGTTCCTCATAAGACTTGGTCTCCAGACCCTTCAACAGCTTTGTTGCCCTTCTCTGGGTCCATTCCAGCACCTCAATATCTTTCTGATAGTGAGGAGACCAAAACTGAATACAGTATTCAAGGTGCAGCCTTACCAGTGCCAAATACAAGGAACAATCACAACCCAGCTGAAAGTCCTTGTGGGGAGTGAAGGCAATACGATTTCCATGAAAAACAGTTTGAGAATGAGCTCTGAGGTTTTGATGCTTAACAAGCCCTGGGGTGATAAATTGGAACATTGAAGGAGGGGAAGGTTCAAAAACAAGCCTTGGAGGAATGTAGTTGTGAGGGGAGTCTCAGTTGGAGCCAGACAATGTGAGGGTTGTGAGAGGGTCTGCGACACTGTGATTGGACTATTTACCCAGAAGTTTTTTCTGGGGCCAATGAGATTGAACGTGGCATGTGTGTGCAGGTTGAGAAAGTACCGAAACAGGGGAATAAAAAAGGCTTGGTTGTAATAAAGTTGGATTTGAGTCTCCTCATCAACTTGAGTCCGTGTCATGAAATGCCACAACTCCTGGGGTGGCAAGTGTAGGCGAAGCATTATGAGGTTTGTGACCAGTTTGAGTAATAGAAGCAAAATTTTTAACTGCTGATCTATTGAGTTAGCAACTGGAAAGAAATAAATTACATATAAGGTGAAAAAAAAAAAAAAAAGGAAAAAAGTAGTCCTACATAAACAAATTAGTAGGACATAAATTAACAGTGATCTTACCGAGCCACCCACAACTACTTGTTCTGTAAGCCTAATCCTCAGCAACTTGGATTTTCAAACACAGTTTACCTAGTTTTTTCCCTGCATTCAGTTCATAGTAACATCTCACTTGAAATGCCATGATATTGTGTGAAAGAGAGCAGGAGCCTATTTACTTTACATAAAAAGCAATCTCAAGTTATGTTTAAGCCAAATTACAGAACTCATGGTTAAGACTCTTTTTCAAATTCAAACTGGCTCGTGATAGGCAAAGAAGTTTAGTTTTAGTTTATCATAGAATCATTGAGTGGTTTGGGTTACAAGGGACCTTACAGATTATCTAGTTGCAACCTCTCTGTCATGGGCAGGTACACCTTCCAGTAGACAAGGTTGCTCAAAGCCCATCCACTGAGGGATTTGAATGCTTCCAGGGATGGGTCATCCAAAACTTCTCTGGGCAGCCTGTTCCAGTGCTACACCAACTTCATGATGAAGAATGTCTTCTATTCATCTAATCTAAATCTACCCTGCTTCAGTTTAAAACCATTACCCCTTGTCCTATCACTACATGCTTTGCTTTTCTTGTTTCCAGTATTTACTAAAATAATTGTGAAAATTGCGAAGAAAAGCTGCTTGGCTTTGTGGTTAGGTTTTTTTTTGTTTGTTTGATTGGTTGGTTGGTTGTTTTGGTTTGTTTGTTTTTTGTTTTTTGTTTTTTTTTTTGAGATGGCTTTTCTATTTTTTTTCATAAAAATTCTACTGTGTTTAATCCAGACCTATCTCAAATCAAGCGTTTATCAGGTCTAAATTTCAACAGTGCAACATAATGCAACTTAATCCAGAATTGTACAGAATTTGCACCATCAGATTTGTCCTCTTCTGGGCATTCACTTTAAAAGAACAGCACATCACAAAATCTGTCATTAACTGAACTGGCATAAAGGTTTAGGAGTTTATTTCAATACCTTAATTTTCTATTTCATTAATGAACATCACTGAGCTTGAGCGCACTGTGCATCTTCAGAAGAAATGGACTACATGCAGCTCAAAACGATTGCAAAAAGCTCCCACACTCTCAGAGGCAAGGATTCCCATGGTAGCAGCAATTCCTTCAAGCTCTGGGCTAGGTGTTATGCAAGAGGATATCTATTGCTCAGGAAATATGCACTGACTTCTTTGAAGTAACCTCTCTGCTAATAGTTCACTTAGTATACTTCGGGAACCACTTCTCAGGGGTTGTTAAGTGCTTGTTTGGAGAAAGGTGCAGGCTCCCTCTGCCCTTATTTAACTAAATGCAAATGAGCTCTCTGCTGAATTGAAAGCCGTATAGACAGAATACTTTAACTTGAGCCCTTTGCTATGCTAACAGATTTACTTTTTTAAGTAGTTTACAGTATAGGCAGAGTAAGCCCACATCTGCCTGCATCAGACATACTGATTGCAGGAAGGAAGCACCTAAGAGGAATTGGGAATCTAGCAGTCTTTATTAATCTGTGCTTTAACTTCCAACTATAAGGTTCGTATAAGTTAATTTTAGGGTGAGCAAATCTGTCATGTGCTTACATTGAGAGTTTGCGTGTAAACCCAGAGCAATACATAACTACTCTGATCCCCATAAAAAGCTAGCTTTGCTTTACTTCTAGATATTTTCTACTTCCATGATAACTTTTAACAGAAAATTGGGCAGCTTCAAATAATTAAGATGGGATAATTGTGCTTCTCATTTTCACAAGTCCTGAGGAACTGTAAAAGTACAATAGCTGCCCTCTGTTCCCCATAACATGAGATTCAGGGAGTTCCAACTGGAATGGTATTTACCATTTCCCAGCAAACCTCAGGAAAGTCTCAACTTAAAATAAGAACTCAGTATCTGAGCACTTGTTTCTTTTTTACTCTTAAACGTAAAAGAGAATAGAAAAGCTGAGATTAGAACTTTTCTCCACAGAACTAATATCATGCAGCGTCCTTTCATCTCAGACCTCCATAAAGTAAAAAGAATTTAAAACAGTACATCCACATTTAAAGAACTTTGAAGGTTCACTATAGTCCTATGCAAAACATATACAGCTATTTACACTGTCAACCCCCCCCCCAAAAAAAACAACCATCCCAACACTAGCCAAAAAACAAATAGCCCATGACTATAATTCCATGTACTTTTAAGCATGTCAACCTACTTAGAGGCCTATCCTAGTTTGTCTGAATAAGATTTCTCATACTTTACTGGGGAGGACATTCATTCCGTGACAAGAAATTACTTTCATTTTCCGAGCTGGAAACTGGGAGATTCATTGAGAGTTAAGTTATCTCCTAGACCAGAAATAAACCACCAAAACCAATGCTTACGTGTCATAGAAATAAAACTTTCAAGATATATAAAAGCCTATGATCATCACTTTTAGGTCTTGGACTAACAGTTAAAACTTGCCTTCTAATCCAGGAAAAAAAACAAAGTTAAAAGATTCTTTCATTTAAAATAGCAGAAGCATCTGTGGCTCTTTGGTGAGCCACTGAGTGTATGCTGCCATACAACAAATTCAGAGCTGTTCTTTGTTCTGCCTCCACTCTTTGTGCTATAGCTGTTCACCGGTAAAGTAGGGTGATGTGAAAATGATTTTCGATACAAGAGACTTGCACAGGACAGTGACATATCACTGTGAAGAAGAATTATCAATGGATACAGATAAACTTTGAATTCTTTACTTGGAAAAAAAGGTTACAACTCGTACAGCTTCAAAACACCTGTATATACATTTGCTGCTGAATTAGGTAAGTGCTGTTATTCCACCCAAGCCCACTCAAAAAGTGTTAAGTGCCTGTAGCAACACTCGGCATTAAATTTTTCCTCGAGAATATACATTTTCTAGCACAACCAATGAAAAATTGGAAGACAGAGTAAGTAGATTTCTTAAGAAATCAAATTAAATGCTTAGTGAAAGCACTCTGCACATAAGATTACCACAATGAAGAACTAAAGTCAAAGTTACAGACATACTCTGCCACCTATATGAGGGTGCATTAATCAGACCACCTAAGACTTTACGTGCTAAGAATGGCAGATAATGCAGCTTTCAATTCTTTGGATGGCTATTTCAGCACTTGAAGAAATTATGTACAATTATTACTGACAGAGAGTGATTAACACGAGAAGTGACTTGATGAAACAGTCCAGGCACTTCTTTTTAATCAAGTCAGTAGCCTACCTGGTGTATCATCCAGCATACCTGGCTTAGGCTAAATTTTTCATTTGTATTAAAGGATTACAAAACAGTATTTTTCACTTTTCTACACCCCACTGTGAACTAAAAGATGATTAAAAGATCTAAACTGTGTAATATATATGTCCAGCCCTTAAATTCAATCAGCTCTTGGAAAACATTAGAAAAATCTTATACTGAATGTTTCAATAAGAAGCATCTGTTGGGATGGCCCAAATTTGAAAGCCACTTGTTTCCTTGTGTTTGGCATTGTGCGTTTTGCAAAAAGTTTCACAGCCTGCACCTTCTTGGCGTGCCAACAATGAAAATATTTGATAAGTAAGAAACATGTTAAACTCATTTTTTGGACGGAGTCTTGGGTGACATGGTTTAGTGTGAGGCAACCCTGCCCATGGGCTGGAACTAGGTGATCTTAAGGTCCTTTCCAATCCTAACTATTCTATGATTCTATGATTTCTTATAATCAGAAGATCCTCTCTTTTGGGGACTTTTCTTCTCAAGATTGCAACATTCAGGCATGCAATAGAGCTATGGTTGGGTTTTCTGACCAAGAAGGTGTCACTGATTTGCAGGAAAATTAACTGAGCAAAGACAGTCCTGTGTTTGCTAAGGGGCAAAACTACTACCCTTGCAACCTAGCTAGAAATGTATCTCTTTCCACTAGCTTCCATATTTTATCCTAAAACCCTCTAATTTTAATGAACTCAATGAAAGATGTTTCCTCTATGATTTGTCTTAGAGAGTAGACTTTGTTTATGAAAATAAGCAAGCAAAAATTTGGAGACTTAACCTGAAATAGAAAGAATATTCCCATTTTTGAGCTGTCTTCCAAAGCAGGTACTCCTATAAATACTCATCAATGAGACTGAACCGTGAAAGTGTAGCAGTCATGCAAAGCATGTTTTCAATATATCTTTATGTAAACTTTATTTAAGAATATAAGTGGATTCAGGATCAGCCCTGAGAAATCCTTTCTTCTTAATGCTTTGAGTGCTGACCAGACACTCAAAATTGTGATATAAATACATTTTACATTTCAGTATAGTATGGGATGTAGTAACAAAATCAAGCATTTATTCCAGTCATTCTATCAACTGGATTTTATGGAAAACTGTGCATAACTTACAGCACTGTTGCACTCTAGTTACAATGATCCATGGAAGTAATACATATACGTATATTCATATATACATATAACTATACCAACTGAGGAAGTTCATTCACGTTAGGAGATGAATTCCACAATAGAGCAACTTGTCCCTTTGAGGACTTTCAAACAACAGCATGATGTTTAAAAGCTGGTGAAATGTCAAAAATTTATCACCTTATTGGCAAGATAACCATCCAGATAGAATATATACACTAGAACTCTTGCTGTGTCTAGCTTCACACTTTGTTAGAAAACAAGTAGAATTTTGATTGCATACAGCTTCCAAATGAAATTTTAGTATGAAACTGAGTTTGACTAACTTAATGCCTGTGCTAATAACACCATTGTTTTACCTACTGGGATAAAATGCTGTTCTTGGTACATAACAAGAAACAGCCAAATTAACTCAAACTTCAGTGCACGAAACTGGAAGTTTGCTGAAATTTAGAGCAAGGTTGGCAGCCAGTAATTAAATTAATAAATTAAACCAACTTCTGTCACAATCACTTACTTTTCTGTTGAAAGAGTAATATTAAGCAAAATGACTAAAATCAAAAGGAATAAATACTCCGGTTTGAACTACGGGACTTAGAACTTAATCACTTTATAAGGAAGAAGGAAATGTCAGGCAGAAAGAGAGTGACGACCTTTAACTAACCTGTTCTGATTCTTTCAAAATAGTTGAGAAATGTAATGCTAATTAGTCTCTCTTCAAGGTATCTATGTTCATACTCAGATTTTTTTTCTATAATTGCAGATAAAATTTAGTCTTTTTTAAGGATTTTTAAAAAGCCTTATTTCGTCTGGGTTTCAAACTAAGTGAACTAAATTCAGCTATACATTGAATGGCAGCTTTGAATTTAATAATGTTTAGATTTAGAACCACAGAAATTATAACATATTAGTCTTCAGTGTATTCTGATATTTCTCAAAGCAGAATAGTTGCTAATCTGAAGAGACAGTTTTCATAACTTTAGAATGATCTCTGAAGGATCGGGTCCCAATTTCAAATAGCAACAATGGATTTGAGAGCAGGTCTGAGTGATGTAGGGATATGTAAAGGAAAATAAGAACTGCTTAGAGCTGAAAAGATTGCTGTATGTTGTCATCTTTTTACTGGGTTTTTATTTTTGAAGAAACAGAGCACTTTTTTTAGCAAGCAAAAGAAGTGACACTAGTAGCCGTCTTCCAATATGGAAATACATGTGTATAAACATGTTCTAATTGTTCTGAGGTCAGAAATAAGTTATTTACATAAAACAGAGAGAAGTTATACTGGGGACAAACTTTTGGAAGAAGTAGCATTTAGTCAAACTACCTTTTAAATCCACCTGAGGTTTTTTTGTGAGTACACAGGTTTTTTTTTTTGAGTACACAGGTTTTTTGAAAGTTAGGTATAATTAATCCTGCCACAGCAACATAAGATGGCTGATGATTTTAAGGTCCCCCAGGGATTATGTATTCTATGACATCTTGAAAGAATACAATAGCACAAAACTAGAGTTCTGCAAAACTGTACGTCTTTTAGGAAATTTAAGAGTAGAGTGGAATAAGAAATGTTGCTTAATAGCTAAGAGTGTTTTTTTTTTAAGAGAACAGATTGAATGCTAGTTTCTCCCTCTGAAATCTACCCAGAAGACAATCAGGGATGATCACGATGTGATATGCCATGGAATTCAGAATTCGGAATGTATCTTCTAGGAGGTTTTAAGATGGCAGGCTGCTCATTAGTTTGGAAAGAAGCCTGCCTGACAGTTGTTGAAGATGGCCAGAGATTTCCTCTGAAGGAGGCTGTATAGTGTAACCACTATTACGCTGGTAAATCTGGTAAATGGGAGTTAAAAATGTGGCCTGATGACCCCAGGAAGGGGTCTTTGAGAGGGTGAGCAAAATTAATGTGCTTCTGCTTTTTGTCTTTCTGATTTAGATTAAGTTTGGAGAGTGTTAGCTCTTATGCTGAGCCAAGAACAGTAAACAGGCAAAACATGTTTACTAGATTTTAAAGTGTTCACTGCATGTCCCTTGCAAGTGAAATTAATGTTAAGTGAGGCCCCAAAAGGGAGATGTCTTTTATACCAGACACTCTGCTTGAACTTCTTTGATATTCTCAGAGCAAACTTACTTCAGATGTGGTGAAAGGTCAAAGACCTATTACTAGGTTATTTACTACTTTGGGCACTTAGAGAGAGATGCACTGTTGCCATACTGAGACATGAAATGGTGTCATTTGGGGTGTGGACTTCCACACTTCCACTCAGTGTGAAAAAAGGTGAGGGTTCTGGACACAGCTCCATTGCAGAGGAAGGCACAGGTTTTATTTATTCTTCTAAAACTGCAAAAGACTCATTGAAGTGCAGAAGAACCACTGGAGTGCACTGAATGTTTTTTTTTCCTCACAAATAATTCAGACAAGAAAATTTGTTCCTTCAGCTGAAGTAGACACTCCAAAAGAAAATTCACTTTAGCAAGTAAGAATAGGCATCTAATGCTTTTCAATGTTAAAAAATCATTTGAAGTGGAGAAACATTAAGTTTTGTAAGAAGAAACTGCCTCTCTTCAAGAGGTATTTTAGGAAGCTGTAGTATACAAAAGGTCACAAAATACAAAATCTCGCCTTTCAAATCTGAAAACTTGCTTCATATTATATTCATACTATATTCAAAAGGCGTAAAACATACTGATGAAATTAAATTTCCTACTTATAATGATATATTGATTGCTTTTTATACTTACTTTTGGATTCATTATTTTCACTTGTGTAAATTATTTCCTGGAGATATCAACTGTGGTGTATATTCATTTTCATCCTCTACACAGCAGATGTTATTTTTAATCTTCTCCACCACAAACATCTTTAGGATTTACCAGATCTTTAATGTAACTTTTTCCTAGACATTTAGGAATTATCACTTCAAAACTCTACTTCCAAAAGGACAGCTCTACAGCAATGAGTATTTATTTACTTCCCTCAATCTGATGTAGAGCCCCAGCGATGGCAAGTGTGAAAAACTGCGTGCTTAAATCAAGGTGCAGTGAGAATACTTCTGAATTACTCTCCAAACTAGAAAAATCCAGCAATTTCAAAGTGTTGATCTTGTCTGAGCCCGGTCTGTCTGCCAAACATCAGATTAAACAGACCTAGGAAAGCACACCTGAGTTCAAACATATGCCAATGTCTTCATGGAATCATTTATGCTGGAAAAGACCTAAGATCATCAAGTCTAACAGTAAACGTGAAACTACAAAGTCTGTTACTAAACCACATCTCTAAGCACCACAACTACATTTCAAAATATCTCCACAGATGGTTGTGTCACACTCTTCTACATTATTTCGCTTATACATGGTAGGTGATAATGATACTTATCATCACAATCATAAGCTTCACTACCACAATTGGCTTCTTGCCTTTTGGTAATGTAATAAGATAGGTTTTATCTGTTAATCGGCCTTAGTCCACCAGTCTATCCTAAAATATTTTAAAGCTGTGAGAAGGGTGCTAATTACAGTGTAACTACTATCAAGACAAATAGCTACTACGATCTTCAAGGGGCTGCTTGATCTTGAAGAGTACAGTTGTCTGAACCTCCTATTCAGAAATTGCCCATAATTAACTTTTTAGAAGCTTCATAACCTTTAAACTACTTAGCAATTGGCAATACTTCTGTTTCAGAAGATCTGGAGGTGAAAAAAAAAAAAAGCAAACACAAAAAAACCAAACTTTTGCAAGGATTTTCTTACTTGAAGAGAGAGAATTAATTAAAAAAAAAAAAATCTTCCTCTGATAGATAATATTACCCCCTTAAAATTGAAAATTTACAGGAATATAAAATGCAATGCTCATACTTAACCTTCTGGCTCTCCTCTCTTTCCCCTCAAATCCCCACCCCTAGAAGAACTGAGCATTTCAGAGCTCTGAACTTCCTCAGCATCAATTTCAGTAACACCAGAACTTTTACCCTCAAATGGAAATTAAATAAAATGTTTAAACAACATAAGTAACAGTTATTAGACTATTTTGCATTTACTATTACAGCCAAACAAATCCTCTCCAAATTGTTCAAAATACGAAGCCCACATCCCAGAAGAAATTCTAAATAAAAAACAAAATTCAAGTCAAATTGAACATCTAAACATTGCTACTGACACATCATGATTTTTGTTAACTCATTTTATTCCTTTTTTATTATCATATCTTCTGAAAGCCACTAACTAAATATTCATGAGGTACAAAAATGAAAGTATGCTCATAGTCTTCACACACTTCCTGCTAAGTTTAGCTTGATGTGTTCTCTGAAAATTTGCTACTTGGCACTGTAGAAAGCCTGAAGTTTCCATGCTACCTTAGCTTTCAATTCTCCTATTTTTCCAGTGTCTAAACCTTCATATGCACAGTTCCTTCCCAGTTTTAATAAAATAGCTCTATAGTACTCAAACATATTCTCTCTATAATGTGCTGCTTGGAGCACAATCCCTGAAAAGAATATATTTGCCTACAGATTTTTGAAAGCTGAGCCAGTTTTAGATGTCTGCATCTCTAGTATAAGTATGTCCTCGCTTTCATTCTAGAGATGAGTGCTGCAAATATACCCCAGATCACACATGTGACAAAAAAAAAGGAACCTTTTTTTTAGAAATTTAGCCTTCAGTAGAGTCTGGAACAACTGTTTCACATAAACTAGGTGTCTCAGTACTGATATTTAAGTTAGATGGAGTAGCTGGTGGGCATTAAAACAGCTACACAAATGGATCCAAGATATCGCCAAAGCATATTTAATACTTAGGATAAAAGTTGGATAGATAGCCCTGGAAACAACTACTTATTTTTTCCACTGAGCAGGACAATGGCAACAGATGCATGCAGTATTCACATGGGCATGAGAGGAATCACTGTTATTGTGAAATATACTTTCACTTTACCTCTGATTCAAGCCTCACCATTATGCTAAGCCCCAGGCAGAAAAGTTGGGCTGTTGTGATACAAGCAAGGTAGGGAAGCATGTATTCCAGAAGGAACAATCTACATGGGAAGATTAGCCCAGGGAGGTTGTGGATGCTTCATCCCTGGAGGCGTTCAAGGTGGGGTTGGACATAGCCTTGGATGGCATGGTTTAGTGGGAGGTGTCCCTGCCCATGGCAGGGGGGTTGGAACTCGATGATCTTGAGGTCCTTTCCAACCCTTACTATTCTATGATTCTATGATTCTATGATTAGCAATCGATGTTTTAATCTGACCTTTAGCCCTGAAAGTCAAACTGAAGGAATCTATAGACAGCTTTGTGCAAGATATAATCTCTCCTTAAATGTCGACGTAAGGTAACAGATATATAGGAATATTTTCACAATAGAAAAATAAGGAAAGCTTCTAGGACTTAGCACAAACTTTAGTTTGAAATTTAAACAAAGTGATTATTCAATGCAATTAGTTTTTTGCTTCTACTGAATAAACTGAGGAGGCTTCTAACTTTTGAGTTTTCATGACTTATGAGCATAGAGTGAGTCTACTTCCTAATTACCATAAATCTGGGAGATTTATGCTATAAAGACATGTATATTCTGCTCTGTTAAAATTGTTCTATTTTTGTATCCAAAACAGTTAATCTGAAGGGGCAAATAATTGCTAGTTTAAAAAAATCCTTATATTTCATACTACCTCCTGTTGTATTTCAAGTTTCTTTTTGAAATTATTTAAATGAATAGAAATCAATTATCTAGGTTATAACTTCTGAAAGTTATGAAGAATAAAAATAGGATCGATGCTGGATATATTATTTTATTTAGCATATAATGCCTTTAAAGCTTCAAGTAAGCTGTCATGGAAACTGTTTCACAAGGTATCTTGGAATAATTCTAAAATAAGCTTTAATCAGAGATTCATATTGGAGCCCTAAATTACACTATCAAGAAAGAACATCTTAAATCCTTTCAAGGCTGTGGTATCCACTGCACAAACATTAAAGCTATCCAATTTGTAAAATCAGACTGTGATTTACAGCAAACCCTGCATAAACTGATCTCTCATGATGACCTGCTGAAATTAAGTCTATTACTTCAGCTTCAGCAGTCAAATAAAATACCATTCACTGCTGATATCAATAAAAAGCACAGCAGAGAAGTCTTAGCAGAGACCCTCAGATTTTTAAGCTCTCATTACTCCAGGGGCTGTCAGTTTAAATAAATACCTTCATTTTCCTTTAACTACATACCAGGCAAATGAGCCCTTCCTTTTTTTTTTTTTTTTTTTCCTCTTGTGGTGGTGGTGACAATTAGTAGAACCAAATACTTCATATACTCTTTTGTGTGTCCCACCATCAACCATAGAAGTGCTTTACAGATATTAGCTTAGTTTTACAGTATGCGTTTGAAGTAATGGCTGATAAATATGTCTGTGTTCTATTTCCAAGAATGGATAGACCTTATAAGTATTCATAAATCTGCTTACCCAGTGTGCCTGTGCAAAACTGATTCTTTTTCTTCAGAATAGTTAGACTATTGCAGTCTGTGACCTAGCCAGTGTCTCCCTTAAGCAACCAAAGCGAAACACCCCACCAAGTGACTACCTGCAGATTATTTGTCTCAAATTCATGCAATCTTTGGAACAGAAAAGAATGCCACTGAGTACTCCCAGGAAAACACCTGGCTGACTTAACTACTGAGTCATGTTTCTTTTCCTGCACACTTCCTAATTGCTGCAAAAAGTCAGGCAGTGGCTTTATAATTAAGCTTTCCCCAGAGTGGATACAAATTGATTTGGGTACATTAAGACACACAGTATAAGACAATAAAATAATAATTAAGCCTATGCATATAGATAATGGATTAAGACCACATAGGCAGTTAACTCATTTTTAGCAACTTTGGAATGCTTGGCCTACAACCTCAGGAGTAAATTTTTGTGCGTTAATCTGCTATTTTTAAAAAGTGACTTCAATAAGCATTAAATCAGGTTCTAACCTATTGCAATCCACCAGGGTAAAAACAGGGCTAGAAACTCTAAAGCCAACACACCCCTTGTTCAAGCAGGAATGTTGGTAGCAGTGCTTGCTTATCTTCTGCTTAGAAAAGTACTTCAGGGAAATGACAGACCTTAGCAGTGGGTTCCCTGTTTTCAGACAAGAGGCAACAGCAAGATTTTGAAACCTCAAAGTTGATTAGATGCATTGTTGATGTCTCTTACTGGGACTGATTTTTGCCTAGCTTCTCCCTGAAGAAACTGTTCCAGATTACCTTCATGTTCCAGCTTGAGCCGCTTCTTGCCCCAAGTTCCAGTTCCACCTACCCATGTTCCTCAGAAGCTTTCTGTAAGGACTGATGACTAAGCTTTTCCTCATAGATAGGCTGGTTTGCCCTTCAGCACACAGAAAACTCCCTCTCAGTAAAATCCAACTTCTTTTTTTTTTTTTTCTTCAAAATTTCAGTGCATTTTAATTCTTTTCTAATATTACAGAAAAAAAAAAAAAATCCTCCTTTTCTTTTTATCTCTGGTAATTCAGTTTGGAAAATCTCATGAAAAAAGAGCAATCTTAGGGTTAGGAAATTTAGGCCGAAAGGTAGAAGACAAATATGCCTCAAACCAATATTTTACAGTGAAAGGATACATTGTCTCCCTTATTACAGGTGATGCTGCTCAATCAGATTTTCTTGTCTATCTAAAGCCTTTTAATATATACAGAACAATTTAAATTGATGCAGCTTTTAATTATTCTTGCACCCAGAATGTATTAACCCAAGGTCAAGACTCATGAGAGAAAACAGATGAAGTCTTGCCTGAGCTTTTATCCATTTTGGAATATTTATCTGTAATATTTTACATTGGTTACTTGTTTATATTGGTAATAATTCTGTACTAATAGCTATAGTCTTTAGCAGTATATTTTAAGCATCTAGGAACTGTCACATGTTACAAACGATGCAGGTTTTTTCATCTTCAGAATATGTTAAGGAGCTTTCCTTATCTTGCCACATCCCAAATCCTATACTGAGAAAAGTGTACTTTGAAAATTACATGTAGTATGTAAACCCTTTATACCAGTAACACATCTTGATTTTTTAAATATGTTCAACAAACCCAATATTCTTAAACAATTATGTCTTATATCTTTTATTCTGAAACTGAAAGCCATTAATAATTTTTCTCCCTACATTAAAGGTATTTTGATAAGTATTCATGTCCAACTATTATTTCTTGGAGATTACCTTAACATAAACAGCTATGCTGATAAAGACATTTTACTTTGAAGTGACATTATCATAAAGTATTTCTTAGCACTAGAATCAAGCTTATAAAAATGATACTACTGAAAATGCCACCTCTTATTAGAAAATTTCCTGCAGAAAAAATGGGGAGGGGGATAAGAGAAAAATATACTCATGCCTGCACATGACAGTAGGATCGTGCCTTTTTTTGAGGAATACCTCACCTAACTCGGGAACAAAGCTTGGATGAAAGCATAATCTTGGACCACAAACTTACTGGTAGCAAAGATAAGTTTAAACTACTAGAACACTTGACACTTAGGTGTATCAACAAGTTGTACAGAAAATAATTCATGCTGTAAATCACAAGAAACAACAAATGCAGAGAACTAATAACTGTGGTTTGATATTTTACCATGTTTTAATGTGGATATTAAAATTTTACACTGTTGCTAAGATTTAAAATAAATAATGTATCTTACAAATATCTTTTTATATAAGAGAAGTAGTTGTTTTAAAAGAGCATGTTTCAAGGCTTTCCATTTTCTTCATGCTTCCAGTAGGATCAACATCTCTTATGAAACTTATGTTTTATGCCCTAATTTACCATTTAAAATATATCACTATTGAATATTACAACCATGCACATGTTGTACATCATTGTCACAAAAAGTATTATAATCTCCCTTAAAGTCAATTAAATGCCACAAAAGCTTTGACACTTTATTAAGTCTTCCTGATACTATTTTGACAACAACAGATAAAAATGGTATCTCGGTTCCTGAAAAGGGTTTTGTTCTATCTATGAATTCGTGTGTTCTTGTTAATTACCAAATTTATACAAAATTCAGTTCAGATGGAAAATAATTATTTTCATTAAAATATCTTTCATACATTTGTTCTTATGGGTAATCAGTGTATCATAAAATATTGAGAATGTAGCCTTACAAAAGAATGTATTTTTCCCTGATATTTGCCTCAGTCTGCTCTTTGTTAAACATGATCATATAAACTCATGATGTAAACATAATCATATAAACTTACTTAAGAACTTAGAGATAAGGTAGTAGAATATTAAGACTCTGTCACACACTAAATATTCAGGCTCTGAGGGATATGAAGCGTACATCCGAACAGTGCCGAAGATGTCATTTGCTTGCCAAGTCTACTAAATGTCAGCAGAAAAAAAGAGAGGATCAGCTTCTAAAATGCCTTAGCAATATATAGAAATCCTTACACTGACTTTACTGGATGGAAGTCCACTGAAACTGGGCTGAAACTCTTCCACAAAAGGAAGGAAAACTGTAAAAAAGTAACACTTGTTCTTTGTGATGTGCACTAGACAGCTGATACAGAATAAAACTCCAGTATTACTTTATTATGTAGGAACTTGTATTCTATTGCATCGTTTCATCTTGAAGTAAAACTATCAAAATTTAGGATCAAATAGAAATTAAAGGCTAGAATATCAAACACAAAAGGTTGCTGATAGTCTTTTTTCCAATAATGATATAGATACATGAATTTGGAACATGAGTTCTATTTTATAGCATTTACACTAGGATCAGTTTAAAACAAGGTTGATTCTTCAAAGTTTTCTGATATACTCGAAAGGTGATGTAGACAGCTCTGTTTCAAATTCAATGTTTGTAAACAGTTATATCATTTACTTCTGATTCAGAGTGAAACACCATCTGTATTAAACACAGTGCAAACAGCTTCTAACGAATCTGCTTTTCATAAAGAGAAAATCTGTTCCTGAGAAAAAAAAACATACAAAATAAGCTATATTTAGTAATCTTCTGATTAAATTAATTAAATGTCACAACAGCAAATATAGAAACTTGAAAAGAGACAAATTTTTATCAGTGTTTTGGTAGATAATGCTTACAACAGATTAGGGCTAAAAATCTTTAAATGTGTGCAGGAATGTTAGATGTCCAAACCACGTTATAATCAACTGCACATTAAACTCAATTATACTGCTGCTCTTCACATAGATGATCTGCAGTTTCATTGTAGAAGGAACTGACTCATCTCATGGAGCTCAGCCCATGAGGGTGAGCCAAGTTATCCATATTTGTTTTCCATAGAATGTTCACTTATGTCTGCATTTAAACATGAGTGAGCTACAGGATGAAAAATTTAACAGAAAAATAGCAAAGGATACACCTTTTCTTCAATCTCAGGATGGGATATCACCTCCAAAATCAGACTATAGATCTTTGTATTCCAGTGTTTCCATCATCTGTTACATTCAACTTAATGTTTCCCTAAATAAATTGAGCCCTCATACCACTGAGAACATTCCTAGTAGCCACCAGCACCAAACTACATTGACTTCAATTCAAATTTCTGTGAATTACCTTGGAAACTAAAATTACTAAAAAAAAAAACCAAACAGGATTATAGAAAGTACAATATAAGCAAACCACAAAATAATCAACTTGATAATCAGTTTGTTATGGGCAATGGAGCGTTACTGTTCTGTTTTCAGCTGTGATAGACTTAACTTTCTTCTTAGTAGCTGGTACACTGCTCTGTTTTTTTTAATTTAGTATGAGAATAATATTGGGAACACACTGATGTTTTAGTTGCTGCTCAGTAATGTTTACCCCGATTAAGGACTTTTCAGTCCTTCTCATGCTCTGCCAGCAAAGAGTGACACAAGAAGATGGGAGGGAGCAGAAACAGGACATCTGACCCAAACTAGTCAAAGGGGTATTCTATACCACAGCATGTCATGCCCAGTATATAAACTGCGTGGAGTTACCTGGAAGGGATCAGTCGCTGCTCAGGGACAGGCTAGGCATTGGTCAATAGGTGGTGAGCAATCCTATTGCATTTGTACTTTGATAAAGTACTGTGCGGCACTTGTGTTTCTTGCATTTTATTTCTGTCTTTATTATCTCCCTTTTCACTGTAATTATTATTACATTGTTATTATATTTTATTTTATTTCAATTATTAGACAATTCTTAACCCATGGGTTTTACCTTTCTCTTTTGATTCTTCTCTGCTCACACCACCAAAGGGACTGCAGCCCATGAAGGAACTATGTCAGAGCATGTTAAGAGAGTGAGAAGAAAGAAACAGCAGAACGAAACTGTGATATACTGACCATAAACTCCTGCACTGCTCATTGCCTCATTGAAGTGAATGGCAATTACAAAGGAGGAAGGGAGGCATCCAGAATCAAGATGAGTGTGGAAAAAGGAGAGAAAAAAGTTTTCACTAGTTTTGAATGTTTGGGGTTTTTTGTTAGCTTCCTAAGATCCAAATTAGTAATTAAATATTTATGCTAGTTGGCAATAAATTGAATTCCCCACACCAAGTCATTTTGGCTGCAACAGTAGTGACTGAAATGATTGAAGTAAGAAAGAGTTGACACATTGCTTGTCATATCTGAAGTGATCCTATCTGAAAAGTACTGTCAAAAAGGGTATTCTGTGAGATGGACATGGGAACATAGAAAATATTGACTTAAATTTGGTTGACCATTTTAGCCCACACTAGAGTTTCAAGAGCAAAATTTAAGAACCAAAACTATAATTCTGAGAACATAACAGGGATCAGACACAGAACTAATAGCAATGACTGGTTGCCACTGGCATCTGTTGTCTGAGAAGGAGGCATTCTTTTGATATTCTGAGTTGAAGTAGAAAAAAGGAGAAGCATTGAGTGTTTGGCTTACATTAAAAGAATTTAAGAAAACTGTAGTCCTTTAGGACACATCTCCATACGTATCAACTTGGAGCTCTGCAGCATGCCAAACATTTGTAATTGCATATACAGAGGTGTGTGCTGCTGTCTCCCTGTACCAACTACTCTTGTCTTATGAACATCCACAATCCCCCAAAACTGTTTCGTGGAACAAATCAAAATTGGGTAACCCAGGCTGATTCCACAACAGCTTGCTTTTGGCATTTCAAATGCAAGCAGCCAGATAACTAAAAGATATTTCCAAATACAAAAGCGGCCGTTTAACTGAATGTACATGTAAAGAGCTATGCTCATCCCCACAAAACTGTAGAAGGGCAATGTTTGTTCTTTTTAATGAATTAAGCTTGCTCCCTTCTGATTTAGCTTTAATTATTGACATTAACAGAAGCCTTATAGTTAATGAATGAAAAAAAAAACAAAACAAAACAAAAAACAACAAAAAAAACAGTATTTGGGAAACAAGGAAAATCCAAGAGAAAGGAAAACAAACACAAAATCTTCTCCAAGTGATCATTTATAAGAAGCCCAGGTGAGTGATCTTTAAATTGAGCACACACTAAAAAAATTTATCTGTTGAATTTACACCATCATATGCTGCTGAATTTACATTAATCCCTATGCTCCCTATATACTATAAAGCTGTGAATAACTCAACAAAAAATGCATTAGTAATGTACTTCTGCTAGAACTTACCTTGCAATGAGTTTACTTCAAAAAAGGAAGATCTTGCTTTTTGTTTTTCTTCACCATCCTAATATACACTTTCTATTGAAAATCAAAGGTCAAAACAAATAAAGATTCAGCAAATACAAAGGCCTTGAAATGTTAAATATGCATGACTAAGTCTGCTACTAAGAGTAAGTGCACTGAAGTTACTAAGATTCTTTAACTGTACTGAAGGTAAGTGTATGTAAACAGAATAAAGAACTAGGGATGAAAGATGCTTGTATGTTTACGTCCACCTGTAATACGAAAAAATCATACTTACTGTACTCTTGCATTTATTATTTTGGAAGGGATAGGCATTATAACTCTTAGTACATTTTCATTAAAATATTCCACACTAAAAGAGAGCCACAGAGAAATCTAAGAATTAATTGCATTGACCTATGTTTCAGATGCCTGGACACATAAAAAGTCTTTGACTGGATCTGTCTAGATCTTATTATAGCTGTTTCTCTCTTGCAGGCTCTTCTTTCAAGGCACAAAGGGGACAAAAGGCTTTCAATCTCAAAAGTCACTGTTTACTCGAACATAAAGTAAGATATTTCCTTCTTAAATAGCAATTTTTTTAACCAGGAAAGGTAGAACACAAACCAAAAATGTTTATTCAGAATCTCTCCCCCTTGTGCACTTCGTAATTATAGCAGGTCCTGGAGCTGGACCACTTGGTGTCTTTTTGAATTGCAGCAAGTACTGCACAATCCCCGAGAGCTTCATCCACCATAGCTGAGTCACAACCGACCAATGTCTGTCTATCTAATCCCTGCTTTCTCATGATTCTGCTGTATTGGAAATTGTAATGGTGAATCAATGTAGCATTAGCTGCTGCTTCAGTCCAGTTCACATAGGTAGCAAGTTTGAGCTCAGTGCTGTTGATATGCAGAATAGGATAGGACGACAGCTGCATTCTGTTACATTAAAATTTCTAGTTATATCTAGTTTGTAAAGTTAGACAAAAAGATAAAAAACACCAAACTTGGCAAATCATGACTAAAATTGAGTAAGGACTGATATTACATGACAGATGAATCCCACATATAAAAGGAAGCATGCAGCTCAAGGCAAAATTATCAGACAGCTGGCGTCCATTGAACCTTCAGTATGACTGTCTGGTTTCAATGTCAGCACAAATTTCTTTTTTGGGTTTTCATCAGACACATTGAAGTTGTTTGAAGCAATTCAGACAGAAATGGAATGTGGGAATGCTTACCTGCTTGCTGGTGACTAATGGCAAAAATGGGGAAAAAAAAAAAAAAGCATGTTCTCATGTGAATGTCTAACAATGGATGTTTGGGGTAAGTTTTCATTATCATGCTCAAAACCTCGCATACCATGCTTCACTGTACGAAAAGATCTGTGTGATTAAGCTTTGAACTCATAAAAAGAACCCCTTCAATTTCCCATTACAAGAGTGTATGTCATACTATAAAACTGATTTCAGCTTCATCCTATTCTTTCAGTGTCTTTGTTAGCTAAGAAATATTCTCTGTTACTCACTACTTCTATAATGCCATTAAAACAGATTATACTATAGAGAAAGATGAAAAAGGTTATACATACTGTATTTGCATTTATTTTCTGAGATTGAGTGCAGGAATACCTACTCTTATAAAACATTTTTTGGTTGTCAACTTGTTCTTTATTGTTTTAGAATAGAATTTATTGTTTTAGCATAGACTTTCAATCTTCACAGTATTTTTACTAAATTGGGTGAATTCAGTCTAAAATTTCAAATTATTTGTGATTCCAGAAGTGTTGTATCCCTTCCAGTCAGGCTAAGTAGTATTAAAGTGTTTTCATTAAAAGTAATAGTGCATTCTATTAGTTCAAACTAACATTTATGTAAGAAACAAATGAAGCTTAAAAATCTTTCTGACCTATAGGACTGGTGACATGGAATGAAAGTCTGGTTAACAGACACTTGCTTGCACTTCTTTTAGGCATCGAGATTCCTAGAATAGTAATACTGCTGACAATACTCAAGTAGACTGTCCAGTCAATACCTGGATCACAGACTTTTCCAAATGAGACTTGCCGATCAGGTAATCTGAAACTGCAAATTCTTAACTAAGATATTTATCCTCACAGTTATTTAATTGCAGTTTTACTGGTTTTCAACCATTGACCACTAAATAGGTATTTTGATTAAATATTTTCTATAGTGAACTATTTTATCAGTCTATGTCTGTGATTGAAATAATCAAAAATCCTTGCAGTGCTGTATTACTGAGCTGATGAACTACAGACACTCTAATTGCATTGCATAGTTACGCTTGTAGGGCATCAGTTGAACCTGATGCTTCCAGAACTACCACTTCTTTAAGCATGCCCCAGGCACTGTCCCAATTTTCCCCTTTCTTGCATATACATGATTGTTATAAAAATTTATGTAGGCTAATTTCTTCTGCCCTTACAGCTGTGCAATTCTATGGTTTCCCTGCAATGACATTTTTTGTTTGTTGCTGGTTTTTTACTTTCGTTTTTTTCAATTCCGTCTCTGTTTTACATCTACAGAATTCTTCATCTTAGAAGTGAAACATCAAGACTGGAACAAATATGGCCTTTTTATGCATGGTAAACAAAATTCATGGAGCCACAAGAAAGATCAGATCTTGCTTATCAAGGATGTTCCTTTGCAAAATGGGCTACAGGGTAGAAGGAAGAGTCTATGCATAAGTTCTGCATAGATATAACTTGCTGTAATAAAAAAGGGGGAGAAAAGGGATCATTCTGTCTTGAAAGTCTAAAATTGGACATATCAAATGCATGCTAAGCATGCCGCTATTAGACACTAACATTCAGTCACTCTTGGTTTTCCTATTCTTTTAAATATTAAAGCAAATAAAGCCAGAGAGACTGACTTCACAGATTAATATTGTTTTAACTCCCAGCACACTTACTTGGCAGCTAGAAAGGCTGTGATTCCCATTCTTGCTGCATATAATTTCTTTAATGAAATATGACAGTGCCATCAGTTATGAGAGAAACCAAGTCCAGACCATTGCATAACATGGCTGTTAGTGGCTTGTCACCTACATTGAACACAGATACTGCAGTAGGAAGGACTGATGCTATTTCCAATCTTAATTTGAGGTCATTCAAATTGAAATACTTGAACCTCCTCCTTGGTCAGCTGTGAGATGAAACTAGGTTACTCAGTGCCTTAATCAGTCCTTAAAAGCCAACAAGTATGAAAGTTGCACAGCCTTTGTAAGCAACCTCTTCCACTGTTGGACTCTTCTCACAGTGAAGAAATTTTTCCATATATCCAGTCCAAACTTCGCTTGTTTCAAACCATGTCCCTCACCACTGTCTCCTGTAAATCTCTCATTCCACTTGTTTACTTACAAGCACAGAGACAAAATATTTGTTTCAAACTGAATGAAATCTGCATGTCACCAGCCTCTGTTCAGGCTTTTGTCCACGATGACACCTCAGATTTTTGGTTCAGCATGCAAGATTACTTTAATTAATACACTCCGAACTTTCTTTTTGAGAACTGACCAAAGCTGTCGGTGATTCACACAGCCTATGTGAAAGGGAGCTTATAAAAAACAGTATAGTAAAAGATACTGGTTGACTTTGGCTGCAGCTAAATGGGATGGGGATGGTCTGAATCACTAAGTTAACTATACTATAATACTTTTTAATGAGAGCTGCACATTTGTACAGCTCCTGAGCCCTGGTAGTATGTCAAATGCAAAACTAATTCTCATATGAAGAAAGATATTAGAAACACTCCTAAAGCAGTTAATTTTTCTTTAAAATCTATTCTTATGTAATCAAAGGAGAGCCACGGCAGAATCAATAATGAATTGCAGAGTCACTCATGTTGGAAAAACCTCAGGGAGTCTCTAGTTCAACTACGCTCAAAGCAAGGTCAGCTCCAAGGCCAGACCAGATTGCTAAGGGCTTTATGAAGTCTGCTCTTGAAAACCTCCAGGACAGACATTCCACAACATCTCTGTGATGCCTGTTCCAGCACTTGTCTGTCCTCATGGCATTCCTGCCCCTTTAAATTGGATCTTCTGCCTCTTTCAATTTATACCCATTATCCCTTGTCCTACTGTGAGTCACATCTGTAAAGACCCTGGTTCCTTCTTGAAAACCTCCCCATAGCCACTGGAAAGCATTGATTATATTCCCTTTGCAGCACACTTCCCCTTTTCTTCTCTAGGCTAAGTCCAGTTCCCTAAGCCTTTCCTGGTGAGTCATGTGCTTAAAAGAATAAGTCAGATGCAACTTCAGCACTAGGACACAGTGTCATGGGTTCAGCAGCAGCAGTCAATTTTTTCTCCTTCATAGTAGCTGGTGCAGTGCTGTGTTTTCGACTTTCAGTCTGGGAACAGCGCTGATAACACCGATGTTTAAAGTTACAGCTTAGAATGCTTTGGTCTGACCAAGGACCTTCTAAGTCTCATGCTCTGTGAGGGAGGAGGGGAAGCCGGGGGGAAGCAGAGACAGGACACCTGATCCAAACTGACCAAAGAGGTTATTCCATGCCACAGCACATCATGCCCAGGATGTAAAAAAAACTGGGGGCCGGAACCCGGAAGAGTTTTTGTTTTAGTTCACAGCTCGGTGTCGGGTGGTGAGCAGTTCTATCCTCTTCCCTTGTATTTCTCGTTATTATTATTATTGGTGGTGGTGGCAGTGGTTTGTGTTGTACCTTGGTTGCTGGGCTATTCTTGTCTCGACCTGTGGGAGTTGCATTCTTTCGATTCTTCTTCCCATTCCTCCCCCACCCCCCCCACTTTGAGTGGGGGGGAAGAAAAGCTCTTCCCTTGTATTTTTCTCTTGTCATTATTATTATTGGTGGTAGCAGTGGTGGTTTGTGTTACACCTTAGTTGCTGGATTGTTCTTATCTCAACCTGTGGGAGTTGCATTCTTTCGATTCTCCTTCCCATCCCTCCAGGAGCGGAGGGAAGAAAGAGGGGGAAGTGAGTGGGTGAGCAAAACTGTGCGTGGCTGAGAAGCTTAAACCACGACACACAGACCTTAGTAAATAATATGCAGAAAGTTAGCTAATCCTGCCTTATATTCAGTGCATGATTTTCTACATGAACCTTTAGTTTTATTCTGTAACTCTCTGAATGTTCCTGAACAGCATCACTAATTCTCCAATTCCCTTTGAATTTTGAAGGATAAATTTTTAGAGCTTTTCTTAATTTGAAGTATGTTTGCAATACAAGAATAACCTTGTTCCATAAACCAACAGCAAGTATATTTTTCATACCTCCCAGCTTTAATACTGGATTTAATGAACTTCAGATTTCAGGCGCTTATTTTGAAGTTCTGAGATGCAATTGTCATAAATTAAAGCTTACTTGTTTTGTCAACGATAGTTTTCAAACCAGCTTGCCTGTAAATCTAAAAAGTACCGAGTAGTATCATTCTAAACTCTAAATGTCACTGGATGTTAAGTTGCCTCTATTTATAAACTGTATAACTTATAAAAAATGCTTTTGCTTTTTAATTGGCTTTTTATTGGCTGTTAGGAGTCAGAGCCCTACTGTGATACTTAATCACAAGTTGAGAAAGTTTACCACATTCACTTTCAGTGTTTGGCAAAACCCAGGTGAAAACCTACCAAGGTCCTTCTCATGTTTCTGATCTGTTTTCATCACCTCTGTCTGACTGGTGGGGAAATCTAAAAGGATATTTACGTGGCCCCACATATAGTTCACCAGATTTCATGCAACCATGATAGAAAGGCAGGGACTGAATATCAGTCCGCACACTCAGAATGTAAACAAGCTTCGGCATATAGTAAACAGACTGTTTAACCGTACATGTGACTGTGAAATGTTAAGTAAAACACTGAAAGTCTAAGTTTAGAACTTCTCGTCAAAGCCATTGCTTTCCAATTAAACTGTCCCATTACCCTGGTTTCACTGTCATTCTGAACCTAAAAAGAAAAGTACTGGATATACGTGTGTTGTGTTCAGAGAGGGAATTGCTGGAAAGGGAATAGAAGGAAGATACAGAGAATCTGGAGACTTAAAATGTGAAATGCTTTGATTTTGTTTAGGTGGAAAGCCAATTTAGGAAGAAATTTCTAGCCAAATGTAATATTATTCTATGAAAAAGTGGAAAATTGAGATTTTTAAATATGGTTGCATAGGCAACACAAAGTTCCTGGTTGCATTGTACATAGTCTGAAGCAATTATTGATAGCTTCACTATAGGACTGTCTTGGAAAATAAGAGTAATCTGCTTGAATCCCGCCGGGTTCCTTCCAAATGCTGTAGTAAAGGACTGGGTGCTTCATTGTGCTGAAGGGAAAGTATTCTTTGCAAGGAGAGAAGTTAAATACTGAAACAGGTGCACAGAGAGGCTGTGGCATCTTAATCCGTAGAAATGTGAAAGTAAATAATCAACTGGACAAGGCTCTGAGTGTCCTAATGTGACTTTGAAATTGATCCTGCTTGAAGTAGTCTTATGGTGGGTTGATTTTGGCTGGCTGCCAGACCCTTACTCTCTTTTTCACCCCCTCTCCCCAAAAGAACAGGGCAGAGACAAAAATAAAAAGTTCTCCAGGGTTTAAGATGAAGACAGGGATATTACTTATCAGATACCATGAAAGATAAAACACATTCAGCATGAAGAAAATGACAATTAAAATAGCGTTAGATAGTGAACAAAGACAAAAAAAAACAACTTCCCCCACCCCAGCTTTCTTCCCAGGCCCAGCTTCATTCCATCTCCAACTCCTCTACCTCACCCTCATCTCTAGCCCACTGAACAGCACAAGTGGCATGTGGAGCTGCAGTCAGTATGGAACAGCTCCTCTGTGTTGGACCTTCCTCCTCACGCTCCAGCCGGGGGCCTCTCCAGGGACTGAAAATACCTGCTTCAGCACCTCTTCCCTCCTTTTTTCACCTTGGTGCATAAGGGAGGCAGGCAGGACCTGATGGTACTCAAAAGTAGTGTATTCTATGATGAATCTGACTGCTTCAAGCCAATAAGACGTATAAGGCACAAGTAATTATTAAAAGTTCTTTCAGTTTGATTATCTGTAACTTAACATGGGTACAGTCAGTTCTGTTTTTTATCAGCTTGTGAACTGCACATCCGTATAAAATACTTATTTGCTAGAATGGATTGTTACTTTAAATTTCAAATTAGTTTAAGATAAAAAATAACAGCTTTAAAAACAAATGTTGCAAAGTAAAAATATTTGTGCTTTCTTTCTGACTAGGACTCTGCAACAAAGATAAAACTGTAATGCTTAAAGTACCTGTATCAAAGGCCCCCAAAGCATTTTAAACACTGTCTTAACTTCATGATTCAGTTTGCTATTAACATTACTGACGTCTACTGATGGAAAGATGAAAGTCGTCACACTAGCAGCTCTAGACATGATATAAGGTAAGAGAAATATTGTTCAGTTTAAAAATCAAAAGGTATACAGATGAAGGCTTGCAATAATAGCTGTTTGCATTGAGCAAAAAAGAAGGCTAACTGAGCTGTTTTGTGCTGACTATTCTAAAAATATCAAATAATCTCCAAAATACAACTTGAATTCTTTAATTTTTAACTGAATATTAAATTGCAAACCAAACACAGGTAGGGAAGACAGCAAATTGCCAGAATTTGATTACCATGTGTAATGACAGAATTCATAAAAGGATACTACTTGAAGGGAAGTTCCTGATTTGCACTGGATGGGGAAAGGCTTGTATGGCAAGAAAGCTCTGTCTTCTGAAGAAAAAGAACCAGAAGAAAGCTACTTGTGGTACATGAAACATCAGCTATGAGCATTATATTAATGTAATATTCTTTATTCCATCATGACACAAGCAGCACCTTGCATCTATGGGGCAGCTTATTGCTTCTTTCCCCAGGATATAAATAACTGTCCTGAAGCATAGGCAGGCAGCAAGCTCTGCTGCAGGCACATGCTCAGCAATTGACAGAGTTGGGCTACTGCAGTATAGCTTTCTGAGGCTAAACTTTGAACATGGGAATTCACTAGCATTTTCCTCTTCCTTTTCAATTCAAGGCTAAATTGCAAAAGAGCTGCTAAATGAACATTGCCATGGATGTAGAAAATGCTGTTATAGTCTGGAAGTTGTAAACAAGCTCTGCCAAAATTTTCTTTCTTTTTTGGACTTTTTTTCCCCCTCAGCAGTCTTTGCATTTCCTCCACAGATAAGCACTATATGCTTTGGATGCAATTAGTACTCTGTTCTTGCTAAGATATTTAGCCATACTGCCTATCTACAATCTCCCACAAAATTTTCCTAGACTCATTGCCATTTTAATTTGTAGTAATATGCAATGAATTTATCAGTTGACTAAAAGTTCTAGGGAAATATTCTCTTCACATGAAACATCCATTTTTAATTTGCTATCAAACCCAAAGATTTTCCACTGAGTTAGCTTGTGCAAAGATGTTGCTAGGCAACCAGGATTATTTTTCCTATCTTAGTTCAGCAATGAAACATATAAGTTTACCAGCCTGAACCTTGCAGGAGCTTTTGTGATTTAATTAAGTCTCTAATGTTTATAATCCCTTGTCACTCATACCTCTGCACTCTCATTTCTTTTCGATAGAGTTTCATGCAGGTGGACACAGATGGAACAGTTCTCAGGCTGCCTGCTGTATGCACAAGTAATGGCAAATTATCTGGATTCATAACTTAGGAGGGAGCTATGTAAACACACAGAGCTTTTCAATAGCTTTCTATTTTGTGAAACAATGCATCATAAGTCACCAGAGTGAACTTCAAAAGTCAAACGAAGAACAGCTGCTGGTTTTAGTGTTCTCAGTGCATAGATATTTCTAGATTGACTAAATTTTTCCAAAAATCATAATAGCAATAGTTTTCTATGAACAGTACCTTACCTGTCCCCCACAGTTTATTATTTCACATTTAAAACTGGACACATTCCATATTTAGAAGCCTCTGGTTAAGTGATCTCAAATAATTTTACTCCTTATAGATTGCTTCTTATCATTCAGCAGTAAATTTTTGTATGCAGACATGTATCCAATGCAGTAACCACAAATATAGATTTAAAAACAAAAGGTTCAGCATATTCAATGAGTCATAAATTATATATAGCATTTTCAAAATGGGAGGGGAAGATGGGTCGGCCAAGCAGATGACTATATTCCATTTAAAATCAGAGGAGTTAAGCAGCAAAGAACAAACTAGCAAGTTATAACAAATTATTCCCTTCATGACAAGAAGAAATCACTATAGGACAGGTAAGACAGTACTGGCAAGAAAGTCTCTACTTTGGTGAATAGTACTGCTATTTCAAAGGTTCTTCAGCTCCCATTTTATCAGCAGAATGATAGATTTGCATGCTGATACCGTGTTTTCTAGGCACGTAAATTCTGTGACAGCTTCTACTGCAGACTGACTTCAAAAACAGTCCCCAAAAAACATTTTTTGGTTAACATAACAGATTCCTTAACTGCTGAATACATGCAAGTCATTAAACGTTGCTGGTTTTTTGTACCAAAAAAAAAAAACAAACAAAAAAAAACCAACCAAACAAAGAAAAAAAAACAAAAAAAAACAAACCAAAAAGAAAGGTGGACTTACTATTATTCTCCCCCGTGTTTTTGAGCCTCAGGAACTGAAGGTAGAAAACACCCATCTTTCAGAATAGCTGATTAAAAAAAAAAAAAAATAAATAAAAGAACTGTGTTTTTCCAGTTAGACTCCAAATAGCATTTTCTCTCCCACTCAACACTTCATTTTTAAATCCAAAATTATCAAAGTAAAAACCCCCAAACATTGCGAGCTACAGAAATAAATGGAGTTAGCAGTATTTAAGTAAAGTTTCATGGGGATTAGGTAAGGGAGGAAATTCATCAGGAATATTCCACCCCTAAAGAAATATTTTCAGTCTGAAACAAAATAGACAGCCCTACTATAAAATGATGTTACATTTGTTATTCCAGTAACTTTGAAGAGCTAATTTGGAATGTAACAAAGGTAATGTTAAGTGAAAGCAGTGCCTGCCACAGCATCTAATGTAGTAAGTTCAGTGGCTATGTTGCCCAAAAAGAAGTGCATGTCAGAGGCAAGAGAGACCTGAGGGTAGTTACACAGAAAGATAATGGACAATGGCAGAGGATGGTTTAGAATGCCAAACAATTTATTACTTCAACTCTGCCTCTGCTATTTATGCAGAATACGATAATTAGGAATCAGCAATTTAGGGACAGAACAACCCTCTTTTTTCCATGCATGGCATCCAAATCCAGGCATACTGAAATAAGATCCCAGATTGCTCTGAACCATTGCACAAAAATAAGCCAGAATGGACAATTAAGAAAAAGGATGTTACTGGAACATGGAACTTTACTGTCCTGTTTGTTATGCCAAAATGATTGGAGAAATATTCACCACCTTTATACCAGCAAGGAATTTGGTATCTTTGTCTGCGTTGCTGTGACTGTAAGAACATTATCCATTGAGCTCATTTGTTTTCTGCAGCAAAAGGGATGTGAGCCTTACTTTGATGCTCAGGTTTTTTTATTATTTTTAGTAACTTCTGGCTACATTTCATAGTGAAAATCATTTAAAATTTTAAGGCTATGTAATTTTGCTGTCCTACAAATAATATGGCAAACTGCAAGTAAATAAAAGCAACACCAGCTACAGGGGCTATCTCTAGTTTGGGTTTTCTTTGCATGGCCACACACAGCATTATTCTGCTGCACTGGTGTAGCATGTGTTCCTGATTTCTGCTCAGGCAATCAACCAGTTGAGTCAATTTTTTCCAAACACTCAGATTCATCTTCCATCTTTAAGACAGCACAAATACAGGGATAGCCCAGAATGATGTAAAGCAAAGAAAAAGTTTTTCTTGAGGTCATGTTCAGATTTACACATTTATTTAGAGAATCATCCTGACTTCCAGCCATGCACAAGCACATGCATGCATTTCAGCATGGGTCAGACCCATGGTATGTATAAACTGGCAAAATCAATTACTTAACCTCTGTACAATTTAAACTTGCAAATAATTATACAGTGGGCCATATCCTACTAAGAGTGACTGAAAACTGCAAGACCAATTGAAAAGAAGAGAGAAAAAACTAGACTTTCATTTATTTTTGCATCAAATATCACAGAACTATTAAGTGGTGCCATGTGAACAGCTAGTAGAATTTCCAAATAGGTGGAGCTGCTCTGAAGCCTTGAGATCACAACATCGTCCTTGTGGCTCCTTAAGTAAAAATGGTGAAGGGAGAGATATGCACAGTGTTGGAAAGGTATTTGGGAGAATAAGAATTGAGCAGTAGAAGCAACAGCCTCTTCAGAGTAGCAGCAGCCCAGTGGAGTCCTCGATAAGAAAGACAAGCCAGGACAAATGTACCCTGCTGCCTAGTAAAGCCATCAGTGTCATTCCTTGTTCATTTAATGTCTGCAGGCAGCCAAAATGCCGCATGTAGTTTGTTAAAAGGAGATGTTCCTAGCCCTCATTCCCATTCAGTTCACCTGTGCTGGAACTGCTGTCATGGCAGCAAGTAGTCTGAACTCAAGATTTATTAAAAAGCAGAAGCTGAAAAAAGTGCCCAGGACATCATATAGTGAGGTCCTAATGCAGACATTAAAAAAAATAAAAAAAAAAAATAAAAAAAAAAAGGCCACTTTTAAATTTGTTTTCTTGGACACATTTCTCTTCCATGATTATGCCAGACATTTTACAGAAATAGTTTATATAGCGGAATGACAGAAATTTTCATTGAAACTAAAAGTATCTAGTCACTGATCTATCCTTTTGTTTTTTCCAACCATTTGCAGTAAGAGCCACCAAAAATCCCAAACCTGTGAGCCAGGACTTAATCACACAGTGTGTTATACAAAAATAAATTAAGAGTCTTTCATGGCAGTTCCTGGAGTACAAAAAGCTATTTTCAACTGCAGGAAAACTTTAAGCAACAAAGGGAAAAGACAAATTTCCAAGATTCATAATCCCGTATTTTAAGGCAGGGTATACTTAATGATTCAATACCACCATTAAAATGTGGGCAAATTATCTGCCATAAGTGACATAACCAACAAGTTACTTTTCATCGCTTCACAGGTTGTCAAGACAAATTCACCTAAATTTCTCAATGAAATCATCTTTAACAGCTACAACAGTGACTTTATTCTATAACTTTTTTTTAAGCAGAGCTTTTCCATTAATTCAGTTGCTTGGATTACTGGGGAAAAAAAAACAAACAAAAACAAACAAACAAACAAACAAAAAAAAAAACACACCAAAAAAAATGAACAAAACAAACAAAAAAACCACAAAACAACCAAAAAACTCTACAACCACCAACCCCGTCCTTCTCCCCTCAAAAAAAAAAAAAAAACCAAACAAAAAAGATAACAAACCAAATCAAACAAGCAAACCCACAAACCCTCAACTTAAAATACTAACTTCCCCATGGCTTGCAATATTCAGTGAAATTGTACATATATTTGTTGTCTTGGCTAAGAAAAACTTCTTTACTTTGATTATATATATGGCAAGATGTTGTCCTGAGCTAAGAGATGCAAAACAATGTGTTATGAAGCTAAAATTAGGGAAAAGTTGATGCATTCTGCAGAATTAGCCATAGTGAAATCTCTATCTGTAAATTTGAACCCTGCAAAAAATTCATATTGTGTAACAGTCTAGATTACTCCCTAGGAGATATGGATCTAAATAGGTTTGGAGATATACCTGTCTGAAATCTTAGTTTAATTGAACAAAATGGAAAAAGTCAGAATTAAATGTCTTGATCAAAAACATAAACCAAGCAATTGATGTTCCTGAAATAAGTAGCACAGGACAGATTTTGGCAGCAGGAGCATTGCTTGCATTTAAAAACCTATCTAAAGCTGTTTTAAAAATAACTGGTCTGTCAACTTGAGTCAACCGTTTTATTTTTTGTAATCCTCTCATACTCTGTAGCATTTCTCTCCAAGGAACGTTTCTGGTGTGCTGTCATGTCATATTAGGGAGTTGATATGGTGATTATATATATTGGTGAAATCATTAAATTCAATCTTTATCCTAGGAGAAAGTGTAGCAAATATGAAATTGGACTCAACCTCTTGTGTAAACTGTAAAATACTTTAAAGTGCTGTTATATGATGTATGTCTTAGTTTCAAAACAATTTTAATTTAAGAGCAGCTTTTCAGTGAGCAAAATTACCTTTTTGATGTCAATGTGAGAAGTTAATGCTATCATAACATACTTAAGTGAAACACTTTATTTAACGCCTCTGGATGTCAGTTGGATATTTAATTGTTCGTTTTGATTACTTTTTCAAAGCCATGTGAGAAGCATGGCCTTCACAAAGGGTCATATATCTACTCTCAGGTTGCCTAGCATAAAATATATGTATAGAAAATTTTGGTTAAGTGATCAAATATCTGCTTTTATTTCTTTGCACCAGAGCACCTGCCATGCTTCAGTCCCTTGGAATTTAGGAGTCCATGATTTATTTTCCTGTTCACAGTTTCTCTTCTAAGCTTCTCTGATCTCTCACAGCAGGTTGGAAAAAATAAATATGGTCTTTTCTGCCATAAACCTAGTTAACTTCTTTAGACTTGTCCAGATCTAAGCTAGGACTCTTTCCTAACAAAACCACATTTCTGCTTCTTTCTGCTACCCCTATATTTTCTGCAGATTGATCTCCTCGGTTTCAGCCATTTTGTTACTACAGATCTGGAAATATATGGTCATGGCAGGCTGGGGTTCACATCACATGCTTCAGGAATTTCTTCAGCAAGAAACTTAAAATCAATTTACCTTATCTACCAGCGTATACTACCTGAAACTAAAGCACTGCATTTCAGCAAATTATATGTTAGGATAATATTATTTATCTACACCATTTGTTTCTCACTTCACAAAATACAAGTATTTCAGATCAGAAAAAAAATAAAGTCATTATACCTATATCCTTCATCAGCTGTTATATATAAGTTACTACTTATCTAAAGATTTTATCAACAACATGGATTAAATTGTACCTACTACTAAGCATGGATTGAAACAGCTGTAGCACTTGAATAATAATTGTTCTGTTGTCTTTTAAATACACTTCCTATCTCTCCAGTAAGTGTATACGTGAATGTTTCAAATGTGAATAACAGATGAATTTGTTATAAACATTATCAAGTAAATCTAACATCCTTCACACAGAGTGATTTTCCAAATGAGAACAGTATGCATATACATTTAGGATAAACATTTCAGGTCTGGAATATGCAAAAAAAAACCCCCCAAAAAAAAAACAGACAAAACAAAACACCAGACTGGCCACAAACTAAGAGAAATGAACTAGCAATAGTAATGCTTTACTTTGATGGACCATTGTCCAGTTGTAAAGGAAATTTTACTACAGTTGTCTTTTTACTATTCTGTCATAACATGCTAAATGTTTTTTGGGGTTTTTTACTAAAGCCACAAGTAACAAGAAGGTGAATGTCCAGCTTTAGAAAAATATTAACCAATTTAAAAAAAATTGCTCTTAATTTTGATTAACATAGCATATGGTATGCTACTGTACCAAAAGCCAGGAAGTTATTACAACAGACGGGACAGAGGCTAACAGTGTGTAAATGTAAATGTAAATGTACTCAGAGTCTACTAGCAAGCTGTAATAAGAACCAAAACTTTGCTTTTAGTTGAGATCCCAGTACTTATGGTACAGTAAGCCTCAGTGCATAACGTATAAGCAGAAAGAGATGCTTCCAGTTTTTTCTCTCCTTTTGCAAGATCTCGGGTCTGAAAGCACAATTTTACCTTGTGCTGAGAGGCACTTGCTCAAGGGGGAATGAAGGTGATGTCCTTCATCTTTACTGTTGATTGCAATCCCTTTGTGGATGGAAAAGTAGAGCAAGAAAGTTACGATAGCGGATGTAGAGTTACAGTCTACAAAGGTAATAATCACCCATTTTTTTAGTTGTGACTGAATCGAGACTAGTGATTCAGGGTGTAGAAAATTACATAAGCAAATGTTAAATATTAGCTACTGAATGCGTTATCTAAACAGCTTCACACATGGACATACAGAGGACATAAAAAAAGGAATCTAGATTTGCAAAGTGAGAACTTCAGTTTTCTTCTTTAAAAAAAAAAAAAAAAAAAAACACCAAATTATTTAAGATTACTGTGTAACAGCTCTTTATTTTTTAATAATCATTTTATACTCTTCCTGCTAGTGCAAAAATTTTAGTTGTGTAATGTTTATCTGAAACAGATGTCTAACACTTATCAGCAATAAATTAGACTGTGAACCATATAAGCATTCTCTAATGAGCTCAGTTATACTAAATTAAACAATTCAGCTTGTTACCATTCTCATCCCCAAAGCTCTGTTTGAAACTTTGCAATTCATTCATTCATTAAAAGAAATGAAACCCTACTAGATTCAAGAAATAGGCTTCAGGTGGTGAGTTTAAAGTAATAAGAAAGACTAAGTGACTTGCTTAGCCTGAGTTACATTTGGTCCCCAAAACTTTCAACTTCTGTAAATTATTTTCAAATAAGCAGACACATTTCTGTCCAGAATTACTCTACTAACCTTGCTTGTATTACTTCTCAAAAAGTTAGCGTATTTGTATATACACATGCATGTATCCTCATTATAGTTGTCTCTAAGCAAACTAAATGAGGAATAAATCGAAAAACAGGCCAGGTAGGTGGGGAGGGGGAGTTGCTATTTATGTTAGGGATAGGCTAGAGAGTATGGAACTCTGTCTGGGGACAGGTGAGCAGTCGACAGAGAGTTTGTGGGTCAGGGTTAAAGGGAGAACAGCGATGGGTGACATTATTATGGGGATCGGTTACAGACCACCTGACCAAGGGGACTTTCCGGACGAAGCACCCTATAGACAGATAGAAGCAGCCTCAAGCTCGCAGGCCCTTGTTCTCATGGGAGACTTCAACCACCCTGATATCTGTTAGAGGGATGGTACGGGCCGGCACAAGCAATCCAGAAGGTTCCTCGATTGTGCGGAAGACAACTTCCTTCTGCAAGTAATAGAGGAGCCGACAAGGAGAGGTGCCATGCTTGACCTCATGCTCACCAACAGGGAAGGGCTGGTTGGGAACGTGATGCTCCAGAGCAGCCTTGATTGCAGCGATCATGAGATGGTCGAATTCGAGATCCTCAGGACTGTGAGAAGAACATGCTGCAAGCTCACTGCCCTGGACTTCAAGAGAGCAGACTTTGGCCTCTTCAGGAACCTGCTCAGTAAGGTTCCATGGGATACAGCCCTAGAGGGCAGGGGGGCCCAAGACTGTTGGTTGATATTCAAGGATCACCTGCTGCAGGCTCAGGAGCGATTCATCCCAACTAGAAGGAAGTTTAGCAGGAGGGCCAGGAGACCTCCTTGGATGGATAAGGACCTGCTGAGCAAAATTTGAAGGAAAAAAGAGGCTTATGAAAAGTAGAAGCAAGGTCAGGCGGCCTGGGAAGAATACAGGGATGTTTTCCGGGAAGCTAGGGACCAGGTTAGGATAGCTAAGGCCCACTTAGAATTAAACTTGGCTAGGGATGTTAAGGATAACAGGAAGGGATTTTACAGGTACATTGCAAATAAAAGACAGGTTAGGGACAATGTGGGTCCCCTCTGGGAGCTCTCGGGAGAACTGACTACCCTGGATTCAGAAAAGGCTGAGGTTCTTAATGACTTCTTTGCCTCAGTCTTCACCGGCAAATGCTCGGACCACACCACCCAAGTCTTGGAAGGCAGATGCAGGGACAGTGAGAATGATGACCCTGGGCCGATTGTAGGAGAGGATCTGGTTTGAGATCGTCTTAGGAACTTGAATGTACATAAGTCCATGGGACCTGATGAAATCCATCTGCGGGTCCTGAAGGAGCTGGCAAATGAAGTTGCTAAGCCACTGTCCATCATATTTGAGAAATCATGGCAGTCAGGTGAAGTTCCTGAAGACTGGAAAAAGGGAAATATAAACCCCATTTTTAAGACGGAGAAAATGGATGAGCTGGGGAATTACAGACCAGTCAGTCTCACCTCTGTGCCTGGCAAAATCTTGGAGCGGATTCTCCTGGAAGGCATGCTAAGGCACATGAAAACCAACAAGGTGCTTGGTGACAGCCAGCATGGCTTCACTAAGGGGAAATCCTGCCTGACCAATCTGGTGGCCTTCTATGATGGGGCTACGGAACTGATGGACAGAGGTAGAGCAGTTGATGTCATCTACCTGGACTTGTGTAAAGAATTTGACACTGTCTCACATGACATCCTTCTCTCTAAGTTGGAGAGACATCAATTTGATAGCTGGACCACTCGGTGGATAAAGAACTGGCTGGATGGCCACACGCAAAGAGTAGTGCTCAGTGGCTCAGTGTCCAGCTGGAGACCAGTAACGAGTGGTGCTCCCAGAGATCGGTGTTGGGACCGGTCTTGTTCAACATCTTTGTGGGTGACATGGACAGTGGGATTGAGTGCGCCCTCAGCAAGTTTGCCGATGACACCAAGCTGTGTGGTTCGGTTGATACATCGGAGGGAAGGAATGCCATCCAGAGGGACTTTGACACTCTTGTGAGGTGGGCTGATGCCAACCTGATGAAGTTTAACCGTGACACGTGCAAGGTCGTCCACCTGGGTCGGAGCAATCCCATGCACAGCTACCGGTTGGGCAGGGAAGAGATTCAGCACAGCCCTGCAGAGAAGGACTTGGGGGTGTTGGTTGATGAAAAAATGAACATGAGCCGGCAGTGTGCACTTGCGGCCCAGAAAGCCAACCGTATTCTGGGCTGCATCAAAAGAGTGTGACCAGCAGGTCGAGGGAGGTGATCCTGCCCCTCTACTCTGCTTTCGTGAGACCTCACTTGGAGTATTGTGTGCAGTTCTGGTGTCCTCAACATAAAAAGGACATGGAACTGTTAGAACAAGTGCAGAGGAGGGCCACGAGGATGATCAGGGGACTGGAGCACCTCCCATATGAAGATAGGATGTGGAAGTTGTGGCTGTTCAGCCTGGAGAAGAGAAGGCTGCGTGGAGACCTCATAGCAGCCTTCCAATACCTGAAGGGGGCCTATAGCGATGCTGGGGAGGGACTCTTCATGAGGGACTGTAGTGATAGGACAAGGGGTAATGGGTTCAATCTTAAACAGGGGAAGTTTAGATTGGATATAAGGAAGAAATTCTTTCCTGTGAGGGTGGTGAGGCCCTGGAATGGGCTGCCCAAGGAAGTTGTGAATGCTTCATCCCTGGCAGTGTTCAAGGTGGGGCTGGACATAGCCTTGGATGGCGTGGTTTAGTGGGAGGTGTCCCTGCCCATGGCAGGGGGGGTTGGAACTCAATGATCTTGAGGTCCTTTCCAACCCTAACTATTCTATGATTCTATGATTCTATGAATTCTTCATAGACATTTAAAGTTATACGTAGATTAATACTTGATAAAAAACATTCTTTAGTTATAATAGCGATCTTTATAGTCGTACTCCTTTCCTGCTGACTTATTATAGGGTATTAGCGAAGTCAGGTGTGCAAACAAATCATAGAGCTCAATAAGTCTGGCCTCATAGCATAAAGGTGCTGCTGCTATCTGTTGCTGTTTCCATTCCACCCTCTACTTTTTGTACTTCTTTTGCAACACAAAACAATTTTGTCAGTGCACATAGCAACTCCACCACCAAATATGTGCTTTATCTTGTCTTCTGTGATTAGTTGTTTAAAAATATGACTGACTACTCAACTGTGCCTGCTTCAGCACACTGCTATTTCACATTCGTTTCAAAATGCTTTATTTCCTATTAGGCATCAGGAACATAATTGCTGTATGCCCTTTCATGCAGATCAGAACTACCTTTGACTTTACTTTGAAAGGGCATCACACAGATTAAGCCAAGAAAGCTCTAGCCTGTGCACCAAGAAAATACAACAAAACAGAAACCTAAGCTGCACTATTTACATGACTACATGAAAATTTACTTGTCAATTTTTGCACTTTTAATTGTTTCATATTACTGCGTGTTTCAACAAAAATAGAAACCCATATTCAAGGTGTTTGCTACACATATGAAGAGCCTCCCAGTACAAAATGCACCTTACCACCTGGTGAAGTGATAAATGCAGAACAGCTTCTAAAATAAAATATCCTTGTAAAGCTATGGTAGAACTTCAAAAGGAGATTCCTCTGTTTTAAGAGGGTAACTCTGAAAATACTTCAGCCTTAAAACCCTTTAATTCTGATTTGATCTAGTGATAGAAATTGGATTCTCATTTCTTTAGAAATGATTGTCCGCTTTACAAAAATGTCCTGACAGTTGTAGTGAACGTACACAAAAAAACCCAACCTTTTCAAACTGACAAAACTGCAATCCTCAGCTCTTTCTTGATGTGTCCAAACTTTTAAACTGAGTTTCTTGGTCATTTCATAAGATCTACAAAGTCATAAGAAAAATTACCAACTTTTCAAAAGTGAACTTCATTTTGTCTTCCATGATGACCATAACATATCTATGAAATTACGTTTCATTTGCTGAAATATTTTTAATGCCAGAATTTGAGTCAGTTTGTAGAAAATATTTCAAGAAATTCTGATTTTTTTTCAATTCAGTATGAAAGGATTCAAGTTAATGAATCCACAGAATAATTTAACAGCTGAGCTGCATATTGTTAGCCAGTGGTTATCTAAGAATTCCATAACATAAACAAATGTAAACAGTAGCTCTCAAAAGTGGATAACAAACCTGAAGCTGAACTAAAATTGGCCAAAGATGTCAAGTTCAAAAAAAAAAAAAAAAAAAACCAAAAATACAATTATTGTGATACATGAGCATTAAGCAGAAGCACAGGAAAGACATTGGTCCAAAAAGGCAAGCAAACTAAAACTAAACAGTGAACAATGCTAACAAGGCAGATGTTACCGAATACTTTCTTTGCCTCTGTATTTACCTGTACAGCTGGACCCCAGATCACAAGCTCAAGTAGCTACAAGAGTGTGCATGTCAGTCTGTAAGTAGTGGAAGAAAGGCTGGTCTGTGGCTTCTCACAAGGTCTCATCTCACATAAATTTATGGGCCCAAACAGGATCCACTCAGGGTGTTAGGAGAAGCAGCAGCTGAGATTGTTGCAAAGATACTATGCAATATTTGAAAAGTTATGGAGACCAGGGGATGTCCCTGATGACTGGAGAAGGGCAAATATCAGTTCCTGCACCTGGATCACAATAACAAAAAAACCCAGTACAGGCGAGGCTCTGTGTGGCTGGGGAGAATCTGGGCTGCTGCAGCAACAAAGGCAAGTCTGAACCTGGACTGCATCCACAGCAGCATTACTAGAAGACAGAGATGTAATCATCCCACTCAGCTTTTCAGGCTGCAGAGTACTGTGCCCAGCTCTGGCCCCCACATTTCAAGTAAGATGTGGACAGACTAGAGAAGGTCTAAAGGAAGGCCACCAAGATGATCAGTGGGCTACAGAACGTGCCCTATGAGGAAAGACCGCAGGAATTAGGTCTTCTCTCACTAAAGAAGGCTCGGGGGGTGGTGGGGAGGCCTCATCACAGTATTCCAGTACTTTATAAGGGCAGCTACAAAGAGGACAAAGGCTCTTTTCACAAGAAGTCACATGGCAAATACACGGGATTGTGCATAGAGGTTACACCATGAGAGGTTTTATCTCAAATAAATCTTTACAGTAAGAACAATCATTCACTGGAACAGCCTCCTGAGGAGCATGGTAGATTCTATGGGGCTTTTCTATGATTCTATGAAGTCTGGAATTATTTTCAATTAAAATGACTGGGTCCTGCCTTTATTGAATGCTTCTTGCACTAACAATGCCTGAATCACTAAGAATCATTAAGTGGATTTACAGACTTACTAAAGGTACATGAATTTTTCTCCAGTTTCTCAGATGTTTGTTCAAATTGTTTTTATGGCATCCTTACTATAATAATTATAGGACTAGTAGGACAATATAACATTAAAAGTAAAACTGTATAATTAAATGAAGTCAGTGAAACGTAGAGTGTTGTGTAAATAGTAACTCCAGCACACAAAAGCAATATTAACTCCATCTTAGTCTACTGCCTTATCAACACGGTAAGACATGAAAAAAATTAACAGCTATCACCATGTCACAACCTATTTAAAAGAAGCCTGTAACACAAAGACATCATTAGAGAGAAAGCCTTTTCAGTAGAGCTCTTCATTTCTCAAATCTATACCGTTTGCTCCCATTTGCCACTCTGGTTTGGCTGCCACCAGCCCCAGTCACACCACCCATACAAGAACAGGCAAGTGATTCCTTTTCGTAGCACACATTCTGTTAGCACACTGAAAACAGTTTCAGATGTTGATACTTGCGTACTTATGGGCCACACCAGGTTATGTCAGATGGTTTAATCTTCTACCAGATACTGAAGAACTTTAATTGCCCTTCTAGGTTTCCCTGCAGTTGAAATTCAGGGCTAATCTGTGCTCCTGTTACTATCCTGCTCCGCAGGGACATACCCTTTCCTTCCTTCTCCTTAAAATTTCAGACCTGTTTTTTCCAGCTATTTCACATTCAGTCAGAGGCCTAATGTGAGGAGTGGTTTCAGGGCCAAGGGGGCACTAAGGATCCTTCAGTGCATATTAATTTAAATCTTCCAGGTATGCACATCCTCAGCAACACCGAAGTCAACTAATCAGATCAGGATATGAGAGTCTACAATATATATGCAAAAAGACTTTTCTTATTCATTATTGCATAAAAAGGCTCACTAGATTGCCTATAGGTAGGTTTGCTGCAGTAGTATTAGCCAGAAAGAAGAAATAATTAATATGAAGTCTATATTGGAACAAAAATAAGCTGGCAATTAAAATATACAGGCTGCTAAACAAATAACTTTTCTAAACATCTGGAAAATAAGAAAAAGCAGAGATCATACCTGCAGTTCCTAAAAAAGGGAAAGGGAAAAAAGGACCAATAACCTGAACAGTTTGTTACTTGCACATACTTTTATGTTCTCTGTTGCCAAAACAGGTTCCTGCCTATAATTTCAGCAGACTGGAGTTATTCCATCACATTTTTATTTATTTATTTTTTATACTAAGAGACTATAATTTTGGTATTTCCACATTTCATTTAAAATGAGGTCCAAGAGACAGCCACAACTTGAACTCAGATAACAAACACTGAAAGAGTAGGTGCTAGGCTAGGATGAATAGCAGGTGGCTGTGGAGTGGTGAGTCATCATTTGCAAGTAAAATCTGAACGATGTAAAAAACTAAACAGAGATTTAAATTATTTATCCTACCCAGTGCTAGAAATAGCAAGCAACTTTGAAAAACATATTGAGTATGACAAGAAAAATATGGGTTGGTTGTTTTTTTTTCTTAACAGACAGACTTTGTGTTTCAAAGGACAGAACTCTGAAAGCTCTAAGAACAGTGTGAGTTAGAGGCTTGTGCAGAAAAAGACAAGTCGCCAGAGATTAGAAACACTATTTCTGACAGGGTTGCCTATGAAATGGGTCTGGAAGAAGGGAAAAGAAATACATAAAACCTTTAAGAGATTCTGGCTTCACTCATACCCTTCACGATACAAAAAGTTATATTCTGAGACTTTCTGTGTATTTTAACTCATCATGGCAGAAAAATCTGATCTACTGTTTCTGTTCCCATAAAATCCTATTCTGAATCACAAAGACAAGAATCAATCTTCCAGGAATTTAATTCTGTTCAAATAAAAGAAAGAAAAACACTTGAAGAAAGTTTTGAAGAGACAGCATAGGCCAAATTAATCCATTCAAGTGCCAGTGTCTGGTACCAGGCACAAGTAGTTCAATCCTTCTGCATATCCAGATTGCCATTCTGCTCTGGGCCTCCTCTCTCTGTGTGATCAGCAAAAAGATAAAGAAAGGATCTACCATTTGAGGCTGTTAGCATGAATTATCATGCATGGAGTCAAGAGGCTTTTTGGTTCGGTTTCACTTTTATTGGGTTTCTTTTGTTGTTGTTTTGGTTTTTAAACTGCTACTGGCATCAACACCCCATCATGCATTCTAAGGAAAACACGTAATTTTTTTGTTATGTTTAGATGTGTGATAAGCTTTTCCTAATCTATACACGAACTAATGTTGATATAGGTTCCTCAGTTTAAGATTAGATTTAGTCCACTGAAATATGGTAGCTTCCTAATTGATTTGACTAAACCCAAATTCCCTTCAATTTCAACACATCAGCAGTATATTACTTATGTTGACCTATTTTTGTAAAATCAAAGTTAAAGTATTTTAGAGGAAGCTCCACAGGACATATGTTTACTAACACATTCTTCAGGGATCCCTTCTCTACTGCATTACCTGAGAGACCTCATTTCTCCTTGTACAGTAAAATGAATAATTCTTAAATAGCAGTTTTCTTTGACTTCCTTTAATACTATAGAAAAGATAATGGCAGCAATTTCTGAGGACCCCTAGACTAGAAAGCACACTTTCCCTTCAGTCCTTTTTGCCTATCTTGTTTAAAGATCACTACATTTTTGTCTAGGTATTAGCCTAAGCATGACATGCCTGCTTGCTGACAAATATGGTAAAGGAGGTTTTATAAGAAAGATTCTGATTATGTAAAGCTTCAAAGACTGAATACCATGTTTTGATTACACAAAACTTGAGTGTCAGTAGCAAACCGCCTGTTTTTCTCCAGACCCTGTCTAGCTCATTCCAAATAACATAATTTCAGAACTTTGGATGAATCACAAAATAAAATTCTCTGCACGTAGTACACTTATCAGCAATTCTTCACAACACAGGTGAAGAAGATTTGGAGTTTGGTTTGTTTGTTTTTTTGTTTTGGGTTTTTTGTTTTGTTTTTGCTTTTGGTTTTTTTTTTATTGGAGGGGTGTTCTTTTCTCGGTTTTTTTTGTTTGGTTGGTTGGTTGGTTTTTTGTTTTTTGTTTTTTGTTTTTTTTTAGGATTACACTTGCTTCTTGATTCAGGTTCGAGTGAAGAAATTAGAAACCTGCAATGAGAGACATCTTTTCCATGGCCTCATCCTCAGATGTGAAAAGCTGATTTCAAATACATCAAGTTTTAAATGCTCAGACCAGCAGCCTTTGTGTCCATTCCCAGATTTACCACTACTTCATGTCTGTCATTAAAATATACCCTGCTCAGTATCTTAAAAGCAAAAGCTAGAGCTTGCAGACTGCTTCCAGACTATGCCTAGTGCTTATTCTGGAGAGAGAGGGAAACAGCATATAACAGAATCTGCAACACTTGTGCAGGTTCTGTTGAATATCTCCAGGAAAAGTTTAAGAAAGCATTATAAACTCTTTCACTATGGAAAACACCGCTGAGAACCAAGAGAATAGTACTCCCATAAAATCCTGGGCTTTCAAGTTGACATCTTTTCCTCATTCCCCAAAACTGAATCTCAATTGCCATTATCCCTTCTTCTGCCTACAAAGATTAATTATAATCTTACATTTATATTACAGAAAAAGTATAAACATTTTCAATTGCAGAAACAACTAAAATTCGGATAATTTAATAACATTTGTTTGGTAGGATTACCAAGCAAAGCTGCTAGCATCTTACTGTCCTGAAGCTTCCAAGCGCAGCAGCAACCACTGTATTTTGCCCTTTAATGACTTTCATTCTGTTTGAAATGGCTTTATGAAGAATCCATTAACCGACCCATGCCACAGGGAGGCAATGCTGCATATATTGTGCCATCATGGAAATCGAATCAGTTCAAATAATTTACCCAAGTTACATCAGAAGTTTTACAAAATCAAGATGAGAGGAAGGTAGGTCCAACTCCTGATTGCTCAGTTTTAATTCTTCGAGCAAACTGAAAAGCTCAGTTTATGCACTGTTCATTTCCCAGCTGTTTTAATACAGACAATTCTGGAATAGGCGACAACTACAGAGTTGCAGTGTGCAACAGTGGAGAATAACATGCTTTTGAAATTTAATAAATGTAAACAGGGAGAAAATAACAAAAGCTAGACAATAACATTTCTACCCATGCTGGATGGAAGTGCCATATTGTCATTAGTGTAAGAGTGAATATCTAAATGTTCAATATCTAATAAATCTGCAAAACTCTGGTGCAAGCGGCTATAGTCATTTGAAGTGCATTAACAGTATCATGAATAAAAAAAAAATTAATCAAGTGACTTCCACAAGTTTTGGGAACTTGTCACTGATTACTACTTTGAGAACCACTTGGTTTATACTATACAGTATTCTGAATTCTCTGCTTAGATGAACTCATAAGAAAAATATTGAAAATAGCAGGATACTGAGTGTCACTGGGGACCCTGATCTAAAGCTGGAAAGCCTTTTATTTAGAAAATGGATCTATATTTCATAGCTGATTGCAGAAGCTCTCTCTAGATTTCCTGCATGTCCCCATGCAGCTTTATTTGCCTAAAACTTAGGTAAGTACAGTTTGGCTTGCATTCTTGACTGTAAGATCAAATTAGAAAGAGCCTAGGTTTTATTTTCTCAACTGTGCCATTTTTGATGTATTTCAGATTGGAATATCAGAAAGTAAGACAAGATCATGTGTACAGAGGATTAAGAAGATGCAAAGAAATACAAAATTGGATAGAGACCACACAATATATACAACATAACACCATCCATATGCTGCAGTTTTCATAGAACCAATCACTTTTTTAAAAAAGCAATTAGATGCTTTTAATGGAACCATTGAAAATGAAACCAGGAAGCTGGGTTCTTCCCAATAAGCTGTGATAATCCTTTTTAACATATAGAAAACTTGATTTGGTCTGTACTTGCATTCAACTCAGGAAGCTGTTGATTAGTTCCTGTTGTGGCTTCCCTAACAGATATCAGATGTAATTCATGGACAGGAATTGATTGTTTCAGACCTAGAGTAAATCCCCCTGCTGACTGGATTTAGGGTTTATTTAGCAACTTCAGTGTATTTTCAAAGTGTAGAATTTGATCTGACAGTTTAGGTTTAAAAATATCAGACAGAATATTTCTCAATAACTGTCCACAAGTGTCCAATTTTCTATGAAGAAACTTATAATTTGAGGAACTTAGTGATGCTTTTGAGAGATTGCCTTGTGGTGGTAGTTCTGCATAATATTAAACTAATCCTTTCTTTCCTTTTCTGTGTTTAATAAGGCAGGTTGAATTTTTACACAGGTTTTCTTTTTTCCAAAGCGAGACTATTAATGTTATTTCCTCTTTATTTCTTTTTTGAAAAGCAGTGACAAAAACCATAAAATAAAAGGCTGGCAATATAAATTGCTGGACGAATAAAACATTTAACAGAGTGCACAGATACTTTTTGCTAAGGAGAAGATTTAAAGCTCGCTCTTGCTTCAGCAAGTGTCATAGAATCATTGAACAGTTAGGGTTGGAAAGGACCTTAAGGTCATCTAGTTCCAACTCCCCTTCCATGGGCAGGGACACCTCACTCTAAATCATGTCATCTACCATCTTTTCTTGTTTGAAGTGTTGAATTACATTTTTGAGGCTTGTCAGGTGCTTGAAGGGGAAGTCATTCTCTCTGTCAGCCTCAACTGTCTGCTTTGCACCAAAAACTTGCAGGACACAATTACAGTCAGGTCCTCACTGGATACTATCCATGGTATGATTTTTATGATTTGATTAATAATCAATTGGAACAATACTTAATATTTAGCATTTTGAAATGAATACTATAATGGAAGATATATATAATAATTTCTCTGCATGCCTGACTCCATAATTATTAGCATTTTTAATTACCTGAAATTAATTACATTACCTGTTTATGAACTTATTTGTTTTATTAATAATTTTCTACTTTAAAAGTTTTATACATTGCTTGTCTGCATCATTATCTCATCAGTTTTAGGTATTACTGATCAATTCCAATCAAATTATTTCCCAAAAGACTTGATTACTGTAACACTGGAGCTACTGATTTCTTTCATTCTTTCATATTTGATCTTATTCTCACTCTTGAAGTATCTTAATTCTTCCCAAATTCAGCTCTTTTAGATTCTTGCATTATCCAGTAACACTATTCCCATCGAAACGATCATATCACACACACAAAATTTTTTCTGCCAATCTCACTTCAGACATACTCCCTTACAAGTTAGGCTTTAGCTCACCCCAGCTAACAAAGATTCCTTCTTCTCTAACAAAGATTTCTCCTCTTCTGAACAAGCCTCCCTTTTCCCTCCCAAATAACTTATTCCTCAGGGAAGCACTGTTCCTCAATTATTTTATTTTATCTTTCTAAGTCAGTTTCTCTACAATTGCATGGGGTTTGGGTTTTTTGTTTTTACAAACACAGAATCATAAAGTGTCACATCTTGTTATCTCCTTTGTACAGTACACATACTCCCACCAGTTTTACAGGCTCTCTGTCTCTTCCCTTGATTTTTATGTTTAGGAAGTTACTCTCAAAGCTTGCATGCATGAACATACAAAAAAGACCACAATCCTCAAGTAGAATATCATGTTATTGTGTGCAGTTCTGGTGTCCTCAACATAAAAAGGACATGGAACTGTTAGAACAAGTGCAGAGGAGGGCCATGAGGATGATCAGGGGACTGGAGCACCTCTCATATGAAGATAGGATGAGAACATTGGGGCTCTTCAGCCTGGAGAAGAGAAGGCTGTGTGGAGACCTCATAGCAGCCTTCCAATACCTGAAGGGGGCCTATAGGGATGCTGGGGAGGGACTCTTCATTAGGGACTGTGGTGAGAGGACAAGGGGTAATGGGTTTAAACTTAAACAGGGGAAGTTTAGATTGGATATGAGGAAGAAATTCTTTCCTGTGAGGGTGGTGAGGCCCTGGAATGGGTTGGCCAGGGAAGTTGTGAATGCTTCATCCCTGGCGGCGTTCAAGGTGGGGTGGACATAGCCTTGGATGGCCTGGTTTAGTGGGAGGTGTCCCTGCCCATGGCAGGTGGGTTGGAACTCGATGATCTTGAGGTCCTTTCCAACCCTAACTATTCTATGATTCTATGTTAAAAATGTTATTGCTTATCTATTAGCCTATGGTGGATTTTTGGATTCTGTACCTTGCGCAACTAAACCATCAACTGATATTATGCTGATGCAATTCTAAAAAAAATTTTAGGTATAACATTTTAGAGATCCAACACATCTGTAAACTGCATCTTCAATATCCTCAGTCAGCACATTTCCAGTAAAATCTCCCAATAGTGGAAATATCTTCTCAAAGAAAATAAGACATTTTGTTAATTTATTCACCTACTTTTTTTCAATTGGTTGTACTTCCCTGGGAACAGAATTTGAAAAATATTTGGAAAACTAAGTGATCATGTAGTTATTTAGACAGCAGACTGACACAAAAGTTACATAATCTGATACATGGCCCTAGGTGTCCCATAACGTGACACTGATTTTTAGATGTTACTAGATATTTCAATGATTACAAATTAACCAAGAGGTTAGTCTGACTTACTTGCAAAATATTATTTCCTATTTCACTTTTTCCACTTAAAGATTGTCTTTTAAAGTGACATTCCACAAAATTTCCTGATAGCTGAGAACTTTACTGCATATGTTCCTTTTCCATAAAAGAGGGTATTAACCACCAAAGGAGTACTGAAACTTAAGCTGCAATCACTTGAAAGAATGGTAGTATATTTGATGGAGCAAAATTACTAATATATTATCTGTGTATTCCCATAGCGATGTAATTTTATAATAATACTGTCATAATTTTCAATATAAAATATTGTTAGTTTGCTGCTTAAAATGAAAGTTGTTTCAGTATTTCTGTTCTGATTTTTTGAGGGAGAAGTAAAAAAAAGTAGGATTTCATTAGGCTTGCACACCTAGACTTTCGTGAGACTTTGTACAGATTTGTATGAAAATGACAGGGCTTATCTATATTAATCAAATAAAACCTTCAACATTATTTCATATTACCTGATGCCTTCTTGTGTTCCACTTATTAAAGATACAGCTTTTGCAATTCAAACAAAAAAAAAAAAAAAAAGTCTTGTTTTCTTATTATTATAGAACAACAAGGCCAGGTCACCTGGTTCCAATCCCCCTGCAGTAAGCAGGAGCATCTTCAACCATATCACATTGCTCAGTGACCATCCAACCAGTTCCTCATCCACCTAACAGTCCACCTTTCAAATCCATGTCTCTTGAGTTTAGAATGACATTGTGGGAGACTGTGTACTCATGTGTATCTAATTTAATAGTCTAGTCAATCTTGCTTCTTAACTATACGTGAAGAGAAAAACATTTCCAGAAGTGAAAGAAAAGGAAAATGAACTTGCGACATGAAAATCCTTCAAAAAATTTTGGCTAGTTTTGCTAAAAGCATCTCCCCTGACCTGATGTAGAGTGAACTCTCATTTTGAAAATATTCAAGCTCCAACACAAAAGTCAAAATTCATGTTAAGGAAGAAATACAATTCAACTGAAAATATACCTTCCTAAATCTTGTAGCTGTCTCATATAAAATGTACAATACTGTTTCAAAAAAGAAACTCTTGTATCCTACTAATTCTTAAGCCAATTACTAGGGGAAAATTTTTATTACTGCAGTTTGCTTTGAAAAATCCTTTTATTTTGAAAAGGCTCTTAATAAGCTTCTTGTATAACAAGCTTCTTGGTGCATAAAACCAAGTAAATGAAGCATTTTATTATTATTATTATTATTATTATTTGTAAAATATAATCAAACTTGTAAGCATCATATGTATGTATGTGCTACATGTGGATAAACAGAAATAGTCTTTTGACTCATTTGAGCTGACCCGATTTATTTTGTTACAGTGAAGAGATTTTAATGTAAACAAAAAGACAGTACTACATTAGAATTACACATTATTGGGAAAAATACATGTAGCTGAAGGCATGCATTTTGACCAGAACTTCAGTTCCTCCTTCTGTTATGAGTTTTCTTCATATTTTTAAAGCAATTCCTTCCCTACACTGTTCTTCAGTTGCCTTCCCTAAAAATGGCTCATACAATTTCCCCTTCTTGTCTGGCTTTCTTCCCTCTAGATTGTCTGGTTCACCTATGTCTGACTTTCCATGTTTTCCTACTGATTAGCACACAAATCATGTCAGGACTCTCTCTTCTACATACGGAATGGGCTACAGCACAATGAGAACTCTAGCGTCTTGCAAACTCTTTATTACTACAACACTTTTCATATATTTTTAAATTCATAAAATAACATTTTTAACTGCTGTTTGCTGATTTTATGTTTCTTCAGTTCTGTATAATCTCTGATTACACTCTAAAGTGAAAACTCTTAGAAGAGCTAAGCAGCCATATATGTCAAAAATATTACCACTTTTATTTACCTTCAGATATGTTAATTTCTTGTATCTTCAATAAAGAAAATCTAATAATTAACTGCATCTGTGCAGATAAAAATAAACTCCTTACTTTCATTTCCAGTTTATTATTGGTGTTCCACCAATACAAGAATTTTACCATCACCAGCATTTAATAAATTCTAAACCACAAAGTAATAAAAAAGCTAAATTACAAAATGTACCTGTTTTTTTTATGTATCAGAAATACAGTGCAGAAATCTGCTAATGCAGGAACCAGATTGTTTTAGAGAATACTTTCTTTAAAGTAGCATTAACTTTCAGTTTTATAAATGTGGGATAGCTGTTAAGCAATTTTTTTCAGTATGTCCTTGATAAATGTTCATTTTCAACACTCTGATCTGAGGTAAAAATCAAAATCCACAGGTAACAAGTCAATAGATATGTAGTGAGACCAACAGAATTTTCAGTCTTGTAAATAGCAAGTCTTTTCCAACCAGGTCAGGCACAACAAAGTTTTTCATGTCTTTTCATACTTAAAGTTGTTACAGGATTTTTCTGCCTTTGAATTTTTTAAAGTTAAAAACATGCAAAAAAATTATTTAGATTTCGAATGAGTTCTTATTTTTTTTAAAGGATAAAAAGATATTTTTAATACATTTATCTAATAAGTTCATATTTTCAGGAAGGACTTATGGATCAATTTACTGATTACTTCAGAAATCATCACTAGAACAATTAGAAAGTCATTAACAATAAAATTGTGTCTTTATTCCCAGCATGGCTATTTCTCAAAACATCGCAATATTTTCCATGGAATATCTTGTACTTATCATCAATTTTGTCACATTCCAATAGCGAAAAACATCAAACCCTAAAATCAATTATTCAGGCAGAAAAATAAAATTGATACAACAATTAAATCCACACTGGGAGACAGGAAATTAATGTGTCAGACTAATAGCCTTAAAATTTTCTTGAAGCAGTACACTGAGTAAAGCTTTACTGCTCATGGTAAAATTGTAACTGAGACAGTTTCTCTTCAAATAAATTTTGTAATGAAAACAGTTATCTTTGGTGGTATCCTCAATAAATACTTTAAAAGAGTTGCTCATAGTTTCAGGCTTCCATTGTAGAAGATATGACTTAGAATCATAACCACCCTTTCACATTTGACTGCATTAATCACATTTTGATAAAGTGAAAAGGGAAAACAGTCCCCAAGAGGGATTTAGTCACACTATTATGAGCAGCAAATACTGTCACTAATAAAGCAACAAAACTAAAGAGAGATGCAAAAGTTATTTTCCAGATAGAGCACTTGATTCCCCAAAACAAAAGCATTTTGTCTGGTTTTAAAAATACTCTGTCCTTCCCCCCATCAGCAGATGTTGGCTTCATAAATGTTTAAAATACTTACCAAAACACTGGAGGAAGAATTGTTTGGCTTTTTTTTTGCTTAAACAATTAAAACTTTTAAAACAATTATTTTTTTTTTTTTTTTAATACCTCTACATCGACCCATGTTGGGAGTCTTGCTATCAAAACCATTTAAAGAGTATAAGCATTTGCTATTAAAAAGTTATCATAGTATGTAAGTTGTATACATCACAGATATTTTATCTCAGCGGGGCACATGTCAGCACAGCCATCAATAGTATATGCTAACTCTGATCCCCCTCTAGAAGTTGACAGAAAACACTTTATACAATCTACTAGGAAATAAAACAATTCTCCATTAACTTCCTATCAAACAAATTTTTATGTCTTCTGATGTTATAGTGAAGCATTAGATTTGCCTTTATATTATTCCAGCAATTGCTACTGAATATAGTTTTCTTCACAAATCTATCTCCCTAGGAGATTTATCTAAGTACTAGTACCTTTGCAACACTCTTGAATTGCTCCTGAATCACTTTATGCTAGTAGGAAGGCCAAAATTACTCCAAATCTACTTAATGCTGTATTGTGCAAGATAGTGTATAAAATACCATGCCACAGCTACATACCTCTGCGATAGGGAATAGACAGCTGCATGGCTGGGTGGGGGGGAAGGGGGAGGCAGGGAATAAAAAAAAAAAATCCACACACACCAAAAAAAACCAAGTAAATAAAAACCAATTAAAAAGAAAAAAAAAAAAACAAAACAAACAAACAAACAAAAAAACCAGACAAGTAACATTACCCTGAATTTTTTGATGTTAACCTAACCAATAAATATTGAAGCCACTGTTACTTTTCATCACAGGATAGATTTACTTTCCCCCTCCTTACAAAGTGCAAGTGCCTCAATGCATCAATATAGGTAGTTTCCCCTCCCTCCTCTTCCCCGGCACAGGACTGTTATCGAAATGAATTAAATAGCAGTGCCATTTAAGTATAAAATGAACTGGGAAAAGCAGGTATGATAAAGTGAAATAAAACAGAATAGGAACAATAATTGAGTTATGTAAGTTAAGTATTGAATTTTTTTTTTTTTTTAATAAATAGCAGTCAAATCTTTCCACCCAGATGGAGGATGAGGAAGAGAAAGTTACCATTTTTATCTTCATAGTGCTTGGTAAGAAACTTGCATTCCAAATAAATCTAAAACTTCATGCAGCAGGTAGTCTGCCTTCAGTTATGTGGTTTCTTTTGAAGCCTCTACAGTAAGCTTCTAAGCAGCTGCAGTGTACTACAACTCAAGAAAAGGATAACTACTCATCAAGACTGATGTCTCTCAGACCACCACATTCCTTGGTCTTACTGGTACGACTTAAATGAAACAAACAGTAGATTTTGCTTCTAAAAGAAAGATAGTAGCTTAAGCAGTTATCTGTTAAGAAGTCTGCAAGATTAGCTGCCTGATAGCCAGGAACCTCTTTGTTGATAAGCAGCAGCTGGGGGGGAAATATTTTCTGAATTATTCTACTACAATTAAAAAAAAAAACTACTGAAAACACATCTGAAATGAAAATGTGTCATGTTTGTCTTTTTACTACATTCCTAGTTTTATTCTGTGACTTAAAACTTAATCTTCCAAAATTTGATGTCAATATGAGCTGAGATTTCTGGATCTAAAGGGCATTTCTCCTTCCAAGAAGGTTTCAGTACCTGCTATTATCTGAGCAGCTATATGGCAGCCTTATCTGAAGGAATAAAGCCATCTTTCCTTTCTCTTTGCTCATTCACTTTAGCAAGCAGCCAGTGCACAGCAGAGATTGGTCTGGTGGTTTTGTAGGGGATCCTTCCATCTCCATGTCAGTATGAAAGAAGTAACACTATTTCACATCTTGTGTACTCTAGTATTACTGGAGGTACTAAATTTCACTCTTTTTAGGCTTGACACGGAACAGGCATTCTGCTCTTTTACATCTTTCCCCTCTGCCTCACTATCCCCCTTCACAGGTTCTTCTCTTTTCTGGATATTTTATTTATCTGATAAAATCCAAAATCATCCCTAGAGCATACTCCCTACTCAGTTACTTATGGAACAATAAATCAGAAAAAAAGTTGCTTACACAGTTGTGTACAACAAAGATGCATTAAAGTTTCAGGTTTGACAAAGATTAAATATTTCAAGCCCCAATACAAATAATGAGGCATTATAAGACTTCTTTTCACCATATGCCTTTCCATGTAAAGACCAGTCTTGTGTACAGTTTAGATTGATGAGGATAATCAAAACAGAAGATAGTGGTAGTTCACAGTTTTTCAAAGCAAAGCCAGAGCAGTTTTGGAAGTGTTCCAGTCAAAGAATAGGGAAAAGGCCAATGAGGAAAAAATATTTACCTATAAAAACCCCAGAACTAGATTCTACAGCTACTTGAATACTTTTCTCTGAACAAAAAACACATCACAAAAAAAACCAAACATAACAAAATACCCCCACCAGCACACCCCACCACCCCTACACCAACACCCCCTTCACCAAAAAAACCCCTACAAATCAATTAAAACACATCCAAGGAAAAAAAAAAAAAAAAAAGAGAGAGAAAAGCAAACAAACAAACAAAACAAACAGACAAACAAATGCCACGCACACACCAAGACCACAGAACGCCTGAATACCTTGATATGGACGTTCTCTAAACAGCCAGGTACTGCACACATGCAGCAGTTGACATTTTCAAGCAGTTCCAAAGACAGCTGATCAGTACATAATCAATATTCACTCAAAATCCTTAAAAGCAAGATTTCTTCATATTCAGCAAGAAGGCTACAGAAATTAAAGCACACCCAGAATACACTTTCATTCACATAGAATCATGGAATCATACAATGCTTAGGGTTGGAAAGGACCTTAAGATCATTCAGTTCTAACCCCCGTGCCATGGGCATTTACCACTTCTTTGGGCAACCTGCTCTAGTGCCTCACCACCCTTACAGTAAAGAACTTTCTCCTCATTTCTACCCTGAATTTCCCTGTTTAAATTTAAACCTCTTACCCCTCGTCCTGTCACTACAGACCCTAATAAAGAGTCCCTCCCCCGCATCCTTGTAGGCCTCCTTCAGATACTGGAAGGCTGCTATGAGGTCTCCATGCAGCCTTCTCTTCTCCAGGCTGAACAGCCACAACTTTCTCATCCTATCTTCATACAGGAGGTGCTCCAGTCCCGTGATTGTCCTCGTGGCCCTCCTCTGCACTTGTTCCAACAGTTCCATGTCCTTTTTATGTTGAGGACGCCAGAACTGCACACAATACTCCAAGTGAGGTCTCACGAGAGCAGAGTAGAGGGGCAGGATCGCCTTCCTAGACCTGCTGGTCATGCTCCTTTTGATGCAGCCCAGGATATGGTTGGCTTTCTGGGCTGCAAGCACACACTGCTGGCTCATGTTCGTATTCTCATCAGACAACACCCCCAAGTCCTTCTCTGCAGGGCTGCTCTGAATCTCTTCCCTGCCCAACCTGTAGCTGTGCCTGGGATTGCCCCAGCCCAGGTGTAGGACCTTGCACTTTTCTTTGTTGAACTTCATGAAGTTAAGTCATGTATTTTAATGCAACATGCAAGACTTTGGTCTTTTCTTCTAGAAGCTTCTAAAGGGGATTCCTTCTACCTGTTGTTGGTCAGAACTTTTTCTCTCCACTCAGAGTTTCTTTCTCTCATTTGATCCTGACAGAAGAAAAATAGATTCACACAGTCATACATGCATGTATGATTTATAAGCGTACTAATTAATGTTTCATTACGAATTCTACCACTAGTATGTTAGGTGACAACTAACATCCAGTTGAAGAGTGTTTCATTCAATTTTGCTATTTTGTTCCTATTTACATGTCACATAAACAGGAAACAAATTCTCAGCAGGTGATTTAACAAGAGAAATGTAGATGCCACAAAACAAAAAATGCTTTAGAACTAGAAAGCAACATAATGACTTAAAAACATTTAACTATCAATTACCTGTGAAGCAGCAATAAATATATCTAGCTCATAGAATCATTGAATAGTTAGGGTTGGAAAGGAGCTTAAGATCATCCAGTTCCAGCCCCGCTGTCACGGGCAGGGACGCCTCCCACTGAACCATGCCATTCAAGGCTATGTCCAACCTGGTCTTGAGCACTGCCAGCGATGGAGCATTCGCAGCTTCCCTGGGCAACCCCTTCCAGTGCTTCACCACCCTTACAGTAAAGAACATCCTCCTTATATCCAATCTAAACTTCCCCTGTTTAAGTTTGAACCCGTGTTATCCCTTGTCCTCTCACTACAGTTCCTAATGAACAGTCCTTCTCCAGCACCCTTATAGGCCTCCTTCAGATACTGGAAGGCTGCTATGAGGTCTCCATGCAGCCTTCTCTTCTCCAGGCTGAACAGCCCCAACTTCCTCATCCCATCTTCATATGGGAGGTGCTCCAGTCCCCTGATCGTCCTCGTAGCCCTCCTCTGGACTTGTTCCAACAGTTCCATGTCCTTTTTAATCAAGCAAACTATACTTGAAAGTAACACACCTGTTGATACTATGAAATTTATGTTTTGCTGATTATATATACTTGATGAAACAACCACATTCAACAGTTTTGGGGTATGTGAATTACTCAGATTTGAATAAGTTTGAGAGTATGTCATTTGGAAAAAAGTCATTGTCAGGCAAGATAACTGATGTAGTTTTCAGGATGTCCTGAAACATCCATCATACATCCTTTTTATAGTCACTTCTATTTGGTTCTTTCTTAGTCTAGAAATGAAAGTGTCAGGCAAGGCAGAGAAGTAATACTTTTATGGTATCATCCACTGTGCGCAAGTTGCTTGGTGTCAGCTATTTCTTTAGTGTTCTCTCTTCATAATATTTCTAATTCCTGATAATGAGTTCCAGATAGCTCACTACAACTATCACCAAGGTACAAGGACAGTGGGTTCTCCCGCAAAAGGAAGTTAAGCTTCAATTAGTTGTTAGACAATTTTCCGTCTTTCTATAGGAAAACAATCATGATACCATTTATCTTCTGACAGTAAAAAAAAAGTTTGACAGAAATTTTCCGAGAGAGACTTGTGGAATTTCAAATTTGTCAGCCTCAGCAGAGAAGAGCTAGAGTTTTTTAACAGCCTGCTAATCCTGCAACTTTCTGTTTAGTCTTAGGTTTATGCTGTCTTAAGACACACAAAACCCACTGAAATGTGCTATTCACATCTGCTTAATTTTAAAACCCTCAAAGAGCTAAGAGCTTGCGTCATTAAAGAAACGAGACAGAAGATACCCCTTCACTTTTTGGACCTTAGAAGCACAGCTCTGCAGTTCTGTAAAAACTTTCAGAGGCCTGCAAAGCACAATAGGTTAGGAAAATGTTTTGCAAAACATCAGAGTCTGCATACTTGGCAAGGTGAGTATGTTGCTAATCTTGCCTCTATTCATGCAGCTATGGTAATTAAAGCATGATTAAAGAAAAAGAGTCATATTCTCCATTCCCTGCTCCCACCTCAAATGTGGAACACAAAGTCAAGAACTACTTCTTACTGAAAGCATACTCGGCTAACTATAAAAAAAACCTTAATGTTCTAGTTTTCCATTGACTTCATCAGAGCAGAAAATAATAAAAAAAAAGTCAGAAATTTGTATTTGTTCACTTGTTTATAAGAGCCCATTCAAATGGCTATTCTGAGGGAATAGTCATTATGACCTGAGGGAATGTCTTTGATCAGTTTAAGATGTAAATGCAGCATAAAAAGATGTAAGTGATGTTTCCTGACACACCAATATATGTTGTCTTTTCAATTACATGCAGCTTGAGGGCCTTGCAGCTCAGCCATAGGGCACGTGCGAAAACCATATTTCATATGAAGTTCATGCTCTCTAAGTCCTCAAAAAGCCTCAAACTACAAAAATAAGCAAAACAAAACCATCTCAGATATGGACATGCCTTACTAAATAGCCACATGATATTGTCAACCTACCCCTCTCCTCTTGCTCTCATTTATGATCCCCTACTTCACATGGCTTCTTAAGTTTTGATGAGCAAGTTCTTTAGGAGAGAAGAAAGATTCCTTTGTTAGTCAGCTCTGATGCCCAGCTTCCTTGGTAAGTGACCAAATACAATTAAAAAGGTAACAAAACAAAACCAACCAAAAAACAACAACAACAAAACAAAACAAAACAAAAGAGTCACTATTGTTTGATTATGACCTTGAAATAAGCTTCTACAATTTTATTAAACTAAATGTGTGGGAGCTCTTTAGCTCTTTTTACAAAGAGAAAAATCTTATGTTAGTTTACACATGCTAGTTAGTAAAGCATAATATTCCAATGAAAGCAGATGGTCTATAGCTTCCTTTATATGTCAAGAAAACATTTTCATCCTATGTAGTCCTGATCAAAAGCTACACGTGACATTGTTGTGGTTATCAAGACTTTGCCACATCAACTTTGCTCTGTAGCACCATGATGTGGGTGTGCACACAAGCTTGAGGGCTTGGAAGAGCATGGCCCTGCATCTCCTCATACCTCCAGAAGTCCTCCCGCCCCTACACCTCTGCTTCCCATGCTGTCATTGCATACAACTACAGTACAAACCCAGTTGTGGCTCTTATTAGAAGAGGAATCCTCGGAAGAAAACTCAAAGACTACCCAGGGTCTGACAAATTCTTCCTGTGAAACAGAGCTCCTCACACTGCAAACAGAGCTCATCTGCTTGGGAAACAATTTGGGGGAGGTCAAACCAGAAACTCAGACCCGCTGCAAAACCCACCACTTCTGCTTCAGATGCTCAGCACACATCCCTGACCTGGCTTCCTCTTACTTGTCAAAGCCTCTACAAGCTCAAATCAGTGTGGTAGATTTGGAGAAAGCCAGCGGAGTTGTCAGGAAACCTGTTTGGCATGTGGCTTACCTCACGACCTGGGACAGTTGTACCAAACTGGAAGATTTCAGTGAAAAAGAAAGTTTGCCAGGTTGTTCCCATCTCATTGTTCCCTCAGATAATATCATACAATCATAGAATAGTTAGGGTTAGAAAGGACCTCAAGATCATCGAGTTCCAACCCCCCTGCCATGGGCAGGGACACCTCCCACTAAACCAGGCCATCCAAGGCTATGTACAACCTGCCCTTGAACACCATCAGCGATGGAGCATTCACAACTTCCCTGGGCAACCCATTCCAGGGCCTCACCACCCTTACAGTAAAGAATTTCTTCCTCAAATCCAATCTAAACTTCCCTTTTTTAAGTTGCTACCCCTTGTCCTCTCACCACAGTCCCTACTGAAGAGTCCCTCCCCAGCATCCCTATAGGCCCCCTTCAGATACTGGAAGGCAGCTATGAGGTCTCCAAGCAGCCTTCTCTTCTCCAGGCTGAACAGCCACAACTTTCTCATCCTCTCTTCATACAGGAGGTGCTCCAGTCCCGTGATTGTCCTCGTGGCCCTCCTCTGCACTTGTTCCAACAGTTCCATGTCTTTTTTATGTTGGGGACACCAGAACTGCACACAATACTCCAAGTGAGGTCTCACGAGAGCAGAGTAGAGGGGCAGGGTCACCTCCTTTGACCTGCTGGTCACACTCTTTTTGATGCAGCCCAGGATATGGTTGGCTTTCTGGGCTGCAAGCACACACTGCCAGTTCATGTTCGTTTTCTCATCAGCCAACACCCCCAAGTCCTTCTCTGCAGGGCTGCTCTGAATCCCTTCCCTGCCCAACCTGTAGCTGTGCCTAGGATTGCTCCAGCCCAGGCGTAGGACCTTGTACTTGGCATGGTTAAACTTCATCAGGTTGGCATCTGTCTACTTCACAAGTGTGTCAAGGTCCCTCTGGATGGCATTCCTTCCCTCCAGCATATCAACCAAATCACAGAGTTCGGTGTCATTGGCAAACTTGCTGAGGGTGCAACTCAATCCCATTGTCCATGTCACCCACAAAGATGTTGAACAAGACCGGTCCCGACACCAGTCCCTGGGGGACACCACTCGTCACTGGTCTCCAGCTGGACATTGAGCCATTGAGCACAACTCTTTGCGTACGGCCATCCAGCCAGTTCTTTATCCACTGAGTGGTCCACCTATCAAATTGTGTCTCTCCAATTTAGAGACAAGGATGTCATGTGGGACAGTGTCAAATGCTTTGCACAAGTCCAGGTAGATCATGTCAACTGCTTTACCTCTGTCTTCAACAAAAATGTCAACACTGTCAAACAAGTCAACAAAAATGTCCCCTATCAACCTCAACAAAGGACAGGCAATTCAAATGACTGACCTTCCCCTCCCCCCCTTATATAAAGCATTTTCTTTATGCTTTATTCCCAAATAACATCTTATTTCGTCAAGAGTTCAAACTTCTAAGGAAGCACATGTAGAGCAGCACAATGTAATAGACTGCTTGATCAACTGTAGTTCATGCATTTCTTTCACTAGTCAGGTTTCACAAGCGCTTCCTAACCCGTAAGGGTCACTGTCCGGGCCGCTCAGCTACATCACAGCCCAGAGTCTGACTCTTACTGAACAAACTTTTCTTTAGAATATTTTTAGAATGAATAATAAACATTTGAGTATTTTCAAATTCCCTGATTTTTTTGAACAGTTTGACTATTCTAGATTCGTATGGCTATGGAGCTTATTACCAGATTAATTCAATCACATAGCCTTGGGTAGCATGGTTTAGTGGGAGGTGTCCCTGCCTATGGCAGGGGGGTTGGAACTCGATGATCTTGAGGTCCTTTCCAGCCCTAACTATTCTATGATTCTATGATTATCAGCTTTATTTAGTTAACTAAAGATTTTATTTTCAACAGAACAGATGGATAAATCTAAACTGTTATTTCATAGAGCTCTCTAGTATGGGGGGAGAACACATACTAAATCCAAACCATATTCTTTGGAGAAATAAGGTTTATTATTTCATTCGAGAGATTACCTAAAACTAGGAGGTTGAAATGATCAACACATAACTTCAAAGCTATGTATCGCTATTGCTATAACACACCCAACTTAGGCTGCTTAAAGTGTGGCATGAAAAGAGGAAAAGCTTTTTTTACTTAGCTCTTACAAGCTTTTGCTATCACATGTCTTTTCGTGCCATAACTTAATCTCCTTTTCTTAGTTGCAACCAACAAGTAGCCTCCTATGCAAATGAACAGTTGGAAGCATATTCATGTCATAGACAGAAAGAAATGAAACAGGTATTCTGGAAAGAAATAGTGTTCAAACATGAGGCAAAGTAATTGATTCCTTCCATGAAGATTAATGAACATTAATCTACATTGCAGACAGGGCATACACCAAGTAAAGAACATTCATATTAAGTTTCAGAAAAAATGCATTATTTCCCAAAAGTTCATGTAGTTAGTTAATAACTGCCTGGATAGCTAATCTCATGATATAATTACCTCTAGCTAAATTCATTCCATCATAATTGCTTTGACAGCCAATTTCATAATTTCTTATTTCAAAATTGAAAAGGAACATACTTGACTGACCAACAGTCATTACCAAAAATTATGCTATTGTTTAAAACATTGAGTGAATCAGAAGTCATGAATTAGCATAAGGCTTTTACTCTCTTAAAAATTACAATTTCAGTACTAGCCGAATGCCAAATTCATCATGTGAAAAGTAACATTAAAAAACTATTTATGAAGATCCAACTTTCCTGAGAAAAGTCTCTAAATTAGATTCATTAAAAGGACCAATTACAAACATAAGTTACAAAATCTATCTTTCTGCTCTTTTCAGATTCAGGAAGTTTAGAAAGTTTGAAGAAAAAACATTTTTTGTCAATGACATAGAAAAATGCTTGTAAGGGATTTGGTTTGCCAAGTTATGAAACTGAGGATTTCCTGGTAGGAAGTCTTTTACAGTCATTACATTTGTAGAAAGGATCTTAAAAATTTGGACCATAAATTGTCTTGTTGAAGGCACCATTAATGTTGCCTCAATTAGAGCACCCACTCCCTGACCTATTTCTGCTATTATAACTGCAGAAGACAAAGTGTCCTCTGATCTGTGAGAATGAAATTCAGGCAGTTTCACCCAGCATAAGCGCAACCAAAGACCATGATAGTCAAAGTCTTATTTTAATGGGTTTTTCAAATGAAAAGGCTGCATACACTTTTTTTATAAAAAAAAAAAAAAAATCTATATAATTTATTTATTGCTAAAACAACACCAACCTATACCAGCTGTTCTCTTTGGTATTATATCTGCCACAAGACTGCTAAATGACAGCATCTCACTATAAGAAAGTAGAGCAACCTCTTTTTAACAGTGGAAAAACATCAGCTTTTACTCATGTATTTTTTAACAGACCAGCTTTTCTCATTTTCATTAGGAACATGCTTGTATTCCAGCTATTAGAATTTGGTGTGCTGCTAGTAGCAAGTTGTTCCAATTGAGCAACTTAATTGTCACACACCAGAACACAAATTGCAGCTTGAAACAGCTACTCTCCCTGTTTGGCCTGAGCTAGATAAAAGAATAGAAATACCTCTGCTCGGTGTGTGTATTGGCACTACACACCAAGTAACAAACTGCATTCAGGACAACAGTTCATTTCAGCACAGAAAAGGAGGGAAGCATAAACTTGTGTTACATTAACTAACGACCTTAACTGTTACAGCATCGTACTGCGTGTCAGATTTAGAAATATAACTTATATAAACTAAGTATATATTCAAGAAGTATTCATGCCATAGAATCATAGAGTCATAGAATAGTTAGGGTTGGAAAGGACCTTAAGGTCATCTAGTTCCAACCCCCCTGCCATGGGCAGGGACACCTCCCACTAAACCATGACACCCAAGGCTCTGTCCAGCCTGGCCTTGAACACCGCCAGCAATGGAGCATTCGCAGCTTCCCTGGGCAACCCATTCCAGTGCCTCACCACCCTTACAGTAAAGAATTTCTTCCTCATATCCAATCTAAACTTCCCCTGTTTAAGTTTGAACCCATTACCCCTTGTCCTCTCACCACAGTCCCTCAAGAAGAGTCACTCCCCAGCATCCCTATAGGCCCCCTTCAGATACTGGAAGGCTGCTATGAGATCTCCAAGCAGCCTTCTCTTCTCCAGGCTGAACAGCCCCAATTTTCTCATCCTATGTCCATACGGGAGGTGCTCCAGTCCCCTGATCATCCTCGTGCCATATTAATATTCAAAATATTACAGCTGTCCAATTCCAAATATTTTTTTAATAATTGTTTGATGCTACAGCTGCTTTGCTTTATCACATATGTGCAATCTCACAATTGTTCCCTCACCATTTTCACATTAGGCAAGCATTTTGTCAAGTTTCTTAAACTATAATATGTTAACACTCAGAGACTTGTAAAGTACAGCGATTCATTTACTTCTGTACACAACTAATGAAAGAGTGCTATAAATTAGTAATGATGGATATGTTCTATATCCTGACCTACATAAAATAAGAAGTCATGTAATTGTTTATATATTTACTTCCCCCTTCTGGACAGTCACCATAACCTACTAGAAAAGGGTAGAGTTTGAGCTTAAATGCATTCTTTCCATTTAGGCAATATGTGCAAATTGAATTCCAGATGCTTCAGTAAGAACAAATCAACAGATCAACCTCTTGATAATAAAATACACACCTCTACAATGAGAATTTAACTATTAGCACAGAGCAATAAATACTCTTTGGATTAAGAACAGCACCTAGATCACAGAATTGTAGAATAGTTAGGGTCGGAAAGCAGCTTAAGATCATATAGTTCCAACCCCCCTGCCATGGGCAGGGACACCTCACTCTAAACCATGCCATCCAAGGCTATGTCCACCCCACCTTGAACACCGCCAGGGATGACGCATTCACAACTTCCCTGGCCAACCCATTCCAGGGCCTCACCACCCTTACAGGAAAGAATTTCTTCCTCATATCCAATCTAAACTTCCCCTGTTTAAATTTAAACCCATTTCCCCTTATCCTCTCACTATAGTCCCTCATGAAGAGTCCCTCCCCAGCATCCCTACAGGCCCCCTTCAGATATTGGAAGGCTGCTATGAGGTCTCCAAGCAGCCTTCTCTTCTCCAGGCTGAACAGCCACAACTTCCTCATCCTATCTTCATATGGGAGGTACTCCAATCCCCTGATCATCCTCGTGGCCCTTCTCTGCACTTGTTCCAACAGTTCCATGTCCTTTTTATGTTGAGGACACCAGAACTGCACACAATACTCCAAGTGAGGTCTCACAAGAGCAGAGTAGAGGGGCAGGATCACCTCCCTCGGCCTGCTGGTCACACTCCTTTTGATGCAGCCCAGGATATGGTTGGCTTTCTGGGCTGCAAGTGCACACTGCCGGCCCATGTTCATTTTCTCATTGACCAACACCCCCAAGTCCTTCTCTGCAGGGCTGCTCTGAATCTCTTCTCTGCCCAACCTGTAGCTGTGCCTGGGATTGCTCCAACCCAGGTGGACGACCTTGCACTTAGCATGGTTAATCATCTACTGAACTACATCTGAGTCAAGATGACAAAGACTTTCTCGCAAAAACCTCATCAATAGTGCTTTACTTTCAAACTGATTACTCAGTACAAAACCACCCAAACACTGACACATAACACAGGCATGTAAAGGAATTGTGAATATGAACATAGATTAGCCAAAACACTAAGAATGTGTCTACTAGCTCAGTTCTCTTCACAATCTGTAGACACGCAAGTACATGCAATCCAAAGTCACCACTGCCTGCTAGAGCCCTTGATGTCAGGAAGTAAGAATCAGAATAGTTAGGAATATTTCCTTAAAATTAAACAAGTGCTGGTAATGAAAGTCACTGTGATAGCATGAGTACTAACATCCAAATTTTGAATATAGTGTCAGCATTCTAAAATCCATAGCTCTGTCAAATGAACTTCCTTCCCAGCCCACTCATATGGATTTGTTGAAATAAATTAGACATCTTGTGTGCAGTGCTTGCATCTATAAATTATTCAACTGTTTGTTACAGTAAACAATTAGTGTTGAGCCTCTTCATTATTGGGAATATATATATTTTCTGCTCCTTATCATCATCTCTGGAAGCAGATAATGAGGTGAACTACGTGGCCCATGTTGTTATTGCCAAGATAGTTAAGTACCCGACACAACACTTATATTTCATAACACTCTGGAGAAGTACACTGAAGCCCCAAGAATAATGAAAGGAATTATTTTTTAATATATTTGGTTTGAGAACATTCCATCATTTAGCTCCTTACTGTATATGTAATGTAACTAGCCACATTGCAAAGAATTTAAGTAGATTCCTTATTCCTTCTTGGGGTAAAATCTTTACAAAGGTATTTAGGAAATGATTTCCCTGGCTTTCCAATCTTCCTCTCCCCATATTAATTCTTTGTCTTCACGTATAGCCATATTAAAAAAAAAAATAATGCATAAACCAAAGAAAAGCTACAGAAATATGCAAAACAAATGAAGGTAACAGACATGAAACGCTCAGGTACTCAGTAGAGTCCTTTATTGCTGCGCTGAACTTTTATTTGCAGGAACTTCAGCTTCACAGAAATAGTACCCCTTTTGTTAAAAGGGGTCTGGTACATACAGCCAAAAAAAAGACTCTCCGTTTTCAGAGAAAAATGAGAACAGCTGCAAAGGAAGAGGTACAAACCCAGGTTTAATTCTGCCATTAATTACAAGTCACACTGTCTGGGTACATTACATCTGAAGGCAGATAGGAAAGCCAGTACATCAGTTCCCAGGGTCAGCATGGCACATCTCTGCAGCTCCTACTCATTAGGTTAGATATTCGCAAGCCTAGCTAAATAAAATTACACATCAGATACTTTCATGAGTTAACTGACCGGGTGATCAGACAACCTTTTATAGAGGACAGAAAGTGCAGGAGGTTCCAAGGGCCACTGCCTTTTCTCGTTTTGGTACAGAGACTTCCATTTCAGAAGACTGTACTGTAGAGCTTTGGAACACTCAGAAATCTCTTCAAGAAAGCTGGCTAAGCCTGCATCTCTGGGCTGCTCTTGAACTAAGACTTGATGTGCTCTCATAGCTATTATTTTGCAAGTCAAATGGTTTTGTGTCGCCTCTCAAGGGATAGCACTACTCCCCCAAACTCACACTGGCTGTCACACTCCTGTTCCTTAGACCATCTGGCCCTGCATCTGCTGCTGTTCACATATCAGCTGCCACTGGTCAGGCTTCTCCTTTCCCACCCAATTCCTCTTAGAGCCAACAGATAATCAGTAATCACTTCTTAGACCAAAGCTAGCTACAGTGTGTAATGGACAAGATGACCTAATAGACAAACTTACTGAGGAAACATAGAGGTCCAAGTCTCTATAGAACATTTTCCAACTACATAACAACTTCCAGACATGCATGGCCAATCTGTATTTACACAGCCATAGAAGGAAGAGCCAAATGAAAACACTTAGGCAGACACAAACACCTGGTGTTTCTCTTTGAGGAGTCACTCTCCTCTCCATATGTTACAGTACATCATATTCACAAATCAGGACACTGTACTTTTTCTGAATCAAAACCAGGTTGAATTACCTCGAAATTAATAAATATGCATTGCATAATATAAGCCCTCCTATAACAGGCTTGGCTTCTTTGTTACAAGCACACACGAATAACGTGAAGGAAGATGATAGCTACACAACAGAGAAGAGCTCATGGGCAAAACGTTTTCAGCGCTGCCTCAGAGGGCTGGGGACACAGTTTCTGTTACGAACCTAAACCAAACTTCTTACAAGTGGTCTGCAAAGGGCATGTTTCTAATTCCCTACTACTGAGATTCTGAGTCTCAGTTTGCTGAAATATTAAATACCTCTGTATTGGAGGTTAGTGGGAGACAGACTTTAAGAACTGTAAGTAGGAAAAAATGCAAAGCACTGTAGGAATGGACAAATTCATGGTCTAGAAGCACTGTGAAGGCATACACAAAGAGGCAGGGCAACAGCTTGCAGTGTGTCAATAACTTTAGTGTCCATATCTCTCACTTTCAGTTGGGATAGAGTTAATTTTCTTCCTAGTAGCAGGTGCAGGGCTGTGTTTTCACATTAGTCTGAGAACAATGCTGATAACACACCTCTAGCTTAGTTGTTGCCAAGTAATGCTTACCCCTATCAAGGGCTTGTCTGTCTCTCATGCTCTGCTAGCGAGGAGGGGCACGAGAAGCTCTGAGGGACCAGAGACAGGACACCTGACTCAAATTAGCCAAAGCGGTATTCCATACCACAGCACATCATGCCCACTGTATAAACTGGGGCAGGGGGTGGTGGTGGTGTGAATCACTGTTGTTTGGGGATTTTTCATTTTCTCTTTTAATTTTCTATATCTCTCCTCTTTATTTCCTTATTATTTTATTATACTTTAGTTATTAAACTGTTCTTATCTCAATCCATCCCACAAGGGGAGGAAGAACAGGGAAGGAAGAAGAGTGTGTGAGCAAGCAGCTGCGTGGTACTTAGTTACCCACTGGATTTAAACCATGACACCATGAACCTGCTTTTTCTGTGTAGCGGACACAAGCAGCTTATTTTCCAGTAATAAAAAGAACCCTACAAAAACACTTAGCTTAATATCTGCCAGATAAGAACATTTGGACAATTACTGTGCGAGCATAAAAAAAAAAAAAGTCACACAAGCTAAATCTAATAGAACTTATTTAGTGCCTATGCAGTGCAACAGTGATTAGCACAGAAAAGTATACACAAATTGAAGCCTCACATTTCTCCATGTTCAAGTACTGTGATTGAAATAAGGCCTTAACTACACAGCAAACAACAACAAAATGTACCTGTTGATTTGCTGAATACGCTTTACTGCGCCCTGAGCAATATGGAGAAATTACAGCAACAGGTATGGCTAGAAATTTCAAAAGAGTCTGACAAATTAGAATTTTACAGGCAACCTTAATTCTAGTCTTCCTTCATGCTTAGACATTTTTCAAAGTATTACGCCAGGAGATTTCCAGCCTTCAAGGTAAATATCAAAAGGAGGAAAGATTCACCACATTTTCATACCAAGTGCCAGGGATCAATAAAAACAGGACCACTGGAGGAGACTGGGTGAACCAGGGGGTTGAATGAGAAACAGCAGGAGACAGGACCCAAGACAGGACTGGAGAGAAGCCATCTACCACAGAGGACCAAGATTCACCAAGGAGTCAGAGCTAGAGACCAGCCTGTAACACAGATCCAAGGCACATTCAAAAAACAAGGCTACCTTTAGAACAGACTCAAGGGCCAGAGAGGAGACAAAACTGCTGTACTACATATGTTTGGAGTCTATCCAGAAAATCCAGTCAGTGACAGGCCTGAATCCAAACAAATCTCAGATTAAGTACTGGCTACCTTGGCCTGAGTTCAAGTAGACCCATAGGCAGGCGGGTCTGTGGGTAAGGCCATTAGGGCAATTAAAGCTAACTAGTGCACTTAGGGCTCTGGTACCACACCCAACAGGGATCATGAGTAAGGGCAGAATCCTCTAAACTAGCTCTTTTATTGCCAACAAAGAGTTAATTGATTCATAAATAGACAAGCTTTTCATCTTGGGTAAAACGTGCAGCTCTAGTTGTGGTCAAAGCAGCTTCTGCGCAAGCAAGTGAAATTTACATGAGTAAGAGAATAATAACATGGCCAATCAGGGTGGATTTTTATCAAAGTGGCAAGAAGCACATCCTTGATCCCAGGCTCCTGCTAGGTCCTTTGCCTACCTTTTTAGCATGCTGACTGGTGAAAAGACAGCAAATGCTGTGACTGCTCTATAGCAATATGCATACTTGCTGGCAGTTAGAGTTAATAGTTACTCTGCTCCCCCTTAGCTAATACTATAACTTCTTTATTCCCCCTATGTAGTTGACGATTTTCACAAAATCTGTGACTATTTGATATCCTTGAAACTGATGAAAATGGCACTTGAAGACAAAAGAAGTAGGGACCAATATGACAGCACGATTGACCAGGTTTTGTTTCTTTACAAGCCAAGTAAAAATATATCAGCCATGAAGTAGGCAGGCAAAACAGAAAATTTCAGCCTAAAAACTTCAGCTTGTCAATGGCTTAAGGAATTAGAATTCATGCAATTAAGGAAAACATTATGCAATATGTTCTCTCCCCCATCTTTCCATCTTACACTAGTATTTCCATTAAATAATTAAAATCAAGTAATTACATAAGAAAACTACCACAAGTATGGATAAAATATTAGATCAATACACTGCAATTAGATCAACTGCACTATAAACTGTAACCCAGTTATGTTATATCAAAAAATATCAACCACTATTAAAATAAAAGTGTGTGATGAAAAGCAGCCCTTGTGCTGGGACTCTGTTTTACACTAAGTGGATAAAAATGTAGTAGTAAATAGAATAATTAGTGATTTCAAATGAAGTAGCAACAGACAGAAAATAATAGTGTCTTGTGTCCTAGATTGTGTTTCCGTTTTGAATTTGATTCTTCTTGATCTCCTTGATATGACTGCTGTCTGCTTTTAGACTTTTTTAGTTTTTCAGATTTTCATCCACAATAACTTTTTTTATTCAGTTACAAGGAAAAAAAGTGCAAAGACCTCTTAAAATTATGCTATATGAGGAAGCAAATGCACAAGCTTCATATAGTATTAAAATACTGTTACATAACAGTGATGTCAAAATCTAAGCCTGTAAACACCTTCCAGGTTCTGCACATAGAAAGTTATATGTTTGTCCACAAACAGGCAGTACTATATTGCATACAGAAAGCAGCAAAGCTTGTTAAAGTAGTCTTGGAAATCTGAGTTATACTACAACAAATTGAGAAAAGTATTTATTGCTCTTCTACATTCCCAGCTATCCAACTGGGTTTGCTTTACCACTTATTTTACATATACTACACTTACTATTTCAATCTTTGCAACATTCCCTATGGGTCTTATTCTAAAAAGACCATATTGACAGAAATAACAGTGAGGAATGCTCACAGCATTCACCAAAACAAACTAATAGCTGCTGAAAGAGTGTGGCTTCTCACATACACCGATGCTATAATTTATTAAACCAAGGAAAAATGTGGGTTATTTATTGAGTGCCAATATAATTAGTCAGTTAACTGAATACTGTGAACTGCTGAATCATCTCAGCTGTCAGTAAAATCAAAGTGTGTTCAATAATTACAAGTCAATGTCTGACTTCTTTCAGAATAGAATCATTTCATAGAATCACAAAAACACAGAATAGTTGAGGTTGGAGAGGACCTCTGCAGGTTACTTGGTCCAACCACCTCTGCTCAGTCAAGGTCACCTAGAGTTCAGGACAGTGTCCAAATGGCCTTTGAATATATCTAAGAAGGGAGACTTCCGCAACCTCTCTGGGGAAACCATCAGTGTTTCCTGATGTTCAGAGGGAACTTCCTGTGTATCACTTTGTGCCAATTGCCTCTGATTCTGTCACTCAGCAGCACTGAAAGGAGAGCCTAGCTCCCTCCTATTTGCAATCCGCCTTCAAATACTCATATACATTAATGAGATGCCCCTAAACCTTGCCTTTTTCAGGCTGGACAGCCCCAGCTTTCTCAGCCTTTTCTCATACATGAGATGTTTCAATTTCTTCATCATCTTTGTGGCCTTTCTCTGGACTCCCTCCAGTATGTCTTTGTTTCTCCTGGCTCATTTGAAAATCAACTGCCTGTGGCATTCTCATTCTGATTAGCAGATTTATACATTTCATTTTTTGGTGCATATATAAACATTGAAGTCCAGCACATAAGTCTTCTAAATCCCATTTGTAATTGTATGAAACAGATGGATAGAAAAGCTGTTGCTCTGTATGCACTTAGCATTAAATTTTAAAAAACACCTGATTAATTATTACCATATTTGTTCAGAATTCAAAAAGTGAAAGATGCCTGTCAGGCATCTCCTCCTTACAGCACAGATTGCCACTTCAGGATAAGGGGTTTTTTGATCAAACAGGTAAACCTGTAATTTGTGATTCAAAAGGGAGACACAGTCAATATGAAAATACAGTAAGTACAATGCAAGTTGGTACCACACTTCAAAGAAACCAGTGCCTGCTACAACAGATAGGCCAAGTTGAAAATCACAAGGAAAATGAAATTATTGCTTTACTTTAGAGAATCAAATGACCACTTCAGTAGAAATTGCCCCAAACTTTTTTCTTTATTTACTTATTCATCAACACCCAGAAAACCAGCCATGTTAATACCAATGAGGGCTCAAAAAGACTTGAAAAAATATTTAAAATCTGCTCCTCAAATGCATTTGTTGCAACTTTGGAATCTTTTTTCAAAATTAAACGTATTTCCTGGTCCAATAAGATAAAGAACAAAATTAATAGCCTGTGTAAGAAACATATCTCAGAATCTCTCTTCCTCTACTGAAAACAAATACTTAGCAGTGCTTTGTGTCCATATGTTTCCACATGGTGGAAAACATGGATTTCTTATCACTTCTGGAAGACAATGACAAAAATTTTATAATCAACTAAGCATTATACAATGCTACTGCAAAAAAAGCTAAATGGAGGAAAAATGCTCTTTACAATAACATAAAATTTATGCAAGTACCTAGTTTGTACAGAATGTTTAGCAGTGTTTTGATTTCTTTTGGATGTTTTCAACTTTTGCTTGGGAGGTAGATAACCCAAGCTTTTGCTTTTGACGGTAACCAAATCACACACGTAAACAATTTGGTGTGTGACTTCTGGTAGAGCAAGCCAGGATTATTTCCAATTAGAACAAGTTCAATTTAACATGATTTCACACTATAGATACATCTCAGATTGATTTCATTAAGCATTTCCTATTTTTTAATGCATATCTTGTTCAGTGCAAGACAAAATTCAGTATCCAGAAATACCTGCTGACAGCTCAGCTGCCACCAGGGACATGCCAAATTATCTCATGTTCAATAATTGTATCCATGACTTTTCATAAATAACTTCAGAATATTTCTATCTGCAGATGAATTAATTAGTGTAGTAAATATAGTAATGTAGTAAATGTGTAGTAAATGTTAATGTGTTTCCCCTTCTAGGTCCTTCTAGGGTGTTGCACACTTCTAAGGTGACACATTTGTATGTATCTGAAATGTAATTCTTCCTAGATACAAAGTGGTAAGATACCAGGAAGATCAGGGTCAGTTGCCCCGCGTCCCTTTTTGAAAACCATTTACACAGAAAAATGATTATACGAATGAATTCTAATTTTGAACTGCTGCTCTTTGTTCATAGCAAACTAAAAATAATGGCTGTATAAATCTATATGCCCATTTAATTTCTTGCCTGGAATGATGGATTATTTAAAATGAAAATCAGAAGAAAATTAACTGAAGTTAATATTTCTTCTCCCTTTTGTAAATGCCTTTAATTAGTATTTATTTGCCCAAAAGTTCTGCATATCAGAACAGATGAATTTACTTGTTTTTAATCACCTTGGTAGTCAGGCTTCTCACACAAGTTCTGTGAATTTCAATGCCGTTTTTATGTAAGCCGTTATTGTTGATTTCATTAATAGCTCCTTGCAAGGGAGGGAATGGACATTTCCACATCTGAACATCTGAATCAAGAAATCATCACTCTTCTTCAATCCAACTCCAGTAAAGAGGAAAAAAAAAAAAAAAAAAAAAAAAAGGGTCAAGAACATTCAGAATTTTGTATAATGCCACAGAAACAAAAATCTTTAACTGGCACTTTAATTTGTTAAATTTACAATTAATTATTCATGTAAAATATTGAGAGAGCAAATTAGGATATAATTCCTAAACTCAATTCCTCTTTCTTCTCTGGTACAATTTTGGAACCTTTAAAGGAATCAATCTTGATTGTCAACAGCAGAATCAGAAATTCTGGAGTGAAGCACAGATTAGAGAATTTATACCTTGTGTTTCTTCATGTTCATCCATTATGTATAATATAAAGTGACATTGTGAGACAGGAATGAAGCTTCTTTCACCTTCTGCCCTACCACAATTATATCCCCAGGAGCCCTGCTGAGTCACTCTGCTTCCATATCTACATAGACAGCCTCAGATGTTGCCCCAGGGCAAGCAGCATCCTCCTTCTTCAATCCCAGTCTTTTTCCCTGTCCTTTGCACTTCAAGTTTCTTGCTACAGCCCCATCCTAAAACTCAGGCCCAATACCTTGATATCACAGTTTGCAAATCTGAGAGGTTTTCTTCAATCCCTGTCAGAAATATGTCAGATGGCTCACACCTCCTGAGTGCTAGCCAGAACTATGCTTTTTGTTTCAACACCAGCCATAAAACAAGAAGATGGTATATTCCTTAAATCTGATACGTTGTATGACATATATTACGATAGTCAGTGGCTGTTAAAGTAAAAGCATAAGAAAGTAATTAATTTCCTGAGCTCAAGTGGGGAAAAAGAGATTTTTATCATGGTCTTATAAAACAAATACAAGCTGTTCCACGAAGAGAAGGGCCCACCCATTTTGAAGTGAATGCAGACTATACAATATTAATTACCTCTAATAATTGTCAAGTACTAGTAACATTAGTGAAAAGTAATTGTACTGAATTATATTACTGAGTATAATTGTTGATTTCTTTTTAATAATTGATATCTGAAAACACAATCTTGCAGTTAAGAGCTATGATTTTCTCACATTGCCTAGCAACCTGTGCAAATATAGAACTGCAGATGCAAAACTACTGACCTTCCTTTCATGCCTGCTTTCCAGTGCTTATTATTTCTATCCTACATAGCAAAAAATAAAACCAGAAAAGAGATTTCAAACACTGAACTCTTCAGTATGTACTTAGCATTTCAGATAACAAAATCATTACAATACATTTTGCTTAACAGAAAAGCAGAAACTGTTTTATTTACCTAAGCTTGAAATATTGCATACTGGATACTGCCTCATTGATCTTTCAACACATAGAGAATGCTTACTTACCCTGCAATATCTGCAGCTCTTAGGAGTTGTCATCCATGCAGATTCCTTCCCAAGTGCACATGTATGAGAGGCGGTGGGGATGGGGGTGGTGAGCAAGGTAGGTAGACCAACAATATCCACTGATTCTATTCTTGTATTTTAGTATACCTGTATTCAGCCTAAGGGAGTGGGTTGAGCTATTCGTTTTTTTTTTCTTTGCAAAGAAGGACTAGGATTATTCAGTAAATGGCAAGAAAAGCACATTCAAAATGTTAAGAGCATGTTGAAGGAAGGTAATAGGTTACACAGTTTCATCCAATAGTGCCAAAATACTACTTCCTTGACTACATGACGATATGTGAGGCAGCATATACAGAGATGTAGTTGAGAGAGACCTTCAACTTCTTTAGTTGTGGCTGGGAGGCTGAACAATAACATTTGTCATAGAAGACTAACAAACATCAACTAACAGCACTGCAATAGGTCTCAGAGAACCAGAAGTAAGATGAAAAGAAAGAAAGAGTGGATGGTAGCCATAAGGTGCTGAAGACCTAGATTCCAAACTAGAATTGGTAATGAGGTTATGCCAAATCCTCGCACTTTCAAGGCATACCACACTGTTTGTTCAGTTTGAAAGGGCTGTCCAGCAAGCCTTACAGAGGAACTCTGACTAACCACTACTAGGAGCAAAGTATGAGATTCTCAGTCAGGACCGAGAGCACCTTATTTCTCAGGTTTCTCTCTCTATGAAGGTAAAGCCATTCAAAGAAAACTCAAAGGCCAAGGACAATTTGTACTCAAACGTTTGTTTCTCTCCCAACCTTGGGTTCTCTAGTCCTTTTTCATTTTGTTTAGAAGTTTATCTTCCATATCTTGTGGGAGTACAGGCCCATCATTTCATTTGGGTCCAATAAGAGATACCCAGTGTTAGAGAGCGATCATTTTCTTTGCTGTTTCCCCGATTAGTCCTTCTTCTGGTCCTTTGTTTCCTGTCTCCAAAGAAGATCTTATGATTGATTTCCTACATAGTGTCCAGATTGCACACATTAATATATAAGATTCCCAATGGGCAATAGGGTTCCTCTCTTTGCAGAACTATATTAACAGTGATGCATATCGAGAAGTTAACATTTCAGGAATGGAAGAGCAAAGAGGGAAATGAGAGAATACATGGGCTTCAAGTATTGCTACATATAAAACATATATACATAGTTATTAATGTTGAACATGAATTCCCCTCAATGTTATCAAAGAGTCAATATGCATATTTTTCTAAAGCATAGACATATTTAGAAATGCACTTCATCACTGCTGCCAGGTGTGGATTTATTTTGTGGGTAATGATCTATATTTCAGAGAAATACTCTGAAGATTACCAGGGTTTTATAATAGCTTGTTGCTGGTATTTGTTTAGCACTTTATAGCTTTCAGTTACCATGGCTATTAGTGTTATTTTTAAAATGAGCTGATGAAAATTTTTAATAGAGAAGCCAGGGACTTCTTTTCTATTGGACTAATCTGAAAGGAATTGAATAGGAATCCCTTTTAATTTGATCTGCATAATTCAGCTGCTTTTACTCTGGAGAAATACATAAGCATCTACAAATTTTGAAAGCGATTTTTTTCTTCCTGGATAGCCATTTTATACATGTCACTAAAATTTTTCAGAGAAAACAACGATACTCGTTAAGAAGTGACAAAACTTTAAAATATCTACTCTTTAAAAGTATTTAAGCACTGTTTTCCAAAAGTTAGATTTCTTTAAGAATTCCAGATTTTTTGGTTTTGTGTTCTTTTTTTTTTTATTTGGGTTGTTTTTGTTTCTTTTTTTTTTTTTTTTTAATGTTAAGGAATTCCACTACAGATTATCAAATCCAAGAAATTAGCACAGTTTGTATTTTACCATACTACTTTTTATAAGTAACTAAATATATTTCTCATTTCTTGTTTTAATTACATTTGAAGACTTACTCATTGGTCCTAAAAACCTACTTTGTTTTGTTTTGTTTTTTTTTTTAGTTGACACACATAAAATAGTATTTATTATCATTTATAACTCATAATAAGATAATAAATGCCAGCAATCAAAATCTAAAAACCCCCACTGTTTTGTTATTTTTGGTGATATTTTGCATCATAACTATACAGTAGACGGAATAGTTAATGGTACCTCATCTAAAATTTTTTGGCTGAATAAGGATATTTAAAAATTATTCTAATTTTTATCAGAGCTTTCCTGAAAATTTTATCTATTCTGTCAGTATTTTCACTCTGGGTAGATTCATTTGGCTTTTAGAGAAAATTCAGTTAGCTGCATTACTCAAATCAAAACTCTACTGCACACATAGTGACTCATTTCCTCCCCTGGGAAACATATATATTAAAGATATTAGTCACATTTTTAATGGATTATTGGAAAAGTTTCAACTATTTTAGCAATAAATATAATGGAATTTGCATTAAACTTCTATATTACTGAGATACCACAAACTAATAAGCGATGTTTTAGTCTGTCTGTCAAAACATATCAAAATTCAAGTCCATTATGGAAATCTCAAATACATTGTTTTTTCAGATCTGCATCTCCAGATAAGTCCACACCCAATTACTCTAATGATGTACTATGTACAAAATTTGCCCTGTCTTTCCAAGTTTCTTAGGCATGTTTTTGCTCTGACATTCCTAAAGAATGTACCCTACAATACTCCCAAGGAACAGCAGTAAAGGCTAAGCTGCAGATCCTACTGATAAAAGCTTTGGGTATGCACATGGTTAGAACTTCCACCTGGTAAGCCAAGACAAGTCAAAAACAAGCCAAACAGTAATTAGTTTCTAATCTTCCCACGATTGTACAGTGATGCAAGCTTGCTGTTCTTATTATCTGAGATGGAAGTAATACAATCTTTTCTACAACTTGCATAGCTGTAACATTAAAAAAAAAAAGTCATGCAGACTTTAACTCACCCACCCCTATAACACAGGGCATCGTGACTATAGTGTGGAACCAAGAACCACAAAACAAAAAGCACATTTGCAGGATTATTAATGTTCATCCCTTTTGTGGGAAGATTCCATCTAAGAGCTCAGAGAAAACCTGTCTTTCCATTTCATCACTTTGGTGATCATGAGTGTTATGTCAGAAACATCTAGGTACCACCCTCTGGTGCTAGCCAGCTTAAGGCAATTCCAATTTTTCACTGAAATAGGTCTTCAAGATTCACAGAGGTAATTAGAAGTCTGAGGTTTATAACATGATTCACATACTTCCCTTGAGCTAGATCTGAGGTACAAAAGAAAAAGAAATCTTTACCTTAGACAGCAGGATTTTTTTTAAAAAAAAAAACTTCTGCTCATTCCAGTGTATCACATTTAATTAATAAATTTAGAAAATATGAAAAGATTTTTGAGAAAAGATGCCTTCTCCTGCTTTTTTTCCCCTCCCTCCCCTACTGGATCAGGTGGCAAGGGTGTTAAAGAATGTTTTGGGTTTTTTTTTGAGAAAGATGAAGAAAGGTAAAAATATTGTTTAAGATGTTTTTTACACAGAAGTGAATGAGCTAAGCAGTGCAAACATACTTATAGGCTTATGGCCTGCCATAGAAGAGAGGATAAAGCGCTCTCTTTTACTTTTCATTTCTGTGAAAACAGTGAGACTGTTTCTCAGAGACTGAAAATATTAGGCATGAGTCTAGAAAGATGTATTTTGTGATGGAAGAGCAGAAGAAATATACAAAAATCCATGATTACTTTTTGCTAAAACCTAAAAACATTCAATTAAGACAGAACTAAAATGAAATCAAAACAAAAGCACATTCGGATCTGTGAGCATCTTCCCCTTTTCCATGCCAAGCTCAAGTCCTAGCAATGCTACTCTGGAAGGAGCATGCAACAATTACATATGGTGTTAGTGACATTAACAGGGCACAAGACAATATTATACAGCTAATCTAGCCAAAGAGAAGGGCAGGATCTGAGTGATATGTAAGATATTGCTACATTTGGCAAGAAATTCATCTAATAGAAAAGAACCTTCAAAATATTATTCATTTTGGGGTTTTTGGGGTTTCTGTGCTTATATATTTCAATCTGAAAGAGGAAAATTATGATCTAACTACACTCTCAAGTTTCACATAACAAATAATCACACTTTAGGTATTTAGATTTGAAGGGTTCATCTTCACGTACCAGTCCAGCTACCTCATACATCACAATATAACTTTGTGGTATTACTGCCCAGTAGTCTGCAAACCAGCTAAAGACATGAAAAGGAAGTTAAAATCTGGCAAGAAAAAAAATAAATGTAGTGGTATAAGAGAGGGAAACAAACAAGAACATCAATAAACTGAGAGATTTCTACATCTGGAGAACAATATAGAAAAAATTTAGAAGGGAAAAAGTATATAGTAAGAATTCATGTCTAATAGACTTCAAACAACACCAACTGAAATCCTTCCCTCAAAAGCAGTGGAATAAAAAATTCTCTTTAAGCTGCAGATGATACAAATTCATTGATTCTAACTCAATAAGAAAGATCCTGACATTTTCCATACTCCTTGAAAGAAACTCAGATGAGGTCTTAAAAATTACTGTTGGAGCCCTACAAAACCATAGTTAGCAAAGCATGAAAAGAAAGAGGTAGGAGATGTTTCATGTAAACTCCTTCCAGCTGCTTCTAGCATCAAATGACCAAACATGCCTTTTAGGATGAGGAAAGTTTAGAAAAAACTATATGCTTCTATGCATAATCTATTAAGGTTTTATGGTTTGTTTTTTTCTCCTTTTTTGGCAATTGGCCATCTCAACAGAAGCTTGGATTTTTTTTCTGGTGGGGGGTCTTTCCAGAATTGTCCTGGTCTTCGTTGAAGACTAAGTTGAGAGTATTAAGATAAAAATCAGAATAAATAGGTTACATAAAGAGATAAAGTACTAATTTCCAATCAGGTACTCACACATTCTTAATTTTCTTCCTGTTTATCCTCATCTCTTTGCAAAACATAAAACAAGATCTCTACATTATGTTTTGTGTTCTTATTCTGATTCTTATGATCTCTTCAACATCCCAACCTCATCTCTTAGGGTAGGAAGGCTGTAAAAGAGCAAAACCCTGAAATGTCCGGACAATCCAGTATGCTTTTTTCAGCACACTGAAAAAGTAAAAATAGTATCAGCAGTATGCAATTCTTTCAATTTCATGATAACTTGAAGCAAATGATAATTGCATTTTGTGACTTCAGATTCACATTCTCATCAAGAGAAAGCTATTATATGGCTCTTTAAGTTACACTAATTTAATTTCTGTTATTATACTACTATTAAGGAATGTATATTTGGAACAAAATAGATTTGGCTTTGAGATCAAAGCAATTTAGTTTATTTGTAACTTATGACATTGCAGTATATGCTTTCCTTCCAGTTACTGTGCGTGTAACATACTAAATACAATACCATGTTTTTCCAGAATCATTATAATGACATCTGCGATTTCTTCCAAATTCTCAAGGTACTTATGGAAATTTCAGAAAATGATCAAGTTTTGGACAGTATTTTGATTGACAGTAGTTCCACAGATGTAAATTTGTACTTAAAAAATACTCAACTGTTTGTGTAGGTTATTTTGAAACCCCACCTAGCCACTACAAATCTTTCTATTTTACAAACCTTGGTTCTTGTTCCCTCCATCTATACCTTCCTTCAGCACACAGAATTCTTCCTCATTCTTACATCAAAAGACCCTATGATGATCTATGAGGAAGACAAAAAACCAAAGGCCAAATTTCTCTTTCCATGTGAGCTTTCAGAAAAGCAGCTGATCTGAAGGAATACTTTGTGTATATACAATGAAGATCATGGATAATGAATAGGAGTCAGAAAGCAAACTGAAATCATCTATTGATTTCTGTAGATTCACTTCTGATTAAAATCAGTGCAAACTCTTTCTAAAATCAGTCATTAAGGAAGGATTCCCCTAGTTTCATCGTTGTGTCCTCAGCTTTTTTCAGTTTCCTCAAGGGCTACAAGTCCCAGAACCTATAAACAATACAGAAGTCTTGCTGTGGAACCAGGAATTTAATTGTCTTTCCTATATTTCCTACAGTGAAACATACCAAACCATGGTAAGTTACATAGTTTTACAAGAGTTTCAGCTGGCTATTTTAACCATCTAAAGCTGAAAGCAGTAAGCTCCTTGAGCAGGGTGACTTGAAGAACAGCGAGCCAGTTACAGTGGAAAATACATGCATTTAAAAGACCTAGGGCACAGGCATTTTGGAATGGAGTTGCAACCTTCAGGCCTTACCACATGCTATATTACTTTGCTTGAAGTTTATCTGGATGCAACTCTGTGAAGAGACATCAATGACAAAATTACTCAGCTGGAAGAAGCATGAGACTCTAACATCTTTCTCCACCTCAGAAGGGATGCATACTCAAGTCATAGAATCATAGAATCATAGAATAGTTAGAGTTGGAAAGGACCTTAAGATCATCTAGTTCCAACCCCCTTGCCATGGGCAGGGACACCTCCCACTAAACCATGCCATCCAAGGCTATGCCCATCCCCACCTTGAACGCTGCCAGGGATGACCTAGGGATGTAGTATTTTCTTTCCACCTGAGAAAATAAAAACTCCTTTGCTGTCCTTATCAGGCACCATGCACAAATATTAAAGACAAAACTGGCACAGTCATATCTAAATCAAATTTTAGAACCTGCAGTCCTTCAAGAAACATGAAAAGAACTTCAGTATTTTACAATATTTTAATAAAGCTATTATCTTGCAGTAGGTTTTCAAACTAAATTTTAGGGAATAATATAAAGAATAAAATTCAATGCTAATGGGTTTAAAGACCATACATAACGATTAAAGGTTTGGACTGTACAGTAGAAATCTTCAACTTAAATAGCATTTTGCTATGGCCCGTATTGACCCTGTTGTCCATAGAAGTGAATGTATATTAGAGAAAATTACAGCAAACAATTGTATTCTTTATAACATAGGCACTACATGAGCTTAAAAGACTAAGCATAATAATAGTAACATGAAGCAAAGAAATCTCACATTAAGGATTTCTTTTTACATTAGAAACATACAGCTTGGTGTGACACACACAGATACTAAGGTTTCATGAACGCTGAAAAGGAACCTATGCATTTGGTTTAACACCAGCTTTCTGTCAGCACTTGCCATCTATAATATATTGAGAATCATATCACATAATAGCATATTTCGCTTTAATTGTTGAAACAAAATGAAATCACTAAGTCGATAATATTTTGCATTCAGCAGTGGTTTGGAACAGAATTCATAAGCTAACATCCTAATTCATCAAAAAAGGGGAAGGGAGGTAGAGAGGAGGAAAGGAGCAGGGACAAGGAAAACAAAACAGTTCTGTGATTTGAGCCTGAAGGCTTACATGCCTCATCCCTCAAGGGAGCTGTCCTGAGTGAGCAGCCAAAAATTGCTTCCCTCTACATTAATGCAATTCTGACGCAGGGATCTGAAGACACTGTGCCTGAGTGGCACAGATATCACCCATTTCTACCATCTGTCCCACAGTGGGAATACCAGATGAAATCAAACCAATTTGCTAAGTGAACATAGTGAAAGCAGCTCCCTACAGCTGATGAACTGTGGAAAGATTCTTCAAGTTAAATATTAGCCAGAAAGGCAAATACATTGCACTTCTAAAGCCAGAAAGATTTAAAAAATACAGAAACAGTAGTGCCACAAAAATGTAAACTTCCCTCCCTCATCATTCAGTGGAAATTAGGAAAAAATAAGAGTGATTACAGGAGACTTATAATCTTGTAAGTCATTAGTTGTTAATGAAAAATGATATACAATTCCTGATGCCACCTCTTTTCCTTGAGAGAAAATAACTAATCACTACCAACTCTAGGGACTTGGGTGCTCCTGGGCCTTAGGTCAGCTGCTGACTCCAGCTCCACTTAATTTTCATTGGTAGAGTTAATCTATTTTTCATCCTCAGGATAGCTGAGGAAAGTTTTTCAAACATTGGTGAGGACGCTAGAAAATTAATGTTACACAGACTTCTGGAGATTCCTTCAACCCCAGGAGAACTGGTGGGCATGAAGCAGTGTAGTTTGTGGCCCATATCTACCGAACATTGCAACAGTCAGCATAGCTAATTTATTAGTTGAGATCTTGGTGTTTCTGGCCCCTAGCACACTACACATGACCTATACAGAGAGTGAAAGAGAATATTTAGAATCATGAATGAGTCAAAAGTCATAGAGTCATAAATTCATGAATTTTAATAAAGAATGCCTTAAATGGGACATGGAAGTACAATTAAGATTTTCAAATTCTAGTATGAAATGTCTGAGTTCTAATCTAAAGCTAAAAGCCTGAACACTAAAAATGAGAGGAAGGATGGGATGAACTCTTCATAGGAGCCCAAACTGCCACCTCTATCAAATAAATTTGTGAGGTGTTTAAGAGGTGCCTTTGCCTGGATCTAAGACCTCATCAGACTAGAAGAAAGAACCGAAGTCTGCATGTTACAAACATGCAAAACTGCAAGTTATATTGGCAGAAATTGACATGATTGTTGTTAACTTGTTGAATGTTGTTCTAAGCTTCTTTGGGATACACTCATATGTCTTACGCTACTCGTAAGCCCCATCAGCTTTTCCAGCATAAGCTTCAAACTATCTAGAACCTATGACAGCACAACTACAGAGGCAAAAAACATCAGTTTCTTGAAAAATTAATATTTCATGAAGAGGCTTAAATGATTCAGCATAAAAGCATCTTGTTAATAGCTTCCAGCTTCTACCTCAGGTTTAAAAAATTACCCACAATAAAAAAATCATTAAAACTCAATATTTTGTATTTAATAATCCAAAAATTCAGCATCTAGGCCTAATGAAAACAATTCTGCTGCTTTCACAAAGATAAGATCAAGGTTTTTTAAAGCTTTGACCAAAGAAAGCTTTAAGGCAGCCCTTGGGTTGATTTGAGCTATGAGAAAGCAACTGACAGAAACTTCCCAAAAAAGAAAAATAATCCTCATGAATCCTAAACCTGACACTGAGAAGACTTCTGATTAATCAGAAATTAAAAAAAAAAAAAATAAATAAATCCAGAACTCATTCTCCAGCCCAGGGAATACGCTCGTCCACGATGTAGATGGGACAGCTTGCATAACCACACAGTTCCCATTGACTCATGTGATAGACTCTTAGAATCTCAGAACGGTTTGGGTTGGAAGGGAGCTTTAAATATTATCCATTCCGCCTTCCCTTGTTATGGGCAGGGACATCTTCCACTAGACCAGGCTGCTCAAAGTCCCATCTAAACCGAACTTGAACGCTTCCAGGGATGGGGCATCCACAACTTCTCTGGGCAGCCTGTCCCAGTGTCTCACCATGCTCACAGTAAAGAGTTCCTGACTTACTTCTCATCTAAATCTAACCTCGTTTGGTTTAAAACCCTTTGATGCTCCTTGTCAGGTCACTACCAGTCCTGGTAGGCTTTCTTATAAGCCACCTTTAGATACTGGAGGGCTGCTATAAGGTGTCCCTGGAGCCATCCCTTCTCCAGGCTGAATAATCACAACTCCTCAGTCTTTCCTCATAGCGGAGGGGTTCTAGCACTCTGATAATTTTTGTGGCCCTACTCTGGACTCACTCTAACAGGTCCATGTCATTCTGGTGCTGGGCAGCCCAGAGCTGGACACAGTACTCCACGTGGGGTCTCATAACTGCGGAACAGAGTGCAATAATCACCTCTTTCAACCTGCTGGCCACATTCTTTTTGATGCAGTCCAGCATATGATTGGCTTTCTGGGCTGCAAGTACACATTGCTGTCTCATATTCAGTTTTTCCTTCAGTAGTGTTCTCAAACCCTTGTATGCAGTGCTGCTTTCAATCCATTCACCACCCAGCCCGTACTGATACTGGTGATTACTCCCACCTAAAAGCAGAATCTTGCACTTGGTTTTGTTGAACTTTATGAGGTTCACCCAGGCCCTTCTCAAGCCTGCCTGGGTCTTTCTGCATGGCATCCCTTCCCCCAAATGTATCAACTTCAACACTCAGCTTGCTTCACCTGCAAGCTTGCTGAGGGTGCACTCAATCCCACTGTGTCACTGATAAAGCTATTGAACAGTACAGGTCCCAGTACAGACCCTTGAGAGATGGCATTTGTTACTGAATATGGGAATTCATGAAAACGTACTGAATCCTGAATATGTTACTTGCTACTGATATGAGAGCCTGTGCTTCTCCTCCCAGTGCTTATAGTCACAGGGACACACATCATAGCAAATCTGCACTCATCTAGTCTCAACAATAACCAAAATATTTCAGCTCAAAAAAGATGGAATGGGTTAAAGATTTACTTTTTCTGTAAATTTCTGTAGTCATAACATTCTTTTTTATTATTGTTCTCAGACATGAAAAATACAAAGGCATGCTTGTCTTCCTTGTAACTTCTGCAAGACATCAAACGAAGCTTGTAATATTTACTGAGACATTCTAAGAGCTCCCTGAAGTTCAAGCTTTCATATCTAATAACTCCAAAACTTATAAAAGCATTCATAGTAAAGCTGTCTTGTTCTTCTGGCTTTAAATGATTGGCATCTCTTCTGTCATATGCATTTTTGAGGAGCATTATGGGGAACTGGTCACTTTCTACCTTGACGAGCTCACTTCCTACACAAACGAATGCCATGGACTGCTACTCAAGTGGCTCACAAATTACACCTGAGACACTTTAATGGTTCAAAATCCTGGGAGAGAAGTATCCGATCTCCATAGATTTTTCCCTTTGTTGCATTTTAATACCTAGACTAAAGAATTAATCAAGAACTAAGCAAAATGTATTCACCTACCAACAAGTACACAAAAGTTTAAAAAACCTACTACTTTTCACCTGATAATTTTAAACTATTTTTACTGCAATTTATTTCAATCTAAAACCAAATTTATTTCAAAACCTGAAGCAGAAACAGAACTTTTCCCATTTCTGTGAGAAGACAGCTTATCCACAGATTCTAATTTTGCCTACACAACATGATACTAGTAGCAACTGCTTCTAACTCAAGTGAAAAAATACTGACACAAAAGCATCTTTCTTCCTAGTAAGGAGTAGCTGGGGAGCAAAAAGTGCATACTTAACACAGGATGGCTGTCAGTGCTGTGGCTTCCTTCATCTGAAGGCTTAGTAGAAACTATGAACTAGTGGTTCTGTAGGTTCTGAAGTTTAAAGACAACACATTTATTGGTTTATGAGAAGATATTTGCTTGTAGATGTGGGAAAATAGATGTCATAGCATACAGGCTTTCTATAACTCTAATAGGAAAACAAGAGGATGATGACAGCACAATCTTTTTTGTCAGACAAGATAATAATATTTAGCCAGAAATTAAGAGTAAAAGCTATTGCAGACAAATAGCAGAGAGAAGAATGACAGAGCAGTCAATAAATGAAAAGCCTGTAAGGCTCAGGTTTTTAACTGCCTTAGAAATCTCAGAACTCTAGCTAAATCAGAACAAGGTATCAGACTTCTAAATTCAAAACCTCCACATATTTAATTTGGACCATATTCATCTAAAGAAGCCCCAATTTACTTTCTTTATACCTTTCCTCACTTAATGGGGAAAAATTATAGCCAGTTAGCAGAGATATACTAGTTGCAACATCGAAACAGCTATGTATTGCTGTAGCAGATCTGAAGATGTGCTTCTGTCTCCAGAACCTTATCTGCCTCCTTCAAATCTTTCAGTTTAATTGAATATATTTTCTTTCCCTACAAAACTTGCCAAGGTGTTTTGAGGCATTCTATACAGTTTGTGTAAAAGTCCTACTTCCACCATCCAAATAAGATAATAATTTAAAGTGCAATGATCTCTTAAGTTTGGACTGAAATCCTCAGAGCTAGGGATAGCTGCTGCTTTACAGCTGCTTTGGTCATTTTATGATTTGGAATCTTTCTTGGTCTTGCTTTCCCTTTTAGTAATTTCAAAATATTACATTTTAATAAAAATAACCTCTTGTGTTTAATTTCCACCACCACCACCTCCACACACAATTTTGGGATGGTATTTTCACATGCATTGCCTCCCACATTGTTCATTCTTGCAATGTCTAGGTAAAAATGTCTAGTAATGTCTGGGGCCCCCAGTACAAAAGGGATGTGGGAGTGCATGAGCAAGTCCAGAGGAGGGTAAAGATGATCAGAGGGCTGGAACACCTCTCCTGTGGAGACAGGCTGAGAGAGTTATCTTGTTCAGCCTGGAGAAAAAAAAGCTCCAGGGAGACCTTAGAGCAGCTTCCAGTATGTAAAGGGGACCTACAAGAAAACTGGAGAGGGGCTTTTCACAAGGGCCTGCAGTGATAAGACAAAGAGGAATGGCTTTAAACAGAAGCAGTGTAGATTTGGATTAGATATTGGCAGAAAATTCTTCACAATGAGGGTGGTGATACACTGGCACAGGTTGCCCAGGAAAGTTATTGCTGGCCTACTCTTGGAAGTGTTTAAGGCCAGGATGGATGGGACTTTGAGCAACCTGGTCTAGTGTGAGGCATCTCTGCCTGTAGCAAGGAGGCTGGAACTGAATTAAGTTTCAGGTCCCTTCCAACATAAATAATTCTATGATAATAATTTCAGAACTAGAGTAAGGCTTTAGTTTTTGCCACTCATTTCCTTTTAGTTGTGCCAGTGTTTATCCTGCAAAACTGCTTCACCTCTTACGACAGAAAAATAAGACCCAAAAAAATCTCTTAAGCGGCCAGTTTTCCTGACCATTGGAAGTTCTCTTGAAGCAATCTCCAGGACTTCTGGACCTTTTAAAGAAGAGGTCTCAAGAGGATATAGCCTTAGTATGTATATCTTCTGGTCTCTGAAAATCAGAATCAGACTTTTGTAGATGTAAAGCAACACGTATATAACACTGAACCATGGCACAGTTTTGTTCTGTTTCAAGAGCAGATTAAAAAATGGAAACTTGTTCTTCTACAAGTATTCTGCCTATCAAATACAACAGATTATATGACAGCCTTTATATGGTATAACAGAATTGAGGATTGCACTGTTTGAAAAGTGGGTACAATGTCTCCCTTAGCGAAACAAGCAAACATGAAGAAACATCTTTTTTTTTACCTGCTGTTGCTTTTAGAGCACATAGCAATTTCACATATGCCTGGTCATTTGAAAGATTTGCCATTTCTTTACTTTATCTTCCTGAATTCATTTCCTTTCAACAGCGGGACAGCTGATAACACAACCAGGGCTAAAAAGAGAAGGCAACAACACATCCAGAGAAGAATCAGAATGTTGGTGGCAGGGATAGCATGTAATGTCTCCTTAACAACACACAATAGTTTCACTGACACAAGGAATGCAACTCCTGAATCCCTCCAAGGTTTCAGAAAAAAAGAAAGAACAGAAAAATCCCATAGCAAGCCTCTGTGAGCTGTCAGTAAGGAAGGAATTAAATCAGCATAGTAGAACAAGGTTTTTTAATTAACTGCGCTAACACTTAATAGAATGAATTTTCACATAGAGATATTTGCTAGCTTTCATGAAATAAAAATTGGAATTTCCTTTTTCCTTTAAAAAAAATAAAAAAGAAAAGAAAAGAAAAGAAGAATCCTTCCGTATAAATTTGGAAACAGAAGATTACAGAAACCTTCAGTAGTGCTAAAAACTTTTTCTAACTTGCTATGGCATAAGGAATTCACAGTCTTTCTCCACCACAAAGCACACAAGAAATACAGCAAAAACCATAAAAATCCAGTACTTTCATTTATTCCCAAGTGGCAGTGGAGGTATAAACTAGAACATTACAAGCTTTGATATAATTTTTTAAATCCTGAGAATTCAAAGAAAAGCCATAAGCCAGCTCCCCAAAAACTTATTTTGAATAACAAATACATGTTCTTTTGTATTTCTTATTTGGCTTTTGACAGTTAAGTTGTAGTCAAATCACATGTAAATCTTTTTTGTACAACCAAGAGGAGTATAAAAGGAATTTTTGGGCAAAAGCAGGCATGATCCTAAAAGTCAAAGCTTTAGAAAAATAGCACCAAGTAAATCTTAAAAGTTCAGTTAAGGTTATGGGAATTCACAGCCCTGTGAAATGCATAATAAGCTTCAGTATAGACTACAACTTGCTTTGCTAAGCAGAGCTTCATTTCCTCGAAGTTGGCCTCAGGCAGTGGGATCCATTCCTCTTCAAAACTGCTGTTGCAACCCAATTTCAGTTTCCATTCTCCCTCAGATACTATATGAAATAACCCACACAGTTTTCCCATAACAAGTATACATCCAGTACCATGTATACCAACCTGGTATTCTACAATTCTATCTATGCGTGTGGATACAAATATATACAACCCCACTGAAACACGGCTCTGCTAAATAAGAGAATGCAAGCATCACAAAAAGGTTAAAATTATTTATGTCCCGTACACTTAAAGTCAGTCCATGATGCAAGATAATGAAGCAGTACCAAGTATGTGGAAAAAAATCAGCTATTCTAGCCATGAATTAAAAGGTTTTTTATGTTTTTCAGCTAGTTGCAGGGAGAAGGGCAAAAATAAAAATGAGAGGGAGAGATCCAGCACTAAGACGTCCTGCCACTGGTAGCAATATTCAGTTTTTCCCTTAACTATTTTGTACATAAAAAGGAAAGCATATAAAGCAATTTCATTTGAGAGTTAATTTTTTCTTCAATTCTCTATCACAAAGGGTTTGAATGCTAAGCATATGCACAAAACCACACCACCCAAGTCTTGGAAGGCAGACCCAGGGACTGTGGGAATGAAGACCCTGGGCCCACTGCAGGAGAGGATCTGGTTCGAGACCATCTTAGGAACCTGAATGTATACAAGTCCATGGGACCTGATGAAATCCATCCACGGGTCCTGAAGGAGCTGGCAAATGAAGTTGCTAAGCCACTGTCCATCATATTTGAGAAATAATGACAGTCAAGTGAAGTTTCTGAAGACTGGAAAAAGGGAAATATAACCCCCATTTTTAAGAAGGGGAAAATGGATGAGCTGGGGAATTACAGACCAGTCAGTCACACCTCTGTGCCTGGCAAAATCTTGGAGCGGATTCTCCTGGAAGGCAAGCTAAGGCACATGAAAACCAACAAGGTGCTTGGTGACAGCCAGCATGGATAAAGAACTGGCTGGATGGCCGCACGCAAAGAGTAGTGCTCAATGGCTCAATGTCCAGCTGGAGACCAGTAACGAGTGGTGTCCCCCAGGAATCGGTGTTGGGACCGGTCTTGTTCAACATCTTTGTGGGTGACATGGACAGTCGGATTGAGGGCGCCCTCAGCAAGTTTGCCGATGACACCAAGCTGTGTGGTTCGGTTGATACATTGGAGGGAAGGAATGCCATCCAGAGGGACCTAGACACGCTTGTGAGGTGGGCTGATGCCAACCTGATGAAGTTTAACCATGCTAAATGCAAAGTCCTCCACCTGGGTCGGAGCAATCCCAGGCACAGCTACAGGTTGAGCAGAGAAGAGATTCAGAGCAGCCCTGCGGAGAAGGACTTGGGGGTGTGGGTTGATGAAAAAATGAACATGAGCCGGCAGTGTGCGCTTGCAGCCCAGAAAGCCAACCGTATCCTGGGCTGCATCAAAAGGAGTGTGACCAGCAGGTGGACGGAGATGATCCTGCCCCTCTACTCTGCTCTCATGAGACCTCACTTGGAGTATTGTGTGCAGTTCTGGTGTCCTCAACATAAAAAGGACATGGAACTGTTAGAACAAGTGCAGAGGAGGGCTACGAGGACGATCAGGGGATTGGAGCACCTCCCGTATGAAGATAGGCTGAGAAAATTGGGGCTGTTCAGCCTGGAGAAGAGAAGGCTGCGTGGAGACCTCATAGAAGCCTTCCAATACCTGAAGGGGGCCTATAGGGATGCTGGGGAGGGACTCTTCATTAGGGACTGTAGTGAGAAGACAAGGGGTAATGGGCTCAAACTTAAACAGGGGAAGTTTAGATTGGATATGAGGAAGAAATTCTTTCCTGTAAGGGTGGTGAGGCCCTGGAATGGGTTGGCCAGGGAAGTTGTGAATGCTTCATCCCTGGAGGCATTCAAGGTGGGGTGGACAAAGCCTTAGGTGGCATGGTTTAGTGGGAGGTGTCCCTGCCCATGGCAGGGGGGTTGGAACTCGATGATCTTCAGGTCCCTTCCAACCCTAACTATTCTATGATTCTATGATTCTATCCAGCAAGGTCACATAATTCTGTAACAGGAATAGTAATTAGCCTTGTAATATACTTTGAGAAGGCTGTAAACAAAAGAAAATAGATGTTTTATTATAAAGTGACCATATATGGTACGAACAACACCAGGCCATATTTGCTAAATACTTGTACAGCTAGTTCCAATGACACGATAACTGTGATCAAGATAGGGTGGTACTGTCATATTAATCAGTGTAATAAGATGTACTAGGACACGTCTACATTAGCATTTTAGTTCAGATGAAGAGTACATTTTTAAACAAACTTCATTATTCCCCTTTAGTGTACTTTGGTTCATGCTGCAGAGCAGTCTGAAAGTGCTTGAACTGTATGTTTTGGATTAAGCTAAATTGGAAGAAGCATTCCAGGACTGTCCCATCCAAACTACTAATGACCATCAAATCCACAGGACTGCCAGGGCTTTACCAAATAACTACCTATTGAAATGGTTGTAGTAGTGTCCTCAGAAATAACCATTTCCCTGGCCTATCTCATCCTATTGAGCTGCACCACTTCCTTGCAGAGACTGTCTTAAATGTCTTGTCAATTACTTTCACAGAATAATATATTTAATAGATAATTTAAGCATCAGATAGCCCAGAGAGTAAAAAGACAGAGGACAGAGAGAAGCTGCCTTCCTGGGAAGAAATGCTTCTCTATACCAAAATAGAAAAAGTCCTGGCTTTGCTAAAAATGCTTATTTTGATGTGTATACTTCTAAACAAGCCTTTGCAGAAGATGTTCAGTTCCTGATCATGTTCCCGTTCACAGGAATTTGGGAGTGTGCTAGCCTGTTACAGTTGCTACTTTCAACTACACCTAGAAAGTGCTATGACCAAGCAGTACAGAGGGGAGCTGCCATTACATTTTAGGGCAGGAAAAAAGTATATGTGAACATCTGCCTCTTCCAAAAAGTCTGGTTCTGATTAGAAGTATGTTTACACCGCCATCATGTCAAAAGTAATTCCAGCGTACTGCAATTGCCTACTCTTTTGCGATAGACAGAACCACGAAGTAGCACACAGGAGCTTCAACATGGCAGCACAAAGCATAGTACAGTCTCACTTTCTCTACCAGGAAGCCAGAAATGCAATGTGAAAAGTTACTAGTGCAAAAAATGAAAATATGAATTTCCTTAGCATTTCCTTGTATTTTTCCATCCTCCTTGAAGACTAAGGAATAGAAATCATGAAATACATAACCCAACTTAAATACGTCCTGTGCTCTAACAGCCTTAATTCTTTCCTGCCTCATCCTGGTTTTGCAGATATTTGTTATCATGGACATTGTAACTATCTTTAAATATTATCATCAGAAGAAAAAAACAGTTTGTTTAACACTCTTCTAATTAATCACAGTCCTCAATCTCTCTCTTTATTTTAGAATTTCCCTCTGTAGTCTTTACCATTCCAAGCACATAATTTATTCAAGCATGACTGAAGCAGTGAAAACAAGCTCTTGAAAAGACTTCAAAAAACAAGAGTTACCAAAACTTTTCCTTTTATGCTGCGCTTTGCATAGCTTCAGTATAAGATTCTTTGCCCAGTAGTATTCATCCCTTCTAAAAAATGGTTAATAAAAATAGAAAATTCCTTGTGACATTGTACAGATGGGGTTTCTTCATGTGTATATTTGTAGCACAAGATTAATCTGACTAAATCTTTCGTTTACATTCATGATTTGTGAAAAGGCTCTTTATTAGTACTTGAAGCAAGAATTTCAAACCCGAAGACAGATTCTTCTACATCAGGACATAGCAAGATGAATTATTTTCCTTCCCAGCCCTTCAGCCCTAAATGGGCTAAACTGTAATATTATTGACACAATTTTGGAACACTACATCATAACAGGCTTTTTTTAAGTGTGCCTTTGAATTAAGGACGGCGCTACTACAGCAACATAACAGCCCTGGGATTTGAGAAGCAGCATTTTAACAGCATGTTGCCCATATTCTCATGCTGTGAACATATTCATAGCAGTTCCATGGAAGTCCCAGGACTGCTGGTGTAGCATCTGTTCAGTACCAACAAAGACTTGGATATTACACAAGAGTCTGTTTTCTATTCATCAGCTGCCTTTTTACAAACACAGGACTTCTTTTGCAACAGGATAATTTTTCATCGGTTTTTTTTTTTCATGTAAACACACAAATGCACTCACGGTTAAATATATATCTTCATGATAATATTGGACATTTATCAGGCTACGGCTATTCTCAGGATAAACAGGGACTCTGCTTAGACGTTATAGATATTCAAAAACATATGCATGTTTCCAAAATGTTAACAAGAAGTCATATTCTTGGAGAAAAATGCCTTACATTCAGCATAACTGAGGTACTAATACCCCTCTTCTCAAAGTGGTAATTACATGTCAATCCACAATTCAAAATACTTGGACTGACCTTGATATTTATTATCTCAGACCTTTCCCAATAATGAAGAGTGCGTATGAATTGGTTCCATATATAGATTCAGATCTTGGTTTCTGCTACTTCCAGATAGAGATATAGATGTCCCAGTTTCAGTGGGGTATTCCAAACAGTTTTTACAAGAATCATCCCGTGGTGCTACTTGAGCTGAGTGCATAATTTACTCCAAATCATTTAGTTTTATTTGTGTTTGGATGTGCTTACTCTATTGATTAGGCTTACTTTATGGGCTGGTTCAGGCAGGATCACAGTTTGCTGACCACTTTACAAACCCTCTAGCTCTTTTCCGAGGTCTCTTCTGATAAAGAACTATCTGGAGCAAGATGATCAGTGTCCTCCAAACATATGATTTGATCACAGTTTACACAGCAGTGTATAACAGGATCACCTCCAGGCAGTATGGATGCAGGCAGGACAACTATGTCTTCTTCTTCGTAGGACAGCCTCACAACACTTCTTTTAATAGACATTGAATTATTTTTTAATAAAATAATGAAATAATGAAATGAAATGAAATGAAATGAAATGAAATGAAATGAAATGAAATGAAATGAAATGAAATGAAATAATGAAGTAAATGAAATGAAATTAAAAAAGTGGTGACTGGTCATCTTTTTTTCCCCTACTGTATAACTGTAGAAGTAAAAAAGCCCCAACATCTGCATATCTGTATGCACATGATGCACACAAGCGCATCTGCACTTCCAGCACCAGGCATCTTCCTTCCAGCACTGTAAATATCAGGATACTGGAGCAACAGTTAATAAGTTGTGTGAATTGTTTATTTTTCCTTCTCATTCCTATAAATTTTGGTCAATGCACACTTCAGTGGAAGAGAGCAAGGAAGCTAAGCTAGGTACATTTGTTACAGGCAACCTGCCTGGATGTTCTCAGACTAGAAGGCAATCAGGTTAGACAATCCTGTACATTCATACTTAGGCTATTGAGAATAATTTTTCATGGATTTCAAGAGATCAGATTACCCCATAATCCAATAGTAACAGTTGGCATGCTACACATTATTAAGATGGCACTGTAAAATTGTTATGCAAATTAGATATTCACAAGTAAGAGTGCAAAGAATAGAATAATCAGAGAATTGCTCAGTGGTATGAAGTAGCTGAGGAGTATCTTGATTATTGTGAATTACATACCAGTCTAGTTTTTCAAAGGATTATATTTCTGAATAGAATACTTTTCCAGCAGCTCCACTGGACATCATTAAACCAGTGTCAGATTCCATGTACAATCCTTTGTAAAAATTCCAAAGGTTCATTGCATTTTCATGCCTCACTTTTTCACAGGAAAGACATTTACCAGCCATTTTGTGTGGTACTGAAGAGAATACTTAGTAAAGAAGAAAAGTGAGACATACACTGAGAACACGGATAGCTTCAAAACAATAATATTGCTAGACATTTAGTATACAGCTAATTAGTTCAAGATTATCACTCAATTTTCACATGCTTCCCCCTTCTTGCTCATCCTCTGGTACTGCTCAAATAAAAAGATTCTCCCACACTAAATTGCTATCATACTGTACCCTGTCCCTCCCTTCAATTTTGTACTCATTGACAACATTCTGTGGAAAGATTACAACAATATATTGTGTGAAATCTGTGCAGATAAATAGACATCTTGCCTCTTGCAAAAACCAGACTTTGAAAATACCAAGTAAACTGTTTGTATTATTGCTGTTACAATCTATTTTAGCTCAATCACATGCCAAAAAGCGTAAAAATTTATTCATTGATATCTAATTGCAGGCATCATCTTTTTCTGCTAAAGCATAATGAAAAGCAAGGGATTTCCAAGGGTGCTGAGGGCCCTGAGGGCCCCAAGGGCCCTTTGGCTGCTGTGAGGAGGGCAGGTACACCTCAGCCCAGGCTGCCATCGGTGTAGTCTGATGAAGCACATCTCAGCTGCCAGTGTGGCCATGAGGACTGCAAATTGATGTATAAACAGACAAAAAAAAGCCTTCAAACAGTCCTCATCGAAATATTGAAAAACAGAGGATATAAAGTAGCATTTTAATTTTCTGCACACTACAACTTCTCTGTCTTGATGACCTTGCCATTTAATTTTATAATTTCCCCTTGGGTAAGAGAATTTGCAAGGATGTATTCTCTTTAGGTTTGACATCTTCCATTGCAAATGGGATTTGTCTTACCAAAGCAGCAGCAAATCTAACTCTGTGTTTCATCAGAGCTGCTTGTGTGCATTTATGGGATTATTGATTTGGAAATCATCTGCAAAATGCAAACCTAGCCAATTAAGTTTAGGAAAGAGGCTTTACACATCAGCTGATCTCCCCTGCTGTATGCAGGCTAATGGTACAGACCCATATAACTGTGAACTACTCTTGGCAAAATGAGAAGTATCTGTGATCATTACTAATGTCATTATCAGACATTTAAAAAAATACAGTATTTCTAACTTAACCAGGCTTCTTTAGGTATCACTGATCATTTTAGAATTTATTTCCATAGTACAAATGTGGACACCATCTTCTCTCGTTTTTCAGTCCATCACTTCTTAAAATCAACCTCTAGAAAGATATAATACCTTTTATTAGACCAAATGGTGCAGTCAGGAAAAGGGAAAGGTCAAGCTTTAGGGCACACAAGCCGTTTCTCAAGCCCGACATGAGCCAAGCATGCGCTGGAAAGAATTACTCTGGCTGCAAACGAGCTAAGAAGGAAAAAATTATTCCAAAACTTAATACTAACCTTTTAGGAGATTAGTTTGCTTACAAATGTGTATACTATTACAAGATAAGTGAAATTCTGGTCTAAAGTATGGGTCTTTTTCAGTCCACTAGAATTTCCTTCCTGTCTTACATGCTTCAAATTGCTCACTATTTTTTATACTACTTATAGTTTAAAAGCACTGGAAATATCACCAATTTTTAGAAGAAGCACGCAGATAGGAACTCCTTACCTCTGCGTCTCCCTAGTTTCTTACTATTATACTCAACATTTCCTAGCTTATTAATATAATTCAACAATTAATACCCACTCAGTTTAATGTTTGCTCCATCTTTATCAGGCCTGAAAATGGCTTGAGCGCTTCAGCCTTCTGTTCTTTCCAAACTATGTCAGATTGCCTACTTTATAACCTTGGCTTCCATAGGTATATATGGTGATATTAATTTTGGTATATTCAGTATAATAAATAAACGTTCACTGTGCAACAGAGAATCCATTCATAATCAAAAAGTGGGAGAGTATGACCTCACTACTTATACCCTGCTAACATTTAATAAAAGGAGAAAAGGAAAGGAAGAATAATTCAGAGGTAAACAAATATAAACTATTTTTATTGCTGTGCGTCATTTCAGATCCTTCCTCTATTACTTTCAGCAAAATGTTAGAAAGTACTTTTGAAATTCAAACAATATTTTCTACTCAGGATCATGAAAACACTACATATCAGTATAAAGTACACATCTGCACTTTACACAGACAAAATCAAGAGAATTTGATAAATCATTTTTAAGTAATATATTTACTAGGGCAATTCCTAGCAAATATGGTATATTATTCATTACTAGTAGCTTTTTCCAAAGCTGAAAACACTAGAAAGGTGCAGTATTATCCATTCCATATTACAAACAAACTCAGTTACTTATTTCCAGCTTTCATGGTGTGGTGGTTGACCCTGGCTGGGTGCCAGGTGCCCTCCAAAACCAGTGTTATCACTCCCCTTCCTCAGCTGGACAGGAGAGAGAAAATACAACAAAAGGCTCACAGGTCCTGCAAGGAAAGGACAGGGATGGATCATCAGTTATCATCATGGGCAAAACAGTCTTGACATGGGGAAATTATTATAATTTATTAACAATCAAATCAGAGTAGGATAATGAAAAATAAAACCAAATATTAAAATCATCTCTCCCACTCCTCCCTTCTTCCTGGGCTTAACTTTACTCCTGATTTCTCTACCTTCTCCCCTGCAGTGCTGCAGAGGTACAGGGAATGGGGATTGTGATCAGTGCATCTCATGTTCTCTATGCCACTCTTTCCTCCTCAGGGGAAGGACTCCTCACACTCTTTCCCTGCTCTGGTGTGGGGTCCCTCCCACAGGAGACAGTTCTCCACCAAATTCTCCAACACGAGTCCTTCCCACGGGCTGCAGATCTTCATGAACTGCTGCTGCCTGGGTCTCTTCCATGGGTGCAGCCCTTCAGGAACAGACTGCTCCAGTGTGGGTCCCATCCATGGTGCAGCCCTTCAGGAACAGACTGCTCCAGCGTGGGCTCATGTGAGGTCACAAGTCCTGCAGCAAACCTGCTCCAGCGTGGGCTCCTCTCTTCATGGGCCACAGTTTCTGCCAGGAGGCTGCTCCACTTTGGATATTCCCTTGCTTAAGTATCCCCAGGCTGCAGGTGGAAGTCTGCTCCACCATGGACCTCCATGGGCTGCAGAGGTACAGCCTTTCTCACTGTGGTCTACACCATGGGCTGCAGGGCAATCTCTGATCCTGTGTCTGGAGCACCTTCCCTCCTTCTGCACTGACCTTGATGTCTGCAGAGCTGTTGGTCTTACATATTCCTACTTCTCTTTACAGCTGCAATTGCTCCTGTGCAGTAACTTTCCCTCCTTCTTAAATATGTTATCCCATGGGTGTTGCCACCATCACTGATGGGCTTGGACTTCGCCAGCAACAGGTCCGACTTGGAGCCAGCTAGGATTTGTTCCATCAGGGACGGGAAGCTTCTGGCAGCTTTCCACAGAAGCCACCCCTGTAGCCCCTCCTCTACCAAAACCTTGCCACACAAGACCAGTACGCATGGCTGTGAGGACATCTGAGAACAAGAAAATCATCAGTTGGCCCAAATTTATGTGGCATTCTTTTATTGACATTAGGATCAGTAAAACCAGTAACAGAAATTTACAGAGGCTAGAAATACTGTCATCTGTAAGGAGTACAGCTACAGATACTAAATTATTGAAAATACCATAATTCTTGCAGTGCCTGAAATGTAAATGACTATATCTTTAGGAAGATTTTATTCATGTGCATTAAATCAAAATAGAAATGAATAAATTAAAATATGGACTACCTACAGTTCTGTGTAAATTAAACCTAAGAAACTTCTTCAAGCCAAACCATTACTTCAAAATACTGGAAACCTGAATGGAAAATAAAAATCATCAGATTAGATACTATTCTGAATTTCACCTCTGGAACATTCAGGGGATCTTAGGAAAACACATTAAGCTGGGCAGAGAGCAGCGTATAACATCAGATGTCTCCTTCTGAAACCTCTTTATGTATTGTTGTGTATTGGCAACTAAAACCTGTACAAACTAAAAGCTTATCATGCAAATGTGCTGCAATATTTTCCCTTTAGTCTTAAGCTTCTCTGCCTGATGCTGATTCATTCTCTAAAAGCTTTGTGAAATCTTGTTAATGTCATTAGAATGTGGTCTCAGAAGGACAGGAGATAACATTTCAACAATAATTGTAAAAAAAAAAAATAGAAGACATCCACTTGACCATATTTGAATGCCTTTTCCATGAAAGAATACAGACTAGCTGTCTTCTGTCTACTTTTTACCTTCTTTTCTGAAAAATGGCTCATCTTCTTCTGTCAGAGTATCACTCACACCATTCACCAACAGTGCCTCAAACTTGTTCATTTACAATAGCCCATCCACAGTGAATGCACATATTTTCTAACTGGTATAGGAGGGGTAGGAAAAACAGGCATTGCTTTCTGTGAGGTTGTCCACTTGTGTAAAACCATGTCTAAACACACACAATTGCGTTCTTCCATCTCTATTCAGGTCCAAAAACACTGTTATTTCTTTGCAGGAGCTCATGCTGAGCCTGTATGAAGGTTCACGAAAGTGAAATTGCAACATGCTCTACAAGAACCTCTGCCAGTGTATAACAGTCGACTTGTAGGTCCAAATAAGAAAACAGAAGTCATGAAACAGACTTGGGCTCCTGTGCAGGACATTTATACTCCTGTAAATTCAAATCCACTCTCCACTCTATAGCAACATTACAGAGAATCCATCCTGAAGCCTGAAGTCTTTAAGAAACATAGGAATATAATCATGGCGGAGGGGACAGACACATAAATGAAACTGTGCAAAGGACAGCTCAGTCCTTCATGTCTTTAGGAAGACTAAAAACATACGCTCTTTCCATTTTGTTCCAATTTCTAGTAAATAAATAGTGTATAAAAGGGAAAAGTTTATCAGAATAAATAGTAGCTGTTTTTTTCTTAACCAGATCCTCAAATCTAGTGTTCTTGATAAATAAAATTTGGAGAAACAATTTTATTTATTTCATTATTTACTTCTAGTTGATATATGGATTAGAACTTCTTTCTAGCACAGGCATGTAATGACAGTTTGAATACTTTATGATTATCTAGCCATAGAAGAGGTTAAAATAAAAAGCAACTGGAAAAGCTGAAGTTCATCAAAGCGCTCAGTTTAAAAGCTCACGAGTTGTTGACTATTCCTACATGTGATATTCTCATGAACAAAGTAACACTTTTACCAGAAAAAAAAAAAAAAAAAAAAAAAAGCTTAAATTAATAATGAAAAAAAACACAAGTTTGCTGTAATTGTGGATATCCTTACCAGGATCATAAATTTTTCATAAAGAATAATTAAAGAAATAAAAATGCATGCCATGTTGATCATCTGCACTACCATTTTTCTGTTTGTTTTTCCAAAGCTTTCCTACTCATATGTGGCTATCTAAAAAAGGAACTATAATTCTAAAATAGAAAAAAAAAAATTGAATTTTCTTATTTATTAACATGTATAAAATCATGTTTATAACAGGAAAATGTGCATCTTGCAAAATGATCCATAATTACTGCTAGAGGCAATTGAACGCAAAAAATTAGCATTGCATTTATTGCATTCATTTCTTTGAATCTTTGCTCACCACTCTCCATCCATTTCCTTACTTGCTGTAACACAGAGGCAAAATACACCAGGAAGGAGAAAGCAACATTTTTAGGATATTAAAATGGAACATCAATAATTTGTCAACAGTTAAGCTGAAAGTGCTCATCTTTCCTGGAACGAGGCTGCTAACTTCGATTTAAGTCTTAAAACCAGGTTTTGAGGTCAATACATTGGTGGAAGTCAAGGCAGAAACAATAGCAGGACATTCTTTTCCCATATCTTAGCAATTCAGTAACCTACTAAAAGTTATGAAAGTGCAATAATTCTATATGCTAGCATATGAGAAGTCACATTCTTGTCTCAGAAAAAAAAACACCTAAAACACAAGCTAAACTATATTGATAACTGTTAATAGCTCAACAACTTCAAGCATCCCAAATGAAAGTTTTTTGGCATATTCAGGAATTAAAGGTATTTTCTAAGTTTGCCTTTTGAGAGGCAGCACTGTGGGGTGGAAAAAGAGCTGTTGTTACAGAATGCCCATTAACACGTAATATATTGTGTGTTTTTCTAGGCTTACTTCTAATGAAGTTCACAACTTTTATATCCTCAAATATTGCTTTTTTTTTTTTTTTTTCCTAATACACATTAACACATTTGTTCAGGGCTTTGTGTCCAATAATATATGCTTTTATGACAGAGCCATGTGTTTTCCTTCCATAATTAAGCCATTACCGGTACAGGTCTACCTTGCATTAGTCCTATCTAAAGACTTGATTATTGAAAACCTGTGAGATTTTAGCATATTCTGCTCCATTTTATTCAGCTGTCTTCACCGATGCTATGTAATCATTCCCTTCAGACTACAACATTTTGTGGCTGTTTTTGTTTCCTTTCCTTCAATCCGCGCTCCTGAGGAAAAGAAACCTTTCATGCATGTGCCTGCTTATCCTGCTTATTTTCTGGTCGCCTGGCTCTCCCGCATGACGCCTAAACCCCCCCCTACCCCCCAAATAAAGACACACTCAGCCATGCGGGGTGCCTCGGCACGGCTCACCGCGGGGCGGGGCTGGGGAGCAGGGACTCTAGGAAAGCGGCAGCCCTCAGCTGCTGCGGCCTATGGCCGGGCCGCCGCATCCCCCGAAGCCGACAGACCGCCCCGCCCAGCGCAGGCCTCCGCCCCGAGACCCCTCAGTCCCGAGTCGCAAAGTCCCCGCCACCTCAAGGGGTTTTGACGTCCGTCTGCGATGGAGGGCTGCAGTACGTGTGTGTGAGGAGAGGCTGGCGGTGGAGGGGGATAGGTATTGGGGCGGGGGGACAGCCACGGCAAGGCGGAGGGAAAGAAAAGGCTGGAAACGTGAAGGATGTGTTTAATAAGCAGAGGAATAACCTTCATCGGCAGCCTGCTGGTAGGACCTGAGTGGGGAAGAAACTGAGAGAATTTCACAATGGAAGCTGTTGAGCTCCCTTGGCTTTCTGTGATGTGGCTGTCTGCAGCAGCAGAGAACTGAAATCAGTAGTGTAGAAAGGCCCTTGCAGTCCTGAATTGCTAGAACGATTACAGCAGGCAAAACCCAGAATTGCTTCCCAGTTTCTGGCATATTTATACAGTGTGTACAGACAGTGCCTCTCATTTCTGTGCATTCAGTTCTTGACTAGTCAAGTAGCCTAATATTACAGAATGTCACTTTTTAATTGAAACAACAGTATTCGCCTTCTCTAATACTAGCCCGACAGAAAAATGAGACATTTTTGATCAAACCAAGTGCTTAAGAAATCATCCTACAGTTTCGTAAGGCTTCAACAGGATTTAAAACTGCTTTTAACCTTTTTGATGGCAGAAATCACCAAGCATTTAACATGGAAAATCTCATATCATTTTCAACAGGAAACCAAGACTATTATTTTAGCTTGACCAAGCAAGGATCTGTGGGGATCTGTATGCGTAAAGTGCTGTAAAATTACAGTGACCTCTTAGAAAATGCGATTGTAGAAAAAATTACAGCTCTTATGTTATTAACGTGTATGTAAAGATAACATCTCTGTTTTAATGCAGTGCTTTAAGGAGGAAAAAATAGGATTTTAGTAAGGAAGTGATAAAAATAGGAATGAAGGCTTCATTAGGAAAAGGCAGTGTATCTTGAAAAAGGATGAAAAATGACGTACGTGATAGCAAGCAAGACAGCAAAGAGAAACAGTAAATCTGAAATGTTATTTACAAGAACTGTGTACAAGATATATTTTTTCTAGTGTGCTTTATTGCACAGCATTATGTAATTTTGTTAACAGTCAAAAATATAGGCCCTACAGTATTTGTAAGGAAGCTGTGGCAACACAGTTCAGTTGCTAAGTTCTCCTCAGGAACTGATTTACTGAAATGCCCAATGGCTGTTTTAAAGTAGAGATGAAACGCTGGAGGTGCACAAACACACACACACACATGTACAAAGGGTGTTTATCTTATTATGCATCTGGGAAATTAAGTTTCACCAGGCAGAAATAAAACCAAGCTCCCTGCCTCACTTAAAAAATGAGCTATAATTCTCTAGTGGGGAACAGAGGCTGTCGGAGGAAGGAAGGCTATTGGCAAGTTAGGCAGTACTAGTTACGTTAGTAGATTTGCATGCCTTACTCCAGCTAAGTGAAGTACTCTGCACAACCTGCTCCAGAGGAAGAATGGTTGTACGTAAAACACAGTCTGAAGAAAATACAAGAAGACCTGAGCTGCAAAACTTTCACTGTGAAGAATACCATGCAAGGATTCCTGCTGACTGTCGCAGCTCAGGCATGAGTTTGCAGTAACAGGAAACATGAAAAATACTTTTATTCCCTAGGGTGCATTTTGTTCCCCACCAAAGAGTTGTATTTCTCTAATTGCAAAGAGTGTCTATTAGTGTTGTGTAGCAAGCAAAACCATTGAAAATTTAGGCTACATTAAGTACTGCAAACCAAATATACTGTATTATGCATTACACTATGTTAATTTTTAAAATACCACGTGATAGAGGACTTCCAGGTGTTGAGACCTTCCATATTCAGGAACATTGACACTTAGCACATTCCAAACCTGTATATTTAATTTATACTGTAGCTGTGAGAAAATTAATTAACACAGCTTTGCCATTTTTTCCATTTTGGCATTTATAGGTATAAAGAGAATGACTTAGAAGATCTTTTGGCCCAGCCATGAAGATAAAATACATTCCTCCAATGAATTGTTGCACCTTGGAGCTCAAACCACTAAGCACTAGCTAAACCAGGAAAAAATTATCATTAGAATTAATAAGTTTCAATGCATTTTGTCCACAGTGGCAATTAAAATGGCTTCTTTGAAGAACAGTTAAAAAACTTCTGGCTTCAGTCTTCGATTGTTCTTTTTGGCAGTACTCATCATGGCAAAAGGGTAAAGGAATGCAGAATAACATTTCTTTGCTCTTACACAAATTTCAGGCTTTAGTCTCTCTTCCACTGCTTTCTCCTCCTCAGTCTAGCTAAGGGCTCTGTTCATGTTTGGTTTTTAGTAGGGGAGGAAGTTTTTGCAGGGCGTGCGGAGTGAGGAGAGAAGAAATTGGAGGACATTGTTACCAGTGCAAGAATTGAATCTCCTTGCCTGTCAACGTTTCTGATAAAAGGGTATATAAGGAAATTCCAAGGTGACAGTATTTTCCACACAGGTTATATTAATTGTTTTTTTCCTGTAGGTAGAAGTGCATGTTCATCTACATACAATCTTTATATGGTAAGTAGTGAGCACTGAGACTGACAGTAAACATCAGAAAATTGAGATGTAGGAGTATTTTGACAGAGAACTATATTGGAAGTTGTACAGTGTAGTAACAGTATTTCTCAAGCACACAGCAAGGGCAAGAGGATTTCCATGGGCTAAGTACTCTTTTTATGAAGTTCTGACTTCTGAGCCACTTAAACTCTTAGGCATTGCCTGCCCGCACAGCAGTTCCAACTTGGACTCATTTACACAATAAAACTCCTTGCTAAGGGCATTTCAGATGTCCACCAGAAGAAAACCTACTCTGTTATTTCTCAGTGTTTTAGACAGTAAAGATTAAGAGGAAAGTATGAAACGCAGATCTGGCAAGTTCAAATACTAATTTAATGCAGAGAACAAATGGGAAAAAATAAACCCCAGAGTTACAAAGTAATTGCCTGATTTTAACTAGTGTGCTTCCTCTGTGCTCCCCTCCACCGCACTGTTAGAATGACAGTTTACATTTCCAGAAGGTGCAGAGAGATGCCAGGAACTCATTCCTGAGGAGCTTCCACACAAGTATCTGCTTACAGTAGGGACAACTATTTCCTAACTTCTGCTGAAATGAACAAAAGCATTTTTATAAGCTGTTAAGCAATTGGTATATATAATTACTTCCACCGTGCACTTTCATAACCCATTTAGATGTACTGGGTTTAATTTCCCCCGTGTTTTGCTCTTACAACAAATCAAGCCTAATTACTACAAAAAAAAAAAAAAAAAAAAAACCAAACCAAAACTTTCAGACAAAACATTAAATCCAAAGCAAGCAAGCAAACAAAACAAAAGCCTGAGAATTTTAATACTGCAACACCGAATTACTAAAACAACCCCAAAAAAACCTTGGGTTTACAGGCCTGTGCTAAGGAGGGGAGACAGTCCACAGTCCACTTAAGAATCTATCTGAATTCTCAAATGGACCCAACAACTTTTCTTCCTGACCATGACTAAAATAGTTCTCATTTCTTTTCACTAACTTGAAGAAGATCCTCCTCATTGTTTTCAATAAATTTAAATCTGATTAAATTAAAAATAAAGGAGACACCATGGCCCAGAGTAGCAGAATTTATTAATGACTTTCTCAGTAACTCATCCATTGTGCTTTGTGGGGTCCATCATCTTTCAGGGGTAGCTGCTAATTTCAGGAACCCCTGTGAATATATTACCCATAAAGCTGTACATCAAACAAGCAAACATCCCAGAAAGCCCCCTAACCCACCAATGAAACATCAAAGAGACATGTTAATCTGGGTTGATAAACCTAGTTTCCTTCAGATACTGAGATTGGTGCAAACCTTAAAGTCAATTTCCTTTAATCTCTGCAGATTACTCCTACATAATAATTTCTTTTCCTCTTTGTATACCGGAATCTGCAAAAGAACTGGAGTGTGAACTTCTTTTAATCTGTAGATCATTAGAGGTATCAACATTTCAGCCACTCTTCCAAAAGAAGGCTGCAGGGATTATTAGTCATCCGGAACGAGGTTTTGCTATTGAATTTTCTAGACATGGCCGCAGTGTTGCAAGATGCTTAAGCACGTGAACAGTTCTACTTATGAGAATAATACTGTTGCATAGCTCTAGGCTGAAGGCATACAATAACTGAATAGCTTACAGTGGCTCAGTAAATCTTGCAGTTATTTATTACCCTGTTGAAAAAGCTTCCTCCTCTTCCTCCCTAAAGATACTATAGAAATAAGGAAGGGATGTTGCACAGCACTGATTACACAAAATAAGGATAGAGCCTTTGGATGTTATTTTGAATTCTGGATTATTATGAGATACTTTTCCAGTAATGAAGCCCATGTATTCATAAGAGCATCCGAGACTCCCTACCAACCTCAATTTAGATTTAAGCCTAAACATGTTGGCTTGAAATACTATCCACATGCACAAGCTTGAAATTTCAAGCATATGAGCAGCTAGGTAGCAATAGGAAGATATGAGCTCCAGAACAGGTTTTCAGAAATAGAAGGCCTATAACTCAAAGCAAAGACAGGTAAACTTTTCAAAAAGACTGACAGCAGCATCAGCATATGTTTTGTATGTGTGTTACACACCTTTGATATGTAGCATGTTTTGTAAAGCCCTGAGAAAAATACTGTAATTTCTGAATTTTTGTCCATAATCAAAAAAGTGAGGTTCCCAACTTCATGTGTTTAGAGAAAAAGGTGTAAATATGAAATAGACAAAGACAAATCACTACAGGATAGTAGAAATTACTAGTTAGTGGGCTGTGGTCATTAGCACCATTTTTGTACGTCAGACCACCTCAGAACACAAATTTGATCAGTATTGAGTATTAATGAGCTATTGCATTTCTGATGAAATAGAGCAAATGAGATGAGCTAAAGCACAGAGACCATGTTGATTCTGGAAGGATATCCATACCAGATCCAGTATAAATTTACTGACATTTACTAACAAATTTGCAGCCATTATCTCAGTCATTCAACTTGCCAGTGCAAATTTCAAGCAGCATGATGAATTTATGTATACTAGAGTGGCGATTTATTGTTTGCTCATAGCATTTTCCTTACAGGCAGCTGCCATAGGCAACTGCTGACTGTCAATAGCTAGAGCTTGCATTAAACATGAGGTTTAGAGGCAATTTGGAAGACCACATTCTTGCTCACACTTCTTCGGGTACCATCACAACCAGAGCAAAGCCAAACACATTGCCAGACTTTGTTCCATGTTCCCTTATCCTCCCCCCATATTTTAAATCAAAAGCATTGAAATTGAATTCCAAGCAACAAAATCATGTAAACAGTGCTTGTTTGAATCTGCTAATTCTGACACCCTTGTATTTCATAGAAGCCACAAACCATACAAATGTAATTTCCTTGCAACCTTGTCCCTGAAGGTCTCAAAACACCCTAAGGTTTATACAGGGAGTTTCTTACAAAAATGTTTACAGGTGTATACATACCCAGCATTTAAGGTCATTACTTTTTTTTCTCCTTTTTGCCAAAGGCTCGAACACTGAAGGATAGTGGGTTTTGTAGTAAATGACTCCATTTATAGTTATAAGTCTATTATGAAGACTTGGAAAAAAATGCCATATCTTCTGGATTAGGTTAATCCAGACTGTTTTTTGTTAGAAGTAGCAGTAGACTTACAGAGTTCCGTTTTTATCCCTCACAATCCTATACAGTTTGTTAATTTACCTGTTGTATGAAATACTCATCATAGTTTTAGTCCGAAACACTAGCTTTCTCTCCCTGGACCATCCAAGAATAGGGACACGTGCTTGGTGTGTTAATTTTGATGTGGAGTACATCCAGCCTGTTTGCTTTCAAAATATGAATTGTTCAGGGTACATTAAACATCTGACTGTAAGTAGGTGATGGCAAAACTCAGTATCTTCCTACAGTTTGTTGTTCTTAAGGCCTTTTAATTTTCAAAACCATTATCAGTCCTTACCAGCACATCAGAAGGCCTATCTAGGACCCAAAAATTAATCTCTCTTTTGGATTTCTATTTAACTTGCCAAGGCACTGGGCAGCTTATGAAAGAAGATTGCATCCAACAAACCACTAAATTTTCTCCCTTGCTCAGCCGCCTTTTCTTCAGGCTAAACAACTCCAGTTCCCTCATCTGCTTCTCATGAGACTTCTGCTCTAGACCAGTTTCTTTGGTCTTTGGATACACTCCAGCACCTCAATCTTTCTTGTACTGAAGGGCCCAGAACTGAACACAGTATTCAAGGTACAGCCTTACCAGTGCCAATTACAAGGGAACAATCCCTTCTGTAGTCCTGCTGGCTGTGTTATTTCTGATACAGGTCTGGATGCTGTTGGCATTCTTGTCTGCCTGGGCAGAAGCTGGCTCATGTTCAGCAGCTGTCAATCAGCACCCCTAGGTCTTTTTCTGCAGAGCAGCTTTCCAGCCACTCTTCCTCAAGCCTGTAGTGTTGCATGGAGTTGTTGTGACCCAAGTGCAGGACCCGGCACTTTGTCCTGTTGAACTTGATAGCACTGGCCACAGCCCATTGGTCCAGCTTGTCCAGATCATTCTGCAGAGCCCTGTTACCCTCAAGCAGATCAACACTCCCAGCCAACTTGGGGTCATCTGCACTCTATCTCCTCATCCAGATAATTGATAAAGATATTTTACAGAACTGGGTAGGAACTGTTACTCATTTCACATAAATATTCTTTTATTTACTTTTACGTAACTTTTCTAGACAAAGTATAAGACACAGTGCTTTTGATTAACTACTATTCTGTGCTACTTTTAGTATTTCAAATGTCATGGGAATTTTTACAGCAGGAATTTTTATTAAGATTTGATTGTTTAAAAAGTTTGCTTTAAAAGGTTTGGTGATGTGGGTTTTTTTATTTTTTTATTAGAAGGTATTAGAAAAGAATATTTTTAAGTGCTTTGAGAAAAGCAAGAGCAGATATCTTCCTAGCCTTGGGCCACTCTTGTGTAATACCCACTTTATGTCTATACAAAATAAGCAGAGAACACAGGGAAGTTGTGTTCCTAAGCACAAGGAATACAAAGCCTGCAAAAGTGGTCTGACCCCTCCCAGTCCACCAGGAAAACATAGTAGGAGAGAAGAGACTGCACACATTCCCTTCATGTCTCTCCATGCTGAAGGCAGAATTGCACAATCAGATAGGAGACAATGCAGCAACCCACTAATAATAAATCAGTCACACTGTGTGAGGAGGGGAGGGAAATTGGCGGAGAAGGAAATAACCAAAACCAAATGAGAGCTGACAGTGTTTTAGGAAGGAAACTTGTGAGTGGTCCAGAGCTGTTTCTCGCAGTGTAAGTTTGCCATTTGACAAGCTCAGTGCTTTGACATATAGGTCAACAACAAAAAATAGGGAGGAATTTGTATTATTAACGCTTAACCTACTCCTCAGGAGTGCATCAGAGATTGTATTTCATAGCTGCAACAAAGTAAAATCAGGCTTTTGGGACCCTGATCCTAACCAGTAGCTGAAACTGGATGCTACTGTTCAGATACGTTGCCGTAAAACCTTCGCGGGGGTTTAGGAACAACGAAACACAGATCAATGTGATCCATGCTGAACAAGTTATTGTGCGCAATCGTGCCTTTTATAGGAACAGATTTCAGAACACTAGAACATTTGATAACACTTGGTTGGTTAACTTCACTTAGCCGAGTGCTAGCAACAGTTTACTGATTGGTTAACTATTACAGCATATGTTTCAAGGTTACAGTTAACATTCCTTCTCTGCGTATCTCTCTCAGTAGTTTTCCGTGCTAACTTTTCCCAAGGCTTCTGCACGTACATGAACTTTAGTAACCCTCAGGCGAGGCCTCAATGCCTGCGGGTCACTACCTTACAATTGTCAAGCAGTTGTCTGGATTGCTCACATGCCCGTTCACAGCCAAATAGCTCTCCACATAAAACCAGTCACTGTTAGCATTTGAATCCTTGCCTGTATGTTTCAGAGGTCAAAAAGGGCTCAGGTTTAGAGTAGGTGTAATCATTGTGAAGAACCATAAGTTAAATCTTACAAATGTTACAGACTTAACTTGTAGAAATTTTACAGTAAATTTGTCTCTATAGTTGCACCTGTAATAGGAATCTTATGGCAAATGCTTCCTGCATGTGCCACAGTGCTATCTGTTAAGATTAAAGCCTTAATTAGCTGCTTATAAAAGTTTATTCTTAAGCAATACCAAATTTCTACTGACTTTTGTAGACCATCTATTACAAATAGATGATATAATATTCAAAGCACTTTCTGAACAAAAATTGAGAAAATATCCAAGTAAATAACAGGTTTTGCCACCAAACTTGGTGGTCTAACCACCCTCAGCATAGCACACTGAATTATACAAAACTTAGAGCTTTCAACTCTTCCATTAAAAGAAAATCTTTTTAGAGCAACAGAGGACTATTCACTGAAGGTCATATATTTCCTGTGGAAGATAGCTGCATGGAAACCAATAGGACTGCTTGCACTGATCTTCTTTCAGGTACACATATAAGGGAAGGAGTAACAGACCTTGAAGCTTGCTACCACTGCACAGCCCTGCTCTCTGCCTATGGGCCACAGAGAGTGGGAGAATCTACCTCTGTGGCTCTATGTTAGGGCAAAAGCACTTCTGAGAAGTAAACAGGAAGGAGGAGAGTTTAACTGACACCCCAGAACAGATGAAGCTCAGTTATGTGAAGCAGCAGTAACAGGAAAATCTAAGATAATACCCAGTACAGCAGCAAGCTCAGGTTTAGACACAGGTGTCTATCCTCTGCCTTTGTATGTGTTTTTCGTTTGTTCTCCCACAATTATGTTTCAGGCCTCTTCTCTAGTTCAGTGTCTAAAATAAAATAAAAAAAATTAAAAAAAAAAAATAGATAAATAAAAACCACCAAAACTAGTGTTTTTGTCGTTTGGCCAAATGCAGTGTTTGGCCCAGAGCAGTCAACTCAGAACTATAAAGCACACAACAAAACAACTTGCCCAGAATTTTAAACAGCAGTGTCCAAGGGATGGGAATGAGGGATGAGGGAAAACCAGGGAACACGTTAATATAATTGATGGATAAACATTTAATTAGTAAAAGTTACAGTAAGCATTTGAAAATTTTAATACATGTATCCCAAGGGAAAGAAACAGAACAGCTGCTTAATAGAAAATAAAATTAACTGAAAATTACTTCCTTTTCCCCAAAAGTGCAAGATCATATCATTAGCATTGTTAGCATGTTATAATGAATCATTATTTTAATAAAAAGCAGAGCTGAAAAGGAATTGTAAACTACTTGTACTTTATCACATCGGTGTGACACGTTAGGTGCGTCATTATTTATCTTGTTCTACAGTAAGCAAGCTCCATACATTTTCAGGCTTCATGAGTTTTGCTGGCATGCTTTATGAAGAAGATATTTCAAAAAATCATAGAATCATGGAATAGTTAGGGTTGGAAAGGACCTCAAGATCATCTAGTTCCAAACCACCTGCCATGGGCAGCAACACCTCCCACTAAACCATGCCATCCAAGGCTATGTCCAACCCGGCCTTGAAGACTGCCAGCGATGGAGCATTCACAACTTCCCTGGGCAACCCATTCCAGGGCCTCACCACCCTTACAGGAAAGAATTTCTTCCTCATATCCAATCTAAACTTCCCCTGTTGAAGTTTGAACCCATTACCCCTTGTCCTCTCACTACAGTCCCTCATGAAGAGTCCCTCCCCAGCATCCTTATAAGCCCTCTTCAGGTACTGGAAGGCTCCTATGAGGTCTCCACACAGCCTTCTCCAGGCTGAACAGCCCCAACTTTCTCATCCTATCTTCATACAGGAGGTGCTCCAGTACCTTGATCATCCTTGTGCCCCCTTCTCTGGACTTGTTCCAACAGTTCCATGTCCTTTTTATGTTGAGGACACCAGAACTGCACACACTACTCCAAGTGAGGTCTCACGAGAGCAGAGTAGAGGGGCAGGATCACCTCCTTTGACCTGCTGGTCACGCTCCTTTTGATGCAGCCCAGGATACGGTTGGCTTTCTGGGTTGCAAGCGCACACTGCCGGCTCATGTTCATTTTTTCATCAGCCAACACCCCCAAGTTCTTCTCAGCAGGGCTGCTCTGAATCCCTTCCCTGCCCAACCTGGAGCTGTGCCTGGCATTGCTCTGACCCAGGTGTAGGACCTTGTACTTGTCATGGTTAAACTTCATCAGGTTGGCATCAGCCCACCTCACAAGCGTGTCTAGGTCCCTCTGGATGGCATTCCAGATGGCATGTATCAACCGAACCACACAGCTTGGTGTCATCGGCAAACTTGCTGAGGGCGCACTCAATCCGACTGTCCATGTCACCCACAAAGATGTAGAACAAGACCGGTCCCAGCACCGATTCCTGACTGACACCACTCGTTACTGGTCTCCAGCTGGACATTGAGCCACTGAGCACTACTCTTTGCGTGCGGCCATCCAGCCAGTTCTTTATCCACTGAGTGGTCCACCTGTCAAATTGATGTCTCTCCAACTTAGAGAGAAGGATGTCATGTGAGACAGTGTCAAAGGCTTTACACAAGACCAGGTAGATGTCATCAACTACTCTATCCCTGTCCATCAGTTCCATAGATTCATCATAGAAAGCCACCAAATTGGTAAAGCAGGATTTCCCCTTAGTGAAGCCATGCTGGGTGTCACCAAGCACCTTGTTGGTTTTCATGTGCCTTAGCATGCCTTCCAGGAGAATTTGCTCCAAGATTTTGCCAGTCACAGTGGTGAGGCTGACTGTTCTATAGTTCACTGGGTCATCCATTTTCCCCTTCTTGAAAATGGGTGTTATATTTCCCTTTTTCCAGTCATGGGGAACTTCACCTGACTGCCATGGTTTTCCAAATATGATGGACGGTGGCTTAGCAAGTTCATTTGCCAGCTCCTTCAGGACCCGCAGATGGATTTCATCAGGTCTCATGGACTTGTATATGTTCAGGTTCCTAAGATGGTCTCGAACCAGATCCTCTCCTACAGTGGGCACAGGGTCTTTCTTCTCACTGTCCCTGTGCCTGCCTTCCAAGACTTGGGTGGTGTGGTCAGAGTATTTGCCGGTGAAGACTGAGGCAAAGAAGTCATTAAGAACCTCAGCCTTTTCTGAATCCAGGGTAGCCAGTTCTCCTGATAGCTTCCAGAGGGGACCCACATTGTCCCTAACCTGCCTTTTATTTGCAATGTACCTACTGAATCCCTTCCTGCTATCCTTCACATCCCCAGCCGAGTTTAATTCTAACTGGGCCTTAGCTTTCCTAACCTGGTCCCTAGCTTCCTGAACAACATCCCTGTATTCTTCCCAGGCTGCCTGACCTTGCTTCTACCTTTCATAAGCCTCTTTTTTCCTTCGAATTTTGCTCAGCAGGTCCTTATCCATCCAAGGAGGTCTCCTGGCCCTCCTGCTAAACTTCCTTCTAGTTGGGATGCATCGCTCCTGAGCTTGCAGCAGGTGATCCTTGACTATCAACCAACAGCCTTGGGCCCCGCTGCCCTCTAAGGCTGTATCCCATGGAACCTTACTGAGCAGGTTCCTGAAGAGGCCAAAGTCTGCACTCTTGAAGTCCAGGGCAGTGAGCTTGCTGCACACTCTTCTCATTGTCCTGAGGATCTCAAATTCGACCATCTCATGATTGCTGCAATCAAGGCTGCCCTGGAGTGTCACATTTCCAACCAGCCCTTCCCTGTTGGTGAGAACGAGGTCAAGCATGGCACCTCTCCTTGTTGGCTCCTCAATTACTTGCAGAAGGAAGTTGTCTTCCACACAATCGAGGAAACTTCTGGATTGCTTGTGCCAAGCCGTACCATCCCTCCAACAGATATCAGGATGATTGAAATCCCCCATGAGAAGAAGGGGCTGCGAGCATGAGGCTGCTCCTGTCTGTCTATAGAGTGCTTCATCCCCAGAGTCTTCTTGGTCAGGCAGTCTGTAACAGATCCCCACAATCATGTCACCCATCGCTGTTCTCCCTTTGACCCTGACCCACAAACTCTGTCGACTGCTCACCTGTCCCCAGACAGAGTTCCATACTCTCCAGCCTATCCCTAGCATAAATAGCAACTCCTCCTCCCCGCCTGCCAGGCCTGTCTTTCCTAAAGTGCCTGTAACCTTCCATTCCAACACACCAGTCATAGGAGCCCTCCCACCATGTTTCTGTGATGCCTATTATATCATACCCCCATAGACGTGCACACATCTCTAATTCCTCTTATTTGTTCCCCATGATAAAGGCATTTGTATAGAGGCATCTGAGCCGAGCTCCAATTGAAGCTGGCTCATTGGCTGGAGCAGCTGGAATATCTCTACATTGCTCTGAACGTTTATTATAGGTGCTTTCCTCCATTTCTAAAATGCTCCTCACAAGTAATTTCTTACGGTTAAGTCAGACTTCGTGGATACATGGCACATCGAAGGACAAATTCTGCAAAGGGCAGACTAACTACATAGTAAGGGTAAAGGAACACAAATCAGACACAATCAAATAAAGCTGGCTAAAAAATTATTGTCAGGTAGCCACAGTAGCAGTCAGCTTTTACTGCTTTTTGCCAGCATTTTTCAAATGTTAATGCCAGCCCTTTCACTGAAGTGTTCTCCCTCTCAACTGCAGAAGGCTAAGTTCACATGTGCAAACAGACAGCGTTAGTTTAGCCCTGAGGGGTCAAAAATCTCGAAACTTTTCTCACTCCATCATGGTCAGTTTTGTGCTGAAAACCGAAGGCAATCTTTTCCAAACTGCTTCCAGCTCCTTTCCCAAGCACATATAGAGCCATATAACTCCTCCCCTTCCACCTCTCCCCTTTCCCCAGCCTCCCATATAACTATTGTATTCCAGCTCTGCTTGCAGAAGTAACATAAAAATTATGTTTGCACTTCTTTCTTTTTCATTGCCTTCCTTTCTCAGGAGGTAGAAGCCACCTTGTACTTATACCAAGTGACCTAACAACTGAGAATAGAAGCAGTATTTCAACAGTGGTATAGCAATGTGCATAAGGCGCTTAACCTGACTGAAAAGACAGGTTTTTGTTAATCTATTTGTTTGCAAATAAGTTCTCCACAAATTGTGCTGCTTTGGCAGTGTGATGCTCAACTAAACCATATAGATGTTTTAGCTTTCTGTAACCTACCACAGCTACGGGTAGTGCTGAGGAGATACATTCTGCATGTTGATGGTCTAAAGGAGGGTGTCATAGGAAACTTAAATGTATAGCTTCTGAAGCAATTTATTCTGTATTTGCAGAAATTAATAGAGATGCAACCTGTTCATGAAGAGAAGAAGCTTGGCTGAAAAGTCTCAGAACAGCTAATAATTTTACCCATATGGCCTTCTAGGAGACATCTAGATGAGTGCAGTGTATTGTATCTCTGATGTAAAAGGCTAAATGAGACTGTTTCCTTTGCATGGATTAATCCTTATGAATGCGTTATTAGATTGTCTGTAGGATTACTTTGTAGCACTTCAGAGGAACAAAAGAGGAACTGCTAATAGTTTCAAAAAGGAGAAAAGGAACATAAACACTGCCTGTATGCACCATACTAGCTGTGCAGCTTAGGAAGTTGTAAATTGTAGGGCTGATGCTCTTCCACAAAATTCTAGATACAACCACAGGTATAATCTGGATGGCCCTAAGCCCCTTCTAGGGAGGACAGCAAAATTACGGAAGCTCATTTTGCATCCTTGCCTGCCCAAACCATCTGCTACAGGACATGTCAAAAGGAAAAGCAGAGTCATGTCCCAGGTATTGGCTCATAGTCTATTCTACATTTGTTTTTTTTAATGGCTAGTTTCCAGGTGCCCTTACTATATTGCAGACAGTGCCAAACCAGCCTTTTCTCTTACTACATCTGTTTGTCAGATAGCCAATATCTGAATTCAGTATTTCCTGAAGAACAATGCTTTGGGGCTTATCAACAAGTCTGCAGGTGCTGCTTTTGCTCCAGAAATGTGTCTGTACAGATGAGGCTCACAGCCAGTTATCCTTTTTTCCCATTACTTATCAACCAAATTCAAGCATCAGGCTCTGCAATCAATACAAATGTTTCCTTGTTAAATGAAACAGAAGGGCATAGAGGACTGTGCATTTTATCCATCCAGCAAGTTCTGAGGCACCAGCAAGCATCTCTGTGACCCTGTGCCATCTGACCTCTAAATACAATGGCCTGGGATGCAAGCCCAAATTCACAAACCCCAAGCTCCATGTCAGCTTCAGTGCCTGGTGTTTTCTACTTAGCCAGATGCTTCTGAGGATCCACAGCCAGACCATGGGAAACATGAGCTGCAGGAACACTGAAGGGGAATATCAGCAATATATCTAGTCTCTCACACTGCTGTAACCACCTTATCTCAAAGCATTTTAGTCTACTGATTCATCTTGCAAGCTGTTTCTTTGCTACTTACACATATAATTTTTTTTCCTTTTTTTTTTTTTTTTTTTCTGTCATCATTCTGAGCCCAACCTCCCACATTTATATCATTGTGAACTTGAAGAGGGAGTACTCTATCCCGTCATCCAGGTCATTAATGAAGATATTAAACAGTATTGACTTTAGTATTGATCTGCACAGTACACCACCAGTGATTACCTTCTAGACAGACTTTTTGCAACTGATCATAACCCTATAAGCCTGGAAATCCACCCAGTTTCAGTCCTTGTTACTCTTCATCTATCTAACCAATACTTAAGAGGTTTGTCTGTGAGGATACTGTGGGAGACAATGTTGCTAGCCTTTCTGAATTAAGATAAACAATATCCACTGCTGTCTCCTCATCCACTAAGCCAGTCATTTGATAGTAGAAGGCCATCAGTTTGTTCAGACATTAGTTCTCTTCAGTAAACTCCCAATTTACTGAGGTGTTTTTTGTTTTTTTTTAAAGTTTACTCCCAGTGCAGGCAACTTCCAGTCGGCTTCTTGTCCTTAATATTTTGCAAATGACCTCCAGAATTATTTTCTCCACTACTTTACGAGGGAATGAGATAAAGCCTGTCACTCAAATAAAGCTTTGAAACTCAATTTGCAAGCATCCTTGCTTCTTAGAGATATCTCAGCTTCTGTAAAAAGCAAATTTAATTAAAGTTTGCGTATATTTTTCACTATTTTTTTTACAGATACACCACGGATAATAATTTCACCATAATTTATCCAGTAACTCCTTACAGAAACATCCCAACGAGCTACCAGTTGACATGGGTGTGATTCAAAGTTTCTTTCTTTTTCCTGTATGTGATATTCACATCTTCTCAAGTAATTGAACTCTACCAGTATTTTCATTAAACAGAAAGGCATTATTCAAAGGCAATTTAGCTTCTCATGGAAGTCTATGATTAAAATTATATATTAGACCTAAAATATAAAAATTGGCCGCAGAAAATGATTTTATGACAGTACAGTTCTCACTAAATAGCAACTGTTTGTACTGAATTCTCAAATTTAATGCACCCTTCATCCATATGTTTCTATATATTGAAAATGTCTTTTTTGTCACATTTTCCAATAAAAGAAGCAATCAACTATCTTGTTCAGTATTATGTTCTTATGGAGTAACTGTTAATGAGCATAAGGCCAGTTTTCCAGTCGGCCTTGTAAATTGTGCCCACTTCTACTTGCAGCATTAAGAAAGGCTTACTTACAGTTTTGAAATTGACAGTTAAATGCAAGCATATTTATTTGATTGACATAACGTGCATTTCGCTGAATTACTACATATATAATCATGTATATTGATGTGTGAACACCAATTGTAATATACAGATAGCTAAGAAATAAATATGGAAAACAGTAAAAGCTTTGATATGGTATTCCATAGACTTAAATGGTTGCAGTTTATGGAACAGGTTGTTGGTTCCCTTATTCAGAATGCTAAAAACATAGTTATTAAAAAAAAAAAAAAAATCTGGAAAAATCTAATCTTGGAAAAATATATTGAGGGGGATGCATTCTTTTGTGCCTTCACATCAAACCAAGCAAACAACCATCTCAAATGTAATTATGAGAACTAGATTTCTCTGTACTGGTAACTGACTCCAAAGATTAAGACACTGTTCCCTCACTGATAAGGAAATTAATTAAAATAATAAAAGCAATCTCATTAGCTGAAGTGCTTGAAGTTTCTGAATCTGGACCAGAATGACATCAGCTTTTGCCTTGATTTTCTAGATCTGAGATTGCATGCAGTGTTTGTAAGCATCTCCAAATTCACTGTAGCCAGATTTTTAAATAATACTGAGATTAATACACCCATGATTTTTTTCTACATATACTTAAAAAAAAAAAAAAAAAAAAAAAAAGTGAAAAATTAGTGCTATGCTCTCATTTTGTGTAATTCACACTGTTTCAAAGGTTCATGATGATTTTATGTTTTCCTGCAGTAATGCATTATAATTAACAGTGTAAAAACTTGAGTTTTGATTCTTGCAGTAATTAGTGTAATACTTAGTCTCATGCTGATTGACGATTTCATCACCTTATTTTTCTGGGCTTCTAGCTGCATTGGATTCATTTGAATATCCTTTTTACCTGATCACTGATCAGCTGCATCAAAAATGTGAATTTGACTGCTTTCAGTAGTCTCCTACCATGGCATGCAACTCCTTCTCTGGGAAAACTAATCTGAAAACTACTGTGAGAAGCTGTTTACAGCCCCAAAATGCCAGTAAAACACTACATGAATTGTGCATTGCAGTTCACATGCCTTCAACTTTTATGTACGGATATTCCAAAATCCTGGAAAAGTTATTCGAGGGCATGAATGGTCACTGGTCCAAGGGAGGGGCTGGAGGAGGGTTTCAAAATTGCCAGGAATGCAGAGCTGAAAGTGGTTGAGGTCATGACCTTTGAAATCATATAAATTCCAGCTTGCTGCAGAAGTTGCTATAGTTGAAATGGTTCTGGCCCTATTGTTAGAGGCTTGAAACTCATATTTATGCACATGCAGCTCAACATGGTCAGGTGTTCAGCAGGTCTGAAGATCAGTTCCCTCCAGTGGTTCTTAAGTTTAGTAGGTTTTTTCAGTCTTTTTCAGGTCATTCTAAAAAAAATATTCTGTTTCAAACATGTCTACCTGATTTCTTTAAATTGTCTGAATAAATACAATAAAATTGAACAAATTTTAAAGAAAAAAATGCATTAATCTAATACTGTCAGAAATGAGTAAAATCTCCAATCCATTAAGTCATCTGACTAAGCATTCCCGGAAAATCTCACTTAGAGAGATTTCTGAATGTTATTCAGCATCTTTGTTGCTGGACAGGTTATTTCTTTCTGAGGCAGGACTGGTTAATTTTTTATTTTGCTCCTTTCATTGGTGTACTTGCTAGGTAAAAGTTGTACTTGAAGTCGTATTATGCTCATCATAGTGCCTTGGGCTTTAGGGTACACCAGACATTTTCCAAATAATAAAAGTCAGTGAAGAAAGTCAGAGACCTGAAAAGAAAATAGCAGAAGGAGCAGGAGGAGACTTTTTTTACAGGTTATGCTAACCAATGTATTACTAGAACTCTGTCAACCAGGATTTAATTAAATAACAACTACAGCTGCAAAATCAAATAGACTTTCTGGGGGTAGAGGGCTGATGAGCGCAGCTCAGAGCAGAGCCCATCCTAAAGCAAATGTCAACCAAACTTGAAGAGCAAACATTAAACTTAATAGCACAAGATCATGGTTGCAATCGAATTTTAAAGCAAACAGCTCTAGTCGTTATAAGAGGAAAGGTAGAAGACCACCGAATAGCTTTTCCCATTCCCTCAGAAAAATACAGTGAAGGAGCACCATCAAAAGGCCTTGTTCAGGAGAATGAAATAGTCTGCCATAACACTCATTAAAGAGATGGAAATTTAAATAATTAACAGTCACATCATCTGCAAGGAGGAAAGAAACAGTATAGAGGCAGTTAAAGCACTGCTGTGTCCATAATGCCTGCATCACCTAAAGAATTTCTGAGGAGTCTGAGATGTGACAACATATGCTGTTCCCAGCAGATTGTATATAAGGCTCACAACTGTCAACAAACTCAAACTGCTATTTTCCTTACTGGGGTGGTGTTGATCTCAGAGTTTTTGACTGTCTGCTTTACCTTACCACAGCTAGGAAGGGTACTGACTTTAACCAGAGCTCAGGCATCAGTTTATCTATTACTGGAAAAAAAAATATTGGTGGAATGAAAATTCTCATTTTCTCATTTAGCCAGACTAAAAATAATGGCTGAACCAAGAAGTAAAACTACTATGAATTTAATTAGAGACACTGAAATTTTTGGTACGCAGAAGCTTTTAAATTTATCATTCTGATTTAAAACAGGGCAGGAAATTAAAAAAAAAATAAATAATGGAGGACAAAACCTAGCTTTTCCTTGAGTGTTGTGAGAAAGGCACAGAGTCTGAAATAATATTGGAACTATAATGCCAAAGAATGGACCAAGACTCTTTTTGATAACAGGCAAGCATGCTTTGTATGGCTATTAATTTTATCTATTGTTTTATATATATATATACACATATACGTATACACACATTCGTGTATATTCCTTGCATTTTATTTGCATTATATTTTTAATGTCATTTTAATTAAAATATGCAGGTAATTATTTGATATAAAGAAACACATATAGTTCAGGTATATAATTTTGTTTGTTGTTTTCATGCTTGTTATTGGAATCCTGCCAAGCGCCTGACACTGTCTACCTTGCCTGCAATGGAAAAGCAGGTAGTATTAAGAAAGGAGCTGATGGGCTGGCTGCCTTTTGGGCTGCGGTTTGGCAGTCATAGCCAGACCAGTGGCATGGCCTTGGCTAGTAGTAGTCCTTCTCAGGATGATGCTCTGCCTGTGGTGACAAGAGGCTGACTGTCACATGCGCTGCATAAGTTGGGATTTTATTTCTCTCAGCCTCCCAGAGTTGGACTTTTCTCCTCTACTCCTGTTAGCCACCATAGGCTGTGGTGCCTAAGGTGGCAAGCACAGAAGCTATTAGGAAGTGCATAAATAGGATTGGTTGCCCCAGTCGCTCAAAATCCGAACACCAGCTTGTATGGAGCACAATGGAGCACCACATGGGGTACTGCCTCTGTAGGCTGCCTTTGCAGAACCATTATGGACTCATCACTTGGGTATTGTGACATCCCAGAACGAATGTCAGAGTCTGGGCAGTGCAGCCAGCCAAGGACTTTGCTCAGTCTGAGCTGTTTAAGCACTGAAGAGATAAAAAAAAACCCAGAAGGAGTACTTTAATGATTTTTTTCTCACACATTTCCTCTTTTAATGAAGTAGTGAGACCCTCTCTTTTGTTTTTAATCTCTTTTCATGCTGTTTCTCTCTTGCTTTCTAGCTGACTAGACAGCATATCCACCCACCATGTTCCCAGGATAATGCCATCTACAAGTTATTGATGATGCTTGCAAATTCTGTACATCCCTGCGAATTCTACTTGTGACCTAGAAATACACTTATAACAGAATAAAAACATGCATCCTTGTACTGCACTATTACATTATGAATAAATGAAAAATAACAAAAAAAGACCCATACTGATTAAAAATTGTATGGAGAAAGGTGGAGAGAGATGCATTAACTCACATCACAGGTAGCCTAGGAAGGTGTAATGAATACTTTCCATTACAGTTATACAATCAAATAGAAAATTATAATTAATTATGAATGTACTTCTGGATCCACTTGGAAAAAAAGGGAGGAAAGGACTTCTGGTGCCAAGGTACACAGATAGCCTTCTTAAAGAAGCCATTCTTTTGATTCCATTGCCACAGTAGTTGCACCATATTCCAGTGTGAAGGCCAGAAGAATCAGCTTCCTCTGGGGTACAGAAGGGATAATGAGCATGTGGTATCTACTGATATCAAAGCAGAGCTCAGGTATTAGTTATCCTTAAACACTGCCAGTGGCCCTGCAGTGTTGCAGTGCAGCTGCGTGAGAAGGTTCCGCCTGCCCTTCCTTCCTAGAGTGAAGGGCTCCAGTGGGGTCCTGCAGTGTCAAAGACAATGCTTCTGACAAGATAGTTCTAGCTTCAACATTTAAGCTGTCAAGACTGTTGTCAGTTCAAAGCAAGCTCTCTTTCCTCTCAAAGCATTACATAACCACCCGTTTTGTTTTTCACATTTACCAGAAGCTGCCCGCAAAAAAAACAATTCACTGGAGGATATAGCAGATAAAATACTAAGGTCTGGCTTCTGTTTCTCCTCATTCTTACTTCTCTTTCTCCACCTCCCCACGAAAGGGGACAAGGAAAGGACATTTATCATTAAATTTGTGATTAAACATCTCACAGTTAACTTCAATCACAGTGATGTAATAAAATTGTGATTCATAACAAGAAGAGAGAAGGGAACTAAAATTCAGAAGAAGAGTGAAATCTGTTGATTAAAACATACAAAAGCAGCAGTTTATGGAAATGTCTGTATCATTTAACAGCACACCAGCTTCACAAGAAATATACTGATGTTTATTTAACATTGTCACTTCGTTCATGATCATCTGGGAATATATTTGGTACTTCACAAAACACATTGCTAAGCAAACCCTTGCTCAAAAATCAAACAGATCAGAGACCTTTTTATCATGCAGTTGAAATGGTGGTGTGGATGCCACACTTATGCAGACCTCCACTGAACTTCATTCAGAAAGATGAGTTTGTAATGAGGAAGAGAACTGCAGCTATTCCTTGTAATAACTTGTGTCTGCCTTAGCCCTGCAAGATCTCCATATATCAGAGTTCATACAAGCCCATACTAAACCTTTACAAGTGAAAATATTCAAAATTATTTAGGTCAATACAAGCCAAAATAGCTGTATGAGAAAAGTTTTCAGTTCAGAGTTGGTGTTTCTGCCAAAAATCTAAAAAAGTGAAGAGATCTCTCAGTATACTAAATGCCTTCAACCTCCAGCCAATGTTAAGCTTTTTTTAGGCCTATATACAGGCCTATTATAAATAAACTACAAGCAACTGTAAACCTTTCACCCCTGGGGAACTCCAATCCCCTTAAACAGAGCAATACACATTTCATGTCATCATGTCATGCTCTCTTGTATTATAATTCTCTTGGACAGAATATATGTACAGAATTGAATAACATGGGGCCCTAGAAGATATAACAATGAGAGTGACTTGTCATAAACGAGGGGCAGGGAAACTTCTCACTGGGCTCCATGGCAGTCTGATAACACCAAAGCACGTGGATTATCTTCCTAGCTGGGAACTGCAGCACACAGCACAGCATATCTTACACCAGATGTCACTGTATCATGCATGATGAGTATCACATCTCCATTAAAGTCTTTCCCTGCTAAAATCTGCATGTATGATGTTGCAGCAAAAAACATCACCTAACATTCAGTGCATGCATTTTCCCTATGTTGTGATTAGCAAAACCAGTTTTCTCAGACCTAAAGAAGCTGCTGGCACCCTTCTTTCCTCCCAGCTGTGCAAGATATTATTTCTTTTTAAAACAGGATGCAAAACAAAAATGAGAAGCTGGTTGTGTCAGGGTTATTTCTATTTCTACTTAGAGAAATAAAATTTAGCATCCTCTTTTCTCTCCCTTTTCTTCTCCCTTTCACACAGGGAAAGTCGTATATTTACAGACATGAAACTGGGCACACATTCTCCTTTTACAAATGGCTTAATTTAGTCCTTGAGCATGCACAGAAATCCTCCCTGCAGCAAAGTGATGTCAGACTATGTGTACCCCTGCAGTATATGGAAATCCTGGTTGCCATGAGAACCAGACTGCATCTTCGCTGAGGTTTCTGCACACTGCTATGAAAGTCTGCCTCCATTTTGCAACATTGAAGCAGTTCAGCTGCAGGATGCCCTTCACCAGGCTGGGCGGCCCTGACACTGCGACCACTACTGCTGCTACTGCCAGAGCCAGTGGTCCTCAGCTAGTTCCATCTCAGCCTTGGAAACAAATGTGTAAAACTGTCAGATAGTTAGAATTACATTTCTGAAGCCGTATCCTTCCCAACTGTATTTCGGCCCCTCCTCTCTTTTCCACTCTGAAAAATAAAATAAGAAGCTGCTTGGACTTGAGGCAGTATTAGAGTACAAAATATTTTATTGTGTTAGGAAAGAAATCAAAGCCACACCCCCACAGCGAGATCTCAGGGGAGATTATATCTCCAAGCAGCCATTTTTCCAAATGCTTCTGTGTACACATACTGCCTATCTGAACAAAATCAGAGCAAATACTGCTACAAAAAACCAACTTTGTGCTCCCAAGATAAAGGAAAAGGTGACTTTCCCTTTTCTCTTCTTTGCTAGGGACAGAAAACCAGCTTCTTCTTATACAAAAGTGCTTAGATCTGATCAGTGAAAAGGAAAATGCTGTATTTCTTTCTTCAAGTATGCTCTAAAAGAAAAAATCCTTGTTGCAAGACGCTGAACTACATACTATGAAGCTGCAATGAATGAAGTCTTTATCACATTCTATAATTAAGAAAAACATAATATAGCAACAGGTAAGCTAACATTCATTAGAGGAAAGTACTATAAGGGAAATAATAGCTGTGCATATTCCTGCTGGCTAATATAGAACTAACGGACCGGACAGCCAAAACTGGAGGAAAGCATAATGCCCCAAAAGTACCATATATCCATCTAAGCCATAAAAAGCCAGGTTCAAATGGCCTAATTTCACTATTTAATTTTTGCTTAATGCTCTGGAGAGCATTTGGGAGCCACAGAGATTCTTTATCAGTTTCACATGTAGCTGGGACCTCACATTTCTGCCACTGCAGCCCTGTTACCCAAAGTATCATAGAATCATAGAATCATAGAATAGTTAGGGTTGGAAAGGACCTCAAGATCATCTAGTTCCAACCCCCCTGCCATGGGTAGGGACACCACCCACTGAACCATGCCATCCAAGGCTATGTCCAACCCCGCCTTGAACACCGCCAGGGATTAAGCATTCACAACTTCCCTGGGCAACCCATTCCAGTGCCTCACCACAGAATCACACAGAATCACAGAATAGTAAGGGCTGGAAAGGACCTCAAGATCATCGAGTTCCAACCCCCCCGCCATGGGCAGGGACACCTCCCACTAAACCATGCCATCCAAGGCTATGTCCAACCCCACCTTGAACGCCGCCAGGGATGAAGCATTCACAACTTCCCTGGGCAAACCATTCCAGGGCCTCACCACCCTCACAGTAAAGAATTTCTTCCTCATATCCAATCTAAACTTCGCCTGTTGAAGTTTGAGCCCATTACCTCTTGTCCTCTCACTACAGTCCCTAATGAAGAGTCCCTCCCCAGCATCCCTATAGGCCCCCTGCAGATATTGGAAGGCTGCTATGATGTCTCCATACAGCCTTCTCTTCTCCAGGCTGAACAGCCCCAACTTGCTCAGCCTATCTTCATACGGGAGATGCTCCAGTCCCCTGATCATTTTTGTGGCCCTCCTCTGCACTTGTTCTAACAGTTCCATGTCCTTTTTATGTTGAGGACACCAGAACTGCACACATTACTCCAAGTGAGGTCTCACGAGAGCAGAGTAGAGGGGCAGGATCACCTCCCTCGACCTGCTGGTCACACTCCTTTTGATGCAGCCCAGGATACGGTTGGCTTTCTGGGCTGCAAGTGGACACTGCCAGTTCATGCTCATTTTCTCATCAATCAACACTCCCAAGTCCTTCTCCACAGGGCTGCCCTGAATCTCTTCCCTGCCCAACCTGTAACTGCACCTGGGATTGCTCCAACCCAGGTGTAGGACCTTGTACTTGTCATGGTTAAACTTCATCAGGTTGACATCAGCCCACCTCACAAGCGTGTCAAGGTCCCTCTGGATGGCATTCCTTCCCTCCAACGTATCAACCAAATTACACAGCTTGGTGTCATCAGCAAATTTGCTGAGGGAACACTCAATCCCACTGTCCATGTCACCCACGAAGATGTTGAATAAGACCGGTTCCAACACCGATCCCTGGGGGACACCACTTGTTACTGTTCTCCAGCATCTCTCTCTTTTCTCTGAAGAAGCCAATCCATTAGCAATTATGCTATGTTTATGTCACCTATTTTTAAAATTTGTTTTATTTGCATTTTTTGGCTTCTTTGTCAGACACGATGTAGGCTTCTGTACCTGAATTCTTGTCCTTTTTTTTAACTGTATCAGCTAGCCTATAATCCTGGCAGCAGATTAAAAAATAACAAGTATTTCATTTTAACATTATGGTAGGAAGAATTGAAAACAGCCATAAGCATGGCTGCTAGTGGCTGGTTTTCAAACTTGAAGGAATGGCACAGCAATTTTTTTACTGTTTGCCTACTGTTACTCAAAACAGTTCTAAATTCAACCAGTAGAGGACACTGGTAAATATATGCTCTCAAGCCTGCTGCTGCTATTTTACATGTAGGAAGCCACTTCTCTGTACGCATTGCTGTGTTTCTTGCCATCTCAAAAGTCAGTATATGTTTATGAAATCTGTGCATATCAAAGGAATACAGATTGCAAAGAATCCACAGAACAAATGTAAATAATTATACTCCATATATATAGACGATATTTCTTATTTAGGCAGAGCACCACTTGGATCTCAAAGATCTTAAATTGGTCCGTGTTCAACAGGCTTCAAAGCTTTTCCTAAACAAAAGACAGACCTACACTGCAAATCCAATAAGCATTTTGCTTATGTTAGGAATGCAGGACAGGCCCCTCAGTGTAATTATTTCTGTTCTTTAATATAATCCAGAGTCCAAGCAGGCAATGAAGTTGCACAAAAGTTCATAGAGTTTTAGCCTGCATCAGAAGCTGTTGCACTATACACCCTCATACCCCCCTTTCAGGGAAAAATGTTATAGAAGAATACAGATCTAATATTTTTTTCAGCTTTTCAGAAAAATTCTGCAGTTGCTTTATCTGTCTACCTTGATCCAGACTCTGTATGCTTTTAGTGAAGCCATTGGGACTTCTTCTGTGAGTGCTCCTGTACTCCTGTATCTAAAGCTGCTGGACTGTGAGTTCACTAACATAAAGGCTACGGTTTATTTTGACATGCAGAAACATAGAAACATTCTTATTTCCAAAAAAAAAAAAAAAAACCCAAAACCCAAAACAAAACAATAACCCCCCCCAAAAAAAAAAAAACAAACAACAAAATAACCCAAAACAAACTCCAAACCAACCAAATAAAAAAAGTCCACAAAAAAATATTAAAAAAAATAATCAACTGCAACCAACAAACAACCAAACAAAAAACCCAAATTTACCTACATGTTCCATGAACAGCGACAGAGCTATAGCATTTTACTGAGACTGACAGTGTTACCTATATTTGCCTTGTGACCTGGGGATTTTGTTGTGGTTTTGGTTTTGCCACTTCATTGCCAAGTAATGTACAACTGAGTTAAAAACTTTGTATGATTTCACAAAACATAGCACACAGGCATAATATTTTGTGTTTTCCCTCAACTGATGAATAGTAGCTTGAGGACAATGTTCATAGAAGTTACAGGCTATATAAACCAGGAGCACCATTTCAGTGTTTATGTAAATGCTATTGCATGAGAGAGCACAGCTTACCAATTTCCATCATGTTACATTTTCAAAGTGACATTCTGCAAAGCCCTGAAGAGACTAGCACATAAAAAGGAATATCTCCCAGAGTCCAGCCTCTTCAGATTCATCTGCAGTAATACAAAACACCTACTAATGGAATATGTAAAGAGTGCTCGTTTACAAGGGTTGATGATTAGGAGACATTTTCTAAAGACCTTGAAATAAAGAGATAATACTTCTCTTGTATGAATATTTAATCAGCAAATATGCTCACATGCTACTCCATGCAAATATCTAGCTCATAATCTCATCTTTTAGAGCATTGAAAAATATATATATTCAGTTAACACATGGCATATCAAGATTTGTGATTAATACTTTCTTTTCAAGAAGTGGAATATTCAGCAAGTACAAAAATAAGTGACCTTCTGATTTGCTTCAGTATATATTTGGATTTTGGTTTTGCATTAGGTTGCTATTTGATTCTTTCCAAACGTGTGACAGTAGGTGTTACAGGATCAACTGTAATTGCAGGAATAGGGGCCTGACAGCAAGGATGGATCGAAGCATAAGCATTACAAAGCCCACAGAGTGTCTAAAGTCCCAGAGGTCTTAGAATTATGTCCAGAGTCTGAAATCGCCTCGTAAGAAATGCATGCATCTCTAGACTTCGCAACTGCAGAGGCAAAAAGAGTGCAGCCAACTCAGTGCCACTAAGTGAGCCTGCAGACAGTCTGAATGAATCAGTCTCGGCGCGGTGACCTACCACCAGTGTCTCCCATCCAAGTCTAGTTGCTCCAGGCACTCCTGTCAGCAGCAGACTCTGAATGGCTGGGTGGATTCCTCTTGCAAGAGAACAGAGCACCTAGCCGTGCTAATTTGGTCCCAGTGGAGTTCGCCATAGCAGTGACTTTAAAAGTGTCCATATGACCTCCAAATTAATTTGTATTCTTGGCAGGTGTGAGTCATTGCACAATTTTTATAACTTGATTTGCTTGTCTAAATCGCAGGGAAACCATGTGGCAGATGAAATCTATTTCTAATTAATATGTTTTTTCATCACTTAACAATACTTAACAGACAATATTCACTATTTAGTATATGCTGTGAAGAAGTTTTACTTATATCTGCATAAACTATTAATATTTATGTATATAAACTAAGCATTTACGTTTGCTGATTATTGATGCAAAAGGAAAAACCTCTGGCAGTGATGCAGAAGGTAAGGAATGGTTACACCAGTTCTTCCATAGTATGAATTCTACTATTCCATTGCTTCTCTGAAGAGCAAGGCAACTACCAAATGCTGTTAAGGTTGTCTACAAATCAATTCACAGAACAGGAAAAGAGTAGTCTTAAAGTACATATCTTTTTTCAGTTGACTGGGCTTAAACCATGACACTGACCTGTGAATGAAGGGTGGGGGGAGGAATTAGCATTTTAGATTTTCCAGTCTTTCTTTAGCAAGGGTGATTGTCTCCTGGAGTGAAAAGAAATGATTTAGTATCTTTATACCATGAAGAAAATTCACTGAGGCTGTTTGTGAGAAGCAGGAGGAGAAAAGGGGACTGCCTAAATGCAAAGAAAGAGACACTTGCTCTGCCATCTGTTCCCATGCACTGTCACCAGGCTGTTCTGCAGTGTAAGAGGCAGCTGCTCCTTTTCCAAGAGTTAACATGAAATATTGGGAAGAGAACATCCACCTTGCAAAGGATCACAGCAAGTAAGTTTATGGTACCCACTTATTTGTGATGCAGCTGCTGGTAAAATTCTCTTTAGTGTACTCTCCTGCCTCTTGTGACAGTGGCAAGATACATTTTCCTCTCAGAAGCAAATGCAAGTAGATTAGCGCTATAACACTCTACTCAGTAGTCTTTGCTTTGCATACATTACCCTTGCTATTTTTTATGTCAAAGATGATTCAGCAACTTGGTCGTGAGTTCAGGAACAAACAAAGATTGCTGAAGGCGCTGCTTGAAGGAAGGAGATGAACAAAAGCCCCATTTGTTAAGAGGGAAAATAAATAACAATCTGTCTGTTGAATGAAAGGATGCGAGACCAATGAGGAGTACAAAACTTAGGATACCAGCTGCTAGAGTATGAACTGGGGCTCAGGTTTGCCTTTGCCATCTGCAGAGTGCATTTCCTCAGCCTATGAACAGGATCTTTGCTTTGCCAACAGCACGGTGTCAAAGTGTTGTTTCTTTCTTTTTTTTTTTTTTTTTTCCAAGACATGTAAAGGAAGTTCATCGAATTCTATTCATTTAGAAGTCTGTCCCTGACACTCTCTACCAGCTTTTCTGTTTCTTTGTTTTTAATAGCTCATATTAAATGTCCTCCAGAGTAACCAAGATTTACAGGAATCACAAGACGAGTCTTTAGACTCCTGTAATTGGGGTATTTCTGTCTTGCTTCATTTTATTTCTGTTGATAGTTATGTTTTATTTCTCTAAGAAGACTGGATGAGATAACACTTCTTAAAGAAAAGGGGTAATTCCTTCTTCTGGAGATCAGCTGGTCTTGCCCAGAGAAAAGACAGCTTCAGAAACAATGTGCTACATGAGGTAAGAAAATACTGCTAGTAGTCAGGAACCTTGTATGGGGCTAATGTGGCAAGGTTTTGGTAGCCAGGCCAGGGCAGGTGTGTGTGTGGGGGGGGGGGTGCTGCAGGGATGACTTCTGTGAAAAGACACCAGAAGCTGCGTCCATGTCAGACAGAGCCTGTTCCAGCTGGTTCTAAGATGTACCCATTGCTGGCCAGAGCTGATCCCATCAGTGTTTGCACACCAGAGAAAGTGGATGTGCCCTGAAGGAAGCTGCAGCCAGTGGAGAGTCCATATTGGAGCAGGCTCCTGTGGAGAGAAGCCTGCGCAGGGGACCATGACAGATACACCTCAGTGGCCAGAGCACCTAGATCTGTCACATCCTTCCAGCTCTGCCACACCAGTCAGCTGTGGGCATCATATGACGTTTTTGCATTAATCTGCTCATGAACTGCAGCTGTCTTCCCCCCACCTTGTCATTAACCCTTTAAAATGAGATGGCCTGAGATACCTAGATATTTGTGCTCTGACAATTTGCTCTTCTAAACATTTGAGAAAAACTGAAGGTTTGTAGAAACTTACAGTTAATTTAGAACTGCTTCCTCATCACCTAGCTACACATCAACATCACTAATTTCATCAACACGAAAACTGACTCTAAGGCAATTCTCAAATAATCATGCCTAGGATGTACATCCTCCTGTTTTACCATATTTCATGCCCTCACCAAGGCTCCTCGTAGGAGTTTCTCTAAAGTGGAAGTCCTTGTCTAAGTGCTCCTATCAAAATACTCAAGGCTGAAAATGAGTGCTTTTAAATGAAGACCAGAACCCCCTTCTCCCTTCATGTGGAATTCCTGTGTCTCCAGCATCAAATAACACTGCCTTCCTTTCTTACCCGTAAGTATATGATTAAAGATGCACACAGTCTCATATGAATGACTAGAGAGGCTTTATTTCTCAGGAGACAAGTAAAAAATTAATTTATTACATTCACTTAGATTAGGATGCTCTCCATGTAGCCAATTTAGGAAGCATGAAGGCTTTTTCCTTTTTCTAAGAAGGAAATGGGCATGTTTCACTTGCACAACCCTGACTGCAGAAAGCAGTACTTGTACCTGTGTTTACCTAAGTATTATGCTGTAGATTGCAGTGAGAAAGACACATACAGAAAAATGCTCTTTCCATGTGGATATTAAATTGCGGATGGTGATATCTGTGGCAGGAAGTTCTACGGAAATGCAGAAAGGAATCATTTATACTTATAAGCCTATGACATAATTAATGATAACTCTGTTCCCATTTTCAGTCCATAAGAAAACATGCTTTAGTGAATTCAGGATACGACAAGGCTTGGCTTCTAATGCAAACCTTACAAATATAAGTAGATGCAGATAGCTCGTCACCATGTGGAATTGGCCAACCAACACTCCAAATAGCCCAGTCTATTTTTAATGTATCTGAAATCTGAATTTGTTTTGGTTCCATGTTATTTAAAGTGAATAGGAATTTATTTTGCGATTGCTTCTGGAATGTTGTGTCTCCAAAAGCCTGGTCTAATTCATATAATTACATATAAAGATATGTGTGCATATGTATACATATGCAATATTTCTCCCCACAAATCTTGTCTTTTTTAATGTCAGATCATTAGCCTACAACACTGAGCCACATGTCCTTCTCTGGGGTTTTTTGCATATTAAAACCTAGTTTGAATGGTTACTTGTTTCCAGAAGCATATTGTCTTCCCTTGGCAATTGTCCTGTACTGCTGCAGTTTCTGGTAGTCTGTGACACACATTGGCAGCAACATTTGATCTGATCTCTTAGAGTTCTTGTTTCAGAAATATCATTAACTTGCACCTATAAATAAGGTTTCTTTTTTAGAAATCTGGCCTGGTTTACATCCCTATTTCTATCAAAGCGAAAGCATAAGGCAGACTGAGGACTTTGGTGCAGAATCACTGATACCGTGTAAGTTATTGACAAATTCTAGGACTGAAAACAATGTAGAAATGTAATGAGATGTTTAATTAGAGAGTTATTAAAATTGTTCAATTAATCAACAAAGCTGGAGTTTTTCTCCTTCATCTATATTGTAGATATCTAAGTAACTCAAAACCGCATTTTGTGATTGTTGTTATCTGAAGATGCTTAAATGTATCTCATGAAAATATTAATTGTACTTCTCCTCAACCCATACAAGTTTTCACATATTCTCATTTACATCAGCAGTATGGAACCTGTCCTTTGCATCTGATTTATATTCTTCTGAAGCTTTCTCTATGAACCATAGCCAACTCCAGCCTCAAATTTTGGTTTTTTGAACAGATGTCATCACTTTATACAGGCTATCATAGTAACATTTTTTCTGTGCAGTTAATTCCTTAAAAATTTTGTCATCTCATGTTTCTTCTCTCCCACCGTGTTAGTGGCCTATAGTGGACAATCAGGAATGAGCTTTTTAATTTTCAGTTGTCTGACTCTGCAGAGGCTTTACCCTTACTGAGTAACATTAATACTGCTACATACTTCTGCTCTGCATATAACTTCTGCCTCCCATTTGTACTATTCCTATTGAATTTGGGTATAATTTGCATCCACTTTATCTTACACTTTTCCTGCTGCTTCTTCCCTACCCTGCTCCACTTTCTCCCCAGTTCCAGTTTCCCATTCACCTGTTTTAGAAACCTTCATCTTCCTTTTTCCCTGAACATGTTTTTCTATCTAACTATTCAGTATCTGCCTACACTGGTCCCCCAGGAAGTTTCCCTTTTAATTCCTCATTCTTTTACAGAGGACATGTTCTTCCTTGTTTCTGACAAAGGGCGGGACCCAGCTTTTTAAAACAGGAGTTCAGGCTTTTCTAATGAAGCTTAAAAGAACAAAAGGTCAGATTCGGCTGCAATGGAAAACATCTCAAAGGGGAAAAAATGTTCCCAAATATTTTTAAGGGAAAAAATAAAAAAGTGCTATTACTTTTTTCAGCTACGTCTCTCCAATGGAGAGATTCATGCAAGAAGTTTACATGACTGAGGGATTAAAAGACTGCTTCAGATATATGGCGTCTCCATTGCTGCTTTACAGTCTGAGGATCATTACTTTCACTACTTCAATAATGTCTGTGTTAGTAATCTGTAAACTAGTATTCAACAGAGACTCCATTTTATCACTGCCATCGTATTCTGATTAGCCTAGGACAAACATGTATGCAATAAAAATAACTCATAATATATATATAATATATATTATAGTAACTCATTTGAAAAACACAACCAAATTATTGAATTTTTTAGATATTTTCTGGGAAATAGCACCTAGAGAAGAAGCAGAAGAATGCGGAGGAAAAAAAAAAGATGAAAAAGTGAAAACCCTTCTTCCATGACTCCTTGCAGTTTAGCCCTACTTGGGAATTTCAGTTCTGTTTTTTCAGTGCAAGGTGGTGAAGCATATGCATTTATTTGATTTGTCACTGTTTTATCTGAGAGGGCTTATATTGTCCGGTAAAACTACTGAAGGAAAGAAATTATGGCAGGATGATAGAAAGTAGCTTTCTCCATATAGTGTGCCTACATAACTGAAAAATGAGACATTGAGGACTGGACGCAATGCAGCCTTTGCAGACCAATGCCATCTTTAATTTAAGACAACATATTCCCATCAGCTGCTATTGATAAATTAAGACATAACTGTACCGTATAAGATCATTGGAAGTCTGAGGAAAGAAAAAACTAACCCTCAGACATCAATGGCATTCAGTTAAACTATTAAACTAACCACTCTCAGCTGGGTAAAGTACAAAGTAGGATAATACACAGTTGTGTTGTCCACGTTATTGTACAGCTCTCTTCTGTACTACTATACAGCTGTAGATTGATGACGTAACACTGAGAGACTTTTTGATCTTTAAACACTTCATCAAATATGGATACAGAAAGTGTTATTTAATTTTATTCCTTTTAAACTCTGCAGTGTAATTAAAGGAACTAAATCTTGATATCCAGTTTTCACTTTAAATTTGACTTAACAATGCATATGGCTTGCCTATAATATCTGCCAGCTGAGGTTCTGGTATGTCCCACATAGCATCAAGAACATTAAATAAGTATTTCCACAATATCAGGAATACATTTTAATAATGGTCTTGATTGGCAATCCAGTGAAGTCTAATGTTAACTGCAGTGGTCTCTTAGTTCTATATAGAGCAAGACCTAAGAGAATACACATTAAATAAATTAATTATACTTTAGATATATTAATTACATCTTAATCTATTCTTTTTCCCCCCACCATCTGTTACATGATATGGCACAGCTAGTCAGGTCACAATTGGTATTATAAAAATAAATAATAAATGGAATTATGAAAATGGGATTTGTAATGATTATAAATTAACTGGATAATTTAAGCACCAGTAGCATTTACTATACAAAACCTTTTTTTCCCCACGCAATTTTGTATCACAACCGCTTATCGTAAAAGCGAGGTAAGAATTTCCACTATATATCCAAATAAAGGAATTACAGATTTGACATCCAAGAAGACTGTTCTCATAGCATAATGTAAACCAGCCTAAGGCAAAGGAGTAGAAATCAAACACATGAAGCAATTCATTTTTTGGGACTGCCATGTATTTATGAAATGTTGCTGATTATGTTGCTCTTGCTTATGAGACCCTTCCTGTAAAATTTATGTCTATAAACACTCTCTTTGAGCTTCATATTTGGAATAACACAAAAATTGTAGAGATAGGCAAGTCAAAATCTTGTTCAGACAGCTTCCTCTTGTAAGTGATGATTCCAAATGGTTTTGGAGCCTATACAGCCTCTGAGCCTGTGAAGGTTTGTATCTGCAATTAGCTTTCCAGTTGCTGTTTATGAATACAAATGGTGAAGACTAAGAACTAGAAGGCTCCAAACAGCCATCCCGTTAAAAAAATGAGGCAGCTAAATAACACTTCCATCGTTATAAAGTCTGATTCTCTTTAAAATAAATAAATTAATTAAACAATTCCCATCACAGCCTGCATGGTGCCTGAATTTTTCAACATCCCTTGAAGTCAGCAGGTAATTATGGGAATAATGGGATAATGCACCTTTAAAATCAGAAATTCCTTCTCAACTGCCTCTACTATAATTATATACCTAGTACTGTGGCACGGGCAGAGTAGAGCAAACAAAATCTAAGAACAAGTCATAGATTTTAAGGACTAGTGACAAAGGCAGCAACATATAGATGCTGCAGAGGAGTGCCTAGTGAACCTTGCAACTATATAATACTGTTAAGGAGGTGTATTGGTGGCCTGCACACAAAGCATGACAACAAAATGTGGAAATTTCACCCTGCATGTGTTACTGGCCTTTATGTCCAAATCTCTTCTGGCTATCAAAGCAGTGCCAGGGTAGAATACTTGTTTATACGTATGTATAAATATAATATGACACTGGAATATTCATTTTTTAGCATTATCCCTGGCATGATTTAGGAACATGGTAACTAGCATTGTCTCAAACTTTCAAGTATGGTTTTGAAGACAACACGGGCCTGAAACTGTTACACCATTTCTAGTCAGTTTTATGTAAGACAAAAGTTGTTTTATTTTAAGCAAACAAATATGATGTGTTGTTATAAGTGCAGCCCTTGGCATGGCTTTTCCCCATCTCAATTAGTATTTTCTCAGGCAGTGCTCAGACTGTTGATCTTTGACCTTTATTTCTATTCACTTACATGTAACACATCTATGACAACCTATGATGAGCTTAAAAGAAAGCCCCAGGTCATCTATGTGAACTTTAGTCTTTACCAAATGTATATGGTCTTTATAAACAGAATTTGACAGGCTGGAATGATGAGTTAGCACCATTAAAAAAACCTAACCTATTAAAAGCCATATATGGCAGTGTTTGATTACTGCAATATGCTGCATTTGAAATTCATGCCTTTTCTATTAATAGGACCAGTTCTTCAACTGTTACTTATTCATATTGACACTAGTGCATGCTAAATGGAGCAATGTTAATCAAGTATGTTTTTTGTATAAAGAAGTACTATTGATGAGACTATAGGACAATGGTTTGAATCCAGATATCTCATTATTCTGCCTTTGATTCCTTAGAACCACCCACGGTTATGGAAATGCTACAGATTTACCTCTGTCTTGTAGTAAAAGTTAAAAGTGGTTAATTTGATCAAGTAAAATTTTACACTTGTTTTCATTATCAGTTAAGTTTTGAAGAATAAATGCTTTATCCTAGGCATTGTAATAGTTTTAAAATCAGAATCAACTTAAAATACCTTTGCCATAAATATTTCTTCAGCTTGAAACTACAAAGGGAATCAAGTGGCAATTTTGGCTGCAGCATGGCTGTTTAGTTGGAAGCCTCTTTGAGAAAGAATAGTACAGTCAAAGCAAAATAAATTGCATATCCCATTTTTACTAAATCCTTATATTTCCACCATCTATGCAGCACAATTTTTGTGCAGGTTACCCATGTGCATATACACACCTTTGGACAGCATTTTTAACTCAGTTGATAGATGAGCAATCTGAAGAAGAATGATTTTCACTAATGCATTTGGAAACATATGAAATTAAAAAAAAATCAATTGGGAAAATACATTTGCTGGAAGAGGCAAGTTCTGTCTACTACTAAAGTATCTGGTGGAAAAGTGATATGAACTTTTTTGTGAGAAGAATTTTTGGTCTTTTAAAGATAGATATTGAACTGTAATGATTTTAAGATTAATTAAACGTTGACTACTGTACTGTGGCATTCAATTAAATATTGTGAAAATGGATGGGATTTAATAATAAAACTTTACTATGTAGTTAAAATGTTTATTAGACAGCCCTAATTCAAATATTTGTTTCATGAGAAATTTTTAACTTGTGTTTTATTCCACATTGCAAAAGATATTTTCAAATAATAAGTAAGGCAGAAAATAAATTTTGTATGCAAAAGAAGCATGTGTTTATGGATTAATAAAGTAAACAACTTGGATCAGTGAAATTCAGACTATTAATGCTTTTTTACTTGAAACTTTCTGCCTAAAATGCATTTCTTGGTTCTCAGTACAATCAAGACCACCTGAGCTTCAGTCTTCTTAATACTTTAAAAGTCCAGATGCATGCCCTGCTTGTAAATTTATAGTGACTTAATCATTTCTGAAACTGATAAAGTATAGTAGTAAAACAAAAACATAGAAAACATACTGCATGCAAATTGTGTGTTTTGAATTTGTAAACATCTTCTAATTTTCACAACTTCATCAGAAAGGCTCCACAGAGTATAAGATCATAATCTATCAATCTCTATTGTCTTTTACTAAGTATGTATTCAACTGGGAATAACATTCAAAGATATACTGTACATGTTCACCCAAGATCATATGTATTTTCTAATACATGCTTATTTTATGTTAGAATTTTTGTCTTTATTTAAAGGGTTTTTTGTCCTCTTGTACTTAAACATTTACATTTGTCATTGTGGTTTGGCTGGCAGAGAAACTGGGATTACGTACATGTTGCAAATTGTCAAAATGCTGATGTAGTATGAAAAATCTGCATTTACTGCTTCTGCCTGTCAGACTTCTTTCAAAAGCCTTACTTCCTTTGTCTTTTTAAAGACAGTGTGAAAAAAGCAGAAAATATCAAAATCAGTTTTGAAGAAAACCTGGTTTTGTTTGGAAGTGTGATTATAGCTGCTACTTGAAACACACACAACAGTGCAGTGAAAGAGACCAGATACACATACACTTACATATATACAAGTAGCTGTGCTTATGCATGTTTATTTGTCTATACGTCTATATAACATATACATAATCATACAATGCCGAGAAAAGAAGACATGAAGTATATTGACCTGTCTGTTTAGTAGCACACTACTGAAGTCTTAAGGCTCCCTCTTCATGCATCAGGCATTCCTCAGCAATTATTTACAGGGTGTCACAAGAGCAACTCTAAAATCCAAGTGATGAAAGATAGTGTATTTAACTCTACTCTTAAAAAAATATAAATCATTCCTTCTCCTTGCAGGTAAATGGTCAGTCCACAGATAGACTCAAAAATAATTGTGGATGGCCAGTAACTACTGACAGGCCATGGAGGAGCTCTTTCTTTCAAAATTGGAAATACCAGAATTTCTTAGCTCTGGATTCTGAAGTGTCGCTTATAATCAAAACTAACACAGCAAGAACCACTAAAACCTTCTTTCAAGCTAATCTGCAGTAATTTCTAATATGTTTTCTCATCAGGATGTATTGCTTTCCAGTCTCCCTTTAAACCATGGAGGCAGCAGCAGTTTGGATAAGTAAAGTAAAATGATAGTTCAGAAAAAAACCAAGATGAAAAACTATCTTTGTCTGGTATATTTGAAAAAAAAAAAAAAAAAAAAAAAAAAAGTAAAGCAAATTATACAGCCCTAGATAGGCAATAACATAGATTAGAGCTAGATTGGAAACCATTTTTTTCCCAGAAAACTCAACAAAGAGGTTTATGTTATTATAATTCTAACGAAGTAAATTTACAGATCATTTTTAAGGAGTAGAGTTGAAATCTGAAGAGAAAAAAATTTTAAGGTAATTGCTTATTTTAGAACACCTAAATAATTGCCTTTTTTCTTTCTTTTTTTCTTTTTTTTTTTTCTTTTTTTTTTATTTGCAATGTTTTGTATTCTACTTAATTCCAAGGTATTTGGACAAAAAGGACAATCTGGTGGTTTTGAACAGAAAATGTTACCTTTTTTTTTTTTTCAGACTGGTTTCACAGAATTTGCTAAACAAGATCTGCTAAAAGTACTTAATGAATTTTTCTACATTTATTCTTTCTATAGCTTAGGGGTCAGTAAGAACGTAAGACCAAGCCCCATTCTCAGCCAAATAAAAATTGCATAGATGCAAAGTAATTCAATATGAGCAAATGGTTTCTGTTGCTTTCAGTGAAGTTACACTGTCCAGATATTTTTGTAACAATATCTCCAAGTCTATTGTCTCTTCAAGGGATCAGTCCTTTCAAGTGGCTCTGGTTCTTCTAAACGACGAGTTAAAACACTCATGACTCTACAGGGGGATAGAACAACATGCCCATAACAGAAAAGTGAAATAGCATAAGAATTATATCTGTCATATGTCTGAAAAGAAATTAAAATAGATGTAATTTTAGCACAATGTTTTTCATTTATATAGAAAACAAATATGTAATGATCCTTTCTTGAGCTGTGGTAAATTCCAGATTTTGTATGGTAAACTTCTCCTCTGGAAAAATTTGTCATAAGAAAAATTAGCGTTCTTACCTGCCCACAGTGCTCACAGAAAGCTGTGCAGAATCTATGTCAGTCAAGTCATGTGTGTGGCTTGTTTAACCTTTTGGAGCAAAATTTACTTTCCTGTCTACAGCATTTTAGTCTCTGGAGTACTTCTAGGTTTCATTTTGTGGCCTTCAATGACAAACCTCAACTTTCTGCCTCACTATAGCTTGGCTTTCAATGAAATAAAATTAAACAAAGTAAAATAAAACAAAATAATAAAATTAAGTTAAATTAAATTGAATTTTAATACTTACAGCAATAGCAAATAAAAAAAAAAAAAAAAAAAAAAAGGCTTTTTTGGACGTTGTGATTCTGTAAGAGTCCTCAGTCGGCACCAGCCTCTAAGAAATGAGGAAATGTCCAACTCAATAATTATAAAATGGATTGAATAAGCTCACAGAGATGCAACATTGGAAGAAGTGCTGACTTTGATTATTTCACAACTGCAAGATGTGTCATTATAAATTGGAAGTTAATTCTGAAAGTAATTGTGGAGCACAGTCGGGAAAGAAAATCTCACCTAAGGAAGGGGAAAAATATGCTCTCAAGTGTTAAAAGAGGGACTCAGCACATTATATTTAAAAAAACCCATTTTAATAACGCAGATCATAGAATCATAGAATCATAGAATCATAGAATAGTAAGGGTTAGAAAGGACCTCAAGATCATCGAGTTCCAACCCCCCCGCCATGGGCAGGGACACCTCCCACTAAACCATGCCATCCAAGGCTATGTTCAGCCCCACCTTGAACGCCGCCAGGCATGAAGCATTCACAACTTCCCTGGGCAACCCATTCCAGGGCCCCACCACCCTCACAGTAAAGAATTTCTTCCTCACATCCAATCTAAACCTCCCCTGTTTAAGTTTGAACACATTACCCCTTGTCCTCTCACTACAGTCCCTAATGAAGAGTCCCTTCCCAGCATACCTATAGGCCCCCTTCAGGTATTGGAAGGCTACTATGAGGTCTCCATACAGCCTTCTCTTCTCCAGGCTGAACAGCCCCAATTTTCTCAGCCTATCTTCATACGAGAGGTGCTCCAGTCCCCTGATCATCCTCGTGGCCCTCCTCTGCACTTGTTCTAACAGTTCCAAGTCCTTTTTATGTTGAGGACACCAGAACTGCACACGATACTCCAAGTGAGGTCTCACGAGAGCAGAGTAAAGGGGCAGGAGCACCTCCCTCGACCTGCTGGTCACGCTCCTTTTGATGCAGCCCAGAATACGGTTGGCCTTCTGCGCTGCAAGCGCACGCTGCCGGCTCATGTTCATTTTTTCATCAAACCACACCCCCAAGTCCTTCTCAGCAGGGCTGCTCTCAATCTCCTCCCCGCCCAATCTGTAGCTGTGCCTGGCATTGCTCCGACCCAGGTGGAGGACTTTGCACTTGGCATGGTTAAACTTCATCAGGTTGGCATCAGCCCACCTCACAAGTGTGTCAAGGTCCCTCTGGATGGCATTCCTTCCCTCCAATGTATCAACCGAACCACACAGCTTGGTGTCATCGGCAAACTTGCTGAGGGAGCACTCAATCCCACTGTCCATGTCACCCACAAAGATGTTGAACAAGACCGGTCCCAACACCGATCCCTGGGGGACACCACTCGTTACTGGTCTCCAGCTGGACACTGAGCCACTGAGCACTACTCTTTGTGTGCGGCCATCCAGCCAGTTCTTTATCCACCGAGTGCTCCGCCTATCAAATTGATGTCTCTCCAACTTAGAGAGAAGGATGTCATGGGAGACAGTGTCAAAGGCTTTACACAAGTCCAGGTAGATGACATCAACCGCTCTGCCCCTGTCCATCACTTCCGTAGCCCCTTCATAGAAGGTCACCAGATTGGTCAGGCAGGATTTCCCCTTAGTGAAGCCATGCTGGGTGTCACCAAGCACCTTGTTGGTTTTCATGTGCCTTAGCATGCCTTCCAGGAGAATCCGCTCCAAGATTTTGCCAGGCACAGAGGTGAGACTGACTGGTCTGTAATTCCCTGGCTCATCCATTTTCCCCTTCTTAAAAATGGGTGTTATATTTCCCTTTTTCCAGTCATCGGGAACTTCACCTGACTGCCGTGATTTTTCAAATATGATGGACAGTGGCTTAGCAACTTCATTTGCCAGCTCCTTCAGGACCCGCGGATGGATTTCATCCGGTCCCATGGACTTGTATACATTCAGGTTCCTAAGGTGGTCCCGAACAAGATCCTCCCCCACAGTGGGCCCAGGGTCCCCACCCTCACCGTCTCTGTGTCTGCCTTCCAAGACTTGGGTGGTGTGGTCAGAGCATTTGCCCGTAAAGACTGAGGCGAAGAAGTCATTAAGAACCTCAGCCTTCTCCAAATCCAGGGTAGCCACTTCTCCCGATAGCTTCTGGAGAGGGCCCACGGTGTCCCTAACCTGTCTTTTATTGGCAATGTACCTATAAAATCCCTTCCTGTTATCCTTAACATCCCTAGCCAAGTTTAATTCTAACTGGGCCTTAGCTTTCCTAACCTGGTCCCTAGCTTCCCGGACAACATCCCTGTATTCTCCCCAGGCCGCCTGACCTTAATTCCACCTTTTATAAGCCTCTTTTTTCCTTTGAATTTTGCTCAGCAGCTCCTTATCCATCCAAGGAGGTCTCCTGGCCCTCCTGCTGAACTTCCTTCTAGTTGGGATGCATCGCTCCTGATCTTGCAGCAGGTGATCCTTGACTATCAACCAACAGTCTTGGGCCCCCCTGCCCTCTAGGGCTGTATCCCATGGAACCTTACTGAGCAGGTTCCTGAAGAGGCCAAAGTCTGCTCTCTTGAAGTCCAGGGCAGTGAGCTTGCTGCACGCTCTTCTCACTGTCCTGAGGATCTCAAACTCAACCATCTCATGATCGCTGCAATCAAGGCTGCCCTGGAGCGTCACATTCCCAACCAGCCCTTCCGTGTTGGTGAGGACAAGGTCAAGCATGGCACCTCTCCTTGTCGGCTCCTCTATTACTTGCAGAAGGAAGTTGTCTTCCATGCAATCGAGGAACCTCCTGGATTGCTTGTGCCAGGCCGTACCATCCCTCCAACAGATATCAGGGTGGTTGAAGTCTCCCATGAGAACAAGGGCCTGCAAGCGTGAGGCTGCTCCTATCTGCCTATGGAGTGCTTCGTCCAGCAATTCCCCTTGGTCAGGCGGTCTGTAACAGATCCCCACAATAATATCACCCATCGCTGTTCTCCCTTTAACCCTGACCCACAAAATCTCTGTCGACTGCTCACCTGTCCCCAGACAGAGTTCCATACTCTCTAGCCTATCCCTAACATAAATAGGAACTCCCCCTCCCCGTCTGCCGGGCCTGTCTTTCCTAAAGAGCCGGTAACCTTCCATTCCAACACACCAGTCATAGGAGCCCTCCCACCATGTTTCTCTGATGCCTATGATATCATACCCCCGTAGATGTGCACACATCTCTAATTCCTCTTGTTTGTTCCCCATACTACGGGCATTTGTGTAGAGGCATTTGAGCCGAGATCCAATCGAAGTCGGGTCATTGGCTGGAGCAGCTGGAATATCGCTACATTGCTCCGAACGTTTACTATAGGTGCTACCAACCGACTGGGTGTGTTGGGATGGAATGCTGCCCCCCTCCCCCAACACATCTAGTTTAAAGCATCCTTGACCAGCCTGGCAAGCCTCCTACCAAATCCACTCTTCCCCTTCTTTATCAGACCATCTCCACCAGCCCCCAGTAGACCTGGCCTACTATATTGAGTCCCATGTTCATATAGTATCTGGTACAAAATACTAATTTGTGATTTTGAACAATGAACTAGTTTGAAATGCAAATCCTGACGTTGGTGAAGGTAGTAGTAAACCCTAATACAGATACAGGCAAAAAAATCCTGTAAGTTTTAAAAGACGCACTGGGCAGGTGCAAAAAAATAAGATAGATTTTGAATATCCCAGAACTATGTCCTTGGAATTGGAAGGACAGAAGTAATTGGCGATTTACTGGGTACAATTTCCGAACTCAGTTCAAACAGAAGTTGTTTCACTTTAAAAAGGTACACGTGACAAAAAAGACCTAAGGAACCACTTAGCTACAAAATTTAAGTACTTGTAAGACTCTAATTCTCATTTTGTTATGTATCTTACAATATTCCATCTATCTACATGCATACCTATGCAAATCTTCATCCCACCTGGAAAACAGAGGCATGTTGCAAAAAAGCCTAATATACAAAGTTGTCCATAAACTTATGGCAAAGAGAAATCTTGTCTTCCACTGGCTTTGTTTGCTAGCCTCTGGATTATTCACTAAAATGGAGGAACAAACAGAGTTCAATCTCAAAGATATTTTGTTTTTTTTAATAGGTGATTTATTTTTCTGGTATGCATGCCAAATTATTGATGAAAATACTGTGCGTTATGGGAACCATAACAATGGCTCCCACTGCTGGATTCCAGACTCTGCATCAATGGATGCTCATAAAACATAAGAGAGTGTCAGAGGTACTAAGAAAAATAAAGTACAAAATACTGGTGTTTGGGATACTTCCCTGGCAAACAAGATTTGAGAGCATAAATTTCTTCAGGCAAGGAAATTTGATCCCCACAGTCTAGTTCAGTTGTCTGCCCACTGGCAAATGGTTCAGTCTTTTTACATCATTTTACTAAAAGCATTTGCAAACCTCTTGAATTTTGTAAATTCGGAAAGCAAAGGTCTCAAGGGTCTGAATACCAATAACTGAATAACAGTAGTTGGCCACTTGAAGTTTCCTGCTTTCTACTACCTCTTACCTTGAGTACCCAATTAAAAAGAAAAAGTGTATCTATCGCTTTGTGTCTTACTTACTGAGTTTTGTGTCTCACCATAGTAAACAGTCAAACAATCATTGTCCTTATTTTGAAGCCTGCATTTTTTTTCTTAGAGTTACAAAACAATGTCTAAAATAGAGCTTTCAGATGAAAATTCTGTAGTAAAATCCATAATTAGGTTACTTAGAATCGATGCCAGGGCTCACAGTAGAACAGACATTGATGAAGTTTTCTTCAGCAAAATTATGCAGTTATGTCAGTTCAAAGAGAATACTAGAGAGAGGAAAAAATTAAACTGATCTAAATTTTGGATTTGCAAAATGCTTTCTTCTAGTGATGTAAATACAACATTTTTTGGCATTGCACTTTTTGAGCAGATTATCATTTATTGGCAGGTTTTCTATGTTCTAAAAAACTCATCTGCTTACAATTAAAGTCTCATGCATCTTTTTCCTTCTAACATGCTACAAGAATAACCAAATGAAGTTTTTCATTGCTCAAGTAGCCATTATTTTGAGTTATGGTACTCTTTCAGTCTTAACTGGACTATGCTATAAACAAATCAATATCTTCATTTATTGTTTTCAATATCAGTCCTAGAGAAACATTCACAGTAAATTAAATAGTTACATTCAAAAAGCTCTGCAATTACAAGCTTACTGTAGAAATAGATTATGTATGTCATTTATTTGGGGCATTTGTCTAAATTGCCTGTTAGTTTAAATAAAAGCATAAATAATCTTCCAATTTCTGCACTGACTTATAAAGAACTGAAAATTTTTAGTATTGTTAAAAATTTTCAGTAATTTCTTGAAGTTATTCTCCTTTTTTTAATTTGCATTTTAACAAAATGCTGAGAATTTGAACAGATACTTCTGCATTGCACTTACCCAGTGATTCTGCATATGCTTCTCACGCTACTAATATTTACCTGCATTTTTCTTTAAATATATGTTAGTGTGACTAGTGACAACATTTGACAGCAAACACACCCCTTTATAGCAATACTCCAAAGCTGAAGAAACCTGGAAGGAGAGGTCTGTTCTTAAAGGAATTAGAAGGAAGGAAATCAAGCCCAATCCTGCACATACTTAAGCACCTGCAGACCTTAATGATGTGAATACTCAGTTGGAGATCAATAACAAACATTTAGCATAAAGTTAATGCATTTTTCAGTGATTGCAAGGTCAAACTCACGTCTCCTTATTTAGGAAGTAGTGCCACCTTAAGGATATCATAGAATCATAGAATAGTTTGGGCTGAAAGGAACTTAAGATCATCTAGTTCTAACCCCCTTGCAATGGGCAGGGATATCTCGCCCAAGATACCCAGGGTATGTCACCAAAGGCTCTCTTCAACCTGGCCTTGAAAGTTGCCAGGGGTGGAGCATTTACCATTACTTTGGGCAGCCAGTTCCAGTGCCTCACCACCCTCACAGTAAAGAACTGCTTCTTTATATCTAACCTGAACTTCCCCTGTTTAAGTTTGAGCCCATTATCCTTGTCCTCTGACTACAGTCCCTGATGTTTACAATAGTGCAATTGAGTAAAAGATTGGCGTTTCTCTAACACTTTAAATTTCACGATCAATACCACAATAGTAATTGCATTTGCTAACTAGTCAACATCAGTTAAAAAGCATTCTGAAATCCTTTTCTGGGAGGTACCTGTATTTACCTGAATTACTGTAAATCAGGCTCTGACTAGTATAGAAAAAAAGATAAAACAAACCAAAAACAGAAAAACACATCCAACAAACAATCAAACAAAACCCCAATGGGTTTTCTTTTCACCTTCAGAATACTTCTGTAACATGTCCTATAATACATATGTAGTAATCACTTTCCCACACTTCACAATTTTCCTGTCCCAAGTCACAAGCCACCCACACAGCCAGCAGCCACACAGGAAGACAATTCACAGAGCAATGAGCATTCTATCTGCTTCTATTATAAGCTTGCACAGTTGCATAAAATCAATGTACCGGAGGGAATATCTAGAGAAAAATGTTAGTACCTCATTTACTTTTGCTCATATCCCTTCAGGCACCATGAAAGTTCAGAACAAAGACCACAGTCCCATTCTGTGCAAAAGATAAGAAAGGAAGTAACTGAAGTTTGTCTCTGGATGATGCAAGCAATCAGATGAAATAGAAAAAAATCTTAGAACCAAGCAGGAAGTTGAGCTGACAATGACATGTTGGTAGAGAAGAAAAATGGCAACATGCTGAGTTTTGTTCTAGGAGGGCTGAGAGTTGGCTAACTTTTCCAGCACTCAGCAGGAAATAATTGCAACATAGAAGAGCAAAACGAGCAGCCTATCCACAAGTGACTTCGAGAACATATCATGTTATTTGTTTTAGTGTAAGCATTCTTTTACTTGGCAGTTCTATACTTGCATTAAATATATTCAGCTTTTTCAGTCTTCTTTCATTTTCCACTGTAGAACTTGAATTAAGATGTCAGCTCCTCATTTGTTTTTTGCCAACATGCAAGGCAGAAATACTGCACTACAGGCATGATGGAAAAGAGGATGCATTAGCAAGAAACATCAAGATACTTTTGCGATTTTAAAATCCGATCACAAGGGAGAAATTGAACTGTATTTATGGCATAAACAAATATATGCTTTGCAGAGGAACTTATCAGATTCTGTACAGTTTTAGATATATATGCATTATATTTCCTAATTAAGAAATCTTCAAAAGATTCACTGTGAAATCACAAAAGAATAAAAAATCTCAGTGCAGGGCAAAGCACAATACAGAGTTTTACAGTGTACACAGGACTTGAGTGAAAACTGATTTAAGAAACTGGGGCTGCAAGAATATGCAGAAGACATACAGAATCATGGCAAGACAAAAAGCCACATACATTATCAGCATTGGAAACAGGTGTATGTTGATAGAACCTAATATTGCCCTTGGTATACTATCAAAGAAAAATATTAATACTACTATAAGGTTGTACCATTCAAACGACTGACAGAAATAATCAGAATTCAGAGAAGTGTCGCAGAAGTGAAACTTTACTTACCTGCTGATCTGAGAAGCACAGTTTTAAAGACTGTGCAAAGGGCTGCCCTTGACTGGCTGCCAGACACAGCTACTCTCTCATTCCCTTCCTCAACAGTACAGAGGGAGAAAACAAGACGGAAAAGCTTGTGTTGAGATAAAAGCAACTTAATAGGAAAAGTAAAAGCTGCACACAGAAGCAAAAAAAAAAAAAAGAATTTATTCATTATTTCTCATCAGCAAGCAGATGTCCAGCTATTTCCAAAAAAGCTGGGCTTCACTACGTGTATCATGCACATAGTGTACACTTGCTTGGGAAGACAAGTGCTGTAGCCAAGAAAGGTCTCGCATCCTCTTCTTTTCCTTCAGATTTTATTGCTGAGCAAAACATCATATGGTATGGAATACCCCTTGGGTCAGTTTGTGTCAGCTGTGCTGGCTGTGTCCCCTCCTAACCTCTGGCCCACCACCAGAGTACTGGTCTTTCGGTGGAAACGGGTTGGAAAGAAAGCCTTGACATTGTGGAATCACTGGTTGGCAGCAACCAAAACACTAGCGTGTTTCAAATAAACACTTTCCTAGCTACAAATGGAAAGCACAGCGCTACATGGAATTCTATGAGGAAAATTAGCTCCTTTGCTGCCAAACAGATAATATTAATCCCAGGAGAAAACTTGTTGACAGAGAGACAGCATAATCCAAGGGTTAAAACAAGATAGATGCAATTAGAATTGCATAGCATTCTGTTAATAGTTACTTCAGACGTATATACAAAACAGACAAATTGTCAAGAAGCAATCAGCAAAGGTATTTCCCCATACTCCTTCTTTCTGCCACTTCACCATGAACTTGCTCGGACTGGGGAGAAAGTATGAGGTTAGGAGTTATCTCACTGTTTCTGCTCTTTTCCACAGGCATCATGGCTGTGACAGCCTAGGTCAGAGTGATCAAAATGAAAATTATCCTTTTTCAGTAAATCATGTCTATGCAAAGCTAAAACAAACAAAAATCAGTACATATTCATTTTTTCTAGATGCACCTGCAGCCTAAAGAAATTTAGTAAAGATCAAAAGATATGAGCAAAAAAGATGTCAAAACTGAACATATCATAGAATCACTGAACGGTTTGGGTTGCTAGGCACCTTAAAGATCCTCTAGTTCCAATCCCTTTACCATGGCATGGACACCTTCAACTAGAACAGGTTGCTCAAAGTCCCATCTAAAACAACCTTGAACACTTCCAGGGATGGGGCATCCACAGCTTCTCTGAGCAACCTGTTCCAGTGTCTCAACATACTCACAATAAAGAATTTCTTCCTTACACCTAATCTAAATATACCCGCTTTCAGTTTAAAGCCATTATTATCCCTTTGTTCTGTCACCACGTGCTCTTGTAAAAAGTCTCTCTCCAGATTTCTTATAGGCTCCCTTTACATACTGGAAGGCTGCTCTAAGGTCTCCCCAGAGTCATTTTTCTCCAGGTTGAACATGGCCAACTCTTTCAGCATGTTTCCATAAGAAAGGTGCTGCAGCCCTTGTAGCATCTTTGTGGCCCTCCTCTGGACTCACTCAAGCACGCCCACATCCCTCTTATGCTGGGTGCTCCAAGGCTGAATGCAGTACCCCAGGTGGGGTCTCACAAGGATGGAGTACAGAATCACAGAATCATAGAATAGTAAGGGCTGGAAAGGACCTCAAGATCATCGAGTTCCAACCCCCCTGCCATGGGCAGGGACACCTCCTACTAAACTATGCCATCCAAGGCTATGTCCAACCCCACCTTGAACGCCGCCAGGGATGAAGCATTCACAACTTCCCTGGGCAACCCATTCCAGGGCCCCACCACCCTCACAGTAAAGAATTTCTTCCTCAGATCCAATCTAAACCTCCCCTGTTTAAGTTTAAACCCATTACCCCTTGTCCTCTCACCACAGTCCCTAATGAAGAGTCCCTCAAGAATCACTTCCCTTAACCTGTTGGTCACACTTCTTTTGATGCAGTCCAGGATATGGTTGGCTTTATAGACTGTGAGCACACACTGCCGGCTCCTGTTGAGCTTCTCATTGACCAATACCCTCAAGTCTTTTTTCTCAAGGCTGCAAGATACTACAAAGACTTCAACTGTTTTCTAACACAGAACATGATACAATGATTTTTTTCACTTGAATAATGAAAAATATTCAAAAGGTTAAACTGAATATTTAGCACAATATGCATGTGTTGTATCAAGAGTCTGGTTGGGCATCACAATGAAGGTCTATTTTGAAAAGGCCTTGAAAAGGCCTTAAAAAGGCCTTGAGAAGGCTTATGTTTACCTCTCTGAATTTCTGGTATTTAATATAGATCATGGTACTGTGAGCAATGTAAAGAACATTAGATTCCTTGCATAATGCTTTAGGAATAAAACAGAAGCATGGTAGAGAGCAGCCATCCTACTATCACCATATGTCTGTATATTTTGATTGGCTTAGTTCTTCCAATGAATAAATGCTATTCCAGATGAATTAGTATTAAATGCTACCACATCAGAAAGTCCAAAACCTGTTTTATTTTCCAAAAAAAAAAAAAATAAAATCAATTTGAGGGGATATTGAGGTAATAAGTCACAGAATCATCTAACAACTTCTTTTAGTGAACCAGTTTTTACTAACTGAATTATACTGCAACCACCAGTTTTTATCCCTTTGCAAGGCAGTTTGGCTGGCTGTATAATTGCCTTCCCTAGAGATACTCAAAACCTGCCTGGATGCAATCCTGTGCGAGCTGCTCTACGTAAGCCTGCTTCAGCTGGGAGGAATGGGCTAGATGATCTTTAGAGGTCCCTTCCAGCCCCAAACATCCTCTGATTCTGTATTTATTATTGATAATGGAAGGCTAAAAAAAATTATTGGGAAAGAAAGCAGATTAGTGAAAGGATGTATAATAATTCTTGGAAGTTCAGATAAAATGTCACACTAGAAGAGAATTAAAAGATCAGTTTATTGAAAAAGCTTAAAACAAGGTGCATAGAATGATTTGGTTACAGTTTTCAAAATAGCATTACAAAACATTATTCCAGGGAGTGACAAAATCTTATTCCAGTAGATAAAATTATAACAAAAAAAAAAATCAAAATTTTGAGTTTAAAATTAAAACACAAATTAGAAAAATAAAAGGTATTATTATTGTTATGATTATCGCTATTATGACTAATTATTCATTAGTGAAAAAAACAGAATATGTTTTCACAGATTCAGTGCTTTAGGGAAAATAATACATCAAATATAAATTATTAGGCTCAATACTGAAATAACAGTGCAAAATATGGCATTTAATTTAAATGACTTAATGACTCCTGGTTTTAGGATATAAAAAGATACAAAGATAGCTAATAACCAAATATTCTAATGCAACAAGCTTCTAACTCTGGACCATTGCCTTAAAAGTTCGTAAGATAATTTAAGAGAAGGTTGATTAGTAGGTTTCTATATTTTACGGTCAATGGTGAGTTTATATTTTTAACCTGAGTTTAAATGATCCTCTTCCCCTGCCATGAACTGAAAGTGTGATACAGATCTCAGGCCTAACCTAAAGCCAGGTGGAATTCTCCTTATGCTAGCCAAGATTTTGCGGAAGGATCAATAACTTTTGCAAAGTAATTTTTAAATCACTCATCAAATGATACCCATATATTCTATATACAAAACACAAATTTCCATCATTAAGAAAAAGCAACTATTGATAGTCATTTTAGATGACCTGCAAGATTAATAGATAGCTATGTGAGAAATGCAGTCAGTTTTTGTTCATGCCAATGCTGATTTTACGTATACTGTACATAAAAATATAATCTTAGTATAATATAATCTTAATACCAATCAATGTCGTTCACATTTGGATTCTACTGCTTTACATTAACTTTTCAATGTCAACACATGGTCACCTACTTACAGAAAGCTTATTCCATAATCTTCTATCCTGTCAGCTCAATCAATAACCTTTGCATTCAAGGCAGAAACTACTACCTTACATTAGGTTGACTACCTTTACCCAACACCAATATGCAGAAGGTTTTGTGCCACAGGTGCATACACTATTGCTACTGTAAGTTTTTCTCAGTTTCCAGGCATGTTGGAGTTCTTATTTTGCATTTTGAGAAGGAAAGGAGGTGCAAACAGGATTACTCTACAGAACACCACTGGCACCAAAGGTCTTCTTCAGCAGCGAGGCTATTCATGTTTAACCCTCTCTCACTTCGGTATAGTAGATAAGTATTAGACCTTATAAATCTACCACATATACTTGCAGACTACCAGCTATCCCAGTGCCTCCTGATGTAATGGCTCTTTGATACAATTTTAGTCAAAATAGTATTTTCACAAAACATCGCCTGCTGATAAAGAATATTCTACTATCTTGGTGTCAGATAAAGACATTTTAATAACATGTGATTGTTATAAATAATATAGAATAGATGAAAATATAAATAACTTGACAGTTTCTGATACTCTACTATTAATATGTATGTGTATCTGCAGCTAATGCCAGCTTGTACTATGCTGTCGTGGTTTAAGCCTCTCAGCCACGCAGTTTTGTTCACTCACTCACTCCCCACTCTTTCTTTCCCCAGTCCAGGGGGGATGGAGAGGAGAATCAAAAGAATTCAACTCCCACAGGTTGAGATAAGAACAGTTTAGTAACTAAGGTATAACACAAACCACTACTGCTACCACCAATAATAATAATGACAAGGCATATACAAGGAAAGAATACAATCGCTCACCACCAATCCCAGCCCAACCAAGCAGTGCACCCCCCACACCCTTCCGGGTCTCTGCCTTCTGTTTTTACATCCTGGGCATGATGTGCTGTGGTAGGGAATAACCTCTTTGGTCAGTTTGGGTCAGGTGTCCTGTTTCTGCTTCCTCCCAGCTTCCCCTCCTCCCTGGCAGAGCATGAGGCTCAGAAAGTCCTTGGCCAGCCTAAACATTCTAAGCAGTAACTGAAAACACTGGTGTTATCAGCGCTGTTCCCAGGCCCAAAATCAAAAACACGGCACTGCATCAGCTACCAAGAAGGAGAATAATGACTGCTACTGCTGAACCCAGGACATATGCACTAACTGAAGTCACAGAATTATAGAATCATAGAATAGTTAGGGTTGGAAAGGACCTTAAGATCATCTAGTTCCAACTCCTCTCCCATAGGCAGGGACATCTCCCACTAAACCATGACATCCAAGGCTATGTCCAACCCCACCTCGAACACCGCCAGTGATGAAGCATTCACAACTTCCCTGGGCAACCCATTCCAGGGCCTCACCACCCTTACAGTAAAGAATTTCTTCCTCATATCCAATCTAAACTTCTCCTGTTTAAGTTTAAACCCACTACCCCTTGTCCTCTCACTACAATCCCTGATGAAGAGTCTCTCCCCAGCATCCCTATAGCGCCCCTTCAGATATTGGAAGTCCTTCTATATGAAAATTGTGAGGGAGTTATGATGTTCATAATCTCTTCTTAGACACTTCAAATATTCAATCTAAATATTTAATCTAAATATATGGATAGAAAACTAAGATATTACATGATGAAATGAGGGATACAGTACTGAGCTTCAGAACTGGAGAGCCACAAGCTCATGTAAACAGATTTGCTAGGCAACTGAGGAAGCAGAAAAAAAAAAAAAAAAAAGCTGTAGTCTGTTTTGTGTTGTTTTGTTTTGTTTTGTTTTCTGTTATTTACTGAAAACACACGGGCTGAGCAGTTCACTTCTGTGGTTCTGTGTTCAACACCACTCTTTCAGGTTTTTCTCACAAAATCACTGAACAGTTGAGATTAGAAGGGATTTAATGAATCACGTAGTCCAATTTCTGCCCTGCTCAAAACAGCGTCAACTAGAGCAGGATGCCCAGGACAGCACCAAGTCAGATTTTGAATATTGCTAAGGATGGAGACTTCACGGTCTCCCCAAGAAACCTGTTCCAGCATTTGACCACCCTCATTCTAATTTTTCTGATGTTTTTGTTTAAATAAAATTTCTGGTATTTCAGTTTGTGCCCATTGCCTCTTGTCACCACCGAAAAGAATCTGACTCTGCCTTCTTGATTTCTCCCATCAGGTATTTACACACATTGGTAAGATCCCTCCTGAGCCTTCTCTTCCCCAGGTTGAGCAGTCCTGGGAAGCGTTTTGGCTCACTATCCAGTGTAGTCATGGAATAGGTTTTTTGAATATAACCACCGCAACCATCACATCTAGGGGTTTAGGGTTGGGGAGAATGGAAAATACACTTTTGAACACATTTATATCCCCACGTAAACTCATCCCCTATCTTTTACCAAATGAACCACTCAGAGGTCTTTTTAACCTTTTTACTAAGCCAAGTGGCTTTTCTTCAGTCACTGGTTATAAATCTCACATTTCTCAGATGCTGTGACCTTCAGCTCTTCCTACTTGGAAGTGGAGGCTAAAGAAGAGCTCATGTTCTCTAACATACCAGGAGAATCCATGCTATTTTATTTCTGTGTAAGGTAGCTTGATTTCCTCATTCTCTTACTAGAACTTTTTGATCTTGCATATTAACACAGGAATATTGAATGACTACACATTCATATGGGAAGGAAAAAAAATCTGTAATTCAAATGAGTATTTTTAATTAAACATCTATAAGAGTAAATTTAAATTCACCCATGGCAAAACCTGACATGTTTTACATTAAAATTAAGGTATTTCATACTTCTGTTTGTGATTCATGTATAGATTTTTGCTCTTTCAGAAATCAGAGAAATTTTGATTTCCACAGCATTTCCCTCAGTTCGTTAGATGATGAGTCAATAAAGGATGCTTTGATGTCAGTTTGGTGACAATGACTAAAAAAGAAGAAGCTAAGAGTAACTACGCCTCTAAATCTTCTGAAATAGTTAGATAGTAATCATTATCACATAATTCTTCATCGTATACCTGTGCAAACAGTTACAAAGCTTATTAGTTTGAACATCTTGCTCCATTACTGTAGTGAAAAATGCAGACTAAGGGTGTCCCTAGTGAGCTCAGCCTGGGCAGACTGGACAGGGAGTTATCTATACCTACACAGGTTGAGATACCTAGCAGTTAATTTACTCATTTATATTCCAGTTAATGAGGGCATTCAGGGTAATTTGTCAAAAGCATTCAATATCTGACACCTGAACTGCTTCTTTTGCTGGCATAAGACGCATTTCAGTTCTTTCAGCAAAAACTATTGGGCTGGGGTGTTCACACATGTTCATCAGGGTATTACCCCAGAATATCGAAGTAACCATAAGCCTTAGATGTATTTTATTCTCTCATCAGAAATTTTCATGGCACAAGAACAGACAACTACAGCTGGTTATATAAAGATAAATATTTCAGCTTATTGTGCTGATGAACATATTACATTATGACAGATTGAAATATATTGTAATTTTAAAATTACCAGTGTAACATCTTAAGTTTAAAACAATCATTTCGTTCTTGCTTACTGATCACTGTAGGAACAGTACTATAACATCCCTTCAGGCATTCTTACCCCTTCTTCCTGAGGCATAAACGTGTGGATTATTTGCACAGGTTCCCATTTTTTAATGCTCTTTTTTTCTTCCCAAATTCTCTTTCATGCTAGCATGGTTTCTTTCAGGCCACTCACATGGAAGCTGCACTCCTGAATATAGTGATTCTTAAATCATAATGATCTCATCCTTGTACATAGCACTGCACATACATCACACCTCTTCTTGCTAGCCTTCACTGACTGTTAAACTCAAACCAGCCTTAACAAACAACAGAAAGCAACATATTTTGAATCCTCTTAAAAAAACAGTGCAAAAGTTTAAAGACAAAGTGGGGTTACAACCAATAACTTGTTTAAAACCTTTGACTGCCTCTTTTTCCCACTGGTGCAATGAATTAAGAATACTCAGTCTCTTCCAAGTCTGGATGACCACATGTCAAAGTATCTTGAATCTTTCTAGGAATTTCTTTCTTTGAGCTTTACTGGCTTTATCAGGTTCTCATTAAACAATTGTTTCTTGCATTTTTATTGGTGAAATAAGTGGGAATCAGTCCCCATCATTCCTGTTTCAAAGAGCCAGGCACAAAACAGTTAATGCTCAATACTCATCTTCGTTCTATACTTAAAAATTCTCTGTAGAGCTTGTTCAAAACTGAAAGCATTAAGTAAATCAGGATTTAAATCAGTTAGTTAGATTTTTGCCATGTAAAGTATACCCTTTTAAGTTATTGACTGATTTAAAGTGTTGCTCTATGTATGACAGGAGGGTGGAATCAAAAATGCTGGAAAGCAACTATTCATTGCATATGTCTTCTTATGTCCAAAGACTAATAATCCATGTGCTAGCTACAAGAAATTGAAAAAAAAAAAAAGATTACTAGAATTGTCAAAACCTGCTTGATTACTATTTGTGTATATATATATATATCTATATGGTTGCAAAAATCTCAGTAAGAATGAACTCCATATTCAACAGATTTTAACATATCATACATTGCAATTCAAATCTTTTCATATAATTATAATTATATATCTGAAATACATATCCAGATTGGATTTTACTAATTGTAACATTATTGTCAAGATATGCCACCACAAAAGCTTAACTGGGAAATGTGTTTTTTCATTTCTACAGCATGAGTATTTTGATTAATAAAAAAGGAAGATCCATCACTTGATTTTCATCTTTGAGAATTTTCTTTCAATTTATATGCTTAATCTTATAGTTAGAAGTCTAACTTCACAATATGAAAACATTAATAAAAATTTCTTTTTCTATGTTTTACCAGAGAAGTTAAGTTTAATTCTTATTCAAGAAAAGAATTATTAATTTAATTCTTATTCAAGAAAAGAAGGCTGTGTGGAGACCTCCTAGCAGCCTTCCAATACCTGAAGGGGGCCTATAGGGATGCTGGGGAGGGACTCTTCATTAGGGACTGTGGTGAGAGGACAAGGGGTAATGGGTTTAAACTTAAACAGGGGAAGTTTAGATTGGATCTGAGGAAGAAATTCTTTACTGTAAGGGTGGTGAGGCCCTGGAATGGGTTGCCCAGGGAAGTTGTGAATGCTTCATCCCTGGCGGCGTTCAAGGTGGGGTTGGACATAGCCTTGGATGGCATGGTTTAGTGTGAGGTGTCCCTGCCCACGGCAGGGGGGTTGGAACTCAATGATCTTGAGGTCCTTTCCAACCCTAACTATTCTATGATTCTGTGATTCTATGAAAATAGCCATTTGATGATTTTTGTTATATTATGTAATGTTATGTAATTTATGTTAACCCCAATATTAAAAAAAATTATATTTTTTGCTAAATTAAAAACAGCCGTAGAAGATAGAAAACACTGATTAGTCTGAATAAGTTATGTTGCTAAGATGTCATTTAACTTTTTAATCAGTTTGAATCCAGTAAAGTCAGTACAAATCCAAAGTTGTTTTATGGCTTTTCAGTATCCTTCCTGAAAACTGTAGCAGCAATAATACTCCTCATGGTCAGAGCCAATTGTCTGCAAACACAGCTATTTTACATGCTTTTCCTCTGGCTTCTCTGCAGATTTGAAATTATTTACCTCTCTAGTGCCATTAAATATAGCATCTCAAGCAACACTGACTGATGAGCGCTGTCATACATACAGAAATTTACTCTAGTGTATAACTTAGATATTAGAATACTATGAACATATGTATCTCCAAATGGCAATTTATCAATGAATCTTCATTCTCCTACTATTGGCACATAGAGACCATAATCACCTCTACATCTCAATGCTTAATATAAGTTTACCTTTGAGCATTAAATTGGTACTGATACAAACGCTAAGCATTAGATAACCGGCAAAGATTTTGTTGTATGCTTAAGTGCTTACAGTTAAAACCTGGCAGTTTGTGTCGTTTGTTTTTTTTTTTTTTAATCAGTTCTTCAATCATGTTAAAAGCAAAATGACACACACAAATGTTACATTAAGACTGCTTTGTAATGTATCATACACTGCTTAAGACAGCTACAAAAGCAGACAATGCATATCATTTTATTATTTACATATATGTAGCAGAATAGATGTTCCTCATCTCCACTAATGCCTTGTCTCAAGACAAAGGTCTAAATTAAAATCATTTTAATTGCTCAAGAACAAAGAGTAAAGAAGGAATTTGCAAAAAGACAGCTGCTGAACAATACTCATTTCAAATGCTTGGCTGGCTCCAAAATGGTGCAATATATTTGTTTCAAGCTTTCCAAGATATTCCACTTGGGACAATGAAGTAATTAGAGAAATTTTCATACAGAAGGAAATTTTAGGGAAACCATCTATAATGGAGGCTGTAAAGGAGAACTGAAGCATTATCTCAGCTGTAAACTATAGTATTGCTGAAACCATTATACTTGAAAATCTGATAATCAAATGGTAAAACCATCACAGCATGGGAACACAGATATTTTGTATAGCATACCTTGCCATGCTGTTAATTTTCTACAGTCTCTAGTCCTCTCTGATTGAGACTCAACAAAGGATATAATGGATCTCCTCTCAGCTCTTGAATTTTTGTTTGTTCCTAGAAGCAGTTGATAAGCAGTTGTGCTGCTCTCAGTACTTAAAATTCTGAAAACTCTGGTAGCAAGATTCACAAGGAAAGTAAGCATTGTACAGATTTGGTTAGAGAATGAAACTAGAAATGAGAGAAATCTAGGATTCTGAACAATCATCGGTTATTACTACTCTGAAGTAGAAAAATAGGGATAGTATATGCTAATTCAGCTGGACATGGTTTAAATTTTAAGGTTCCTAGATAAACTATTTATAGCCTGAGTTAATGTACAGTATGTTTTCTTAAATCCTAAAATAAGATAGTGCCTTTAACATTCCTTCAGCTCTCCAGTTCGTGGCATGTATATCTTGGACTGTTTGGGTCTTGTAGGTGGTGCTTCCAGGATGATTCTGACAAATTACAAGTATGTTTGAAGTAGTTGGTAACAACTTACAAATAGAATTTAAAATGCTAACAAAATCTCACTGTATAGGTGAAGCCACTGAGTTCACCAGACAGTTTTATGACATGCACAGGTTGAAGAATATGACACACGGCTTCCTCAAAACATACCGGCACTTACCTTAAGACAGTCAAGAGGTGTACCTTGCTAACCTTAAGCATATGTAACCTTCCAAGCCATCTTCTACAGAAACAGAATTGATATAATCTATTTTTTAATCCATGCCATTGTCCATCATATTTTCCTGGCAACTAAATTCTCAATAGTATAGTATCCAGATTCCATATTCAGTGATTTAACAACACATAAACAAACAGCAAATGTTCTTTTATGCGCCATGTAACCAATAGCTCTGAATTTTATTTGCAAAAGCAATGCTTAGTGAACTTTTATGACTCCATGCTTTTCAGTATGAACACATGGAAGATAGCAAGATGGAATGAGAAAAAGAGAATTTTCAAAAGTAGCAGATACTTATTAAATACCAACGAACAATTTCTTACCTGCATGTAAACGCATAAACAATAATGTAGAAATTATAAAATGAAAAGGGAGGTTATTCAAGCTATAGGGTAAAATATGTAGCAAAGTTACTGTTTGTAGCCAATAATGCCTCCCAGTCAGGTTATCACATATGTGTCATGAAAACAGCCTGTCAAGGAAGATAAGTGGCCGGGTCACCTCATCTGCTTTCCCACACAGAAACTAAAAAGTTAATTCTAATTAATTCCCAAGGCAATTCCATTTGAGTGCCCAAAGCCTCCTCTGTATGGGCCATCAAAACATGTACCCTTCTCTTTTTTTTTTTTTTTTTTTCATTCTTACCATTTTGGGTTGGTTATGCACAAAGAATCAATCTCTTTCCTCCCTATTAATTTCAGCTCAGTAACTTTCTGTCCCAAGCTGCTGTGTAAAGTTGCTGTGTGCTGTGAGACAGCTGTTTTTTACCTGACAGAAGTAAAATGACCCCTAGGCATTTTCTTTTCACATTTAGGCTTTTTTTTTACAAAGCCTGCATAAGCAAACTTATCTGGACTCCTAAGACTAAAGCAGGGCACCTCCCTGTCAGAATTGAACAGAACACCTGAAAAGATGTTGTGCTGGTTTTGTTTGGGATACGGTTCATTTTCTTTATAGTGGATGGTATGGGGCTGTGGTTTGGATTTGTGCTGGAAACAGCACTGACAACACAGGGATATTTTTGTCAGTACGGAGTAGTGCTTGCACAGAGTCAAGGCCTTTTCTGCTTTTCACAGCACCTCACCAGTGTGTAGGCTGTGAGTGAACAAGAAGTTGGCAGGAGACACAACTGGGACAGCTGACCCCAACTCAACAAAGGGATATTCCACACCATATATGTCATGTTCAGCATATAAACTGGAGGGAAAGATGGCCAAGGGCCACTTCACTGGCAAGTGGTGAGCAATTGGATTGTGCATCACTTGTTTTGTATATTCTAATTCTTTCATCATCATTGTTATCATTATTTCCTAACTTTTCTGTCCCATTAAACCATCTTTATCTCAAACCACATGTTTTCTCACTTTTACTCTTCTGATTCTCTCCCCCATCCCACGAAGGCAGAGCGAGTGAGCAGCTGTGTGGGTCTTAGTTGCTGGCTGGGATTAAACCATGACAGATATATTGGTGTCTGTAGGAATTAATGTCTTAAATTGAAGCAAAATCAAAAATATTTTATCCCAAAATAAGGATCTAAGGACCTCTGTAGAAGCAAAATTTAGACCTCACTGACAAGAGTGAAAGATGATCTGGATGAGGTGTCAGGGCTGCTGAGTGAAACAGTGCCATCAAACCCAGCTAACACTGAAATGTCTAGTGCTTGCTTCTGAATACGAACATGTACAATTTCATTTGTTTCAGAATTCTGTAGTCTAGATCATGTACTTGGGACAGACTTGGGTATGGACTTGGATTTTGAAAGAATAGGATGATTACTGAACTATATATATGTTAGCCCTAGAACTAACATTTGATTCATGATTACTGGGAGAGAACTGAATGCCAAATCCTGTAGCATTTTTATTTTAAACGTAATTGCCTATATAAGCAAACATCTGGGAACATGGCTATCATCTAATATTCCTCTGGGTAGGTCTATAGTGCATTTTTGTCAGCAGGACAAATAAGCTATCACAGGTATGTGTGCTAGTCTGCTTTTATTTCCCCAGCTAGTAAGACTACCCAAAGCAGCTACATGCAGGTTCCTCACAAAGAAGCTAAAGCAAAGTTATTCTGTAAAATAATACCAAAGAACTATCTTTGAGACTTTTGCCACAAGAAACAAGAAGTGAGCAGTCCAGTATAGAACTGTTATCAATGTTTACTGTGTCGCATGCACTGTGAAGGATGTGAAGAGAACAGGGCAGTGGAAATCTCAGCAGGACATACCACTCCTCAGCCTCTGGCCCTCCTGAAATCCCTTTCAGTGCTTAGAAGTCTGTTATTTGATCTTGCTGGAGGGAGAGAAGGTGAAGGGGAGGCTGGAAGGAGGCAGTTCCGCTTATCAGGATGAAAAAGAAAATAAAATACAGACCCAAATATGATACTGAAATAATAATCTATGACAGTAATGAGCACCAATAATCCCTTTCAAACACGGAGTTGTCAAAGTTAAAAAGCAGCAAATATATATCATATTTGTACTTGTATGTAGATTAGAAAAGGTTATTTGGCACAACTCTGCTAAATACTTCTAGTGCAGGTATGATTTATACTATAAAAACCCCAATTTCATGCCACTGTTTGTATCAGTTCACCAAATTAAACTATATTAGCAAGATGGCAAATGTCTTTGTGCCATTATTCCTATCAACAAAATACCTGCTTACCTCTTCCATCTATACCAAAAATGTTGACGGGTAGATCAGAATTAGTGTAATTGTCATGGTGGTTTGTCTCTGCTGTTTAACAGCCCACATGATGCACACATCAAAGCACTTTAAGAAGAATATCAAGTTCCACTTCATCCATTTTGCAGATGCTGAAATAGAATCAATGCAATTCTCCTGATGCTGTGAGGCAGTCCACCAGGAGAGAGCGATTATAAACCTGATGTTCAGGGTATCAGGTCAGTACCAAAGTTCTGGAGTCACAAGAGCTCAAGTTGTGGCATAGCTGCCAAGATAAACTGACATTCTAGTCAGGTATTGAAACTGCCAACTTCAAACAGTTGTTTTGCATTCAGCTCCACAAAGTTACGCTATGAAGCAGACAACGACTCACATGCCAGCACATGGATGTACAGGTTGAGAGGGGTAGTGGAACTGGACAGGGAAGGCACTTGGTTTGTGCAATGACTGAGCAACACACATGTACAACAGGAGCCAAAGAAGCAGCAAGACAACAGCTCTCCAGATTAACATCCACCTAGAATAAACAGTACAACACTAAGTTGGTCTAGTGGATATCAGAGTATGTGATAAGCATGACAAATGTAGTGAGAACATAGGAAGTGGCCAGGAAATAAGGACCAGAACTAATAAAGATGTTAACACATCAGTATGCACATTTGCATACAGTCCAGACACCTTTCCTGCTTCTCCAAATGCAAAGAAAATGAGCTTAAAGCAATGTCTCCCAGTGTCTCCCAAACTACCTTAGGTCAACATTGTGTATCACATACACAGCAACATTTCTCAGGGCAGTTGCTGAAACCAGTGTGATAGTTCATTGATCCACATGCAGATAATTCATCCAAATCCATCAAAGTTTAGACACTTGTCTGCTTTTCTGCTTAGTGAGTGCTACAGAAGATTCAAAGGTCATTTATCACCCTCAGAGTATCTGATTATTCCTGTTTGATGATTCTACTGAAGATGCTTTGGTTAGTCACTTTGACTGTGCATTACTAGTCAACATAGATGCTACTGCCGACTTTACTGCTGGCACAACAATAAATACAAACTCTTTCCAGCAGCTCCTGTTGCACATGTGCATCTAGTGAAATAACGTCTTGACATATCTCACAAGAAACATTTACATATTCATTTCATCAAAGTGAATTGAATGCATACCACTTACTTCTCTGATCCCACCAAAAGGAAGATCCCACCAAGGAGGTTTGATGTGTTGCTTATCAGCATCCTGAATTATAGTACAGTTAACCTTGTCTTTACTTCCCTGTAGTGTTATATGTTGCACTTCTCTGACACGAAGAATTATCACAGGTTGTTAGGCTATAGAGACGTATCAAAGATACATATTAACTCTGTATTCAACTCTACTTTGAAAATTAGGCTGCAGCACACAGTCACACCACTTAAACATCCAACCCATGCATGACCTGCAGACATATCCACAGTCCTGTCTAAAACCTTTGGAGTTTATTGACTAAATTTGAAACTTGACAGAGACTGGTTTTAAAGATAATAAGCTTATTGATCCAGTTGGAATAACACCACACACACAAATTATTTAGATTTCAAATTCACCTAGAGGACATGTGTTTGCTAGATCTGATGGGGTAGTAATGCACAGTTGAAAGTCAGTGAAGAAACCAGGACTGTCTCCTTTGTCATGCTCCACAGTTAGAATATTTTAGGCATAATATGAAACTGTGTCTCAGTCAATCAAGAGACAGAAATCTGTAGGAAATCTGGCTTCATTAGTTCATTAGCTGCTCACAGAACTGCTTGTTTACACTGAACACATATTGCAGGCATCAGAAGTATTTGCAGCAACTCATCTGTCTCTAAAAGCTGAGGATCTGCTGTGGTTGCACTACCCTTCACTTCCTCCATCGTATGCCTATAAATGCCTCTGCACTTTTGCACATTTAGCTCCAAGTGATCCCTGAAGAATATATATACACACAACAAGCAAGAGAGCACACGTAAAAGGGAAAGGTAGAAGGTATTAGCATGACTTGAATCTACTATAGAGAGAACATACTAAGCTCTGGATGCAAGTCCTACGAATAGCAAAATCAAATGAAATTGATTTCATTATTTATGTTTATAAATTACCTAGCCATGGTGAATGAAGGAAAGATTTAAGTAAAGAGTGACCATGTCTATTCATCTATCTTCTTTCTTGAATCAGATGAAACTATTCTGGCTGAATCTTTACATTTGAAAGGGGTAGGGAAATTCAGAGCAATGTCAGTCCAGCAGTCTAGCAGTGTGCCTGTCAGCTAGCTGCTCCTTAAACGTAAGCCATACAATATGTATTAGAACTAGCTGGCATACTAAATACTGCAGGTTTTAAATGCAGAAAGGAGTAGAATTTTAACATATAATCTGCTTACAGTAGTTAAAATTATTTTCTATTTATGCTGAAATGTCAGTTTGAAACACTCATGCTTCATCCCTGGTGGCATTCAAGGTGGGGTTGGACATAGCCTTGGATGGCATGGTTTAGTGGGAGGTGTCCCTGCCCATGGCAGGGGGGTTGGAACTAGATGATCTTAAGGTCCTTTCCAACCCTAAATATTCTATGATTCTATAATTCTATGATTTTCATGAAGAACTACCATTGCACTGTGGCAAAGGCAGATGCCACAGGTGAGATCAGTGAGTGACCTGTCATGCTAATCACTATATGACAACACAAGAGTCAATCCTTTTCCTTGAGAGTTGCCATCTAATTAAAGTAGGAGAAAGGGATTTAATATATATTCATTTTTACTTATACATATAAACAGATGCTATGGGTTCCTCAAGGGGACTGCATGTATGTTAACCATTAAGAGCATTGATTTGCTGAGCACCAAGTCCCATTTTGACTATTCCTTAAGTACCAGCATGACATTTACAGGGCTCAGGTTACCTTAAGAGTGAAATATTCCTTCCTATTTCATAACTGCAGTAAATACCAGTACTGCCTATATCTACTTCTTTCGATTAGTGATCCCAAAAGATTTTTTTCTAACTTTCCACATGTATTGTGACCAGCAGGTCGAGGGAGGTGCTCTTGCCCCTTTACTCTGCTCTCGTGAGACCTCACTTGGAGTATTGTGTGCAGTTCATAGAATCATAGAATCATAGAATAGTAAGGGTTGGAAAGGACCTCAAGATCATCGAGTTCCAACCCCCCTGCCATGGGCAGGGACACCTCCTACTAAACCATGCCATCCAAGGCTATGTCCAACCTCACCTTGAACGCCGCCAGGGATGAAGCATTCACAACCTCCCTGGGCAACCCATTCCAGGGCCCCACCACCCTCACAGTAAAGAATTTCTTCCTCAGATCCAATCTAAACCTGCCCTGTTTAAGTTCTGGTGTCCTCAACATAAAAAGGACATGGAACTGTTAGAACAAGTGCAGAGGAGGGCCACGAGGATGATCAGGGGACTGGAGCACCTCTCGTATGAAGATAGGCTGAGGAAGTTGTGGCTGTTCAGCCTGGAGAAGAGAAGGCTGTGTGGAGACCTCATAGCAGCCTTCCAATACCTGAAGGGGGCCTATAGGGATGCTGGGGAGAGACTCTTCATGGGAGACTGTAGTGAGAGGACAAGGGGTAATGGGTTTAAACTTAAACAGGGGAAGTTTAGATTGGATATGAGGAAGAAATTCTTTACTGTGAGGGTGGTGGGGCCCTGGAATGAGTTGCCCAGGGAGGTTGTGGATGCTTCATCCCTGGCGGCATTCAAGGCAGGGTTGGACATGGCCTTGGATGGCATGGTTTAGTGGGAGGTGTCCCTGCCCATGGCAGGGGGGTTGGAACTCGATGATCTTGAGGTCCTTTCCAACCCTTACTATTCTATGATTCTATGATAATATAGCAAGCACCATGTGTCTCTGCCTTGTGCCTTTCTGAAATCTGAAGCAAAATGAAGCTAGAATAATTTGTATTTTAGCCAAGCAAATATTAAGAAGATCAGGGTTTTTTTTGATTCTACAAAACACCTTTACCAAAACAAGCATTAAATATCTACATTAATTAGGAGTGATAAATCCTTTGTTGGTCTCCCTGTAAGGTGAGGAAAAAAGCAGAAAGTGCCAGGTCCACAAAGCTACTGAGCATTGAACTTCAACCGAAATTTGTGAGAAGCTCCACACCTCTATGGGAGCTGGAATCCAAAAACATCTGTGGAGTTTGTCTCCAAAGTCATACAGTAAGGCAAAGGGAGCTAACTCCTGTACTCGTGAAAAGCGTCTTGGATTAGTACACCCTATCTCTAAGCCCAGCCTTTACCTCTACCAGTACCAATAATATTTGTGCCTGCAGCCCACTTTGCTCACCCCCATGGAGCTCATTAAGGCACAGTCTGAGTTCTGCTATGTGGTCCTCAGAACTATTAATTGACTAATTTGTTAATATTGTTGTTTGCTCAGTACCTTTTGGACAGTAATGTCAGTGTTTCAGGTATTCACAGATGCAACTTTTCTATATTTAATATTTAACATGTTTTTATTAAGAGGGTACTGGGCTACATGTCAGTACATACATCTGTAGCGCTTAAAGGATGCATTTCACTGGAATTATGAGTTTCTTTTCTGCTCCTGTGGGGACAGAAGGATTTTAAATCAATAGCTATGAACACCAGCAACAGCTATCACTTGAGTCACCCCCTTTTGAATCACTGGAGCTCGTAAGTCAGCTACACAATGTGAATGAAGAAAACAGAGATAGTTCAAGCTCATATGCAATCACATTCCTGAACTTGTCAGCTCATCTTATGTCATATATTTAACTTCAACAAGGATGAGGATTTTTGTTACAATTACTGTCCTAACAACTTTCATGATTATGCATTCTTCACTACTTTATATCCTCAGTATCACAGATTTTCCAAGTGGGCTTAAATCAGCCTTTTCCCAGTGTCTCATAGGTGATGGCTTGCATTGCTAACCACTCCTTCAGAGCTGGGGAGGAGGGTACTTCTCCTGGCACTTCCTCTCTGAAGAACTTGTCCTTTAGCAGCTGCCCTTCTGCAGAAACTAATCATATTAATAATGTACCTCTGGTCACATCAAGGGTTAAGAAAGCTGCAGTACAGTTTTCAATTTGCAAGTGGTATCTGGCTGCAGTCCCAGATTCAGGCCCCCAAAACAGGGGGACTTTCACCCAGAAGAGATGGTTTCCTTAGTAACTGTGGCCAATGAAAGAAAATATTCCTGACAGGTAAGCTTGTGCTGGGCTTCTGAGAAAAATAACTGCCTCCAATGACGGAAATATTCTTCCTCTGCCATCAAGGGAGTGATGGATAGGGATATGCCTATAAATCTCCTTCTTTCTCTTTCAATATGAATATTTGGACATCAAACAAATAAGCTCAATATTCTTGTAATGTATATGTTTACTGCTATTACAAACATGGGTTCTCAGGAAGGAGCAGAAACAAAGGTTTTTAAGGAACAGTTATTGCAGCACACAGGATTGCAGGAGCCTCATTTATGTTCAGCTAGTTGTTCCTTTTCTGGAGCCACTTGACAGTTAAATGGAAGCCACTTGAATTAAGACATTTTCACCACTGCTTCCTCTTAAGCAAATGCAATCAATCTCTTCATGGCTCCTCAGTTAAAAGAAGTCAGTTTGATGCAAACTGCCTTTGTCTTTGCATTTTGTGCATAAATTTCTGGTTAACAAAAAACGTTAAGTACATTTCCATTAGAATTTAATTAAATCACTCTGCCTAACTCTTACAATGTATCAATATCAAGTTATGGTCTGAGTCTGTTATTTTTGTCTCTTGGTGTTTATATTGAACACAATGGCAGGAGGGCTGGAACTAGATGATCTTAACGTCCTTTCCAACCCTAACTATTCTATGATTCTATGATTCCAAGGGTAGCATTCAAACACCACTTGGCTACCCCAAAAAGCCTCAATGTGATGTTTAAATACATCAGAAAAATAGGCCAAAAAGATGACAGAGATTCGAAGAAACCCTGGTCAAAGTCTTTGAATTTATTTCTCATTCAAGGTATAAGTCCATTCATACTTTCTATGGACAAACTTCTGTAGTCAAGGACAAGCTTTGTGGAGTAAATGGGACCGTTTAGCCTCCTGATGAGCAGGTCACTGTCTGACTTTGATCTTGGGCTTCCGAAGAGTAAGAAGGAGATATTACCTAGTTTGTTAGAAAAGATATTCTTGACTATATCTGAGATGTCAAGATGGAATCTGTTAGATACGTTACAGATATACTGTACAGAGAATTTTTCCACATCTTTTTTCGATAACAAGATGAAAATATGAATTTGAGATTACCCCAACTAATGGCTTTAGTAAAGCAAGTTCACTTTCCCATAATACATTTATGTTTCTTTGAAAAGCATTTTAAAGTGTCTGTAGTCAGTTATATAGGCAATGAAATACTGTGCTTAATCCACTTAAAAATTTGGATGATGTCACAGCCAAATTGTGATGTTGATATATCAGTGCAGGAAAATTAAGCCATAAAAGGGAATGACTAAAAATATATACATAGAATCATAGAATCATAGAATAGTTAGGGTTGGAAAGGACCTTAAGATCATCTAGTTCCAACCCCCCTGCCATGGGCAGGGACACCTCCCACTAAACCATGCCATCCAAGGCTATGTCCAACCCCGCCTTGAACACATCCAGTGATGGAGCATTCACAACTTCCCTGGGCAACCCATTCCAGGGCCTCACCACCCTCACAGTAAAGAATTTCTTCCTCATATCCAATCTAAACTTCCCCTGTTTAAGTTTGAACCTGTTGCCCCTTGTCCTCTCACCACAGTCCCTAATGAAGAGTCATATCTCATAAGTATGCAGTACTTCAGGGCTGAAAGAGTTGTGTCAGAATAGTATATGAGACTAGATTCAGACTTATGAAAGCTACATATATTTCAGGAAAAAATATATTAAAAGCAATGGCAGTAGAAACAGCATTGTGCTAATGATGTAGTAAACTAAATCAGTAAGTAGTAACACTATGCATCCATTCTTCTGGAACAGTAGATGATGTCTGGTCTAGAATCTGTGGTCAAATAGAGATAAGAGTAGAGTTGACAATGTAAATATTATTCAGAACTACATGAGTTTAAGAAACTGGCTTTGCAAAGCTAGAGAAGACAAGTAGCACTGGTATCATAATAGTAACAAACAGCAAATAAGGTATTTTAAGTTAAAAAACAAACAAACAAAAAACCAAGCAAACAAACAAAAACCCAGAAAAAAGGAAATAGCACATTTTAAAAGAGCCAGGTGTAGAAAAAAAATTAGGGATGCAGTGATCATGAATTGAACTTCATTCACTTTAAGTGGAAACATGAAAAAAAATTATGGTGCCTACAACTCAATTTACTTCATTGAAAAAAAAAAAAGCCATATACTGAGAAATTAAGTAGGCTGAAGAGTTTAAGGATTTAAACTTCAGGCTTGACGTTCTTGTCATGTGTTCAGCAGTAGCAGTCATTTTTCTCCTTCTTAGTAGCTGGTGCAGCACTGTGTTTTTGACTTTCAGCCTGGGAACAGCGCTGATAACACCGATGCTTAAAGTTGCGGCTTAGAATGGTTTGACCAATGACTTTCTGAGTCTCATGCTCTGCCAGGGAAGAGGGGAAGCCAGGAGGAAGCAGAAACAGGACACCTGACCCAAACCGACCAAGGAGGTATTCCATACCACAACACATCATGCCTGGGATGGAAAAAAAATGGGGGCAGGAACCCAGAAGAGTTCTGTTCACAGCTCAGTCATCGGGTGGTGAGCAGTTGTATCCTCTTCCCTTGTATTTCCCTGGTCATTGTTGTTATTGGTGGTAGCAGTAGTGACTTGTGTTATACCTTAGTTACTGGACTGTTCTTATCTCAACCCGTGGGAGTTACATTCTTAGATTCTTCTCCTCATTCCCCCCCCCCCCCCCCCCCCGTAGTGGGAGGAAGAAAGAGGGGTGAGTGAGTGAGCAAACTGTGTGATTTATGGCTTAAACCATGACAATTCTTCAAAGAGAAAGTACAAACATTTTTCTGAAGCTTCCTACAAAATAAATGGAAAATTATTCAAGGAGGAGCTGAATACAGGATGAATAACTACTATGCAAAAAGTAGGCAAAAATACAGAGAAACAGCAATTAATGTTTTTTCTCTGGAGGTGAAAAAGTATAGGCTGGATGAGTAGATGCTAGTCTGAACTAAATCATTCTAAGCATATTGAAAAGAATTAGCAAAATGGCCATAATTAAAATGAATTAAGAACATGGAAGGGAAGACAGCCTGTATTTTCATTGTGTAATGATACAGTGAAAATGAAGTTAAAACCAATATATGAATGACTTTAAGTAAACCTTTTACCTCAAGCTTTTAAATGAGAGTAATTCTGAACCTAGGGCACAAATAAAATTGCTTGTGGGAACATATACCTCAATAAGAGAATTACCAAAACTGATATGGAAACAAGGATAAGAAGTTTTGTGCGCTAAAATTGAGACAGAAGGATATAAAAATCGTTTTTTTCTGGAATTCTTTGAAGACCTAGTACATATTTCTGCAAACCGGGAAACCAGAATTTTTAATGACCCATTAAATGAGAAGGGGAAGTAACACTATAGGACTTGGGTTAAGCAAAGCTTCCTACATTTTGTTAAAGCCTCCCCAAAAGTATCAAACATAATAAACTTGCAGTTACAAGACCACTAAAGTAGATTTTTGAAGAAAACCAGTATTTTACGACATGGAGAATGTGATGGAGCAGGTTAGTGCATGCAAACGTGCCTGATGAAGTAACCAAACTTTACATAAAATAAAGGAGGTTAAGGTTTCATTTTATCTTTGTTAAGGGTTACAATCAGTTATTAACTATAAAGATAAGATTTTAAAGGTAGACAAAGATGTGGGTGAAGAGGGAAACAACAGCAACTGCTTCTGAAAGAAAATTACTAGGCCTGAGTTTACCAAGAAAGACATTCACTTTTACCCGGAAGAAGGTGCTACAATGTGAATGCAGGTAGCAAAGGTAGTGAGAATGTCTTTGGAAGGCTTTGGAACACAGTTCAACCCTGCTCACAGAGATCTTCACGTTTTTACTGCTTCATTAATAATTTTACTCTTCACCTAGATTTTTAAAGTACGATTTTGCTACTGAAATTAGTAGGTGACAAAATGAAAGGAGCTTACCTTGGCAAGGGTGGGATAGGAAATAAGATGCACTTAATTATACCAAATGTCACATCATGCAGTGGTTATGGGAATTTGTCAGCTGGAAGTCATCAGCTAATAAGGCCTGAGGAACATAAATCCGAGGATGACTGTAACACAGCCAGTAGAGAGCAAAATGTCATCTTAGCACCTTAGCACAAATTGGATGAGGTATTTCCCAGTGGACTTAGGGGAATATTTATTCAAGTATACTAGACATTACTAAGACCCAGCTGTACGGTGTACACTTCTGATTGCTCATGTATCTGAAGATGCATTCAGGTTATTCAGGAAATAGGTATGTTTAGGAGAGCAGATAGGCCATGTTATAGGCTAGGCTTAAAGTCTCAGAGGGCTTTGACTGGTCTCTATAGATGCATCAAGTGGCTAAGCACAAGGAATAGAGAAGTTAAAAGTCCATTGACAAAAAAAGAAATGGTTGAAAACTGACTGGAAGTTAGATGGATTCTAGATAACAGAACAACAAAGCTGCGTGTACAACAGCGTCCACATAGGATTGGAGGGGCAAGGAACATGAAAAATACCTTTTCAAGGTAATGTTTGCTCACGTTGTGGGAATGATATAACAGCAAGAAACTGGACCCTGAAGCAGGGAGTCTTCCCCTGTCTACTTTTTTGTGCTGCTAAACAGTAAATGATTCTGTTAAAAAATAGACATTTTACATAAGAGAAAACTATGTGAAAATGTTACATAAAAACAGTGTGCAGGAGAAAAAGGGCTTCTGAAATCTGACACATCTTTTCATTCTTTGGGGCACACAGTACTGTGGTGGTTGACCCTGGCTGGGCGCCAGGTGCCCACCAAAGCTGCTCTGTCACTACTTTCCTCAGGTGGACAGGGGAGAAAATATAACAAAAGACTTGTGGGTGAGGATAAGAACAAAGAGAGGTCATTCACCAGTTACCATCATGGGCAAACAAAATTTATTGCCAATCAACTTGGAGTAGGATGATGAGAAACAAAACCAAATCTTAAAAACACTTCTCCCACCTCTTCCTTTTTCTTGGGCTCAACCTCACTCCCTGTTTTCTCTGCTTCCTCCTCCACAGTGGCATAGAGGTACAGGGAATGGGGGTTGTGATCAGTTCATCTCATGTTCTCTCTGCCACTCCTTCCTCCCCAGGAGAGGACTCCTCACACTCTTCCCCTGCTCCATCGTGGGGTCCCTCCCACAGCAGACAGTCCTCCTCCAACTTTTTCAGTGTGGGTCCTTCCCATGGGCTGCAGCTCTTCATAAACTGCTCCAGCGTGGGTCTCTTCTATGGGGTGCATCCTTCAGGAACAGACTCTCCAGTGTGGGTCCTTTCCGTGGATGCATCCCTTCAGGAACAAACTCCTCCAGGGTCTGTCCCTTCCATGGGTGCAGCCTTTCAGGAACAAACTGCTCCAGAGTGAGTCTCTTCCATGGACCACCTGTCCTACAAGGAGTCTGCTCCAGCGCAGGCTTCCCATGGGGTCAGAGCCTCCTTCAGGCAACGTGGGAATCTCCATGGGCTGCAGGTGGATATCTGCTCCACCACGGACCTCCATGGGCTGCAGGGGCACAGCCTATCTCACTGTGATCTGCACCCTGGGCTGCAGGGCAATCTCTGCTCCGGTGTCTGGAGCATCTTCCCTCCTTCTGCACCAACCTTGATGTCTGCAGAGCTGTTGCTCTCATAATCTCACTCCTCTCTATAGCTGCAATTGCTCCTGTGAAGTAACTTTCCCTCCTTCTTAAATATGTTATCTTGGAGATGTTACCATCATCAAAGATGGGCTCGGCCTTGGCCAGCAGAGGGTCCATCTTGGAGCTGGCTGACATTGGCTCTATCGGACATGGGGAAAGTTTCTGGCAGCTTCTCACAGTAGCCAACCTGTAGCCTTGTTGCTACCAAAACCTTGCCATGCAAATGCAATACCAGTACTCCCTGAAAAAGAGTGATTTCTGCAAGTTGACACATTAATTCTGTGATACAAATCACAGACTTGATCATGCTAAACTGGATTTCATTGAAGATTCCTGAAAATGAAACTTGCATAATTTGTATCTGCATTACCACAGAAAATGAAGATTTTCAGTTTACCCTTATGGAAGGGAATTTATATTCATTGAATGGAAAGTCTGAAAGAATGTATCCAAGTGTCTCTTTTTTATACAGCAGGCCAGCATAGATCACTTTGCACTACACTGAGCATCATAATATATAAATGACAAAAGCACAGACTTCTCTTCAATACCATGCCTTGACGAAATGAAGATAGAATAGTTTTCAGTGAAAATAAATCAAGCTGTTACATAGTTGTGCTCATTCTCAAAATTGTTTGAAGTTTCCAGATATAGATTTCCCTTATGATTTTCAGAGCTGATTCTCCAAGTTTAGTCCAAGCTTTTTAACCTAACTCTAAACCTTTAAATCCTCTTATGAGTAAATTAAGACAATTGAGCTCTTTGGGACACTACCTGTGATGTTTAAGTTGTTTCTGCAGTTGTCTCTAGGACCTGTCATGTATCTGATACCTCTTGTAAACTGCGGACAATAAAACTGGACTTTATGGTTTAGCAACACTGCCTACAGAAGTTAAAGTCTTCTCCTGCCTCTTAGTTTCCTGTATATAACTCCCTGTATCACACAGTTTCACAGGGGGACCTGCTCCCTGCTACTGTCTTCCAGCCACAGCCTCCCAGGAGAATTTTCCACTGATTCAGGTTGCTTATCTTAGTTCCCCCCATCTTTGTGGAGCCACAGATACTACACTGAGGTCTTCCACACTGTTCTGCTAAATTACCTTCATAAGCACTGCATATCTGTCGCCTAACTGTTAACAGCTGTCCTTCAGATTTGCGCTAACAATGTGTACTTATCAAAGTAATGGGGGCTGTTTCACCCTTAGTTAAATGTACTTGCCAAAGGATCTGGAAGACAATGAGATTTACAGCCTCTTCTGGCATGGACAGGTTAACAGATATAACACATGTACATTCAAATAACAAATATTGCTTTTAAAAACTGCATTAGTGTTGTGGATAAATCCTCCCCTACTGAATATAGGGAAGAAATGCCTAAAAGTCATCATTTACTGCTTTAGTTTCCCAAAATATCTGGCAGTGGCCCACTTTCAATACTTCCTTGAAAGTAGCCATCAGCTTTTTCTCCTAATGAAGAGTTCAGACTAGAAATTATATATAGATTGTGTTCCTGTTAGGAAAATAGGATCAATCATTACAGTTACCACCACCTGACTCTCATTCCTAATCCATAGTGAACTTCAGTCATCTGTAACTTTCTAAAGATGTTTTTGCTCTTCTTTCAAAGCAGAAGCAGAGTTTAAATTCAGCCTTAAAATGAAAATTCTCTGTAGTAGGGGCATTTCTGTATTCGTCTGAAGTTGATAGGACATGTTTCTGAGATTCAGTTAATTGGAAGCTTAGAAAACACAGATTTGACATATACTGCCTCATTAGGAAAAAAAGTACAGTTGTAGTCACCTACACTTTTCATTAATGCATATGTAACTAAGCATGAAAATAACCCTAAGATGACCTATGAACTCTGTGTCATTGCATAGGAAAAAAAAATCATATCACATCAAATTCTATTGACAGTAGAATCTGAAAAGGTAAGCTACATTAGCTACAGAAATGTGAGCACCCTAGATCTCAGAAAAAAGGTATCTAGCACCTAAATACCCTAAGTGTATATTTTAACATAGAATGAGTGCTTAATCCTGTAAGAAAATATAGCATAGCCCTGATGGAAAGCATATAATTTCTTATTTTCAACCTTCTGAAGCTGCTTAGTGGAAATTTCCAGGGGAATTAATTTTCCCCAGACTTATTTTCTTGCTGATCTTGAAAGTCCATACTTCATTCCAATCCAAACAAACCCAGATAGTAATCTGACACTGGTGCCTCTTCCTACTGCCCCACAGAGGCAGAGGAGATCATGATGCTACTCTGGCTAATCGCAACTTTGTTTTTGTTTGTTTGTTTTTCCGTGGAGGTTGGCGATGGAGTTTGCTGGAGCAGTTGCTGAGCAAAGTGCAAGCACAATTACTTACAGTGCCTGAGAAATGACACTGAAATAATAAACCTGCCACAAAGACATCAGATTTATATGAGGGGGTTGGATTGGATTGGAAAGTAAGCATCTGAAAAACTGCTTGATGGATTTTATGAAGGGTCTAGGGAAGGAAGGAGAGGAAGGGGAAAAAAAAACAGGTAGCAGCAGCTCCTGTCAGTGAGAGGAACCTGGAAGACAAATTAAAAACGAAGTGAAGGCTGTTGCAGCGTGCCAAGAATCTCTGTGAACCCCTATGTAGCAGGGGATCAGCATGCACATTTTTGCTTCAAGGACTCATTCAACTACATAGTGAGTAAGGTGTGAGGAATTGGGCAGGAAGAGAGATGGACAGCAACAGCTCACTGTCCACCACCAGAATAGTAACAGAGGCAGCAGATAACCAGCAAGACCAGAAAAGATGGAGAAAGTACATACATACAGGGTATGAGCCTTTCCTTGAGATAAAAGCATCTAACTCCATCTATAAACAATCTATCCCCTTGGAAAAGCTTCACTGCAATCCTATCTGCACAGATTTTTAAATGTCCAAACAACACTCTACTTGATACCCTCGGCGTAAAATTACAGAGGCCATTATATGCAGTTAATGAACTGGCCACAAGATTAAGAGATAAACATGTAAATCATGGGCTATAGCAAAGTTCAGGTTGCCTGTGCCAATGTAAACAGAAACGCAGGTTAGAACACAGCTTCTTGAAGGAAAGGTTGGGACATAATCCTTAAAGGTCCATCCCTGCTTTCTATTTGCATGTATGATTACCTTAATCAGGTATCCATCCCTGAGTATAATCACCTTTATTTTAATTAGCATGTTTCTGGATTCTGTCTTTGAAGTACTAATCAGATTAAGAAGCCCTTCTTCAAAGACAAAATCATGCCTTTTTTCAGCATAAAATGATCAATACAAATCACTGAAAAACAGGAAGCAGGAACAAACTAATAATTTTGATCTAAAACTTAAAGATAAAATATTATTTGGGCTTTAGGCAGCCTGGCATAAGGACTCCTCCCTACATTTGTGACTTTTTTGGCATGAAGAGTTTTTGTTCTTGCTCTTAATCAGGGATGACCTTCAAAGGGACAGCTGCTGATATATCCAGTTATGATACCTTTACATCAGCTATGCACAGCATAGCTAATTTCAGGTTCATACAGTGTTTGTAAGAGACTTTAATTTGATCTTTGTCATCTCCTTCGTACAGTACCATTGTATTTTACTTTGCTTTCTTCAACACTCTTCTACATTTAGAAAGTGTATTCTTGTCTGAGTAAATAAGTTAGCTAAGAGCATCTATTAAGTACTCGTATCCCCAGGGCCTCTAGCAATGTTGGTCTGGGTTTTTTTCATTTCAATTTTTTGCCTGATGAATCTGAGTTAGAAGCCATATAGCAGAGAGGAGAACGGTTGCCTTAGTAACAAGGCAGACCAATCAGCCGCATAGGCTCCTTTGAGAAAAGCTCATTTGTGCAGCAGAAAGAGGCTAGGACAGGTGGCTAAATTAACGTGCCAGACAGCTTAAAATATTGCACACACACGCACACACGTGAATGCATACACAAAAATCTATCTGTGTACTTATATATGAATGCAATTATCTTCAACATTTTGCAAAATAAATAGCATCTGGGTAGCTCAGCCTTGAGAAATCCCCAAAGCAGCAGAGATACCGCAACCGCCGAGGAGGCGAAACAGGGTGGGAGGGAGCAGAGCTTCTTCGCTGCAGTCCTGCCAGATCTGCAGCCGCACCAGGGAGGAGGGGAAGGACTCCTCCCAGCAGGCACAGGCTAAAACAGAGGTGTGATGTGTGTTCTTCCATCTTACTGGGGCTTAAGAGCCTCCTCCCGCTGATAGTGTGATCTGTGGTGCTACTCTCCTGATACCACAGGGTGCTGGAGCTTTCTTGCCTGACCCTTTCTGTGCCGGTTCACAAGGCTTTCTCCCCACACCCTCTGATTCAAAGTGCACTTCCACCTTTTCCCCACAATTTCTTCACATATACAGGAAATCTGAACGTGTTTTATATTCCCCTCAGTCCCTGCTGTGTGAGGATTCAGCCCCAGCACAAGATTTTGGATTAATTTGGATGCAGATCACATACCACCTTCTAGCTCTTACAAACAAAATCTCACATAATTTCTTTTTGCAGCATACCCAGGTTGGCTGTAGTCAAACCTAACCAGCAGCAGGAATTCTGAGCTTACTCTGTGTTTGACATCTGCAGGGTGCATGAAGCTGGCATATGCACAGGAAAGTCCTGCAACAGACTGTGCTTCAATGTGACTTTATATTATTACAGTGCAGAATCACTCTTAATTACTTTATAATGGGAATAATCTATTCCCATATAACTAATTATAAGAGATATCTGACAAAAATTGTAAGTAGGTATACAGTTAGTGAATTGTTCCTCTACTATATATATTCTTCTCTATTCTATATATATATATACACCTCAGCCAAAAATGCTGTGGGAACTGCCCTCTAACACCAGGTGTATGTGTATTCCAACATGACATTATAACCTCAAGGCAGTCATGCTTTCTCTCTTTTTCTGCTGCATCTTGAGCAAATGAGATTTATTGCTGGCACATAACAGAGCATTTTAATCCCTGGCTATAGAACTCCTGTACAGAGCAACATACTTCTCATCCACCTACATCACGCTTAAAGTGAAAAGCTCTGAATACAAAGATCAAAAGGGCTATAAGGGGAACTGAGGCATGAGAACAAATTATAAGTTTGATGCCTGTGGAAAAAAAAAAATCACAGTGAAAATACTGACTTACAAACTGTAACAGATAAGCCACAAAAAGGCTTGAAAATATCTTGGGTTTTCTTTTTCTTTTTTCTGAGTATGTTTGGTGTCAAGAGAGCGTATTTTACATGATTCTTGATTTTTTTTTACGCTTTTCTTTCTCGTGATTTGCAACAATTATAAGAATAGCTGCTTATGCTGTACTGACAAGCTGGCTTACTGAGGTGTGGAGTATCATTTAATTTTGGCTAGGAATCAGAAACCAGAACTATGTCAGTCTTGTGAAGAAACCCAAACCTTAAGTGAAACTAGGACACATTTTTGCTTATTTTTTCCAGGATTTACCAAAGTAAACATATTGAGTGAATCTGCATCAAAAAGACACATCCAGAAAATACATACTGGAGCAAGGAACTTCCACAGGGTCTCCTGAAGTTCGTATTAATGCCCTTGCTGCGTCCCACATCTTGCCAATATACATTGTTTATATTTTTGATCCTTTTTCATATTAACAAGACAAAAACGTGAAGAACTTTCCTGGCAGGAGCATTAGTTAGCTTGTTCAGTAGAGCTGTAGGGAATGGAAGTTCTTCCAAGCATAGACTGTAGGAGTTACTCTCACCACTGCTTCTGGAATACGTGTTAATGGGATGCTCAACTATGTTTAGAAGACTGGGTAGTTAAGTATCTTGCTATCTAAGTTAAGCAAAATCTACCCCCCTGGTGACACAGTGAATGGTTTCGGGGATGTTACACTGTATATCTGATTAGGCAGTCTTTTTAAAATAAATGGCAGGTACCCACCAAAGATGCATGCTGCAGATCACATCACAACATATCGCCATCTATGAAGGTAAACAAGTGTAAGTTGAAGACAAAAAAAGCCTGGTAGATAATGTTTATAATGTTTATATATACTTGCAAATGACACATCTAGAAAGAAAACTTCAGCACCAATTGGTTTTAAAATATGTATAGTTAAAAGATATATATCCATACCCTCTCAAAACCTGTGACCACATCCAATGGATCCTTACAACCAAAATCAGTATGATCAGCCTACACTTAGATATTAAAACAATGACAGAAGGTCCTTCCTAACCATTTAAATGTCTTAGCCTGACATAGAATATTGTGTCTACAGACTTGGTGGGAAAGTTGGGGGTTTATTCAGTAGTGCCCCATCACTCATTAACATTTAAACATCAGTATTTGTGAGTGGCATTATGGGGAGCTGCTGCTGTATTTCAAAGGAATACCTACCAATCAACAACCTGCATCACACCTTGTTCATACAAAGAGCAGAAATTATGTTATTTTGATTATAAAGATTTCTCTGGCAAGGAGGAACACACAAGTAACAGAACCTCAGAGAGATTCGTGTCATCTAACCTAGACATTTACATCTGAGCTTGCCATTAACTCTCCTTTTAGTGTGAAGAAAATAGGCAACTTCTTCAGAGGGATACAGCTACTGTGTAAATGCTTAATATTGGCTTAATATTTCTTTCTCAGGGAAGATCTTAGCAAAGAGTTCTACAGTGGAAACAGATCTACCCTGCCCCTATAGTTTCTAGATGTCACTAGATTAACATAAGTTTCAAAGGCACTACCCTCCCCTGCCCTACATATGATATCTGAGTGGAGTTTGAACAAGCATAACTTTAAATGTACACTATGCAAGAAGGGAAGGAAAAAAGAAATATATTTAAATAAAAACATAACATATCAGTTTTGTGATGAGTGCCTCTGTGCTTTTATTATTTTTGTCGTGCTTCAAGCCACTCATGCAGTTTGCTCACTCACTCCCCCCTCTTTCTTTCCCCCCACTCCCAGGGGGGATGGGGAGGAGAATCGAAAGAATGCAACTCCCACAGGTTGAGATAAGAACAGTTTAGTAAATAAGGTATAACACAAACCCACTACTGCTACCACCAATAATAATAATGACAAGGCAAATACAAGGGAAGAGAATACAACTGCTCACCACCTGATACCAAGCCCGACCCAGCAGTGAACCCCCCTCTTTTGGGTTCCTGCCCTTAGTTTTTACATCCTGGGCATGACGTGTTGTGGTATGGAATACCTCCTAGGTCAGTTTGGGTCAGGTGTCCTGTTTCTGCTTCCTCCCGGCTTCCCCTCCTCCCTGGCAGAGCATGAGACCCAGAAAGTCCTTGGTCAGACCAAACAGTAACCGAAAACATTGGTGTTATCAGCACTGTTCCCAGGCTGAAAGTCAAAAACACAGCGCTGCGCCAGCTGCCAAGAAGGAGAAAAATGACTTCTACTGCTGAACCCAGGACAATTTTCTATAAAGCTATTCAAACATCAGACCTAACACTCTCAAAACATGTACAGTTGACTGAATTTATGCACTGATAGGGAAAAATAAGAACAAGAACTACTCAATCAGAAAAAAGAAATATGGAGTATCATCTGAACAGTACCTTTCCACCATTGTGAAGAATATCACCATCATGAACAAATACATTATGGTCATCTCTGTCTGTTCTTACAATGCTGATTTAGAGCCCCCAGCTGAGAAGGCAGCTGTGAAGAGCAAGTAACTGGTGAGCACAGCAGGAGTCCTCTACTCTAATGCTGCTCAAAGAAATTAATGCTTTCTTTCTGTTGTCCTTATCACTGCCAGCTATGTGTGTGTTTTCCTTGGTAGGTGCACAAAGACAGGGATGGTTAGGCTTTGAATACATAAAAGCCAAGATCTGTTTTTTTTTATATGTTTGCAGCTAATACTCAGGATGAGACAGTGGCTTGATTTTAGTCACTGCACCTTCTGAAGAGGTTTTATGAAGTCTTGCACTGGCAATGGTGAGCAATAGAATCAAAAAACATTGTTTGTTGCATTCCTGCTGGCACTAGTCACTACATTAAGGTTGCAAAACATTTTCAATATTAGGTCTTTGTTTCCGAATGACCAGCTTCCGGGAACATGTCTGCTTTAAAAATGCAATTTGCAGCACACTAATTAGTCTCTGACTTATGTAAAATACCTTGTGTATTTAAAATGCTGGCATAAAGATAATTCAAGAACATATGATTAATTAGCAGACAAGTATGAAACAGAACAGTGTTTTTCAAACCAGGTTTTACCTAACGCTTTGATGAAATCAATCACTGTAGAAAGCACTAAAATTATATTTAGAAATCAGAATGATATGATCAAACTGAATTTGCACTGCACATGATTTCAAGGTAGTTATAAACAAACATAGTATTAGAATACTAGTCCTGATATGTATGTAATTCTCTCTGAGAATATATGCTTTATTAAACTCGGAAAATAAACATATGTGGACAGAGGTAATTAAACTGCTCTCTAAAAATAATAACAGACCTATACTAGTGTTTTTCCCTGACTAAAATCTGCAGATGTGGAGAAAGAGTAAGACCCCAATAATTCTACCCTATACTGGGGTAGATGAGATGCAAAGGGAGATGGCAAATGGGTACAAAACCCAAAAGAGCAAGGAATTAGTATGATCATAAATCCTTAAAGTACACAATATTACTGATTATTAAATTCCACTTTATTAGTGCTAAAATTCACTCAAGCTATAAGCCACCCTAACCTAAGAAACTGACACTGTTTAATCATCCACACCAGGCCAACACAGCATTTTTAATTCCTCCCTGAACAGATCACTCCTGAGTCAAGGGTCAGAAGTCTGCTGCAGCTAACCTCCTTTTATTTCCTTTTTTCTCCAAAAGCCGATTTGTCAATCAGTCACCATCAAAGTTTGGTCTGTTAAGATACAGGGTCCCTACTCTGTACCTTAACTTCAGCTACGTCAGATCTTACTGTGCACCCCTGTACCGAGTATTCAGATGCTACTAACTCAAAACTGTTAATACTAACTCTAATGTCAGCCCAGTAATATTGAAGGAAAACTGCATATTTATGTGGGAAAATACTTCAATAGGAACAGGAATGCCAGCCACAGGTCAGGATGTGTAATTCAGCAGTATTCTCTTCCTTTCCTTCTCAAAAGCTAAAGCTTGATGTCTTCTCATCTCCTCTGTTCATATTGACATGGTAAGAAGTGGGAACAAAAACCAGTTCCACTTCATTTTACTTTCATGCCTACTTTACTATTCACAAACCAGACCCTCCCGGCCTGTAAGCCAGCTGGTTTTGGTTTGCTGTTCATCTTCAGAGCCTAACCTGGCACCATGGAACATGTCTTCCAACATTCCTTCCTTTTCTTCTCCTTGCCTAGCATGGAAGGCCTGGAAGGACCAGGATCCTCCTGATTAATGCAGTGTCATGAGCTTCTGCACTCTGCAGAGGTTGTCACTTCTTTCTGGCAAATGAATACTGAGACTAATCCAAAATGTTGAAATAATATTTCTATTTCCTTCCTGCTTAATGCTTGTATTCCTTATGGTAGAAAATTCCACCAGTTCTACTAACATGATGTCTCAGCTACAGCCATCATCCATCTTTTTTTTTTTTAATTGCAGCCTCACCTTAGCTAAACAGTTTCTACTCTGATATTTTCTAAATAGAAATGAACTGTAGACACTTGCTATTTTTGATTGCTGTGTAGAACAGATTGACTTTATGACTCTTGAAAGATGCTAGAAACTTTTGTTCAAGAAGTCACCACTTTTACCAGAGTCCTGCTCAAATATAAAATATTACACTCAAGTATCAGAGTACAAAGACCACTAAATGATGGCAGAACTAGTAGAACAAGCAACATACAAAGCAGAAGGCTTCTTCCTGAAAACTTCAAATCTGTGCTCACACAGTACATGCAACTAGTTGCAAAAGGAAGAACAGGTAGAGGGAAAGAGAGAAATACTTTTGGCCAAAGTGGTAATGACGGAGATAAACATGCATGCATACTTGTAATCAGCAACTCCATAGCAGAGCAGGTGGTATAATTCAATTGTGTGATGAACAAAAAGCACAAAATCTTAGACATTGTACTAATTAATGCATTTGTTTCTGTGTAATTGTGATTTAAAAGTTTACAGCTTTTGTGCCCTGAAGATGTCGCTGAAAATAATTAGATACGACATCACTGGACAAGATAATCACTCCAGTCAATGGCTGCAAGATATGATTGATGCTATGAGCCTGATAAACGACAAATTTGTCACAAGACATAATTTTGAAAGTTGTTTGGTATATTTTTGTTTAACCTTAATGTTCTTCACCAAGGCATGGTCACTGTTCAAGACTACCAAGCTCTTCTGTTTAAATATGTCCTGAAAGCTTTGGAGGGTAACCACTGTTGAAAAATGTGCTCATAGTTAGGCACACTGAGAATTACCAGACCTTACAGCTCCCAGACCATCTAACTTCACGCAAACAAAGTGCAAGTATGAGGAAGTTCTGAAGTTTGAACTTCAGCCACCATTATCATGTGCGCAAACACAAAAGCATACCTTTGTGCCTTGGTATTAATACTGCAGTGACACAGTGGATGTAGTTCCACAGTAGAATCCACATGGTTAAAAACCAGGAAAAACAAAGCAAGCAATGAGTCTTTTAGCTTGAACTATAATTTTTTTTTACGTCTCTGAACTTACAGACACAGAATTAGAACTTTAACAGAACATTAAAAACTAACATTATCCAGTGTTTTTATCCAGGAGACAAAATTGTCACCAGCTCAACAGAAAATTTGTAGGAGGACTTTTTTTAAAAATATATAAATTATTCTCTTATGAAAGCAAAAAAGGCCTCAGTAAAATACTAGCTTAAAAATAAGTTGGATGAAATAACCCATGCCCTTTTTTTCTTTTTAATAATGATGGCATAGTGATAGCAAATTATGCTTCACATATAATACTTAAAAATATTTTCTTATGAAAAATATTTTCTTACAATGAAAAATAACTTTCTGGTGTTCAACTGACGCTGTGAAAAAGCTTTAATAAAAAAAAAAAAAACAAAAACAAACAACAAAAATTGAACAACAAACCATATAAATACAATCCATTGGAACATTTCTCATATGAGGAAAGGCTGAGAGAGCTGGGACTACTCGGCCTGGAGAAGAGAAGACTCTGGAGGATCTTAGTGTGTAAATGCCTGAAAGAGGGTGCAAGGAGGACAGAATCAATCTGCTGCCCACTGCCAGGACCAGAGATAATTCGCACAAATTGTAACACAGGAGGTTCCCTCTTAACATCAAGAAACACTTTTTTTATTGTGTGGGTTACCGAGCACTGGCACAGGCAGCCCAGAGAGATTGTGGAGTCTCCATCTTTGGGGATACTCAACAGCTGTCTGGAAGTGATTCTGGACAACCAGTCTAGATGGCCCTGCTTGAGCTGAGGGCCTGGGTTAGAAGATGACTTCAAGAGGTCCTTTCCAACATCAGCCTTCTGTGATTCTGTGATTCTATGAGCATAGCGGAAACAACAGAAAAGGAAAGCTGACTTTCAGATGAGTACAAGGAGAAAGTAAACAAGATTTCATTTTATCATTGTGGTCATTTTTCACACACACAAAAAAAAAAAAAAAAGGAGTGTTAAGTCTCTTGCATTACCTTAAAAATACTTACTAAGGTGTATTGCAAGAAGAAAGACAAATATATTCTGATGCTAAAAGATACAGCAAAGCTTGTGACAAGCATATGAGCATCAGACATTTCATCTTTTTTCCAGGCTATGGAATGGTGAGATTTTCTGGAGGCAGGTGTTGAACAAACAAGCAAACAAACAAAAAACAATCACACATAGGTAATGAATACCAGTGATGCTTAGAGAAGGGGGAGAGAAGAACTTTTTTGAAAAGACAGAGTTTTAGAGAAGAAGCTATTAGAACCATTTAAGGACTAACAGAGAATTGTCAGTCTCAGCTATACATTTTGATTATATGCTGGAAATAATATCTTGGTTTTTCTAGGTCTGGTACTTTTGACATTTGGTTGTAGGTGATTAGAAGATGATGAAAGAGTGTCCTGAATATCAAAATGAGCTAAACCTGAAATTTATGCCTAATGAAAGGAGAAGTCTCATTGTTTAGGGGCTAGGTTTACAAAAGAACTTCAGTTTCCACTAGGACTTCCATGAATACAGTTGTTCAATGAGATCAACTGAACTAAAGCTCCACTTCCTCTCTTTAAACTCCCATAAGTAGCTGTCTTTAGGGATCTAATAAAACTGAGGGCTGAGTTCTCTAGAAGTTGAAGGGGTGGGGACTGAGTGTAGAAGTCCTGTACACCAAGAATGAGCAGGAAAGTGGAGGAGACAGATAGTAGGGGAAAGAAAAGACAGATGGACTAAGGCTTTAAAAGGGAGGTTGCCACTTTACCTAGAGCTTCCTAATGCTCCCCACAACTACCGGAGCAGTGATTTTTTTCCCCAGGCCTGCTTCACTCTGTGACCCACCCCAACCTCAGATACAAGCACCTTATAAACCTTGCAAAGCAAGAGCCAGAAGTAAGTTGGGTACTATAGGAGGTTTTTCTTGCCATGCGGCACAGTTTATAACGATAAGGAACAAAGAGAGTTGAAGGTATATAAAGCAAACCTCAGCTTCCAGCGAGCAGAGGCAGGAGTTGGCAGCAAAGGAAACCCTGGACAGGCCCCAGAAGAGGGCTTGCCTTCGAGCAATGTACACAAGCTACAATCACTTTGCCAAGCAGGCATTAGGAGGCTAGCAGCAGCTCAGGCAGCTGTAGTCTGGTGCCTGAGCAGAGCTAACAAGCTTTACTCACTTTTGCAGTTTACTCACTCTTAGAAATAATCATGTCAGTGTAGAGCTAAAACATGTGGACAACTTGCACTGTATCCGTATGAGGGCTGTGCAGTGTGAGTCAAGCACTACGGGTGCTTTGCTGCTCTCACAGAGGGAAGAAGTGAGACTCCCAATTCCAGTTATCTTCAGAAACCGCAGCATGGCAGGAAGAGAACATCTCTGGAGAGCAGAGTGGATGTCAAGGAAAGATGGTGCCAGATTTTTAATTGACAAGCCTGTGACTGGACAGGGTAATGTAAATGGCTGGAGATTGGCAGTAAGAAAGAAAAGGAAAATACTGTTGCCCTCAGAAAATGGAGTGAAGAAGTTATAATTAGTACTCATGAAGGGCTCCAGAAAACACTCTGAGTCTTTGCATTCAAATATACAAAGATGGGTGATGGCTGGTCTGAACAAAGGGGAAATTGTGCTGGGAAAACTCAAAATTATATAAAGCAGTTTCTTAGTTCATCATATAATTTCTCCCATCCCACTGATGGCAATATTATGACAATAATTGCATGTCTGTTTGACAGCCATACACTGCCAGTCTTTTTAATGGACCTCTGTGTTTTGAAAATATCCCTAAATGACACAGTTTTTAATGAGCTACACAGCTGCAGGCTGGTTAGTAATTTACGATACAAACAGTGCTATCACACTCTTCTTGCCTCTTGGTAGTATTGCAACATGAGTTTGAGGTAAGCAATTCAAAATAACAACCATTCCAAGATACTTTCAACTGAGATCTGTTGAGTTTTGTCCCATCAAATCCTGACTTCTACTTCTTTTCAGTTTTGCTGGTAAATAAACACAATTGCAGTTATGAATAAGGATTCTATTTTTCATCTCAGGTCTGATGTATACCTTTACAGATAGCACAAAATACGTCTATGAGTCCAATGTTATTAAAAGAGAGAATCTGTTGTTATTAAAGACATTACTTTCAAAGATACAGTTGTCTTCTTTATTTTGATATTCGTGGAAAAAAAAAAATAGTTTAATAAAAACCATGAAAATCCTAAATGCTGCTTGCATTCAGATTACTCATAAATCAAAATGGTTCTAATTCTCCCAGTCATGTTAAGACCTTTCAAAAAAGACAAGATTGCGTAAAATATTGCTGCTCTTTCACAACTTCAATTGTCTGATCCATTTCTTTTGCTGCTGGCAAACTAATAAAGTAATTGTAGGAAACTAGGGGATAGTAAATATTCATAAGCCTTCTCCAGCTATTTTCAAGAGGAATGACGACATACTCTATCAGAGCACACACCCTGGCAATTCTAATCCTAGGACTGCTGCCCTTTTTAATTTGTAAGATAGAAAAAAAAAAAAACAAAAAAAACCAAAAAAAACCAAAAGCCAAATTCCTTCTAGAAACATCATTCTTTCAATGCACTGCTAAAATTAACTGTTAATATGTAGAGCTTATGGCTGCATTACAGCAAAAATTTAAATCCAGCTCTTGTTACACCGCAGCAGCACTTTTAATCCTCATTGATACATGTAGAACTCCTGAAGTCCCGGCGCAGTTTTTTTATGAAGCCATATTCTCAAACATAGAGGAAAGTAAACCTAATTCTCCTAACACTCCAGCAATTAAACATTTCAACAGGCATAAGAAACTGAATGCCACATAACCAATTTTCACAAAACTCATAGTTTCAGCTATAATATATTCCAATCTATTAAATATTCTTAAACTGAAGGTGGTTGGTATCTGCCAGCAAGACTGTCCTTGATCTATGAGCAATTACAAATTCCTCTAAAACTAAATGGCATGTTGGTCAACTGGGTGAAGTAATTAAGCCTTCTTTGACAAAAGGAGAGTTGGAACAAAAGAATCCATTATTCAGTCCCTGGACCACGTGGGAAGGCCTGAAAGAATGCTAATTAACCCAGAGAAAATAGAGGCTTCCTTGGTTCACAAGTTGATGGAGATGAATTTGAGAGGCTGACAAAACAAGAAAGCTTATGTCTTCCTCAGCTATGAACTGATCTGGATTAGCTGCTTACCTCTCCTCCTCACAGTTCTGGACCATCTTCACGCACTCTGAGGTTCTTGCCCTACATTCTCCTGTATAAGTATTTTCCTGAATGCTCTTTAGCCCAAAGTTACTCCACTGAGCTGGGTTAAGGATGAATCAAACCACTTTTCTGGAGAATGCTTTGATGAAGAGCAGAGGGTAATAATTAATTAACACAGGTTAGCAGCAGCCAAGTAAGTTCGACCTCATGCAAGTACCGATGGACTGAAAAGCAAGTTTGCTCTTCTCACCAAGGAAACTGTTCGAGAAGCCCAAAACTGGGTGTTCCCTGTAAAAATAAAAATGAAAGATATTTATCCAGCTACCATTCTAAAATTCTCTTACAAAAGCAACCTAGCAGGGTCTTCCCCAGTTCACCTCAATTGCCTAGCTATTCTACCCAACAGGCAACAACAAGGTTAAACTTCAGCTAGAGAAGCTCTCATTTTGTCCCTTAGTGCTACATACTGGCTTCTTGAAGAGCATAATTCACATTCTTCATGTAGGCTCACCTTTAAACGACTTAAAAATACCTGTACTTCAATATTTGTTAGGACACTTGCTTAGTGGTTTCCAAAAAAAGTGTGCCTGGAAGTATTTTACAAGCTTTTACTGATAACAGAGATTAAACACCTTGTCCTAATTTGAATTATAGCCCCTTCTAAAGTAAACATAGCAAATGTTAACAGCCCACAATGGCTTGGAGCAGGAAGCGAAAGAGTATTTACAAAGAATTGAAAAAGAGAGCACATTAGCAGAAATGTTGCTAAAACATGAATCCTACTTTTTTTTTCCTGAAGGTGTTTAACACCATAGCTTGTAAATCAATAGAAGGGGGAAGGAGGCTAAGATGTTCAAAAAAGACACTTAATTGGTATGGATTTCAAAGAAGTAGATCTATGCATTTTCTATCTTTGGAAGGGATTTCCAAAGAGAAAAAACAAAAATATAAAAAAGGCTGTGTAAAAAATCTGGTTAATGAAAAAAGAGACAGCACTGTAATCTGGAGAAATTAATTAGGATTTGTTAAACCTCGTTGGTCCACTTTGTAAAATTTAACCAGTAAAAAAAAAAAAAAAATCTTAAGATGTGTAACCCTTTACACAATGCCTGAAAATTCTGAAATTTTCTCATCACTAAGGTTCACTGTTAAAAGGCTGAGCTTGTAAATACTATTTCATTGCTGATATGCTAGACATTGTTTCAAATTTGATAAAAAAAGAACTGCTTCAACAGAAGAGGAATTTAATTTGTAAGTGATACACATTTGGAAAACACTTTTCACAGTTTTCTTTGCCTCTCGTTTACTTCGACAAATGTTAAATTCCAAGATGAAGGCAGAGTACTCTCAAAGAATGGTGTGGATTTATTCTTGTCAATATTTTTAGAATATCTTTCATCACAGAAGTATTCCTAGTCATTTTAACTGAGAATTTTTAGTTTAGAAGCAGCCTTTTATGAATAGCCTTGTAATACCATATATTACAACACAGGCATTCAGATAAATATAAATGGAAATTCCTTTTACTTAAACTGGTACTGCAATTTTAGCAATTATGCCTTCCCATTTGCCTCTGGGGCTTGTCCATTCCAGTCTAAATATCTCTGTATTCCTATTTTTGTTTGAATTCCTCTACTCCAAATTAACATGTGTTCTTTGAGCCTGAGATTATGGTAGCTTTTTATCCAAAATGTGACTATCGTCTCAGCAAAGGCTTGAATGATTTATGAAAGGCCAGATCTCTCTTCCACTGAGGTCAATGTCAGAAATCTGACCAACCTCAACAGAAGGTCAGTAGAAAAATATCATAGAATTTGAGATCTGACCAGATTGTTCTCATGCAGCCAGTCTTGCCTAAACAAACTTATTTCACCAACAACTGCTGTATAAAGTGCACAAGCATAGGGAGATAGATAGTGAATTCTTTAAAATAATGATAATACAAAGTCCAGTTTAAATCCTTTAAATGGCACTCCTGTTAAAAATTGCTAATTATCACCAAATTAGCAAGAAAAAGCATTTGAGGATGTAGTGTCCAACACTGTTGAATATACTATTCTTATGTACCCGTTTTATTTATTGTTTCAACATTAAGCAGGTACATGTACGCAATCCCATGCAACTGATCAATGAAAAGCAAAAGCTGCCAGCAGAATAAAATAAGGAAAAGTCTCAAAGGATACTTCAGGCACACTTAAGAACACAACCAGTAATCCTATATCCTTTGTAAACACAAGTTCACTTACAGGCAGCTAAATGTCAGGCATGCTTATGGGTGTGGATGCTTGAGGCTATTTTCCCTTTATTTAAAATCAATGGGACTTCCACCCCATCAGTAACCATAAGTTTCAATATGGTATGGAGCAAGTTGAACAGCCTAGATCAATGACTCTCCTTTACATGATTATTTACAAAACATAAATTTTGGAGCAACTTAAATTTTGAGATAGTGGTAAGCACTTTATACCGGTCCCTTAATCGTGAAGTACCAGAAGAAAATACAGCATGTCTTTCCTCCTTTTTATTGAGCTCTATTATTCAACATCAGTTATGGTATATGCAGGTACAGATGTGGTACAGGCAAGAGACACTAATCGTGCAAAACCTAGGTGACTGTTAATTGTGCAAAAATACTGATAAAACAAACCAAAGCACTACTACTGTATTAACCAGGGAAGGCGAAGGAAAAATTAGTAAAAAGGATTTGCTACTGACAGGCAACTACAATTGCTTTTGCAGCATGAGTTTTTAAAAACAACCACTACTTCAGAAACAAAACATGTATTGCTACTGTTGACACTGGTTTTAGTGCTCATCTTGTGCCATTCTCTTTGCTTTATTTGGAGGTTTCAAAGACTTTAAAAGGTAGACAAATAATACCACATTCTTCCGCAATTTTTTTGCCAAAAGCAAGGTCAAAATGGTCCTTAACCATTCTCAAATCTGCCTTTTCATTGTAGTTACACTATATTAAAATCTGTAGTGAACTGGTAGACATGGTGGTGCACTAGATCCGCATGTTGTCAGCTGATTAGGGACAAGAAAGACGTAGCTACTTAGAGTACTACACCTGTTGCTTTTGAGGACCCTACAATCCATACACCTAGTCCTTGAAATGGCCTCAGTAATGCACTAATACTGTGACCACTCCACATTACGTTCCTGCTGCTGAACTACGGTACAATTTGCATACAGATTTCATTCAGAGGTTCATTTACGCCCATAAATCCTTCACAGTGGTCTTAAATATCTTTGATTGTCTCTTTCAGGTTTGTATGTCTCCATTCCAACACCCTTTTGGCTTTAATTTGTATTTTTTTTTTCAGAGCTCCTCTTCTCTATGGTTGAATGATATTATATGAGGAAAAGAGGAAGGAAAGGGTAAGATATATATCAGCACAATCTAATCGTAGTTCAATAAACATAGGTCAAATTCTGACAAGATTTTTATCCTCAAGAATGTCTGAAAAGTAAATATTTTGTTTCAGTGTTTTAAAAATAAAAGAACTTGAATTTTTTTTTCTATTAGTTCACCACCCAAAGAGTCAAAATTAAGCTATTGAAGGATGTGAAATATGTTATCTTTCCATAAACTGTGAAATTAGGAACGGAAGTAGTAACTGTAACATTCATTAGAGTGTGTCAAGAATTATGATTTATTCAATGATCTCATCTTCCTTTTGAACATTTAGCATCAGCTTCTTTCTACTCCAGACTTCACAGACAAGCACCAACTACATCTGCGGTAGAAAATAACAAGAAGCTTCAAGAAAAACTTAAAGTAACTACAGAAAAAGACACATTTCTTAGAATTGAAATCAGTTACAAGATTTCAGCAATAAGACTCTAGATAGCTGCAGAGATTATCTACAACAAAAGTTACAGCCATCAGGCTACCATAAGAACATATTTCTACAGATATGTCAGTTTACTCAGAAAACCCCCTGCAAATGTTAATGAAAACTTCTGTATCTGGATACCTTACAATATATTACCTCAGCTACAATTTATTCATGATCTGGGGTGAGTTATCTGCTCTCTTTTTGCACAAATGTGTTAATCAAGAGAACAATGAAATGTGCTTAACCAAGAACATATTTTCACTATTAATTGTAGAGTAATATTAAAATTTCTTCAATGAAAAAATATCTTTGAGGACTACACAAGGTAAAAAGGAACTGGCAGTCTTGCAGTAATTGTAAACAACAAATAGACTCAATAGATAGATACAAACAACAGATGAAGTCATGCCATGGACAACAGCAATCCCACCATGCTTATTTGTAATCTGTTTGTATTCAACTCAATGAGATCTATCTAAGAATTAAGTTATTAAAATAAACAGCAAAATTATCCTGGAAGATTTATTAGACAAGTAAAAAAGGGCACAGACTTTTGCTTTTAATAGCCTTGTCAGATCATTTGGAGGACAGAATTCTTTTCTAGAATGTAATTGTAATCATGTCAAATACTAGCAATAGTCTAAGGCAAAATGCAATCTTCCTAATTACAGAAGAGATGTTAAAAATTACAGTACAAATAATGTTTATATGTATTGAATTTCAGCTATCTTCTCTATCATTATCACTCAGATTAAAGATTCTTCCTTTTTTACTTTGTGAAGTATATAAAAAAAATCTTTTATTTAAATAATAAAGTGGTTGTTTTATTTAAAGAGTTCAGAAGAAAACTCTCTCATGAAAGATCATCATGGTTCTACTCTTTCTACACTGAAGGTTGCCTGTGTCATCCTTGCCTCTCCCTTGCTTCCTTCATTCTTTAGGGTTCAGATCAACTAGCTTTTGGAAAGGAGAGTGAAACGGAGAGCAAGCCAATTCATTGCTACAAAGGCAGTAGACTCAAAAATTCCAGCAACTGTTTTTTTCATTTTGTTTTCTTTTTTAGTGATTTTGTTTGATTTTGTTAAAGACTTTACAGGGTTGAGGGACAGCTTGGTGCATCTTCTTAATTTCAGTTAGGAAATGTTGTAAACAGTGTTGGCTTTGAAAGCCTTATCCACAGCTGGCTAGAAAACAGTTCTGTTTGCTGTTTCGGGGGGGGGTGGCAGGGGAAAGGAAAGAGGGAAGGGAAGGGAAGGGAAGGGAAGGGAAGGGAAGGGAAGGGAAGGGAAGGGAAGGGAAGGGAAGGGAAGGGAAGGGAAGGGAAGGGAAGGGAAGGGAAGGGAAGGGAAGGGAAGGGAAGGGAAGGGAAGGGAAGGGAAGGGAAGGGAAGGGAAGGGAAGGAAAGGAAAGGAAAGGAAAGGAAAGGAAAGGAAAGGAAAGGAAAGGAAAGGAAAGGAAAGGAAAGGAAAGGAAAGGAAAGAAAGGAAAGGAAAGGAAAGGAAAGGAAAGGAAAGGAAAGGAAAGGAAAGGAAAGGGACAAAAAACCCTCCAACTTTTGTTAACATCTATCAAGAGAAAATAAAAACCATTACTTCAATCCAGTATGCAATTTTCGAAAATAAAATTCAAAATGTTCATTTCAAGTCAAATAAAAAGCTTTCAACAAAATCACAAATTTATTTAGTTTTAATTTATTCTGTAGAAATGATTTGAAGTACTTCTATGGGACTTTTTGTGGTTGTGGAACTCCTTCTTAAATTATTTTATTTTTGAGTGCTATGAACATTATCTCATTGAAAACATACTTTCTATCATAGCCTCTTTCCCATTAACCATTCCTAAGAAAAACAAGACATCAGTTAAGGGTATATACTACTGTCTTCACTCCTACAAAGAGGTGACTCTAGTTGTCTTTCTGTTGTTTGACTCTCAGACCTTTCACTGCTATGAGCCACCTTGTCAGGCCAAGGAATATGCTTGCTTTCAACAAGTGAGCAGTGCTCCTTAAATTCTGCCACAGCCAAGAAAAGCAAGGGAAGAACTCTTTCTTTTGTCAGGTCCAACCTCAACATGAAGTAAAAGAATGCTTTTCATGTCTGTTACTAAAGTACACCAAAAAATAGTTATGCTGAACTTTTTACATATGAACTTTGATAAGAAGGGTTAGGAAGACATCAAAGATCAGCAAGATGCAGTACCCTCCCAACAGCTACCAATGCAAATGGTAGAACTATTCACTTTACAGATGACATTTCAGTGACTCTGCTATTACTTTGCTTTCTTTGTCATTTGGCATATTAAGGTAGCCACCGTTCCATGCTGACTTCAACCAGTGGGAGAAGGGGTGATTCTCTTATTTCCTACAAATGGCCGTGTGTCTTCAACTTAACCTGACTAGCTTTGAAAAACCCCTCAACATTTTGCCTGAACAGAATACCCACTGACAAGAGAAAAGCTGCATAATAAATGCTACTCAGAATCCTAAGGACTTTATGCTGGTTTATCTTCAGGAAAAAAAAAAAAAATAAAAAACACTCTGTAGGAAAAATACATTACTCTAGGTAAAATAAGCATTAACTTCCACTGAAGTGAAAAGCAGAGATTTGCCATGTATAAGCCAGTTAATCTGGTTTCATTCTTGTACTTTCCATCGCCATCAAAAACAATGTCAAACTGCATAAAGAGAATTCCCTCATGAACCTGTTATACATGAAGTTATTGGTGAGTTATTTTATCAGTATGGTTTATAGACCTTTTTTTTCTGAAATGGATAAACTTGAAAATTTATCTCAGATTCTGCGAGCTGCTGCTTCCTCTAGAATGTCAATATAAATTCAGATTCTCTAGAGAAAATACTGCCTTCTGGTAGCCAAAGAAAATTATGCCAAGCATGGTGCAAAGCTGAGCTATGAAGGACAAGGTTTTGATTAAAACCAGTGGCTTAAATGTCCTTTCCAACTTCAGGATCAAAGTCTGAAGACTGACAGCATCTGAACCTTACCTCTTCAAGAGTATGCAGCAGACTTGCAAACACTACAGCTCTTTCAGATTCCTCTGTTGAGTCCCAGGGAGCAATAGCAGTCACAGACATGACTCTCAGCTCTTGGGAAAGTTTCAATATCATCTCCTTACAAAAAGAAGAGCACTGATAGAACTAGGAATCTTCTCAGTTTCAGCTCCTCTTTCTTTCCCTTGAGAAACAGAAGTAAAGAAACTGTGCATGAGTTTAAGATAGTACACTATAAGCTTTAAGGAACGGTTTAGCCCAAAAATTTGGAACAAGCAAAACAGAGGAAAAGACAATTTTGGAAAGCAGCTAGGATGATGAAGAAAATAGCAGCTAACACTCTTAGCCTAGCTTGAATCTCTATCACATATGGCAGTTTGGCATCAGTGATGCTACAGTCAATTGCCAGGTGAAGAGAGCATTAAACGGTCATAGCAGACTCTCTCAAGCAATGGTTAAAAAAAGGTAGGAAAGCAAGAGTTGGCTGAGAGAAAAAGGAGATCAGCCAGGGAAACTGAAAAACAAATCAAACAAATGGAGAAAAATTAAGCAGATAATAACTGTATAAAGCTGGGGGAAAGGAAAGAAAGAAAATAATTTGGAAAGACAGAAATAGAATAAAGAACTTAAGACACTGGAAAAAAAAATTGAGGAATAAACTTTAAAAAATGAAAGAAAAAAAGAAGAAATAATTTAAAATTAAAGAAAATGGTGTAGTATTGAAAATAAAAACTTTGTGTTACATATAAACCAATAATAAACAGTTTACGTTAATGATGATGACCACCTATTTGAATATATCTATCTCCCTGGAGTATGACCAAATCAAAACCAAAGAAATCACTCTTCTACTTTGCATTTAGGAGTCAGAAATATAAAAATAACTTTAGAAATTAAGTCTTTAAGAGCATTTTATTTATAAAGTCTGATAGGCAACTGCAGAACTACAGTGGATAAATATGCTAATAAGAAGAAAAAACAGGCAGGCAAGAAGCTTTTGAATCTGAAAAATCAAAAGCAGTATTAATTTAAATCAGAAGTTAGTTGCATGTAGTGCACACTTTCACTGTCGTTAATTATTAAAAAAGACCAATGAGAAAAACATCTCTAATTAAACCCTGCATGCCTTTCTAAGAAATAAAAATACCTCTGATAGAACACAGATCAATGCAGGAGCAACTCTGTACAACTAAATGGTCTGCTTATGCAGAGGTAGTTCCTTTTGGCCATGAACAACAACATATAATATATTAATAAACTTTAATACTTGAATATACTTTCTATAGATAAGGACATAGGCTGTAAGGCCATACATAAGGATAATGGCCAACTACATATAAGAACTATTTTATTGACTCTTTGAGATATGGAAAACCATTGGTTCAATATTCAAAATAAATGTCTGTCTGTCCTTGAAACTTACACAGGAAAGTGCAAGTTTACACATGGGTACTATAAGTCTATTTGTATTGATACAGAATTTCTCAGTCACATTTTTTTTAATGTTCTGATCCAAACCACAAAAAAACAATTTTTTTATTTTTTTTAAATGTGAATTAAATGCTAATCTATCACTTGAGAAAGACTATTCTTCATGTTTTTAATAATGTGGTAAGTTGCCACCAGTTTATTCCTTGGCAGCTACAACCTTAAGTCCACAACCTCAGCCTCCTTTTGTACATGTGTATATTTACCAAGGCCTCAATCATTTTTAAAGGGAATCCCTAAAATAAGGAATACAACTACATGTAACAAACAGTCAGAGCAGGTCTAGCACTCCGTTTCTATGATACTTTCTAATCTGGACTCTTGGGGTCCAAGGATGGCTGAAGATGACCATGAGACCTTACTAGCAAAATGAAAGTTACAGATGTTATGCAGCAATCTGTGTTCTGACGCTTAAAAGGCTTCCTTCTTGGCAAATACCCAACAGTCTACAAATCAGAAGAGATAGAAAGCCACTGGCCTGTCAGAGATATTAGTAACTTTGTTATCAGAAGCACAAATGTGCTTTTATGACATGGCCAAATATTTTACATGCATCTTCTTTTTCCAGGATAAATCCCTGGCTCAATTCTTGCTCCTTCCCCCCAGTTTCTCCCACAGACATAGTAATCACCATCTGCTCCAAGCATCACCAATACCCTCCCTGCAGCCAAACCTTTATAAAAGAAATTAATAAAGGAACTGCAAGGAATTGGAGACAGATTAGCTATACACATGGCAGTAGTAGAAAATGCAAACCGTGTTTCACTAACCCCCAGATACAAATCTTTCTTCTGTCTAAAGGTACACATAGTTATCTTTATTTTCATTCACCATGAGGTGGTTTTTATGGCAGAAGACTTACAACCAGAAATGAGAATCTGTTTGGCAGACATAAGGAAGGACATCCCAATATACTGATTTATCAGACTTGAGAAGGAATCGTTGATCTTTATTTGAAGAGCATCAATAATATTTTCCTGTGAAAAGAGAAATAACTGTTTTCATTGCAGGCCTAAAAACATGCAAGAATTCCAGGTGCTAGCTTATAGTTTTCACAACATATACTAGAAACAGAGTATATAGTTTTTGCAAGAGGAGAAGGAACAGGAACAGCATACCTCGTATAGTTTCAGACTCTTAAGCTGTTTATGTACACATACATTACTAGAAGGGAGTATATGTGAAAGGTAGAAAGAGTTTTCAGATTTTGCCTCTGGATTTATGCCCTTTTCTAACCACTAGAAAGAGCCTGCCAAATTATAATAATGGAGGGGCAGCTGACCTATACTCAGCCTGTATGCTGGGGGATTCATGTTTTCCAAAGCATCTAATGCTGGTAGCTATCTAAAATAGGCCATTCATACATATCTGGTCCAGTATAACAACTCCTAAGCACAGAAATAGAAATAGGTATTTATAGATATATGCAGTTTTAATGGAAGAAAAGACAAGCAGTTTAGCAGTTTACAGAATTGAGATTATTCATGGTCAGACTGGCTGCATTTGAATTGAGAGCAAGGAAGGATTGGGAAAAGAAAGACAAGAAAAAAATGAACTGACTGTAGAGTGATACAGTGTCTTGATTATGTGAATAAATAGTCTCCAGAACAGACAACCCTTTCAAATTTTTGTAAAACTGAATTCAAATTTTTCCTAAGAAAAATGAGAGTTGCTGCCAAGTTCATGCTTTTCATGTGTAGAAACATCCAAAACATGTTCTGGAACTCATAGTACCCTAATGAAAATGACAGCAACACAGTACTTTTCTTCATTATAATGTTCTTAACTATTTTACCATATGATTTAAATGCTGGAGAAGGAAAAAGCTGGAACAGGCAAAATTATTTCAATGAAATGACCAAGTGTCAGCTCTCAGAGTTGCCTAAAAAAAGTCCATCATGTGACTAGCAAACTGGATCACAGAGATCTAAAGGGATGCAATGACAGATTTTAATTTTCTTCAAGTAAATCACTATGATGTATTTCAGAAAGTTTCTATATAAAAGGAATTATGACTTCTCTTTAATGAAAAATATTGATTTCTTGAAGAGCACAGATTACAGGTGCAGAAATGAAGTAATCAGGAATTTTGTCATGGCTGAAAAGTAGAACATGTATCAGGCAGTGGTCCCACTGTGTTGTTACATGAGATGTCCTTGAAAAGGTAGAGTAACTACTTTAGATTGCACAGGTATACCTCTTAGAATCATAGAATCAATTAGGTTGAAAAAGACCTTTAAGATCATCAAGTCCAGCCTTCATTCCAGGACTGTCAAGTCCGTCACTAAACCATGTCACTAAGGGCCTCATTTACATGGTTTTTGGACACCTCCAGGGACAGTGATTCCACCACTGCCCTGGGCAGCCTGTTCCAACACCTTTCTCAGTGAAGAAATTTTTCCTACTATCCAATCTAAACCTCCCCTGGTGCAGCTTGACGCTGTTACCTCTTGTGCTTCTACTTGTTACCTGAGAGAAGAGACAGACGCCACCCACTACAACCTCCTTTCAGGTAGTTGTGGAGAGCGATAAGGTCTCCCCTGAGCTTTCTCTTCTCCTGACTAAGCAGCCTCAGTTCCCTCAGCTGTTCCTCATAAGACTTGTGTTTTAGCCCCTTCATCAGCTTTGTTGCTGGGCTCTTGTATCTGATCTTATAAAGACTCATCTCACTGGTACGCAGGAAGAATGAAAAGATATAAAGGTTTGTATAACAGATAAAACTAGTCATTGGAATATTTTATGGTCTGAAAACTTACGGAAATGTTAACTCAGAGAGCACAGTGCAGAATTTTTAGCCCTTCCCCAATGGGCCTGATTTGTCATCTGGGAGTGTGGATAAACCAGCAAGGAATATGTCACAGTTTAACAAACCATGATGCACTCTCAGTGTCTCATGCCATATGTCACTGACATACATCATGTATACCTCCAGGTACAACACACTAGCAGAGATGGAACCCAGAGCTTCTAAATCAGAAAGGACAACTAGCTAATATCCATTATCTGTTGAATTTATTTAATGGCCTAGTACATGTCATTATGTCATAGTAACCCCATCCATTTGTCAATTTATATGCTAGCCCATTAACTGCTCTGGAAAGAATGATCTCATAAGGGTGGTTGGCATTATTTAGAGGTTTTGTTTGGTTTGAGGCTTTTTTGCACAGATATTTGGATAAATACATTGGCAAACATGTATTGCGCCTCTTTGAAATTACTGCAAATTAATCTCTATAATTTATGGGACTTATTTCCATCTGATGAAATGCTACAGAACCACCAGCTATTTTTACTCTTACATGTATTCACCAGATTAATCTTCTTAATAGACCTATCTCTTTACACTGTTCTTGAAACTGAAAATGATGTGTACATTACATTTAATCACCCATATGGCTCAGGGAGCAAATAATTAAACCAAATTTAGGAAGACTGCAGGAAATCATGCACTGAAAACTGTAAAGAAAGAACTCCCCTGACTTAGTAAAGATTGGTCAGCCCAGTAGCATGCACATAGGACTTCAACAAAATTGACGTTTTGCTTCCTTATCTGACATTCTCTTCCTTCTGAAGCAGCAGCCAGCCTGTTGGGATGTCGCTAAGAATTGCATAGCTGTGAAGGGACCCCAGGTTTGCCAGTACCCTGAGGTGTGTCTGTCACCACCTATTTCTCAGACCAAGTGCCCCCAGAGCCATGCTGTACTTTGCAGGCTCTAGAGCCAGGCTGCATTAAAGGCCTGATCTTAGTTCAATAACTCAGTTCTTTTTGGGTGAGACTGAGATTTGCACAGTACTGAAGTATGCACAGTCCCCTCTGGGTCTCTTGGGGAGAAAAAAGTCTCATGACCCCTGGGACTTGGCTTTTTCTGTTTCCTTTTTTTCCTCAGCTATCTTCCACTGTCTGCTGTGCTGCAGGCTCCTGGTTCTTTGTTGTCTTTCATACGTCCTGCCTGCCCTACTTCACTTGTAGCAGAGACGCCCCTCAGCTATACACACTTGCTCGCTTTGGAGGATCAGTCTCCCTTTTCCTCCAAAAGGCTCCATGTGACCCAGCATGCCAAGACAAGAAACCTTCAGCCTCCCTCCCCAACAATTAACTGTGGCCCCTGGTTAGAAACAAGCATTCTCTAACAAAATAAAAAGCAAAGAAATAACATGAACAGCATCTACCATGAACCTAATCATGGTCTTACATCACCTGGGTGGCCCCTTTTAATCTGTGCTGACATTCTGACCATGTAACTTTAACCAGTGGCAAAGACTTTTGTCCTGTACTTTGTCCTCTCCATCTCCTTCCTGTCCCCCATTGTATTTGGCAGATACCACAGCTTTCTTCATGCCCTCCCTCTAGCAGTAGTGACCATATATTTAACCTACTGACAGAGAACTCATTGCCTCTTTGGACAAAAGCAATTCAGCACAGAAAATGCAACAAGAATTTGCCTTCTGCAACTGTGAAACAGAGCAAGATTATGGCCCTAGTTGTTTGCTTTGGCGGCCACTTCTCAATCTCATCTTTGTTACACATTTAAATTATGGATTTGAACTTGGGTCCTATTTTGGTTCAGCAAGAAGCACAAACTTTTTCTGAAGTTCTAATTAACAGTTATCAGAATGGGTATATCTAAGTGCCCCCACTCTGATGATATTCCCCTTCAGAACATCTCCAGAACTGCTTTTCATTTGCTGAGTAATTCACTTACAGATCTTACCTGACAATACCTGTGCAGAAATACATCAGGCTTCAGAAAAGCAGACATTTTATCCCCATTGACACTCAGGGTACTTTTCAGTCTCATGAATTTGTTATAAGTACATGCTCACGTTGTACTTAGAGGAAGAAGTGTTACAAATGCCAGCAAGACAAATCCATAGACTTCATTTTCATAGAATCATTTTCAAGAAGGGTTACAATTTTTTATTCTGCTGTATTTGCCCAGCTCTCCAGCAATCTTAAAGCATACACACTATTGACAATGTCTCCTGCAGCAAGCACCAAGAATCCCAAGCAGCCATTTTGGTCTCCTGTAGGAAGCTTTTATAGAAATGCCACACATTTTTAATGAGCAAAAACCAGTTTCCGTTACCAGGAGTTCAGTAATCTGTATTCTGTATTCTGTGCTCTGTTTTCCTCCCCACTATTGCTTCATATATTGTTTTATTTTTTAATGTCAAAATTGTATTGTTGAAATAGCCTGTTTAGAAAACATATATTTGAAAAATAGTTGATCCTGTTTACCTGCATGTGTTAGCTACTATCAAGTATGCATCTCAAACCACACATCTGCAAAGTGCAGAATAATTCTCTTTCATAAATAAAAGGCAATGATGTAATAATGTTCAGAAGAATAAAGCACATGCAGGGCAAGATGTCTGCAATACCAGCCTTTGTTTAAGTATATCCAAGAAGAGAAATCAGTATTCCCCAGGAGAGCATTTTGTTGGTACAGCTGCTGTTGCTAAGATTGGCTCAGTGTCGTGTTCTCATTAATACAGACTAATGACGACGATAAGACTGAGAATGTGCAGACAGACATAATGAATTTATACTAAAAACACAAAAACGTAGAAATTCTAATTGCTTTGACCTGATTGGGTACTTTATATCTTGAAAGGATCATGTTTATAAATTAGAGTTTAATGATATTTATGAATCACAAAATTAAGGCCTTCCTTGTAGGAATCGTTAGCATGAAAGCAATCACTACTAGAGCTGATCCTTTAAGACCTTCAGCACAAAGAAACTGGCATGCTCAAAAGCAGTTTTGCATTTTAAAGCAAATTATTACTACTGCAAAAACAAAAGGTAAGGTTTTAGATATATAGGCATTTTTGTTAGCATTAAAATAATTCTTTGAAGCCCATGCTTCTAATAGGAAGATTTGTGCATTGTGTCCTGCTGTCCTGTGAAAGGAAAAATCCCTTTGTGTCAAGCATTATCAGACTTCCTCACTCTCTCTTTTTAAATATGCACACTGCTCTGGATGTCATTTGTCATTCAGCTGCTAGTTTCTCTGTCGGTGCTCTGGAAGCCTGAAAGTTGCAGGCAAGAAACATGAAAAAAAAAAAATGGTACTGGAACAAAGTTTTAAAGAAAATGTTATAGGAGCTTGAGCAGAAAATGCAAAAGAAAGAAAAATATTGAAGACAGAAATGACTCCAGGGAGCACAGAACTGACAGCCTCAAAATGATTACTGATCAAACATGGGTTACATCCCTGAGAGAGAACCCTGGAGGTGAAATTTGACATCTCCCTCTGCCAAATGGCTACATTTTGAATTAAGGATATATTCATAATGAGGCCACTGGTGCACTTTTATTCAAAGCCAAGCTATATTCTTTATGTTTAAGATTTCACATTTCACATAGAATTTTGGTTAAGAAGCTTGGGTTTTGCCACAGTGTATCTTTTATCTTTAAAAATAACACTATTAAGTTTAAATTCACTTTAAACTGCTTCAAAAAATGTGTTGAAAAAGGTTGTAAAGCAATTCTATTTTTTTACTTCCGCTGAGTGTCAGCAAGCCATCCTTAGACTAACATAAAGTCAGGAGTTTGCAATAGCTTCATGAGACATGTACAAGCTGATGATAAAAACCAACCAAACAAAAACCTACAGTATGGGGTAGTGACATGTCTTGGCATTTTCTTTTGTTTGGTGAAAATGCAGTTATTCATTACTTATGCACTCCAAGAAAAGACTGGGTAGAAGAACTAGTCTGAAAACACACAGGTTGTTACCACTAGTTCATCAAACAGTAGGGCAAAAGATTTTGATGTAGAAAAATAATGCTTTTGTGACTGGGATTTTTTGAGTGAGCTCTACTGTGTAGAAACAGTACTTTGGCCTAGCTGGTTCCCCTTTAAAATTATTAGTGTGCTCAGTTGCTTTCAGCCCCTTTCCATTTCATTACAGTGTAGCTGGAAACAGATCACCTGCAGAGACGCTAATTCAATCTAGGCAAATGTTACAAAGCGGTGTGACAGAATTGTGGCTGAATTATGCCTCTTCAGAGACAGAACCCTATCAAGAGTGCTGAGGAGATGTAAAGACTGAAAGAATTGTACTGGCCAGAGGCAGTGAGACTATGCAAATTAGGTTGCTGCCAGAAGTGCCTGAGGAATTTCACTGAAAGGTTGTCCCAACTACAACTGCTCAAAAAGGAAAAGGAATCTTAATCAGCTCACAGAGAGTGTGTGTCCTTGAAATGGGCTAAAAGATAAGAAAAAAAATTATGAAGAAAAGAAGTATGAGTGCACTTATTTAAAGGGAGAAATATTTGTTCAGTGATGAAGATGGAATAAGCATGGGTAAAACATCACACTGGGCCAGAGTTGGCCAGGCTACTTCAGAACTGCAACTTACTCTTACTTTTTCTTTTGCAGCGTGTTGCCATTGGAATAAAAAAATGAGGAGAGATCCTATCTGCTTTTGGGGACTCCACAATGCTGTACTTACCCACATTCACTTTTCTACCACTGTAGAAAATGCTGCAAAAATGACAGGAAATTAATTAAATACATTAAGGCAGAGAGAATCATAGAATCATAGAATAGTGAGGGTTGGAAAGGACCTCAAGATCATATAGTTCCATGTCCCATGCCTCACACTAAACCATGCCACCCAAGGCTCTGTCCAACCCAGCCTTGAACATCTCCAGGGATGGGGCATTCACAACTTCCCTGGGCAACCCATTCCAGTGCCTCACCACCATCACAGTAAAGAATTTCTTCCTTATATCCAATCTAAACTTCCCCTGTTTAAGTTTGAACCCATTACCCCTTGTCCTATCACTACATTCCTTCATGAAGAGTCCCTCCCAGGCATCCCTATAGGCCCCCTTTAGATACTGGAAGGCTGCTATGAGGTCTCCATGCAGCCTTCTCTTCTCCAGGCTGAACAGCTCCCACTTTCTCATCCTATCTTCATATGGGAGATGCTCCAGTCCCCTGATCATCCTCATGGCCCTCATCTGGACTTGTTCCAACAGTTCCATGTCCTTCTTATGTTGAGGACACCAGAACTGTACACAATGCTCCAAGCGAGGCCTCACGAGAGCAGAGTAAAGGGGCAGGATCACCTTTGACCTGCTGGTCACGCTCCTTTTGATGCAGCCCAGAATACGGTTGGCTTTCTGGGTGGCAAGCTCACACTGCCAGCTCATGTTCATTTTTTCATCGACCAACACCCCCAAGTCCTTCTCCGCAGGGCTGCTCTGAATCTCTTCTCCGCCCAACCTGTAGCTGTGCCTGGGATTGCTCCCACCCAGGTGTAGGACCTTGCACTTGTCATGGTTAAACTTCATCTGGTCGGCATCAGCCCACCTCACAAGTGTGTCAAGGTCCCTATGGCCAGCATTCTTTCCCTCCAGCATATCAACCAAGCCACACAGCTTGGTGTCATTGGCAAACTTGCTGAGGGCGCACTCAATCCCACTGTCCATGTCACCCACAAAGATGTTGAACAAGACCAGTCCCAACACCGATCCCTGAGGAACACTACTCATTACTGGTCTCCAGCTGGACATTGAGCTATTGACCACAACTCTTTGCATGCAGCCACCCAGCCAGTTCTTCATCCACCAAGAACCCGATTCATTCTCAGCAAGTAAAACTCCACAAGGGTTTGGGAAGTCAGATCTGTTAAACTATGTGATGCAACCCAATAGGCAGAAACACAGATTTGCAAGGCAAAATTGATGGGAGGTATTTTACCTCTGCTGCCAGAGAATCCCTGTAAAGTGTAGTTTCACAAAGACAGACCTGAGTGTCTACTGGTAAAATAAAGAAAAATGACTGTTCAGGTTTTTGAGAAGGCTGCTTGTGACTTGAGCCAGCACAATGAAACAAAGTTACTAGTGAATCCTTCTCTGAACGCGTTAGCCACAAGCGGTGACTTTCAATTAGAAAAGAAAGACGTCATTGCACCAGTATCTGAGCAACCAGCAGAAACAGTAAGTGTTAAACATGAGATACCTGGGAGCCGTTGGCCAGTAACAAAACAAATTCAATCAAAACACAGCTTTTGTGGGGGTTCTCAGTGCAGCAATTCTGGAGTCATTAGAGTCTGGGACCACAGTTTGCTCTCTTAATGTTCCTGGCTGCACTATGCCCAGTCTGCTGAAAGTGAGTCTTGAGTATCCCAAATAGGCAAACAATGGTCTCACAAACTAGCCCAGCCACGGTTAAAAGCTGGGAAAGTAATCGATGGGTGTCCTCAGGTAACCTCCACTAGCTTGACAGAAAGACTTTACAGCTCATCCTAAAGCATTGTCTGTGCTAGCCAAAACATAAAACAGATTTGGAAACCCAGAATACTGACTTGTTGCTTGATTGCAATTAGATAATGCAATACTATTCTGCTGAAGCAACTGACTTGCAAAACAGCACTTGTGTGCATGTAACATGACCCTTCAGGCTCATCCTGCTCCCCAGGAGAGAAGGGGGAACACATGGGCATGGCAAGGGTCAAAGTGAGTCTCTGGATCCAGGCCTGAATTAGGAGAGGCTGCAGGACACCCTGAGAGCTGCAGCTCAGTTTGGAGGTGAGGGGATCCTGGGAGGAGCAGGGATGGACAGCATAGCACAGCTGCTAGAAGCAGTTTTTCAGTGGGCAAGTCAGAAAGAGCATAAGAGTCCTGCAGACATCTTAACCAGAGAAGAATGGATATGCTTCTGAAAAGCCCAACTCACACCTTTACACAGAAATGACCTGACAAATGAGAACTGCTGCTTTTGTTTCACTGTTTCCAGGTAATTGGGGCTTCGCTTGTGTTAGCCAAGATAATTTCACAACTTTTTCCAGAAGGCCTTTCTTCTGCAGGATCTGCCTGCTATTGGCTGTAAGCTCTATTGATTGTAAGCTCTTCATAATAGGGCTGGTTTTGCTTATGCATGTCATACTGCGTGATTGAGGTCTCTGTATGTTCATGAAAAGTCAAAAATGCATATTAACAGCAGACGTCCTTACTAATTTCTTGTATTGATTTTTTTTTTACATTTTTCTTCAGATATTGAGTAAACTATTTCTTCATATTCCTAGTTTTAAAAGAAAAAAAAATAAAAAAGGATAGATATGTAATGAAGAAAAGGCATATGAAGGTGAATGGAGCACAGTGAAGGCAGCAGTTTAGAAATTATTAAATATGTGGCTTCATTAAGTTGATTTGATGTAGATGACACTGCAAACCCCACAGTTTTAATGCATTTTCTGCTCTTTTAAGTCTTTCACTAAAAAACCATCCTTCTTTCTTTTATTTTTTAAGTGACAAACAGAGAGAAAAAAAAAGCAATGTGTCTGAAATGCCAAGTTATAACACTGATAATTTTTGCATTGGTCAGTGGATTTAATTGGATATAGCTCATCCAGAGTTTTCAAGTGAATATTTTTAAGTTATTTTCATCCTGATGAATTACAGTAAGATTAGTTTAAATCATTAAACTTCATATAGTGATACCAGAAATGATCATGAATTCATACTCAGCTGTCATACTCCCAGTCTTTTCATAAAAGCTACTATGCAAAAGCACCAATTTGCCAGTGTGAAAATAGACTTTGAAGTAGAGTACATTAGCAGTGGAAAAGTTTCCTCTTCTTGCTTTAATGGATTAAATTTTCTTCCTTCAACTGTATGGCCAGTCTGTGTTAAATACATGCTTATTGTCCTATGTACAATGCTAGTTCAAGAAGCTGAAAGGATTCTGAAACAAATATTTTTAAGCTGGGCCTGTTTGTCTTTAGCCTTGTTTAGCCTGTTTGTCTTCCAGTTCTTTAAATTGGAATCACTTTTACAATATTCTGATAAGCAGCACTTTACAGTAGTTTGTATTCACTTAACATTTATATATCAATCAACAAGGTGCAAGACACTAGGAGAATTAGGTTTATGCTGTGCTATATTCATTTGGCTTTGTGCATCTATCCTATCAGATTTTAATATCAGGTTTGAATGTTGGATTTTTGTATCCTGTTCCAGACAGTGTTATCATGAGATGCCAATAAATCACTGAACAACTGATCCACAGTTCACTATATGTTATGAGACTCTTGCAAAGGTTGCTATCAGACAAAAAGAAAAGACAACTTAAAACTAAAACTGTGAAATGCCCCTCTGAGACCAGACTAGGAAATTTCAGGTTTACATGTTCCCTGTTGTGCTGTGGCTCTGTGGAAATTCTGAAATACTGCAAGATATACAGATGAGATTCAGCAAGAATTAAACGTTGTTGTCACAAACAAAATTACATTTTCTTCTTGTAAAACTAAACTTGCCTGCCACCAACACTGTTCTGATAGTGTTGTTCCGTGTTCAGCATTGATGCACTATAACTCACTGTTTCCATTTATTCTGATTTCACGCTATGACAGCCTATGCCAGATTTCTATATATTCAAATGAACCTGAAAATATCTGCTTCCTGCAAGATTTCTCAGTAGCTTGCAGATAAAATCATATACAGATATCAAAATCCATACTGAAGGGTGTACCGTCAGCTTTTTATCACAGGGAAAAGTCCTTTCCCTGTGGCTCTAACATTCAGCAATGTAAGCATTACACGACCTCAAAGAAACCATGCAAAAGGAGCATTATTATTTGTGAAACAAAACTCTTAGTGTGCTTTGTGCTGCACAATCACGTCAGTGCTTACAGCTGGCCTTACCCACTAGTAAACTAGAAAATCACTTGCACCTCAAGAAAAGATTACACATATTTTGGATCCTCCTTTTGGGCAAAGGGGCTGAACTATGTGTAGTGCATGTTGTTCATTTTCTTCTGAGGGACTGTAGCATGTGCATTTAAACTAAGTCATTCTCAAAGACAGAGGCATTATCTTAGGTATATTTCATAAGCAAAAAATAAGTAAGTATAATGTGCTGGTTTTACAGGCCTGAGCACTGGAACAGCACAGGAAGACTTACATTAGAGGCTGATATGCTTTCGTACATGCAGAATCTGTCTGAGGAGACTTTTAGAAAAAACATTTCTAAGAAAGGATTTTTTGAAAACACAAAGTTAATGAGACTATTTGGTAATAATGTCAGACATATAATGTTTCAGTATATTGCTTTTTGGCAGCATTTGTTTGGTTTCCCTGGGCTCAGAGCCCAGTTTCTGTTTAATTTTCTGTAAGGTTTCATAGCAGCTTGGGCATACAGACAGGACTTGCTTGTAAATAGCCATTCGTCTCAGTATACATATTGATTAGAATTTAAACACACCCAGCAGCCTCTTGGATGGACAAGCATTGCCTGCTTATGGCATCTTCAAACTAATGGAAGAACAGATAAGGTTATATGTCAAAAAGAAGCTAGATGGAATAAAAAATAAAAAGGTAAATTGCACATATTAAAAACACATTGACTCATCATTGCAACTTTGGGCTTAAATCCTGTCCCAGTTCTGAACAATTTTGTACCCCTGCAATGACCTCCAAGCTTTGTTAGGTCTGAAGCAAGATACCTGCTGCAGTTTAAACCCAGCTGGCACTTAGCACCAAGCAGCAGCTCAATCACCCCTCCCTTTCCCCACCTCCTGTGTGGGATGGGGAGGAGAATCGAAAGAGTGTAAACCCCAGGGGTTGAGATAAGAACAGTTTGATAACTAAAGTACAGTATAATACAACCACTACTACTACTGCTAATGATAAGGGAAATAGCAAGGGAAGAAAATAGAAAACCAAAAGTGAAAAGGAAAAATAAACAATAAATGTAAGTAATGCACAATACAATTGCTCACCACCCACCAGGCAAAACCCAGCCTGACCAGAGCAGCAATCAGTCCCTTCCAGGTAGCTCCCCTCAGGTTACGTACAGAGCATGATGTGCTGTGGTATGGAATACCCCTTTGACTAGTTTGGGTCAGGTGCCCTGTCTCTGCTTCCTCCCAGGCTTCTTGTGCCCCTCCTCAATGGCAGAGCATGAGACTGAAAAGTTCTTGATTAAGTGCCACTTATCAACACCAAAAACATCGGTATGTTATTAGAATTATTCTCAGACTAAAGCCAAAATTCAGCACTGCACCAGCTAGTATACTAGGAAGAAAAATAACTCTATCCTGGCCAAAACCAGCATAGTACCAAAATGAATAGATTTTTTTCCCAGGATGCCAGCAGTCTTCTAGGACCACTCACTTCAAACATCATTTTTTGAGGCAAAGGATCTTGAAGAGGACTTTCCTGAGACACCGCAGTTCCCAGGCAGTTTGATTCAACTTACAAATGTATTAGCTCAGATCCAAATGAGCTCTGCCTGCTTTTGTCCAGTGTTATTCCTAAACAAATGAGCCTCACAGAGATAATAAGGTCTTGGCAGAAAAGTCTGACTTCCTGTGGAGACAGCCCTAGGGCAGCTGCCTGCCCTCCCCACCTTCAGCATGGTGGCAAAAGCCTGAATGCTCTCTGCAATTGCACAACACTACAAGTCTGTGCATTTCTTTATATTTAGCTGCAGATCTATATGTAGTGTAAGACAGCAAAACTGAAAGCTCTAGACCCAGTTCTGCACCTCCTTGAAAGCTGGGCTCATAATTTATATTAAAAGGTGGATATATCTCTCGACAGTACACTTATTTACACACACATTCGTCTTGCTCTAGAGGTCTAGAAATTACTAGAATGTGTAATTAAATTTGGGTGAGCAGTGAAACATAATTAAGTCAGACGTTGAAATGTCTGTTTACTGTAGCTTTATAGGTCTTGTGCTTGCTTCCTGTGATAGGTACGTTTTTGAAGTTTTCTTTCCAGAAGTTAATGGAATGGCATATCATTTATAGTTCATAGCAAGCAGTAGCTGTCAGCTTTTCTCAAACAATATTTGTATATGTATTCAGTCACAGAGCAGAAAGTACGTGTCACATTTTTGATAAGTGCAAGCAGTTACTACAACTCCCAGTTATAAGACATTAAGTTTTTTAATGGATACATGGATACAATTATGATGTATGTGCTTATGGCTATTTACAGAAGAGAGGAAAAGAAGTTACATATGTATATTCAATTGTGATGACACGACTAATTCTAAATCACTTAGCTGGCTGCTAATTTGGGTCTTCACCCTGAAAATGTTTATTCATTACTTCCTTTCCCCTCTGTCCACTATGTCTGCTAATTTGTTTTATATCATCCCTTACTGATTACCTTGAATAGAGTTTGATTGAATGAGAAGGCACCTTCTCTTTTTGTATTGAGTCTCTTATAAGGATTTTCTGTTGCATCACTTAGGTGGCCACTAGTAACCACTTCACAGTAATGGCCACTAGTAATCAAACACACCACCCACTTTATTATGCACGAGTACCTTTGTTACAGCTGTTTGGAGCATCCATATTGCCCTGATCTCTGACTTCCTTTTTCTAATAATAAAACTTACAGTAATTGTATATGATAGTAATGAAGTAGCGTGGTGAAAATCAGAATCAAAATACCCATTCACTTTTTTCTTTCCCAAATAGACCCCTAGTAGTGTATAAAGACACTCTTCTGCACTAGCTTTCATCATGTTAAGTCACCTTTAAGTTACACAGCAGAAAAGAAAAATCCTTTAAACTGAAACATTTGAGCATCAGTATCTCTTGCTTTGAAATGTGTTCAGTTCAGACTTTGCATACTTGTGTATCAGTAGGAGATCATTACCCTGGAGCTGCAATGTGATCCAGAGGTTCTGTCTTCATTTTACCATCTTAGACAAGAAGAGGCTGGGGGAAAGAAGCTAAACTATATAGTCCCTCAAATCAGGTCTTCAGACTATTACTTCTGTAAGGCTATCTTAAAATAAAAGATACTTCTATCAATCACATTAAAACCTTCCTCACTGACACAAATTATTGTTTGCCACTTTAAGATCAAAATGGGATCTCTTCCTAGGAGACGTGTTCTCATCCAAAAATTATACATGAGAGAGAAATTGCTTGGTGAAGATTTTGGCATAGGTTATGCCAGAGAAAGAGAAAATGGTTTCAGTGGGCTCTTCTCACCCAAATCTGGTAGGCAGATGAAAATTAGAGCTGTGAGTGGTATAAAATATTGGGTCACTAGCAACTAAAGGTCATTAAGTACATCATTCCCTTTGTGATGTATAGGCATCCAGACAGTTGGGCTCACCATCACGATTAACCCCTTTTATTCCCATTGTTGACAGCCTTGATAATGAAACCAGAGAATAAGCTACATGTTGAGTATATAACAGGTCACTGCAGACATGCATTTGCAAAAATCATACTTTGATGTATTTTCCTTGCTGATGTGGCCCTGTACTTGTACTATTGAGTGGACTTCTATTTCTACTGCACTTCCACCAATCAATTAAAATTCAATTAAAAATAAAAATAGAACTGCAAAACCTCAACATCCTGCTAGCTGGAAGCTTTGTTGGTTTTTTTCCCCCTTCTCATTTCAAAATCTCACATAAATTCAATTGGTAAAAAGTCCTATGGGGAAGAATAAGAAAGTGTAAGTTATTTTAGTCAAAAATTATGTACTCTTAAATTAAGCCTTACAAACGGTGCTTAACTTGACAGGAGGGTGAAAAAAAAATAAATCTATTTTTTACTAATTTATTTGCTGCTTTATCCATAAGCAGTTCCATTTTTAAAAACCTAGAATTGTAAGTAATTATAGAGACTGGCATAAGAAAGCATGTAAAAAGCTTGGGTCCTTCATAAGGCATTTTCTAGATTTATGACTCACAGAAATTGTAGGGATGGATTTTTTTTTTTTCTCTATGGAGATTTTATTTAGTTTTGTCCCTTCTGACATTAGCGAAAATCTAACATGGGATATATCTGTCATTTAATGCAAAGAAAAGTTTAGGTTTTGGTTTCAAATTGAATACATCATCCTACATTGCATACTCTTCACTGTTAGGCATAAAAACACACTTCAGTAGAAGAAATATCTTGATCTACTTATTCATAGTCCAATAGCGATATTGAGCCATATTGGTGAGGTCTAAATTTCGCAACATATAAGACTTATTCCTTCTTATACCATCTCAAATGAAAATCCATGTGATGCAGTCTGTAATTGTGTGATCATCATCTGAAATAGAGAAAATCAGTTATTTTTTCTTGTTGTTCAGCTTGATTATTGACCTTGCTCAGATGACATGCCTAATACCAGTGATTACAGATGCTGCTTCTTTTGACACAACACAGCATGTGAAAAGGAATTCTTTATTTATATAGTAATTTAATTATCAAGCTATACAGCATAGCCTTGCTGATACAAATAGCAGCTCTCAAATTCCCTGGCAATAATAGAATCACAGAAGATATTTATCCTGCTCTATGTCTGTCCTTTACTCACAATGTAATAATATAAACCTGCTTCACCATGGGGAGTATTGTTCACACAAGTTATTTTAGTAAGGTGATTCAGATGGTGACACAGCACCTCTACATTAGACAACACAGTCAACTGCATGCTGTGTTGTCAGAAAACAAAATTTCCGAATTGGCTGTATTTCATTATGCCATATCTGATAGTGGTTCCAGCAGGTACATCCTAAGCTGATTAAAATATCCAAGGAATATTTCCAACCACAGTCTCTAGTTTTCAGGGAACAGAAATGGAGTTATGGCTGGAACACAGGTTCAAGGTCCATCCAGGGGAGGACTGGAAAGAGGGCTGGAGACAGAGCTGCCTACAGGGAGGTCCCAAGTCCACTCAGCAAATCTAGTCCATTATCCAGGACAGCAGTGGAGAGGACTAGGACCATGACTATGATCAGCACCCAGGTCCATCTAATGGGTCAGGGACTGATTGACCCAGGCTGGGCTGAGGTTAGATCCTGGGACACAAACAAGGTGGGGGGAGGTCCCAGGAGAGGCTAGGCAGGAAAAGTCAAGGCTGGTAATGCCCTCAGAGGTCAGAGATTGCTTCAGTAGCCTAGTGGGAGAGATTCAGGAAAATAAATAGTAAAGGACCTTGCAGGTATAAGGCTGTTAGATAAACTGAGTTACTTACAAGAGAATATATTTCATTTTATCAAGAGTAACAACTAGTTCCCAGCCAGGATGGCCTAAAATATATATTACTCAGTTAACATGCATTCCCAAAATTATTTTAAGTGCCATGTTATAATGAATTAACTCCTTTTTCATTTTAATAAAATGGTATTTCTATTAGTTACACAGGATCTATGAAAAAAACAGAATTAGCAAAAAGTTATAATGTCATCTTGCTTTTGTAAAGGATTTGAAGTCAGGCTGTTGCAGAGGCTGGGACTGAAGTTCAGAAGACAGGACAATCAACTGATGCAGTTCACCACAAAATGCCATTGAATGACATATAGTAACAACAAGGTGGACCAACTTCTCAGGCAGAACTGGGGGGTTTTGATCCAAAAAAAAATGCCACGCTAGCATTAACTGAACTTTAGTGCTGTGGATTTGGTTTCCCCTTACATATTTCACACCAGGTATAAAGCGTTCAGAAAGTTAATATTACTAATTTTGCTTTGCAGCATCTGTTCTGAGGCGGTACACTGGACTTCCACAGCTGTGAATATGGCACCTTCCTCCATAGCTAAGTTCACATAACTAAAGTAAGTTACAATAAAATATGGAGTCAGTAATTTCTGCAATGAAATGCAAAAATGTTTCATAAGGATAAAGTAGTAACGTACATGGACAAGGAAGAGAGGACTATGACTGGTTTAGGTACTTAGAGATCTTATTTTGTATTTTGATTTATGCTGAGGAATTTCCTTCAGTGGTGAAGTAGACATATTACTAATTAATGCGGTGAAGTTGTTCCTGTTGCTGCCTGGTTAATTCAGTTATATGTTTATAGCATGCCTCTTGTTTCACTGGGGATAATAAAGAGCCTTTGGTGGCTGTGCTGTTCCACCTGTGTAAAGAGTAAAGATGACTGAAACAAAGGATGTGCATCAGCAAATTGAATTTTATCCTTTTCTGGGCTATAGACTAGCTGTCCCAAGCTTCAAAACACACTTTTGGGATTTTGCTTATTGATGATATAATGGAAGAATCAACTGTCTCTTCCTTCGAAAGAAACACTCCTAAGCTAAAGATAGAAAATTACTGTTTTATGAAGAAAAAAAAAAAAAAAAAAAAAAAAAAAAACAAAAAAACAAAAAAAAAAAAAAAAAAACAAAAAAACAAAAAAACAGAAAAAAACCCCAGAAAAATAAAAAACAAAAACCCAAGAGCAAATTATACTGTCTCTTGCCATCGTTGTTTTCCTAAATTAAAACACCGACTGGATTGTCCCCAGAATTAGGATATATGCCATTTGAGCAGTAACCTCATTCATTTTAAGTCTGATAAAGGTAGGTAGTTAAAATGACCTCATCAAATAGGAACGCTAATGCAGTCCAAGAACCACAGCCCTGGAACAGAGAGTCAGAAAAGTGATGCATAAGGTCTTGATCATTTTCAAGGTCTTTTATATGGTTCCCTGTGTTTTTAGTGCTTCAAGATGAGAGCTACATAAAATTGTCTCCTAACAAAAAACTCACCAAAAATACAAGAGACTGTGCTTCTCCTGAACAAGGGAAGCCACCAAGGAAACCACTAAGCTGGGACTCTGCAACCCTCCCCCCCCACACCCACTAACAACCTGATCTAATTTAAAGTGTAGTTATTGCTTAGTGTAACTTCTAGGGGAAGCAAGGCCAAGGCATTGGAAAAACAGCCTCACGCTCCTGGAACCCCGTGGGACATGTGACATTTAACAGCATTGTGGGGGAGCACAAGGTGGAACATTTTCAGTAGTTGGAACTAAAGATCAGAAATCTATCCCAAGGAGACCTGGAATAAGTCTGCTCAAACAGCCAGTTAGATGCTCCTAAAAGAATTTTAACCAAAGTGATGCCAAGAAATCAGTACCAGAGAATAAAGAAATGTCAGCCACCTGAAAAAAAAAAAGGAAGAAAACTAAACACTGAGTCAAACTGAAGATGAAGTGCTGTTTTTTGCAATCCATATCTACAGAAACTGTGGATTTCCAGAAGGAAAAAAATTAGAAATTCTGATAGAGCTATTACTTGCAACAGCACATGGCATGCCTGGATTGTTGCTTATTTATTTAGGGTTTTAGATAGGCACCACTTTACCCAAAAGAAAATAATTTGGAATACTTATAAGAACATGTGCATAAATTATTTACCTCAGTCTATCAGGTTTAGCAGTGTCTACTTACTTGAAAAATAATACAGGTAATGAAATATTGAAACTTTATACAGCTTGTTCCATAATTTGGTCTACTTTTTCTACAGTGTCAAAACAAAACCATATTTGATTCTTGAAAAGAAATTATGAAGTATATGGTTTCCCAAGATTTTTGTTGGGCTTTGGCATATAGATCATGATCTCCAATTTCAACAACAAGTTGCTACATAAAGTGAAATCACAGTACCTGTATTAGCCCATCCAGCATAGAACTGATTTATAATACCTCTCTAGCCAGAAATCACTGAAGTATTTTCCTGGAAATGCAGCCAAGCTGTATATAATTCCACTGTTAAAACCACAGTTAATAAGGGTCTTTGTGTCTTCATGTATTTCATGCGCTTAGCGTAACTGTGTTCTCTTCTGCCATGGTGCAAATTGCACTTTCCCTCAAAGCAGGAACTTCTGCACCCTCTCTTTTTCCCCAGCAGTTTGAGTGTGTCTGCAGCAGTAACCTAGGAAACAGCAAAGATTTTTCCTCCCACTTTTCTAAATTGTTCGCCTTATCATTAAGAATAAAAAGAGAAATTGTGTGCGCACTAGACAAGGGACTGCATTGTCATTTTTATTATGATAACTGTTCAAACATAAGTGAAGGTGCCATATAAAGCCAAGACTAGTCCATGCTATATGTTCTACCAAAGGGAGTTTTATTTTAACTACAATCCCAGACAGTCATGATTTTACTATAACCTTGAACAGGTTAGAGAGATATGTAAACATGTTCCTACCTTAAGAACAAATAATAATACTTTGAACTCCTTTGATCCACTGATGTCTAAGTGTTCTGCAAATAGTAATTACACCTTGACTCTCAGATACGCAGTGAGCATACTTCTGTCTGATAGTCCCTTGCTGATTTCAGAGAGATCTTTGCCCAAATAAAAAGACCATATTGAAACCTATTTCCATTATCTACCTACCAAAGTCAGGAATCTGGTTTTCAAGAAAGTGCATTGCGGTCACTCTCCATGAAAGTCAGGACAACAAACTGTGTTGCCAAATTCAGTAATGTAAACCTAAGACACCTCTAGATGTATCTATTAGCAGAAGTAAATAGACTTTGCACCATGTAAGATCCAGATAATGCTTACACATACTATTAGACACTTTTTTGGTGATTCGATTTGGATTTTTTGAAACTTGGGCTTTTAATTTGGAAAGCCTTGTTCTAAACATACAGACACATCTCACTTCACTGTGTTTTGGAATTGAACTGATTGCAGCAGGATTATAGTGACAGCTAACAGGAGGATGCAATCCAGCACCCGTGCTTTGCAAACAGCTTGAAAGTGACCATGCAGTTCTGATGATCTGGGGAAGCTGGCCAGTAATTGCTAAGCAATTTATTAGAAGACATGTCTTTTTGAAAATGATGGAAGGAATATATGAATTTCATTAATTACTCCCAATGTATAAGGTAAAGACATTTATCTCTCTATATTTAGCAAGTAAGACTCAAGCCTTTCTATCTCAGTGTTTGCAAATCCTAATCAAGCTGGTAGTAGATTTATAGATGTCATGTCATATAATCTTGCAAGATTGCACACCAAGGACAAACATCTATATTTTTAGTGATATGATGCACTATTGCACAACTGTGGCTGGAAATTTGGCAAAACAATCAAAAATTATATTCCATAAATCACAGATGAATGATGAAGCTAGTTCAACCTACTTGGAGACAAATCGAGCTCCTTTGACAAGATTTTTGCATGTTGAGCCCAACTCTCAACAGCACAACACATGCATTGAGCAAAATACTGACATGTATATATACATAAAGAACTATAAGATCAAGTTATGACCCATATTTTTAGATAAAATGGACTTTTTAAAACCATTTAGTTTCATGCTTTGCAAATATTCAGAATCTCTCAGGCCACAAGCTGATAAGTGTTCTTATAGTAAGTGCTTTGCATGAGAACTCCTTGCTTCATCCCGCACGTGTCATGCAGCAGAGCATTTCATCTTTTACACAGTTCATCTATAAGAATAATTCTTCTGATTGACTAGTCAAACATATCATACAGATATGATCCATTTCAAGGAACTACTCAGATGTGTTAACCTCATGAAGTTCAGCAAGTCCAAGCGCAAGGTCCTGCATCTGGGATGGTGTCAATACAGGCTGGGCAGAATGTGGATTGGGGTGAGAAGGACTTGGTGTGTTGGTTGACAAGAAGCTCAAAGTGAGTAGGCAGTGTGCGCTTTCAGCTCAGAAAGCCAATCATACGCTGGGCTACCTCAAAAGAAGCAGGACCAGCAGGTAGAAGGAGGTGATCCTGCCTCTCTACTCTGCTCTCATGAGACCCCACCTGGAGTCCTGTGGTCAGCCCTGGGGCCACCAACATAAGAATGCCATGGGCCTGCTTGAGCAAATCCAAAGAGGGCCACGAAAATGATCAGAGAGCTGAAGCACCTCTCCTATGAATACAGGTTGGGAGAGCTGGGCTTGTTCAGCCTGGAGAAGAAGAGGCTCTGGGGTGATCTTATAGCAGCCTTCCAGTGCCTGAAGGACAACAGGTAATGGCTTTAATCTGGAAGAGGGTAGATTTAGATTAGATTTAGATTAGATACAAACAAGGGGTTCTTTATTGTGAATATTGTGAGATACTGGAAGAGGTTACCCAGAGAAGTTGTGGCTGCCCCACGAGTGTTCAAGGCCAGGCTGGACAGAGCTTTGAGCAACCTGGTCTATGGGAAGGTGTCCCTACCCATGCTGAGACGCTCTTTAAGGTCCCATCCAAGCCAGTCAATTCTATGATTCTATGATTCCATGATTCTCTGACTCTATGATTTTATGTGGCAATTTGCAGAGATATTTATGTTGCTTGTGCTTGTATCTGTATGCCATTATTAAGTCTATAGATTTCCTTAATTAAGTAATGCAAAAAATAAGACAGGGTTTTCAAAACAGCTCAACTTTTTTAAAGAAAACCAAAGTTTTAAAGAGATCTCAAGTATTCCCACTGTGATATTTTGAGCCAAATTATGAGAAACCTTACAGTACAGTAGGACCTTTGTAAAGTTCTAACCACTCAATTCAGAGCCTATGTAGCTAAGAACCTCCTTGAAAACCTGGCACAGAAGTGCAGACGGATCACTTCTGAAAATCTGTTTTTTTTTAAGAACAAGCATTCTTTAATCCAGTGGAGTAAGATGTATTAATATACACTGTGACCTAATACTAGTTTACTTTGAAAAAGTTTATCTATCTGTGAAGGAGCATCGTGGCAAAATCACCTGATATAAAAATGACTTGATATGCACAATGCAAAAACTCCATAGATCCATTGTGAATCTGGAGCAAACACTCTTCAGAGGCATGCACAAACATTTTGGGGAGTATTCAGCAGAAGTATGCAAATGCACTAAAGCAGTAAGTGTATTACTGCTTCGACAAGGTGATTTTGAGTAAACGTTTAATTATTTTTTCCATTTATTTCATTGCTGGGCTTTCTTCTTTTGAAATAGCTTCCTTCACAGAATGTAAAAAGAGTCAGATGCTGAAATTTCATATCTAGTTTCAGTTTTGTATTACCATTTTATATTTAGGTTGTTTTAGGGAGTACTTTGGACATTTTTTTGAGCTAAGCATTTGACAATGTTCTCATTTGTGCAACATTTGAAAGCTCCCTCTGCTGCAAGAGAAAGAAAAAGGAATTAAACACTTATGTTCTTTCTAAAATTCCCCATCCTTAGACAACTGCTTTACCCTTTCAGTTGCTATTTACGACTTGTCAGAATATACTGGCACATACCACAGATATTATTTGAATTCCAACCTCAAACGAAACACTGTCTTTCAAAGGCATAAAAGTCACCCCAGTTGATTATGCCAACACTTGTATTTCCTAAAGGAGAGCCAAAATATTTTTCTATCTCAAGAGCAAGAGAAATATGCGTCACAAAAAATCTTTTATTAGTTTTACACTCACAAACCTCCACTTTGATTGGCTTTTACTCTTGTTATTGTTTTATTTCTTAAATAAGTTAAAGATCTGATGCTAAATTTAATGATGAACAACTATAGTCACGTGAAAGTACAGACCAGTCATACAACTATTAGTTACTAAAGAGAAATATTATGCGACGAATGCATTCTTTGGTAAAATCCCTCAACTACAGCTCTGTATGCATTGTCACATGCTAGATGGAGTTTTAATTCATAAGTCCTTCTTTGTCTCATAACAGACAGGAAAAAAGCATTTCTTTGATTTATAGGTAGCTAGGTATGCAACTCCATTTTTAACACAAAAAAGATGTTTCTTTTTTTAAAGTATGCTTTTTTGCCATACAGGATCCACAAGCAGGATACAAAGGCAGAAAGAAATGAAAGTATTTTTAAAGTTCATTCATTCATGAAACAGACTAGCATTGCAGTTACTTCCTCTTCCTCCTTTTTCCTTTAAATATATTTATTGAGGATGAAATGAAGCAGACAGAACAAACACTAGAACTCCGTAGTCAGCCATGGCAGAGGCAATTCAAACAACATGCTTAAACCTTATCTTTAGGAGACTGTCTCTGAGATAAAACAATAAAGAAAAGCTTCTGTTTCAGTCAGTGGCCTTTCTGAGGTTGACAATAAGAGCAGTAATTTGCTTCCATAAACTTTGCATTATATAGGTTTATAGAATGATATTCAAGCAATTCAACTTCGTACTCTTCAGCCTATTTGACTGTTATGACTGATGTCTCAAAATACATTTAAACATGACTTCCAGATTTTGTTGTGAAACCCATCTATATCACTACTTAATGCAAGATGAAGACAGTGGTTACTGCTCTGTATACCTATCAGCTCACTGGTTTCCAGTCAGAGGGTGAGATTTTTGGAATGTGTTCTCATGATGAATTTTTAGGGTACTTAAAGCATAGGGCTACAGGCACCAGGATAATTTGTCTCAACAAGGAGTAAAATGCTGTGATATTAATCCACTCTTCCATGTAGACCAAAAGAACATGAAAGACAGTACATGAAGTCTATCCCATTCTTCCGCTCCTTCAGAAAGTCCATGCCGAGGGAACTGCCTTCTAAGCTGTAAAAGTTCAGATTACTCAAAAACTGCTTTTTCTTCAGTGGAGATACCTTTGAAACTCCAAGATGCCTTGTAATTTGATTCTCTATCTAGGCTCTTAATTTCTACTTCCTTTCACTTCTCTCTTGCAGACACAGTGTCCCGGTAGTTCCCCATGTCTTAGTACTATCTCAGAAAGTTGCTAACGAAAAGGTACCACTTAACTGTCTCTTCACAAGCTGATCGTGTAAGTAGTGTTCATCAACCTGCCATTTCTCTTGACCACTGTGTGTAACAACACTTCACACTGATTGAGTTTCACACTTAACAGTTTAATCAAAGTCTAGCATTAGCCAGACTCTGAACCTGTTATAGCAGGATCCTCATGATTGCTTTTTCCCTGGCTTGCTAGACAACCCCAACTACCGAAAATATTCTGACTGCACTTCATTAGATATAGAGGATGTTGGGCATTCAAGTGTACAGATCTGCACAAGAAGCCAAGATACTAATGAAGAATGTTAGATTCTTGTTTCTAGCCAGGCAGAACAGAGACCTGAATACTTAGAGGCTTCCCAAATATGACATTTTTCTGAGTTGGGTACCTCACAGTTTTTCCTCTGAGAGCTGTATATTTGTACAGCATTGGTCCACTTAAGCATGGATCCTGATTGCCAGCCTTCCTTGCCATGTTCCTCTCCAATCTTTGTGATAGAGAAATTGAACTGACTTAGCTTCAAAACTGAACTTCTCTCCTGGTAACCTCCTTTCAGTTACATGTGGAGACAAACAATCTCTCCTCAGCAAATGTTTGGCCATCTGGCTACAATTCTGCCTGAAACTGACTTTCCTAGTTGTGAACTGTTGGACTAAGACTTGCTCTTTTTCTTGAATTTCATAACCCGTTTAAGCAGATCCCAGGTTGTTTACCACAGGACTTCCTGACTTTCTGCCAAGTCTAAATCCCCTATTCACTGAAGGGCAAAGGGCATCAGATGGGTTCTGGAAAAACTGGTCTGCTCAGTGGCACGGTATATGAGTATCCTCAGAAGCCCAAATTTGGATGACTGATTTTTCTGCAATGCTACCAAAAGCATGCTTTAAAAATAAATTTATCTGTCATGGGACAACAGTGGAAACAGGGAAAATAAATTAAATTGACATTTTGAAGATTATGGACTGAAAATTCCAGCCTGAGGCATAAAACCAGGAACATTAACAAGACAGTACTTGCATCAGTTGATGTTCACAGGAGCTAAGTGGCTGTGTGTGTGGTAAAAGTGATTTTATTTGCTCATTTTTTTTTTTTTTGCTCCAAATGAAAAATATTTAACATTCCTTGTTTAAAAGGGATTGGGGAACTACTACAAGTTGAAAAGGTTTTAAGTTTCACAAGACAAAAACATGTAATCTGAACCTCCCCATCCCACTGGATTCCCCATCTCTAAAGTAATTTGAACAAAAGTGGCCTCAGAAGTCCAGCAGTTTATGAAAAGGAAAAAAAAAAAATCATTCCATTCTGAGTAGAAAGCCATGTTGCATGTATGAAATAAATTAGACTAAAAGTGCCAGGACCACAAATTTGAAGGCAAGAGAAAAACTCTTCCTTTCAAGGGGAGCAGAAGGCTGTATTTTAGGCAGAGAAGAAATTCAAAGTTAGTTACTGCAGATTTATCCTCAGCTGAAGTAAACCAAGTACTAAAAATTATGAAAAAAAAAAAAAACAAACAGAAGTAAAGCTGGGGAAAAAAAGAAAAAAAAAGATGAAAAGTACATATACTATGAATATCCTCAGTGTAATAACTAACATTAGTAGTATAAATTTCAGCCTTTTTTATTTGCACATAAAAATGATCTGAGAAAAGTTATATTTCCTATAATCACATTACTCAATAGTAACTTCTTTTTTCCTTTTTTTTTTTCTTCTTTCTAACATTGCAAGTTAGGTCCCAAAACAAGGATTTTAATATTTTATAACAGTGACAACTGAAAAGTAAGGGTCTTAGGAAATATACACTTTCACACTTTTGAATGTAGGACTGTTTATGGTGATAAAATTGCCAGTAGCAGGAAAATAGGTCAGGGGAAATTTGTATATGAGGTTTTGATTTTGCAATAGAAGTTGTATGAATATAGGTGGCAGTCATATAAAATTTCTTAAAGAAGTAATCCAACATGAACCTAAAATATCATGCTTTATTTTTTTCTGCTTAGCACAAACCCACTAGAACAGTACTTTCTATGTGGATGTATAAATACAATGCTGTAAGCAAGTAAAAAAATATTCATGCCTGTCTTAGAAAAATGGCTGGGAAAAAATGCTTCACTTCAAAGAATCAAAATTATTAGATCACATATATTGATGATGAATGAAAATTCAACTGCAGTGATCTGTGCAAGATTGCAAGTGTCCAGCACAATCTGTTATGTGACCATTTGCCATTTATGTTTTATAGGTCAACATGACATAAGAAATATAGAAGATAATTTTATTAAGTAACAGCCTTTCTCCTGTGGAAGCACCTGACTTTGAGGTAAGCTATCAGTCCTTGCAAGACAGATTGTGAGTTTGAGTGGAATAGGAAAATCAGCATGGGATGAGCTAGCCACAAGAGGTCTTAGGTCTCAGTTTAGAAAATATCTACAGCTCAAATACTTGTAACTTAAAACCAGTAGGAGTTCCTTTATTTCTTTGTAGCAATAGAAACAGATGTTGACTCCCTTACTATGTGCTTTCTATGGTCATTTTCTCAGGGTGGGGAAAGTCCAGAGTAATCAGAAATTTCAAAGTGGCAGAGGGTTTGTTTTACCCGAGCAGTCCCAAGTGATCAAATAATTATCTGGGGGGAGGGGAGGGTTTAAAAAAATAAAAAATAAAAAATTAAAAATTAAAAAAATTTGTTAGAATAAGGTAGGAAGAAATGTTGCGAAGAAAAGGAGCGTAAGAATTTAATCAAACAGATACAAATTAGGAGAAAAACTAAGAATCTTAAAGACCTGTTGCTTTGTTTTGATCATACCTCACATTCAGAGCTCACTTTGCATCCAAGCTTCACAATTGTGACTATTTCTAAAGCAGTATTTCGTTCTGTTCCCTGAAATTATCTATGTTCACATGTTCACAAAGCAGGAAGAGACCAAAGTACAAATGAAACTAGGTAAAAAGTTCGAGCCTGCTGCTTTTTCTTGTCATTTTAGAGGGTTACACAATGTTTAGCATATCTTTCTTGAATTATATTGCATCTAGATGTATTGTAAACAATTTTTTTCTAAACATGTGATTGTAAATTCACACAGACTTGGAAAAGTTGTATTGAGTTGAACTGAATTCCATCCATGTTCCTGTTTCTAGTCAGAGGAGAGAAAAAGGCACACCTAAAAAGTGACACAAAGAGTTTAAATAAAGCAGTTAAGAAGATACTTAGAGTCTGCTAAGATAAAACATTGAGTTTGTGATTTTAGGTAGAACCTTGACACTGTGGAAATTGCATAAGACTCGTCAGCGTATGTCACTTTTATAAATTTATTTATAGTATATATTATATATATGCAATATGATTTAATAAAACCACAATTTTGTCTATATATTTTTTAATTTATTTATTTAAAGTGAAATTTCTCCTGTCATCTAAAATTAACAATTTCTCTAAAGCTGCAGAAAGATTCTCAGTGCCACAGCCAAAAAAACACATCCTGTATGTTTCAGAAGATATGATAAATGACTGTTAATAAACTGGAAAACACTGAAATACAAATTAAAAGGCAACTAAAAATGCAGCGTTAACAAACAACAATGAGAACCATAATTGGAGGAAGCAAGTAAGGCACTTGAGAGTATCAACAAGTAAGAAGTAGGAAAAATCTATGTTATTTCTAATCTTATACTAGATGCTGCATGTATCTCTTCCTGGTGTTGGAAGAACACAGTGAAATACAGTGAAACAAAGAGAGCACATTTTTATTTTTTATGAAACTAGAAATTTAGAAAGGCTATAACGGGGAAGAGCCTGATGTCCAAGCCCCAACATCATCCTGAGTATATCATGCAGAAGAAATAAATCATTAAGCTCTCTTCTGTCTTGATATCTATGATGCTGAGTAGCTTCCATTTATGGTAGCTTCCTCTTGCATCATAATGTCTGAAAGACAAAACTGCCAAAGACCAAGACCTTCACTGGTGTACAACACCAGGATAAGGAGGGGAAAAGCAAATTAAAAGGATCTTCAGACATATATTAAGGGATAGATATTAATTATGCTTCTGTAGATACAACTGCAGGAACATACAGAGCCATGCATGCTTGCCAGCCTGCACGACACCTGGAGGAGAGTTAGTACATCTTCATGGCTTTTGGTGTAATGATGAAGTATTTCTCAGCAAGGCCTGACATGCTTTTCAAACTAGAGTTGGCAGGAGCTGGGACTGCAGAGCCTGTTTATTTCCATCTGCTCTGCAAGCATAGGCTCTTTCTTCATAGGCACTTCTTTCTACCTTCTTTTGAAATCAGTAAGACTAAAGCATCCTTGAGTACCTATTGGATTTCAGCATGCAGTCAGAGGCCTCAGCATCTCAAAAGCAACTTAGGGACATAAACCAGGGAAATAGCCGTAGGACCCAAGATTTAAAGAGTTTTTTCCTTTCTATCCAAAGCAGCATTGTTCACTCAACGGTTTTTGGCAACCAATATCCAGCTTTGGCAAGGAGGCTTTATGCTGACAGCTTCAGCTTACATGAACCTCATGTACCTGCCAAAAGGTTTTAGTCAAAGACCTAGATTTGCATTGCTTTAAATATAATATGTAACTCCAGGATTTTACATCTATTTTCTTAGTTTATGTGAATCTGAAAAAAAGAAAAACAAGCTGAAATTATATCAAGTCAAATAAAAAGAGAAACAGTGAGACTCCAGTATTTTCTGAGGTCAGGCTGAGACCCCACAAGACTTCAACTTGTCTTTTCTTCTTACACGTAGATTTGTGAGACACTCATAAAAATCTTTCCTGTACAAACTTTCTCAACCCTTATCAGAAAACTGGATACCATTTCCAGAAAATTTTCAAATCTGCTTCCTATCTTCTCCAGTGAAGTACTGGAGGTGTTTTCTCTCCCAAAGGAGAAGCAGCAAGAGAAGAGAAACAGAGTCTACAGGACCATGGCTAATCCCCAGGGAAAAAAGGGCAGTCCAAAATGCTGTGAGATTTCAGCTAGCAAGAGGTCAAAGCTAAAAAAATCTGACAACCAGAAAAAAGGTAAGCTTATTTCACATTGCTCATTAGCTGTGAGGTATCCTGTTGTGAATAGAAAGACTGACTATACCTTGTAGAACCTTGGGTGAATAGACTGACAGTTGCTATGCACACTGTGCAGGATAGGAAGCTGTGAATGAACACCTTCTTCTTGTTCTGATCAGAAGGTGGAGGACTGGTTAACACGGTCACGATACCAGCCTGAATATGATTATGCTGATGACCGTATCTGCTCCTGAGTGGGCAGAGACAGAAGGCTGGGGTCAAGCCTCTACTACATAGCAATCATAGTGCCAAAATAGAAGCTCACTACAAAGCCTGAAGAAATATACTAATAGGACCCAGGCAGCTGCCTTTTAGAGCCTTCCATTACACTTTGAAAAGCACGTAATGAGGACATATATGGATGATTTAATCATCATGGAGATGATGAAAGTACCTAAGCTAATTAGTTTGAATTACAACTTACATATACTGGTTTTCAAGAAGTACTTTTACAGCTTTGTTCCAGTCTGTGCATCTCTAGTGCTCTGCCCCTTGAATGTCACCTGTAGAATTTATGTTTTGAGATACATGTTTCTAGAGCATGTTTGAGTAAGAGGGAGAGGAAGAGAATAGGTTGATTTTTCACAGAATAATTCTTCTGTCAGGTTTGCAGTAGAAAAAAGGGCATTTCTTGCGGAAAGCTACATCATATTGCCATCATCCTTCCTTAGAGCATCAGGTTTATGATATTATATATTATGTATTTCAGGCAATTTTCCCTTTGCTACAGACTGTGACAAAATGAAAATGTAATCCCCATCCAGGCGTTAGTATCAAAAACGAAAGAGATGTCTAAATTTCATAATTCACAGATTTCAAAGTTCATAATAATGAAGGCGAATTCCTGTTGCTGCAGAAATTGAATGAACTCTTCAGATTTTAAGAAAAGTCTTCAGTTCCATGAGGAACTGTCCAAAAGCTGCAACTTCCTTAAAAATGGTAGAGCTGAATGCCTTAAAGTCTAACACTGAAGCAGAAGTCAGCTGATGCTTATCCATCCCACAAGCAGCTCTCATCACATGCTTATATCCACTTCTTTAAAGGAAGAGAAATGCAAATTAGTTCCTCTAAGCCATGATTCTAATTTCATCTATTACAAGGTAGAATTTCTCTACCTCTATACTGCAGCTCTCTTGTATTTGCTTAGTTACGGTAATAGGGGCCAGAATGGATTTTAATTTTCTTTTTTCAAACTGGGAAGAGAATTTATCTTAATTATTTTATTTTCTGGTATAGGTTAATTTCCGGAAAATGCAAATGTCAGACACAGGCACATTTCTTGTCAGTGCCCTTGCTTTGGTAACATAGACTTCTTCACAATTCACATCTATACCTGCTGTTCATGCTAAGTAAAGACTTGCACCAGCTTCTAGCTGATCAACATTCTTTACCAGAACAAAGTTCACTGACCCATGATGGAAAACTTGAATGGAAGAGTTCACTTGATATGCTGTTAACTGCCTAAATATTAGAAACCTCATTTAAACTCCTCATCAAAACTCCTAATTTTTTTTTGGTCACTGGAAGACAGAGGGCAATTCACACCATCTGAGTCTTTGTTCAAAAATGTTTCTTTCCTTTATTAGGGAAGCCAAGACTAAAACATGCACTGATTTTTTCAAAGCATATGTTAACAAGTAGGTCCCAGTGAAAACATAATTTTCGGTCTGTTACTTTAGGAAGCCGTTGAATAACCCAGTCACTCTAGCTTTTACTTAGTACAGGATTATGTTAATATAATTTGCCTATTGTTTTACTGAACTCCTTCAGTATACGGCTTGGAAAACAGTTCAGGAAGAGAGATCTGTGCCCACCTGAACGCAATAAATGTAAATAACATGCTTCAAACTGAAGTGGAACACTCACATGTTTAACTCCTTCCAGATAAAACCACAGAGACCATGAGGAGGAAAAAATTTAATATACAGTGCAACACAAAGAACCACAGGAATCCTCTAAAGCTACTTCAAATTCTTTCAAGATGAAAAAAAAAAAAAAAAAAAGTTTGAAGAAAATACCTCCTGAAATATTTTTAAAGCTCTTCATATATTTGCTATTGTACACCATACATTCTTACCTAAGTCCAAGAAACCTCTGATACAAGTCCACAAGTATAAACAAGGATATCTTAGACGAATCCAGGCAGAGAATACTGTCTCTTCATTGGAGTGCAATGAGCACAAGCTGCCTGGGAAATAAGATTTCACTTTGGCCCTGTGCAGGTAACAGCTGCAAACTGTATGAGGCAGCCACACAGACTGGAGTAGTTGCTAGAGAAGTGTCTATGTCCATGTTAAAGAATGTCTGAAGTAGTGCTTCTTCTTTGATTTTATTGACAACGCTGTTGTTACAGGGCCTGGTTCTACTCTGGCAAGTACCAGTGAAGAAATATTGCAGCTTAGCTCCAAGAATAGTGTTTGCTTATAAGCTTTTCTTTGCTTTTCACTCTTCTACAAAACTAAAAAGTGTGTTTCACATAAAAATAGAAATGTAGATTGTCAACAGAAGGGAGCTGAAGGTTTCTGGTTGGAGAATATATACAAGGCACTCAGCCCCTTTCAAATGTCGTGGAGCACTGCAATACTTAACAGCAACACAACTAGCATGACATTAAGGTAATATTTTAACACAAGATGATTTTGATCTGACTGGCTGAAGTTATTACTAACATTTCAAACTTCTTCAAACCAACAACATTAATGAAGGGAACAGTCATAATTCTGAACATGACAAAAATAACTCTGCTTGATGGGGAGTGATGTGGGGATGACAGGACACGAGACAGTTATATATATAACTATTCTGTTTTTAACAACAGAAACATTTATAGATGTATGACTTTAGGTGCAATAGCTAAACCACAATTTCCAAGCAAAATTTTAGTGTGGCCATAATAAAATTTGATTTGTTGTTTTATTCACAAAGCAGAAAGATTACTACTGGCTGCTGAAAGATAATGATTTATTACTCTCTGGAAGCCTGTACATAAATTGTATGAATTTCAGTGAAGCTGCCATCATTCACTAGTGCTTTTCTGCATGATTATAATTGCATTGATTACTTGGTTTCTGAAAGAAGTGATCTTTTAAGAAAAACAAAACTACATTTACAAATCTTAATATTGCATGACACCAAAAGCTGTATTCTTATTTTGACAATGATGGTATAAATCCAGAATGATTCCCCTGACTAAAGTACAGCTGCATTAGACTTAATGTGGTGTTTCTGAGCAAGGACATTCATAGTAAAAGCTTTAGACGCAGACAAAAAGTTTATAGACAGAAAAGAACTTAGAGAAGACTTGACTGATCACAGTTTAAAATAAAATAATACTTAAAGAAGGACATATTACACTTGTTACTCTGATTATAGCAAGAATCTATTGGAATTCTGAAAGAGTCTCAGTAATATGGCCTCTTTTACAAGGGAACGTTTTTCCTTTTTCCTTTAGCAATTTAACAAATGCTGCCTCTCAACTACTCCAGCATCTTTACATTTCCTCCTGAAACTACATGATCTCATTGTAAAGAGCTTAGATTTGGCACAAGAAGCATACAGACCTCACGATTCTAGTCCCTGTTCTGTCACTGCTTTTTATTCAATGACTCCTTCGCACATACAAGACATCCTTCCATCCAGAAGAATAAACTAGGACTGGATTAGTGGTTGCACATTTAATCAGTGAACTGGTTGTTGTAAATCCTGTTTTGGTCACTTAAGTTTTGCCAGTCACCAGCAAGTGAACAGATGTTTTAAAAAGCAGATGTGCCAATAATGAGAATCACTTCAGTTAAGTGTATAAAAACTGGCTATAAACTAAATTATTGTTTAGTAGTCTTGGCCAGAATGAAAAAGTAGATTCATCAAGGTCACAGTGCAAATGTTAATAAAAGCAGAAATAAGTTAGTCCCTTGATGATTCAGTTATCTTTTCTCCCATCGGAAGTGTTGATTTTACTGTCACGAGTCAGAGCAAATAAGAGACAAAACCCAAATACCAGGAAAAGAAAAACTAATCTGGGCTCATCATTTACTATTTCACAAAAGGTCTGCTTGATAACTCTTGCATGATCTACTAATACCATTTCTGTGAAAAGATCAAGCAAGAGAAAAGCCTGAAAATCACTGTCTTGTAGGATCTTTGCTTTAAGCACTTATTTTCCTTCCAGACTAGAAGAACTTGCTCAGAATGTATCAAAGAAATTAACATCTTTGTTAAAATCTCCTGGGGTTTTTTGATGCTATATCCAAAACAGAACCTGTTCCACTTTCATGTTGTCCTAATAGGCTCACTGCAAACTTGTAAAATATTCTTGGGTACAAAAGCAAGCAGATCAAGCAGACCAGTCGGGATGTTCCGGACTTACCACAAATGCCTATTTTTTTGGTTCATACGTAAAAAAGCAGATGATTATATCTAACTGCGGCGGGAGAACATGGACAACGCAGCAACGACCAATGTGATCGAACGTTGACAATTTATTAAACGCAAGCATCAGCTTTTATAGAAAAGTTACAAAGTACTGGAACAGTCGTTATCTGATTGGTTAACTTATGAAACGGCCATAGCAACAGGCCCAGGCCTTGCAAGCAAGGCCTGCTCCGTGGTAATCTGATCTGGCGCCGATATCCTGCTCAGTGCCTTTGTGGCAACCTGAATCGGGTGCTCAGTGCCTTTGTGGAACCCTGAATGCAGGTGCTCAGTGCCTGATTGCGGTGCTCAGTGCCTTTGTGGTAAGCCTGCTCAGTGCCTCCCCAAGGCAACGTCCTCTTCATGTCCGCACGTAGGCATCCTGTGTTGACCCCTTCAGTAGCCTGTGAAGCCCTCAGCTCACTACTCGAGTGAGGCTAAGTCAGAGGCTGGATTGCTCACAACAAGAAACTCTGCAACAATTCCCTCTTTTTGTTTTTGAGCAATCCAAACGTGTTGCATAGCTTCAGATAATGACCTTTTAACACAACTAAATATAATTCTACACATAATCAACATGACAATCACAATAACAAAAATTTTTGATTCATACAACACATTCCTTCAAAGTCAGTACAACCATGACCCTGTGCTAGCAGCAAAAATCAATGGCTGCACAACTTTGCAGCAAGGCATGTCAGAAAAGCTAGAACATCAAAGAGCAGAATTCCCAACAAACAAGTTTTAAAGGGATCTGTGGCTGGCTGCATGACAAGGCAAAATGCATCTTTGCCAGTTTCATTTGCCCAAGTGATCCACAGATTTACTTGCAGATTTATTCCATGCACAAAACTTGTTATAACATTAACAAAATTTAACAAGATTAACCCAACAAACTTAGTCGGACTCGTGTATGATCCATTACAGCATCCACAGTGGGTGGCATCTTCCACGGACGAGTCCAAGGGCAGGTACCCAATGAATCCCATTATCTGTAAGTAAACACATATATCCTCTGCCTGCTAATTTAACCTCTGCAGGACCTTTCCATAGTCCAGTATTTAAATCTTTGTACTGAACTAGGATTTTCTCAGTTTTATTATCTGTTACTCCTGACTGCATGGCTAGTCCATGAATGACCACAGGCAGTTCATTCCTATCCCCTGCTAATCGCAAAAAATTCAATACATACAATGCTTTGGCCAGTCTCTCTGCAGGTGGGAGTACCTCTCCCCCTTTTTGTTTTAAAAGAAGAGATTTTAGGGTTTGGTGTGCCCGTTCCACTATAGCTTGTCCAGTAGGGGAACGAGCAATGCCTGTAATATGTTTAATTCCCCATGTTGTGCAAAGCTGTAGAAATCGTCGTGATGTATAAGCAGGACCATTATCTGTTTTAATACTTTGTGGAACTCCAAGCACTGCAAAAGACATATAAAGATGGCGTTGTACGTGTTTAACTGTTTCACCTGTCTGAGCAGTTGCCCACAGTGCCATAGAAAAGGTATCAATACAAACATGAACATATTTAAGTCGACCGAATTCTGGAAAATGGGTAACATCCATTTGCCACAGTTGCAGTGGTTGCAAGCCTCTAGGATTAACTCCAATTCCTAGACCAAATCCAATTTTTTGACAGGATGGACAAGATTTTACAATGCCTTGTGCATCACTTAGAGGAATGGCAAACTGCCGTGCAAGCATTTTTGCAGATTGATGCAAAAAGGAATGTGATTCGCGGGCTTGTGCAAAACTATTAATGGGTGGTCCAGCCCAAGCAGGAGAAACTAATATATCAGCCCTATTATTAACTATGGCTAATCCATAATTTGATTGGTGGCTGCGAAGATGGGTAATAAAATAGGGAAATTCACGATTCTGCAATAAACGCAACAACATTAGTAACAATTGATATAACCAGTTGTTTTTGACTTCTTTTAGAAGTGATCCTTCAATTCTGTGTACAACTCCAACGACATACAATGAATCAGAGACAATGTTAAGTGGTGTATCATTCCAGTTTTCAAAGGCCCAAATAACCACGTCTGCAAGGAGTCATCAATAGTACCATTAATCAAATGTCTCTCCCACTGCTGGTTGTTTTGCCAAACACAAGCAGCTAATTTAGAACGCTTGCCAGTGTCTGTAAAAACAGTAGTACCTGACACAGGCGTTTCTGAATGCTTTGGAAATGTTTCAAACTTCTGATTACTCAACATTGGCAACAGTTTATATGAAGAATAGACATTGCTTATTTCACCTTCAAAGTCTGCTAAAGCACTTTGTAGGGACAGAGAAGTGTGTAACAACCACTCTAAATATTCTTGAACAACAGGGATAACAATTTTTTGAGGATTTTTCCCAGATATTTCCAATGCTCGACTACGTCCTGTCATAATTAACTGAGACAAAATTTCTGGTTTTGTGGTGATGGTTTTCTTTGGTGTAACAGGAGTAAATATCCATTCTAATATTCTAAGGCTACAGGCAACACTACTATCCCATTGCATAATAAGTGCAAAAGGATATGTGCGCTGATAGTCAATATTAATAATCATTAGAATTATGGGAAGTGATAACACAATTCGCTGAGCAAGATTATGACAAATTGTCTCACTGATAATGTCAAGCGCCTTTTGTTGTTCAGGGCCTAAAGACTGGGACTCATCAGCTTTTGTAGAGGTTCCTAACAATTGTATCAAAGGTTTCAAATCATCATTAGTAATGCCAGAAATATTTCTGACCCATTGAATATCCCCGACCAGTTTTTGCACATCATTAAGTGTTCTAACTGTGGAGGTAATTTTTATCTTCTGAGGTTGACTTGCACTGTGGGTAATAACCCAACCCAGATATTTCCATGGTGTAGAATCCTGAATTTTTTCAGGGGCAATTCTCAGACCTCTTGATTCTAAGTCAGATTTTAAGATGGTCAAAATCTTATGCTTTTCTAGTGTTTTTCCACAAATTAACATATCATTCATATAATGACAAATAATCAACTGTGGAAACTTTTGCCGAAAAGGTTTCAAGGCCCAAGCAACAAACTGTTGACATATCGTTGGTGAGTTTTTCATGCCTTGTGGCAACACAACCCAATGATATTGTTTTGCCGGTTCAGACTTATTGATTGAGGGAACAGAAAAGGCAAACTTTTCCATATCCTCTGGATGCAATGCAATTGTAAATAAACAGTCCTTTAAATCAATAATTAGAATTTCCCAGTTTTCAGGCAACATGACAGGTGAGGGCAGACCAGGTTGCAAAGTTCCCATACCTTCCTCTTTATCTTGGTACGTGTGCTCGTGTTCGTCGGTGCGGGCGCGCAGCGGCAGCCACAGGAGGAGCAGCAGGAGCAGTGCGGGGGCTGCGCACAGCTGCAGCCCGGGCGCCGCCATCTCGGCCCTTGGGGTCCGCGCACACGCAGCAAGCTCCCCCCCGGAGCCAGCCCGCGCAGCCAACACCTTGAGGAGCCGCGCCGCCCTGCGCCTGTGCGCCTGGCCGGCTCCTCCGCCCGCTCCTCCGGTGCCCCCCCCTCCGGGGGAGGGTGGAAGCGCCCCGACCGCCGAGCTGGCGGCCCCCGGCGGCCCCGCGCGCGGCGAGCGGCGGCGGGGGGCAGGTGCCGGGGGCAGCCGCCGCCGCGGGGCCGCGCTTCGCCCGCGCCGGCCTTAACCGGGCCGGGGCCGCCGCCGGCTCTGGCCGGTCCTGTCGGCCCCTGCGTCGGGACTTACCCGCGCCCCGCCGCCTGTTTCCATAGACAAAGTACAACCTGGACCAGATCCCTCTCTTGGCCCAAAAGTATTCAGCTTCTCAATTACCTCCTGTAACAAAACTTTCGTCTGATCGTCCTCCTTGTGCTCTCTGGGGGTTTTTCCCCCCGTGGTGGTTGCAACAGAAGTTTTAAGGGAGGATTCAGACGATGAAAGGGAAAAACAAACAGGTTCCCTTGGCTGGCAGCAATCTGCGTCCTGTGGGCTAGCCAGTTCTTTTTCAGAGTTACTACTGATAGCTCCGATAGCATCTTTACTCCTCTTTTCATTCTTTCCTTTGTCTTGCGGTGGGTTGTGAAAGGCACTCTTTGCAGTTTTAGTTAATTTCCGAGGCCCCGGGGCAGCAAGACGGTGCTCAAAGGGATTCGCGGCAGCAACGGCAAGCAGCACTAAAGGCTCATTTTCCCGCTGGCATACAGGAGGTGAAAGAGCACTTGCGGCAGATGCTACTGCAGCTCGCTCTGATTTCATTGTCCGTAAAGTCTCACGAATAAGCTTCCATAATGTGGAACATTTCTGTGCTTCCTCTCCAGCCTCGCCGCCATCGCTAACAGTGTCCCATAGCTGCACCCCTATGGCCTCCCAAGTACAGAGTTCAAGAGCAGTGCCCACACCATCTAATAATCCTTCATCTTTACTCCACTGTAACAACACCCTCAGGGTGTCCTCTTCATATTTAATCCCTCTCTTAGAAAGGATATGTTTGAGGAGCTTAACTACTGCCTCTTCTTCCTTTGAGAGTGTAGACCCCATCTCCTCTCCGACCGCTCACCTGATCAGGGTGAGATTCCGTCACAGCGCGCTTCCAGCCTCTTTCAGCTCAGCAAGACTCCACTTCTTGCAGGGGCAGCAAGGAATTCACTTCTTACTGCTTCTTCTTCTTGCCGGGGCAGCAAGGATATCCGGCCGGCTTTCCCGCTCCCCTCCTATTCCAGCCGTCTTCAAAGCTCCGGAAAGCGACGACAAGAGGGTCCCTGTTCGGGCGCCACTTGCGGCGGGAGAACATGGACAACGCAGCAACGACCAATGTGATCGAACGTTGACAATTTATTAAACGCAAGCATCAGCTTTTATAGAAAAGTTACAAAGTACTGGAACAGTCGTTATCTGATTGGTTAACTTGTGAAACGTCCATAGCAACAGGCCCAGGCCTTGCAAGCAAGGCCTGCTCCGTGGTAATCTGATCTGGCGCCGACATCCTGCTCAGTGCCTTTGTGGCAACCTGAATCGGGTGCTCAGTGCCTTTGTGGCAACCTGAATGCAGGTGCTCAGTGCCTGATTGCGGTGCTCAGTGCCTTTGTGGTAAGCCTGCTCAGTGCCTCCCCAAGGCAACGTCCTCTTCATGTCCGCACGTAGGCATCCTGTGTTGACCCCTTCAGTAGCCTGTGAAGCCCTCAGCTCACTACTCGAGTGAGGCTAAGTCAGAGGCTGGATTGCTCACAACAAGAAACTCTGCAACATCTAACAACAGGCACTAAGAGTAACCTAGATCCAGAACTTGTGTGTGCCCATAAAAACCTGCCATTGTAGTCCCATCAAGCTGACAGAAAAATAAAAGGCAATAACATCTGTTTGGCAATAGATGATTGCAGACTACATAGCCTCTCACAGAGGCAGAAGTTTGGACAAAAGCAGTAGGAGTGTTATAGACATACTTTATGCAGCAAAAACATTAAACATGTCCTAGTCTGATTACTTCTGAGTACTCCTACTCCTTGTAGTCTTCAGAATTGTCTGTTAAAAAAGCAAATTAGTCATAGATTTTTATTTAGATAGTATTGTTCAATCCTCATAGTGCAGAGCAGATGGTTTGGGAAGTACCTATTCATAGCAAAGATAATTATTTAGATTAATGGTTCCTCTCATTTCTTGCTGTGAGGTTTTGAGATTATGAATGTATTGAAAACATATTTTTGGCCAACAATTTATAGCACTTTTTGGAATTCCACCACACTTGTGGGTGCTACTTTTTTACAACAGTGATTGCATGAGAAAAAGAGGTACATGCTTGATTTCCATTCAGACTACTGCCTCTGTACCATTTTCAGCGCAACACCAAGGAAACAAATCCAGCCACAGCTTTCTGTCAGGAGTCTATCAGTCAGCCTGTCTCTCAGGATTCAGCTACTGACATTATAATTTGTTCTGACGATCCTGTTTGATCATCTGGTCATGTAATGGGTGAGTACCTTAGGGGCCTTACTCAGATAAAGAACTGGCTGTGGGAGGGACCTTCTGTGGGTCAAGAATGCCTCACACAGCAGACGAAAAGCTACAACGAAACTTTTCATTAGCCGCTTGAAGTTTCTATGTGTTTATATTATCTTGGGAAAAGTAGAAGGTATTATTGCCTGGTATGTAGCACAGTGCACCACTCAGAAATGAAAGGAAAATTCAAATAAAGTCAGGGGTCATATTGCTGCAGTTCTATCTAAACCATAGTGTTTTCATGGTGCAAGCCCACAAAGAATAAACTCCAACAGTCTTCTCAAATGGAACAACCTAGAGCACCGTCTTTCAGAGGAGCATCTGAACAGGCATATGTGTCACAAAAAAGCATCGTTTTATATGTTTCACTTTGGCTTGGTTGTCAAAAAAAAATTCCTCAAAATTAAGACTAGGGGTTAGGTTGTTGGTTTTTGTTTGGTTTTTTTTTTTTTCAGTAAATACACTTGGAAAAAAACAAACGAACAAAAAACTAGTTAGGTTGAAAGTCATACCAATGTGCTTAGAGCTCTTAAAACTGAGTTAAATTATGCAAACTGGTATTTACAAATACCTCATGCTTACAAAAAAAAAAAAAAAAAAAAAAAAAAAAAAAAAACACAAAGCTATAGTTCTTTTTTAGTGCAAAATCATTCAAGACTGAAATCTGCCAAATGTGCTTCTGTGTTAATTTAGCAGTTAGTGTTTGTTTACATACTAGCCATCAAGAAAGAAAGATTCCTGAGCACTAATGCACTCCAACATTGTTTTTTGAATTGTTTTCTTAACATTTCCATGTTCTTAATGATGACTGCAATGTAGGGTGATGAGTTCAATGGTCAAACATAGTTGCAAAAATTTGCAGAGACTATCTCTTATTCACCTCACAAAAGGAGGACCTCCATACCTACTATTCATTTCTACACATGTTCTGCCGGCACCATGTTTGACAACCAGTTTTCTAAGATACAAGTTTTGTAAACTGTGTAACTGCTCTATTGAAAACCACATAAACCAGTAATTTTAGTTGAAAAAGTGAGCCAGATTCTATCAACTCTCCTTTGGACAGCAAGCTTTCAAATTTAGCGAAGAGCTAATTAGAGCACTACCTTACCTAATATTGGAAAAGAATTCTAAATAAAAGATAATAATTAAAGAGACGTTTTATTGCACAGATTTAACAATGAAGTGCATACAAACCTGTAATTCTAACAACGTAGGAGATAATGAAATTCATTCACAGGAAAAGATGAAAGAGCACATAAAAAGAGCCCATTCTTCTATCTATTCCCTCATAGGAAACAGAAAAGAATGAGAAGCTTACTCTATTGAGTGAGAGAAGGTTGTTAGAGGGCAAACAGCTTCCTGGAATTTCACCAGAGACAACGAATCAGAAAAGGAGCTGCTAGGAGCTTTCTGTAGCAATAGTGAGCATATAAGAAAAAGATCTATGAAGACAAAGATAAGCTTCAACCAGATATTTCACTCCAAACTTTCTCACCAAAAGTTTTGCGCCATGAGCAATGTGGATATTGAAGAAAACATGCTTTCATTAAAAAAAGAAAAAAGTTTTCATTCCTAAATGTTTTTCACATGAGAGCTTGCAGAATAATTCTCAAAGAGGATTTGCACTCATGCAAGTGGAATTTCTCTTTCTTCTTCAGTCAACCAATCATCATAACATATAAAGTAGCAATGGGTAATTTTATTTCCTACACCTTTAATCATTTTAGTGGGCCAAGACAGGTCCAAATAAGCACTTTTCAACTTCTTACTGATAGATTACAAGTAGAATCCATCACTTCCTTATGAGCTCCTTTTCATAGGTGGTTAGTGACAACCAGCATGGCTTCACTAAGGGGAAATCCTGCCTGACCAATTTGGTGGCCTTCTATGATCGGGCTATGGAGCTGATGGACAGAAGCAGAGCAGCTGATGTCATCTACCAGGACTTGTGCAAAGCGTTCAACACCGTCCTGCATGACATCCTTCTCTCTAAATTGGAGAGACATCAATTTGATAGGTGGACCACTCAGTGGGTAAAGAACTGGCTGGATGGCCGCACGCAAAGAGTTGTGGTCAATAGCTCAATGTCCAGCTGGAGACCAGGAAAGAGTGGTGTCCCTCAGGGATCAGTGCTCATCGGTGACGTGGTGAGATTGAGTGTGCCCTCAGCAAGTTTGCCGATGACACCAAGCTGGGTGTTTCAGTTGATATGCTGGAGGGAAGGAATGCCATCCAGAGGGACATTTGACATGCTTGTAAGGTGGGCTGATGCCAACCTGATGAAGTTTAACCATGACAAGTGCAAGGTCTTACGCCTGGGTGGGAGCAATGCCAGGCACAGCTACAGGTTGGGCAGAGAAGAGATTCAGAGCAGCTCTGTGGAGAAGGACTTGGGGGTGTTGGTCGATGAAAAAATGAAAATGAGCCGGCAGTGTGTGCTTGCCACCCAGAAAGCCAACCGTATCCTGGGCTGCATCAAAAGGAGCATGACCAGCAGGTCAAAGGTGATCCTGCCCCTCTACTCTGCTCTCGTGATACCTCACTTGGAGTATTGTGTGCAGTTCTGGTGTCCTCAACATAAAAAAGACATGGAACTGTTGGAACAAGTGCAAAAGAAGTCCACGAGGACAGTTAGGGGACTGGAGCACCTCCTGTATGAAGATAGGATGAGAAAGTTGTGGCTGTTCAGCCTGGAGAAGAGAAGGCTGCTTGAAGACCTCATAGCAGCCTTCCAGTATCTGAAGGGGGCCTGTAGGGATGCTGGGAAGAGACTCTTCATTAGGGACTGTAGCGAGAAGACAAGGGGTAATGGGTTCAAACTTAAACAGGGGAAGTTTAGATTGGATATGAGGAAGAAATTCTTTACTGTGATGGTGGTGAGGCACTGGAATGGGTTGCCCAGGAAAGTTGTGAATGCTCCATCCCTGGAGGTGTTCAAGGCCAGGCTGGACAGAGCCTTGGGTGAGATGGTTTAGTGGGAGGTGTCCCTGCCCATGGCAGGGGGGTTGGAACTTGATGATCTTAAGATCCTTTCCAACCCTAACTATTCTATGATTCTATGACTCTATATTTTAATTCTGTGCTAAATCTACTGGTACCTGTTTTTATGTTAGCTGAATGATTCATTTAATGACTGTAGCTCAATTTTCTTTCAAGACATCCCTCTCTGACACTGCTCCAAGATAAAATGTATCTCAGAGGCTGAAACATACTGTAGCAAATCTTTCAAAAATTATTCAATCAGCCACCCAGAACTTCTCATGCACTCAAAATACATTTACCAATTCTTTCATTTGTCTATGGCAATTCACTCCTCCCTTCCATTTCCATATAAGCAATATGGCCCACTTCCAGATGTATTACCCAAGCATTTTGCAGTGCCCGGAGATATATTGCCATTTCTTGTTTAGAACTGGAGCATTAACATACCAGGCTTCCATCAACTGCTTCACGAAATGAGACAAAGATATCCATTCACATTGCTGAGAAAACTTACACACGTGTCTACCTTCACATACTGTAATCCTTTTGCTTACAAAATACAGCCTTTGATTTTTCTAGTGCTCTCATACATCAAATCAAGCATGTGTTTAGAATCTTACAGGGTCAGAGTTTAAAAGATGAGTTTGGGCAGATTCCAAATACTATGACCTCCAGCTGTAATAGGGGTGGCAGCACAGATGTGCGTCCACTCTGCAGCTGCCCCAGTTCTTGATTCAGTGTTATAAAACTCACGTCTGTAAAATGTAAGTTTAAGTTAAAAGAAAAATATAGTGAGAATTATCCTAGATTCATTGAATGCAATATTTAGACTTGACATAAAATTGCTTTGCTCAGAAAAATATGAATTTTTATGATTGTGTGAAACAGCCAACCATATATTTTGCCATATATATGTAAATATATAAATAGCAATATTAAATATTTTTAGCATTCTGTGTGCAGAAAGGTAACATAGATAAATGATTGAAAGCAATTAAAAAATATCTGCATATTTCTAGCTTTTAAGGCATCCCATTTCCTTGGGTCATTTCAAGACTGTAGTGAATCAGTTGCTGCTCTTTTTCAATTAGGTCATTTTAATTTCAAACACTTTTAATATCCCTCTGTTGTGGGAATTCAGCACCTCTAGTAAAATTAGAATAGAATATTATCTGAAGATTTTTTGCTTTAATCTTTGAATATTTTGCTACATGTGCACACACACACAAATGAAGCTGTTTACCTGGTTGTGTATTTGTGTACTACAACATACAAAAGCTCTCACTTAATTGTCACATAAATCCAGTAGTTGGTACTTCAGTGCTATGATAAATCACATTGTCATTTCAAAGCTATTCAGACAGTTTGTGATCAAAAGTCCAGAAGAAATTGATTCTGCAAGAAATCTGCTATTTCTGTGGTTCAGAGGGACCATTTCTACAGGAAGAAGGAAGAAGTGAATAAAAAATAAGAATCTGAAACTGAGGGCTAGCAGAACAAGAAAAAGATGAGCCAAATTCTTTGACTGAATTTATGGCAATATAAGCTCTTCAAAACATAGTTATCCTTGTGCACTTTTCTTAAAGGCCCTATGGAAGAATACACACAGTTCACTATTTTGCTTTGTGAATAAAGGTATGTGGTAGCTATTATATAAGGAATAGATCCAGAAGGTCCTTAAATGTAGCTGCAATAGAGGAAAATAGATTATAATTAGGAAGAGAGGTAGCCCATTGTGCTTTCCCCAGCCTATTTTTGTAGAGGCCTCCTAATTAGAAAAAAAAAATATGGCTACAAAAACTTTGATGAGAATTCCTTATTTATCAGGGTTTGGGTCCCAGATTAGACAAATCTCTGGGCCAGATGCCCAGCTGCTACAAAACTATAGAATTACTCTGATTTAAATCAGTCAATGAGATGGCCAATTATTTTGAACGCGCAGTTCAATTACTTTTACCCAGAGCTTTTTCTTCCTTCCTTCCTTCTTTCCTTCTTTCCTTCTTTCCTTCTTTCCTTCTTTCCTTCTTTCCTTCTTTCCTTCTTTCCTTCCTTCCTTCCTTCCTTCCTTCCTTCCTTCCTTCCTTCTTTCCTTCTTTCCTTCTTTCTTTCTTAAGAAGGGCTTTTTGGAAAACAAACTGTGTGCAAGTATTAGGGTGAAATATGGCTCAAAAGCACTAAAGTATATATAACTTATAACAAAGTAGTGTTATAAACTCCCCAGCCAGATGCAAAAGCTCAACTCTGTTATGCAGTTCATAGTTTATACTCAGGACAATGGTGTTAGGTTACTCTCATATATGGAGATATTTATGTTATCACAAGTCAGAGATGGAAAATATTATTTAGTCATCTAGCCCTGTCAACCAAGATGCTTTCTAGTTCTCTGTCAGTCCGTCTTTCAGCATTTGAAGCAAAGGTTTCATTCGTGTCTTTTTATTTAGAGTCTCACTTTAGTGGGATAATATGCATGGTATATTTTGATTGGCATATTATATTTCTACTTCAATCATCAGAACAGCTTTAGGAGTTCAGTTTGAAGTTGAAGCTTGATACTTTGACACTGTCTGGGAAATCACAGCAAAGTAATCAAAGACAACCTACAAAACAGTTCCATCCAAGTGGAGGTCGTACCCCCCTACTACAGAAGTTTTACTCTCTACTGGTAAAACTATTAATTTTGACTGTCTGCAAAGACTCTAAAGAGAAAAAGATTGCTTCACCCTGGGACTTCCTATCTAGAAGTGTATGGAAAGGTAACAGAAAAAAATCTGTAACCAAAAACTTTAGGTTTAGGCTAAAAGCAAAAAAAGACAGAGCCACCTCAGGTCTAAAACTGAGTCAAGATTTTCTAGAGACAAGATAGTAAACATGATAAAGAGATTGTTCAGGAAGGCTGTGGTACTAGTTCTGCAATTTGCATAATGACATTATAAGGTCTGTCTGCTGCAACACACTTGTCATGAAGTGGTTTTAAAGGAGAAGCTTTCAAAGCTAAGCCACCATAGGAAAGTTGCTTAATCACTTCTTCGAATCAAAAGGAATTGAAATATCTGAGACTTAGGAACTGGAAGTGCAGCACAACATGGAGAGATATTCAAGATCTGGAAAGTCTGGTCCATGGAAAATTCACGTATGCTATCAGACATGGGAAATCCTCAAGCTCTAGATCTGTGTACTTTGCAGCTTCACACCATTAGAAGTGACTGGCTTCCTCTATTCCTTACAGGAACATAGCCCTGCCAGTTGGACTGAAACAAGAGTCTGCAAATTTTCTCAATGTCACCAACCTACACTGGACCCCAGGGCATATTACAGAGTGCCCAAATATTGCAAGCAAACACAGAGTCCAGTTCACTTTTTCAACAGCTTGACAATGCAACATTTTTGGGCTATTTTTGAGCTCTCGTTTCCCTAAAATAACTAACCTTTAGAATTGAAACTGTGGGCAGCAATTTCATGGCAACTGAAAGGGAAACTTAAACTTTCCCCACATACACAAGCGTGGTGAGAAATACCACCCTTAGAGCGCACTGAAGCAAAGATTGGTGGCTTACCTTAAGCAGTAGCAAGAGTCAGGCATCAGATTACCCACAAATGCTTCACAGATTCAGCAGAGACTTTTAGGGGGTTATCTCTTACTAGAACTTTGTGTGTGTGTGTGTGTCACGACACTTGATAAAGTGCACAGAAATGTCTCTTAAAGACATAAGTCGAAGTTCTGCTAATGGCAGCATTAAGTTTAATGTCCCACCTGGAAAACAGAGAAAATCCTAGCACAATTAAAATGATGGAAAGGCTAAACAGTTGTTAATACTCCCACAGCCCCTCAAATTTACTTGAAGTGGTACTACATATATTCTGTCTATTGTTCTAGTCCCCCATGAAATGAAAGTCAAAGGTAAAATTCACACTGGTATCAGAAGATGGGGTGTGGGGTGAGTGGAATCCAAACAATTAAGCAACAGTGGAGACCTAAAAGCTTGAATGCAATGTGCCCAATTTTTTTTTTTCTTCAAATCTGCAGGAATTTAAATTCAAGTGTGTTTTTAATTGGTGTCATGGAAAACTTTTTATTTGACATAGCTGTGAAGATAATGTTGACTCCAATAACTCCTTCTAACAGCATCTGCAAGGAACAAACCAAAACAGAAGTTAACTGAGTTCTCCTGACATCAGCATTTAGTGCATTACAGCCAATTGACCTGAAGAGCAAGGAGTGTAACACTGCTGTTTGTCAAGCAAAGGTTTGGAGATATTTTGAAGGCTGTCTTCAAAATTTCTTTTTATGTTGTATTTATATCCTTTTATATATGATGCTTCTTATTAAAATAGAAAAAGACAATAAGGATAAAATATATGATTTTCTATTATCATATGAAAAGTCTTAGTTTTGCCTAATCCTTAGCCTGTTTGTAGAATTACATCTTGCTGGAGTTTTTGTTATAATCTTCGATTTTTTCCTCTTTTTTTTTCTCTTTTTATATTTCTAGTTTTGGAGGGGAAAAGCAAATGCTGAGATTCTCATGAAATACCCAACTGTGAATTCACAGCATAGTTTTGTAGACTAAAGGGATCAAATTAAGATCAGATGTGGAAAGCAGCAACTCCATATAAGTGAATGGTGATGCAGCCTGCTACACCTGGTTTGCATTTTGTTGCACTCTACAAATTCAGATACATTACCAAAAGCATTTCTCCCTGACACCCTTGAAAAAGACTGAAATTTGCTTAAGAAAAACTACTTTTTTGAAAACATGCCCACTTTGTTTTATTACAAAACTAGAAGGAAGCAGGACTCACGGTGGCATACTAAAATTAATTTAATGACAAAAAAGGAGGGAGAGATCTGAGCCATCATTAACTGTGATTTTAAATAATTAAGATATTCAAATAAATATTAATGTCTAGTATTATTATTTGTTTCAGCAATACCTGTGAGCTCTAGCCCTGGACCACTTCTGACAAATGCAACGCTAGCAGAAAGAAAAAAATTAAAAAAGAATAGTTCCAGCTCCCAGAGCTGGAAAAGACTTTAAAAATTCTTCTAAATTTTTTTGAAAAGAAAACAAAGAAGAAAAAGGAAGAAATCTGTGTGACTTAGTTCAGTAACCTACTAAACTATTGCATGTCTGTTTTCCTGCTTTCGTGACTTTATAATGGTTTGCATGAATTTCCCAAATTGGACCTTATTACTTGCTGTTAATAGCAATTTCCTGTATGTATGTTTTATATGCCAAGCTTTTTTGACACTACAAAATAGTGTGCCTGCAAAACACAGACTTGAACAAAGCTCAATAAAAATGCTTGAAAGTGCTGATGAATTAGAATACCTGCTGATCAGCAGAAAATATGTTTATTTGCTACATCATCAATTCTGACTCTCTACAGCCAAATCAGATTACTTTTAACCATTTTAAATAAAAGATAGATATTTAGCTAGGAAGAAAATATTTCTCCTTGAATACCAAAACAGAAACAATGTTGCATTTTGCCAGGATATACATTTCCAATTCAAATTTGGAATGTAAGGTGTCAGGACACAATGGCATTTATTTCAAATTAGCAAACAACGAATCCAATTCTATTCTCTTTTTAACAAAACAAACTGCCCACTTGTTAGTAGAGATCATCCCGGTATAAGTGCTTTGTGTGCTTTTATCCTACTTCACATTTGTGAAATTAAACAGGCAACCAGAAACACTGGCTGTATGGCTATTGCAAACTGGTGATGAAATCTGAGCACAAGTTTCTCTAGTTGGCAGGGTTGTAATTATTGTTTACCAAGGTCTGCCCTGTGAATGGGAATTACTTTTCAAAAAATCTTTTAATCCAAGCTTCAAAGTTATCATGGGGTCAGGTAGAAGATAAACATAGCTCAATTTAAGAGAATAGTTAGGAAGTAACATGTCATGTATTATTAGAAGCAGGTGTGATATCTCTTGAAAGCTCAGGATTTTTTTTCTGGGTGCTAGGCGTCAGCATGCTGACATGTCTAGTTTGTAGCGATGAAAGTGCTTCTTCATCTCAGCTCACCAACTTTCAGGCTGTTATGGAATCCTGCCAAAGTTTAGCACACACTGACAGATTCAATCTATCTCAGAACTAACCTCATTTTAGCCTTGCTGCTGTCTGCACCACTAAATTGATGAAATGAAAAGGAGGAAGTCTTCTATAGATTTGCAAACAGAGGAAGATGTCATTTATCACCTCTGTTGCTGATTTTTCCACCCTATTCTTACATATCTGTGTAAAAAATTTTCAAGTGCACTTCACATTAAAAAAAAGAAAGTACTGCTGAAACTGTATTCTGCATTTTACTTAAATTTAGACTGGAAAAATATTTAAAAAATCATAATAATTTTCTTTGCATTTATAGAAAACAGCAAATATTCCAGATACTAGGGAAAACTCGGGAGAAAAATGTAACTAGAATCCTTTCCCACCTCTTTGACTAAAATGTTACAAACTACTGATGGTACAGCCCCATAGCAAACTGCATCCCTTACCAACTTGTATGCAACATGATGCTTAAGATGATGTTTAGAAAACAAAAATGTTCCTTCTGCAATCACTTTCAGATATTCATGTCTACATGTCTTGCACTACAAGGTCTATTCTCCCCTTTGGTTTGCATCAAGAGGCAAAACCAGATCTCACAAACACTTGAATTATGTAGCTATAATGTAAATCTGAAACTGCTTTTAGATTTTCAAATATTTAGAGAAAAATATTTAGAGGAAAATATTCCCTCCACTGGAAGCAAGAGATAACATCCTTGACAGGCTTGAGAGGTGGGCCCATGAAAACCTCTTGAATTTAGCAAGACTAAGTGCAAGGTCCTGCACCTCGGTCGGGGCAATCCGAAACACAAATAGAGGCTGGGCAGAGACTGGACTGAGAGCAGCCCTGAGGAGAAGGACTTGGGGGGTGTTGGTCTATGGGAAGCTCAACATGACCTGGTAGCAAGCACTTGCAGCCCAGAAAGCCAACTGCATACTGAGCTGCATCAAATGCAGCGTAACCAGCAGAACAAGGGAGGGAATTCTGCCTCTTTACTCAGCTCTTGTAAGACTCCATCTGGAGAACTACATTCAGCTCTGGGGCCTCCAAATAAAAAGAGCATAAAACTGTCGGAATGAATCCAGACAAGAGCCATGAACACAGGCTGAGAAAGCTGGGCTTGTTCAGGCTGGAGAAAAGAAAGCTTCAGAGAGACATTATAGCAGCCTTCCAGTACCTTGAGGAGACCTAGACAAAAGCTGGAGACAGACTTTTTACAAGGGCATGTAGTGACCAGACAAGGGGAAATGGCTCTAAGCTGAAATAGGGTAAATTTAGATTAGATATTAGGAAGAAGTTCTTTACTGTTGAGGGTGGTGAGGCACTGGAACATGTTGCCCAGAGAAGCTGTGGCTGTACCATCCCTGGCAGTGTTCATGGCCAGGTTGATTTGGGCTTTGAGCAACCTGGTCTAGCAGGTGTCCCTGCCCATGGGAGGAGGGTTGGAACTAGATGATTTTTAAAGTCACTTCCAATCCAAACCATTATATGATTCAATGAGTCTATGAAAAATAAGGAAGTTTGAGAAAAAAGCATAGAATGCAACCGACTAGTCCATTCATCTCCTACAACATATATCAACAAGTCTTAAATTGTGCCAGAGAAACAATTTCTGTTTATATAAAAAAGATATCCATTCACTGAAGAAAAAAATCAAAGACCAAGATTGACTCTTATTTGCAGATACCTCTTCATCCTAATAGTATTGTAACTCACCTTAATATTGGATGTGTTTAGGTAGCGGATATTCTGTAAATAACCTTGTAAGCACTGCAAGAAAAAAAGGAAGCGCTCATGTTATTCAAACGTGAGTGGCGTGATGATTTTTTTAGCAAGAGAAAATACACAGTAGATTGTAATGATCAAATATATAGGTTGTGAAGAAACAATAATGATAATTTCAAATATATTTGATTGTGTCTTTAAGCTTCATGCTTTTTTCTTTAATAGTTGAACTGGCAAAAGGAAGAAAAATTAAATGAAAAATGCTTAAGTTAATTAACCATTGTGTATCTACCTGTATCTTACGCAGAGTGCTCCTTGCAGCAAAGAAATTGGACGAAATAAACAAAACCAATATCCCTTTAATAAATTAATTCAAATTATATTGCTTTTTTTAATTCTGGCTTTTTTTTTCCTCTGCTGTTGTGAGAAATGTGTCAGAAGAATGGATGTTCACAGTTAAAGAGAAGTACGTAAAAGACAAGCCTCAATGACAACAATAATATTCTTACACTGTCCAATATGTTCCTTGTACAGCCCTGAAGAGAGTAGTAGGTGCAGGGAAGAGAAGCTAATGCCTGCTTTGCTGAAGAGCATAGCCAAACTGGACATTTGAATCCTCTGGATGTTACCTTGTTCACAAGACGGGGGTGGAACTAGATGACCTTAAGTTCCTTTCCAACTCTAACTATTCCATGATTCTATGGTAAAGGTGTGTGTAAAATATCATTAAACTCAGATGTACATAGAAGCTTCCATAGAAGTTGAGATTAGTTCAGAATCTTTTTAACACAATGGGATGAAAAGCGTTAAATTACTACAGCATTCAGCTGAAGTGGTGTGCTCCAGAAAAAAAAAAAATTAGAGAAAGCTATAGAATGACATATTTAGATTCACTGAAATCAATGAAACTGATCGAGATACATTTGAGAAGTGTAAGGATACTCCAATATGGTCCACAAATATTTATTTTCGATTCCATTAACATGTGTTAGCAAAGTTTACTTTAAAAAAAATAATGACTAATCACAGGGAAAAGGTATTAAATTAACATATTCAAGCAATCTGCAAGACAAAGTGTAATTTCCTTAAAGCTTATTAGACCAATATTTTATTAGTACTGCTATTGCTCCACCCTTGCAATGACTCAGCTATAAAATGTAAAGAAAAAAATGTGCTCCAAATTTTCTGGACAATAAAATAATTCCAAATCGCCAGTTACCGAAATCACAGAATGTTTTCCAGATCTACATTTTTGCATAGCTCTGCGATGTTTAGGCAATAGTTTTTCACTGAGCTACTTTTCTTGCAACTGTGAACTTCAGGTAGACCTACCACAATCAATAGCATGGAAGAAGTAGAACAAGATATTGAGTATGTGAGAAGTGGATAAAGACAAAATTATGTAAAATATATATATATATATATATAAATACGTGAAGGTGGTAGGGAACTGCAAAAGCCAATTAAATAGAAAAATACTGGTCAGTGTTCAAATGTCTGGATGCTAAGGTTGTCAGGCGGTGCAAACTGGTAAATTGAACAGCCAGCATTTTGGGAAGGGTTCAATGTTATGCTTTGCCTGTTAACTGAAGGTACTGGAAGAGCTGATATGCACATCTGTACTAGATACATACTATGGCTGAATTGCTGGGAATATGGAGGGCTTTGTTTCCAACAGATCAAGAGATACAAAGATGCCTAGACCTACATCCCTGGCGGGGTTCAAGGTGGGGCTGGACATAGCCTTGGATGGCATGGTTTAGTGGGAGATGTCCCTGCCCATGGCAGGGGGATTGGAACTAGATGATCTTAAGGTCGTTTCCAACCCTAAATATTCTATGATTCTATGATTCTATATGTCAGCAGGTGAGAAAAGAAAAAAGGAGTGAGCATAGGTTACTCTTCTTGACTGAGCTCTGCTACAGAAAAGAGTAAGATGAAAAGGAGAGACTAACTGATTGACTGCTTGACAAGCACCTCGGTGTCCCTGTCTTAAAGTCGTGCATAATCTGGGGTGCACAGAGTAACGAAGCCAACCTTCATCGTCATCCATTAATACATTTTGGATCAGCACTTGAATTCTTTAACCTCTAATAGGCTTTATACACCAATTACATCATTTTGAGAGAGTAGATTTACATATTCTGATGATAGAGATTAACAGTAATTTTTCACTGTGTATTGTATGCCTAATTTCCCAGTCTAATTCATGGCAGAGTAAGGGTTGAGCACTCAGGCACAGGAAACACTGGACTGTGCTTGGAAAGTCTGTTTTGACTCTTCTTGCCTGTGTTTTCAGTTTAAACTGTGGGTTCTGTGGATTTTGGTCACTTATGCATTTCAGACCTCCGTATGACCTGGAATTTTTGCCAGAACTGTATGCACCATGAACACATCATACATTCTCAACACTCTGAAGTGAGATAAATCACACAGAGTCAAGGTCTGTGTATTTATCTGCTACGAAGAGCTCCTTTGCTCTGCCAAAGCAAAGCACAAAAAATATTCGTAGTGCCTTGAAGAAAGGGACAGACATCATGACCTTCAGCTCAGCAGATATTTAAATGGACATGGTAGAAGGAGACCAAGACTACCAATCACAACACCCACTCAGCCCCCCAAAAAATGATGGGGTTATTTCAGTGAGAAGCTGTGTGTTTAAATAACTGTAAGGATGTAGGCCTCACTGATCACTGAAAAAAGAGGAAGCGAAGCAGATGTGAATTCGAAGGGGTTTTCCTCAGACAGAGTTGAGGTCCAGAAAAACTAATATTATTACAAAACTAGCCCCAGTCCAAGCTAAAACTCCCTGAGACTTGCAAAAAAAATGGCATAAGCTGAAGTTGCTAAGAAGCAGGATGCAAGCACCCATGAAGTTAAAGTCAAGACCCAGGGCAATAACACAGAAAATATTGTTTCACCTGCCTAGGTTTCAGGTAGCAAATCACCAGCCCCAAAAGTCTTTTTCTGTGCCTTCTGCACAATTTCCTAGTATTCCTGAATACTCAGATTTGAGAGAAGCCTTTGCAGCCTCAGGTTTCCAGTTCCAGGTTCAGGTCACTCACACATAACTCAACATTTTCTCCAAAAGAAGAGTGTTATTGAATTGTCATTGAATTATCTCCCTCTGGAGAGCTCAGACTTGAAAAAAAGCTTTAGCAGAAAAAAGAAATCAATTAATTCGGCTGAGTTTCCATGCAAATAAGTAACCATCAAGAGCTAAAACCATTTTCCTGCCAGTGCTGTGTTACTTTTTCTGTGAATTTCATTGGAACTTGGAAGTTAAGGCAAGAGAGAAAACAGATAAACTCTTGTACATATTGATAATAGAGAAATTACAATACCAAGTGTATTTCATGTTATGTATGTACATGTATGCATTTCCTCAGTTGTCACAATGTTCAGAATTCATTGGTACTGTGTATAAAACGCTGGACAGCACTAACAAGTATTATGTAGGCACTAGAATTTACTTTGCATATTGGTGTTATCCACCAGGAAAGGATATCATTACAAAAATACAAAGGTTACAACAAAATAAATATAAACTGATGAGACCCCTTTATATTAAACTGGCTGTGTGTAAGAGCTTTAGTGTGCACATGTTTTACACTGTATGTTCCTCAACACTGCATACACTATAGTATAAATGAAGTTTGAACCCTGTATTTTATTCATTAGAGGCCAGGATCCCATGAAAAGCTAATTACTAGAAGCAGTAACTCTTTTGAGAAAGAAGACAGATTCTGCTCAACTTGGATCAACAGTCTTCCTTTGATTCAATAGGAGCAGACCGAAAACATTTTTGTGCAGCAGATTATATTCTTGATCAGCCCTAATACATTCTTCTGCCTGGTTTTGGCTTTCATCAAATTAAAGGCAAGAACTCAGCTGGGAGGAAATGCAAAACCTCAGGCTGATGATCAGTTCAGCAGGAACTTATGAAAACAAAATGGTCCCTATATGAAAGCAGTAAGCTATTGCTTTGTAAATGTCTCTCACCAGGAGATATCCTATCCTCTTGGTTACCGCCTTCTGTGTCTTGCACCCTTTTCATTAAAGTTCCTAAACACACATTCACATAGACCTTCATTAGGTAAATTTGAAAAGATCAATTAAGAGGGTTTTTTTTTTCTGCAGTGCCTTATTTAATAAAACTATCAGAATCCCCTCCTCCCAAAAACACGCATTATTGTTTATATTTTTGACATAGGTCAACCTGTTGCCATGGTGATAGAGAGTCTGTTTTTTGCCATAAACATTACTGCATTCTTCAGGGAAAGGAGGTAAATACATAATATAAATATCCTCCTAATTCTACCTCTCATCTAAACTATCTACTTCATATGAGATTTCACTGCTTCAATAAGACAGACCCACTACTGAGCAATCAAATTGGACGCCAGGGCCCAGTTCATCTTCTTTCTCTTACCCCAAATATAGCAAATCTACAAAGAAGTCACAGGCAGTTTTTTTTAGCACAGTCATGTGACTGGAGTTTGGAGAAAAAATAGCAATAGTTGTTGAACATCCTTACTGTGAATGCATCATGGGAGAAAACGGTATAACAGTTCTTTTTCTGTGGCACAGTTGAGAAAATGCAGAAACCAAATTTAATACATGACATGACCAAGCTTGAGAGACTTGTAAAAATCCTGAAATTCCATTACTTTTCTTTTTTTAAACAACAGCAATATATAAGAAAGGGGGGGGAATACATCTATTTTTAAATGCAATCATCAAACCTTCAATTGGCACTTGATTATTCTAACACAGTCTTTTAGATCACAGAGGAATAAAAACTGAGAACACTAGACTGACAGTATCTCAGGAAACAGATAAAAATTGCAGTAGACTGATCACTCAAACATAAGCGATGAGGAGACAACCCCACACTCCTTTGCTTTGTAGACAGAGTGAGGTCAGCACATATTAAACTCTGCAAATCAAAGCTACAGAGGCTTGCCCCGTGCTGTTCTGTGCTGTATTTTTCCTTCATCACGCAGAACACTAAAGCATAATTGTTAGGTTTATAAACCCAAGCATAAGTTTCAATTCTTAAATATGGATGTGGAAAGTTTCTTCCAACTCACGAACTCTTCAACCCTGCAAAAATCAGTGATGCATAAGAGTCAAATAAAATCACTGCTGGAAACTAACTTGCAGTTTTGTCCTAGATAGTCTACAGATTTGTACTGCAGTGCTTATATGTCAATTGGTTACATGAAGAAATGGGAGAAACCAACACAGACAAATGTAGGAGTCAATTGTTCTGCCCATTCTGACTCCATGTTTATCAATCTTTCAGATACACAAATACTTACTGCTTCTAAAAGAATAACAATCTCTTAAGATACCCTTCTTTTCCTCTACTCCATTGGCTGTTCTAAGCACAGAAAAGATGGAAGTAATTCAAACCGGCAGCTGCAGGCAAATTTGGTGGTAAAAATAGGAACTGAGAGCTTGGAGCTGTTTCACAAGATCATTTCTCTAGCAGTGAGGTTTCTTTTTAGACAGAGAAAACTAGAACTTCTTATTCTCTAGATGAGTTCTGGAAGTAATAATTCTACACGTGAGGTTGTTCATAAAGACTATACTATGTCCAGCAGTATTACAAAATCTCTTTGTCTTGCAACACCCAATACTTGGAAACCTTAAAAATTAATCCATTGGCTCCCAGTCCAAAGCTAGCCTTTTGGTTTTCTCTTGCCCAGGAGGAGAAATTACAACAGATGAAAACTGAGTAGTGGAGCCAGTTGAAACATTTCCAAAACTTTTAACATATTAATGAAAAAAAGCTCTGTTTGATGGACATTTTTTGATCATCTCTGCTGAGCAGAAGGGGCAGAACACTAAGGATAATCCCGTGACACTCATCTAACTCTGCAAAAACCACCAGGGCCCAGAAGACATTCACTGAAATGGGCCTTTTGTACATGCCACACTCAGCAATAGATTCAGGCAACCCAAGTATGAACACAATCCTGAGTGCACACAAAAGAGCCCCAAGGCAAGAGTAACTGCAAAGCATAAGCAGAAGGGCACATGCAGGCACAAGGCACATATACATTGACGTTACACAGAGCAGTTTGTAAACAGCTGGATGCTTTTGTTCTGCATATGGGGAGCAGAGGAAATAGCCTCTGCTCCCGCCAGCAACAACACTGAGCAACCAGGTTCTCTGCCAACTCCCTGGTTACTGCTGTTGGACAGAGTCATCAAGAAGAAAAGAGCATCTATTTATTGAACAAGTAGAGGGATGAGTTGACCCCTGCTTTTTCCTGCCTTATGGCAGCCAGACAACACGAGGTGGCTGCCCTCCTTGCAGCAGGTGAAGGCTGACTGCTCGCCTTACCACTTAGTGGGACACAGCCCTTTCTCAGCCCTCCCTGAGCTCCAGGTTCAGTTCAGCTGGGCTGCTGCTGGTGCTTGAGGTACAGAGGGAGATTTCAGGTACCTCCAATGCACTGAAATCTTCAGGCAGTGTGGTGAACATGCTGAGAAGCAGAATATTGTGATGCCTGATATTGTAAAGGAGCATATTTATGCCTCTGTGCAACTGTTCTGTCTTTGCCCACAATGCCCAAGGGAAACACTCTCACCTTCAAATGATTACATGCACACTGCATTTTATTATAATGAAAGTATTGTTGTGCTGGTAGAACTGTTGTTAGGGAAGCGCATTAGTATGAAACCTGTTTTCAGCGCTGGGGAATAAAAAGTTAAAGCCAATTATGTTTCTGTCACAAAACAGATAAAGAAAATTAATCTCAGTAGACAGAGCAGATGAAGACAGGGTAGATGGGCATAAACAATCCACAGATCTGAGGAATTCTGTGTATTCTCTGTTGATATTAAATAAGGCTGAAACTGGAAAAAAAAGGTGTGTATAGATAATGGAACTAATTCAGCCACAGGGTTTGGGGATTCACTATTGAAAAAATATGTGATTAATTATGCTTTAATCCCTGACCTATTTTATGTCAGTAAACCACAGATGCTTATGATCATGATAAGCCTAGAAGTGAAAGTAATGCTGTGTCAGCTTTCAGGATGCAAACCACTACGTTTTTATTGCCTCCACAAAAGTGTGTCTAATTACCTCCTGAGGCTGAAGCCAATAGGAAGGTTGAACTGTGATCTGTTATTATTATTCAATATTCAGATTTCTCTGAATTAGAAATACGTAAGATACCATCCAGAGGGACCTTGACACGCTTGTGAGGTGGGCTGATGCTAACCTTATGAAATATAACCATGACAAGTGCAAGGTCCTACACCTGGGTCGGAGCAATCCCAGGCACAGCTACAGGTTGGGCAGAGAAGAGATTCAGAGCAGCCCTGTGGAGAAGGACTTGGGGGTGTGGGTTGATGAAAAAATGAATATGAGCCGGCAGTGTGTGCTTGCCGCCCAGAAAGCCAACCGTATCCTGGGCTGCATCAAAAGGAGCGTGACCAGCAGGTCGAGGGAGGTGATCCTGCCCCTCTACTCTGCTCTTCTGGGACCTCACTTGGAGCATTGTGTGCAGTTCTGGTGTCCACAACATAAGAAGGACATGGAACTGTTGGAACAAGTGCAGAGGAGGGCCACAGGGATGATCAGGGGACTGGAGCACCTCCTGTATGAAGATAGGCTGAGAAAGTTGGGGCTGTTCAGCCTGGAGAAGAGAAGGCTGCGTGGAGACCTCATAGCAGCCTTCCAGTACCTGAAGGGGGCTTATAGGGATGCTGGGGAGGGACTCTTCATGGGAGACTGTAGTGATAGGACAAGAGGTAACGGGTTCAAACTTAAACAGGGGAAGTTTAGATTGGATATGAGGAAGAAATTCTTTACTGTGATGGTGGTGAGGCACTGGAAGGGGTGGCCCAGGGAAGCTGTGAATGCTCCATCACTGATGGTGTTCAAGGCGGGGTTGGACGTAGCCTTGGGTGGCATGGTTTAGTGTGAGGTGTCCCTGCTCATGACAGGGGGATGGAACTATATGATCTTAAAGTCCTTTCCAACCCTAACTATTCTATGATTCTAAGGTTTACACCAAAAAAAATCCAACTATCTCCATGCATATTTACAAAGTAATTCAGGCCTTTCTCCAGTACTGCCTAGAGATTTCCCTGGTGCAGAGGCCTGAAAGGAGCAACTGCTGCTGGACAATCTGACTTAAGACCAAAGAAATGTCACTTCAGATATTAATCTTGAAGTAACAAAGCAGTACACCACAAAACAGTTTAATTGGTCTTCAAGCAAGTCTGCTAGCTAATGGATGTACCTAAACACCTAAAAGGCTGAGAGACACTCCATTACGGGCCATTAGAACAAGGCACAGTGCGCCTAATTTTTCCCTCCTCTGTCTCATCTCGAACTAAGTATTGCAAAGAATGTGTCCCCTGCCCAATAAAATCATGAACTTTATCAATCATTCGTGGCTCATTTTGATTATCAACCAGCTCCACTAGAGAAATCACAGTAGCCAACCAGGCAAGAGTCAGAAACTGTAAGGTATTTTGTGCCTTATGAACAGAAAATGGAGCACAGTCAGCTCAGCACAAGCCTGCCTGCCAAAGAAAACCAGGGGAGCAATATTTCACACCAATTCTCTGATAAAACTGCATACAGTTGGGGATAGCAGAGATTCTTATCTTGTCCCTGATTTGCTACTGTCTAACAGTGCTATATCTATAATTTTCTTTAATTTATGACCTATCTTATTTTAAAATTGCTGCAATGTAATTATCACACAGTTTTCAAGGAAAATTTGGACTCATTATTCCTTCTTTTTTGCCATCTTCCTGAAACCAAGAGAAGACTATTAATAACAAATATCTAATCATGACATGCTGATGGAGTGTGGGGATATTGAGGAATGTACCATGAGAGAAAAGACAATTAAAATTTAAACTTTTTCCAAACTCAGTTGTCCTTATCTACCCTAAGAAGTAACACCAGGTTAAGTAAAATATGGCAATTAACACCTCTTCTAATGTAAGCCTTTAGCTATTTGACCATACTACTAGCACTAAGTCTTCCAAAATTATCTTTGAATATTTTGCTAGACAGATGAATCATTTATATTTTGCAGGATTTTTTTTTCCTATCATTTCTGCAGTGCTGTATCTCTACATACCCATATCCAGCATAAAGTTCTAAACCTAAGAATGATCGCACAGATAAGGACAGAAAAAAAAGTTTGACAGATGCTTAGTGAATGTCAAGGGTTAAGTCTTGGTGGATTTTATATTTTAAAACTATTTCAGAAACAGTTTTTTGCTAAAAAATATATTTTCACTTTTTTTTTTTTTTTGTAAAGTTTTGCTCATATTTTACAGTTCACAAAGGCTTTTTCACTATGTTGGTTGCAGAACTCACTGAATTTAGCGGGAGTCCTGCAATGTACACAGCACATTGCTTTCTGGTAATGTGGAAAAAGGCAATAACTTTGGAATAGAAAATGCAAATGTTTGTAAATAAAATGTGATAACAAAGTGCATTTCAGGTAAAAAAAGATCTATACTCCTGTACTCACTATATTTCTGTGACTGTTATCAAGTTTATAATTCAGAAGAAATTTTAAATGGACAGATAAAACAATAACCAAAGCCTTCTTCTTTTCAATGATTCAAAGCCACGATTTTATTTTAACACATATGTTTCCTACTCATTTCTTGGTACACATTTCATATATACACCTTTGTAGTAGACAAACTACAAATGATTCCTAAAGCAGGAATACTGCATCTGTCACCTTAGCTAACTCTTACAAATTTAACAAAAATGTTATTTTAGTTCCTGCTTTGACAGTTTTTACATCAGCCTTAAAAGCAAAAGGAGAGTGAGAGACAGACATCACAGGATAGAAAGAAGACAGGGAGAGAGCAAATGTTTTGCTTTCTTTTCTATGAGGAAAGTGCGTACAGGAAGTAAAGCAGCCAGAGTCCCATTCTGGTGTATGTGGGATGGCATCCCCAGGACTAGGATCCCAAAGCCAAGACCAGAAAACATGAGTCCTGGCAACAGCACTTCTTGTGACTGCTGCTAACATCTCTGACCTCCAAAACTTTAATTATAAGCTAATGTGTAGTCCCCTTGTCACATTCGTATGCTTAATTTCCACAGAAAATTAACTAACGTTGTAACACATGCAATTTTAAAAACAGGTCTGGAAACAGAAGTTGACTGCTTTTCAATGTAAAAGCTAGCTCACAAGGTGGTTTTTTTTTTTTTTTTTTGTGGCTTTTCAGGCACAAATAAATGAAATTACAAATAAGGTAAATCTGTACACCACAAGCCTACTGTGCATCCCTGTAACCTTGACCATGCACAGGAGTTTATGGGCTGCATACTACATCCTTTTGAAGGGATCTGGGCCTTAAGTTGAAATAAAAATTCATACTCTCAAATGTTGAAGTCTGAGAATTATTTCCCATAGGAAACTCAAATTGGTAAAAACTCTCCACAAAGTCTATCTTCTTATCATTTATCAAAATAGGATGTACAACCCTGATTTTGAAGGTCAAGTGTTGGAATTAAAAATGGGAATGTATGGCCTTCAATTTATCTAAGAAAGGAGGAGCTTCTAAGACAGAGCTGGACCTGTAAGGCATCCCATAGACTGGATCAAGTGCAGGTAATGAATTTAATGGTGTGTCATGGGTTCAGCAGCAGTGGTCATTTTTCTCCTTCGTAGTGGCTGGTGCAGTGCTGTGTTTTTGACTTTCAGCCTGGGAGCAGCGCTGATAACACCAATGTTTATAGTTACGGCTTGGAATGTTTCGGTCTGACCAAGGACTTTCTGAGTTTCATGCTCTGCCAGGGAGAAGGGGAAGCCGGGAGGAAGCAGAAACGGGATACCTGACCCAAACTGACCAAAGAGGTAATCCATACCACAGTACATCATGTCCAGGATGTAAAAACTGGGGGCACGAACCTGGAAGAGTTCAATTCACAGCTCGGTCGTCGGGTGGTGAGCAGCTGTATCTTCTTTCCTTGTATTTCCCCTGTCATTATTATTATTGGTGGTAGCAGCAGTGGTTTGTGTTATACTTTAGTTACTGAACTGTTCTTATCTCAACCTGTGGGAGTTGCATTCTTTTGATTCTCCTCCCCATCCCCGCGGGACTGGGGGAAGAAAGAGGGGAGAATGAGTGAACGAACTGCGTGAGGGGCTTAAACCATGACATGGTGACAATTAAGTATTGCTGTTCCCAGCTGTTTATGCCACTGCCCAAAGCAAAAAACAACAGCAGAAAGTGATTGTGTCCATGATTTAGTCACTCCTTGATCTTTGCTTAAACCACCTGTGAAGGTGAGTTGCTCCAAAATGATAATTGCATACTGGAGCATGGAATGTGTAACTACCAATTGTTTTCTGCTGAATGTGTGTTAGGAACAGTAATGCTCAGCCCAGCAGCAGAGTGCCAGTTCCAAACAGAAATGCCTGAAATGGACACTACTGATTTTACCTGTGGGTATAAGTCAGAACCTGGTGTTTTTCTAAAGGACTAGCTCAATTCTTTGCATCAAACTTAAGAAGAAAACTTAATTTAAGCTTTAGTAAAATCTAAGGTTAAACAAGTGCGACCACACTGATTTAGGTAATATTTTCTCAATATTTTGCTCTAACTAGCCAAGAAAACCCACCATTCAGGGACAAGGATTTAACATTGATCCTTAGAGAAATTACCTTCCCTGGGATGTTCCTCATGATCTACTGACCCCTTTACCTATACACCAGGAAATTGAAAATAATCCAGTTTGACAGGGGTTAAATGTAATTTCTGCTGCCCAACAGGGAATTCAGCATCAGCTGAGTCTTCATTCATATGTTCACCTTGAATCTCATCATTGCAAACTGCTTCAAGTCAGGGTCTTCTCTTTTTTGGTTTGCGTTGGGTTTTGAAAGGGTTTGTTGGGGGCATTTGGAGCTAGGGAGTAGCATGTTGGGGGGAGGTGATCACAGCTTGTTTTCTTTAGCTTCTGGGGACTGGAATTATGAAACAGGGAGAAAAACTAGAAGAGAAATTCAGCAGAGGAACTTGGTGGAGGTGGTGGTGGTCATGATAAAGACAAGAGAGTGAACGAAGGGAAGGTCAGGAAGAAAGAAATACTATACAAAGACTGTGAGAAAAAAGCCAAAACCAGAAAAATTCTCCATGTTGAATTATTTGACTGTTCTATCTAAAGATTTCAGAGAATGACAATCCCAACTATTTGTCCTGGGTTCAGCAGCAGCAGTCATTTTTCTCCTTCTTGGTAGCTGGTGCAGCGCTGTGTTTTTGATTTGGGGCCTGGGAACAGCACTGATAACACCAGTGTTTTCAGTTACTGCTTGGTGATGGTTAGGCTGGCCAAGGACCTTGTGAGTCTCATGCTCTGCCAGGGAGGAGGGGAAACCGGGAGGAAGGAGACACAGGACACCTGACCCAGACTAACCAAAGAGATTATTCCATACCACAGCACGTCATGTCCAGGATGTAGAAATGGAGAGCAGAGACTCGGAAGGGTGGTGGGGGGCTCTCTGCTGGTGGGGGTGCACTGCGTGGTCGGGCTTGATATTGGGTGGTGAGAAATTGTATTCTTTTCCCTTGTATTTTCTCTTGTCATTATTATTATTGGTGGTAGCAGTAGTGGTTTGTGTTATACCTTAGTTACGAAACTGCTCTTATCTCAACCTACGGGAGTTGCATTCTTTCGATTCTCCTTCCCATCCCTCCAGGAGCGGAGGGAAGAAAGAGTGGGGAGTGAGCGAGAGAGCGGCTGCGTGAGTTTATAGAGCTTAAACCACGACACTATTCTATGATTCTATGATAAATACCTTGTTGCAGAGATGCACAAAATCTGAATCACTGTTGGGAATAATTTTACCAGCCACTCTGCAGTAATTAAAACAGTACTTACAGTTACATCTCAAGTCCACAATGTAGAAGAGATGACATAAATTGATTTCACAGAAACAATTCATCTGAGGCCTAGAAACATCTTAATATAGTTGCAAATGTGCAACATATTTCTAACCAAACTTCCAGTTCAAAACAGATTTCACGGCCCTGGAAGGCTCTGAAATCTATTTACACAAAAAGAGCAACACTAACAATAGTGGGTAATTGGCTAATCATGATGAAGGTGATGTCATTGGGAATAAAGAAAAGGCTTAGGCATGTATTATTTATTCAAATTACAAACAGTTTATCAGTAGCTGAGAGATTCTTAATAGCAGTCCTAAGCATATCACAGATATTGTTGTATAGTTGATAAAAGCAATGCATTGTTATAAATTATTCATGGGTTTCTAGGGCTCTCTAATGGCACTTCAGTAAAATTCTGCTAGGTCTATTATTGACCTATTCCATGGAATTTATAAAACCTTAATGCAAAGTTTGAAAAATGTTTATTTTGACTTTTCAAATACAGTTTTTATTCACCATTTGATGGTTAAATCAATGGGTGAAAAAAATTAATGGAAATTATTGCTGTAGAAAAGCACATTTTTACTAAGCATATTTTTTCAAGGAAAGTACCTGTGTTATAGTAAAACTGTTCACTTTTTATAAAGGCTGGAAATCAAGATCAAAGTTACCTTGCATTCAGATTGCAAAGTGCCTTATGCTACCTATCTACTTATCAGTTTATTTATGTGCCAAATTCTCTGGTTGGCCTCCTTCTCTGTTCATGCATTACAGTCAGAGGTAGCTATAAAATGTACCAGCCCTTTGTGACAGGAAAAATACTGAATCCGACTTGGTGCCAGAGGAAAGAAAGTTCTGGTGCCTTTAAGTACCATCTTTCCTTAGAGGCTCAGATCTGTTTCCAGACTGATCATTTATAATACATATTTCCTACCTTTGTAGTTTTATTAGATCTCTGACAATTGTACATGAACTCAAACCTGATCCTTTTCCTGTATATATATCAAAAAAGGATGATTTAAAACATCCAGAAATTTAATCTCTGTTTCCCACAGGCCCTTATTATACATGTGCTTTACTCCCTCTCATGTACTGTCTCCTGCACTGAATATTTAATGTTATTGTGCCCTTTAAACAATGAATTGGTGACCTAGTGTGAAGAAAATAAAAGTCACTCTTTAAACATTTACCCAGAACTTCACTTGAAATAAAAGCTTTCTGTTTGCTTTTTGATATTCTGAAAAACTTCAACAAACAAAACATAGAAAACTCTTCCAGCCTCTGTTGATGAATGAGCTTTAATTCCTCTCCCTATCACCCTCTATTTCACAGGATATTTGCAGGGCCATGCAGATATCCTAGGGTATATGCAGGGACACAATGGCTGACTTCATACTTGCATTGACTGTACTCTGCTAAACTTCATTATGGTGAAAATCAACAGTTACACACCTTTACCAAAATCTAATAAACAGTATTGTTCCCTCTCCCAGGATCAAACCAACCTGTTTCATTCGAGGTAACACAAAAAATGGGTAATTTCTGAATTTCTTAGTCATTTTTTTGCTTTCGAGAGATCAGAGAGCATTGTTCCTCCCATACACCAGTACCAAACATCTGTCTTACAGGCTACCAATATCTTCCTCTTCCGTGGAAAAGAATAGGCAGGACTGGTACAGTACTTCCAAATGAAAGGCTTTAGATGTTCCCTAATACAATTATTTCAGATTAAAAAGTATGTAGAAAAGCTCAAATCCTTCCCAGCTGTCCTTACAATGACCAGCCAAGTCATTGTGTAGCTGTGCAATCACCCTTTCAAACTAAACAAGCCACATCCAAAGTGCTAGATCATGAATTCTTTTCCAAAGGTACAGTCTAACAAATGTGTCGGGTAAGTCTGGTACAGTCACTGATCTGCTATCAACTATTTGGCAACTCACTGTTTACCCAGTATTGTCTGGTTTCTACTTGGAGACAATACCTACTGAAGTCAGACTACATACTCTGTAAATAGAAACAAAATTCCCCAAGGGAACTGAAGCAGTGCCAACATTTTGCTTGTAATTATTTGACTAAATTAATCATTTCCTACTGTCTACGATTTGATTTGTTTTATACTAATCACCTTAATAATTCAGTCGTCCTTTCACAGACAGCTCAAAATGACAATGAACTAACCTGTTGTATAAAGTGAAATAATGCCTCAAGACTAATGATTGATTAGGTATCATGCTGGCAGTTTCATTAATATATATAGTTCACAGATTTTTATTACCTTTACTTTTTGGGTTTTCCATCCAAAACCTCATTAGGCCTATGAGCATTGCCTACCTGAGAGTCAAAACCATTTACAGCTGATGAAATCGTATTCCCTGCTTTCTATGTCTCTTTGTGAGGAAACAACTGACTTAAGCCTATCCTAGTGACTAACTCCATAAACACATTCTTGCTTTTGTACTAAGGCCTACATATCTGAAGATAATCCAGCCCCTCCTCTACTGAAGATAGCCCATGAGTTTTACATGAAAGAATGTTAACTTTCAAAGTAAAGTAGCTCAACTATACCTCAATATATTTTGCTATGAATCTGGAGAAAAGTAGGCCAAAAGTGGTAGGACTGTTAACTGCCTGAGTAACTGTGAAAACAAACTCAACCCTCTAGGTCATTCAAGCCAAGGAAATGACACATAAGGGAGTTTTCAAATTTTCCTTGGAGTCAACTTCAGTTTATTTCAATGGGGTATTAGAGAGCCTACTTGCATCTTTCTGCTTCTACGTATTCTTCAAATCTGGCCATTAAGCCATGCAGCCTAAAATTCTTAATATTTTTGTCACAGAGCCATAATTCCTCTCTAAACCTTGGACTAGTTGATCTCTATTCCCATGAGCTTCTCACGAAGTAATGACATACAGAACATCATTAAAAACATCAGCTCACTTAAAGCAACATAATGTTCTCATTGCTGTACCTCAACCCTTACTTGCAAAAACTTACTACTGATGACAAAAGAGAATCTTTTATCTTGAAAAAACAGACAGGGCTTAGTTTTATTTTCAAGAGATAAACAAAATTATGCAAAAACATCGTTAAGAACACTCTTTCACACACACACGGGTTTTATTTATATATTTACAAAGAATACAGTGAGCTTTCTAATCTTATGAAGTGACCATGAGACACTCTGCAGGAGAATGAAGTGATTACTTGAACAGAAAGATTATTTTATTTTGCTATGTTTTCATATGTTTTGTTTGTGGAGTGCACTTAGTCGCTTGAATTCTGAAAAAGTAACAACACAGCATAGAGTCAGAAGAGCCAGAAAGCATTTCTGGAGTTTATTTCTAGCATATGGTGAAAGCTCACAGTTTAGCTCAGAAAAGACCTTCAGGTACTTGTGATTTTTTAGGTTATGCTCTGCAGTGGTTGAACAAAGTCTCTCTCCATACTTCCACTATTTTATTGCAGGAGATCATAAGAAGCCCCCTTTTAAAAAAATAAAATAAGTCTTCCTGTAACAAAAAATAAGTTAAAGCAAAATAATAGTTGCAGACATCATTTTAAAGCTATCTCAAAAATCTGTCATTTCTCGGTCAGTTACTATTATTTGATGTTATCTGCATAGCATTTTCACTTTTTCCTCCACTTGTTAGAACAAAATTACATTAAAATGTCCTTATTACAACCAAATCATCAGAAGCATGTACTTACTCTTAAACTTACTCTGAAACTTACTCTGAAACTTTTTAAAGTTAATGTATGCCTTCCAATTAAGCTCAGACCTTGCCTCACTTCCCACTTCATAAGCGTATGCTTTTAAAAGTCAGTACATGAAACTGTCTATCCAGAGAAACCCTTTGGGCCTGAAAGGATGTCATACAGTGTTGCTCTTCCCACCTGCAAGCTTATCCACTCAATCAGCATTATCATCAGTTTCATCATTACATTACAAAGATCTGGTACTCAGCTTTGAATAAAACATAAGTTCTCCAGCAAGGCCCCAGACTTCTTGTTTAACACTTATTTTAGTAAATTACTCTCTACACAAAAAATTCAGCAAGGATTCCTTATGATTTCTGTCACTGATGGGACATCACTCTCAGGTGTTTATTGATATAGCTATACAAAAGTAAGTGGAATTGCATCTCTAGAAACCAGCAAATCATTGATCTTTATTTCATTTTCCTCTAGTTTGAAATTGTCTGTGGTGTAAAAGAATAACTGTTAACAAGGTCCACCTTTAGAAGACATTGGACATGGCTGAGAGACATTTAGGCCATTCAGGAAAGAACTGGGGCAGTTTAGAGTTATGGGATCAAAAGTAATTAAAGGGATTTTAGCTCAAATGGCCTTCAGTGAAAGCTAACTGTGCTCACACTGCCAGATCTTTAGGTTATTCAGCCTCTGGATGGGCCCTGTGCACTTAAGACATATCTCAGTCGTTATTCAGTTGTATGGTGCAGATTAAACCATCAGTAAAAATTAGTCTTCATATGATTCATGGCTGGGGCTTTTATGGCCACATGAGGAAGTAAAGTCTGAAGAACTGTAGACATTTGTATGTTGGATCGCAGTTCTATGGAAAGGATAATGGATGCAAGGTACTCCACTGGCATAGCACGAAGAATGTAAGGGCCTTGACCTTACTGTAAGCAGCACCATCACATGCAGCAACACTCTGTTTCTGTATAACACACCATAATGCTCAGTTCCAGGAGCATAACCTGAATACAGACCAGCACACATTACTGCATTACACCAACAGGGAATCTCTCTTTATTTCCTCCCTGCTGCTTTTCCCTATTAGCCTTGTTGCTCTGCTCTGTTAGGTCTGCATTCCTGTCAAGTTCCTATCTCTGCTAACTCTTAGTAAGGAGAAGACTGTGAGATTTTCCTGATTCCCAGCCTTTGAAACACAACATGTAGGAGGTGTGAGGAGAAGAAAGAGTAGAGAGCTGAATTAGCCCAGAATGAGGAAAATTGTGACAAAACAAAAGGCTAGGAAACAAATAAACAAACAAAAACTGTGTATGACCATGTTTCTTTTTCATTTAGAAGCTCAGGGTATTTTTCCAGATAACGGATTACTCCATTTTAGGAGATGAACAAACTCAACCCACTGACATTCAGCAATGTGTTCAAGGTCCTTTAACCAGTCCTGAAATCCTACTCTTCCTTCACAGTCCATTTGATTGAAATATAGACTACATCTTAACAGAACGGATAGACAAAGAAAGATTTAATTACCTTATGTATTTTATACAATGTTAAGGAAAATGCTAAACCACATGGATAGGCATAATCCCAAACCTGAGTTACAGAAGTTAAACATTCAAAGGAGTTGGACCCAGGATTTTGTGTCTTCCTACTAAAGCGAAAGCCTCAGCTTTGAAAAACACATTTGGAGAATGCAAAATATGATTCATGGTTATGTAACCAAAATTTTTACTTTTAATTATGCAGCAAAACTTTCTTGTGAAGAATTCTAATTTTTGTTAGGAAGTTTTGCAATTTAACAGCTGGTTTCATCTGATCAGCACAGAAGAAGAAGGGGAAGCAAGCTAACTAGCCTGGTTTTGCTAAAAAAGCTAAGCAGCTAAATAGTTAATGCTTTGATCTTAAAGTTATATTTATTCAGTACTATTGTCAACTTATTCATGTCACTAATGTGCCTAACAGACATAATTCAGTTACTTGGTCATGATTAATTTGCAATTAAAAAAAAAAAATAAAATAAAATGAAAAAAGAAAATTTTCATCTTTCAAATTAGAATCATAAACATTAAAAGTGAAGTTCAAAAAACATTTGTCAGATGAAAGCCAAGACTCTGAAGATCAGTAATCTAGGAAGAAATGGGTAAGTCAAGAATTATGCCAAATTCTGAGCGGAAGTTAAGGCCCATACTGCATAGAAAGCCGCCCAAATCTGTTTTCAACACCCCCTCAGGAGTCAACAGGTTGAAACAGTCCTTAAAGTCACACAAAAAATAGCAAGACATTACCTGCAAATCAGAAGGGGAAGTCATAATATGATCCAAAGCCGTAGTGACAGTCAGCATTTAACAGTGCTTACTTTCCCTCACAGACTGAAAAATTGCGAGAAAATCTCTCAGTCAAGAATGAAACACTGATTATTGTCAATAAATTAGAATGCTGACCAAGCACTGTCTACATTGCATACACAACCTGTGTATAACACATGGCCATTTCTTTTCTGCCCACGTGCATACTTTGGCCTACAGACTTCTTTTATTCACTGTGCTTGACAGTGGTCTTCAAAAGACTTCAGTTTCTCAACAACATTTATAAATGGATTTGACCTCCTGGGACAAGTCACAGAAAAGGAATAAAAAAGCAGGAGATGAATTTAGAAAATATCAACATTCGAGCAAGAATATGAAGCCAAACACTGTTAAACCTCAGCAATGCCCATAAAGGACTATAGACAGTTGCACCCAGAAAGGAATGAAATTAAGGTAATGGTTTTCTAACTTTGATAAAAAATAGTGGCCCATCAATTAGGAAAAGTGCAGGACATGTTCAAAACTAGCAAGCTTAGTTTCAGAGGCCACAGAATTTCTTTAGGTATAGAGTGATACAGTACTTTTGAGTCATTGAAGGGTTTGGGTTATGATTTTGTGCTCACTTGCTCTTTTGAAATGTCATTTATGACGCTGAATGTCTATCAGATTAATGTGCAAGCCCCTCTTGTATTTTCTCTTGCTGTTTCATTAAAACAATTTTGTATAGTTTTCCTAACTTCCATGACAATTTTAAAATATGTTTTTATAATCAAGCTTTCTGTATGAGGAGTGAGTTTTCAATTTTGACCCCTAAGTTACCACACCTGTAATCTCATCTAATACAGACAAGAAATATAGCGTGATCTATTCAATGAATCTACCTTTGACAGTACAATTCAACTTGAACTTGACTTCCAAAACCTGCTTTTGGACAGGCCACAGGCAGTAAAAGCTACTGTGTTCCTCAGGAATGGAATATTTTTCGAGTTACGGCTCAGCATCTAATCATGGGATAACTAAGAAACCAAAAATTGCATCAAGAAAAAGAAACTATTTTCAGTAAACTTCACAGGCCAAACTCAACTTAATGGGATCCATCCTACACAGCAACAGAATCCTGTATGAGCATCATATATGTCCAGCTATAGGTGGAGACAGTTTATGGAAAATATAGGTAGCTATGTAGCTATTAGATCTAATTTAAACTAGTGTATAATGTTAAACAGTAAAACCAATCCAAAACAGTTTTCATCGTATAGGCAAGACTTAAAGAAGATGAGGACACTATTAAATTCTCTGTGCTCAGCACAGACTTGGTATTCTCTCACTATTTGTTGCCATAATGAAATCTAAAAACTAAGGCAAAGCTTGAACAGGTTTGATAAGACAGAATCCTCAGAGACATTTCAGTCTAACACAGACAAGGTGTCAGAATAAGTCAAATGAAACTTCTGTTGTCAAAGCTTGAGTTCAAAGCATATTGATCCTAAAAATATAAGACATATATGAGCTGTTCTTGTGAATTCAGGCAGTAATGGCTGTACACCTTATTGGAAGCCTTGTTTTGAAGACTGCAGTTGGTGCTGTGTTTCTGCTCATTAGTTGGGGACAGGGGAAAACATGTTCTGAGTGGCAAATATGTCACACAAAAGATTGGGCTTGGAGAATGGAGAAAGACTAATGCCTCTATGTCCACTAAAGAACAACAAAATACGATAAAAGGTTTTGTCAGAAGACAGAAGCAGGTGCTCCCTTCAGGACTTTAACAAAGACCTGAAGGCTTTTTGGCTGATTTGTGGCATGACTACACTGGCAACAAATGATCAGGCTACACAGGCGACTGCAAAAGGAATACTCAGTCCTCATTGTTATAATATATGCAGAAAATAAGCACGCTCTAAATAGAAAATTATTAGGTTCATTGTGGATATTTTCATGGTATTGTTCCCCACAGTATCTGAATGCTTGAAAAAAGTCTAATTTGTCTTCACATTTCTACTGCCAGAAAAAGGAAGAAGAGCTGAAATCTGAAAGGCAGCGGGGCTTAACCGAATTTAGAGATTGACAAGCAAAACATTTACAGGAGTGCTACCCAGAGATGAGTAGTATCATTCTTTTCAGAATACTTATAATTCTTATAGTTATTCCTGTGCCCATGTCTCAGTTTCTGATGGAATTGATAGCAGCTGTGTATGTTTAGCACTTTCTTCGAAACTCTCGCTTATAGTTAACAGGAGTAAGTTAAAGTTGTCATGACAGACAGAATTATCTCACACAGGGGTCAACTGCTTTAATCTAGCAATACCCTGATGGTTGGGCAGTTTTACCTTTAAAAATCCCACCAACTCCGGCAGTCCTAGGAACCCTTGGTATAGCAAACACAAGTTCTGAGAGACACAACCTGGCCCATTTTGATTTAACGAGTACTCTATATAAGGTATGTGTACATTCTATAGTAATTTTCACTAAGAGTTGTTACTTAGCAGAAAGTACTTTTGGTTTATTTGCTAGTGTGTTATCAAAATGACAGTTGTTACATTGCAGAAAGTATCATTGTAGGTGCATCTGTTTGAGAAACTGAGCCTCTTTCTATGGAAAAGTGTTTCCTGTGTTTATTTCTAGAGATGAGGTACTTCTGTGGTGTTTGTTTATTTGTTTGTTTTAGGAGGAGAGATATCACTTTCAAGCTTTAGAAGTTCAGAATTTAAATGGCCTACATCTACCGCCTATAGCTGTGGCTGTTCACCACAGTGTTAATTTTTGAAATGTGTGTATTCTTGCAGGGAAAGAGAAAATTTGAGTAGGGAGATTAATATTAATAATAATCTGATCCAGATTAAAATAGTTTGGCTTAGTCATAATATCTCTATTAATGGCAGCATCATGAATGATAATAACTTATAATTTTCTCGTTTAATTTGCACAAGTCTTACAAGAATCAGACTGCAATTATTATCACTTTTCTACTGCTCACCCCTGCCCTGAATTACAAAAAAAATGTGTCACAATCAAGGACAAATTTGTTTACATCATAGGCAGTAAACAGAAAATGTTTAAAATGTTTATTTCCTTGGTTTCCTCAGCCTAGATATTCTGTAACTTTGATTATTTGATGTCTTCCTAAGATCCTCATTCATTACAATTTGAAGTTAAAGCAGTGCAAGATATTGATCTGTCTTGTGGGCTTCATTTCAAGGCAGCTTCAGGGAATTAAATATGGATTTGAAAGAGATGTCCAGCTGCTCATACCATTTGGCAGAAGGTGTCTGAACTGTGAAAGTGGGGGATACATGCTGGCATTTTGAGCTCTTCTAACCTCTTCTTGGGTAGGAATCTCCATCCATTATGAATCCCTTGGGACAGACCCTCACTGAAGTAAATTGGCACTGTTTCCTTAGGCTCGTTGCTTCTGTGTTGACTTACACCAGCTGGGCCTTAGATTATTTTCTCATTAAGTGGACAAAAGTAACCGAAGCATGTCTGCAGGATTCAGAATTGAAGTGCATTTCTGGAAGTACTATCTTGCTTTAATAGAAGTACTAATGTAATGGAGGCCCCCTGACACCCTTTATAGACATGCTCAGAGGGGAAAGAGTGAATTAGGGTAATGTATACACAGCTGAAAATTATTGCCCACTTGAACAAGAGGGAACTAGCTGCGCCGAATGAAGTGGAGGAACAATGAGCCATACCAGCTGATCCTGGATCTGTCATACACCAACATTCATGTTCACTGTTCTGCTGCACATTCTCTCCTGCTGACACCATTCGCTCTCTCATGCCTGGATCCAGATCTCTCACAGGATGGCTCCTCTGTTCCCACCTGACCGCTCCAGAAGTGTGAAAAGGCTTCTGCAAAGAAGAATGGTGCTTTCTAAGGGGTGAAATTGTGGAGTTTTAGTTTGTGTCTTTTTCATCTTCAAAATCTGCAGAAACTGGAAACACTGAACTTCTGACGCAGTACTATAGAAATGGTCTGAGAAATTCAGCATGTATGGCATTGATAACAATCCCTCTCTTCAGAGGAGGACATGATTTTGATATGTGTGACATGCTGTCTGGTCTCAGGTGGCAATAAGGCAAGCAAAATGCAGGGCTTTTTCATAAAGGATCTCAGATTCCTGTACTTCTAAAGGAGTGTGTAATGAATGGGTTGGATCCTAATCCATATTAAGTACTACTAAGTTCCTAGACACTGTCTTAGTACCACCAAAGCAGACTATCAGCTGGATGCAACCTAACTGGAAAGATTAGAAACGCTACTGACTCTGCACTATTTAAAATAAGCCCATTATTTTCACAAGCCTTGCTCCTTCTGTGTCCTGTGTATGCTATATGTAGAGAAGAATGTACAGTCTATATTATGTTAGAGCCTTGGTACTCCCTTCAACTAGGAAATCTTGCTGTTTCTGAGCCTGCAAATCTGGCAAAAGAGTGGAATCAAATGGTACGAGGCTGCTAATGTATGCTGCATTTCGCTTGGGTAATGACTGCATACTTAGTGGAAACACATGCAAGATCTATTTAACACTAACCTTAAATGAATTCATGTTCTCTTTAAAAAAAAAAGGAAAGGGATATTTCACAAGTGGCACCAGGGCTTATTAACTAGGAGTTTAAAGTATTTTCACTGCCAGGGGGAACGCTCTCCCCAACACAGTGTTTAGAAATGCTGCCTAATTTTATTGGCTGGTCACTCACTCAAAGCACAACCAGCATGATATGCTTTTTATTTGCTGAGTGGCCATTTTGAACTTGTCTCTGCTGACTGTATAGGGCTTTGTTTCAAATCTCTCTTAATCCTGCTACAAACCTTTAATAAAGCTGGATTGACTTTAAGTCAGTACTTAGAAACATTAATTAAAATAAAACAGGAGGAACCAAAAGATCAAATGATCCATTGTGGTGGTGCTGGTGTTTAAATCAAAGTTCTCTTCTCCACCCCTCTCCAGAAAAAAAACAAGCCTTTGAAGACTGCAGCTGTATGACTTCCAACATGTTTTTTAAGCTGGCCTTAGGTTTTAATTACTTTTGCTGTTTTTAGTTGGCATTTTCTATACTTTGGAGGAGCTGTTTGGAATGCTTCCTTTTACCCTTCCCTTCAGAAAAGCAGAGGATAAAACAGGCAAGATTGCCATGAATAGTGTGGCAGGGCACGGCAAACACTGCTCTGTGTTTCTGAGGGCACAGCCTCCTGCAAAGGCTGGAAATGTCCCTGGAAAGTTCTCTGTTTCCGGAGCCAAGTTGTAATAGCTAGCATATCCAGTGCTGCAGCTCTGGCATTTTCTTTTTCATTATTTTTTTTTTTATTTCCAAGTGACCCTCCAGCAGTCTCTTTGTTGCCTTTTCCACTACCAGCTAGCAGTGTGCTTCTGCAGACAATGCAGCCTGTATAGTAACAGCCCTACACTCCCTCTTGTTCTGCTCTGCTGTGCCTTGAGCCTGCAGAAAAGCTCACTGATAGCAGAAGGAAATGCGACTTGAACAGAAATGTTAGCCTCTCTGAGGGCTGATATTAATTACCTGGTATGGTTACCCTTCAGGAGCTAGTTCAGGACACCTGATCCTTGCTGTCAAGCCTGCTATTTCATAAGTGAATGATCTCATCAGTTGTTCTCAAAGCAATTGATCTTTAGCCTTTGTATTGTCTGTCAGTTCCTGCACTCCCTTAATATGCGTCAGGTTTCTGCAGTGGTTTTCCTGTTCTACTTTTTTTTTAAATGTAATTGAGTATGTGAGAAACCTATCAGCTGTGTGAGAGGGAAACCTAATAATAGGTAGCTAAAACTTTGCCTTAAGTGCCTTTCATCTGCTGGAACTGGAGACTTCAAAATATTTGATAGTATTACTGAAAGGAAAACGAAGGAAGAAGGGTTGTGTAATCTCCTCCAGCCTTGGCTAGGTAGGAAGTCATGGATCTGTTTTCCAGGAAGGGAATGTAAAGTTATATAAAATATGTGGCTTCATACACAGGTAAGGGAGTCCTCTGAGGAGGAGGAGGGTGAAAGATATTGAATTTACAGCTGCTGTATTTGAGTTGCCTCTGAGCTGTGTAACCCAAAGCCCTGCAGGGGTTCATCCACCATCCATCTCCCTCCTCCCCAAGCACCAGAGGTCCAGCCTTCAGAAAACCTACAAGGACAAACTCCCAAGACCTCCAGTGATTTCTGAGTGCTACCAGTGTCAGATACCACTGCAGCTAGAAACAATCGTACCAAAATGAGTGCTGTTATAAACTAGACACGGGTGAGGCCTGTGTTGGACCACTTGCTTTTAGTTTTCAGCCAGTCTTACAGTCCAAAGTAGAATCATAGAATCATAGAATAGTTAGGGTTGGAAAGGACCTCAAGATCATCGAGTTCCAACCCCTCTGCCATGGGCAGGGACACCTCCCACTAAACCATGCCATCCAAGGCTATGTCCAGGTTAGGAAAGCTAAGGCCCACTTAGAATTAAACTTGGCTAGGGATGTTAAGGATAACAGGAAGGGATTTTATAGGTACATTGCCAATAAAAGACAGGTTAGGGACACCGTGGGCCCTCTCCAGAAGCTATCGGGAGAACTGGCTACCCTGGATTTGGAGAAGGCTGAGGTTCTTAATGACTTCTTTGCCTCAGTCTTTACCGGCAAATGCTCGGACCACACCACCCAAGTCTTGGAAGGCAGACGCGGGGACGGTGAGGGTGGGGACCCTGGCCCCACTGTGGGGGAGGATCTTGTTCGGGACCACCTTAGGAACTTGAATGTATACAAGTCCGGAGTAACTGCCGAATGGATCCATCTGGGATGGTCATTTTACACTGAGGAGAAACTGCATGAGTGTGGGGAGAAGGTGAGAAATGCTCTAATATCAAACCAGGGACCACGTGTCACTGAATTGGATAGGTGTTCTGTTGTTTTGGAGCAGTGGATATTCTATTTATGTTCTCTATTTTGTCCTCAGGTCTGGGCCTTTCTGGACAGGAGGAAGGGGAGAAGGGTTAGACAGACAAGAAAATATACAACTCCCTATTTTCCTGGTGCAATTGCAATGCTTTTTCCACTGCATTGCTTTGGACTGGGCTGTAGGAGGGACAGAGTTGTCAAAGATGATTATGGAAAAAAGGAAGCAGAAGCTCATAGAAAAAATGTCAAGAGCAGCTGCAAACTTGAAAAGATGAGTTTAAAATTAATTATTTCTTATACAGTAATATGGTAGCTTCCCTAGTGGGCAAACTGCTCTTCTTGATACAGTCACACAGCATTAGTCATATATACTCTTGCAAGGTGTCAGTCTGTTAGGTCTCCTGTTACAGCAGTTAATTGCTTTTTGAGGTAAGGCATACAAATGTAGTTACCTAGTTAATCTCTCTCTCTCTGCTCCCTGTAACTTATTTGAAGTATCATCAGCATTATGCAAACTTCCTGAAAATATTTCTGTCTTATTTAGAAGTTGTTTTTTAGAAGTGCTGTCATAGACCCAGAGTCTGTGACAAGAAAGTTATATGTGACTTGAGGAATCAAAAAACCACCAACATTCTTTTAATATTAAAAAAAAAAAAAAAGAAAAAAATCACCTTCCTTCTTTTTATTTATTTTTTATACTCTGTACTGGAAATAAATTAATTCTATGAATACAGTGATTTCAGCAAATTAGACATAAATCCCCTCTTAATTATTGTTATAGGAAGGTAGGTGGTGAATGACAGGCAAAGAACGTGTGGGAGCAGAAAGCTGCTTCAAAAGCAAAAGTTGAAATAAATAATAAAGGAAAGAAGAAATAAGAACAAAAATGGCAAACTAAGTACAGCATATATAGAGATTTATGTGAGACCTTGCCCTTTCAGTTTGTGAGGGGTTTGTTTGAAATGAGTGCTTTTACATTTCTTAGGAGCTGCTTGCTTTAATGCTGAAATGACTGAAAGTTAAACTTGGTCAAAACCAAGTGACTCAATTTTTTACTGGGCACACTCAAAAATCATCTGTTTGGCACGGTTCTTGACATCCTATTTTTAGTAAATCTTACTTCCAACTTAGTATTTGTGAGTAAAATCCCAGCTGGACATTGCAGCGCTATTGCCCCTGCCAGCACAGATACTCTGGAGTTAGTGTACTGTCAAATGTGCATTTTCTTTCCTGAAAAATTGTGCAACCTAAGGATATGCCAATATTGTAGTCACTGTGGTTAACAAAGGCCTTTCCAAGATACCTTTAAAGCTAGCTAACTCAAGTAATTCTTTGTATTTGTGATGCTCAAGACAGGTTATGAATCCCACCTGAGATTATAAGTAAATATTTGAGCCACTTAGTACCCTTTGTGATTTATGGTGTGGCTACTTCCTGCTTACAGCCTCTGATCTAAATACTTTGAAGCTGTTTCTGAAATGTTTTTCTGGACAGCAGGCACTGGGGTGTAAACATTTTCTGAATTAGAACTCATAGTCTCAGTTGCTCAAAACTGCCTCTAGGCTCAACAGAAGATGGTTGAGCCACCCATTCTGGTTTATTCCTGGGTTTCTTTAAAATGTAGGCAAGTTACAAGGTCTCAGTGAAATGGCTGAGACCATTTCTCAGCCCAAAATGGCACATGTATTCTTTATGACTTTGTTTGTTCCCAGCAGATCTATTCATTAGGAACAAATTCCACTACTGGAGAATTGTCTTTGGCTGATCCATAGCATATGGGGCACCAATGTAGGTCATGGTGAAGATAGACTAGATATAAAGAAGAAATATTTTACAATGTGGGTGGTGAAACACTGGAACAGGCTGTCCAAAGAGGTGGTAGGTGTCCCATCCCTGGAAACATTCAAGGTCAGGTTGGATGGGGTTCTGAGCAGCATGAGCTAGTTGAAAATGTCACTGCTCTTTGCAGGTGGGGTTAGACTAGATGATCTTTAAAGGTACCTTCCAACCCAAACCATTCTGCGATTCTATGATTCTGTGAGCCTATGGGTATCTAGATAGTGTTGGAACACTTCATAATGAATTAAAATGGCTCTGGTCATGGTAAAGTCTGCTGCTTCTGCATGCTGAAGGCACAGTTTCTTAACAACCAGACAGAGTGACTGTTGGAAACTCACAGCAATAGCTCTATTGTAAGAACCATTATCACTGAAAACACTGCAGAACAAGTGGAAAAGGTAGATTAGTCTGATCTAAACCTGAGCAAGTGGGAGTCTGGAGCTTTGGACATCCAGTGTTACCTTTTATGCTTGCTGCTTCTTCATCCATGAACAAACAAGTTATTTTATTAGAAGTCTGTACAGTCTGCTTCTAATGAGGCTTCCTAATTCAAATCATTTGGAATAGGAAATGAAGGACTTCAGAGTATTTTAGTATCTGAATTCTAACTTTCAAAAAGCACTTTGAAGAACAATAAGTACCTTACAAATACCGTGCAATAAATTTCTTCTAGGCTTATATATCATCTATGTAATTAAACAGAGATTTTTTATTAATTTACAATTGTTTTCAATGTGTTCATTGCATTAATATGGTCTCTTATTTTCAATGAGAATTGAAACAACCTTTTTCTCATTTATATGCACTATTAGTGTTGTTTTTACCATGAAAAAACATTCACTAGAGATTATTTTTGGAGGACTGTTATTTGATAAGCAAAGAAATGTATATGAACATTCAACCCCCAGCTTTCCCTAAGTCTATGAAAACAAAGTAGACAAAACCAATATGTGATTTATACCCTTATCATAGCTTAGTAAGCTGTTTAGTATCATTGGCCTGGTAGAAAGTGGAAGGACAGTTTTGTTTGTTTTTCCATTTGTTCCAAGTGCTACATAAAAAAAATGTTATTTTAGAAACCAGATTACTTTAATTTATGCTATGAAGTTTAGACGGAAATGATTTTGATGTAACATGGACCAGTTACTACTAACATAAATTTCAGCACCTGCCAAAATCTGCCATCAGGTTGAGCAATTCAAGTCATTAGCAGTTGAGCTAACACTTTTTCCACGCCTCTTCACACCCAGACACCTAAGGAGACATAGTTCATGTCTTGGTTCAGTGAACAGAAATCATAGCCAGAGAAAGAAGACAAAAAGTTTAAAGCTGGCCTGATTATAAGTTACCTGACTGGTTTTATCTTTTGGGTTAGCCCTGTGATACAAATAATCAAACGTATCATGGCATTTTTCTCCCATGTGTTTGAAAACCTCTGTGACCAAAGTACTTATTGCTGTCCAAAAGCTATATATGCTGTATGGAGAGCTCTGAAAGCAGAGAGTTGCTGGAATGCAATCAGCGGAGGGAGTGCAGAACAGTGCCCAGAGAGACAAGTACAAATATCTTGGGTTTATGCCAAGAGCCATTCCTGTAAAATTCCTAAATCAGTCTGATCTGTGCATTGTACAAAGCCAGCAGAGTGAGTTTGAAAGAAGAAGAGAAAAAAAAAAAAAAAGAAAAAGAGAAGAATAAAAAGGCACAGAACTTTTTACTTTCTTTGATTTGGTACCTGTGAGCTTGCACTGTTTAGCCAAATTCTTTACTATCTTAACAGGGCCTGAGTAATAAGCTCTTGAGTCAGGTCTGACAATGTCACTATATTTGACTCTGAATTTCTCTTAAAAACATCTCAAACTGAAACTTCCAAATGTTTCACCCACACTTCTGCTCATGTGTGGGTGAAACCCACCAAGTAGCTAATCTGTGACAGCTATATTGAACTGAAAAGGTAAAGCTTAACAGTGTTGATTTATCCTTGAGACCTTGCAGTAAGTCTGATCTGTTTTCTGCATTTTTACCTTACTCTGCCTTATGCCTTCTTGTGGCTGTTTCTAGTCTCCAGCTCTCATAACTCAAAAAGTAGGTTTATGTGAAAGTCCCTGAGAAAATGCTCCTGCCATCTTTTTCTGTAACCTTCAAGAATCCTTGCATTGTCCTGGAAAACAAAAGACAGTTAGTAAAAATGCAGACTCAGAAGCACTTGGTGGCACAGAGATCCAGCTGTCTTAAATGCATGTACATTTTTTCACATCTTAGAGCATTTAGTGCAAGTGAATGAGCTGCCAGAAACATGCACTAGAAATACCTAGCTATAGTTAAAATCTTTGCTTTCTAATTTTGGTCCTATTTATTTAATGAGAATATATTTCTTTCCAGCTGCCTTGAATGCTGTTACTTACCAGGCTGTGATGCTCTGGGGTGTGAATAGCCATCAATTGCACAGCATTACTCAGGCCCTGAGTGAGCAGGCAGCGACCGATGAGAGCAAGCAGGGTAGAGTTTGGGCCAGGGTGTCTCCATTCATGGGCATTACTCTCTGTTTGCATGAAGCAAGTGAGACAGGACTGTAATTCTGTGCTGGGTTAGTGTCCATGGAAGAGGAAGGTCAGGCCTCTTCCTGTGCATTTTATTTTTCATTTCTTGTGGGAAAGCAAGAGCCTGCTCTTGCTGCCACATTTGTTAACTAACCTCTGATTTTTGAAGGTCTTTTCAGAATCTGGAAATACCTATCTACTGTAATCCACAGTCTACGATATTAACAAGTAAGTCTGAAGAAACCAGGGGGTTGATTACCCTGGAAGCCCGTGTTTGTTGGTTTCAGTTTTTGTTTTATTTTATTTTTTTTAAACTCAATTATGTGGATTTACTTTGTGTAATTTTTTGCCTTTTTTTTTTTTTTTTTTTCCCTGCAAAAAGGATATCCTAATAAACAGCTGCATGAGATGACATGGAGGCAAGGGACATGTGGACCAGTTAACACAAGGCAAATAGAGCTGTCCTGATTTTCAACAAGCAGCAAAGCCATCGTGTGACTTGAGTACAGCTTGGAGCAGTCCCAAAGCATCCTTGGATGAGTCAGGGCTATGTTTCTTACATGATCAAATGTCTTTCTTTCAGCATTCATCTTGCTGCTTTCACAGGCTTTTAAATGCAGTCTGCTGCTTTCTCAGGAGCTGGCATGGTACCTTTTTTTCTAGTCCAAGTGTATACCTGCAGCATGGCATCTTTGATCATGTAGCCATAGCTTCATCTAAGAGTCCCTATGACCACTTTAGCAGGACTGCTGCAGCTTTCAGCTGAAAAGATTGAAACCAGTACAGCAGCATCCAGAAAAAGCACAGTTAGTGTATTTTACAGTGTTTTTGTTAGCAGTCTCTTGACCAACATTATTTTGTTATTTTTTTCTCAAAGCACTTGAGAAAGGGGGTCTGATTTTTACTCTCCCTACTTACGTGGTGAGCTGCAAGGTCCATCACAGCAGGACAGTAAGAGGAAGAGGATTATCCCCTTTCACCAGTGGGAAAGCTGCAGCAAAGAAAAATAAAAGTATTTGCCCAAATGCTTGCAGGAGAACATGGACATTAACAATTAGATTGCCCTTTCTCTTAATATATTTTCTTGTGCTGAGTGGGAGCTTGGGGACTTTCCAAGTAACCTAGGGAATTTTCCAGGCTATTGCAGGTAAGTGCCTGGAATAGGTCTGAGAGGTAGCACATCATTTCAAGTACCATTTTGTAGCAATAGCTTGGTCCTCTAAATTTTGGAAAATATGGTGGTTTTATGGGTTCTGGTTGCAAAAAAAAAAAACACAACTCAGAATCCTGAATCACCAGGAGCAGAGCTTGCAGCAGTAGTTCTGAGAAGTCCAAATGGTCCATTCATTTCAGCAGGATAACTCAGCTGACTAGTAATGGTAATTTAAATGTCAGACTTGTTAGCAGTTTCATTCCTAATGAAAGACCTGGCTTTACGGATAGCTTTACTGGATAACTTTCCTGATAAACCCTACTAATGGAATCACAGTTATACTAGCAAAAAAAGTGCTAGGCTTAGCATAGTTAGCAGTGGTTCAATGTGTGAAATGAACTATACTGACAAAAGCACTTTCGGACAACATAACTGCTTCTATGGTACCCAGTAGATTTGTGCAGTGGATTAAAACTGGATGGTTGAAGGGGTTGTTGCCCACAACTTCAATTTAGGTCTATTTCACTACCTAGTAGCATCTGTGAGGAAGATGCAGAGTGACACCTGGGTAGACTAATTTTAATCTGCTGTCACAGGTGTGTCAGAGCACCAAGGCAGGGCTTTAGGCGGCATAAGAATGTTTTTTACAAATCAGATGCACACCTTCGGATTAAACCGGTATAACTAATCTAGCTAAAATTTCTTATACAGCTTTATTTATAGAGGTATCCTCAAGTTTACATATTATACTGGCATATGATCATGTAAGTAGCATGTTTGCTTGATGTCAGAAATGGTATTACTTCTTCCTGGTAAAGAAAGAGTGAAGAAACCCAGAAGAGCTACAGAATACATTCAAACTGCACTCAGGGGCTCTATCCATACAACTGTAATCTGAATATTTGTGTAGTACATCATATATAGCATCTCAAGTAAGTGAATTATATGACCTCTGCCTGTACTCTACATGGAAGGACTTGCACCTACACTGCCATTTAGATCTAACTCAGATATTCTGATTATTTACCTACCATTGGCTAGATATGCCTGAAACTTAGAGTTAAAATTCAGAGGGGAAACTTAGGAACAAAGCTTTTTTATCAAGCGTTGCTACATTTTCTGGTTTGGTGAAAGCAGTGTGAAACCTAGCATTACTGAATTTGACTTCTCAGAGTAAATGTTTAGATTTCACATCCATAGAGCTGGAAGAAATCTACCTTGACCTGCACTGTATTGAGTTTGCTCTCCAAGCTGCTTTCCAAAGAAAGTAAATTTTCTGTTTTCTGTTAGGGAAATTCATTTGACTTGTGCCTATGCTTTATGGCTGAAGTTTAAAGATTTTTGCCCTGGTTCCCAATGTACCCTTTCGTATATATTTTACATAACATCCTAAGTCTGCTTTTCCTCCTATGCATCACAACACTGATTGAATCTAAACTACCCCTCCTTGCATACTAGTAGCTGTTCCACACTGCAAGCCAAGTTCCACACTGCAAGCCAAGAGGTAATGCATGAATGCATTATCCTTAGACTGAAGCTGAAGGGCCTCTGTACAGCTCTGCCTCTTTCTGAGCTTCTGCCAGCGTGGCTCCAGGGGGACCACTTAGAAATAAGGGCCAACACTCTCAATAATGAACAATAGTGTCATTCTCAGAAGATTACTAAGGCTGTATTACCAGGATGTCATCCTGTTTCTCCACAGAGGTATAAACATTAGTCCTGGACATACACGTGATCTCAGCCAGAGTTTCCACTCTCAAGAGAAGAACTCACATATTAGTCTTCGTTACTCACCTTCAGGAAAGCATCTGTAACTTTCCTTCTTTTAAGTGAATTAATATGTCTGAGAAACACTACAAATGGCTTTGTGTATTCTAAAGCATGTCTTTGGACATTGATTATATGTGTTGCAGGGAGTGTTAAGCTTTTGACAAAAATGATAATAGAAAACAAATTTCTTGCACAAGCAGCCATTGAAATTATATATAGTTTTGTTTACAGAAAGCCTGATTTTAAGGCCAACTACTGTATTTTATACAGGTTTCACTGAACACTGACATTTTATTTAATATTCTTTTGTATAACAGCAGTCATGCATGAATTACAAAAACCTTTCTGAAACTGAAAATACAGGGCTATAGTGTGCAAATGTTTGAAGTGTATGACTTCCATTAAGAATTTGTTTCGTGGGTGAAATCCTAACTGTGTTAAAATCAGCAAAGCTTTTGCCATTGGTTCCAGCAGGCTATTAGATTTTCAACTGAGAATAGTTTACCAGATTGGGCCAACCTTCTCGGTTTCTTTGTGGTTTTAGAATTATATCCAGGCAGAGTTAGAGTAGATGGAGCATGGCTTTTAACTAGGAGTTTTCAAATGCTTTACTAATTCCCATAGCAGTTGCTGTGCATGAATTAGTGTTTATTCCCATATAGAGGTAAGAAAACTGAATAAAATCCCCTGGTTATCCAAGATTGCACAGAAAGAGTTGCAAAATCGAGGGATGAAACTAGTATCACTCACAAGCTCCAGCTATCATCACAGTTCTTCTTGACTCAAGAACTGAAAGGAAGAATTCATGCCTTTTAGTGCCAGAGAGGCTAGAATCTGCCTGTAACCCTCAGAAGATATGAATAACACATTGCAACATGATGTACATCTCTTTCTAATGCTGATTTCCTAGCTTGCATCATCCCTGTTTTTTTCTGTCTCAGGTCTGCATGTTGTTTCCTTGGTTGTGCTACTCCTTTTAGAGCTCTTTTATGGATTTAGAGAGCACTGAAAAATCTAAAACTTGTTTGGCAGTAGGCATAAGTGATGGATTTGAAAAGCAGAAAGGTTAGATAACTATAACGGTCTCTCTATATAAATAAAACCGATCAGCAATAGAGGGTTGTTTACCCTTTGCCCTTGGAAGTGGGATGGAGGTGGCTGCAAATCAAAACGATAGAAATTAAAGGTTAGACTGTACAGAAAATGCATTGTTTCAAATCCACTTTTTTTGCAGAAAGACCAAAAAGGTTTTTGGTCAATTATATTCTCCCCCCCACCCCCCCACCCCCCCCCCCCCCCCAGCCTGTCCAAAGTATCCATTTACACTCCGGCCTTCTAATGCATAATGCACAAGTCTCAGAAGGTCACAGCTGGGTGGGGAGACTATTTTCCTTTGTTGCTTTGAGAGAGTTTGTAGCTCCTGCTATATCTGACTCTTGTAGGAAGAGCAGCTATTTAGAAAGCCACCAGAGCCAAGGCTTTGAAGCTCAAAGTGGTGCTGAGGGCTCCCAGTTTTCAGAATAGAATGATGCTTTGACAACTGCTGTCTCTGGATTTTTTGTTGGTGTGTTATATGACGCTTGCTGAAACAGTTTTGTGAAAAGCAGAATCTTAAACAAAGTTTCTTCAGTTAGGTTCTACTGTCTACAGGGCTCATCCGTATTGAAACACTTTTTGTTCATTGGTCTGTAACAGAATCTGCTCATGGTACTGGCTGTGGCTTTAGGAAGTGGTGCCGGAACTGCAATTCCTGTAAAGAAAGATAGCTCAATCCCTGAGTGTAGCATTAGGAGGCTTTTGATGAAAATATGCTCCTTACAGTAAGTTCACATTTTTTTTTTTTTTCCTTAGCAAATCATTGGTTTCTGAACCAAAAAGGGAGGGGGAAGTATTACAAACCTATAACTCAGGGTAAATTAAAACAGATCCATATGGTTGATTTGTCCGCTATTGCTTTTCCCTCCCATCTGGTACTAATCAATACCAGGCATAATGTAAATAACCTACAACATATTTTGTGCGTACGCATGAGTGCATTGTGCATCCTTTACTTCTGTTCCATTCTGAAACCACATCTGAACTTTACTAGGGAGTTGCTTGGACACAATTGTTACCAGTATTCCAAACTCATAGCATCACTCTGCCTCACAATGATAAATATTTAATGTGTTTGACTGTGTGCATACAGAATAAAAGGCTGTGACAGAAATGCAGCTGAATAACTCAAGCCCAGAGAGGCCATCACACACAGGGGAATACGCTTGCATGTACATGCACACACATGCACCCAGAAACAGGATCACACTCCCCAACCCCTCCCCATCTCTCATTGAGTCACTGGATTTTATGTTTATTGTCACAGGGAACACTCTTATCCTACTTAATCCCATCTAGATGGCTCTAGAATTTCAGACAAATACCCTGACTGAGAAAATGTGATCCAATAGTACTTTGTTTTAGTGAGCTGTTGAAAGGGATGTAGCAGACCAGTTCTGTTTTCGCTATTAACTTTTTCCTGTTCATCATGCTGATTAACTTTTCTTTCTTCAATAGCTGTACTTCTTTCCTTATATGCTCTGACTGCAGTGACAGCGTGCTCTGATTTGTATGGGCTGGTTTAAGCAATATCTTCTGAACATAGATGTGCAGCAACAGGGATCATGGTGCATTTAACTTTAATCATTTTCTCACCTCACAAAAGGACTACTAGAAAAGGTAGAAAAGCTGTAATACTCCTGTTGAATTTCTGTCATGGAATTGTTCAAGATATTTGAGTTACTCCATGACTGCATCCATAAATATTACGTTTCTGAAGACAACATACTAGGAATAGTTGAGCTCTATGGTGATGAATTTATGGTGAGATAAGCAACTTGTCTGAGAGAGAACTGGGAACTTAATTAAAATAACCTTTGCTTCTCTCCTCCCCTCCCAGCTGCATGCCATACTTCAGTGAAAGAGCCATTACCTTGTTTGACAATAGTGCACACATTATATCAGTAGAGAATAAAGAAAAGTGTATTGCTGTGAGACAATTGAATATATGTTGCAAAACATGACAGATTTGAAAGTCAATGGATCCAGCATTCAATCTAGCAAACAATCTATTTAGCTTGATTTATCTGTCAATAGGTAGAACTAGTCAATATTTTCCTCTATGAAGGAATATTTGTACTTAAAAAGGTTGTTTAACTGAATTAGTTTCACTTGCAGAACAAAAACATTTGTAAAAATATACATTCTGATTTTGTGCTGAAATGTTAATTGACTTCATACCCTGGTATGAATACTTTTCTATGGACTAAGATGCAGCCAATTTTATGCTATTTTAATACAAAAGCCATTAAAAAAAAATCAATATTTTACCTAGTAAAAATAAAATCAAATAATTTGCTCTAATAATTTGAGGACCCAAACTTTCTGCTTCAGGAAAATGTTTTTAGCATCCACATCACAGAAATTCATCAGCAATTATCAGCTACTAGTAAGGTTGTAAATTATCTTTATGTATTATCCAAGTGAAACCTATTGCACCCTATGATTTTGTTATAGACTGGTAAAAGGGCAAGCCATGGCTGCTCTCAGCTTTCTAATCCAGATGGGAAAAAGTCTGTTCATGGGGATTACATTTATCAAGTGACCAGAACACTAAGCTTTTTTCCCCATATTTTTGTTTTAAATCAAGAACAGGACATATATTGAGCTGACACCCCTCACACCTCCCAAACCCCAACAACAAAGAAACCAAGCCCAAACCATATACTTTCCTATTTCTCTTTATTCAGGCACTGGCTGCGCATAAAAGAAACATAAATGTGGAAAAGGTGATGAACAAAGAAGTCTACTGTCTGATACTGAAAGTGATTGTCAGGAATAGGTGCCCTAGGTTCATGATGAATACTGTGGTTGACTCACTGCAGTGAGTCATGAGATGTACTTGGTAATGTGCACTGATTGACACTGTTTTCTTCAGTGCAAAGGGGATGGCAGGATACAAGAAAGCTGGAATAGGAGATGCACTCAGTAATAGATACAGAAGAAAAGGCAGTCATTGTTGAGATGTGACCATGTACACAGATTAAATAAATTATTGGATTTATTGATATGTAATCTGAAGTGGCAAAGCAATACATTTCCTATCTGCTCTTACTTTGGTGTGGTCAGTGACTAGAGTGATAATGGATCTAAATCTTTGTATAAAAGGCTCACTCCTTAAAATAAACAATGAAATTATGCCAATCTTCCCCTGCTTCTAGCACACTGAGAGAAAGTAACACTTCAAACCTCTTGCTGTGCTAGTTCTTTTTCTTAAAGCATTTATCCTATTACTGGAAAAAAAACCTCAGTCAATAATTCATGGAACATACATCCATAGTTCACATTCTGACCTTCCATTTTGGTAACAGATCTCCCTCCAAGTCTCACAGGACCAGAATTAAATGTTTTATCTGGTGGACAGGATAGAAGCCTTCTGCCACAGCAAAATGGAACTTCAGTATGTGTTTTGGTCTGTTATTTTGTTGTATATCAGAATTGTATATAGGGCTTTAATATTAAACAAATAGAGTTGTGTGTTGTTTGTTTTTTTTGGGAAAGCAATATTTAAGACATGACTGGGTAGTTTGCATATATATATACACACACTATATATCTATATATTGTCTGCTGAGATGTGTTTAAAGACCTACTTCTTTGAACATGGTAGGAAGAATCCTATCAGCTGCAGTACATGCTAATGTAGACAGTCACAGAAAGCCCCTTATGCGTCTTATTTAATAAGAGTTAATGCACACTTATGCGCTTTATTGATCTGTCATAGCTTGAGAAAGGAATCCGAATTAACTACAGCTTTACACAGTAACTGCTGTTCATCTCAGAAAGTGGCACATCGTGGAATTTAGATTTAATCCTGATCTGCAGAAAATACAAGAGGTTGTTGGTTTTTGTTGGGTTTTTTTTTGTTTGTTTGTTTGTTTTGTTGCTGTTGTTGTTTTGTTCTGGTTTTAGGTTTTACTATTATTTATTTTATTGCTGGGAGTTTTGTTGTTGGGGTTTTGTTTGTTTAATCCCCCCCTCTTTTTTTTTTTTTTTTTTTTTTTTTTTGTGTGTGTGTGTGTTTTTTGTTTTGGGTTGTGGGGGTTTCTTTGTTTGTTTTTTTTTTTTGTTTTTTTTTTTTTTTGGGGGGGGGTTGGTATTTATTTTGTTTTGGTTTGGTTTTTAAACTCTAAAGAATGCAGGTTTCTTGCAAACTTGTGCTCCATCTCGCGCATGAAGTATGCCAAAACCTAACTATCCAACCTGCCAGGCAGTTCTGTTCCGCGCAGTTTTTATGTAACCTGCTGCTGCTTGTTACTTAGTATCTAAAATAGTTACAAAATATCCAGTCACTCCTGTTTATAAAAGAAACAAAGTAACTGTGGAACCTGAAAACATTAGCTTTCAGAGGGTCATTTCCTTTCTGATTTAAAGTGGTACTGCTTGGTTGAGGCCGAAGAACTTCAGCCGTTTCTCTCAGCTCTATAGCTATAAAAGATACACTTTGATGATGTAACAAGATGAAGGATTCTAAGAAGTTTATGTCTCTGGTGAAATATTTTTAAAAGGTCAGATATTATGCTGTTTATTATAATATTGTTATTATTCAGCAACTTGTAGCTTTACCAGGGTAATCACTGCAGGTGATTTCCCCCCCTCTTCCCTCCCCAGTAAGATGCTGTAGATGTGGAGTTACTTGAAATGAATGGCAGGGCAAGAACTGAAGTTAACTCAATTCTTACACACATGTTCTATTATATGATTAAAAAATAATAATTAAAAATATTTAAAACCCCCGAACCTTTAAAAAAGCATCAGGGCATTAACAGTTCAGAGGGAAACACAGCTGTGGTGTAAGGTTCTCATGCTACCTGCATATTCTATACTGACCTAAATACTTACACATAAAAGATTGCCTACAAATGTTAATTTTATTATTTTTTATTTATTTGCTTCTTTTTCTCTTCTGGGTTAGTAGAATACAGGACGTGGTATGGCTCCATTCTCTATTGAGCAGGAGAGTGGGGTGTCATAAAACACCACACAACGCTTTGGTCTTCTGCAGTGGGAATGGGTGTCTGGGTCACTTAACCTCTAAGATAGATATCTATTTATATACATGTGTGTATGTATTTTTGGCATAATAATTCCAATATCTAATTAATTAATTAATTAATCTTAGATATTTATGAACAGTTTTTTCAAGGGGGAAAAAAATGAGAGATCCATGGAGATTAAATTTCCTTGCAAATTCCTGAGATGCATTGAAACGCCACCCTATATAACCTCTGTGCTAAGGGGTTGGGATTAGAGAATTGTGGTATTACTGGTGATATTATTCATATTTTTGGTATGAAGAATTATATCTTTGTCAGTGCCAGGGGTATGACAGTGCAGGACAGAAAATGGATTCCCTGAGATCAGCTTGTTTTGTCATTCTGGAGTCACAGACCTTTTGGATAGATGTTGGAGCAAAATTCAATTTCCAGAAGTAGTGGAAAATTTGAGTAGGACTAGAAGTCACACTTCAGGCAATGTCCTACCTTGCTGTTGTCCTGTCCTTTGCTACCTAAAAATATTTAAGAACAGATAAATTTTTCTGAAATAAAATGGCAGAATAATAACTGGGAGATCTCTCAGGGCATGCAGCATTCTGGGGAGCACATACATTTAGATAATACTAATTTTTGCCTCAAAGGTAAAGGGATCTCCATCTGCTCAAATCTTTCCTTACTTAGCCTGTGAAAGGCTGCACATGAGTTTTCAGTAAATTCTTAATCTTGGGGGAAATATGAATTTTGCCCAAAGGCAAAGTGATCTCCTTCTGCTCAAATCTTTCATTACTTAGTCTATGAAATTCTGTACATGAATTTTCAGTAAATTCTTACTCTCCATAGGAATGCTTACTGCCCTGACATTGTAAGCGAGTGCTACCACCTAAAATTCCAATCGTTACTGATTTCCTTATGAACCTGTTTGCTTATGCTTAATCTCTGACACATCCCTACTCGTGTTGTATATTGAGATACACTTTAATTAGGTTTAGTCAGCTTAGAAACAAGCTATGAGCTTACTGGAGCACTGCCAACAGGAAGCATGACTTTGTACTGTTTGATCTATCTACATGTCTTATGTATGTTGATTCATAAAGGCTGGAAGATCTAGCCATGCTAGAGTCAAGTCAACAGCAGCAGAAAGAAATTGCATTTCATATGTTATGGCTTCTGTGCTGGTTTTAGCTGAGATAGAGTTAATTCTTTTCGTAGTAACTGGTATGGAGCTATGTTTTGTATTTGTGCTGAAAACAGTGTTGATAACACAGGCATGTTTTCATTACTGCTCAACAGTGCTTACACAGAGTCAAGGTTTTTTCTGCTTCTCACACTGTCCCACCAGCAAGTAGGCTGGGGTGCACAAGAAGCTGGGAGGGGACAGAACCAGGACAGCTGACCCCAACTAACCAAAGGGCTATAGAATCACAGAATCAACTAAGTTGGAAAAGACTCTTAAGATCAAAAGTACAACCTGAGATGACCTTAATATCCCACAGCATGGCTTGTTGAGTAGTAATCAAGGGGTATAGTGTAACAGTCATTCAGATATCCCTCACCAGGCCTCTTGTGAATATTGTCGGCAAGGGAAAGGCAAACATTCTGTTGCTTCATATTTGTTATCTTATTCACTGCATTCTAGGCATTATGGATCCATATCTATCTCATTAACCTCTAACATCCTATTGGCACTGGCTTGTGATAATTTCTCCCCACCTACTCCCCAAGGAGGAGAAAAGGGAAAAGCAGATAAGATTAAACACTGTGTAGAACAAAGCAGACTAAACTGCCTCTGCCTTCTACTACAGACATCAGCTCAGGAAAACTACGAGCCTTTCAAAAAGAGCTTCCAGAAATTTCAGATCTCTGCTTTCAGGCAGTACAGCTACCCTAGAAGCTCCAGGCCACTTTGTTACAGCTATGTTACCAGTGTGGATGCTGCGGTGGAAAGGTATGTGAGTATCTCAACCAACATACGTGTCCTAAGAACCAGTATCTGAATACGCGTGACAACCCAGAGCAGAGGGTAAGCATGGAACAACTATTCCTTTTCAGTACACAAACCAAGTGGCACTAGGTTAAGCTGTCAGGTGGCAAGATCAACCCCCTTCCCCTCAAAAAAAAAAAAAAAAAAAAAAAAAAAAAAAAAAAAAAAAGCAATGCATTATAAAACATAACATAAACCTATAGAAACCTGCACTATGGGAGTATGTGCATGCTAAAACCACACATAGGATCAAGAGTTGGAAACTCATCTTGTGGAAGAGAAGTCCGTTGTGGGCTCTTACACATCAAGATAACTCTAACTTAGGAAGTCTCAAGTCTGCAAATTGATAGTAACTTGGAAAATATTCAGGGCATTACTACATGCCTTCCTTCTTTCTTCACTCTTTTTCAGACATCCCCATATGACCACTCTTGGAATAAGTGTAACAAGACAACATGCTGGATGGCAGTTTTGTACAGGGAGGATAAACACAAGCTGTCCTTTGTGGGAACTGTAGGCAAGGAGGCAGGGGACAGAGGCACTCAAGCTGCAGTGGGGTAGAAACTAGCATTTGTGACAATATCCTGGTGAATAGAAGACTGCTAGAGATAGCAGCAGGGGACTAAAAGAGAACCAGGGACCATAGAGCACAACCGTGGGTTTGCAGCCTCCAAAAAACCCCTGAACAAGGACATGGAGCTCAAAGACTCAAAACAAACAGAAGGGAAAATGAGTTCTCAAGTGTACTGCAGTGATCTAGGACTTATCATGAAATGAAATGGCTGTTTGGAATTATACTAGCATTTTGTCTGAATGTTACACCACATTGCTCAGTCAGGACCTGAAACTTGTCACCTGACTGGTGTGACTTTAACTAGTGAAATTGCAGAGGAGAACTGAGAGTGATTTCTTCAAAAATACTTTTTTTTTTTTTTTTTTTTTTTTTTAGAAATCTCTGCAACTGAATTTACATGAATACAATGTGCAGTATTGCTCTCAAGAATAGGCAGCAAGTGGAATAATAGTTTACTGTGAAAGAGTCGTACAACACTAAAGTACTCAGTCTCGAGGTCAATGTTCTTGCTACTGAGACGGTCATTTTTAAGGCCAGTCTTCTCTGTTGGAAATGTAGAGTCTACAATCACAGATGTACTGTATGAGAAAAGGGATGCAGCTTGCCCCAAGCACTTCTAAACAGGGATTCATGTTAGACTGGGGATCTCATGACACTTGGTATGTGACTTTTTCTTCTTGTGTCATGGCCCCAGGGCACTGTTAGACTTGACAATTCCTGTCTAATACTGCTGGAGATGTTCCCCTCCACACACCCCAGATCCAGGATGCCATGTCAGCCTCCCATTACCACTAGTCCCTGCCCCAGTGGCTCCACAACAGGGCTGGTATCCACCTCCCCACAGCTTTGTCCTGCCTGGGTGTGGGCCCTGCCAAGCAAGGTCTACCTGTGGACCCACATCCTAGCCACATCCTCAGAAGGGTGCTCAAATGCCCAAGACTGAGGCTGTCCAGGCGCCTCCTGTCTGTTCCTGGATGGGGAGATGGGATGAGCCCTGGCTGCCATGGTCTTCTGTGACTGACCCTGGGGAGCCGGAGACACTCCTGGCACCTCTGCTGCTTTTAAAGGAGTATGACAGTGCACTTTCTCCTGCAGGTAGAACTTTGGGGTGTTACAGATCAAGAAGTTCAAGAGCTATTATTGAAAGCTGGGACTTTTGGTTAAAAGAGGCAAAAGGTCAGGGATTCAGAATCCTACATGGGTTTAAAAGCACATGAGGTAATTAAATTTATTGCTAGCATTAGCTTTACTTTTGTTTAATTTATTATTTTATCCAGGCAGAAGAGTGCCAGATATACACAGAAACCTCACTATTGATATAATGTTTTAATATGTAATTAAAGAAAAACTGCCATAACTTAGACCCCCAAATGCCCATGATAGCGTAAACATTAATGAGAGACAGAAGCAGAAAATTGCAGTGTAACTTGAACATTTTCTTTAAGTTCATCATAAGTAAATTTGGAGATCTTCCACTTTTGTGTTTGTTACAAGCAATTTCAATGGCTTTATACAAATCTGTACCATCTGATGATCTGGCCTGTGCTTTAAGAGTTGCAATGCTTTTAGAAGTTGAGAGACAATTTTTGACATGCATGATCAGGTAATCTTTCAAACAGTTCCAGTGTTTTCAGTGGAATAAGGCCTGGAAATAAGCTCTCCCTCATGAATGTGGTCTTCACTTTATGAAGAATAAGCTTCTGTAAATGTGATTACAAGCCTTAGCATTTCTGTTTCTAGATCTAAAACTAATAAAAAGCTATTCAAATATCTGTGAGGGAGGACTTAAGAAGAAAACATCTTCAAAGAGCTTTGGGATCCTTAAACAAAGTGCATTGACATTATTAGTATTATTACAAGAGGACAAGGATAATTGGAACATTGCATTTTACTGTGGACAGTAAATTCACTGTTGCTGCAAAATGATTAACAGTCTCATCATCTGTGTTACAAGTGTAATGATAATTGACAGTTTTATGCATATGTAACATCGACATGATCTCTCTCAACAGTCCTATGTTTGCCATTTAATTTTGTTACTTTCTCCCAGAAATAGCAATATATTATTTTTTTTCTGAAATAATACATATTTAGTGATTAAGTTTACTATTTCTTTTGATGTTTACCTTCTTTCATTATTCCTAATCATGAACCTAAACACTTCTAAGTCACTAAAATATGCTACTAAATGGGGAAAAATGCACTCATTTTCAAAGACTTTGTTCTTCCAAAGCAGCATGTTGTAGAGGTTGAGAATAAAAGGTCTGCTTAGCTTGCTGTCCCCTATTTTGATGATAGCTCACAAAAGGTGCTTAGAGAGACAACAAGAATTAGGGCAGGCACAGAGCAATACTCCTTTGAAATCTCACAGTTTAAGGCATTAAACAGGGCAGACTTTCTGAGCCAGAGGCTGTAGTGCACTTGCAGCCCAGAAAGCCAACCGTATCCTGGGCTGCATCAAAAGGAGCATGACCAGCTGGTCGAGGGAGGTGATCCTGCCCCTCTACTCTGCTCTCGTGAGACCTCACTTGGAGCATTGTGTGCTGTTCTGGTGTCCTCAACATAAAAAGGACATGGAACTGTTAGAACAAGTGCAGAGGAGGGCCACGAGGATGACCAGGGGACTGGAGCACCTCCCGTATGAAGATAGGCTGAGAAAGTTGGGGCTGTTCAGCCTGGAGAAGAGAAGGCTGTGTGGAGACCTCATAGCAGCCTTCCAGTATCTGAAGGGGGCCTATAGGGATGCTGGGGAGGGACTCTTCATGAAGGACTGCAGTGAGAGGACAAGGGGTAATGGGTTCAAACTTAAACAGGGGAAGTTTAGATTGGATATGAGGAAGAAATTCTTTACTGTAATGGTGGTGAGGCACTGGAATGGGTTGCCCAGGGAAGCTGTGAATGCTCCATCACTGGCGGTGTTCAAGGTGGGGTTGGACATAGCCTTGGATGGCATGGTTTAGTGGGAGGTGTCCCTGCCCATGGCAGTGGGGTTGGAACTAGATGATCTTAAGGTCCTTTCCAACCCTAACTATTCCATGATTCTATGATTCTATTGTATTTAAAAGCCTCTAGTGTACCTCTCTTGCATGATTTTTGTCCAGTTCTTCTTTGAACGCATTCGGATTTTTGGCCTCAACCGCTTAATATGTCGATGAGTTGGAGAGTTTATTATATAATGTGGTTTTAATTTTGGTACATAGAAATTTCATTGGATGCCCTTCAGTTTCTGAATTGTGAGAAAATATACATTGAGTTCTCATCTTCATTATCTGTGACTGCCATCAAAATCACTGGGAAGCAAGGGTTCTTCTGGGGCTTGAATGAGAACTATAATGTAACTGAATAAGAAAAGCATCCAATTTTATTTGTTAACACGAAACAGTTGTGAAAATCACTGATCTGAAGAAACATAGTGAAAGCATTTTCTGTCCTGCAATGCAGTTCTACGATCAGAATGAGGTCTAAATTGTAATGCCTCAAACAGTTGATTGCTGGACAAAGAATGATGGTGACTTTGATATGTTTCCTGACAAACATGTGTCTCTCACATGTGTCTTATGTAGGTAGCCTTCTTTAAATGCTTGAAAAGATAAGAATGAAGGGATACATCAGTAGACAATGAAAGAAACCTGTGAGAAATGAGCTTTTATTGGAGACAGTTCTAGTCCAATAGTCACAGAATATATTAAAATATATCCACAATGAAAGGAAACTCATTCACTGTCATTCTGTTTCCTATTTGCAAGAATTTGGATGACTCCTTATTATTCATTAAATACGGGCTTTCCCTAACCCCTAGTAGAGATGGCAGCACAACTGAGGATGGCAGTTAATGAGCCTTGTACCCATACATCTTTTAAACATTTTTATTGTGATATTTTGTATTTCTTGGATGTTTCTTGTATTTTTTCTGTATTTCCCAAATTTGTCTAAGCTGTGCTGTGCAATCTTCACGTGCTCAGAAGCAGCTTTCTCCAGTTTAATAGCCTTTTTCTGCAATATTGAATTCCTGATAGCTCCTAACATTGCATGAACTGCGTTAAGTACAACTTAAACAGAGAAACCAAGAGTGAACCATCAAGGGACTAAGCTACAGGTGTAAAGCTACACTTTCTCTGTGATGGCTTTTGGCAAGAGTTTGATCTGGTTGGTTTGCAGGCACCAAATCAAAAGTTTGTCTCTCTTGTGCTGCTATGAGTCCCTCTCCAGTTCCTTCTTTTCTCCTTCAATTGACAATGTTTGTTTCTGACACAAAAGGAACAAAAACCAGACGGTGTAAACTCTTAGGAAGAGAAGTTTGGCAGACTGGCTGGACTGGGAAGAAAAGTCTCCTTCCTTCCTGTGGCTTAACAGAGCACAACATGTCAAAGACTTTCTGTCTGGGGCAACTTGGTCTGCCCTAAAAAGGCACGGATTATGGTGGCAGGTGCCCACCTACCCTCTCCGGAAGGGTGCAGTCCAACAGCTCTCAAAGAGAAGAGCAGGGCTGGTGAAAATGAAGTCAGACATGGTCCAGATTTATAGGCAAGTCCAAAGTGATGAGGTCCTAGGGTGGTCAGACTGTGGGTCAGGATAAGGGATCCCAGTCAATGGGCTACATGGCCAGGCACAGGCATGACAACCATAAATACAGCTGCAGTGTAGCCCAGGTGGAGTCCAGTGATAAGAGTTATGGCTAAAAGCAGCTCGCAAAGGAAGGGGAGAGCCCTTGCTGAGGCCTCCCCACAAAGCGTTTTCTTCGCAATGGCTCTTATCGGCAAGCTGGCTTTGCGTAGCCAGCTGAACTCCTAGAAGTGGGAGAGTGCACCCAAAGACTAGACATGCTGTCAGCAAGTGTATGAGTAGGACATTGCTAAAACATGTTTTCATATTTTTCCCTCACAATTAGAACTATAAAGTTGGTCTCAGCTCAGTAGTATTTGCCAGCTCTGGCTGTTTACTCGAAGACAGAGGTTCATGCATTAAAGATAAAAGCCCATTGATGATTCAATGTCACTGTGTTGTCACATAAATTAAATACAGTTTGTGCTTTTAACTTCAATGAAAAATCACCATCTTAACTTGAATTTGTCCATATCATCTCACATTAAATCATGTGATGGCAAACCTTTTTTCTGTTAGGCTCTACCTCATTTAGTATGCTGTATGGAAGGCACTGTAGAAAGATAGTTGCTGCAAAATCAAGATGTTTTGCACTTTAAGTTTTGTACACCATTATGAAATACATAAAGGAAGAAGATTTTAATTGGTATTTATAATTATAATCTATAATTTATCATAGAATCATAGAATCATAGAATAGTAAGGGTTGGAAAGGACCTCAAGATCATCGAGTTCCAACCCCCCCGCCATGGCCAGGGACACCTCCTACTAAACCATGCCATCCAAGGCTATGTCCAACCCCACCTTGAACGCCGCCAGGGATGAAGCATCCACAACCTCCCTGGGCAACCCATTCCAGTGCCTCACCACCATCACAGTAAAGAATTTCTTCCTCATATCCAATCTAAACTTCCCCTGTTTAAGTTTAAACCCATTACCCCTTGTCCTCTCACCACAGTCCCTAATGAAGAGTCCCTCCCCAGCATCCCCATAGGCCCCCTTCAGGTATTGGAAGGCTGCTATGAGGTCTCCACACAGCCTTCTCTTCTCCAGGCTGAACAGCCCCAATGTTCTCATCCTATCTTCATACGAGAGGTGCTCCAGTCCCCTGGTCATCCTCGTGGCCCTCCTCTGCACTTGTTCTAACAGTTCCATGTCCTTTTTATATTGAGGACACCAGAACTGCACACAATACTCCAAGTGAGGTCTCACAAGAGCAGAGTAAAGGGGCAGGATGACCTCCCTCGACCAGCTGGTCACACTCCTTTTGATGCAGCCCAGGATACGGTTGGCCTTCTGGGCTGCAAGCGCACACTGCCGGCTCATGTTCATTTTTTCATCAACCTACACCCCCAAGTCCTTCTCCGCAGGGCTGCTCTGAATCTCCTTCCCGCCCAACCTGTAGCTGTGCCTGGCATTGCTCCGACCCAGGTGTAGGACTTTGCACTTGTCATGGTTAAACTTCATTAGGTTGGCATCAGCCCACCTCACAAGCGTATCATCTTTGTATATGGACTGAGCTTCATTTATTGTTGCAGGTACTGAGTGTTGCTTACATCAGTTGTGGAGGATGAGGGAAGGGCTCACAGGAGGGAATGAGAAACCAGATTACCTGCTTGACACAACTTCAAAGACAATGTCCATGCTCTGCTGCAAATTAAACTTCAAAAGAATCCCATAATCAAACAAACTGAACGTAAGTGTCCAAGGACAGCACAACAAAAGGCTGTTTCGCAAGGACAGAGAGAAAGAAAGGAATGGGGAACAATATAGTCAGCCCTCACAGGCAAAAGAATGCAAACAGAGAAAGGAAGTGGAAAGTAAAGAGTCCAAGTGTATTACAACAAGGTAAAGAAGAGTGGGGTGCTTTTTCAATTAATTGCATAAGCAAAAATGTTATACGCCTCCTGCCCCAGACAGACCAACCAGCTGTCCCTCTAAAGGCATCCTTCACAATTTAGAAAATCCTTGCCTTAGAAATCGCAGATCCTATATGTTAAAGTCCAGAAAATATATGTATTTATAGTCAGATTTCCACAGTTTTGCTGTTAGGAAAGGTTTTTTATTGAGTTCTTATTTTATTTATTCAGCCTGGATATGCAATTAACAATAGTCCAGACTCTAGTCCTACTTTGTACAGTGTCAATAATATCATAGGGTGTAAATTCCACTCATACATTAATACTGAATAAAAGCATTGTGTGGCACAGCAGAAAAAAAAAGATGGACTACTGGATGGGAAGGGGATAATTCTTCGGATTACCTCTGACCTAAACCTGTTGACTGAAAGCATGCTGGTGCAGTAGGCGCTTGGAGCACATCTGCCATATTAATGCTCTCCAGAAGGAATCTAGTCTGCATACTTCAAACACATCAGCAGTGCAAACAAACCATGGTAAGAGGGAGGTAAATGGGAAGGTGACTTGACAAGTACTTTCCTGATACAAATGTAAACATTAGCATGAGTGCACCCCTCATCATCCTGAATGAAAAGCAGAACCAGAGCAGGGAAGGAGCATAAAGGGTTTAGGCTGGGAAATGAGGAAGCTGGAAGAAATAATGCATAGATGGGCACCACCCAGGCAAAGGCTTCTGTTGAGCTCTGAGTGACCTGTGAAGTAACCCAGTAATTGTAAATTGTGCACCTCCCACATCTCTGGTGGCTGCTCAAACCAACAGGAAGAAACCTCTTTCTGTTACCTTCAGGGGGAAAAGGTCCGTGCTGTCTCTCAAGAGGATGTGGCCCTGCCAGCTAAGGATGATTCTTTATCAAGGAATCTTTTGAGGAAAGAAACCCCAATAATCCAGAAAGCACCATCAGAGCAACTGCATCCAAAAACTATTTTGGATGCTACTTGAGGCCATCAAAATTCAGTTTGGAGGAGTGATGCACCTCTGAGGCAGGTGGAAGCGTGGCTAAACATGTTAGTCTTTCAAACCCAATAATCTATGTCAAACTAGATGAAAAAACCCAAGGGCCTGAAAAGTGCCCTTTCAAAGGAAGGTGTTTGGGTGGGGGTCAGGTGCCTTTGATGCAGGCCAGATACAGCACAGGAATGTGCAATATCCTGCTTCCTTCAACACCAGGAAAATCAAAGAGTTAGAGATCGTCTCCCTGCTCACAGCTCCAAAACCTTCCAACCAATGAACATTTTACTGAGGGCACCACTCTCAGGCTACTGCTCCAGGTCCTTGGCTGTGCCTGGCCATATGTGTGGGTTTGGGGTTTTTCCCTTCATTTTTCCTTGTTTGTTTGGTTGTTGTTGTTGTTGCTCTTTTCTCCCTCTGTCTCCAGTTTCCACCACTCAAAAATCCCTATGCCTTAGTCCACACTTTGCAAAGTCCTGAAAGGCTTTGGCATATCTTTAGTTTGAAGACCAGTGCCACTCCACAAAGCAATAAAGGTTTTGCACTCAGAGTGGTATTTATACTTACATACTTCTGTGCACCTAGGCCTTGATGCTGATGGAGGTGGGCATGCAGAGGGTGTTTTTAGCAAATACTTGCACAGCCTTTTCCTATGTTATGGTCTTTGGCTGCAGGGTACTAAGGAAGCATTGCTGTTCCCTCAGACCGCCAGCGAGCTGCTTCTGCAACTGACATGGAGCTATCTGAAGAACTCTAACTGTATTTAAAGCAGTCACCAAGATTGCCTGGATATATGTACGGACACATATAAACTGAAGTGTTCTGCAGCTTAATACTCTACCTGTACAATGGTAATTTTATATGTCAACCTCCCAAAGATATTGGGACAGTAACTTAAATAATATTTGTGAAGTACACAGAAATGTTTTTAGTAGCAGCAAAGCCCACACAGAAATTAGTAATTATTTGCTTTATACAGGCTTGGCTCAGAATGTACAGCAAACAAAGAGCATTGAACACTGAAGGCTAGTGATAAAGGAGAAAAAATGTGACCATTTCCTCACCATCTCATGCACTGAGGCAGTAATCAGAGGAGGAAAAAACTAAGTGGTTATTAATTCAAACTTATGTTACGTTTCATATGTGCAACAATCAAGTCAGGACTGCATAGAGAGTTTATTCTTAAATTTTCTCTACTCCCAAGTTATTTTTATTTTGCAAAGATGGTTTTAAGTGCAGTACAGATGATGCTTACAAAATATATTTTGCAAATTCAATTAATTACTAATGAGATGTGAAGTATTTCACAACCCTGGCTGTCAACTAGTAGTCCAAAGTTTGCAGAAACCCTTTTGCAGGAAAGCCCTACAAATGCCAGATAGTCATATTGCTTTCATGCAATCTTATATTTGTACAATTAAGACTGAACACAACCAACCATTCAATAATCTCAAGAACAATACAAGACCTTAATGAATATTAGAAACAGCAAAGAAAATGTCAGTATCTGAAGCATAAATTAGAGTAGATCACTGGGTGGGGGTGTAAAAAGCAAGTAAGCAAACAGAAAGTCAATTATTTTCCATTTGTCTTTGCCAGTTGCATGCTAGCTCTAATGAGAGCAGCAGCTACATAGCCCTGCCAGACCTCCAGGCTGAAGATGGATATGATGACAAGGAATGTAAAGACCTGAGCATTGCTGCTGCTGTTACATCTGTTTTAAAATGTGACATCAACCTCCCTTCAGACCTAACTAACCAAGCAGTTTTTGCAACTGTTAATGCTTGCTATTAATGAACTCCAGGTGGTGTGAAGATGCAGACATGGATCCACCCAGGCTAGCAGCCTGATTGCTATTATTTTATCCCTTAAGCTTTTGTTGTCTGCACCTCTCAAGAGAGTTTGCTTTTTTGTAAATTAAGTCCAGGACATTTAAAAGGGTGGAAAACAACAACTTTGAACTCAGTCCTATTATATGCTATAAATACTAAAAGATGCAATGTCTTTGACCTTTATAAAAGTTATCAAAAAATAAAAAATAATGAGGACAGAAAATGGGAAACAAATGCCTGCAACTGGGAGTCTCCAGCTTATTATGCCTGTCACTAGTAGTGCATTATGCCATAACAAAGAAATCAGCAAACTGGAAATTCCTCCTACTGTGCATAGATGAAGCCAGAAATGACTGTCACTGCTGCTTGTACAGACAACATCAACATCTATGTGGTGCTTCACAAGCTGAGTACGTTTGGTAGCCCTGGACTACAGAGCCTACACAGCAGAGAATATGCTGCTGTAGAGTCAGCGTATTCTGACAATTCAGCAGCACACTTAGTCACAAGCTAGTTTCGCTTCCATTCTGATGTTAAAAATTTTTTTGTAATTACTGGAGGCTTTGAAATTCTTCTTTGAAGTTCTTTGAATTTCCAGACAGAAAAAGACCGAATGCCACTCACTGATTCGGTGCAAACACAGTAAGGAAATGACCATTGTTATTACCCGTTTTTTCCCACCAGTTGTTTGTATTCTATCCAGTGCTTTTTAGTGGGAGAATGATGCCTTTCCGGACAAGAATTCTACAATATCCCAATCTGTACATTTGTGTGAACAACCATTACTTGTATAACTGCAAAATTTAACAGTCCCCTTTTATGATGCAGTTAGGCATCAGGCATGAAAAGATTAACCAAATTTAATTAACCAAAAGTTTATTGCCTTCCAGCATGGCTACTGCAAGTAAAACCATTCAGTTCTCATTTTATCTGATTGTACAAAGTGCCATAGCAAGCTTTCTGTTTTGTGCAGAATGCACAAAGTTTAAACACAAAATTAAGACTATTGAGTAGAAACTTGTATTGCAATGTCAGCTGCTGTGTGATTTAGTGTCAGGCCATAATCTGGATGAGAAATTTTAAAGACTTTTCCCTTGACCTAATTAGAAAGGAGACACTTTTCACCAGCTGACAAGATTTTTACACAAATAAATCTCAAACAGAACAAAAGGAAGGCCGATTGTGGATACAAATGGAAAGACCGCCACTTTCTGAGTAAGCAACTTGGAGGGTGCGTTTTAAATAGGGGACAACAGAAGAAGCTACAAACCAACAAAATGGCCATCAAGAAATGACCAGGATTAAGATGATATTCACTCCAAAATGATAGAGGACCTCAAGCATACAGCTGGGAAAAAAAATGTAGTTTGCAGTCTCTCTTTTATTAACCCTGCGTCTGAGGACTGAAGAACACAGCTTTTAAAAGGAATTTCACAAGTGTACTACAGGCTTCTAACTCTGGCCATATCTGTGGTGGGAAAATGAATAAAAACTATAATAAAGACTAGAATTAGTGGACATGTGGAAAAAGATTGTGCGTTTGGAAAAAAAAATAACAGGAGTTTTCACATGATCCTGCCTGGCAAAGGTTTAGAAGTCCTTCACAGCATCAGCAAGTATATCCAGCTGATAAAAACTACATGGTTTTCCAAAGAGAGGTTGTTTTTTAAAAGCCCCCCTTCCAGCATATTTTCAGGAAACTAATTAGTCATGGCATTGAATGGTGAATACCTGGTTTAAAGTTAGGAAACAGAAAGCAGGGTGAAAATAGAGCAGAACAAGATCATTAAGATCAACAAAAGATCTGTGTTGGGACAATGTGTTCCCCAGTACAGAGATGATCAACCTAGAAGGGACATGAGCAGCAAGTTGTTTGTTGTTATTTATTATCAGCAGATGCATGACAAGATGTATCTTCATATTATCATGCATCTGCTGACAGTTTGAACTGATATTGAGTTGGAACAGGAAAGAATGGTGGTGAGAAATTGCAGAGGTTCTTTGTACACTGTAATGAAAAGACAAATGAAGTTCAGTAGAGATTAATGTAAATAAATACACAAGGGGAAGAACAATCCTAATGTCATATACAAAATCGTCAGCTCTGAACTGATCACTAGCACTCAGAAGAATGATCATGGGGCTGCAACAGATTGTTAGTGATTATTAGGAACAAAACTGAGAACAAACCACAGAATATCCTCGTGCCACCATAAAGAATCAGGGTTCCCTACATACTAAGCTGTGTAATTGTGTCTTCCATTTTAAAAGGGACACAACAGAACTGGAATAAATGCATAAAAACATAACTAGAAGTGTGAAACAATTTTAATAGAAGTGTTGACTAAGTGGAGTCTCATCTGGCCCAGAGGGAATCCTGGAGAATTAAGGTAAGAGTCTTTAAAACCATAGGCAGCAGGGAGAATGCACATAGAGGTCAACCATCCATCTTCTCTTTTAACTTAAGAACCAAATGTCATTGAAAAACCATGAAGGAGTAGGCTTCAAAACAGAAGTAACACTTCGCTTAGGTGTTGTTAACTCATGAAATTTCTTGGCAGAGAAATTTGTGGACCCGAAGTTTACCTGGTTTGAAGAGAATATTACTCAAGTTCATGCAAGGGAAATCCCTTAAAAATTACTATCTATTTGTCAACCACATATAGCTCATGTCTTTTCCAGGATATTCAAGGAATAAGAGTCCCTCTCCTCCACCTTTGTCAGCCAACCTTGAAGTTGATAATAGACATATTTGTCTGAGAGATCTCTGTAGAATGCAGCAACAGCCAAAAAAATGTCTTTGGTGAGTAGCAGGAGTAGAGAGATTTTGATATATAATGCTCTTAGGCTGAGGCAAGGGTGCTAGAAATCTGGATTTATGATAAAATAAGTTGAAAAAAAATTAAAGAATTCTAGGAATACTAGAATTCTCTATGAGGTCAAGGGTACATCAGACAAGCCCCTAAGGAAATACTGCTATATGCTTGTCCTTTCCTTATACACTTTGCAGTAGACAACTATTGCTGGCTATAGCAAACTGAGCTAGAGGTAACTTTGATCTGACCTGATACTGGTATTTTGTTTGATCTGAACTTTGGTTTCACGGCATCATGCAAACAGGCAGTGTCAGGGCTTAAAACACACCCCTCTTCTCCTGCTGCTTTGGCTGCCTGAGCTCAGGGCCAGGTTAGAGACACCACAGCAGCTGGTTTGAAAGCTGCTGTGAAGAAAACTAGAAGGAGGCTCAGCAGACACTGCCTCTCCTTCCCTGGGAGCTACTTTTAGCTGAGACTGAACTTTGGCCTCTGCCTGAGTTACGTTGCAGTTGTCATGCTTGGCCTCTGCCTGAGCTATGTTGCAGCTGTGTTATAGTTGTACCTCACCTGGCTATATACCCCCTTGATCAGGACTCCCTGGGACCTTTCTTGTCACTGTGACCACCTGGTAATCACTAGCCCCAGTTTTCCCTTGTCCTCAGCCCCAAATCTGCTCTGCTTATCTTGTTGGGGCATGGTGCGACTGTGCCTACCCAGCGATAGTACAACCCTGCCAACCTACCCTTGGCACCTACCCTTGTTGGGAACAGTAATATACCTACCATGCCCTGCCCATAGCCCATGCTTACCCCAACATAGCAGCAGTACTGAAGTTTGATCAGCATCTTTGCTAATATCCACCCTGGATAGGAAGAACATATGAATAAAACATGAGGAATCTGAACAGCCAGGATGCCTGCAACAGCATCTTTTGTCTTTAAAAAAAAAAAGGATCCCACAGCATACTGTCATAATTCATAATAGCTTCATTTATATAGAGATATACACTATAAAATTCCATTGATTGCATAATACAACATTTCTTTTTGGAATTGGCAGCTAAAATAGATAAAGCTCTTTATCTAGATGGCTGTCCAAACTTGGTATACAGCAAAAGTAGAAAAGGCTAAACAAAGTCTGCTCTCTTCTTCACCGTGTTTTTAGAGCAATGTTCCCCGTGCCTGTCTCTTCAAGAAGCACTGTGAGAAATTACTTAAACTGTCTGCTCTAGTAGGATAGCAAAATTGCAAAACTCTACCTCTGAACGCAAGTGTAAAAGTACATGATAAGCCAAGAAAAAAGAGGGAAAGGGGGAAAAAAGCACCCTCAATTGATATTTCCTTTACTGATGGGCTCCTTGCAATAGTATTCTCTTAAATAATATGTTGCATTTAATTTTAAAGTACTGCAGGTTTCAAAATGTTTGATCCATCATTCTGGCTAGTAAACCTGTGGAGTTCATTTATTTGATTCTTTCCATTGTCATGAAGATTAGAATTTTCGTTTTTAGTTTTAACATGGGAATCTTAAGTCATTTGAGTCAGAGTCAGCTGATTCCAGGCACTGAGTAGAACACTAGGCATTGAAAAATTAGAAATAAAGTTCTAAGAGCTGGTAACAGTCACAACTGCAAGGGCTTTTCTTTATAGCCCTTGAAGTTTTACAGTTCTGAATCAATAGAGTTCAGTGATGGAAAGAGTAAAAGTCTTTTGATACTGCCTTCCAAAACCTCTTCTCTTAAAACTAGAATTTCCATAAAAGAAGTCTAAGCAGCAAAAAGAGCAACAGCTCTTATACAGGATACCAGTTACATATGAATGTGTTTTACTTCTGATCAGACACCTTACATTTCTTACTTTCCCAGATCATGTTGCTCATTCATATAATTGCATGTTACCGTCCATAATGAATATTGCTTTATCCAGAATGTAATGATATTTCTAATCATGTAGAGTAACAGGCCCACTGCTATAGCCAATTTAAAATACTAATTCTGTGAACTCAGGTCTACATATATTGTAAGAATTAAAAGCTAAAATTAAAACCGGAACATGAACAGATTTCACTTCAGTCAAAAATGTCTTTTGTACTCAAGAAAAGAAGAATGGCTATTAGTAATAGACTTGGGAAAAAAAAAAAAAAAAAACAACGAAGTTTGGGATAGGCTTCATTTTAATACCTGGTACTTTACATTGGAATGAACTTTACTTGAATTCTATCAAAACCAGAATGAGATTTCAAGTAGATGTTCCAGAAATAAATGTGTGTATGTAATTATGACAGATTACACAACAGGAAAAACTAAGGTTTGCATTAGTAGACCTTGCTCTCCTTCAGGCGTTATTGCAGACCAGAGCTGACATGTTTCATGGGCTCAGGAAAAGCTGCTGCTGATAACCCAGATGGAGAACACAGCTTTCTTTCCAGCTACATTTAGATATGAGTTAACTGGTATTAGCAATGTTTTGGGTGAAGGTAGGCCTTATATCTCATGTTACTAGGTGATATTTGGCTCTTCCCTTCATCCTGCCTCTTGAGTTGAAATGAGAAAGGTAAGTTCAACTTCTCATGAGCATATTTGTGGAAGTCATTTAGCAAATAAGCTTACCTTGTCATCTCTCTGCGAGGAGAAATTCACATGCCTGACTTCCCATTTACAATGCCAAAACCTAAACATTGTGCGCTCCTATAGTCTCTCTCACTCTCTCTGCTAAACCACATATTAACAAGACCCAAGGTTTCTTTCCAAAGAAGCCCTGGAGCATTTTGGCTGATTTACATAGGGCTGACTTCTTCACATGTAACAGAAATACCATAGTAATCAATCCACTAAGGGAGAAAAATTAAATATTCCCCCAACCTCTCAACTTCTAAAGGATTCCAGCAATTTCTGAATTTAATTACCGACAAGTTTAGCTATGCTGGGAGATTCCAGGGCTGGTTTTATCCACTTTACTCTGAGCCTCTCTTGTCAGACTTTCTCACAGTTCTTCATAAATGAAGGCCCTGATTGTTTAGGTTAAATTGGAACATTGTGTTTTTGTCTATACAGTATAACACTAAGCATAAAAAAGTCACATGAAAATTCTTGGTATGAGAAAAGAAGACAGATCTCCAATGTAACTCTGTTGTATCACAAAGCACATAATTTCTCTTAAAGTACAGAAACAATATTACTCTTTAAATGCAAACAAATTACTGTAATATTAAAGAACATATAGGTTTACCCCCAGTAAGGCAAGAGCCCTGATGCTTTTAACTGAGTATTCAGACAACTTGCTGTGCTCAAATAGATTCAACACTAGCCCAAAAGTTGAGGTCCCTACTCAGGCTCAGTTGAACACAGCAAAGAACACTAAACAAGCTTGCACAAAGTTATCTATATCAGTTCACACATTTTCTATTCCTTCAGCTGAGGAATATTTGTGTGTACGCAGGACGTTTGAATCTGAAATCAGGGTTCTCAGCTACACAGAGTGTGTGGACAAGCTGTTGCCCTTTCAGCTGCAACCTTTCTCAGCAACTCCTGGCTTTTGAGCACTCTAGCCTGAAGTCAAATATATTGTTCAAAGACAATGTGGCTGCACATTCATGTTCAGCTACAAAGGTCACATGCTTGGGATGAAAAGATCCAAGGAAAAGGCTGAGCAAGAAGTTGGTGGCTGGAAGCAAAGTTCTTGAAAATATCTTGCCTTTAAATTCATGTTAGAATAGTCTCAGTAGAGCCACTCTCTTTTTTTTTTTTTTTTGTTATTAGAAACATTCTTAATGAAACACCTGACAGTATTTAAATTAAAATGTAAGATTAAAAAATTCTCTTTCATACACAAAACTGAACATTTCTCTTAGCTTTTCCCAATGTTTTTATTGAGCAGCCATCTTTTTTCTTTTCCTTCTGTTTAAGTAAAAATACTCAGCAGAAGAAGTTCACAACTAAACAGATAGTCAGCTGCAAAAATCTGAGAATGACTTCCTGAACCCTCCTCCATCAGTCCTTCCATTCTTACTACAACTGTGATCTATACACCACCAGTAATCACATTCATAATCACACTTTGGCATCATATTTTTAATTTTATATTCCAAGAATTTGCAATGACACTCAGCAAAATCAAGTGTTTATCTTAGACACTTGTTTACTTGGCCTGACTAGTTGAAAAACTGTGTCAGCAATTACATGATTACCTGGGAGATACTGAAAACACTAGGAATAAATGTAAACCTTTATGTAGCTTAAATATAGGAAGGTTTAAAGGTGTTGCCCTTTGCTGATGCCTGCAGTGTCTTTTTCACTGTAATGGACAAGAGGCCTAATGTCACTTAATAGAGCAAACCAAACTTTAATTAAACTTGCACTGTCAGCTTTGAAGAACCAATGAGGCATTTAGACCTGCAGCCCAAAAGAAACTAAAACACATGACAGTGGTTTTGGGTATTTTTACAAGGTGCTTGACATACCTACTATGGGGTTATTACAAGGAAACAAACAACTGAACACAAAAGGATTTGTTTGTTGCAGGAGTAAAACTTGAATTCTTTGCACTACTTATGCTCCTGTGAAGTTATGAGAACTCATAAGTCACTGCTATACCTCAAAAAACTTACATTTTCAGTCTACAACACTGTGTGTTAACCTTAAGCCACAAAAAAGCCCCTTGAATTTATTTGAAAGAATTTTCATGCATGTGTAAGCATGTTTTGGATTTAATGAGCAGTGAAGAATTAAGTGACAATGATGACACTTCAACACAGCTTATAAACTGATATTTGGGAATGTACATGCACTGTAGAGGCAGTTCTATACTATGACCTATCTTCACTGTGCTGTGCTGATGATGCCAAAAAAGTAGCAGCTTCTTCCCACAGACCCTCATCATATAGGTTCCTTGATTTGGCTTGAAGCTTCCTGGTGCTCTCTTAAAAGAGGGACATTAAACAGGTATTATCATCATGAGGAGAGAACAAGACCAGAAGATGTATCTTAGCTTGAAATAAATTAATTTTGTATAGGAGAGATGTAAAATTAAGGGAAGCAGAGTTGATACGTGTCACTGAGGTGGAAATGGATAAATACTAAAGGAGAAAAAAACCACCTGTTAAAGCTAAGAACTGGAGAACAGGAGGGAAAAATACTATACAGATGGCAAAACACAGAGTCAAATGAAGAAGTTAATAAAATAATTGGAATTATGGAACTGGGAAAGTATTTCATACTGGAGATAGGTAGGGAGAGTATTATTCTATTCAGAGAAACATGTTTATGTTCTCTTTTCCTCTTTTTCAACCCAGCAATAAAAGGAACCACGGGACATTTACACTGTTCTCGTATGTACACAGAGAAAACCCAAATGAAAAATAGGGGAGCCAACAAGTATATGCAATAGAGGAAAACCAAATAACCATGGCTAGGTAGATCAGCATAAATAGGAAGGAATAGGTATGGTAGAACCATTTCCTTAAACAAGTTTGGAACTCAGCATGATGCTAATGTTGAAGTTATAATTAGGAGACCTCATCCTTGCATTATAACCTACATTCAGTGCTGGTTTTCTTTAGAAGAGTTCTTCTCATGGACTGCTATAGAGGGAGAACTAGACAAAACCTGAGCAGAATCTAGCCTAGAAAATGGTGCAATGGAATTTTATTCTAAAACGTCCATACCCAAGGGTACAACAATACAGACAAACAATAAATGCGTCAGATGAAAGTGGGATGAAACTTGTCAGTAGGCACATACTATGGGATATCTGAGTTAAAAAAATGGGAATGGCTATTTGCAAAGACTACGAAAAGAAAGGTGTTTGTACACACATTAACAGAAGGCTTCCTTAAACGAAACAAAAGCAAGAAATGGAGACAGGAAGGAAATCACAGGGAATAGCTTGAATAATAGCCAAAATGAGGTTTCATATCTGTGTAAATGTCAAGGCAGGGGACAGAAAAGGGTGAGAGCTCACATGTAGTGTTAAAAAGCAATTCTCTAATCAAACAAAATAATGTGAGAATGAAGAAAAAAGTGGAAGGAGCAAGTACTTCAACCAAGAGCATTACTTCCAGAGTATATATTTTCCACCTGTAAAAATAAAAGCCAGAGTCCTAACAGTGCCAGTAGAACGAATAACAAACTGCAAACATTAGCTGAAAAAGGAAAAGTGTAATATGATAAACAAAACAAGAGGCACACGGAGAAGAATGTTTAGAATAAAATGTGCTCAGGTGGACAACATACTCGCAGATGAAAATTTAGTAACGTCTTCACCTTTTGATTCCCAGATGAAAATGCATGACCAAAATGCTAAAACAGTGGAGAAAAAAGAGACAATAGCAAATACTCTTTCTGTCATTTTCACTTAATGTAATGAAGACTGAAAGAAATTAAATGACTGCCAAAGACAGCAATTAATGCGATCAGGAGAATTCTTTTTAAAGGTAAATAAATAATATTAGAAGGAAGCAGGCTGTGTGGAGTTTCTCAGGTGCCAGAGTGCAGCAGATTCATTAATTTCCTGGCTTCCTTTTTGTCAGTGCTTACACAGTCCTATCTGAAAGCTTTGCTGGCTAACTCTTCTAGTCTTGCAATTCTTCTGAGTACAGAATTTTTCAGATACCAGAAAAACAAACAGACAAAAAAAAACAAAAAAAAACTCAAAACAACGAAGGCTCAAAAATTATAACATCATCTCTCATAAAAAAATTGGTTTGTTTCCATGATCATAACAATGAAGCCTTACTGCAAGGCGAGAGAAGGACAAACCAGTAACTATAAAGTGAACATCTATCATATCTACCATGGTAGTTATGGTGCTGCCTTCTATAATAAACAACACACAGAAACAGCCATTTCTACAAGATCAGGCTATATGCCATGTTGCACAGAAATACCACACAGAACAATTCCTGTGGAGTGCTTACATCTGTGTGCTACACTCAGTGCATCTTTCTGATTGTGTATCTTTGTCCAATATGTAGCTGCTGGCATGGTGGAGCAAATTCTAAATAAGGAAAAGAAGTGTTAAAGGGGAAACACTAGAATAGAACAAGAATTAAACTGAGGCAGAAGACCTCTTGTAACAGATCTGCCTTTTAGACTTTATTTCAGCCCCGGTCAGAAAGTGAAGCATATTGAAAAGTCCTTCTCAGTCTCATTCCTAGAATCATAGAATATTTAGGGTTGGAAAGGACCTTAAGATCATCTAGTTCCAACCTCCCTGCACGTTTGCAATGGGCAGGCACAACTCACACTAAACCATGTCACCCAAGGCTCTGTCCAGCCCCGCCTTGAACACCATCAGTGGTGGAGCATTCACAACTTCCCTGGGCAACCCATTCCAGTGCCTCACCACCTTTACAGTAAAGAATTCCTTCCTCATATCCAATTTAAACTTCCCCTGTTTAAGTTTGAACCCATTCCCCCTTGTCCTATCACTACAGTCCCTAATGAAGAGTCCCTCCCCAGCATCCCTATAGGCCCCCTTCAGATACTGGAAGGCTGCTATGAGGTCTCCGCGCAGCCTTCTCTTCTCCAGGCTGAACAGCCACAACTGTCTCAGCCTATCTTCATATGGGAGGTGCTCCAGTCCCCTGATCGTCCTCGTGGCCCTCCTCTGGACTTGTTCCAACAGTTCCATATCCTTTTATGTTGATGACACCAGAACTGTACACAGTACTCCAAGTGAGGTCTCATGAGAGCAAAGGGGCAGGGTCACCTCCTTTGACCTGCTGGTCATGCTGCTTTTGATGCAGCCCAGGATACAGTTGGCTTTCTGGGCTGCGAGCACACGCTACTGGCTCATGTTCATTTTTTCGTCAACCAACACCCCCAAGTCCTTCTCTGCAGGGCTATTCTGAATCTCTTCCCTGCCCAACCTGTAGCTGTGCCTGGGACTGCTCCAACCCAGGTGTAGAACCTTGCACTTGGCATGGTTAAACTTCATTAGGTTGGCATCAGCCCACCTCACAAGCGTGTCAAGGTCCCTCTGGATGGCATTCCTTCCCTCCAACTTATCAATCGAACCACACAGCTTGGTGTCATTGGCAAACCTGCTGAGGGCGCACTCAATCCCACTGTCCATATCACCAACAAAGATGTTGAACAAGACCAGTCCCAACACCGATCCCTGGGGGACACCACTCGTTACTGGTCTCCAGCTGAACATTGAGCCATTGAGTACAACTCTGTGTGTGCAGCCATTCAGCCAGTTCTTTATCCACCGAGTGGTCCACCTATCAAATTGATGTCTCTCCAGTTTAGAGAGAAGGATGTCGTGTGGGACAATGTCGAGCGCTCTGCACAAGTCCAGGTAGATGACATCAACTGCTCTACCCCTGTCCATCAGTTCCATAGCCCCATCACAGAAGGTTACCAGATTGGTCAGGCAGGATTTCCCCTTAGTGAAGCCATACTGGCTGTCACCAAGCACCTTGTTGGTTTTCATGTGCCTCAGCATGCCTTCCAGGAGAATCTGCTCCAAGATTTTGCCAGGCACAGAGGTGAGACTGACTGGTCTGTAGTTCCCTGGCTCATCCATTTTCCCCTTCTTAAAAATGGGGGTTATATTTCCCTTTTTCCAGTCATCAGGAACTTCACCTGACTGCCATAATTTTTCCAATATGATGGACAGTGGCTTAGAAATTTCAATTGCCAGCTCCTTCAGGACCCTTGGATGGATGTCATCAGGTCCCATGGACTTGTATACGTTCAGGTTCCTAAGACGATTTCCAACCAGACCCTCTCCTACACTGGGACCAAGGTCTTCATTCACACAGTCCCTGCATCCGCCTTCCAAGACTTGGGTGGTGTGGTCAGAGCATTTGCCGGTGCAGGCTGAGGCAAAGAAGTCATTAAGAACCTCAGCCTTCTCCAAATCCAGGGTAGCCAGTTAGAATGGGAGGCTACAGGCTCTTGAGAAAAAACAGGCCCAGCAAGTGGGGAGGTGGAGTTGCTATTTATGTTAGGCATAAGCTGGAGAGTATGGAACTCTGTCTGGGGACAGGTGAGCAGTTAACAGAGAGTTTGTGGGTCAGGGTTAAAGGGAGAACAGCGATGGGAGACTTCCAAGAAAAAAATAAAATAATAATCAGAACAATCTTAAATATTTTTTTTAAATCCCTATAGGTAGACTTTTGAGTTTTTTAACCTTTAGTTTTTTAAAGACACTCTGCTTTTATGCCTATTTCTGAAAACTCAGATCAAGACCTGTGAAGAAGACTGTACAGACTGTTACCTTCATTTTTGAAAGAATAAAAGGGAGTTAAAAAGAAACTGCTCCCAAAATCCGAACTGTGAAGCTCAGATGGCATGTGGGCATGTTCACAAGCTTGGTTGCTTCAGAGATTTCCTCAGTGAAGAAATCAGATTGAGCGCCACCATGGGTTTCCTAGCATGATTCATTTCTATGTTTTGAGAAGATTGACTCTGGCACCACTGGAATGGCTGCATTGCAGACATAAGCCATGCCCCATTAAAGGTCCAGGTCTGGCCATTTTTAATGCAAAAGCTAAAAGGATGCAATCCTTTCCTAGAAAAAGGCACACAAGCTCTATTGTCAATTACTGTGAAGAATAATTGACCTTAAAAGCCTACAAGTGAGTTATAGAAACACTTACTGCCAAGTTTAATTACAGGTGGAACGAACTGTATGTTATGGAAAAGGGGAGTCTAATTTTCTGCTGCCTTTCTCTTCATACAGCACCAACAGATGAAACCAGAATATGATGTAGTATATTTCTACACTTGCTTTTATGCCAGCAAGACGTAACATGTACTTATACAAACTGGAAAGCAAACATGGGGTAGAGATGGGGTGAAATCAAGATTTTCTGCTCTAAACCAAAGAACAAAACCAAAAACAAGCAAGCAAACAAAAAAAATCTCAAATCTGCTTCAGGCACATACAAAAGTAAGATAAAGACACTCTGGAAATTCCTTTTCCCAGAAAGCGCACACAGCACTTGCTGCTACAACCACCCATGGAAAGGCTGAACTGTGTCTCCTCATGAAACTGCTCCATGTGCACCTCCTTCCTTCCCCTACTCCTCAACAATAGGAAAAATGTGAAAACTTCCTCTAACATCTCTGATGTAGTATGATCGTTTACCTGCGGGTGTCTCATTCTGATTGAGTTGCCTGACCTTGAGGTCCCAGTAAAGGCTTGTCCAATAACTAATAACTGTAGTACTAGGAAATTCTGTTGATGGCTGAAAAACGATAAATGGTCTTTCCTAAACTTCACATAAAACCAAAAATATTGTCAATGATTCATCTTTCTCTGAGCAAAACTTGATATTATTCAGAACTGAAAATGCTGCGTGGAGACCTCATAGCAGCCTTCCAATATCTGAAGGGGGCCTATAGGGATGCTGGGAAGAGACTCTTCATCAGTGACTGTAGTGAGAGGACAAGGGGGAATGGGTTCAAACTTAAACAGGAGAAGTTTAGATTGGATATGATGAAGAAATTCTTTACTGTAAGGCTGGTGAGGCACTGGAATGGGTTGCCCAGGGAAGCTGTGAATGCTCCATTGCTGGCAGTGTTCAAGGCGGGGTTGGACAGAGCCTTGGATGGCATGGTTTAGTGGGAGGTGTCCCCGTCCATGGCAGGGGGGTTGGAACTAGATGATCTTGAGGTCCTTTCCAACCCTAACTATTCTATGATTGTATGATTTAGAGTATTATTTTGTCCTTAATAGCAATTGAGCATCCCCAAGAAAAGGCAATCTACTATGGGAAAGTAAGGATCACAGGACTTCAGTCTTTTTCATCTCCAGCTGACATGTTCCAAGTCATATGGCTTTATAAATTCTTACTGATCTCCATCAACATGTCTCTTTGATGTTTAAAGTCTCAGCTGGAGTCACATTTGTAAGCCAACAACTCCTTTCAAAATATTTATGTCCTTTGACTCAGAGCTCAAAACCAGGCAAGATTCTTTTTGTATAATCTCTTAGATCAAGCACAGCATTTCTGTTACACCAGTTTGAGGAGCAAGCATGACATGTATTTTAAGACACTATATCTCATGTAACTTTTGGCACTGGCAGCAAAGAACTATAACCTTTTAGTAAAGGAGAAAAATGTGCTCTGTTCTTTTCACATTAAACCCATTTTCACTGTACTGAAATCGGCTCAGTGGTCTGTAAGTTTTCCAGGAGGAGACTAAAGCTGTAGCAACACTCTGAAAATGGAAATCATGCACACAGTTTACTGTAGCTCCAATATACACATAAACTACCTATGAAAGAATACCAATGGAGTGCAGCCTGTTAAGTCAGTAGGGATCATTAGGCATTTATCCTGAAGATTTTAATAACTAACGGCCTCCTTTCTCCAGAATTTTTAAAGCAGTATGTACTTTCTCTAGCAGAAGAGAAAATGATGAATTTCAGTTTAAAGAGCTCTGTACAATTTTTATGTATATCGTCACAGATTTTGTTTTGCAAGACTTTTAGATTTATGATTCTAGTGCCCTTCTGCTTCCTAGGTATTCTTGGCAAGATGCTGAAGCCCTCATCAGGATGTCAGTTCTTTGGCTAGCTGATCCAGAAAGACAGTGTGAGACAGATAAAGAGGAGGAGCAGTTCCTTCACTTTTCACCAGTTTATGTAGCTCATTCTGTCTGGGCTGGAGAGCTCAAGCCAGCTGCTTCAGAAGAGTTGTTAATTGCCACATAGAAAGATACACCCCAAATCATTCCATAACCCATATTCCAGATACCCCTGTTCTCAAAGCAAGAGTCAAGTAGAGGATTATATTAAATATAGGTGGCAGTTTCAACCTCTCTGCAGCTGAGCCTGAGGGCTGCTTCTGCCTTCTCTTTCTCATTTGCATCCCCCCATCTGTTCTTGCTTCATTTCCTGCCACCCCACACAAATTGTTATACTTTCTTAGTCCTCCTCCTCCATCTCTTTCCTTCTCCTGTTACAGCTACTGTCACTGCCTTCTCACTTGGTCCTGCCTTTCCCAGGCTGTCACATTCCTTCCTCCTTACCCAGCTTCAGCCATCACAAGTCCTTCCTTTCCTTGCTCTGCCCTGCTTCTCCCCACTAACAGCTGTGGCAGTGCCAGAACAGAGAGCACGACCACAGAGCTTCCTGAACCTGCTGACTTTATTACAAACCTTCCTCCTGCACAAATAGAGCAAAAATGTGGAAGTCTATAAGCCTTATGTGACATTACATTACACTTGCATCTCTCATCAAGCATATACCTTGGAAACAGTGGTATAGATAAAGATGTCTCACTTAACTAAGAGTTTGCTTGTATTGTATTTCAGTTAATTATTCTTTCATGCATGGCCCAGTGAAAGAAATCTCTTTGCATTGTCTCAGTCCCAGGAATTTTGCAGAAAAATTCTGGTGACTCTCTGGTTGTACTATTTGAGGAACATGAGAAATTAAGAAGGGAACTCCCATGGAAATTGTCTTTCAGCATTTTCAACTTTGCCTATTTGAGAACAGTGCATCTCACACAATAAAATTAATGGAATATATCTGCTTTAGAAAATAGATACCTCCACGCACTTCTCCCTATATTAAATTCATTAAATAGCAAGCATAAAATGTCTATGCAGTTTATGGTGAACAGGTAGAGAATACCGTGGTCACTGACATTCCAAAGCAGCTCCAGATATACTACAAAGACCTCTTTACATGGAAAACATCTACTACTATCATTGCCTTAGAAGACTGCCCAGGTGATTAAGTAATTACCCTGAAAAACTAGGAAATAGAGCTTTTAACCACAGACAAAACTGACAACTACAATGCTGTGGTTTACTTTAAAGCCAAATGTATTTTCTGCACTTTAAAAAAAAAGAAAAAAATCATTTCACAAATGTAAACTCTGTAATGTAAAGCTAGGAAACCATATTCCTATCATCAGGCTTTCCCTATAGCCATGCTTGACCAACTGAGAGTCACTTCTCTCTCAACTCAAATTTTGTCCTTTATATCTATGTACCTTCATCCAACTGCAACAATTCACATAGAAATTCACTTTTCAGGCCCTGCTTGTGCTTCACTCCTGTTGCACCCAAGTTATTCATACTTAAAAAGGAATGGCACGACATTTTTACAAACACCCTCATAAGATGATAGGAAATTGTAAGATTTTGGACAGAAGGGAATTTTGAGAGGATAATCAAGATCTGCCTGACTTACATGTCTCTGTGTCTTTCTCTAGAAAGCACCGAGATTTGTGAATTTTGTGAAGAAAATTATCTTTAAGAAAAAAATTGCTGTGGTGCAAATTGGCCCTGCTTAATTTCAGGCAGGCTTGTTATTACCTATCTTATGAGTAAACAGATGAGAAGGTCCAGTGGATTGATGCTCTAAGGAGCAGGTTACAAAAATCCAGAGAAGAAATGGCTTTGCTTAAGGAATTTCCCCCCGTTATGATCTGCAGCATTATATCTGGTCTGCAGCAGCCTAATAGATGATTAGGGAAAGCTAATCAGCTTACAAGCCAGGGGTCCATTCTCTACCAGGATTTTTTCCTGCTCACTGAAAAAGGTTGAAAATGACTGCTCCAGACCACTTACAATCAGAATTTCTCTGTGTGATTGCATTCTGCCAGAAAAGCTACATAAGAGGATTTCACTATGTTTTCACAAAAGAGCTGCAACTTAAGTGGCAGAGAAAGCTTACTTCTCTGTACTGGCCCATATCTATGTGTAGCTATTACCCACCTTTACTAATAGCAAACCCTGGCTTTAGATAGGGTCTGACGCGAATGGACTGATTCCACCTACACAGCTCTCAAGGGAGTTTGCTGGGATTTCCCACACTGAATTGGGAACTGAAAATGTATGTGATGTGTACAGCTGGTTGTATTTATAAGTTATGACTCCTCTGACTGACCAACCACGCATTTGGGGATTTTGCAATTATGGAATATATGCAACTCTCTTTGCTTAATACGAGAAGTCAAGGAGGAAATTGTGCTTGTAGAAATAAGATAGCATAAGCACCTAGACTGAAAGCACAAAAACAAGTCTATTGTCATAGGGTAGCCTTGAATCAGGCCCATAAAAACTAGCTCTTCTATTTTGGCCTTTTGCAATTTCACTTTGGTTTCAAGTAGGGAAAAGAAGACTTAGGTGCATGACATAATTTGACTATGTATGCCCCAAAAAGAATTTATTATGGCTATTTACTGTGTATGCAGTCTTGCATAAGTAGGTTTATTTTTATATCTGCGACATCTTTATTTGCTCTTGGTCCTTTCTAAAAACAATAAGCCCTTCCTGTGCTTTTGCAGACTATTGTAAGTAAACAACTCTCCTTTTGGTTTTAAAATTACCTTTTAGACAAGGAACATTTGTCCTACATAGCAGCCAGTAAATTAAAGAGGACATTGACCAGAAGATACATGTATGTGTAATGTATTACAGCAAGTTTGATGAGTTCCTACACAGTATCCTCCCTACTATTTTACAAGTATGGGCCACGAGATATTCTGGGGTGAACAAGAAGTCACAAACTTCTCAAATGCCGGATTTTCCATGAAGATTACAACAGGCAGCTGAAGTTTTATATAAATCCGGACCTTCCCCACCTCTTCTTCCACGCTGGTTTATGGCAGATGTTCAGGAGGGCTCAACCACAGTAGTAGACCATTTTGAAGATCTGACCCAAAACATTTAAAAATCTTGGAAGTTAAAAAATAAAAAAACCCCAAACCACAACACTGAGAACCCTGCAGTCCGGTCTCTGTTCAGTATGTGGCCTATTGTTCCAGGCTATACCTATTTTTTTCTTTTTTCTTTTTTTTTCTTTTTAGTTTTCAAAATCTCCTTTGAGATATAAAGAAACCTGTTCAAAATGCTTTTGCACAAGTCCTACCTCACTCAGATATGTTCCTTAGAATAGTTGGAGCAAATCACAGAGGGATTTTTCAGTCTAATAGCTATTTGTGAGAGGTTATTCTTCAAAATATTCCTGTTTCCTACCAGTTCCAGTAAGTACAAGTCCTGTATTCTCCCAGGTTTTTACAGCTGACATTGCAGTCTTTAGTTTCCACACTTTTGTGGAAATTACTGAAAAGAACAATTCTGCTTGGCTGAATACGGTAAGAAAGAAGTATGCGTTCATCTTCCGTTCTCCATCCCACCCAAGTGGAAGTGGATAGACGTCCCTGGTCCATGCTTTGTGCTTGTTACAAATGCTGTCCCACTTCTTTTATTTTTAAAACCTGCAGGTTTTTCAATCAGGAAGAGACAAATGCAACCTTTCGCTTAGGGTTCTATACTTGGACAGACAGAGGGTTATGCAACCCCTGGAGATCAGTTTTTGTTGCTGGATGAGGGAATTCTGAAACAGCCTAGGAGCAAAGACAAGGCAGGTAGGCAACAAGCTGAGAGAGCAAAGCAGGTTGTTGATCTCCAGAAGCAATTATCAGATTGACTTTGTGAAGCTCACAAAGCAAACAGAACATGCAAGACTGGTGTCACAGGTAATTAATAGAGAAATCAGGCAGTGAGTAAAGATGAGAAGACAAGGTGCTCTCTGGCAAATTTCACAGGCTTGTGCTCAGTGTCAGTGCAGATACAGACCAGAAGTGACAAAGCAGATACTAGCCATGGAAACTTAGTGGTCTAGTGCTGCTATCAAAATCACAGTGTTTTTTTGCTGACTACTAGAAAGTAGCTTCTGAAAGGTCTGTGCTCTCTCATCTCAGTCAGGCTGAGATGGGAGATTGAGCCCTGGCAACATATCAGGAAGTAGAACCTACTTCTTTACACCTGTCTGTGACCGCTCAGCACAAAAACCCAGCTTAAAATATCTGTCACGGCTTGTCAATGTAGCCTGTGATACCTTTCAAGCAGTGTAACAATAGTCGGTCAGCAGTGGTATTTTACCAAGAACCTATTTTAAACCTAGCTAGTTAAGTGGGAAGGGGAGAAGGGGGATGCAAACAAATAATACATTTTTAATAATAATAATAATAATAATACTTCTTGCTTTTGCAAGTTTTGCCTTTCCTGAAGTGCAACCTGGTACAGGTTATCAGACCCTGTGCTGTGGAGCCTAAAAGTGTTTGTAGAGATAAAACTCACAAATACATGCAAACCCAGAACACTCCAGTGAAAAGGGAGACTTACATGGGAAAAGCAAACGAAACTTTAAGAGATAAGTAAGAAGGACACATACTGTTTAAACAGCTCTTGGTCCTTTTCTGTTGATAATTTTTGAAGATCAAGCAAACTGCATGTGGTTTAATAAAAGTAGAATGCTTTTATCCATGTCACAGCTTAAAGAAAATAATGGTCCAGTTTCATTTCTAGTGAAGCAAACTTCACTGCATTTCCCCATGGAAGCCCACAGAATAACCAGAGGAACACTTTTCCACCTGAGGTCAGTCAGCATTTAGACCATACCTATATAAGTAACTCAAATAGACCAGAGCTTGCCAAGTGGCACAGAGTGACGCGCCTTCAAATGGATAACCTTTCTCTTCCTCACACACAGGTGGACAACCTCATACATTCTGCTTGCCAGGAAACATCCTCAGCACTTGGTCCTCCCTAAACCATGCCTAGAAGTGTGAAAACAACCATGGGTCAAACAGGAATGTGGTCACAGTTATGCACTACCAAGTACGAGCACCTGAGCCTCAGCACTGTTTAGGTGATGAGAATGCGTGTAGCCTTGCATTCCTTTTATAGAAGAGCACCAGAAGCCCAGCTGAACTGTGACACAAGGAGGAGGAAACAAAACTCAGTAGAAATCAATTCTGCTCGATTTCAAAACTGCAGAGAGATGAGCTGTGAAACACGGGGATGTTATTTCCATTATTTGTTCTTGTGATGGGCTTGCTGTCAGCATTCTACCATACACACCAAGTTCCAAAAATCAAAACATACCATCGCCAGATGCACAAATGAGTGCTGGCAATCTGTCACATACCTCGCAATGAGTGCATTTTTCCTATGAAAAATATTCTGCCTGATGCAACAAACCTCTTTCCTCAAAGGGTTTTTCTTCCCTTGCCCCTGTCAAATACTTTCAGTGAAAGTAAGATGAGGCCAAAGGGAGAAATGAACAAGCAAAAATAAGAATAATAGAAAAACTGCTCAGGCCATTTATCTTTAAGACTTCTACAAAGTTATTTGTCATTGAATACCTGCAAGCATCTTAGGCCACTTCAAAATGTCCCCAAAAAATATGTGGGGTTTAAATGTTGAAAGCTCCAATTCCCAAAACATTCCCAATTGATTTCACCTGATGGAAAGGAGCTTGATTATATCAAATGGGCCCTACAACAAAGAGAGTAAAGCATCCTAGGGTAAGTCTCAAATGAACTTCTAAAACCTGAAAACTAGAGTAAAATCTGGATACTCTGTATAATTGTGGATCAATTATCTAAGAGGTAAACTGCTCTAAGTAGCTGAACATTTCAAGGCTAACAGGACAAAGGAAATAGTGCAGGGGAGAATATTTCAAGGTCGTACCCAGTTTAGGTGACATGTTTTTATCTGAGAGTTCTCAGTGACAGTCAATGTTCAGAAAATGTTCTCACACCATTTCACATGCAGTGAACTTGGTTCTGATTTGTACCCTCTCTTTGGTTTGTGCAGTACTGTTACCAAAGAAAAGAGATGTCCCAGGACCAAACACCTAATTCCTTTTGGAAACAGTGTCTGAACCTGGTCTGCAATTACAAGGAAGGCACACAAATAAACTCAGAGGGCTCAGGAGTGGCAGAGGCAGACTATGAAACAAAAGCAATCTGACAAGGTCAACAGAACTGGTGCTAGGAAGGCACTGAAGACATCATTATGCTAGAGGTTATACGCTGAGCTTTTCGTTTAGTGGTTATCCCATTAGTGCATGGATTGGAAGTAAAAGCTATTAAAGTGACATTATATTTAGAAGCTTTGCTTTACCCAAAAGTGCACTGTCAGGTATCATAAAATTCCCCTTCCTCTTAAGGCTTTTTGGCTTTCAAATCAGATCCAGACTGCTGTAGTATTACTGCACCCAAATACATTTTGAACTCATAAGAAAGATTTGCATCTATGAGTTAGTTTGTTCTCATCTGGAACAAATTTATTTATTTATTCTGAGTGAAGAGATACAGAATAAAATACTCTTGAGACATGGAGCATTTTTATTCACTCCTTCAGTTTAACATCTTATGCTTAGCTATGGCAGGTGCTAACACTATTTCTTTTCTTTGTTCATGTGCACAACCACCTCACATAGTTTCCTTCTATAATGGGGAAAGATTTTCTCTTTAAGAAATAACTTGTTTCCTATTGATGTAACTTATTTTTTTTTTTGCATACTGATTCAGTGAATTTAGATGAAACTATTCCCCTTTACAACTCTTGTCCTCATTTCAACCCTAGTTAAAGCAATGATCTTTATGTACTTTAATGTACATAAAGTTTTCTTTTATAAAGTTTTCTTTTATGAAGTTTTCTTTTAATGAACTTATTATCATCAGTTGTTATTGTAATTATCTTATTCATTCCTCTGTAAGATTCTGCTCTTTTTTACTTGTGACCTTAACCCACCAAGTTTCGGAGACAAAGTTTTCTCTCTTGATACTGGGTCAGCATGTTTTTTTATGAACAGTGTGCCACTTACCATAGATCAGCCATTTTTGACAGATGAGAGAAAGAAAAGCATGGGTTTTTTCAGTATTAAAACTGGTGATCTTTTCATTGAAGGTTACATGTTTTGGAGCAGAAACTACAGGGAGACAAGGTAATGAATGGCTTTTGTATCAGCAAAATGTGCTTTACAAATTTGCATTCAAAATGGATTGTGCTACAGGCCTTCGGGTGCTAGGGGAATCATCCGGTTTTGCATATGTACAACAGAGGTTAACTAGGGTTTGACAGCTAAAACTGCTGTTCTACCCACATTTTCCAGGAGTAAAAGAACACTTTCTTTGCCACATCAGCTTTCCATTATGTGTGACAGATCCCAAGTAAGGAACAGGAATCTACCTGACTCCTACACAAAGGAAGATAGGATAAGCAAGTATATGTGGCAAGAAGAGGTGTCAAGAGAAGCAAAAAGGTGGCTAAAAGCAGCAAACCTGCAAATCAGTGAAAAGATGCCCAAAGGGATAGGTCAGACAGATTTGATGAAGCATGTGGGCATGAAGCTGACTAGGGAAAGATACAGTGGCACAAAACTGTGAGAGATTCAGAAGGGAGCCAGGGGCATAAGGAACAAGGGACTAGAGGCCAGAGAGAGACTGAAGAGATGGAGGGGACAGAAAGATGAGAGTAACATTGTCAGAACAATGCTGTAGAGCTCTTCCCAAATATGAAATGCTGAAGTTTGTGAGTGGTGAAGACTTTACATGTGAAGGGAGGAATAAAACATGAATGTGGTCATATTTTAACTACCTTTGCTTATGCTTATGGACAATCACAGGATCAAAATTCAATTCGACCTTACAGTCAATGAAAATCATTAGCTAAGTGAAAGATACTCCAGCGTCTGAGCAGATGAGCATTTAAAAAGAGAACGTATAGAACTACACAGACACAGAAAGAAAACAACCGATTGTAATACGACTCTAGAAAACAGGAAACAAAGTAAGAGAAGCAGACTGTTACAGATGTTATGGGCAGTGTTTTTTATTTCAGTGACATCGCACTACACCAGTAGCAGGCAGGGAGAAATTTTAGTGGTCCTGAGCATTTTAATTCATTAAAAAATCCTGTACATGAAAGAATCATTTTTCCATCAAGAACCTGCAGAAGAATGGGTCAGAGCTTTGACAAGCTACACAAAGATGACTAATTCATGCAATTACCAAACTCTACAGGCTGAACTAATTTGCAATAAAATAATGACAGGACAAAAATCCAGGCATTCAAATGAGAATGCTCAGAGACCCCTTTAACTCTATAGAGATGTAAAGACAAGTGCATGGCAAATGGACAATCTTACACCCAAACAGAGAATATAAGCAAAGCAGTCACAAAGGTATTTCAGTGGGTAGAGCAAGGAAGGCATGAAAATTTACTGAAAATTTGACAAAGACAGCAGACAAACACAAAGCAGAAGAAATTAACAAAATCCAAGCTCTATGGCTAGTGTGTGTGTGTGTGTGTGTGTGTGTGTGTGTGTGTGTGTGTAAGATAATAATTAAATGCCCTTTACATGAGATCACATGCAAGTATTCTGACAAGTCATTACGCAAAGGATTGCAGACAAGAAAATAATGCCCACATATTGAGACAGTAATCAGTGACTTGGAGATCTTTGCATGTATGTGACATCAGTGCAGGGCAAACCAGCAAAAAATAAATGAACTGTGAAGTTCAGACTAGCACCAGATGCAAGACAAGGCAGCAGAGCACAATAAGAAATGGAATGCAAATGAACAGTGGGCATCAATGTGAAAGGCACAAAGACCTCATCAGAAGTGTACATGAAGGAAAATAGCAAAACCAAATTCTAAATTGATAATAAAATCAATCCAAATTCTAAATTCGTTGATAATACAATCACAGTACCATGAGGCTGAGTAAATAAAGAGCAGAATATCAAGCAAGAGGTACATAGAATGAAAGCTCAGTTAGTAGAAATCTCAGAGAGACATTTAGCATCAGTATTTCATCCATGGTGCACAAGAGAAATATATGCTTACCAAGTTATGCAAAGCAGCCTCACACTACAAAATAAGTAGCAATTAAGTCAGCTAAAAAGATGTCTATTGACAAATACAAAACATAAGGCTAAAGAACTGCTCTGCCCAGATTTCAGGGCAAGCGAGTGGAGTTGAGCAACAAATCTTCCAGAGCAAAGATGAGTACCTGTTTATATATGTTGTTTTGTTGGGCACTTGCAGATGTATGTGTAGTCCTTTGCCTCCTATATTTTCATAATATTCACACCAATGAAAACAGAAAATCTCCCAATAGATCAAAACCACTGAAAAAAAGGCAACAGAGAAGGACCATACAGAAATCTACAGATGAATTAACTTCTAACTGCAAGCAGACAGATGGTATGCGTGTGCTCTTAACTACTTGCTTCATCTGCCCTGAAAGTTAATAGAGAGCTACATACGGAGGAAGTAACTGTCCTGGAGACACTTATTTCTTCCTACTGGTTACAAGGGGAACTTTATAGCTAGCTTAGACTACACACCTACCTTTTTGCTAACTAAAGCTGGGAAGATGAGTCCCAAGCAGAGCAGGAAATGTCATCTGTAGAACAATGCAGGAAGCGAATGAAGAAAACCATGGAAGAAAATGTACACATGAAATTCGGTCCTGGAACAAAAAAGGAAGTGAACCTTTCACTGCAAACTACTTCATTATCATAAGCCACTAGAAATGAAATAAACCACCCTAGTAGTCTTCTCAGACAAGACAACAAGACATTTTAACAGCTGTGATACCCAAAAAATATCACTTCAACCAATGGACATCTACTTACACAACTAAAAATAGCAAACCAACAAAATCAATCTTTTCCAATGCCAGTCAAGTAAACAAGCCAAATAAATTGTTAAAATTGGTTATATACTCCCAAAAAGAAAGGTGAAAAAATAAAAAAATATAAGTCACTGGATCACAGAATGGTTGATGTTAGAAGGGACCTCTGGAGGTGCTCTGATCCAGCTCCCTGCTCAAGCAGGTTCCTCAGGACCATGTCCAGATGGCTTTGGAATATCTCCAAGACTGGAGAGTCCTTGGGTAACCTGCGCTGCTGCTCAGTCACACTCCTAGTAAGGAAGTGTTTCCTGATGTTCAGATGGAAACATCACACGGCACCATTTTTGAATTCTAAGAGACAGTCTTATAAAAGCACAGGCCAACGCTTTTGTGACAAACCCCCTATAATAAATAAAGTCATTGAGGAAAAGGGTTAGTATTTGACCAAGCACCAGTTTTTTTCTTTGCTGCCTACTGTACCAATGTGATGCAGCTAATCTGTAAGAAAGGCTGGAGGCAAGCTGTGGGGTTCATGGGGATTTCACGCCATAGTCATTTTTAAGACTGATTATGGAAGAAATTTTATGCCAAGCAAGAAGAGGTTGTGTAAAACAGGACAAATGGCCTGGTTGAAGAAATCTAAAACCCAAAGTGAACCCTCGGGGTGAAGAAAAAGACCACTGCAACAGGAAAAATTGTAGATATATTTTCACAAATTCTCCTATATGAGGCAACCCAGTATTAAATTTGTATTTCACTGACAAGCAACACTGCTACACCACTGAGACGAATAGCAGGAAAAGAGGATACTGGTAATTAAGGTGTTTTTCTGAATTTCACCTGCATTTAGTCTTTAGTCAATAAGAAAGAGAGCCTCTAGAAACTCATGATGAAAAGGATTCAGATCTGTGAAATAGTTAAAAAAAATCACAGTACCCCTGGAATTGGTCTCTCTGTTTACCACGACTACTGGTAAATAACTTTTCAGAGCATATTTTTCCAAACATGTTGCCAAGTTCCAAAGGCTAATTTTTGCTAAAATAATGTTGATGGAATTCTTTCATTTAATCTTGTCTAGTAAGAAGGCGTAGATTTGCTCCTGAAATACTTCCCCATTCCAAGTGCATTTTGACAATCTACAAATGTTTACCATGTCATTGCAATGGTCAACTTCAGTAATACTCAGGTACATATCAGATCAGTAGAGAGAAAGCTCTTCTTCTGCTGCTTGTAAAGCACCGTGGCAAAAAGCAGCTGGCAGCTGTTAGCTACCACACAACTAAATCCAAAAACTGGATATCAAATTGCTGTAACAACATAAAATGTTAAACCCAGACAATTTAAGGGAGATGTTGAGGTACTTGAATGCATCCAGAGGAGAGGAACAAAGCTGGTGAAAGGGCTGAAAGCAATGTCCTTTGAGGAGCAGATAGGGATCTTTTGGTTGTTTAATTTGGAGAAAAGAAGGCTGAGGGGAGATCTCATTGCTCCCTGCAGCTTCTTGAGGAGGGAAAGGGGAGAGGGAGATGTTGAGCAATTTTCCCTGGGATGCAGTGATAGGACAATTAGAAATGGTTCAAAGCTGTGTCAGGGCAGGTTTACACTGCACATTAGGAAGCATTTCTTTACTGACTGGACAGTTGAACACTGGAACAGGCTTTCTAGAGAGATGATCAATCCCTGAAGCCTGTTACTGTTTAAGAGGTATTTGGACAATGCCCTTGATAGCATGCTTTAACTTTTGGTCAGCCCTGAAGTGGTCAGGCAGTTGAACTAGCAGTCCAATATGAATAGCACATGGACCAAAATGCCACAAATGACAAAATAGACTTCACAAATACCAGCACAAGATGAAGCAAGTGCATGGCAGTAGCCAGTCATCAAAACAAAGACTTGAAGGTTTTCCAGCATCTTTCTAAACAGGAAAAAGGCTTTGTACTAAGTCACATAAGTTGTTATACCTAAAACAAGCTAATAAACTCTCAGTAGAGCTGCTATTAATGGATTTTCAAGGAATGTACCTGAGAGTTCGGTATGTGCACAAGTTATGTTATTCATGTTTCATTTCATTAACTCTCATGAAAGTGACACAAGGAAAGTTAGAGTATGAACCTCCTAGTATGGGTTGTTTGACGTACATTTATAAGTTAGTTCTCAGGAATTTAAAAGCACTTACAAAAAGTATTTGGTGTTTGTCATAACACAAAGAGCAGAATAAAGCCTTTGTGCTGCTTTTACTTAGCTGCCATTTTATGTCAGTTGAATGTGGACAGCAAGGAATGATGGCAGGCCTGAGGAAGGAGCTAGGGGAGAGGAAGTGCCTGTAACAGGGACAGATTAAACAGAAAGGAAAAAAAAAAAAAGCAGTGAGAAGAAACTGTGCCCATAGAGCAAACCCTCCCAGAACTTGAGAGAGTCTGAGGGTTGTGAATCTCATTTTACATCCTCTACTATGGAGCCACTAAGAAATGCTCTGGCAGAGAGCCTGCTCTTTTTGCAGCACAGGCTATGACAGAGGATGACACCCCGTTACTGGCATCATCACAAGCTACAGTAACCTAAATTGCAGAGGTTTGGGTGGCACATCTAAGGGCTTCCAGTCATGCATTTGAAAAATGAAATGTTGATATGGAAAGACTTGGTGGAAGCTGGATGGTGCAATTTAATCCACTGCCTTTAAGCACGCAGCTAATACTGTTCAGCTAACCAGATCTTCTGCTGCTAGAACAACCTGCATTTTTTCAGCCTAACTGGCAGTAAACCCTAGAGAACTGACACAGTTTTGATGGCCAAGAGCTAAAACCAGGCTAATTGCTCCCAGGGTTGAGAAAAACACCAGGTGTTATATGGAGTGGCACATGCGTGAGCTTAAATGTGTAGTTGGAAGAGAGACATTTTTAACAGAATTCCGATACAAGGAAACGGTACCTTTTAGCTCAACACTTCCTGAAATTTTCCCAAATGCAGAGGCAAAACCAAAATAAAAAAAATAAAAAAAATGTACACAGTAGGGCTGAAGAAATCTGTGGGAAAATCTAGTTCTCAATTCAGTGATCAAAGTTAATTAACCCATGGAGGTACTGAAGATTTAGACAAGTGTTTTGAAAAAACAGTATTTACTGAAGACAAAAGTGTCAATTAAAATGTTTACAGTCACAGCATTTTGCTTTTCATTGTCACATGAAAGCCCAGCATTTGTTCAAACAGCAGGGATAAGCCAATTCCATAGCTTCAGAGAAGCACAAGTAAGCAAATTCAAATAACAATACCACAGCAACAACCCTATGATCACTTCAGTGGAAGAAAATTGGATCCCTTCAGATCGCTATGTAGACACTCAAGATACTGACACAGAAATCATGAAACATTATAGAACTGTTCTTATAGCATTTCTTTCACTTTTTTCCTGTTGTCATTTTCTAATCAGAAATGGTATAAATGAGTTCTCCCACCATTCTATGCTGTGCTTTCTCTTCACGCCACAGTTCACAGTAATTGATACTTATTTCAGTACTGAACTGTTATCAGCTACAGTCCAGTGTAATTCTGGTTTAAATTTGCAAGAATCTAATTGAATTTTGCAACACTAACATCACTATTAGATGTGAAGGGGGAAAAGAAAAAGTCAAGGTTGTTATTTCTGGAAAAAAAGAAAAAAAAAGAGTCTAAATATTTTCTCTTAGGATTAAATGAGCTCATATTTGCTGGAAAGGAGATGTGCAGCATCAGAAATCCAATGGTCCAAAACTGGAGGTAATCTGCATGGATCAGTGAAGAACAAATGGAAGAGTCACATATAAAGAGGAGGAGAGGACTTTCAATTTCTGCATCATTTATAGAATTTGCCTTTCACCTGCATACCTCAAGGATCACAGCAACTTCCCTTTCCACCTGCAGGAACCATGATAAAATCAGGCAGGCCACTCACTTCATCCTAACTGAAGAGTCTTCAAAAAAGAGAGGACCTGACCAGAACAGCCACTTGTAGTCAATGCACCATCTCAGAGCAGCTGACTGTTCATGAACAGATGATGCTCATGACTGATCTCGTGCTTCACATGCTGAAGTCAGCAAAAAGCAAGATCAGTGACAAAATAAAACAAAACCTGAGATCAACTAAAAGCTGTACTTCATGACAAAATAAAAGCCTTAACTTGTGCATCCTGTCTGGAAAGGAAACCACATGCTCATTCTGCATTGACCACTTAATTTTGAAATAGACTTACTTTGATTGTATGTATCAACACCATAGTCCATAAATTTCCTGTCTTGGCATAAGTTTCTCTTTTCTTCATAGGTGTCACTATAAAGAGTTTAACTATTTTCTCCACAGTCCAAATCAAAACCTCATGTTTACCGTGATGTGTTAAAAGCTTTGACTTCTGAAACCCATGTCTTTCACCAGAATTAGTGATTTTCTTTATTTAATAGGTCAAAAAAAAAAAATTCTTACACAGAAAATTCAAACAGCAGAAGTGGGAGGCAGGGATTCTCTAAATCAAACAACACAGATTTTACTCTTGTCATGACTACAGGGGTTTAAATTATTCTTAGAAGCAGAGTATTAACATTAATCTCTTTTGCATAAATTTGTCTGGATATACTGCATAGCTGTGGCTGTTACTAGAGAAATATTATTTCAACAATAATATTTTAACTTGTAAGCAAGTCAAGAATTAAAAATCTAAGTGCTCTGATGAAACACAGGTAGAGCAATTTGGCAGCCTGCTTGCACAACTGAAGACTGAGAGAAATATTTTTTTTCAATTTAAAAAAGAAGAACCACACAAGCAAACAAAAATTCCTGAATAAACTTTGGAATGAAATCATGGGTTTACTTCATCCATTAGTTTCAAGGCATTAGTCTTGTGTTCAGCCAAGTGGCAGAAAGTTTTTTTAGTCAATATCACTGACAAAATTTCATTCTAAATAAAAGCTTCGCTTTGAACAACCTTACCTACATGCTGTAGCTAGAAACACACTGTTCATGCAGACAGGTAAATGAAAAACACTAACTTTTCCCCACTGCCTTTCCTAGAGAAAACTTGTTCATTTGAGAAGCAATTATTTGCATTACACATTGAGTCAGTAATTTCTTTTCCTCTTCGTTCCAGAAGCCCATTCAAATACCTAAAATAACTTGGTAGGCTGCTCTGTCATTTCTGTGTGATGTTCCTTCAAAAGTTTGGTGTGTGTCGTGTCCCTTCCCCCCCTTTTAACACAAACAGTGTAACAGCATAAGGGTTATGTGGGTTACCAGAATTCAATTCTGCTCAGATCCTGTGCCATCAAGACTTTCTTGTTACTCCTTAGTCAGTGATTGGCAGTGACCACTTTCTTCTGGCCTTATGATGGGAAGATAAATGAATATGCTACAGTCCTGCATATCCCTGCGGAGATTTCTGAGGGCTCATTGGAGAAGGCGGAAATACCTGCCAGTTGTTTTAATGGGATTCTGCTGAAATGGCAGAAGTGAAGAGCTGCTGACCCACACACACACTTGGAACAACTATGTTTTGGTCAACATTGATATACCAAGCGGGGATTAATTCATTTAAATCACAACTGGGGTTGAAGAATGCGTTCTTCATCCTAGAGCATTGCACATAGAAACAGGTGAAGTTTTCTGGCTCAGGCTGAATATGACATCAGTTGAGATAGTCCTAACAGTCCATTGAAATTTTGAAAATTTTTGGCGCTGACCATTAATCTAAACACAATTCTTTTCTTATCAAACATAGATAACCACAAAATTCCACAAAATTGAGCCTGCTTTGAATTTGCTGTCAAATACTTCATCAAAGAAAGACTAGAAAATATAACTACGTAGAATGGCAGCAAAAATGATAAAACCAGTAAAATTTATTGTTTTGTTTGCTAATACCCTGCAAGAAAACAGCAGCAAAAACAGAGCTGTAGGAGCTGGTGAAGAAAGCTGGAAAAAATAACATAATTATCTGTATATTTTGGGTTTATCTTCCCTTTGTCCAAAGCAAAGATGTAAGCATTTTTCAGGCTGATGTAGTATTCTAATTTTGCTAACATTTTTTGTCAGAAAGTGAACATGTTGATGAGAACATTTAAAACACAAAACATTCCTAATGCTGTAATGTCCAATTAGAGCTTAAACATTAGCTAACTTCAAAGGAGGAGTTTATTGTATATGCCAGTGTTATGGAAATTGCTTCACATCAGAATGCTTAACTGTTAACAAAGAATGAGGCTCTTGAGTATCATATTTGACTTTAATCTGTTGTAAGAGATACATTTACTTCATTGAAAAGACTGCGGTCTATAGACAAAGCTAATACAAATGAGTTTCCTTCTGGTAAGGCTATTTAATTCAGAACGCTATCCTAAACAATTATACCGTGATATGGCAATTGCTTTGAATGTATAGCTATGTATACATATGTACCTCTGCACAGGTCTATTTATTTTTGTATGAAATTCATGCGTTTGTGTATGTATCTGTGAACTCTGTGGCAGGTGGAACTCACATTCTGTTTTCTTAATGTGAAACTCATATTAAAAGAAAAAAAGAGGGACAAAACCAGAACTCATGGAAGTCTGAAAATGTAGTAGTCTGGAGATTTTGTTCTCTTAGAAGCAAAGACTAAAGCGCTTTTCTATCTTTTCAACTATAAGGCTTTCCTACAATTCTTGACATTTCTTCCAAACTTTACCTGTTTAGGATGAAGTATTTCACGTCCTTATTTCTCAGAATTAAATGAGCAATTTCTTCAGCAATAAAACAATATAGAGGGACCATCATGTTAGAGCACTTCAAGGGTATTTCCTAGGGCTCCACTGTGCTTTTGAGCAGGAGGTTCAGATTTTGCAGATGGATCTTCCCAGTACTGGAGCTTTCTTTGTCCTCAGGAATGTCCACTCAAACCAATTTATAGGTCCCTGAATATTTCAGTCTTTGTATGCTCAGTAGTTTGAAAACAAAACTCTTAAGAAACTCTATATCCTCTGCTCGGATCTTCATAAATCCTGAGGGATGAGAGGGACTTTCCTTTGAATTGCATCTGCCATGAGGTAATACCTGCTGTAGTGACAGCACAACTCAGTGGCTGCTCTAACAAGACCCAGGCAACAGAGCAATGATAAAAGAAGCAGACTATTTCAGAGCTGGAAGGAACAGCAGGAACTGAGATACAAAACCGATGCAGATGCTGGAGGTGTGGGATGCTGCGATAGAACAGTAAATAAGCGTCAAGGAGTTGCAGAGCTGAGAGATAAAAGCCATATTCTCCCTCTGCCCTAGGTATTTTCTGTGACACTGAATATACTACTGAGCCAACCCTTTTTTCTGCCACAGATGATCAGTGTACAAAGTCTTTTAAATATCAGTTCCCAAACCGATTTGACTGCTCGCTCCTAGGCTCTGATCTGCAAGAGTGCTTAGCACTGTATGCTGACTGAGGGCTGAGAACTATACTTTGAGCAGAGGAACTGCTTCCAAGGTTGCATCTAAAGACAGCCACAGATCCCAGGTTGCACATGTACAAACAGCACAGTCCTTCTGTCCTACAGTTTTACAGGAATTTAGGTGCCTAACTTCCACAGGTTTGATTTTGATGGGAACTGAGGATCTAAATATATATAAATATATATATCTTTTTTTTTTTTTTTTCCACCTAAAAGAATAAGAAATGGGCTTCAGCTCCATGTGCCAAATGGTCCAGACTTTACTCAGGACTGCTCTCTGGGCCTGCCAAATATTCTTCTGATTTTTTTTTTTTTTTTTTTTTTTTTTTTCACAAATCTTGCAACCATGTAATTTGCTCTTAGAAAACATTAAATTACAGTTGGAAGAGAGAAAGGAAGATTCTGATCACACAGGATTTTCTGAATCAACAGCCAGCTACTTTGAATACATTGTATATACACTGCTACGCTGAAAGTCCTTAGCTTTATCTTGAAGTTGGAGTTGCTTTGCTATTCTGCAGCATGGAGGGGACTCTGCATGAAATTCACCATCCTTTTTATTTTGAGAAATGTAATGCTATAATCACATTATCAGTTTACTTATTTCTATTACAATTCTCTATTTCACATCCTTTACAATCTGGTGTGAATGGATATGCTGACAGAAAACATTCTTTCTTGACTTGTCAGCTCCATTGTAACACTTCAGGTAAGAAAAAAAGGGAGGAACCTTGCTCTGACTTGGCACATCTGAAGACCATGCTATATATGATATCTAATAATATCACTGCAGTCAGAGAACACAGTAAGTCTAATCTCAGGAAGCACTAGAGCAAAAGCCTCTCAAGCCTTTCTCAAGCCTCTCCTGAAATGCCATTCAATCAACCAAAGCATTATTGTCACTTACCCTCCAAAGTAAAAATGGAAATAAGAAAATATGTAAGCTTCATTATAAGAATGACAATCAGCATGTGAGTTAAAGATGGAAACTGCTAGCTGAAAGCAATAATAGGGTTGCAATTGGTTTTCTGAATAAGATACCACCCTTTGAGTGATAGTGTGAGATTACAGAAGAATCTAAGCCTATGTACTGGCTTCTGTGTTAACCTACCACAGCCTGATACTGCACTTGATGGCACTTATTTCACAAGGAACAGCTTGACATTCACCTCATACTTCAGTACATCTACTCCTAATTTAAATCTGAGCAGACTCGTATGCTGCTTAACTTTCCCCTTATTCTGAGATATTTGCCTCCAGCAAGATGTTTCCATCCTTAAAACGGGAGTGTTTCTCCTTCTCAGGCAGGCCTACATATTCCTATTCCTATATATCTATTCTCAGACATCTAAATATTCCTCTGTTTTAAATCAATCACTTAGCAGAAAGGAGTCAAAGAGGTCTGATTAATCCAAAAACCCAAATATGTCAAATCAGAGAGACACATCATAATGTGGTAGAACTTTTTCATGTGATAGTCCCTGAAGTTAAATTAATTTGCTTTGAAGAAAATGGTCTCGTACAGAGGTTCTTCTCTATTCCTAAAGTGATGGTGTACATATAAAACAGATACAACTCCAGCTCCACTTTCATATGTTTTCATGATTATTATAATAGCGTTGATACACGTTTCCATGTGCTTGTCAGGGTGAGATGTTAGCTCAGATTATTTAAAGGCTTCACTTAATTGATTTTCTGATACATAGCTAAATTTTCTGCTGTCTCAAACTAGCACAGCAAAATTGCATTTAGTCAGTAAAGATACAGGCATTTAGAGGATCAGCAGAGTACATTGGTCAAATTCAGTTTTCAATTGCTAGAAACCGGTACTTAATTGCTCTCAGCTAATGTATTTGCAGAGTTGCACTCGTACATTTGGGAACCAAATTTGGGTCAAGGACACTAAGGACTGCAGTCACAAAATGATTGTGACATCATTTACTAGCATTTAAATTCAGGGGTCCAGGGGCAGGTAATAAGCAGACTATGATAACAGGGGCTTTGTAAATGACTTGTCAAAAAACCAACTACAATTAGCCCATGGTTGGGTTACAGCTAGATTTATCTCACCTCTGAATTTCTAACACTAGCACTATCCAGCTATGGATAGCAGTTTGTGTGGTGACTACAGCACAGGTATATTCCAAGTTATACAACTCTGTAAAAACCTCCATTGATTAACCAGTTGCCTACTGCTGATAACATTTTTTCAAACTAATTGCAAATAGTTCCTTACCACAGCTCCCCTTTTAAAAGATGGTTTAGCGTTTTTCCATGGTGTCATTTGCAAACCAGCATGAAAACAACAGTCTCCAGGTGCTGTGAATTTCAAACTGTTCCTTGTGAGATAAGTACCATCAAGACTTCTTCACTCAGTTTTTGGCAGTCCCATATTTAACCATGTTGCTAAGTGTGCTTGAAGAAAAATCAGAAAAGGCTTTTCTCAGTTTTCATGTAAGTGTTGCTACAGAACTTGCAGGTTGATTGTTTTTCAAATTTCCTGTGAACTATAATTGTTCTTTGGTCATTTTTCTTGATCATGGGCTGTTTTTCAGTGGCATTATAACTTCAGTTGAAAGAAAAGAATTGCCTTTCAAAGTTGCACGCTAAGTGTGCAAACTTCTAAGACTGAGACATTTTGAACCTGGCTTCAGATTTCAAAGGGGTACTATATGATCATAGTGAGGAAGGATAACCCTGTGCTTGGAAAACATGCTTAAATATAATTTTATAGATATAGATTCTGTGTTTAATATGAAATGACACATTCTAAGCTCACATTCAGGTTTTGAGCTCACACTCTGCACTAGTTTGTTTTCTTCTTGAGCTAGAAAGACACAAATATCAGTAAGCAATATAGAATTAAAAAAAAAAAATCTATGCCTTTCTGCTCATAATTATAAAGACATTGTTGAAATTTCAGTGTGAGGTCCTCTCAGTCTTGTGGACGCAGATAGCAAATATCACTGATCACAGCAAACTCTGTGAAACCATCTGGCTTTGGGTCAGTAAAAAGTGAGACCTTCTGGAAGCAGAAAGAAAGAAAGATGGGAGCTGCAGGTAACCCCAAAAATGGCTATGACCTTAATGTGGAGGAACCAGCCTGTGGCACCTGAGCAAGGCTGGGCTAGTGACAGGCAACCCATTAACAGTCTAGTGATCGTCTGATGAAGGCAGGGGGATGAGTCAAATCAGATCAGGGATCATGCTATGAACCCAAGCCCAAACAAAATGGTCACCTGCAACATAGCTCAGGAAGGAGCTGAAATGGGGTCATGGGCCACAGCAGCATGGGGAAAGCTGCAGGGCAGGGACAGTCAGAGCTGACAGTGCCCTCAGAGCCCATACAGAATGTCCTGGACGCTTTAACCATTTGGGACTATGATTTTTGTGACTGGTTTAGTGTTACCTAGGCTAAGTCCTTACTTTAGCCCTCCATTTCAGGTCCAAATGTTATTGTCATATACAAAGCCTAAGCCGTACAAGATACTACTCACGTATATGTGACATTGATGTTTTAAACTACAGATGGACCAAGCAAGAATAGACCCAGGTTTAGTTCTTAAATTCAGACACATTACAGGCACTCCTTGTAAATACACAACTGTCTGTAACAGTGGCATCTTTTACATCTTAAAATTAGCATGTGAAGTGAAAATGTCTTGATCATAAAAAGTCTGCTTCTAGTAGATGAAAAGATTTCCTATACCTCATGTCTCAGAGCCAGTGAAACTGGCAAAATCCAGTAAAAGCTTTCTTGGGAAGAGTTGCCATTGTGAGCTTCATTATTCCTTCTTTCTACGCCCAGTTGAAACGTTGTTTCCCAAAAATGCACCAATTAGGAGGTCTGTAATGCTTCCAAGAAACATTTCTGTGGGATGATGAAGTCCAGCATAATGACTATCTGAAAGACACAGCACATCAGCTGAGCTACAAAAACGCTCCTGCTTTTCTTTGGCCATTATTCATTAAAGAAAGCACTAGTCACTAGTGCTAATAACTGCTGTGCTTTCAAAATTTGCCACTCCATGGTCCAGAGAGAAAAATCCCTTCTTCTTTCAGACATGATAGGAAACCTTCTGATGTTTCCCTCCGGGTGCTCCAGGGTTGTTCTGGAAAGCCCAGCTGTAACTGGAAGGTTAGTTCAGTGGCCTCAGTCACTGTTCCCTGAGATAGTGACAGCCACACTGTCTTTTATGTGAAGGACAGAGAATAGCTGTCCTAATTATGCCTGAATCACTCTGTGTCACCAATGGACATCTGCAAATTAATTTATTTTCAGTACAAAAGTACGCATGTCACTCACCCTTGATCTGCGACAGAACTTCCGCTGACAGTGTATGGATTTATGTGTACGACCTAAGGAGAGGAACAGATATCAGTTATCAATTATTGCTTATAGTTTTATTCCTGGGTGAACTATTCATATCCTTAGTTGTATTCAGCCTCTTTGAATAAATATAACTCTTCTGAGCATCAAGCGGTGGTGATTCATCTGCACCACTGTATATCACTGTGGTCTCCCAGGAAAGGAACAGCAGGGGAATTACACATCCATGCTTGAGCTTCCCCAGACTCATACTGTACACGTAACTTCCTCAAAAATTTAAACACACAGGACTGTGATCAGGAGCTGTAAAGTCACCGTATAACACACAATCAGTCCTGCTTCCCTTTGTACCAAAGCAGAAGACAACAGAAGATAAATCAGAGAGAAAGCATGAACAGATGAAGCTAGTTTGTCTGGCATCTTCAGCTGCCATGGTTAAATTCAGGAGTAAGAAAAAAGATCCAGTGTTCTTCCTAAATGAAATCTGATATAATCAACGTGATTAAAATTCCTGATTTGGAATCCCTGAGGTAAATAGCTCAGCTCATGCTTTAGAGCTAAACCTTTCAACAAGAACATTCAAGTTTAGGAAATGGTTTGAGGTAAAAGAAAGCAATGCACAAACCCAGCCTGGAAGAATGTCTCCATCCCCACAGCGGTCTGGCAGGTTGTTTCCTGAGGGTAAAAGATACATGCCAGAACTGCAGTACTGGCTTGTGAAATGGAAAATGAAAGGGAGAAACTAACTACTTCATAGAAAGTTTTAATCTTAAAATAGAGTTAAGTGATCAGTATCCTACAGAGAGCAGAGACTGTATACCCTCATTTCTGCTCGTAAGACTTCTACTGCCTGCCACTTGGAGATCTGTATGAACATGATAGCTAAGGGCTGTAATTTAACACTCCGAACAATGCACTAATAAATCTCATGAATAACACAATGAGCACAAGCCAGACTTGGGAGCTGCAGTCAGTGCTGGAAAGCTGATGTGGCTACAAAAACTTTGTCTCATGACCAGCCTGGATTGCTCTGACATGAATCACTGGACCTCAGAACACAGGCCTGTGAGGGCTGGGCCTTCTGGTTACCCCTATTAAGGGTTTATTATTTCTCAGGTTTCACACTGGTGGACTGTCGTTCCAGAAAATGACAGTGCATCTTATGGAAGCATCCCCCAAGGGTGGCCAGTGATTCATTTTGAGCGCTGTGATAAAATGGCAAAAATGTTTCTGTTGCTAGATAAGCAGCATGATAATGTGATGACCACACTGCCAGGGCTCTCTAATGTGGTGTTAAGAGAACCTGGCACATATTTCTGATCAAGTTTTCACTGTGTGGCAGTGAAGGGTAAGTCAGTTCCACATAACTGAATCACTGCAAAATGGCTAAAAAACAACAGAAGTACAATATAGCAACTTAAAGGTCCCAATTTACTGAAAGACATGAAAGGATGACCCTTGCTAAAAGCTAATGAAAAATGTCCTTTGCATTCAGATTACAACTTCTAGCGGTAAATGGAAATATAAACTTACTCAAATGTTATGTCTTCAGGCCTCAGGTTTCAGTCTGCAGACTGAAAGGTCTGAGTAAGTTTTGAATTCTTACATTCGGGGTTTAGATTGTAACCCGTTCTGACTTATTACCAACTTCATATACACTTTTCTCTTTCCTCCCCTCCCCCCCGAATATATTTTCTTTAATGTAAAAAAGGAAATATTCTCCTTGAAAATTTCAGTCTTATTTAAATGGCTCCTAGATGGTGGAATCTGTAGGGCTGCATTTTCATTTCTACTGGCATGTAAGCAGTTCTTCTACTCCTATTTTTAAAATAAAACACCATAATTTATTTCTCACTTACAAATATCTCTTACTATTGGTGAAGAGGACACTGGCATGGGAGTGACAAGAATCCAGAAAAAAAAAATTTTATTAAATGTTGTTTCATGTTTCTTTTCCCTTCTGGGGCAGGAACACTATGACCCAAACCTTTAATCCGAATGATTGATATGCCAATTTGCACGACCTTTGCTTTGAACCTTCAGTCCTACCATAGTGCAAATTTGGGCTCGTATTTAAAACTTGGAAAATCCCCTGGTTATAATGTCTGTTTTTTCTCACTTCCTATTCTGAAATAGTTGTCTTTTTTGTGGCTCCTTTGAGAAATGTAGCCCAGCACCTCCCCTCAGACTTTCGCTTCTTTGTGTATTTGGACAACTAAAGACCACTGCTTCAAGGTTTTTTCTTATCACATTGCAACAATTCATATGGTAGAGATCATAATGAATTCAAGAAATTCAAGTGTGTTTTCAAAAAAATGCAAGCGTGCATGACTTTTAAATACCTGCTGAAGTCTCATTAAGCTCATGCCTGAAGTAAAATCCATCTCAGTGTTTTGCTGAATAGAGCCCTTTTGGGCTTGATCCAATACATATTTGAAGGCAGTCAAAAATCCCCATTGACTTTAGAGGGCTCTCAGCCGATTCCTGGGAGGTATTGTGTGAAGTTCAGCACTTCTCCTGCCAAACTTCAGTTCTTGCTCTGACATGTGTTCTTTAGATTTTTTACACTTTCTCCTCTCAACAGAGAAATATAAAATTTTTAAGGCCGCTCTGAAAGGCCAGAAGAGTTTTTACCACTCCTTTAAATGCACTCTTGCCAAAACTGAAACATTTCAAAACCATTAATTTCCTCCTAAGAGAAACATAAAACCAGGTAGTTTCAGGTCTAATACATAACTTTAGGGCTGATAAATGTCATTTCAGTTTTATAATTTTGAAGTTATGTTAACAGTTTTATACAAATATTCAGAACATTCATTGCGAATTCTATATGCATCTACAAACATAGACTGCAAACCCATTATTTAATGTATTTATAATCTTCTAATGGTTTAAATAGTTTTAAAATGTTTTTCCTCTTTCAGAATTACAACTTTCATAAATTTGGGTTCAGTTAGAAATTTTAAAATAGAACGAGTTTTGAAATTTCTAAATGTTCAGCTTTCCATGGAAGAAAAATTCAATTTTTTCTGTTGACATCTAATAGAATACTTCAGCTTTGCTTCAGTTCAGCTTTATAAACTTACTTTTCCCTCCAGCCTTTTACTAGCAAACATGGAAATCCACTTTTCAACATTCACCTTCATTATAAATACTTCTACATTATGTATATGACCAGTATCAGAACACAGTACTCAAGCTGCATAAATGAATCTTCCAAGTTACACTGCATCAGATATTCATCTTAAATAAGAGCTCACAGCTAATCACAGTTTATCTCAGACTTGGAGATTTGTACTATGACCATTCTGTTGATTAGTAATTACAACACTTTCCCCTTGGTTTGCCTTTTTGAAGCAACTTCAAAACAGCAATAAATTCCTCCTTAAATAATCTAGCAGTTAAATAAATGGACTACATATACAGTGTGGCAAGCTAAGCTAAGTCCTGCAGAGGACAGCTCTGGTTTCTAGGTACTCTGTTAATTTTTTGGCAGTTTCATTATATATAAAAATTGAGAGACAAATCTTAAGAAGTTTTAGGACTACTGAAGCTCTGAAGACTAATGGACTCTACTTGCTCAATGCAACTGGAGGTGCATTCAGTTCAATATGAAATTGAATAATAGGAATTGAATAAAAATACCGAAGTTTCTGTTTCTTTAAGAAAATACATTCAAACAATTTTTTGTGGTCTCTGCATTTTCAAACAGCCCCTTTACTTTCTTTCTATTTTCCTGTTGAAGCTGTTAAGAGAGTTCTTGGTATTTAAATGATGGAAATGGGACTACAAGAATGTGTAGGAGGAAGTCTGAGCTTCTCAAAGAGTTTGGATCATAGGATATACAGACTAGAGGGAGCAGGACAAAATTTAACCACAATTTAAATTTATCACCTGGAGATTTCACAGTTACTTGACCATCAGAGTACATATGGAATGTCATATCTTTCAGATTCAGGCACAGATGGACTGTAGGAACTAAGAGAACTATTGTCCCCATCTTCAGAAGCCACTGAGTTTGAATCAATGCACCACCAAACCCGCTGCCCATAGCTGCATTAGCCTTGTTGTTTCCAAGGCTACACTGAAATGGCAAGTGCCTGGGGACAAGGACATTGCCCTCGCTGAAGCTGTGACAGTCATTATTAGCTGCTAGGGCAGTTGTTCTTTGGTACAGAGATTGGCATCCAAACACTGTTTCCCTGAAATACCTTGGCTTTCCACAATGCATCACGTTCTTACCCCATGATGCTTACAAAGGAGGAAGGACTCAAATATTTCTTACCAGTTATTTGTATAAGAAGCCTTCTCCACATGTTTACAGATGCAGATGTGAAGCAATGTTTATTTCAAGTGACAGCTGAGTTATGAAATTTTTTCCACACCTGGAATATTACATAGTCTAGTGGCAGAAAGAAAATAGAAAGGAAAATGAGAGAGAGAAAGGTAGCGATGAAAAAGAAAGGCCATATTTGTACAGTGAGCTGTATGTGAAAAATGAAAATATGTCCAACACATGATGATTCACAGTGCTGAACTAAAGAAAAAAATAATATACTGAGAGCATTTATAGGTGCAGAAACAATTTTTCCTCATTTGGGTATAAAAATACCTCTTTCTCGTTATTCATTACCTATAGAGAATCCCCAAGGAATACCAAGCAGAAATTTGGAATGGAATTATTTGTCTATCTCTTCTGTTATTTGCCAACGCATTATTATCTCTAGGGGATGTACATTTAGGGTTGACTTGTTTGATCTATTTTCTTTTTCCAAACAAATAAAGGATTCTGAAACATTTAGCAAATGTTAATAAACCTCGGGGAATTGATGAGGGATCTGAACTTTCTTCATGGGAATTTAAGTCTCTTTCTCCAATTGAGTAGCCTCTCTACTGGCTTTAGATTGGCTTTTCACAATAACAAGGATCCGAAGTGTGTCCTGTGAAGAGGAGAATCACAATGATTGTCAGTCATCTTCTTCAAGCACTTTTTCCTCTTCCATCTTCTCTGTCTGCCTGTTTGTTCACAGAAGTACCTCTTCCTAGTCAAAAAAAAAAATCAGAGAAAATGGTGATCTGCAAAAGCACCTCTTGATGTTATTTTGAACTTATCCTCTCCCACACTAACATCAGTGGTGATGTAATTAGCTCCTTCAGTGTGGTGCACAACCTGATCCTTGCTTTGCAATGACCTTGTTCTTCAACTATTATCAGTCAAACCAAAACTTCTCTCAATTTCCTTGAGAGAACAGAATTAAGATTCATTGAGAACAGGATTAAGTTACATATTCTTTCGTCTTACTATGTGGAGCAGTACTTGGATAAGCACAAAGTAGAGAGACTATTGGAGCATGTGAGTTTAATGATTTCTTTTACTCCATGAGGAAAATAACAGATTAATCAGGATCTTTGTTCCCCAAAGTGAAAGAAGTCGTGTTTTCTCCATTGAGATTTTGAAGAAGAAAAAAAAGATACAGAGAGAGAAAGAAGAAAACCTTAAAACAAACAAAGAAAAGCCCAGAGACATTTACATCTGAGATAGTAGTAACTGGAGAAGGAGGGAAGGTGGGAAATAGGTAAGTAAAAAGAAAAATGTAGATGATTTTATTAGAGTACACTCAATAGATTCTTGAAAAGAATGACTGGTCAGGAATGCTGCTGAGCACAGTGAATGTGCACAGCAGAGACCCTGTACTTACAATATGACAGCAGTGTCAACCTGCAAATGATCCTAGTAATATTACAAAAGGAGAAGTGCCAAAAACTGCTAAGTCTACAAATGGAGAGGGAAAATTAATAGAAGAAAAGAGAAAGCCTCCACCCTTCATGCTTCCCTGATCTCTTTAGTTTAGTTAGTGCTTATAAATCCTTTCACTGACTGTCTCTCTGGTGCTCCTCTGGCAACCTACTCCATCTCCCTGCATAGAGTAATTAATCTAATAGTCAGTAATTTATACTACTGTAATTCATATGATGCTTCTTCACCATTTCAGGATAATCCCAAACATTTTCTTTCTTAGTGAAGCATTAAGTTATGTTGTACAGATATCTACATAAAGGCAGCTTACCAAAATACCCAGGTGGAACAGCATTGTACACAGAGGTTAAAAAAAATCCTTATCATTTCAAATAATTTAATAGATTTGGTATTATTACAAATACATGAAAACATAAGCTTTTAAGCTTTGCATCTCAGCAACATTATTTCTTTCCCTTTTTTATCAGCAGCTATACTAATGGTTACACCAGAGCAACCACATCACATTTTTCTTCCTTAGATGACACTGCCTGGCCAGACTATGATGCTTGGCTGCAAGACAAGAACTCCCCTAGACTCTCACAGATAGGGAAGGTGTTGGGAAGAGTGGGCTAAATGAGTAACTACCACATGTCTGATTTCAGAACAGCAGTTAAAGATGAGCATCATAGATATCTCGTCAAAGATAAGGCTCTGTTGTTTCCAGTTTGGCTTTCCAAAACCAAAATGAATTTGACTGTCACTCTGTAATGTATACTAGTTCTTTACCTGCTGCATTAGTGTTCATGCTCTTGAAACCCAAACTAGATGCAGCAGTTTCAGGCTACTTTGAAGCTTATTTTTAGACTAAGGGCATTTTTTTTATCTTCTATGTTATTTTCCCTTCATTAAAAGTAGGTCGTGCATTTAAGAACATCTGCAGACAGCTTCAAGTTCTAAAAACTTGAAAATAAAAGTCATCTCCTAAAAAGAATATGTGTGAGTAAAGAAGCTGCCAAAAGTTGCATAATAAAAAATATAAATATTTTTTTAGTTAGACTTTCCACTCCCTGCCCTCAAGCCTCCAGCATCTCCTGGGAGCTGTTCTGATTATCCTCTTAAATTATTGCTTCAAAATTAAGCAAATCCAAAGGAGCAACTCCTAAAAAATTGTTCTTTGTCCAAAGGTGGAAAAATATCTCATTAAACATAAACTCACAATTGAGTAGTTATATTTGTGATGGTCTGGGTTATCATTCATAGCAGGAGTGGTATCTCTTACCATGTGGCACAACTGGATTGCAGCTGCACACACTGTATAAAATGACCGAGCTCACTGTAACAGCTATATGTGATGGGAGTATATGTATATATTGCCATTTATCTTCCATGGTGAAATGAGCTAATCAAATATAACTTGTAGTCCATAAGTGAAAGTTGCCAAAGTATGTATTACATAGTTCAGTTCATTTAATAATTTAAAATAGCATCACTTCTACACAATGAGTGCAGATAACAAGTATTATGAGCATTTGTAATCATTGTAATACCAAATACTTTACACGTAGGAGAAGTTGGAATATTTCCCTGAAAGAAAATTATGGGAACTGAAAATATCATAACTTTCCAGAGAGAAAAGAAGATTAAACCACACTGCTATTTCATCTCTCTTAGATCTTTGCATCAGGAAGAGGAAAAGCAGCTCCCTTTGTACTGTGTTTAGGTTTGATACAAAGGCACAAGGAACACAGGTCTCCCCATAGTTATTCAGTAACTTCTTGTGACAAGCCCCATTGTACACTCTGTAAGAAACTCATGTTTCCTATTTGAAAAAGATAAAGCAGCTCAACAAATTTGAGGGACTTTGTGGGAGTATTACAAATAGAGACAAACAAGTACTAAAACACTACTCACCCATCTGTATCAGCATAGTGATAAAACAATTGAGAAAATCTACACAGTAACAGAGTAACAAAGACACCCATTGCTTTCACATGCCAGGTGAGCTGGATCTTTGGGAACCACCCATGAATAAACAGTCTAGATTTTGTGTAAGAGAATGGCTGCTTACTCAGGAGATCCAGTTTTTATTATGGAAAAGATGTTCAAGCATCTTGCCCACATGCAGTTGTTCCAGTTGAACAAACAAATTCTCTTTTTTTCCTTAATTTTAATAGCTTTAATTATTATTTTGACAACATAATAGTCCTGACTACAGTCATGGGAAGGTGTAGGTGCAGTCTGGTCCTTAAATTCACAGAAATTTGGATTAATTTGACCAAAGTAAGATGGGAGGAGTGGGGTAAACATGCAAATTGTGGTGGCTTCTAAGTTTTTGATATAAAAACCAGCAGGTTTTGCAGATATTTTGCTCTGAGGTTTAGGTGTTAAAAGATGCCAGGAGTCAAGACAGAGTACAGAGGGAGATGAAAACATGGAGTTTTCAACTGGAAGGAGTTTGAAAGAATCCTCAAAATTCTTAGCTCCTGGTTTTCGAATGAATCTAATTATTCTTATGTGCATGGTTGAGTCACTGCAGAGCGGCTTCGAGTGCCCAAACACGGCTGTGTGGAGATGCACAAGGACTTGAGAAAATATGACTTAGCTTCAGTTTCTAATCTTGTTTCTTCCTCCCCACAACAAAAATGAATGGCTTAGAAGATTTTTTTCTCTTCTGGATTAAAAAAAAAAAAAAAGGGGGAGTTTAAAATGTTGTGGTTTCCCCTATGCCCATCCCAGCTCTGAATTAACTCAGTACTAGCATATCTATCATAGGCCAGCACAAAAGAAAAAGCAGAGAACAGCAATCATTGCTCAGCAGTCAGCACTGTACATGAAGCAGGGATTTTCCAGGTCTTTTTTGTCCAGTTCATCACTACAATTTGCTGGTCCAATTCTGCCAGATCAGCACAAGTACTTCTTAAAAGAAAGCCTTGCCCAGTTTTGCGCAGGCAGCACTCTGAGTTTGCAGGGCTTCTAGCACTTTTCATCAGAGATCCATTGTGAATCTCACTTTTAAATAAACCACACACAGAAAATTTTCACCACTGCTGGACATCTGCATATCCCCAAGTCAATTTATATCAGCTGATGATTTTGCCCTGTTGAAATAGCAATATTTTCCTTGCCAACAGCAGGCTGAGACATGAACTGAAGTGCTGCAAAAATACATCCAAGGGAAGATTGTGACCAAAACACATGCTATTGTTTCTCATTTGTGGATTGATTGATTGCACCAGAAAAAGTAAACAATTTTGCCTGTTGCTGGCCTCGTAAACAAAAGAATGGCTGGAATGAAACCACGTAAGAGGGGGGAGGAAAGTAAAGTTGAGAAATATTTCATTCTGGGCACTTAGACAACACTTCAAAAATCCATTTTAAAAGGGGATACTTGGTATCCCAGAATAACAATCTGCAGCTACTGAAGTACAGCACTATGGCTTTCATTTAAGACTGAAAGGTACTTTGTATTTCCCTTAGTCTTGCTAAAGGCAATGTAGAGTGAATTATTATGCCATGAAAATTGACATAATCTAGATCTTACTCAGGTGAAGAAAAACATTTCTCACTGAGACAATCTTTAGTTGTCACAGAATCACAGAAAACTTGAAAGTCTTTGACTTTCAATGTCTATTAGGGTTCCCTACTCCCCTGCCCCAAGGGAGATGTTACTGTATCCACTTAATTCCTTACAAATAGTTCTCCTCCCCATTCTTAAGCTCCCCCAAAGCAGTTCCATGTCCTCCCCAGCTGATATACTGTCTTCCAAGCCAAGGGTCTTCATCAGGAGACTGGCGCAGACATGTCCCAGGCAGAAGAAATTGCAGCTGGTGGGCAGGGGAAGGTAGGAGCTAAAGGTGGGCAGCTCTCCTCGCCTGCAGCATCAGTCTGGGTCATTCCAGGCCCAGCAACACACAGGTCAGCCAGAGAAGTTGCTCATAAAATGATCTCTCTAGGTTAATAGGACCATTGTTGTTTCAGGGAAGTACTAAAATACTGCACACCCACCTGTACGTGCACAGTGATAAAACACTCGAGAAAATCTATGTGGTAACAAGAAAAGGCACACAATGGTTTCAGATATCAGCTAAGTTGGTACGTCTTTGTTTTGTACAAGATGCTTTGAAAGGCAAGGCTATACATGAAACCTTTCCAGGAGCACAGGAGCTCTCTGGAAAATATGCGATGTGAGTCACGTTCCTTTTAAGTGGGTGCTTTGGTGATTTTAGAAAAACTTACCTGTTGACTAAAGCATACCCTGGGCACAAGAAAGAGATATTTAATAGAATCATAGAATAGTCAGGGTTGTAAAGGACCTTAAGATCATCGAGTTCCAACCCCCCTGCCATGGGCAGGGACACCTCCCACTAAACTGTGCTATCCAAGCCTGTGTCCAGCCTGGCCTTGAACACCACCAGCGATGAAGCATTCACAACTACCCTAAGCAACCCATTCCAGTGTCTCACCACCCTTACACGAAAGAATTTCTTCCTCAGATCCAATCTAAACTTCCCCTGTTTAAGTTTGAACCCATTACCCCTTGTCCTCTCACTACAGTCCCTAATGAAGAGTCCCTCCCCAGCATCCCTATAGGCCCCCTTCAGATATTGGAAGGCTGCTATGAGGTCTCCATGCAACCTTCTCTTCTGCAGGCTGAACAGCCACAACTTTCTCAGCCTATCTTCATACGGGAAGTCCTCCAGTCCCCTGATCATCCTCGTGGCCCTCCTCTGGACTTGTTCCAACACTTCCATGTCCTTCTTATGTTGAAGACACCAGAACCGCACACAATACTCCAAGTCAGGTCTTATGAGAGCAGAGTAGAGGGGCAGGATCACCTCCCTCGACCTGCTGGTCATGCTCCTTTTGATGCAGCCCAGGATACGGTTGGCTTTCTGGGCTGTGAATGCACACTGTCAGCTCATGTTCATTTTCTCATCGACCAACACCTGAAAATACTTCTCCACAGGGCTGCTCTGAATCTCTTCTCTAAAAGACATCTTTGAGGGAAAGGTTGGGCCTTCAAGAGGAAGTAAATATCTGAAAGGGAACAGAATAGTACTGTGTGATTGTCTATGTGCCTTTTCTTTTCCGTTCTCTGCTTGTCTTGACCAAGGAACTGCATAGCTTTTCTTCGAGTTTTCAGCTTTCCCACTAAGACCCAGAGAAGCACTCTCCATCTCGGCATGCTAGAATGTATCAGCCACCCTTACTTTTTGAACACACGGACAAAAGGGCGTCAGTGAGATGTGGGTCACCCAAGGCACATTAAAGCCCACTGACAGCTTTTCCAAGTCCTTACTATTGGTATGGACAATCAAAGCCAAAGGTAAAGAGCTCAGTTACAACTCAGTAGCACAGAGCTCTGTCCGGATGGCAGAGGCCCATCTGCGTGTTTGGGTCACTGCCTGTTCAGATCTCCACTAATGCGGCCATGTTGCTCCTGGAAGATCAAACTGGGAAAACTGGTATAAAATTAGGTCAGATATAGCTACAAAAAATAGTGGCAATGCAATGAAAAGAGAGATATTCTTTAGATCTCATTTAAAATTCTAGTCCAGCGTGTGTGTGATACATCTAAGCTAGAACACCAAAATATGGACCAAGGCAAAATTCAAGCCCAAGGTATTTAAGCACAGCATGGTGCACCAGTTTAAATTTGACACCTATTAGAAAGTGTATATTACTCCTTCCTGCTATCATTAACTTTTCTTCTTCATTTCATTTTTACATGCAAATGTTGAAATATACTGTTTCTCATATTGTCTGCCTTGTTTCACAGAAACACTGTGAAACACTGTGAAACATTCACACAAACTATGTAAAGTCTTGAATAAAGCCTTTAAATTTACTGTTTCAGAACTTATATTACATTCCTAATTATAATTCCATTTATATTTCCTTAATTGCTTCGATTCAAATCCAGATCTGTCTGTTGTTAGTTTATCACTAAGGTTAATAGCTTAATTCTCTCATATCCAATCATTCAATGTCACCTACTATAATGTGACTTATTATCACTATTTTTTTTCAGATCTATATGGAATAACTGCAAATAAAATTATTTTCATCCAGTTAAGTGGACCTGAGTCAATATATTTGTTAGCTGGTGAACTGGCCTCTCGTGCTCCAGGTTTTCATTCCTTAGGCTGTAATGTGTGACCAGACTCCATTAGATGGTCCATTTAGTTATCAGCAACAATTATGCTGTAAAACTATGTTTTTATGAATTGGTCCTTGAAAAACTGTCTATCAGGAAACTTTTCCTTTTAAATAAAATACTGGAAAAGATTCCTGAGTGGTGCTAGAACTTCTTCTACTGGGAAAGGTTATGCAAGTTTTAATGGGATTGAAATTTTCCTTTGGAATGTGTTCATTATGAGCTTCTGTTTTTCACTTCTTGAAACAAAAATGCTAGCTTGGGAATGCTGTCTTTTATTTAAAAAAAAAATGAAGTGCAGTTGACAAAGTTCAGATAATTGGACAGAGCAGCAGAGCTTAAACCAACAATGTACTCAGAGTACTAACATATGATATCTTTTGAAATTTCCATGGGACCTTTTAGCTTACAGTGAGCCATTTCAGAATCCTGAACCATTACAGAATGAAGAGTTTGCTTTTTCAGGCTTGCACCAATTTTCAATGATATGATTATTTCTTCAGCTTCTCTTTTCTACCAGATCAATTCATATTCTACTTGGTAAACATACACATTTTTACAGACCCAGTCCAGAATCCTGCAAGTAATGCCAGAACTCTACAAAAAATATTAAAAAACAGAAAAATGCTATTAACAGAGCATCAATATGGTCTCATTAACACATAATAAACCTAAAACTGGTAGAAAGCCAACATGACAGGGATAGGGGAAAAGGAGTGCTAAAAATGAGAGCCACTGGAATAGACAGAACAGAAGCCCAGCAGCTTCCTGCCACATTTGGTATCAATAGTAGCCCAGTTTCTCAGGGAGGCTGCGTAGCCTGTGATTAAAACACCTATTATTCAGGTTTGAGTTTCAAAGTACTGTTGAATTTTAAAGACCATTTTTGCAGCTAGTATGACTTACAGTCCAGCTGCTATGAGATTTGCCTCATTCCCAAAGTGAAAAGACCATCTAGGGGCAGACTCCTGTTTGACACTGATTTTCTTGAAATATATAGAGCAAAATGGAGGGAAAAAAATGGAGTTTGATTACTTTTCCACCTCCTAATGTGAATAGTTCTACTCTGCCCTTGTACTGAGCTCAGTACAATCTGCTTAATTTTCAAGTCCGAATGTCAAACTTCACCAAGTGTTAACCTAAAATAACTGGCCAGCTGAACCAGTAGTGATGTTTAGCAAGTTACTCATTTTGCAGCAACCTAGTGACGTTACAAATATCAGACTTGTAGAACCTGCAGGAATATATCACCTTAGCCTCAGCTTTACAGGATGGAGGAACTTCATGTAAAGACTTTGAATTTTTGCTTAGCAAATGAAGTAAAGTTATAATTCAATCAAATCTGCACCTCGCTTGACTGAACAACCCCAAAAAAATTCATCTTGATCAAGCCAAGTCATCAAGAAGCTCAGTCAACCTTCTGATGCAACAGGAGACTCTGAGATGTAAGACATTGTGAAACGAAGGCAAGGTAAGGATGGAGGCAGCACATTTGAACAGCTATGAAGGTAAGAGCTGGAATTAATGTTTGCTGCCCACACAACTAGGCTAAAAGACAGATAAATATCCTTACAATTTGGAAAGACTTGGTAAACCTATGGTGGCCAGTTAACATACAATAGTCTTGTCTCCAAGAAACTAAAAGATTGTGTCATATACCCTGTGTCCCAACCTCTGTGGCCATATTTTGAAACATCCACTTCTTCCCTCTCTGCCTCAACAAGAAAGCACCAAAAATCTCAAAACAAACCAGCAGAAAATAACAAAACCTACCAACCCTAAAACTACCTCCTTCTGCTTACCTGACTCGGGGGCTACGTCTTGCCCCTGACATGATAAATGCAGCAAGCAAAGCTCTGCCAGTTCTGGAGACAACTCTTTTTCATAGTAGTGAAGGAAAGAATATGTTGCTTTTCCTTGTGCTGTGTTTCTCCCATGACTACAGGGCCATGGATTCCAAATCAAACTGCTCTAGCAGCTGATATGCATTCATATTGCAAGAAATATGGTGAGGAGATTAAATATAAACAGGATGTAAAATAAAAAAAAAGTAAATGAAAGGTAGAAAGTCAATCAAAGCAGACACAGGATAAATGTGGAGAGTTTGGTGCAGTGAGAATGATGTGGCTTCGAAAAAGAAAGAGCAAACCAAGCGATTAGCATTTTAAAAGATGACTTAAAGACTATGAATTCAGTGCAAGAAGACAACGATTAAAGTAGATGAAGAAACAAAATGTACTGTGAGAAAATGCCTTCTGCGGCACTGGCAACAAATCTGAGGTATTTCTTTGACACACTCCCCAGCTTGGCTGAGTAAGCATAAATTTACAGAAAAGCAATCTAGTGATGAGAAGCTCCTGAAGGAAGGCTGAGGGCTTGATTCACCCACTGCTTCAAGTTCAGCTCAGTACACTAGCATCAAGCTGGAGTTCAAGCTAATCCAGTGAAGGCAATTGTTAGGTGAGACAGAGAACGGCTAGGCCTCCTAGCTAAGTGATGGGACGAAGGAAGCAGCAGAAATTTGGGAGTCACTGTTTAGGTACTGACAGCCACACAGTCACACAGTCACATGCCTAGAAGTGTAGTCACATAAGACACCAACACATCCTATGTTTTATTTTAGTTCATGGAAATGTTTATCCTGTACAGACTCACAAGTAAGTGTACAGAAACCGGCTACAGGGCAAGTGGTAAGCATTGTTTCTAGGAATATTTTAATGTAATTTCAGAGTGCCATTATAATACCATGAGGTGCATTTTAAATACAGTAAAAAAAATGAAAGAAAGGAATGGTTAAGTTGCTGTACATTTAGCAGCAGCTGCATTTCTCATTGCTGTGAAAGTGCAAGCAACGTGTAAGCAAAGCCAATGGCGCTGATTTTCCTATTGTCAAGGGGAAGCAAGGGATTCTTGACAGTGTTCAAGGCAAAACAAGGGAGACCTTGCAAACGGCTCTCTGTAGGGGCTCTTAAACAATAGCAAAGGTTCTTTCCCAGGGTTGAATTTCTCTATTCCTTTGGCACACTTTCACAAAAGGGCTGGGTCCTTTGAGGTTATCTGCAATGTGCGTATGCTCAAAGCATTAATATGCCTTTTAGCTCTGTACATGCTTTAACTGTTATTAAGGAGTGATTATAATGCAGAAAAAGAGGATCTTGGAGATGAGATACTGGACTGAGGTAAAGAAAAGCAGGGCTCCAGGCTCTAACCTCATGCCTCATGCAACTTCAGGCAAGCAACATGCTTCATATTTCTAGTAACCATATATGCTTAGTTCATAAGTTCTTCAAACAGAGACGATTTCTTTACTGGCATATGTAGGTATTGAATAGCAGCACTTTAGAGCAATGGCCTAAGCCAGGATGCCTTGGCACTACCAGTTACACACTAAGCACTTTAACTATTGCTACGTCTGATTTTGCAGGCCTGTCTGTCAATAAAAGAATTAAAAATGTTATATGGCAACTTCCCTTTTTATGTTTCGAGAATACTGAGCACTCAAAGTGAATTGATCTTTGGCTGAACTGCTTCCCAAACACAAGTTTTTGACCATATGCTTACGAGTTCCAGCCACATGGGGCATAATACTCCCTTGCATGATCAACACTGTTGGGAAGAAACTACCGTCAGCAAGCGAGTCGTGAGAACTGCAGCACATGCACTGTTTGCTGTCAACTGCTGCAAAGGCTGCTGGGTTTGGATACAGCTGTGAAACACAGGAGTATTTTTAATTCCCTCAAAGAATTGAAGTAAGACTGAATTCAAGATCTTCTCGCCATCTTTAAGTATGTCTATGGAAGGAAGCTCAAGGGAAAACAAGGCATATGTTGATTGTTTGAATATTTTAGTAATGGAGATTAAGTGCTATTTTGAATATTTTACTGAAAGTGAATGGGTATGATACGGCCAAGGTGTGATATTGTTAGCAGGTACATTCATGTACCATCCTAGTAAACAAGTTACATACCTTTTGTCCATTGGCAGCCACTTCCAGCCCAAAGGCAGAACATGGATCTAGTCCCACCAGCTTCAGGTCGATTCACTACTATGTCACCACCAAGTACTGCATGATCCCTGCACTCCTCCTCTCAGTTCTAGACTTGTCTCGAGAAAAATTCATGGGGGAGCTGTGGAGAGAAGTTCTACCCTTCCGGGACACACATATTCTGGGAAACAGTGACAGAGGGCTCTTAGAGATTTGCAGGAAAACCACAAACCTGGTCACACAAAGATACTGTAGACTGTGAGAGCTTTATATGCACAAAGCCTGGTGAACTACTGCAAATCTGTGTTATCTGTCTCGCCCTTTGCAGCGCCTCAGCTATTTAATCTAAAAAAGTCTCCATCTTTTTAAGCCAGAGTACTTAGCTAACCTCTGTGCAAAGAAATCCACTTTATTCATGTTATGCATGAAATTGACTCTTTTGCATTAAGGATGTAAAAGCTTGGTGACGGTGCAGGATTCATGTAAGTGAATGACCTGATCTAAACCCAACATCCTGCCTGTTCCAGTAAGCTTTCCATAGGTGCCTGTCTGCACATCAGTATCTGCAGCATGGTACAGGAACCTCGTATTTCTGAACAAAATAAAGAATAAGAATTATGTAAGTCTGTAGAACAAACCATCCTCACTGAATGGAGAGTGTATGTGAAATAATTTATGTCATTTTAAATGACCAGTTTCCTTTTTTACTACATACAAGTCCGCTCATCCCTTCAGTATTTGTACAAGCTACGTTTCTATTTACCTTTGCCCATTTCTCTCAGAATTTCTGCTCAGACTAAGATCTTATTAATGGGCAAACCAAATATGCTTCTTTAATTATTTTTGTGAATCCAGGGATCTACGCTGAAATCATTGTCTCTATCCACTAAGGACACCACTCAGCAGAAACTGCAGTTATTCAGCAGTTCTGCTGTATAAAAATAGGGCAAACAGGCAAAACTATTGAAAAATGTTGTTTGTGTTAGCCTAAACTCATAACAATGAAGTGTATCAGCTCTAGAACTATTTTAGTAAAACTAGGATTAAATTTAATCGCCTCATTTTAAAAGATCAGCTTGTCAAATACACTGTCTTACTTCCAGTTAAAACCCAGTCAGCATGCTCTTTGAAATCACAGGAGACCACTTTTTTCACGTGTTAAGGCAGGCAAAAGCCAGTTATACTTTGCCTAGGATAAAACATGTACAAGATGTGCTGTTCTTTCACAGCTTCTTCCAGCCTCACCTGTGAATGCTTGTGGGTGTTGAAGTAGCAGTTTATGGCAGTATGTTTCTAGGATCATGAGATTGATGGTTCTTTCTCTGCCTCTACTTCACTAAAAATTGAGATTGAATAGCTCCAGATTTAACACTTCTTCTCTGAGCTTAAGAATCTCCTTCACCTAGCTCCCAAGGGTAAAAGGAAGATTCAATCAGTCTTTACACTTTTATATTTTTTAAATTATTTAACTTTTATTACTGTTGCACCATTTATACAATTACATATAATTTCAATGCATCCATTGTACATTTTGTTTTTCATTTGTTTTCCAATGAGTGTGTGTTGGTGTCTGTGACACAGAATGGAAGAGAAACTGGAACTGCAATGAACGCAGACTTTTTCATTTCCACTGACCAATAAACAGAACTACAGGTGCACCCAACCACGGACATGCATTAACTCGTCATGAGAAATCTAGGTAGGCTAAGTAGGATGAGAATGTTTTTTACTCCCAAAAAATATTTGGAGAGGAAGAATTGGAGGATTGGCATTGAGAAATATGTGGACAGCTAAGTGGGTTTGTCTGAAAGTTGGCATTCATCCACTGCATAAAAAAAATATCAAAATAAGAAAGGCTGTAAATAAAAAAAAACACAGAAAATACTGCTTTCATAAAGATCTGATTGCCTTGGCACAAACCTAGTGGGCAGAATCAAACGCATCACTCCCAAACCCCATTACAGAACAAAAAGAAGATTTTGATACATTGGTGGAATGCATTTACAGCAGTTCAGATACAAAAGATGTGCTGTACTTTCAGACATCCATTTATTCTACTTTTATTTTTTTAAATCCAGGACTTGTGTCAAGTTGACAGAAAGTATATTAGATATTTCCCCACAAAAATACTATTTGGATTCTCCCCCCTCCCTCCCTCCCAACTTGATGGGACATCCTTTTCATTTTTCTTTTGTTTTTTTTCTCCTTTTCTTTCTGGGCAATACATTTTTGTTATTTCAGATCTGAAACGAGTTAGTATAGCTGAAAAAATAAAAAAAAGACACAGGTTGTTTTAAGTGGTTGTTTCAACAGGCTGTCCAATTTAATCTTGCACTGCTATGGTTTGATCCGAATTAGTCGCTGCAACTTCAGAAGGTTTCGCTTCCTCTGGTGGGGCTGCAGGGTCCGAGGCTTTAGCAGTGGAACTAGGTGCTGCTGTTGCCGCGGTCTCCTTGGAAGAAGGCGCAGCCTCGCTGCTGCTAGGTTTTGAGTCTGAAGCTGGGGCCACTTCGCTTTTAGTTTCTTGGGCTGCAGGTGTTGCGGGAGCCTCAGTCTTTTTGGCTTCCCCTTCCTCTTTGCTCTTGTCATCTGCTTTACTGGGAGCTGTGGCTTCTGAAGGCTGGGAAGCTTTTGCATCATTGCTAGGCTCAGAAGTTTTGGGTGCTTCGCTACTGGCAGCAGGAGCAGAGGCTGCAGTCGGCTCCTCTTGCTTGGTTGCCTGTTCATTGCTCTTCTGTGACTCTACTTTCGCATCAACAACAGACTCTGACTTCTCTGGTTCTGGTTTCTGGGTTTCTTCCTGGGTCACTGGTTTCTCCTTGTCCCCTTCTTTTTCTTCTGTCTTATTGGCAGCGACCTGAGTATCTTTTTCTCCCTTTTCCTCCTTGTTGTTCTCCTTCACTTCTGTGGTCTCTGTAGTTTGCTGGGCATCCTCAGCCTCCTTTGGAGTCTCCTCTTCCTCAGTTGCTGCTCCTTCAGCCTTCTTGTCTTTGTCCTTAGCTTTTTCATCATTGACACTGTACCCCTTCTTCTTCTTGCTCAGTTTGCCTCCCATGTCAGAGCTCTGTAATAGAAAAGAGAAAGAGGTGGTTACTGAAAGCCCAGTATTTATTGCCAAGAGAATCAAAATCAGATCAGCTGAGATGCAAAAGAAAAACCGATGCTGGCTCCTGAAAATGAGACCGTATCAAATTTGGTCAGACATTATCAGCTTACGTCCCCTTCAGCCCTGCAGCATTTCAGCCAGCAAACTCCCTTCTGCTACATCCCCCTATGAACATTCCTTCCCTGGACCCCTTTAACCCTGGTTACTTTTCAGGGAGGAAGGAGGAGAGGGAGTAACAAGATGATGGAGGACTAATATACATCACAATCTCTTGTGTCCTGAGAAATGGATATAAGGTACGGAAGCAGGAAAGAGCCATATTTATATTCAGGTTGGGCACAAACTAAATTTGACCTGTCATTCTTGGCATTCACCCTTGGTTAACACGAAGTCCACTATCACTCTAGCAAGGGCTATGAACAAGTCTTTTATGAAGATTTGGGAAAATCAAAGAAAGCCTAGAGTCAGTGAGATGCAGAAGACTGCGTCTACTCCCTCCACTTTCACCACCTGTTACCCACACAGCCAGCTCTCACTTCCACGTACAGCCTATGTGCAGGGCTGATGGTACATGGAAGCCAGGAACACGCATCTCCCATATCACCCTCCAGCAGCCCCAGAAGCAGCAGCAGCTCGCAGCAGGGACATCCATATGCACAGACTCCCATCCAGCCCCTTCCTACCCCACAGCTCCCACGGAGATCATCTACCATGAGCCCCACTTTCCCGCACACAGCAGTGCCCCACAACTCCCCTTCCCCCCCCAGCAGGACGGAAAACACGGAGCATGAAATGCAGCAAGCCTGAGACCATTCCATAAGACAACAGAAGCAAATACGGGCACTGCTGACTGCAAACTTAGATGTGGCATGTGACAGGACACAATAAAAAATTGTGGGAGGGAGAGACAAGAGGGGCGCATGCTTTGTGGCTTCTGCTCACTGTTTTCAAGCATGACAAATGATCAGGTACGCTGTTCAGATGGTTAAAAGAAGTTGAGCACATGTGTAACCATATCAGTATTTATACACCCTTCTTGTGGGAGTTTTAACTAAGAAGGTACAAAATCCTTCACAGCACTTCAAAGCAAACTTTGTCTATTAAAACAGGAGACACAGACACATTGGGTCATTAATGTACAGGAAAACCTCTATGGCTAAAGAATTACACTGCTGGTATTAAAACAAATATTCATAGTCAATGAAAGGTTAAGGAAAATAATCCTAATTTTGTACTATCTGAAAATAGGAGAAGATTATTTTTTCAAAGTGCTGTCAAACAAATGTTTAATTTAAGAGCTTCTCCAGGGGAGATGAATCATTCTAATTTTCTAGTTTGAAAAGGCAGGTAGATACATAGGCCCTACATTTTTCAAACACTTGACAAAATTGTGACTACAAACCAGCAAAAATTCATAAGAGCACTCATAGAAGACTATTAAATGATTTTATATACCATTAAGAACCAGCTGCTTCTCAGTAGATTTCCTGCTAACACAGGTACAAGGCCAAGACATAGCCCAACAGCAGACTTCCATGTGTCTTGGGCAAAAACATGACATTATGGTCAGCAGAGACCTTTCTGCTTTCAGCTTCCAAAAAGAATAATGATTTGCAAATACTGTTGAAAGGTTAGCACACAGCCCTGCAAAATGGTAGTGTAATGTTACTGGAGCACTACTTTGCTGTCTGAAATTTTATGGCAAACAGCAATAAAAGGATTAACTTCCACAGAGCCGCAACTGAGCAATCTAATCTTTACCTTCATGGCAGAGATACCAGCTTTTTAGGTATTTAGGGCAGGCTACGGACATTAGTTTATGATCTGAGAAATTTACAGGCTTCTTCATGCTTCATAAATATCGCTCCACTTTATTGTTTATGTACAGTTACAACCAAATACCTTGAAAAGGTTTTTGCAAGTCAGTGGGATCAGGGATTTATACTGAAGTCATGTGTGTATCAGTTTCCAATCCTTAATTAAGCCTGTATTTGTTTTGCGGCAGAGCCCAGGTACTGTGAGCATAATTGCATTTGCCGTGTCTTCTGTTTTTCCAGTTTTTGCTATTAGGTACAGCTAACAGAATGCTTATGGCAAAAGGACCTTTAATAAGCAGAGAAGCATGCATATGAGAAATGTGCTCCCAGACTATGAAAAGAGAGATGCTCTGTCTTTGCTTGGAGGTATACTGTGAAAGTGCTGTCTCAATTTACCTCATAGCCACCTGGCTCAAGATACTGAAGTAGAAGATGGAAGAGGCTCAGACTATCATTATGACCTGTTAGTAAATATTTGCAGTTACAAATGGACTGCCATCTTTCATCATAGTTTCAACTACTTTATAGCAGAATAGATTCACTCTGTGACACTACATCTCACATCTCCCTATTTTAAAGACACCTAGATCATCATCATAATAGCTATGCCAGGCTATCATGCAAAAGCACAGATATCATCAGGGTCATTGCCCAGCCCTGAAGGTAGCAATGCCACAACGCTCCTTTCACCGTATGTTTGAATTACAAAATACTCCTCCTTGTCTCCCAGGCCTCCTGATAACGTATCTGGGCTCCTCCATCATAATCTCCAGAAACAGCCCCCACATGCTCCCCTGCCTCAAAGAGATGCTGATCTGGTCCCTGTTCACCTCAGCTGTACCTGAAGCACAGCTCTGAACCATTCAGTGCATGGAGTCTCAGGGTGCAGCAGACACAAAGCAGACCTTAAAAAGTATTTAAAAATTACAACCAGCTCTACCTGGAAGAAAAGCATCATGTAGATCAAGCCAGTTAGACCATTGCATCCATGTTCTGAATGACAGACCCAGGAAAAAAGAATTGCCTGCAAATATTTACCATACAGGCTAAAACTCAGCATGGCTTTAGTTATTTTCACTACCATTGACATGTAGTGATTTTGAACTGGCTCTAGCGACTACCAGCCGAGTGCAAAGCACTTTATAGCAAGCATGTCCAAAAGGAAGATCCTTTAAACTATTGCTGCTGAGCACCAGTCCTGTAAAATGGCACAGCACTTACTGGCTGTGCCTTTTCATTACTGGATAGAGAATGATCTACAGCAAGACTGCCTAGAAGCCGATTTCATATAAGGAGTTGCAATTTATCAGTTATTTTCAGGGAACTTTGATGAACCATTTGGCACACTAGTATTTCAGAAGAGCAAGGTTAAGTACAACACTTCTCGGCATGCTTGGTATTCTTTGACTATACGGCTCTTCTCATGGAAGAAGAAACAGGTCCAGAGACCACTGAGGTAGACTTTTTCAACACGAGCAAGGATTTCTCCAGTTTCAAAGTGCTGCTGTTCATTGTGCTCATTAAGAACTGAAGAGCTTACACAGGTATCTTTCTTATTATGTAAAAGAAATAACCTGACTATATTTGCATTACAAAATATCATGTCTACAAGTGACCTAGAGCACGTTAAGCACTTAGAAAATTCAATATTCGTGATAACCAGGATTTTGAGACATAACTGTGTCAAAAAATGAGTTAATGTCCATAAAATCATAATACAACAGAAAGAACTCACAGAACATTTCAGATTTTACACCTGAAGACTAAGCTGATCTCATGAACATGAGTCCCTGGAACACAGGCAGCATAAATTTGTGCAGCTTGGGAAAAGAAATATAATTTTGAAGTTTTATATTTCAAATTATGCTTTGATGTTTAAACAGTCTCTAGAATTAGATTCTTACTATCTCTCTTTTGTCTCTCCAAGTAGATTTCTTACATGCTTATGAATTTCTAGATGTTTCATTTACCATACACTTTCACACTCCATGAAAGGGCCTGGCTGTTACAAGAATGGTCTGGCTATCACACTCATTCTCAGTACAGAGTATATCAGGAAAGCACAGAACCACAAATATCACCTGTATAAGACTGTAGTCTGATTGCCAAAGCTAAGCCTCCAAAGCTCCTGTTCAACTTCATGTGAAGTGTGCGGAGCTCAGCCCACCTCCAGAAAAACCAGCTCAGCAAGACAACAGGTATCTTCTGAAATCCCACTGCCTTCAGTGCAATGTAGGCATGCGCAGTGGGTCAGGCCAAAGTAGCCCTTGCACAAGCCTGTTCCCAGGCATGAGTTATCTCACATCGCCTGCAGACAAGTGTTATAAAATGCACAAACCTCCTAAGGCAGGGTTTCAACACTCCAAATCAAAGGAAATACCAATCCCAGAAACTGCCTCACCCCCAGCTGCTCAAAATACATAAAAACATCTTGAAGAAACCATAATATCTCTGAAACTCACTGATTCATCCTACACCTCCATTTAAAAACAAACAAATGAAAAAAGCAACCCCACCAAAAAAAACAAGCAAGTTTTTACAAAGGGAGATATATAGGAACTGAAGGTAACAAGGAATTTCCAGACACTGTTTCTGAAAGATTTTCTGAAACTTTTATGAAAGAAAAAGAAAAAGTTAACTTACTAGTTCTCAAAATATGCAGTACAATTTCATGCTTCCCATTGCACACATACATACACTCAGAGACACTCCTATCTCACCAGCCCAGGTCAATCAGTTTACCAGATGAATGTTAGAAGATGTCTGTAGTTTACCCCTAGAATGAATTAGACTCACTAGCCTTGTATTTTAGCAGCAAAGCTGTGTTTTTCTCTTTTCTCAGTTACCCTCACACCTCTTCCTTTTCCTCTGGTTTTACATGGAATTAGCAGAACAGAAATGCTAGATATCACTCAGGTTCAAGCCTCTTCACGCCTCAGTAGTAGGAACTTTTTGTCTTGTCTCATCTTCCTCTTTTTCTCTTTCCCTCTTTTCCCTTTCTTTCTCTCTTTTCCCTTTTTCCTTTCTCTTTATCTTTCCCTTTCCTTTTTCTGTAAATTACTTCTTTTAAAGGAAAAAAAAAAGAAAAGAACCTAGGAATTTCAATTTTTATATTATTTTAAAAATCCTGGGGACACATACACTACACAAAAATGGGAAGGATTATGTTCTTTTTTAATATGGGCCATTTGTCATTAACATACCTGAATTATGATAATTGCTAATAGATGCCAATTAGCAGAGTTATAACAATCTGAGCACACAGCAGGCAGATATAAAATTGTGCCTAGCTATTTAAGAACTTGTGCATGAGTAACTGCGTCATTTTAGAGGCGTAAATAATAATAATACAGCACGTTCTCCACAAAGTTAATAATTACATGACATTCATTTTGAAAGCAAATTAAAAAGTTGTACCTGAGATATTACTGATTCACATGAAATACTTGAGTTCTGACTTTTATATTAATTCAACAATAAGGAGCCTATTTTTCCAAGAACAGAACAGGAGCAAAGACCAACAGTTTCATTACTAGCAAAGGCTTTGCCAAAATTATCAATTCATTTAACATCAACCTGAAACCACAAGGATTTCACACATAGAATTCATCTTTGCAATTTAGCTAGAAAAAAGCTAACTAGCTGGGCAAAATTCCTAAGTAAAAGTACTATTTATCCATTATTTGATCAAAGATTGATGAAGATTTTGAGGGTTACCTTGAAAGCAATTATCAAAGACTTTGGACTTGCATCCTCCTGACTTGGATTACTGTACAACTGAAGAACCTGGAGACACATAGTGACTGAAGATCCACTGCCCAGTCTGATTCTGGTCAGACACCAGCAGTACTTTAGCTGTAGTAGAGCTGTGCAATATGTGTGCTTGTCACCCTGTGTTAAAGCTACTTCAAGTGAAGCTGCAGAGTTGCTCTGTACGACCATGTTCTTGAGCATAATATACCTCATTTAAGCTGATACACCATTAGCTTCTCCAGCTACATCTGCAAGCCATCTTGTAGCAAACATGAGCAGAACTTGGACCAATCTTGACTTCCTGAGTCAGCAAGCAACATGGAAGAAATGCTCTGCTGTGTGCAAACTCCCCACTCACCCCAGGCGAAGCTGTGCTTTGTAGGTTGGCATAATATCTTTTATTAGACCAGCTAACATGGATAGAAATAACATCACACCTATTCTTTTTAGCCAATTGTCTACAACTGATCTATCTTGGTTTTAACGTTATGTGATACTTTCCTATTTCTGGTTTCAAATCAGAATTGCACTGTTTTGCCACAGTGGGTTTTTTCCAACACAACACTACATTGCCCAGCAGCATAAATAAAGCTTTCAGTGCCTCCAGTTTCATCCCTGGCAGCTCATTCAAGGCTGTTTTGCATTGCTTGTAACAGAAACTCAAGCCATATGAAAAACAGAGCAACACAGAAGCAGCACAAAATGCGTTATTTTTATGATGTCGTGTACGTGTTGCTCAGACTTGAGCTCTGACTCAGGCTCTGACTGCTTAGATTAAAAATGCTGACCCGTTCAGTCTCAGCCTTCATAGAGACTGGAGACCCCGCTAATGCTCAAAGCATATATCCTATATTCAGATTAATTGCATATGTTCTTTTTGTTGAATAATAAAAGCAGATTGCAGACATGATCGTGCAGGTACACACATGCAGCCAGAAGTCAGTCTGCCCCGGACTGAGATCTTAATCACTCTATTGTTAAGCACACGGTTGGAAGGGGAAACTCTGCTGTAAACACCTGTTTTGCAGAAACTGAGATTAATTTTACAAGAACACCTCTTCTAGAAACAGTTTGCAGGCTTTAAAATAACCCGAACGACTAAGCCAAAAACATAAGCATGTGCCTCCTCCTTACTCTAAGTTGCCACATCACTTAGAGGTTTGTGCATGACTCCCCAGGAAGCAGTTTAACAAATATTTTACATTAGCCAAAGTTTTCTAACCTGCATCCTAGAATAAAGTTCCTAAATAGGAAATTGTGCAAATTTCAGAGGTGGTTATTACCCACATCATTCAAACTGTTCGGGTCCTAGGAACTTGCCCAGCCGAGGGAGAGGCGAGATTCCACACATATTATTCCAATTATGGCCAACCACGGCCAACCACTTTTTGCCTCCCTCAAATACCTAAGACACCACCATCAAGCCTAATTACGAAAACACACAAGGTGATAAAAGCCCAGATAATGGGATGACTTCCTTCTAACTCACATTTTGCTTGAATTTTGTCCCTCTAGTGCTATCTTTATCATGGAACTCAATACCACAAATATGCTTGGCTTGCAGACACCTGAACTGGTTTGGGTCCCTCCAAAAGAGACACTCCAAAAATGTGATGCTAGTTAGCAATGAAAACATTAGCCTCCTCCCCACTGCAATCCTAGAGAAGTGGGAAGACCTCATTCCTGGAGCAATTGCTCTCTGAGAAAGGGAATTTTTTCGAACCTAACATCTATATCTTGTATTTCTCTAGCCTCAACCTGAACAAAGAACATACAGTATAAGGCACATGAAGAGACTTCAAATTCATGCTTTCTATACCACAAAAGAAATTACTGTACAGTCCTTTTCTACATATATCCTTCAATAGCAAAGGCTTTCAGTTACTGTTTGCATAAATAACTTACCTGCCATTTCCTTAACAAGAATGTGGAGAGCCACATTCACTTTTTGAAAAAGGCCTCAGGGTATTTAACTAGGTAACTGCCACTGGAGACATTATTTATGGGCATCTACATTTACATTATATCTGTTTAACATTCCACACTTTAAAAAACCTGTATTACTTTAATGCCCATTTAACTGGTCAGACTAGTTTTAATCAATTTTGGGACAGTCCTTAGAATATAAGTTACAGTATGCTTTAAGAAATGGATACATTAACTTTGAAATCTTGGAACTATCGGTTTTATTCTGAAAATGGATTTTCCAAGTGAGAGCAACATTTTTCAGGATTTTTTTTTTTTTTTTTTCACATCTCTAGTGTGCTCTTGATGCTGCTCACTGGAAAAAGCACTGGGCATACACCCTGGCGGTAAGAAAACACCCTATGCCTATCAACACACAGTTCAAGCCTATGACAGATCATGGCAGTCCTTAGACTATGTGTTTTCCTTCTTCTGATTGGATGACACCCTCCCTACAGGCAATGAAACCATGCTTATAAATGTGAACAAAATCCAATTATCATTTTATTCTATTTTAAATACAAGCCACATGGACTGCAGCACACCATTTTTGACTGCAGCATGTGACTCCCTCCACAATTACACCACGACAAAGAGTATAACAGGGAAGCAAGACCAGCTGCCATCCACCTAAAGCAGTGCTCAATGCTGTGATGCTTGTTATGGTGTTTCTGAGAACATTACAAACACTTCCTTTCAAAATATACAGTACCTATTTTATTCAGCAAAACAAAAAAAAAATAGCAATTAAAATTAAGTATTTGTTGTTGACTTCTTTATTCCATTACTTCTTCCATTACCACTCCATTAAGACATAGGATCTATTTAACACCTCCTCTATCTGCTTTTATCTGTTTCACCTCTACATTAAGCTGCAGCAGTGGCTTTTCTCTATTTTTCCTCCAAAGGAAATGATCACACATCCACTTGATGCTCCAGGAGGTATCACAGCTTCACACTTTGACATTAGAAGAGGTTGGCTGATTTTAAGAAAACACCCACAGTTCTCTTCTCCCAAATCTCCATCATAGAACATGCAGCTGCTTTAGTTACTGGTGACATGCCCACCTTCCCAATAACCTGGGCCCTGAATACCACAATAGCATCCCTCAGAAATTAAGGTATATGCAAGAGCACAGGATTAAACCAATTTTATCATTCAGTTAATACACCACTCCTAATGACAGTTAAATTAGTAACTGGAAAGCTATTCTGAAAATACCTGCAAATTTAAATTTGCATTAGAAAGCTAAGTACACTCACATCTTTACGACAGTATTACACAACACACCTCTGGTGGAATTTAAACTCCTGCAAGCAACAAACACAAAACCCACTTACCACCTCAGCAGCACTTATGGGTGTTTCACACTGACTTCCTGAAGAGCTGCTGCATTTCTCCTTGAAGTAATAACTTTAGACTTTTACTCTCGTGTACAGGGTTTCATTTTAAACTAAAAATTCTGTACTGATGTCAATGTATACAAGTCAAGTCATGTTTTGTGTAACATCAAAACTGCTTGTAATTAAACCTCCATGACTTTGTGCAGAATTACAAGTATTTTTCATGTTGTTAAGAAAAGACTCCTCCTCGTGACCACTGTATCAGTGTCAGAACCTTATCAGCTCTCAGCTTCTCACAGCTCTGTTGTAATAATTTCTCATAGTAAAGATATGCTCAAGATAAATGAGGGAAATGTAAGCATGAAAGCTCAGCATCTTGGAAAACTTTTTACATTCCTGTTCCTGGACACACATTTGTGCATATACATTTTCTACCAGGCTGTAGCTTGGTCTATATTATTAAATTTGTCACTTTGGTCATTCTCACTTCCTGGACCTCACACAAGCACAGTATGTAAGTTTTTTGAAATAGTATACACATAACACAAAAGAAAATCTCATGTTCCAGACTTTCTTTCTTTGTCTTATTTAATATGCATGTTCATACTGGATATTTGCTTTTTTTCCTTTCCCCCCTCCATTTCTCAAACAAGTAGTACCTTCAAATGACCAGGCTTACCAGTTACTTTGGTCACTGGGAAAGATTATCAAAATAACATAGAACCAGTACACAACAAACACTGTCAAGTAAAAAGCATTAAGCAGCTGATTTCTATTTGTGTCTTACAAATACCTCTCTCCATCTTCTTCACCACTACTCTTTTACACTCCTCTAATGGCTGCTCAAAATGCCAAGTTGTCTTAGGCAATCTCTTTTTATGACTAGCAATATTCTCCAAAACTTGAAGAATAGGAGCTGTATTTCCTGATCCAGATGAAGAATTATATGTATGCTGTCATGTGGAGCCTATTATGCTACTTCAGTGCCACATTTTGGTAACAAATTAACACGTATTCAGAGTGTAGCATAGATGATTAAAAGGAAAGAGGCAGAGTTTGCTTTTCAGTTTCAGTGTTGCAAGCTGACAGAGGGGGCTGCAGAATAAAACCAGTCTCTATTAGAAAATTTTGCCTTGAGTCCCAACAGGATGATGGTTTACTTTGACAAATCAACTTTGAAAATATAAAGTGTCTCTTAAAATCCCAAAGTAAGAGCTCTGCCAGGCAATAAACTCACGTCATGTGTTAAGATGTTGGATATGTCACCTTGGATTCAAGACTACCAGATCTAGATTGCCTAAGTCTCATTCTGACATGTTCACTGACTTACTTTCTTGTTTCTTTTACTTGGCTTTGGTTCGGATTGTATTGGATTGGCTGACCAGCTCTGCTAAAAGGAAGGTTACACATAACTGGAGGATAACAACTCCATTTGTCAAGAAGTGAGCAGCTAGTGCAAACCATGAATTACACTGAGATTTATGTTCAAACCAGGAAAGGCAGAAATCTGATTTAATAATTACTCGGCCAGAACCATTCCAAGCTAGCAGCTAACCAAAAAGAAGAAATAACAATACAGCAGGAATGAAATGAAAGCTAGAAATCAGAAAAGGTCATCAGGTGCCTATCTCCTTTCAAGAAAATATCTTGTTTATCTTTTCCATTTAAGCACATTTAAGCATCAGTAGGAAATCTGTCCATCTTAGAGCTATCAAATTTAAACTCACCAAATGAAAGCAAAAGAAAAATAACTTTGCAGGAATAGCTGTGGAGTTGAATGTAGTCCCTTTCCCTCCCTCTCACCTGAGCACTGACTTGCATTTTGTGTCAGTGAATGTAATTAATGTCTAATATGGCTACAATTCAATTTCTGCAGTTCAGAATGCATGTCAATTGCCTCTAGATTATATTACCCTTGATGTAGACTAGCCCTCCACCACAGCTGTATGCATGCCAATTTGCAATTTTGGTCAACTCAGACCATATTACAGAAAAGAGCTTACTTTCCAAGGTCACATGCTTATGGAAAGCTATTTATAGAGAACTCTCAGAATCACTCCTTCAGTTTAAAGAGTTTTCAGCCCATGGCTATCTGAAAAACCATTTATTCAAACCAAGGAAGGCAGGCAGACATCAAAGTATAACTGAGCTTTTTGAGGATTAAAATAAGAGAAGTCTATCAAAGCAGTGGAGACTTGAGAAATATGGAAAATTGGTTTTCATTTTTCAAGACAGATCCACAAACAAAAAGAAAAATACCACTAGGAAAGTTCTGTCAGACCTCTCAGCATTAATAGACTATATTAGTAGACCATGTTCAAACCAGTACTGGTATCCCATTTTGCTGTCCCCCATATTAGCACATACATGGAACCCATTCATGACTCAGGGTGTCCGCGTTTTAGAAGAAAGAGGATATCAGTTCATTTTGAAGCTGTTAACAGAACACAGCTGCCAAGACTCCCAACAATAACTGTCTTTTCCTGAGATTTTTGGTAATCCATTCCTTATTTGTTTGGGATTTTTTTACTTTTCGCTGGCAGGTTAACTGGTGGAACAGGGGCCCTGCGTTCCCCTACGAGATCGCATCAAGGAATGGGAACTGAATGAGTGCCTCAGCTCTGCTGCCTCAGCTCTGTCTCCCAGGGTTTGGCAATTCATCTGCTTGGGGTTTGGGGAGAGGGAGCTGTGCTTCACAAACTTTAAAATGCTGGCTGTCACAAGCCAAGAGGCACTTAGCTCTGCAGAAATCATGTATACAGTTCTGCTCACTGCAGTCTTCTGGTAATCCACCCACATGTACAAGTCAAGCACTAAATTCACACATCCCAAAAGGGGGCTGGGTCTAAATATGATTCAAGTGCACAAAAGTCTCATATCCATATTTGGAAATATTACTTTCAGTAGTTGCATATTATTTCAGAAATTATTAAGGTGAGCTGCTATCAAGGAATTTTTCTCAAGAAAGACATAACTATTTTAAGGGTATTTGCAGCCCCAAATCTTCATTTAAGTCTCTTATCTACCACAATCTCTTACTGTCTTGTATTTCTTCTATTTTTAACCAAAGATCACTGGTAAGCCATGCCATAGTTAAGCTTATTTTGTGATGTAGACATAAAACAGAATAAAAAAACCTTTCTCCATAAATGGCCAATTTCACTACCACTTTCAGCTCAACAACTCTTCACTATAAAAGGGCAAGTCTTTTATTTAAGTATTTATTAGCTTTTGCAAAGGAATGATTAAGACGAGGTTTCTTTTCAAAGTCTATTCTGTGTGAATATATGGGGTTACAAAGAGGGGTCCTTTCATGCTAGCTGACTGCCAGTGACTGCGAACTTCTCTCATATCACACACTTACTTCTGACAGAATCTGACATAACCTGCTTAATTCAAACACAGAAATCAAATATAGAAGAAATTATTATCTTTATTCAGGACAACATAGATAAGTACTGCAAAGCTACCATCACATCTTTACATTTTGTCATACCCTGCTATTCACACTTAGCTTCATGTCTGAAGCCGTCCACAGCTCTGCGTCTTTCTGCGAATCTAACGAACCAACCTCATATCCCTAAAATCACATGACTGCTTGGAGCAGGAATTATCTTCTCCAGGTGAAATTGCCATCCGAGAGCAGTGAGACGATATTGCCCTGGTTTAAGTTTCTGGCATATTTTACATACCATGGTAAAAATGATAGATGAGACCTTCCCTCCCAAAGCCCAAACACAGACAAATATTACTTCAATAAAAATATAACATAGTACAAAATCATAAGACTATCTCTCGTTCCCTGTTTTCAGGGGTTCACACAATCTGTGAAGATATGAGAGCCCCAAATCTACTCAGTCTCTTCCAGTTGGTGATGTTTTAAAAAACAAGTTCATTCTATATGGCTTCTCAAATTTCTGTTAGAGAATGCTGGTTTTCTGCATATTGGCACTGTACTGAATTACTGTCTCTGAACCTTACCATTGTATCAAACATACTAGAATAGCATAATGAGCAAGTCACTCATCTAGATATCATAGTACTGAGTTAATTTTGTAATACAGAACTGTAAAGCATCTCCTAACATTTTCAGGTATTGCTGAAAGCTTGTCCTGGAACCAAGCTCCTTTGCATTTGTGCCTCTAGGCTGAGAACATCTGTACATGGACATGATGATTTATAGTTCCAAATATGCACAGTTCACTCAATTTCGGTTCACTTGATGATAAGGATTTTTGATTTTTTCTTAAGCTAAGAAAGCTCAGGTGTATCCAGCTGGATGAAGATGAAGCTACTGCTTGGCATCCATCTTAGTGCTTTATTCTTACATCTTACAGATATAAGAAAACAATGTAATTTTGCTTAAATGGAACACAGTGAATGCTTGAAAAACTACAGTAAACCCATTTTAACCTGCTTTCATTAGGGTTCCAAGTGTTGGACTGATGCATCATGGTCCATGCTATGTTTATTCTATGTTTATTAACTACATGCATGTCTTTGTTAAAAAGACACCCTTTTTAGGAGTAATTACTCAAATTTGAACAGATGCAAGAGGAAGCTCTAAACTGGTTCACTAACTTTCCAAGACCTCTTTAAAGACTTTTAAAGACCACAACTACTGAGTTATATTTGTCACATACTGCAGAAGCTGCCTTTCCTACCTACAGATCTGAGCTGTAGCAAAATACATTATTCCAGTCAGAGAAAGTCATGGCAATTAGAAATGCCTTCCTTTAATGTGTGATGAAATAACCACTAGATGTAGTAATGCAGCATTGCTGGAGATGATGCTCAACAGAGCAGGACATGAAAGGATCATCTGCAAGGAATGGTAAGAATTAGGGATCTGAGGGTGACAAGTGTAGGTAGATTCTGTTGAGTAGCAGCATTTTGACATTGTCTACTCAAACTAGCCTCTACTCTTGAGTTCCAAAGCCTTTTAAGTAAATTAAGATCAGCAGTACAAATGTAGCCAGAGAAATAATACCAGCGGATTGAAGAATGGCCATGTAGGTCTCAGTTCTTAGCATCTCCACCAAGGGCCAAGTGGCTACAAAGGACTGAGCTATGGGCTTGAAGTAACAGACTGAATTTGCAAACCTCTAACTTTGTACCCATTGACTTTGATGCAATCTTTTAATACATTTCTATGTTATTGGGTTTTTTCATTATGGGTAGATGAAGGGCATACATATGTTGCTGCAGAGACTTCTGCTTCCATGCACATTCCATCACGGCAATTGTGCAAACACAAGGCTTTTGAAAAATTTCATGTCTATGTCAGTTGAGAAGATTCACAACCTATTTTTGTAGCCATTGGTTAGATAATATAGTTACCTTAAAAGCAAACAAAATTTGGGGATGAATTTAAAAAAAATTCCCATGCAAAGAATTCAAATATCAAATACAGAGGAAAAAAAAATACTAAGAGGATTTTTTTTTTCTTTTAAACTAAAAGAAAAATACTTTCATTATCGTATTTGTCAGAGGCCAGTCAGTAAAAATGCTATACATGCCAAATAATTTTAAAGAGTCTAGCCTGGGAAAGAAATGAGGTTAAAGTAACTAAATAGCATGGGATCATAGCCATACAATACTTGGTTTCACATGAACTCAGTTTCTATGAACTCTTATATTTGTAAATTGTCAGTTCATCATTTTATCATAACCTCGCAGTATCTGGATTTTTTTTTTAAGTATCAACTCTAGTATCTATTACAAAAATATCCCAATATTTCATTTCTAATCCTCATTTTAACAAGAAAAGTCTGGAAAGACTCTTCAACCCCAAAGGCATTTTTGCCTCATGGTTTCTTATGACATCATTCATTTTAAATGCTTAAGACTGGGGACACTGCATGTTTGCGAGGAAAGATATCTGAAAAATTCATTTAAAAAATGAGTGTTGGTTTATTTCCGTCTTTCAAACCTGTTAGCCCGGTGTTCAGATAAATTCAAGAAACACAAGATTTATTTAAATTCATTTAAAAATTTGTCTGAGTGTTTCTCCTTGTCCTGGGTTCAGCAGACTGCTACTGCTGAACCCAGGACACTCCTTAACATGCTTTGTCCTAACAAGCTTACATATTCAGGAGTCAAGACGTCTAGCACCATCTGAAAAATCCTGATAAAGGACTGTTCAACAAGGCCACAGGGAAGACAGAATTCTGGATGGAAATGAAGAAAACTACGTCTCTTGTAAACTGGTATGTCAGGAGTGCAATAAAGTGGGAGTCTGTCAAAATCAGTACAGGTAGAGAAAAGAGGCATTCCCAGCATCTTTTCTATTTCAAACTGACAGGCAGAATCCAAAACAGCCCTAAAAAAATAAATTAAGTTGAAAAAGCCAAGAACAATTTTGTTGTCTACAAGCTAGCTACAGTGCATCACTGCAAGATGATCCATGCTCTTAGCTCTCAATCTACAGAGATTCTGGAGTCTTTTGACATAAAATCCTTTGCTCATTTGCACATAACTGGTATTTTTGGTGCTTTGAGTGGTTTTCCAGCTGGAGCACTAAAACAATCGTTTGATTTTATTTATGTTATTTATAGCATAGAATTAATGAAAACATAAGAATTTTAAATTGGCTGCCTGTTAAGCCACTTCAACTGTTTTGCCCGCACATTTTTAACCATTTCTTTTCTTCTTCATTCCTATTTTCATCAACTGGCAAATAACTATTTTCATCAACTGGCAAATAACTATTTTCTATCAAGCTAGATTAAAATAAAAGCAGTTCTAAAACTTGTTCAGGATAATGTGCTATTATCTGCTATACCAAGTAATTCAGATACAAATCAACATGCAATTTCAATATTGCTGGAGACGTGGAGCAGTAAAGTGCTCTTAAGAGTTTCTCCTTACAATCTTTCCCTCAAAGGTAACTATACATAACAGAGTAGAGCAAGAACTCAGTCTTTACAAAATGTCTTCATCATTAAGAGTATTTTTGCAATTTCATCTGAAAAACTACAAAGAAATTCTTAGAAATGCTAAACAAAACTTAATCTGCAATGCCTGTCTGTAATTCAGTACCTTCAAATGAGAATTAAAATACTAAGATTTATATGTAGAAGAATGAAATTTAGCTGGGATCTTTGATCACGTCTCCAGCATTTGCCAGCACAATTCTCTCAATCAAAAACAAGAAGAGAGACAGAAAGACTCCACCACTGTTTGGAAGCCCTATGAATGAAGTTAGAAGGTAAATCATAGAACACTGAACCATAGGCCCTGAAGCCAGCTGGCTTTGCTGAACCTCACATTCAACTTCTTTTTTTCTTATTATTTTTTCAAAAATGAAGTGTTTCATATGCAGCCCAACTGTATGACATCGACACTTACTCAAATATGCTCTTCAGTTACCAGAAATATGCTCACACTAGCAAGCAGCAGCTGGAAAACATTAGTATCAATGGTAAACCTGGATGGATATCAATATCAGAAAGCTAATAGCCAGAGAAAAGAAGTATTACAGCTGTACATGGCCACCTGCCTACACAGACTGAAAGCGATTAACTCTCCTCTCAACTGAGCGTTACCCTTCTCAGACTGCTTTAATGACTTTAAAACACTGTTTAGAAGGTTATTGAAAGCGTATTCTTTGCATTTGCAAGGTACGATACCATTTTCTTACTGTAAATCGCTGAGATTTACAGCCTCCTCTTGGCTAGCACCTCAGTACAATGCTGTGGAGCAGAATGAACCAGGGGGCTTATGAAGATTCGGCACATTTGAGCATGTGGAACAAAAGTCTTAATGCTCAGCTGCAAAAACATGCAACATTTAATTAAATATTTGGCTACAGCAAGATGAAATTAAAAGCCTGACTTTCCATTAGCACTCTGTAACTCGAACTTGGAATAACATCTAAAAAAATACAGAGCCCTGTCTTCCCTCATATGGCATTATCAAGCAGTTGATGGTACTGTTAACAAATAAAAGAAAGCAACCAGAGAGCAACTTTGTGCACATACACATTCTTGTGCTAAAAAGAGAGATATTAGACTACGACTACAATTAAATTTACCAGGAAACAAAGTCTGGAGACTGTAAAGAGGTAATCTGAGAAAAGGATGTTCTTTCCCCTAGTCATTTGGCACTTGGAAAGGCACAGGAAAAAACAAACAAACCCAATCAAAACCCAAAAATGTTTACCCACAGAAAATGGGAATGCATCACAGAGCCGATTATTTCCCATTTAACACTCCACCTAGAAAGATCAGCAGTGTTGAAGCTCTGAAAGGCTTCCTGCTCCATTGCTGATCTTGCTGATATTTGAGAGACAAACAGCACTCAAGGACACCATGCAGATTTATAGACACTGTGGGCTGAGCAACCAGCCACAGCCTGAACATCAGTATCTAGATGGAGGTACTGCCACAGAATTATTGTATGAACACCTCCAAGCTGTACTTTTTTTCTTGGAGTATAATGCTGCTGGGAAGTTTCTATAGCACTAAGAAGACTATTCCCTGATCAGATACTAGCATAGATTTGGTAAAATAGGTTCATGGAGGCTATTATTCCTACCTACCTAAACCCTCCCAAAACGAAAATATTCAACACTACTCTAAATGCAAAAATAAAAAAAAAAAATAAAAAAAAGGACAAGCAATCCTACCTTTTTGTTTCTTTTCCCTGAGAAGCTACAGTATTTTGCATCTGAGCTGTAAATAACTATTCAGTATCATTGGGTCACAGTGCATAGAAGACCTTGGAGTCTGAACAACCTATACTTGCTAATACATTCCATAGAAAAGGCGCATAAAAATTGTGAAATAGTTCTTTCGTTCTAGCTATGCCTTAATTCTTCTCTAATCAGTGTTTTAGATCTCAGAAATATTAAGGCATTAGGGAACCAATCTGGACATTACAAGCAGAGCTGTCAAGGAAGTCTGATGTGTAGAATCTGAGAGCTGAAGGTACCAAGGAAAGTTAAAACACGCATTTAAACTAAAACCACTAGCCAGAACATCAGGTTCTGAAGCACAAGGAAGTATTGTAATTCAGAAAATAGTTAGTCACTGCAATTGCCCATACTAAGCATGGTTTAACAGCAAACATCTAACAAGCAATGCCAGGAAAAGGTTACTACTTTTTTCCTATACTTTTCTGATTATTCGAGTGCTGTGTAAGTATCTGACAAATGGTAGACATCTCTGCAGCCTCCAGGATTAGAAGTCATTTTAGGATGCCACTGATTATTTCTGAGGTTAATATGTGTAAATATTAAAGAGTGAAACTATTTTTATGTCCAACAGAGTCTGCAAGAGAAGGAGAAAGGACGAAAGGGTGATCCTTTCCCTTTAGAACTTTTCTGAAGAAAGGATGTCTCATCTGCTTCTACAGCAGATACCAGAACATGGCAGATCACCTCCCTCCCACTGACTTTCCTCTATTTTTTGCTGTGTAACTCACTGAAGGAACATCCAGTAAATTATCCTCACATGCAGAGTAGCGTGGACCATCACACAGAGAAGGCAAGAGGTCCTTTGTTCTAATTAAGCACCCAAAGCAACTTATATACAAGGTAAGGATGGTCTGTATTGCTGCTTAGCTCTCTATTACCATGACAGAGTACCTTGGCTCCAAACTGTCCTACACACATTCAGCATGGAAGGTGCCCAGTTATCCTGTTCCTTGTACCAGATAGCATCATCTTCCTGCTTCATTTGCACTGGCATGAAGCAAAAGACCCCATAGGAGAAGCTGGAGTTACTAGATGAAAGCACTCAGAGAAAGAGATTCAGAGGAGAGGGACAAAAGAGAGAAAAGATAACGAGATAAAAGGATATATAGGAAAACTATCATTCTCATGTTCAAAAAGAGCAAGAATATTCTGGCACAAGACCACCCTGCACCTTATTTTCCATGGGGTCTTTGCAAAAAAAAAATACTCCTCACCTACAGCTGTAAGTCAGATAACTTACCATTACATTAGATGTTGTACGAAGGTGCAAGACATTGTCTAGGACTAGGTAAGAAAGGTACAGCATTAGCAAAACACCAAAATAAAACAGCAAAACAGAAAACAAAAGCTCTCTAGACCAGTAGTACGAACTCCCAAACTTCCTGCATCTGCTTAGACACAAGCCTGGTTTGCTCAAAGTGCCTAGTGTCTCTGAGGCAGTGGCACAGCCTGAATGCACAAGATTAGGCCCAGCAGGATATCAAATGAAATTTAACAGCAAAGTATACAGAAAAAAGCAGCATACTTAACTCATTCTTGATAAACAGTTATTCAGTGTAATTGAGTTGAGATGTATAGCTGACCTAGGAATTAGAGCAATCTATATTTGCCATGACATTCAGCAGGAAAAGGGCATAAATATTGTTAAATGAGTTAAAAAACTCTCACTTTGTATTTAATCTAGAGCAGATAGAAAATAATTTGGTTACTCAGCAACATACTTGTTATTTTAACAGATATCCGAGGCAATAATCTTATACCTCTCTACTTTCATAACTGTTCATACAGTTATAATTACATAAAAGCATTTATATGCTGGAACTGATTTCTGGTTGTGTTTTCTGTGACAAACAGGGATAATAAGTTGCACAGCCTTCTGCTCTTCACTGTCACCTTCTGCTGTATGTCACATCTCCGTTCATAAACTACTTTTCATAAATTACCCTCCCCCTTCACTTACAGTGCCTCATCACTTTTATGAAACACAGCTGTCAAGGACTTCAGTAACAAAGAAATTCCCAAATTCTCCCAGTCTCAGGCATTTTTCTGTCTGTTACAGTGCTTACAACATTAGAGTGGTATTATGTGAAACAAAGCTGCCTTAAGAGTAGAGCTGCCACTGTCTGTTGACACAGGACACTTTAAAATGAGAATGTAGTAAGAGTCAGAGTTCAAAAATCATGAGCCCAGTCCAGCTGGATAACATACAAACATCTTACAACTCTGCCTCATTAAATGAGTTCAGGGAAAGGGCATTGCTAAAAATGAACAACAAATGTCTCAATTTACAGATCTACACAGCATTTGTTGCAGTACATTAAGCAGTAAGAGAAGTAATTTTTAATGCAGCCTCTTCCACTGAGAAGCACGCAATGACATGGCATCTGTGCTGCGAAGGAGGAACCATGAAAGGACACATACAGCATAAGTCATTTATGCTACTTTTTACCAAAAGCCCATACCAGTAGAAGGTAATGACAGCAGTATGGTGATGTACAAAACACTGTTCCAGTTACTTAGAAAGGGATCTTCGATCTAGCAGCCAGCTGTGGACAGCCCAGGAGTTGCTCTACACATTGCCTGAGTTGCCCAAGGTACTGCATGTCACCAAGTTTGAGGGCCTCAAATTCATGCCTATAAGCAACAGGGTAGGAAATCAGAGGCTACACATTCATGTTTTCACAGCAGGAACCGATTTTACCAGTTTCCCAGTAAATCAACTGATCCATAGCAATCATACTGGTTGAATAAAGGGTTTTTTTGCTGAAGTATGCACAGGTCTCTGTGAAAGAGCTGCTTCAGGGCAATTGCTTCTGAACCCTTACTCCACTCTTTCCAAAGAAGCCTAAGCCACTTCCCACACCATAGTTTCGCTGCTACTGCAAAACACCACGCAGGACAGAGCATACACCCCAGATGCCACTAGAATAGACATGAAGCACTGTAAAATGCATCTACCATGGTGGAACTGGGTCAAAATGCCCATGGTTGATTCAGAAGTGAGCTGCCTTGATTTAGTATTCTGGGAGAGGGGGAGCAGCTCATTTCCCTTAGGCACAGAGTAAGTTAACTTTCTGCAGCTAAGCAGACAATCAGAAAAAAACTCACAGGATTTCTAAGGATCATGTATCCATGGTGATTTTAATAAGAATCTTAGTTGCAGTAGAATAGATAGAAGCAAGAAACAGAATAAGGCTTCACGGGTGATTTATTTAATTCATCTCCTAGGAAGTAGGATATTACTGTTTTGATTCGGAGCCAAAACTTGTAAGCCTGGACCAAGTTCTTGGGATTCAAACTCAACTAGATCCTGCTCTCAGAAACCAGGACACTGTGGCTATCTTTATCTTGAGTATAACAGCTCTCTTTGGTAAATTGCTTACAATGTATTAGGTCAAGTTTTGACAGTGTCATGTTATGAACATTAATTTTATCAACTTAAGTATCTTGATTCAACTGTCCTATTTCTTTTCCTGCAGCTTTCTGAGAGAGCAATATTTATGGTACTTCTGTTTTTCCCTAGGCTACAGATGTTTAATAGTGCTCAGGTAAAGTAGCCTAATATACCTATAACATACACCTAATTTTGTAAATATTTCAGCCAGGGAAATACAAGAATTTTGCAGCATATGTCAGGATGCTGTGCAGGAAAAAAACACTAAACAGTTATAGCTTTCACTTGTTTTAAATTAAATTACATTATTTTTAAGATTTGATTTTATATATATATATATATATATATATATATAGGCCCTTATTCCGTGCGGCTGATTGCTACATTTTCTAAAACACAGTAAGTTTATTATTACTATTTATTTTAACAAGCTATTCTTGTTACATCAAGCATTTATTAATTGTTCACCAGCACCATATTCTCTGAGATCCAGGATAAACAGAGCATCCACAAGCTATTGGGAGAACTGGCTACCCTGGATTTAGAGAAGGCTGAGGCTCTTCAGGACTTCTTTGCCTCAGTCTTCACTGGCAAATGCTCTGACCATACCACCCAAGTCTTGGAAGGCAGACGCAGGGACAGTGAGAATGAAGACCCTGGGCTCACTGTAAGAGAGGATCTGGTTGGAAATTGTCTTAGGAACCTGAATGTATACAAGTCCATGGGACCGGATGACATCCATCCGCGGGTCCTGAAGGAACTGGCAATTGAAATTGCTAAGCCACTGTCCATCATATTGGAAAAATTATGGCAGTCAGGTGAAAGTTCCCGATGACTGGAAAAAGGGAAATATAACCCCCATTTTTAAGAAGGGGAAAATGGATGACCCAGGGAATTACAGACCAGTCAGTCTCACCTCTGTGCCTGGCAAAATCTTGGAGCAGATTCTCCTGGAAGGCATGCTGAGGCACATGAAAACCAACAAGGTGCTTGGGGACAGCCAGCATGGCTTCACTAAGGGGAAATCCTGCCTGACTAATCTGGTAACCTTCTGTGATGGGGCTATGGAACTGATGGACAGGGGTAGAGCAGTTGATGTTGTCTACCTGGATTTGTGCAGAGCGCTCGACATTGTCCCACACGACATCCTTCTCTCTAAACTGGAGAGACATCAATTTGACAGGTGGACCACTCGGTGGATAAAGAACTGGCTGAATGGCTGCACACACAGAGTTGTACTCAATGGCTCAATGTCCATCTGGAGACCAGTAACGAGTGGTGTCCCTCAGGGATCGGTGTTGGGACCGGTCTTGTTCAACATCTTTGTTGGTGATATGGACAGTGGGAATGAGTGCGCCCTCAGCAAGTTTGCCAATGACACCAAGCTGTGTGGTTCGGTTGATAAGTTGGAGGGAAGGAATGCCATCCAGAGGGACCTTGACACACTTGTGAGGTGGGCTGATGCCAACCTGATGAAGTTTAACCATGACAAGTGCAAGGTCCTACGCCTGGGTGGGAGCAATCCCAGGCACAGCTACAGGTTGGGCAGAGAAGAGATTCAGAGCAGCCCTGTGGAGAAGGACTTGGGGGGGTTGGCCAATAAAAAAATGAACATGAGCCAGCAGTGTGTGCTTGCAGCCCAGAAAGCCAACCGTATCCTGGGCTGCATCAAAAGGAGCATGACCAGCAGGTAGAGGGAGGTGATCCTGCCCCTCTGCTCTTGTGAGACCTCACTTGGAGTATTGTGGGCAGTTCTGGTGTCCTCAACATAAAAAGGACATGGAACTGTTGGAACAAGTCCAAAGAAGGGCCATGAGGATGATCAGGGGACTGGAGCACCTCTTGTATGAAGATAGGATGAGAAAATTGGGGCTGCTCAGCCTGCAGAAGAGAAGGCTGCGTGGAGACCTCACAGTGGCCTTCCAATACCTGAAGGGGACCTATAGGGATGCTGGGGAGGGACTCTTCATGAGGGACTGTAGTGAGAGGACAAGGGGTAATGGGTTCAAACTTAAACAGGGGAAGTTTAGATTGGATATGAGGAAGAAATTCTTTACGGTAAGGGTGGTGAGGCACTGGGATGGGTTACCCAGGAAGGTTGTGGGTGCTTCATCCCTGGCGGCATTCAAGGTGGGGTTGAACATAGCCTTGGATGGCATGGTTTAGTGTGAGGTGTCCCTGCCCATGGCAGTGGGGTTGGAACTAGATGATCTTAAGGTCCTTTCCAACCCTAACTATTCTATGATTCTATGATTCCATGATTCTACGATTTGTGCTAGCAACACACATGCAATTCTGTGACAAAGCAGTGCAACTGCAGGTGTGTCCCAAGCATTGAAGCTATTTGTGATGCTAGAGAAACTATTCATTTTGGTTTGCCCATTTGGTTTCCTCTGTTATCTATAGCTATATTATACTTTGTGTCCTTTCTCAGTCAAGGAGGAAGAAATCCCAAGAAAACTAGGTCAACAAAGTAGAATTCAATCGAAAGACCTGTAAGAATATGGAGAAAAGAGACTTGTTTGCCTTCAGACTGACTCTGTAGGAGGGAGATGCCACAGTTAGAGTTTTAAGCTTGAACAGGCTAAGATCAGAATGGAAATCATGTTAAGACTTCTGAGAAAAGGACTCCGACAAATGGCGAACCAGCAGTGAAATGTTTGCATTCCTTTTGTAAGGCCCAATAGCTCTGTTCCCATAGCTACTGTATGTTGAGATGGATGATGTAGCTACAGCAACAGAGCCAGCATCCACGTTCACTGTAAAATTCCAAAGTCATTATTTAATCCTTCTTTTACCTCCCTCCAAATTTCTGAGAGAGGGAAAAGATAGGGTTAGGTTATTTTCTTCTTTGAATGAACTGAAATTATACTAAAAATATTAAAAGATCCACTGCAGACAATTGGAACGATAATTTTATTTTCCTGGCACCAGCTGCATCATCCCATGATCCCCCTCTCCACACTGACTGGGCCACTGCTGCTGTGCTAAAAAGAGCTGTCACTGCATTACGCGAGTGATGTTCGGCACTCTGTGGCTCCTCCAGGTCCCACCATATTCAAGTGTACCACCCAGTCATTTATAAGCCAGTCCTTCCATCAGGATACTTGTTTGCTTCTTATTTCCCACCACCCACCATTTCTACCCCACTAATATTTTAAAGAAATACTTCTACTCAGAAAATTGCACATTTTCATGGCAATTATTTGCCTCTACTTAACAGTGCTAATTCCCTACATAATTGAAAGGGAAACACTGCATCAAGCATGGAAAGTGCTGTTTAAAACAGAGAGTCTTTTAATCTTCAGCACGTTGTTTGCCATGTGATTGCCAACTGGACAATGTTTGGCAAGCCGAGGTCATGTTTTGCTATATGCATGTACAGCTAAACAGACAAACGTTTAAAGTTTAACCTACTATAATGATTTCTGCCTTAATGCCCCAATTCAAGTCTAACCAAAAACAATAGGAGTCACACTTAGGGGAATTTATACTCGGCCCATAAGAGGAACAGCCAGCACAAGCCTTGATTTCCTAAGGGCTCCTCACAGAAATATGCCCTATTGTTGCAGAATCCAAACATGGAGATATCAGAAAAGCCAACACCCTGAGCTCTACTTAATTTTGCTTCAATGTCCTATTTCAAAGTTCCTTTTTCAAAGCTACATAATAGTACCCAAATGGTCAGTCTTTGCTAAAACTATAAAAGGATTAAGCAACACTTAAGCCCTGATATAATGCAAATTAATCTGTAACCATCAATGGGAAAAGCCCTGAAGCAGTTTTATATTAAAATGCCAATCCTAGAAGATTCTCAGTTAAAAAAACCCCAAACATCTCAGTGCTCACGAGAGTCCAGAAGGCAGCAGAATCTCAGCGTAAATATTTAAAGTTTTAATAGCAAGATGTTTATGCAAGCTGGTAAATCCATGTGTGCCATAACTACCTAATGTCATCTCCATTGACATTGCTAATTTTGGTTTGTGTGAACAGAAGGAAGGCTCAAGTAAATATTGCAGAGAGTTGTCTTTCCAGACCCTGTCTTTTTCTCAGGTCAGAATTGCTAAGGCTTGCAGAGACATTTGGTTAATGTCAGGATATATTTTTTCCTATCCAGGAAAGGTACAGCACACGTAGCACATATGTAGTTACTCCTTCAGCATGGGGCATTAGTCAACAGTTTTCCACTAAAAAGTAAGTGAAGAAAGGATAAAAGCACAGTCAAGGCTTCACCTTTTTCAGAGAAGATGACCACTCCAGTTTTGAGAAACAACCATTTTATAGATGAGGCTGGCTTGATTTTTTTTTTTCTCTTCCAGCATAACAACCTATATTTCCCACATCCCAAGGCACAGCTTCTGAAACAGGAAAGTTTCACAACACAGCATCAGCAGAGCAGGCATGCATACTGCACACCGGCCTGGGATGACAGAAATTGTGCAGGAAATGAAACCACAGTAAGTTCAAAAGTTTTCAAATACAGAGCTGGATATAGATACAAGCTAACTGAAAAGTGGAAGAAAAGTAGATAGGGTTCGTGCAACATAGTATGAGACAGAAAAATGCACAGTAAAGAACTTAAGTTTTTAAAAGTCACTTAATGAGTACCTAAACAGCTCGATATTTCGTGTGTATTAAATTCTTTCAAGCCAATCTGCATTTTGTCTAAAGATCTCTATCAGGACTGGGCAATCCAAGAAAACATGAGTTTGGTAGGTCACCAGGTCATCATTAACATTGGTATTGGAATACCTTTAAAGTACTGCAGCAGAACTCACTTAAACATCTAAGGCCAGCTATCAGGTTGCACTGCTAGAGGCCTCAATACCTACTAATTTGGGATGACTGTAAGCTCTGGACGAATTAACTGCAGAAAAGTAGATTGGCTGCTCCATACAAACTCTCCATACAAGCAGCTGCACAGGCACCACTGGAATTTGAATCAGAACCAGGAAAAACTCTAAAGGCTGCACAGAAGTGTTTGCCATCACCCTGCATGTAACCGTTCTGAGGCAAAAAGTAAAAAGAGTAGGAAATCATCAACATTTCATCTTTCAACATACAAAATTCCACCTGCATGCCAGAGTAGTCTGAAATATGGCTGGTACAAGCCTGAGCAAGAAAAGAGGATCCAGAGGGCATGTGTGATGCTTCCTGACCTAAACTAGTTCAAACCTCAATTTTAACATCAAGTTTAACATCAGATTCTGCAAGAATGAATGACCTGGGGGATCAGGAATGCCTCTTCTTCAAGCTGCGTCCATTCTGTGAAACCAACAACTAAATGTTACAAGAAGTTGGCCCTACCTCATCTAGATTTAGATTGCTCTATTGACTAGAAAACACTTTGAAATGAAGAGTCCCCAAATGACAGAGAAAACCCCAGGTTCCAGAGAAACCTAAGCTTCCCTCCTACATGCTGGCCATTGCAAAGGGGTAAAGACAGGAACTCCAAATGAATAGGATCATTTCAATATTAGCAATAAACCCTGTAAAACTGAAGTACAAAGCTAGAAAATAATTTGCTGTGGGATCGCCCCAGGTACGCTGAAAGAAAGGAGTGCCATTGCTACTTCTTCCTGAAGGAGAGATGGAAATTACCTTGGTGAATTGGGTTACAATGCCAGAAAGGCAGTACGAAGATTAGCAATAGGGAATAAATCATAAACTGCAAAATATAAAATATATTTAGAAAAAAAAATCCTCCAAATTCAAGAGAACCTAAAATAAACTGCCACTCTATCATAGAAGCACTGGTCTTATTACTAAAAAACAGTTATGGTATTTACTCCACTGTGCACAATAAAAATCATAGAATCATAGAATAGTAAGGGTTGGAAAGGACCTCAAGATCATCGAGTTCCAACCCCACTGCCATGGGCAGGGACACCTCACACTAAACCATGCCATCCAAGGCTATGTTCAACCCCACCTTGAATGCCGCCAGGGATGAAGCACCCACAACCTTCCTGGGTAACCCATCCCAGGGCCTCACCACCCTCACAGTAAAGAATTTCTTCCTCATATCCAATCTAAACCTCCCCTGTTTAAGTTTAAACCCATTACCCCTTGTCCTCTCACCACAGTCCCTAATGAAGAGTCCCTCCCCAGCATCCCTATAGGCCCCCTTCAGGTATTGGAAGGCTGCTATGAGGTCTCCACGCAGCCTTCTCTTCTGCAGGCTGAACAGCCCCAATTTTCTCAGCCTATCTTCATACAAGAGGTGCTCCAGTCCCCTGATCATCCTCGTGGCCCTCCTCTGCACTTGTTCTAACAGTTCCATGTCCTTTTTATGTTGAGGACACCAGAACTGCACACAATACTCCAAGTGAGGTCTCACAAGAGCAGAGTAAAGGGGCAGGATCACCTCCCTCGACCTGCTGGTCACACTCCTTTTGATGCAGCCCAGGATACGGTTGGCCTTCTAGGCTGCAAGCGCACACTGCTGGCTCATGTTCATTTTTTCATCAACCCAATCCAGAATTACATTTCCTCTGTTCTTCATCAAATTTACTCCTTAATTTTTATACTCTGATCCCTGGCATAACTTGAAAAAGACCTTCCACCCATCTGAATTATATTCCAGTGCATTCAGCACAAGCAGTGTTTTCTCACAGTAATGTAGTAGACTCCCAGTGCACCAACAGAGGCTCAGCCCAACAAGCTGAAAGAGAAAGTAACGCCTCACAGACGTAGTCAATCATATGACTTCCATCCTGCATTTATTGGGAGAAATTAAGTAACATGGTCTTATCCACCCACGCTATCAGAAAGGCCTTTTACATGCAAAGACATCAGTGCCATAGCATTATTTGATAAGTATTTTCAAGCAAGCAACTGTCACCTTCTGATCACTGTGTCAAAAATGAAGTTTGCATAGACAGTAATGAAAATTCAAGCATAAACAGCAGGTGGTCTGCACTCATCCAGTAAAAATAGCACCCAGCGAGAGAATTAGTCCTAACCGGTATTTTGATAAGGAATCTGCAAATAAGAGAGGCAGCATGAAAGCTCATCCCAGAAATACTCATCTCAGTAGCCTTGACATAGTTTAGAAGAAGTCTGCCACTTTAAGTGAAGCAGCTTTATTGTGTCTTCAATAAAGAAAAGTATAATTTAGTAAGTGATGTGGACAACGCTTAATCAGTATTACCTTGAAGGAATCGGCATGACATATTTCTATATGAAACAGAAATTTAGTCAGACAGCTCCATCTTTCTCTTTATTGTGTTTTTGTGTGTGTGTGTGTGCACCTACAGATTAGAATAGAAAGTCCTTAAAGGGCTAAACCGATGCAGACAGAAGCTGTTTATAGTGAGTGATCTGAAATGACTGCAGGAAAACTCATTACTCAACATTGACAGTGGCAGCAGTGAGGTGATCCAGGAATGGGAAGAAAAAGAATTAGGAGTTCCTGATATGGGTGAAGTCATTCGTTTCTAAGAATGCATCCCAGAATGCAAAAATAAAAAAACAACCGAAAGCAATAGCTGAAAATGTTCATTTAAGACTGAAAAATGTCTGAAGAAAAGACAATGGGAAAAGTTCGTAACAGACCTAGAAGTTCCCAAAAGATGAATGGTCTGATACACTTCTATGTTTTCATCTGTATTTGCAAGGTAAAAAAGGATCTTTAGCCAGCAGAACAGGACTGAGCAAATTCAGGTCTCCCCACATGCCTGTGAAACTGTTATGTAATTCCTTTCCATTTTACATACTTTAATTATTTACTACTTTCAACATACCAAGCACATAGGAAACTTTTAATGAAAGTGTTTGCAGTTTGTGGTACCCACTTGCAATTGTCCTGGGGGGAGTGGGGTGAACCATCCCAGAGAATTTTTTAACCCATGAGAGAATTTCAACTCCGTGCAACTGAAGTGGCTAATGGTCAATGAACAAAAAGAACTCCTTGCTCAAAGATGTTATGCACTTGTTACAACATGTGGTGCATGCCTACCAGGCTCCATTCATTGCTAGAGCCCTCAGTGGAAAAAATGATGTGATAAAGTTTAGGATGAGTAAGCAAGGACTCAAAATAAACCGAAAGTACGGAAGGGCCAGTACTTCTAGAAATACTACAAGTACGCAAAAGGATCATTGCCAGCTGGCAGACTATGGGGCAGATAGCCTGCCAGAACAAACTATCCTGTGCCCTGGTGCAAGGGTTTTGCAAGCTTTGCTGTGTCTATTGGAAGTATATTTTCCATGAACCCTGGCAGCACCAGACAGTCTCTCACCTAAGCTATGATCAAGCAGGAGTGAACACAGGGAAAGGGTATGAAGGAGAGGAGCTGAGCAAGAATGGGAGACTATAGTCAGGCAGGGACTCTCTCACATCATGTGGGACTACAAGAAGTAGAACTGGAATGGGAACTGATTACAAGAAAAGCTCTGAGATCAAAAGACATGAAGGTCTTGCGGGAAGGATGAGGAAACCACTCAAGAGGGATTCCCATGGCAGAGATGTCTGTGCCAATAACTAAAGAGGGCTCTGCACACGAAATCAACATCTTTGAAAGAGGCCATTGTGTGATAAGACATAGGACAGTCATGCCCAACTGCAAGGGCAATGTCCCCACAGCAAGAACACAGAAGTGCCAAACAGGGGAAAATCACCCTGTTCAGGACTGGAAGACATTACATGGTGTGTTGAAAGCCTCCGGCCCAAACAATCTTTACTACCTCATTTTGGTTTGGAGTCTGGGGGGCGTCAAGGGGCTCAAGAGGGAGGAAGATTAAAGTGGCAGGAGATTGTTCAAGGCAGCAAGGCCATCCTTAATTCATACAGATTATGGTCTCTGTTCCAATCCCCTTAGCAAGGAAGAGTAAGTGTCTGCACCTGCATGCTGCCTCCCAAAGGGCTGAAAAAGGTTGGGTCAAGATACAGGATGGCTTGCAGGCAGCTGGATTATGTCTGGCACTGAATAAGAGTTAAAACCAAGGTTTTTTATAATCAAGCTCCCCTCTACAAAGCCTTCCTTATCTATTTTGGTTTTCCCCTTTCCCATTATCTGAGCTAATGAAGAATTGTTCATTATGTTGGTCCAGCCCCAAAAGCAGTTGCCCAAAGGGAGCAGAGGTGAAACAGTCTCCAGTACTGACAAAAATACCCTGACATGTTGGCAGACAGAAATGGATTAAATACAAGCACAGGGTTCATCTGTTTTTCCATTTACTTTCATATTTAATTCTATTAAGATTATTTGAAATACAGAGGCCTCACTCACTACTGTAGTGAGATATTTTTTGAAGTTGTTCCAGAATATTCTTACTCTGTTGATTTTTTTTTCAGTTTTTCCATTCTAATGGGAAAGACTCACAAAAAAAAAAAAAAAAAAAAAAAAAAAAGAAAAAGAAAAAGAAAAAGGAAAGTCAATTCTTTTATGTCCTCAAGGATTTGGCAAGCAGGCAGATTTGGCAAGCAGAGTCATGGCCAGGCAGCAGCTTCTAAGTTTATGGACACGAAGGCCAGTGACATAAGGCACATACACTCTGTATGACAGCTGCCTGCTACTGAATTCCATGGCGGGTCAGTGACTTGATTACATAAACAGTGGAAATAAGAGATCAAATCATCCCCAACACAGCCAACCTATTAATTAAATAGTCTTGTTGGGTATGAAAATTCAGGAGTTGGCAAAAGATAAGCTAGTAAGGTTCCCTGGCTTAAAAGACAGCACAGACCTGAGTTTGAAGTTACTGTCTCCTGTATACTTGGCTTAAATCAATCTTCAATATCTATAACTTTTTTGAAATATCATCCACAGCTTCACTGAACATATGGCGCATTAGGATTCTGGGCATACAAAGAGGAAAGACAGTAACTTACAGAATCTGTTTCTAACTCACATTTCTCATCTTTGCTTCAAAGAAATCCTCCGATTGTTTTAATCTCTGTCATACCTGAGGTACGATAACCATGTCCAAGTACAGTCAGCTAATTATCCTCAGGAGCTAATTAGGAGAACTGAGGAGCTAGGCTTTCTCTGCCAATGGTAGACAGCAAGGCTTTTAATTTAGGCATTCAAGTTTGTTTCTTAAGCTACTCATTGAGAACTGCAACACATTATCAATTTTTATAAAACCTACACAACAGAGTAAAATATTTCAAGTAATAAAAATGATGTATTTAAAAGCACTACTAGTCCTTTGTTGTAAGGACCTTCACACGTGATAACTAAGGCTTCAAATCATCATACAACCAGGCAAATAACTATAGTTGAATTCAAATAGCTGCTAACCACAGATAAGTTCAAATTCACTATTAAGACCCAGATCATACCAAAGGGATAAAAACAAGCAATAAGAAGGGAGGAGTTAAAACATCCTTTATGACAGTTAGCTGAATATTTTAATCAGCTGTATTGTATGATTTATTGCTTGGCCTAGGCAATTTGTTAAAAGCATTGGGGTTTCATTTGTGGTCGAGGAAATGAAATTTCAGGCACCAGTATCTAACTGTCTTATGATATAATAACTGATACAGTTTTCCTGGAATCATGATCAGGGAATTGCAAGTTGCCACCATACTTGTCAGAGTGAATCCTTAAATAAATAGTACCTGCAACATACCCTTTAAAGTCTTGAAGAGCTCCACGATTGTTGAGGCAGCAGCTGGTTGAAAAACAAAACATAATCTGATCTTTGCTTTGTTGTTGATCTGCATGATGTCCTTCTTTTGGCTACTTTATGTGTTGTTCTGTGCAAACAATTGGACTATTTGTCTGGGAATAGAAATATTCTGTATAGTGAGAAAATGGTCTAATTTTTAATTTTCTTTTGAGATGACGTGAGGAAATTCCTTCTGAAGCACTGCAAGTTACATGTACAGTTGAAAGGGAAAATGGAAACATTGTTCCAAGAGAAAGAGGAAACAGTCTCAAAATACTTAATGAATTTTCCATGCATTGCTCCATCTGACCAGTTGTGCGAATCACACCATACAAGATTCATTACACCTTCCCACCTCCCAAAACTGCACATATTTTAGGCATGAGAAAATTAGGCCCATGTAAAGTTGGGAAATTGAAAGCCTCTGAAAACAGGTGATCGAAGATTCTAGTCAATCATGCTTGTAGCAGTGCTAAGTTTGAAGATCTTGCGCTTAGCTTTAACGGACACTAGTGACTGATTTGACTTAGATATTAAGAGCTTTTTTTTTTTTATTTCAATGTTTGAGTCTTCCTAGGAGAAACATTCGTACAAAATCTGGACTTGTTAGCTAGCACAATGCACACAAGCAAGTTGCTGAGGCCAACAATACCCCTGAAGCAATGTTTGAGCGCTAGTTTGCAGAAATAGCAGAGCAACCCAAATGAACCCAGAATTTCAAGGGAGCACTCTTTATATCCCTCTAATTGGGTGGACACATCAGTCCTTGTTAGAGCACCTCAGTGATTCATTTGTTGTTTACTGAGGCATCTGCTGGAAGAGTCCACTGGCATGGCTTCAAGGGTCACAGAGACGCCTCTTCTATTGAAATTAAAAATCTAGTTGTCTTTAGCAGCTTTTTAATAAGCAGGATTTCCGTTCGACCCACATAAGAAACTTTCTTTGTTGAGATTTAGAAAGAAATGTTTGTTCTTGCAAAGAGCACAGGGGGCTGTTCATATTTAGATTAGATTTCTGCAGTGATTAAGTATTTGTACTTGAGTTTCAGCTCAAATTTAATATAGTTTCTTCCTTGTCTCAAGAAGTTCTCAAGGAGTCACCTTTCTTCCTCTCAGAGGCTGTAACCTTTATAGACAGTAAAGTCTTTTTAGCAAACAGATTTTCAATCAGACCCGCATTAGGTGAGAAGCTTCAGTGTTTTGACACCTCATTGGGCATAGGTTCATACAAGACCATCTGGAGCACAGATGCATGATACTTAGCTTTAACACCAGCTACACCATGTGCTGGTAGTTGTGTGGCCATCCCTTCAAAGCACAGTGTGGGCTAACTATTTGTGTATTCACTCTGCTGCTTGCATGGTTTCTGCAGATTGTTGAGCTCCATGATGCCATGAAACTCTAGCACATGACTTGAGCTAGCTCAAGTGGTGTATGTGTGCACCACAAAGCCATTACAGCAGCACCAGCAGTGTAAATGTGCCATAAAATTCAGAGGCAGAAGGAGAATGCACCAGCTTTCAATTCAGCAGTGCAGTTGTGGAGTTTGCCTGGCAGGGAGAACAGGTAAGCCCTCATGCTCCCAACGCTGGGTATCTTCACCACCAAGAAGAAACATGGCATCACCCAGGAATGGTCAACCAGGAAGCTTCGTGTGATCACAGTTTCACTCCAAACTACAAAGTAATTTTTTCATCCTGTTCTCCTTTATAGCTTTTAATATTTATACCAGAATTTATACATTTAGCCATATACTTTTTATCTGAGTATAAATTACATCATATTTTTTAAAAGCTTATATTCTTTTGTTCAATATGAGCTTGTTTTACAGATGCAAAGCCACTAGAAAACAGGAGTTGATGTCCTGTTCCCTGTAACAGAAAGACATCAGCCTGCTATAAATGACGTTTATGCTATCTGTGCTGAAGGAATGACACTGGACCCATTAGCGTTTGTATGACAGATTCAGTCTTCATAGTGCCATTCATTTGTAGACGTGCAAATACAAGGCAGGGGGATTTCCACCATTACTGTCATATCTCCTGTTGCCATTTTGTAATTATTCAGTCATTTAAGGTTGAAAAGGGACTGTTGGATTTTACAAGCATTTCTGAAGAGCTACGTGAATGAAAAAAAGCTTTATTAAGAAAGAGAAAACTGATATATTTAACACTGGTTTTTTGAAATGCTATTTTTGTTCAATTCAATTCAATTGAGAAAAATGGAACAAGGATACTTACCGCTCCAGGCAATGCAACACTGAAGCTAATACTGAAACAGCTGGAAGGCAGAACCATGGGGCATAGAGCAGTGCAAAATACTGGTGCCCATGTTAGTGGAAGCACTAGAGTAAAATGCATGTGAAATTCTGCAGGAGGTGTCTAAACATTCTCAGAAGGACAAAATTAGCTTCCACAGAACTTCCTCATGAATGTGGTTATGGTGCTGCTGGGAACATAGCTAACTCCCACATTCCTAAAGCTACTAAATGCACTATGGACATATTCCTACTTTTACATCTGCAGTATAAATGAGCAGAAGATCGTGGATCTATAGCTGTAGATCTGATGAATTAGGATTGGTCCAACTCTTCTTCACTTCCAGATAAGATCAGAAATTTACTTGCAGTTTGGTTTCTAGAAAATCCCATCAATAGCCCTTTCTTTTTTACTGCATTGCCTCAGGACATGGTAGAAAAGACTTCTCAGTGAGTTTCGATAGGCAGGAAGTACCCAATGAGTTACTGTATGAAAAACCAGTATGATAGCTGGGCTCATCTCGTAAAATACAGCTTTACACAAGAGCAGCACACGTACCTCACTGTCCTGACAAACTGCCTCCTACAGTGCTAACTTCCCCTCCCACGAGCAAGTGGTACTGTTTTCCTGCAGTCAAATGGCTGACACAGTAGACGTAGATATGAAAAACCTGCACAAAATGACGCTGAGTTTTATAGCCATCTCATAAGTACAGAGTGAGAAAATGACACATATTCATAAATTATGCTGAGCAGCTATCTGCAGCATAAGACATTTCATAACAAGTGCTGAGTTCCTCTTTACAAAAGATTTCTTAAACCAGCATTGATGTAGCAATTTGTTACATGCAACACATTTTCACCGCTGCTTTACTGATCCAGTTCTATCAAGGATCACAACCTGTAGTCTCAACAAGCTGTTCTGAAGTGGGAACCAGGAATTACAGATGAACTAGTTGAACTAAAATATATTTTATCTTTTGAAGCAAACTATGAGCGTCTCTTACATTAATGAAAAGAAAAAAAATCCTTTGAAGAGATCATAAATATGTATTAGGAGCTAAAAAGTAGTCTCCTAGATTAAAATTGATGGAAATCCCCCAACTCTCCCAAGTCAGCATTAAAAGAACCTTAAGAAACACTTGAAAGTATGAACCCAAGTTTCCAGTCCAGTGTAACAGTTTCATCATAACAACCTACTCACTATTTTTAATATTCAAATTAAAAGACAACATTAAAGTAAGAATTTTCTCAGCCTTCTGCAGCTATCCTACAGCGTCAGGATCGCAACATCCCTTGAGAGGTCTGGCTCCCATCCGAGGCACAGAAGTGCCCGATGGGCTGAGGCATCCCTTTACTAGCATACCACTTTACTCACACCTGAGTTTATACATGCATCTCCATTCAAATGTAAACAAAAGGATTGCATCGTAAACCATAAGGGTTCTTGCTTGCTTTTATGGGAATCGAAACAACTTAAAAAAAGACAGAAAAAAAGGAAGCTTGAGATTTCAGTCAGTCTTCATTTACTCCAAATAGATACAGATGTTAAGAGATGTAGATGGTCATTAGAGGTCAGTTTAAATAAACTCACTTCTGTTTTCCCACACTGAAACTCCCTTGTCAGTTCAGACATAAAGTGATCTTTGGGCAGACTTAGCCCTTTGGCACTGAGGCACTGCACCTACTAGATTTAAAACCAAAAATCATTTTACTGGAAGACTTCACAATTGGTTTTAATCTGCAAAAGTTTGTGCAATTTTTTTTTATTCCATAATGCGATTACCTCATGTTCTAGCAATAACATGGGTAGTCTTAAAAACGTGGATTTAGTTGACAAAAAAAAATGCTTAGAGGAATAGCATTAAAAATCATTAAAATCTTGAAATTAAGGTGTATTTAGGTGATAGAGCAAAGACAAATTAAATAGCTTGCTTTTTCAAGTGGGATGGGCCCACGGCCCACTCTTCTTCTCTTGCAGCTGGTCTGGCTCTCAGCTGAGCCCTAGGCGAGGTGATTCAGCTCACTGATCTGGGAGAAAAGAAGCCCAGCCAGCAAAAAAAATCCAACAAAGCAAAAGGGAGAGCATGCAGCCAGCCCACCCTGAGGAGCTGCTGATTCACTTCAACTGTCTTATCTGCACCCTTAAGTATTGAACACCATAGATGGGATTAGTTCTCAAATAAGGAAAAAATCCCACTCATAACAAATTTAAAATTTTGATGCTGTGCAATTTGCCTCTAGCATAAGGAAGCGAGACCAGCTCCATGGTTAAGATTCATGCCAGGCACTTAATTGGCAGCGGGGACTTGAACATCTTCCCAGAAACTCCTACAAATAAAATACTGCAAAATGGCAGAAGGGGTAGATATTTAATTTGTGACTCCAAACAAAGACATTGACATTATACTAGAGATACATGATAAAAAGCTGTCCAGTCTCCCAAAATACTGGTATTTATCGCATTTTTAGATCAGCTTCTGGAGTCAGACAAGCAAAAAATTAGCCATAGATTTAAAACCTTTTCTTAAAGAGAGTCACTTTACCTATTAAAAAGCACGTTTCAACTCATCTCTGTCCAGTTCCTACCTGAAGCTCAGCTTTCCATACCTCAGTGAGTGCTCTGAACAGAGATGTTCTCTCGCCAACTGGCTGTTTATACAGAATGGAACAAGCTCCATTAATAGAGACTGAGACCTACCCAACCAAAACTGGACAAGAGTCTGCTGAATATGTTACTCACTTGCTTTACAGGAGACAACTCTAATACCCCAGCAAGAGTGAAAATTCGAGTCTTGGCTGTCCACATGGGTTTCTCACATATGAAATGGTAGCTAGCTCAAAGTTGGTAAGCCTGATGGTTTTTCTTTCAGCTAGAAATAAAAACTTGAATTTGAACTACAAAAATTCAGATATTTTCCAGCAGAAAGCATCTCATTGAAAGACTCCCAGACAGCTCCATTGTCATGGCCAAATCTCATACCTTTCTGTGACAATCTTTTTAAAAAAGTAAAAGCAAATATAAAGTCAAAAGTACTCTTCACTCGACTAGAAACTGCTGTTGGATTTTATTTAAGTTTTTTCTCCTATCAGTATTACACTTGCCATTTGATGAAAAAATGCAAAGGATGTGGCACTACATAGGAAGTTATAAAATCTATGAATATATGTTCACATTTCACGTAATTCGCACTATTGGTTTTGCAACAAATTTTCTTATTGCTTCACATCCTCGGGGTGCTTTACCAGTAGGCATCTGATGTATGCTTTCTTTAATTAACACTCATTAATCCATAGAGTTTGTATGCTATTGCATGGTTTAGGTCTTAAACTTCAAAACTCTTTGAACTGTACTTTTTACTAAGTAGCTAGTTACTTTATGATAGAAAAGGAAAATGTTTCTATTATCCTACTATTGCAGATAGTAGCCTCAAAAGCATACTCTAATCTTGTAATATAAACTTGAGGGTTGATTTTAAAGCTCATGCTTATTTTCATTGGCCTGTCTGTTACCTAGAAAAGTTTTTGTAGAAGCAGACTGATTGTGCCAGCCATGTTTGGTTTATACATGTCAACTATTTCTCTATGACAAATCCACTCATCTCTGGAGTTTAAACATCAGCATGTACACAGTACTTGAAGATAAAAACTATTTTCTAGGGTATATCATCCAGTGAATGAAGTTCCAGCATGGTCATTTTTAGTACATGTTGCTTACCTATTGCTTGTGATGCACAGCTCCATAAAGCAGCTGACGAAACAGGCTTGATTAGATCACTTGTGGATACTTTTTTTTACCAAAACTGGATTAACCACCAAAACACAGCTGAAGCCAGTTCTGATGCAGAATGTTGACTCAAACCCATGACAGGCAGTGAAAGCCCCACAACCACCGTAACCCACCATCCTCATTCAATAGCTCCTGCACAGAGATCTGCAGAAAAGAGGGCACTGCCTGTATATAGACTAGTACACGCTCCCTACCTACCTTAGTATATACTACTGTACAGTAGTATGCACTTGCATAGCCCAGTATATGTAGGACACACTCCCTTCCCTCACTGCCGTAATCACTAGGTCTACTGTTTCTCATCTATGGGCCCATGTACTGGAAACAAGAAAGTATTCCCTGGTCTACAGGCTACTCTGCAGTGCTTTGTGCCAGTTTATGAGCTTAGTAATAAGACCTAATGCCAGGGATTTTGTCTCTGATTAAAATAATCCTAACCTAAGGCACATATTTGTCTGACCTATCTACTCAGCATGAAAACTGCACACACTTACCTTCTACAGTTTAAAAAGATAATCTTTCTTCCTCTTCAGGCAATATGAAACTCACCTTCAATATCGATACTATCCAAATTAACCTACCATTGGTTTCTCAAATGAATCAAGGAGGAAGACAGGAACAAAAGCAAACAGATGACAACACAGGATTTAATGTTTTGGTAAATGAGTGTGTATTAACGGCTTCAAACACAAGCACTGTTATATCACATAAGAGCATCAGACCCAATCAGTGCTGCCCACATAACCATCCAAATTACTGTGGAATTCTAGTGGCTCAGAACTCTGACTTTATTAGTACAACTTAATTAGATTCAAAGCAAATACTTACTGATCAACAACATGAATAAAACTGGAATCAAGCCCACAGCTCTCGCTCTGCTCCCAAGCATGCATCCCACATTGAAAGGTTCACCTTATAAAATGCCAAAACACTGCTGTGTGCAGCTCAAAATCCATACCTTGCTGAATAATCTGACAATTAACAGCTAAACAAAGGTGAGCATTCCCTCATCTCTAATACTAAGATTTGCACAGCTAGCCAAAAATCTGGGCCATTAAACAGAAATATACAAATCCTACAAGTGCTTCTTAAGAGCACAAAATTATTTCCAGTAAACACATATGGAACATGTGCATAAATATCAGGTTGTCCTCAAGCACAGAAGGACTGACTGATTTCAAACATATAATCCATAGCAGCCACAGCATGGATTGCTTCTGGTATTGAACCAGGAACTTCAATGGCAGCTGCTCACCTGCACACAAAAAGATAGACTGCACAAAGATATTTGTTCAGCTAAACATTAAGTCTATTTAAACCTATTTATGAATACATACCAAGGATTTCTTTAGAAATTAGCCTAATTTATATCAGGTTTAACCTTCAAAGCTATTGTTATTTTGCCATTAAGTTTGAGTAACCATGTGTTGAAAATGTGTGTAGAGCCTTCATTAGACAGTTAGATTCTCCACTCATCTGTGGAACAACCCAGCAAACGTCTCTGCAGCCTATGGACTAAGCAACAAAAGACATCCTAGTGTCGTATTAATAAGAATTACACAGCTGTCCTCAGATGCAGTCACAGAATTTCATCCTGGGCTTACAGACTATAATTTTCAAATACACCCCCATGATCACATCTTGAAACAAAATTTAGGAGCTGAAAAGCCTCAACCATTTTGTTAAGCTTTACTCCCCTTCTTGTGCATTAGCCCCAATGTGAAGAATAGCCTCAAACTTACAGCATATTTCAGGAATTCGGTCAAAAGTGGTATGAGAAATCTCTGTTGAACAACATATGCTGTTCAGGATCAATAAATTTAATCTCCTTTTGCCAGCTCTAGAAAAGCCTTATTTTTATATTCATTTCTAACATACACCATGTCCATAAAGCATCTTAGCAGAGGGTTTATCTTTTGGTCTCTGTTTTAATCGAACTCATACATACTGCTAATAAATTAGTATGCTTGGGAATGATTTCGTTTCAACTGAACTAATCTCTGAACTCAAGAACAAGCTTGCTCCAAAGGACCTCAATATGCCTGGTCCCACAAACCACAGGGCTGGAAGAAACCTGAACAGAATTCTAGGTAGTCTCTCATCTTGTAACTCTTCTCGGTTTACATTTAAGTGATCTCTAGCTGATTATTCAGAGAATCAATGTGTTCTTTTTTCCCCTTCATAGATCCTGTTTGATCATTCTTATTGTTTAAATTGATTTATTGAATCCACGTGAATGGTACCTCTCTTTTATGTGGCACATGACCCATGGGAGTATTATCTTTATATGTTCAGCACATAGTATATGAAAGGAAATTCTTAGATGTCCATTTTAGGACAGCTAAAAGGCAATGTATTCTATTTCATTTGCAAACTACAGAGAGAACCTCTGTTATTCTTCTTGCCCCTTTCTGGTGAACAAAATCTTCTTTATGGTAATTCTGATCACATTCTTTACGGACACCACATTCCATCTTTATTTTAAATAATTCCATAGACAGGGAATTTTTACACTGATTTATTAATTTCAAATCATTCAACTTATTTTTACTCAGGTTACTGACCTGATCTGTTACAGAGCAAAGGGGAAATATTTTCCACACACAGTCTAAAGTTACGTTTATCTATTCCAACAGTGGTAATCCCATTTCTTGTGTGCAACACAGTTATTTGCTAGTCCTTAGGGGTAGAACAGAGAAAGATGTCTCCTTGTTTCCGTGGAAGACTTAAACGTGATTGTAAGTTATGAGGTGTATTGCTAACATAAAAAAATATTCAAACATGTTAATTAAGAAGAACTCTCTGTATTTTTTATTGCAGATGAAGGGAAGCTGGAAGGTATTCCTGGCTGTAATTCCGTAACTTTGAATATACAGTCTCTTAGGAACCATGAACAGATTTAACCACAAATAGCTGAATGTGCCTAGATACATGAAGTTATATATAACTATCTCCCTAGATAATTAGATCAGGGAACCAGACTCATATGGCTAGATTAATTAAGATAAAACAGGGCATTTGTAATAATTAAGTTAGCTATTTGGTCTCCTTTCCATTGCAGGGAGTCAACAAACATCATCAGTGCAACAGCCGATGACTGGCACTTCAGACCACATATGCTTCATGGATGCAGTCCCACCAAAGCCACTATATGTGCAAGACAACACAGAAGGCTCCTGTGGACAGCCTCATTTTATTTGTTTGCTTTAAGAAGAAGACCCAGCGTCCAGAAGAGCTCCCTCCCTGGAGAAGTCCTTGAGCCTGCTCAGAGGAGGGAAGGCTTCCAAAGACGGTAGGGTGAGACAAGCAAAAGATTCACGCCAGGAACGTGAAGCTTGGGAACAAAATTATAAAACTACTGTGAGAAGCATGTAGCAGGCCCACAGTCAGACCCCAGAGGTGTTGAAAAGGAAGTTCGGGATCAGGGAGGACTGTGGAAATTTGTTCCAATGCATAAAACCACAGCGTACTTGAAACCAGCATTAGTATTCAAAACTTGCAAGGGCTCATGGGCAGAGATCAGGCTGTGAATAAAACCTTCATCCATTATTTTGCTTCTCTTGTTGCTGTAAGTTTTCTCTATTTAAGGAGTTAATTAACTGAGATGACTAGTTGTAATTCTAATGAAAATAATGTCCTTTGAGTTTTTTTGTCTCCTTTGGGAGCAAAATGTACAGGAGATGACCTAAATCAATCCACTTCAGTTTTCTGGCCCCCTACTTGGTGACCCTCCACAGTGACCAAAGGCTATTTTGCCTTCACTCTGTAGCCACAAAGTTGTACTTCATAAAAAAGGCATACATATTTGCCATCATGAACTAATTTGGCCTGAACATGGCCCTCATCTTGATGGCATTCATAATGAATTTGCACAGCAATCATGTTGTTGTCTCCATTATTTATAGATGTTATGCTTTATTTGGACACAATTAAAATCTCAAGCAATTAGAAGTGGGCCCAAAGAAGGGTTTCTATATGAAAGAAACTCAAGCCAGTATGACTGTGACAGCTACTGGCCTTTATGCAATACGCAGACCAGCAAAGCCACAGCCTGACAGACAAGCTTTGTCTAATACAATAGCAAATGTTTCCCCTAAAAGTACATTTTGGAAGGTTTTGCAACTCACTAATCTAGTTTAATTATGATCTTGCAGCAATTTGGTTAATGTCCTACCGGAATCAGACAAATCTAGTTCTTCTTGAAAAGAAGACTGACAATGTAAGCTATCACATTCATGTGGGTTTGTTTTTTTGTTTTCGTTGATTTTTTTTTCATTTATTCAAAGGCCAGTTTTGCTTAAAAACAACATGTAAAAAAGAAAAGAATCTATTCCCTTTCAGTCAGCAGAAGAAATCATGTTAATATTTCTTCAAGTGATAAGAAGTTGAAAGTGTTGCAAGCTTTTGTTTGGCAGAGCTCCAAGGTTTCCATATTGTACGGTATTTGCATAAAACTTTAAGACCAAGTTCTCATGGTGATTATGATCTCACTTTAGTGAATATCTAGATGTTCACAGCCATGCAAACTGTTGGGGTCTAGTAGTTTGAGCGTCTTTAAAGCTTTGCAATAAGTGGCTCTGTTCTCATATCTTAGTCTATCACACAGGAATGACAGCACACTCTTGAGTTTATGACATAGATCTTAGTGTGTTCTGCATATCTGTTAATGCACACATCACGTTACTGTGTGATTCACAAGGTGTTCTTTGAAATAGGCTGAGTTAGTTCACAGTAAAAAATACGGACTTCTGGAAAAGATAACCAAGGGAAAAGGCAACGTAGTCACTGGGATAATTTACTCGAAATACAGATAAATGACCTACAGGAACATGGCAAGGAAGAATATAGAGCCAAAGCTACCTGAAAAAAAAAAAAATGTAAGTACTAGCTTGAAGACACTGAAAGTTTTTAAACTGTGAAACATTTACAAATGTGCACAGAGATAATAAAGTATATCTCAACATGTTGGAATACAAAGTTTCTACAGAGAAGCACACTGAATGGCTTCAACTAGGAGAAAAACTGCCAAACAACTTAAGGGTTTAAACAGAAAGGAAATAAAAGCTGTTGAGACAAATATTTTATTCTCAGACTGTAAATTTAATGTCATTGTTTCACAGCAAAGTCCTGGACAGACATTTTTTCTGAACCACAAATTTGACAGTGCAGAACTCCCTTCACTCACTATGGTCTCTGTGTTTCAGATGGTGAGGCACTCAGATGTTCAGTCTCTTGCCTCACACAGACAATGGCTGTTGGGAGGGCATGCAAAGCCAGTCCATCTCACCCAATTCAATCCTCTATATATCAACCCTAAGTTAGAACAGTGTCATGAGTTCAGCAGTAGCAGCCATTTTTTCCTTTCTTAGTAGCTGGTGCAGTGCTGTGTTTTTGACTTTCAGCCTGGGAACAGTGCTGATAACACCCATGTTTTTAGCTACTGCTCAAATGTTTAGTCTGACCAAGGACTTTCTGAGCCTCATGCTCTACCAGGGAGGAGGGGAAGCCAGGAGGAAGCATAGACAGGACATCTGACCCTACTAGTCAAAGAGGTATTCCATACCACAGCACATCATGCCCAGGATGTAAAAAACTGGGGGCAGTTACCCAGAAGGGTTAGATCACTGCTTGGTCAGGCTGGGTATCGGTCGGAGGGTGGTGAGCGGTTGTATTACCTTCCCTTGTTATTTCCCTTATCATTATTATTATTGGTGGCAGCAGTAGTGATTTGTGTTATACCTTAGTTACTGGACTGTTCTTATCTCAACCCGTGGGAGTTACATTCTTTTGATTCTCCTCCTCATTCCCCCAGGAGCTGGGGGCAGGGAGAAACAGGGGGAGAGTGAGCGAACTGTGTGGCTGACTTATGGCTAGGCTTAAACCACAACAAACAGAGATGGCAAGTATTTAAAGACACAATATTTATCCTGCTTCAGCAAGGGGGATCCATTCTATTTGTTATCTGTTGACTGATTTGTTTGCTTTTCTCCATAATGCCTTGGTGACAGTGTTGCTTTAAGAGATGTTTACAAAAACACCTGTGGGTGACTTGCAGTATCATTTGAACCCTTGGTAACAGAACCTACCTCAGCACTGAAGGTCGCTTTCAAGACATTGTGATGTAGTGAACTGTCAATACAGTGTATTGTCCTCTCAGGAATGAGACACCATAAGGAGTGCCACATTTCTCCTGCCATTACCACCAACAATTTGCTCATGAATCTGTCAGTCACTGACTCATCCACACAAGAGGATGACAGCTGAACTTTCAATGACCTTATAATTATTCTAGTGCTTATAAAAAAATACTGTAATATTAGTCTTCTTGAGCTCTGTCAAAGCTTTTACCCAATATTACATGCACAGGAAAAGAGTGCACTCTGGTGACTTATAATTTTTCAGTGCACAGGGCAGCTCTTACTTAGCTTCCTTCTTATTACTCATTAGGACAATGTTATCAGTTCAAGGCAACTGGTTGTAAAGGATGGGCCACTATGCAGAAAGCATCGGGAAACTAGCACTGAAGAAATTATTAAAATGTACATTACTGGTGGAATATCAGATGGCCACAAGCAGCTTAAAAGGGTTCTGCTTATACCTATGCACTGTAGGATGGTTTTCTTCAAGGTGAAGACCCCTGAGGGCAGGAAATGAGAAAAGAGAACAGCATACAGGGGCAGAGAACGGATAAACCCTTCTGACAAAAATCCTTCCCTGCAAATGACACCGGATCCATCAGAAAAAATTGTTGCATGGACAACATCAGTCTCCTTCAATTCTCACATACTACATGCAGCTTTCTAGAGGCATCAGGATGCTCTTAGCCATGAATGCTGGATTTATGCAGAGCATGTATGGACTGCAAACAAGGAAAGAGCCTCCACATTTCCACATTTACTTTAGTCTGCTAATTTAGGCATTTGAATTAAAGGCCCAAGGTCTGCCCTGAGCACAGTTACACTACAGAGGCCTCACATGGTCCTGGTGAAAGTTCCTAGTGGAACAAAGTAACAAACCAACAGTACGCTCTCCTCCACCCCAAGGAAAGTATGGAATGGAAGAACCTGGAAAATCTGGCCAGATTTCATTTTCATGCTCTAAGGAACAGTTGTCTCCCCTGCTTCACAGGGCTTGTAGATCTGAAAAGGAGAGCTATCGTCAACAGGCAGCTTTCACCCACTCTTCAGTGAAACCAGCTATTCCCAGAGCAGGCTGTACATTCAGCGGCGAAGAGTTCACACACAAGGCTGAGCAGTACTGCTGGAGGATAATGAGCACCACTTTCTCAGCCCATCTGGTTCCAAAACCTGTTGGTTAGAGCAGCTAACACATCTCCCCCATTTGCCTCGGCTTTTGTGGTGACAGCAAGAAACCCAGAGGGGCTGTTTTCACCACCTCAGAGCTTACTGAATGTGCTTCCTCATACCAGCTCAGCACAGTCAGTTGCAGAAGTCAACCATGCACTTAACCAGTGCTGGACAAAATGCAAGCAAAAGGTAACTTTATGTATGAATGGGGAATTCTGAAACCATCTGAGTACCACATCTTGTAGTGACAGTTTTCACCCTATCCTTTTCCAGACTCCTAGTTTTATACCACTTTTAGACCGTTTTTGGTTTTATTTTCTTTCTCCCTGAATGACGCATTTCACTGCTTTGAGGAAGGTTGATTACAGGAAACTGATGTAGCAATTCTAAGCTCCAGCCTATCTTGGGCAAACAGATGTACCAAAGTGTTTCTTATGGTTTCACTCTTCTGTGTTGATTACGTGTTTGCAACTGGGTTTCACTGTTTTCTACATCCTTATTTGTATTCGTTCTGTATGTTCTTTTCTAAGGTAGTTAAATAAGAGAGTCATTTATTAGTTTTGTTATTGTTGATCCATACTTTCTTTTGTCTAACTTTGCATCATTTCTTCTTCATAGTTCAGCAATCATCTTAAATTTGTCTAGCAGATACACTTCTATAGCATCCCGCTATGTGACCAGTTTTTACTCCATCCTAAAACAGCTAATAAGGTCAGGCTGTAATTTTGAATATGAGCCCCTCCTTCACCAAGCAATCACATAAAGAAAAAGTAATAGCGGACAATAAATCCACAAGCTACAATCCGATCCTATCCTTTTGCAGGGGTTATGCTCTACATCCCATAGAGTGTTTAAGGACTATTGAAACAGGAGATGGCCAGCAGCTCCCTGGTTTTCTTTTTGAACAGAAGTGGCTTCCATTTTGCATGTAAAGTCATAACGGCACAGATTTGTCATTAAAATTAGTCCTATAGGAAGCTTTGCCATTATAGTTACTAGGTTTTTGCCTGGAGTAACAAGTTGTGTTTTAACACTGCGTTCACATTTCCTTCATGATAATCATTAGCAAGCATTCATCAACAAACTTGTATAAGTAGGAAAAGGTAGGTGGTTAAGGCCCAATCTTAGTACACATTCAGTGTTATATCCTTTGTAAGGAGAGCAAGCCTCTAATCAAAAAGAAGCTCTTACCTTCAGTCCTACGGTTTACATTAAACACCCACTGCATACTATCTGAACAATTGCTAGGGCAGTATATATAAATTTAAATTGTTGGAAAGATATTCAAATTCCTAAAGAGTTAAAAAAAAAAAAAAAAAAAAAAAAAAAAAAAAGACAGAATACTTAAAAAAATAAAAAATCCTTCAATCAGCAGATCATTATCATACGTGGCACTACTTACCAGGCTAAAATCTAAACTATGCAACATGTGACTAAAAGGCATGTGGCTTTCCCAATGCTGCAGCACTGGTGAGGCTCTTGGCAGCCTACACCCAACAAGTCAGATCAGCTATACAGCCTACTTAATTTCTATTCTGCAGAACACAATACCAAACACATCAAAAGAGATCAGACTCTGATTTATATCCTTAGACAGAAGGTTTTTATTAATAAAACTGTTTCCTTGGAGTTAAATTCCATTAACTGTACTTAAGAAGGATTTACTACACATCTTGCTCCCAGGCAAAACCTGACCATTCCACATGTGTTATGAATCAGTATCTTTTTACATTTATTGGTATGCTGAAGAAAGTCAAAGGATTTTGTTTTCAGATTCTGGCAAGTCAGGAATCTTTCATGTTTGAAGAATCATGTTGCTATCAATCAGTTTCTATTTTAAACTTATGAATTTTCATATCAAATAACCAACAGCTACATTTTTATACTAACCGCACTTCTCCATCTTGTAGTAAAAAGCTTAGTTGGCATCATGCTTTTAAGAAAGACAGCTGTGAGATACAAGATGCTGTAGAAAAGATTTTAAAGTCCTTTACATTCTGCATGAAGTATTTCACCCCTTTTTTCCCCCTGCATTTTTTATCTTGAAAGTGTTTCCTACTAATGCATAAAAACTCTTTCATGCTGCATATGGTTTCTATTTTCAAGTCTCTAATGCACTCACTTTCTCTAGTTCTTACCTCATTCTTATCGTTCCTGATTGACACAGAAGCAGCAACTCAACCCCCTACTAAGTTTTCCTTCTTTGCATATGAAGCTGTCTTTACGCATCTGTACAGTACTCCAAAATGGCCTGCCCTTCACTACCCTTGTAGTAATGAAGGGACATGAATATTTGTCCCTGTCCACAGCAGGGGGGTTGGAACTAGATGATCTTTAAGGTCCCTTCCAACCCAAACCAGTCTATGATTCTATGATTGGTTGACAACTCTTCATGATATTTGAATAGCATCCAGTTTTCTGATTCGAAGAAGTCAGATTTTGACCTTTAAATTAACAGTGTCCCCAAGGACACTTCATTTACACCTACAGACCTATATCAAGACCTGGGATTTGGGCACAAATGTGTACATATACATGTAGCACCCTCTTCTTGCAGAAGGAGGAGAAAGAAGTATTTTGAAGTTCTTCTTTCCAAAATAAGTGAAAAATTAGCTTTTGATGGCAAGCATCTGAACAATTAGTAGCTCAATGGTAGCTGAATACCTGAAAACATAGCCATACAGAGCTCCCCCAAGATTTCATGGGAAGGCCTGTTTCTGCTCTGCAACCAGCTTCTGTCCCTCAATGTATATCCCGTCGGGCCATGGGTGGATGCCTACACAAGGAAAGAATTCAGCATTGCTCAGATGGAAGCTGCCCTGTACACAGGAGGCTCTGCTGAAGGACTTCACGGTTTACTGCATGGGGCAAACCCACCAGCAGAATGCAGCACAAACACAAGATTTTATTTCAGAGATCGAAACACACAAATAATTAAGGACTAGAGATTGCTCTAGGGATGGTTCTGAAATTATGGAGTGTGCACAATATATAATTTCAGTGAAAGGGTATGCTCCAAAGGCATGACACTAGCTGAAATAAATCAATCTTTTATCATCAGGTTACTTCAGTGGGTGTTGCGTTTCAAACACAAAGAAGCATGGAAAGGGAGGGGGTGGGGGGGAGAAGAGAAAAAGCACCTGATCATTGCTTCATGCAATAACTGGAAGGGTAATTTTACCAGTTTTACCTTTTAATGTTGATTTTATTTTAATTGGATATGCTCAGAGGTTTATCAACAGAAAAAACTGCTGCATGATTGCTTTTTGGAAGCTACATACTGTTTTCCCAAATTACACAATCAGCTATTTCATATATGAAGCATAAAATAATAGACAGAGCCACCAAGAGTTTTCCAATGTTTTGGGTTTATTCTGTTCACAGACCAGAGCTGGTGGTCTCCACTAAAACTAAAAGAGCCAGGCAAAAAGAAAATATGCACTGCATCCAAATAAGCAAATAGGAAGATCACAAAGCAAAGCTTCTCTCTCATACGAGCAGAGACAGCAAGTAAAAAACCTTTGGTCATGTCCTTACTTCTTCCTGTGCCCTCACCCCTAAAGCTTTGAGGGTCTGCCCAAAATTTTCAGAATCTCCCTGAATACAAAAGGATTGTGTGGGTCAAGGTATCTGGAGACAGCAGCAGCAACAGATGCCGCATCTTGCCCTGGTCTGGCACTCCCACCCTACGCCCTCACTGCTGTAATGGGGAACAGCTACACCAGGAAAAATCCCTCAGCATTTGAAGCCTGGCCACAGGTCTAGGTGGTGCCTGGCATGCATCTGGCAAGCAGAGAGGGGATACTAAGCCAGATTTTAGGGCTCTGATGGCAACACTTCTTCAGAAAGGACTTTAATTGAAAACACTGGAAATATCAAGTAATCGCCATGCAAGGAGGGGCCTTGGAGATGTATGCTTTCCAACGAGTGCTCATCACCCTAGAGGGCAAACAATAAACCCTACTGCTATCCTCTGCTCCCATTGCATCCACTGCACCCCCACAGCCCACTGCGTCCATTGCCCTTTTGCAGTATTCTTTTGTCATCTTTAACCCCAGCTTGACAAATACACCAGTTGCCTCTGCTCTGAAACTAACAAGTCGTTAGCTTGCAAAATTACCCATTTCCAAAAGGCTTGCGCACGTACACGCTAAAAGAGAAACATATAGCCTAATTTTGGACAAGAGCATCTGTTGGGAAGGAAAAAGGGGCGGAGGAGGAAAGAGCGTCGATGCCAGCCGGCATCGAGATGCAACGATTCGAACAAAAGAGATTTCAAGATGTCGCACGAACGCGCACACTAAATAAATAAATAAATGAATCTTTCTCTTGGAGGGCTGCTCCTCCTCGGCAGAGGGGGATGCTCCAGGAGGAGGCCGCCCGGACACGCAGAGCACCCCGAGCGAAATCTGACTGCGGGCGGGGCGGGCACCACCGCCTTCCTTTTCCCATTCAAAAATGACGGATTTTTGTCTCGGCGAGGTGGGGGTTGCGCTGCGAGGGGGCGTCGGAGTCCGCTCCGCAGTCGCGCAAGGTCCCAGTGCTAAAGCCAAGTCGGGCTCAGCGTAGGGACTGATTTTCCTTCCCAGGCCGGGCGAAGCCCCAGCAGAGCCGAAGGGGAGGGTGAGGGAGGGGTCGGGCGGGGGATTGCCGCGCGCCGCATCGCCTTTGTTCCGCCGCCAGCCCCATCCCCGCCTTCACGCATGCGCCGGTCACAGACAAAGGCGCGGGCAGCGGCTCCACCCGCGTGTGGCGGGAGGGTGGATGCGTGTCTGGTGTGTGTCGTGCGTGCCCCCCCTCCGTTCTCGTTCCCCCGTGTGAGCCACCGCGCCCAGCCGAGGCACAGGGAAGTTCCTTGCTAGAGCTGAGCTCCAAAGACACGCGTGTGCGTGGGGAGAGGAGCCACAGCGGAGGCGGGGCGGGAGGAGGAAGGAGAAAAGGCCCCGGGGAGGTGTAGCTTGTTTCGGCGGTGGGGAGACAAAACGGGGGGAGCCGTGGTAAGAAGGAGGTGGCATTCGATGAATATTCATGAAGCGGCGCACCGGGCGCTGCGAGCGCCGCGGCACCGGCGGAGGGGCGGAGGAGGCTGTGGGGATATAGGCAGTGGCGGCCGGTCGGCAGCCCCTGCCCGCGAAGAGTGCCCTAACACCCCGCCGAGAGCAGGGATTAAAACGGGCACACGCGTTTACGGCGGAGTCAGGGCCGCTCATTCACCTCCGCCCCGCCGAGAACAATCCTATTGTTGCCAGCCACAATGGGCACACGCCGCCCAGCGCCTCGCCTCATCTCCACCGCGGGCTGCGCGCCTCCGCGCACCGCGTCCCGCCCGCCGAGCTCCCTGCACCGCACCGCTGCTCTTCCGGCAGCGGGGCGCCCGCCCCACCGAGCCCAGCCCCGCCACTGCCCCCAGCCAGCAGCCCTGCCATCTTCCTCGCGTGGTGCATTGCATCCTCCGAGCGCTTCCTTTCGTGGCGAGGTTGGGGGGGGGTATTCTATTTTTATTTTCCTTTTTTGTTTTTTAAGCAGCCTCCCTTTGGAAGCAGTGTCGATGAGGTGAAAAGAAACGAGGCATATAACCCACGGTTATTCCCAGCTCACGCACACACACACGCACACACCCCGCTGCCCCGCGTCCTCCTCCAGGAAAGCCTCGTCGGGCATTTAAATCCCATGGCAGAGCCGTCAGCTCGATCTGTGCCTCGAAGTCGCTCCCGGGCGGGCTCCCTCCATCTCTCCCTCCCTTCCTCCTTCCCTCTCGAGGAATCCAGCTCCTCGCAGAGATACTCCTGCAGCAGCATGCCCGGGAGGGCGGCTCCCCTCTCTCCGCTCTCCCCACTCTCTCTGGTTCAAACGCACGTCTCCTTCCCCCACACCCGGGACACCAAGGGAAGAGGGGGTAGAAATGACAAAAATCGCGCAGCTCTCGGAATCTGCTGCGTAAAATGCCACAAGTGCGATAGATACACCGCTGCTTACCTCGCTGTGGTTCTCCTGTGCCCCCGCTCTGCCTGTCTGCGCGCTGGGGTATCACCAAGAGAGTCCCAGGCACCCCGGAGCCCTCTCCGCTCGCCCTCGGCTCCGCGCCGCTTCCCCGCTCGCTCGCCGGGACCGGAGTGACTAGTGCCTGCTGGAGCAATGCCGCCGCTGCCGCGGCTGCTGCCTCTGCATTTCTCGCTCTCTCCCCCTCCCTCTTTCCCTCCCTCCCCCCTTCCCTGTGACAGTCTGTGGGCAGTTCAAAAGCCACACGCACTTATTTATTTATTTTTTTTCCCTTTCCCGGGCTCGCGGGCGGGGGATGCGCTGCTCCGCGCTCGCGCTTAGGGGGCGCACGGACCCGAGGTTTTAAATACTGGCCTTTAAATATTGGGGGGTGGGAGGGAGAGAATCGCCCCCAGGCCCGCGAACGCACCTTGCCCTGCCCCCCCTCCCCCCCCCCCTTTAAAAACCCTCTCAGGGAGGATGTCGGCGAGGAGAGGATGGGGACCGGGAACGTGAAAGACAACCTCTCCTCCCCGAAGGGAGCTGGCGCTCCGCCGCTCTCCTCACCCGCTCCGCGGCGGGGCCGCGCCCCGTGGGGCGGCGGCGGGTTCGGTCCTGGCCGAACTTGGAAGCTGCGCGGCGGCGGGAACGGGCAAGTAGAACCGCTTGTCTACAGGTGCAGCCCTTTCGGGGGGCGCGGAAGGCAGCTTCACCGGCCGAGGGGGGCGGCATGGGCGGAAGGGACTGAAAAATCCCAGACGTTTATGCTTTGGGAACGCTTAAGGAGATGGTGTGCACGTTAAACACAAAAGGAAAATGAAATAGAGGGAAGCAACTCGTTTCTGGAGAGAACGTTCTGAAGGCTCTCCTGCAGCTGAAGAGCTGGCTTGAACGTCGCTGGGGGCTTCAGGTCTGGTATCCCTCCAGCCCACCACCCCCTCCAAAAGCCTCCCTGGGGTCGCCACAGCACCCCCGCACCTCTGCCACAACCCAGGGCACTGGCCGCTCCTTCCCACCTCCCTCGTTTTAAAGCTCCGCCGCTGGGCATAGCCCAGCCCGCCTCTGTGGCTCCGGGAGCCTGGCGGTGCGCGAGGCTGGGGCGCCCTCTGCTCTCGGGCGGCGGCGGTTGCTCGGCCGGGCCGGCCGCTGCTCCCGGGCTGACGACCGACCCCCGTGACCCCGCTGCCCGGGGAGGCCGGTGGAAGGGACCCGCTGGCATCTCCTTGGGGACGCTCAGGCTCAGGGGCGCAGTGGGGCCGCGCCGCGGTTTCACAGCCAGCCGCACTATCTTTCAGCAGGGACAATGAAGGCTATGTCGCATTCATTTGAGGACAAGGACCGAGTGAGAGACGCGTGGCTGGCCCGTGATAAGGAGAGCCCCGGGTTGCATTTTCCACAGAGATCGAGCGAAAAGGGCTCAGGGCATGTGGAGAGGGTGGGCGCAGCAGCGGAGACGAGGATGTTTTGCCGCATGAACGGCGCGAGGAATTACGTTTCCCATACATTCCCATGGAGGAAAACTGTCGGGCAATAAAACGCGTGTGGGATTTCTGTGTTCCGCGCACAGCACCATGCAGCCCTGGCCGCGCCAAGAATCCAGCCGCCGCCGCGGAGATATGGGGTTTGGGGACGGGAGGGCAGTGCGGCGGGAGCCCCCGCTGTACCCCACGGTCCCAATAAAAGCCCTGGGCGTGGAGAGAAGGAGAGAAGGAAGGAGCTAGCGCGGGCATGGAGGGTTCCCTAGGCGACTGTAGGGACAATTCCCCATGTTTTCGTGCAAACCTGCACATGCCAGCCTTTACTTCAGCTTTTTCCTCTCTTTCCCCCCTCCCCTAAATTATCCTTTGCACCTCCGTTGTTTGCGCGGTGGTTTAACCCTTGCTCTGCAGCTGTGGGGCGCAGAAGCTCGCCCTGCCATACCTGCCTAAACGCATCACACACACACACACCCCCTTTCAGGCGCGGGGCGCGGCTGGCTGAACCTTGCCGCAGCTGGTGGAGGGAGGGAAAGCAAGCGGGACCCCCCGGAGCCCTGCAGCCACACCTCTGCGCATCACGGTAACGGGCTGATGGGGGGGTGAGAGTGCGACTGTGAGCCAAGCAGCGTTTTACTGTTAAATTGGGTAATCGAGGAAAAAAGAAGAGGCCGAGGAGCATCAGCCCCACCCCGCTATGCACAGCATGCCCTGCGCGCAGCCTGGGGGAGCTGCGGTCCACCCGCTCGTTTTCCCGTGAGCATCCCTGCAGAGGGAGCAGTAGCACCGGCGCTGCCCGTCGGTGGCCTGCTGCAAGGTGGAGGGGGGAAAATACTTCTCCCCATTTTTTTTTGTTTCTGAGCCAGCCACGTGTATTTGTGAGGTAGAGCTGGGGAGGAGCGAGGGGTTGGGTGCACCCCCAGTAAATTTGCGGTCGACACCAAGTTGGGTGGGAGTGTTGATCTGCTGGAGGGTAGGAGGAGTCTGCAAAGGGATGAGGACAGGCTGGATTGGTGGGCTGTCGCCAGCGGTATGAAGGTCAACAGGGCAAAGTCCCTGGTCCTGCATTTGGGCCACAACAACTCCATGCAATGTTACAGGCTTAGGGAAGAGTGGCTGGAAAGCTGCTTGGTGGAAAAGGACCTGGGGGTGCTGATTTACAGCCACTGAACATGAGCCAGCTTGTGCCCAGGCAGCCAAGAAGGACAACGGCATCCTAGCCTGTGTCAGAAATAGTGTGGCCAGCAGGGCCAGGGCAGTAATCATCCCCCTATGCTCAGCACTGGTGAGGCTGAACCTCGAATCCTGTGTTCAGTTCTGGGCCTTTCACTGCAAGAGAGACACTGAGGTGCTGGAGCAGTTCCAGAGAAGGGCAACAAAGCTGGTGAAGGGTCTGGAGCACAAGTCCTGTGAGGAATGGCTGAAGGAACTGGGGTTCTTTAGTCTGGAGAGGAGAAGGCTCAGGGGATACCTTATTGCTCTGTACAACTACCTGAAAGGGGGTTGTAGTGAGGTGGGGTCAGTCTCTTCTCCCAAGTAACCAGCAATAGAACAAGAGGTAATGGCCTCAAGTTGCACCAGTGGAGGTTTAGTCTGGATATTAGGAATAATTTCTTCAGAGACAGGATGGTGAGGCATTGGAACAGGCTGCCCAGGGAAGTGGTGGAGTCGCCACCCCTGGAAGTGTTCAAAAACCGTATAGGTTAGGCCCAGAGTGATATGATTTAGTGATGGTCTTGGCAGCCCTGGGGTAGTGGTTGAACTTGATGATCTTGAAGGTCTTTTCCAATATAGTTGATTCTGTGGTTCTATGATTCTATGTCAGGCAAGATAGGTCCAAAATCCAGGCAGGAGTTAAGGCAGAGACATGCAAAACACAGCATCCTGGCCACAGAGTAGCTCAGCCAGGGTCTCAGGGCATAAATGGGTCCTGGACCATGGCGAAAGCTCTGGGGAAGCTCCAGATTAGACTGGGCAGGGACAGTCCAGGCTGGCAGTGCCCACAGGGCCATGACATTTAGATTGTCAGGACTGTCCTGTAAAATTGCTCAACCACTACAGAATCAGTGTGAAATAGACAGAAATAGAAAGGCCAGTATTTAAGCCTGTATTTGAAGGTGGGCTTAGGCTATGAATGTTCAACTGCATGGAGCCAAGCACTGTCTGACTTGATGGAGGAAAGAAGTTATACAGGGCTCCCAGTATATCAAAGAAATAGAATTCCTGAGTGTGTATTGAGCCATTTGCTTGAGAAGGCCTGTGCAATGAAAAGTGGCACAGAAATAATCATTGCCACTATCAGTTTGAGAAGGGTGTTGATCCTTTTGCTGTTTTTGCCAGCTAGAGGGCTGAGATGATAACCATGGTTTACTGGCTGGTATTCTTTGAAATACACCTACATGCTGAATTATGCATCTGCTGAAACACCCCTCAAATTCAGAATTCATCAAATGCTCACTTTACTTTGCTGCATGAAGATATACATATCTGGATGTCTTATTTGATAAATGTGATACACTTATCCAAATGAGGATTCTATGCAGCCTTTGAACATCTCTGTCATAACAAAGGGTGTGTAAAGTATCCTCGCCTTTTCCTCATATTTTGAAGGACTTGAAAGAAAAGGTTGCTATCAGGAAGAAGACAAAGCACTGAACAGGGATGTCTGTGAAAAGATGGAGAACCAGGTCTGTTCTGGAAATGCCAGTATGCTTGGGTTTTTCTGTGTCATGTAACAGTTCACTGCTTTTCTGACATCCACACTGTTATTCCGCTGTGACAAACAGCCAAGCTACCTCTCTCTTCTTAGCCTGCTCCTCTTATCACCTCCTGCCAGTTACTCCATCTTGCTGCTTTTCCCTCCAGCTTCAGCCTTTCAGTCCCAACTTTACTTAGCCCTGTCTGTCTTTCAGGTCTCACCCATTGCCATAATTTCATCTTCCCCTGTAGGGAACAAATCCAATCATAAATTCTTTTTTTTTTTTTTTTCTTTTTCCTCTTTAATTTGTGTTCAGTTTGTTCTTCCGATTAATAATCAACTCTTTGCTCTGTGATTATGTTAGGTCTGACAACAGAGACACAAGCCACAGATCTTAGCTCAGCATTATCACGGTGCAAGTCCGAAGTGCTCACACAGCCACCTCCCCTCTTCTCCCACCCTGCCAGCATCCCTCTATCCCTGTCACCCAGCACTTCCATTTCTGTATTCTGGTCGCTGTTTGGTCTTTTTCCTGAGGAGAAGCCAGTATCAATAAGGAGCACGTACTCTGGGGAAGTAGGGGCCTTTTCATTTTACTCTTTCAGAATCAGCCTAGCAAGAGAAACGCCTCCTTCCTCGTACTCACCGCCAGAACGAACCAACAGCAAACCCATACTCGTAACAACCAGCTCGGGACTCCCCATTCCTGCCGACTTGGGCTGCATCTGCCCCCGGGCAGCCTGTCCCCACCTCGACCCCCGCCTGCTGCTCTATGTCCGACCTCACACCACGAGAGGGAGCAGTTTGTTCAGGTTGTTGGCGAAACCTCATTTCCCCTGCACCGAGGCGAAGCGAATGAATGCTGTTGCCCGTACGCAGAGCCCCCTCCAAACCCGTTTTCCCCGAAAGCGTTTTCATAGTAATGTTTTGTCTTTTACCATGCAATGTCATTTTGAAAAAAAATCATACAATTATTATTCACTTAAAGGAATATTTAGAACGAATATCTGAAATGTAATTTGAGACTAATTTGTTGTTTATTCACCCCGTTATAGAGTCATTTATTCTGGGGAAAATAAAACACGTCAGTGTAAGACATATGTAAAATTTTCTGTTTGCAGTGGATGTCATTCTCCTCACCAATGTAAATCCCAGCCACATGACTTTCAAAACTCGATTGCAATAGCATAAGGAAACACAAAGTGCTTTTTCACAGATTTGTAGGCAAAGCACATAAACAGTGTTGATAAAATCCTAAAATAATGACTTTTACAAGTCACTACTGGAACACCTCAATCCAAATTTAAGTCCTGACATGAAGACAGATGCAAGCCTCTGATAACAATTTTAATCTTAACAACCCAAGGTTGTATGTTGGTAGGCATAGCTAAATCTAATTTTACAGGGTGTTTCTGTTTATACCATAAAAGGTAGTACCTATGGCCAGGTAGGGATATGTGGGTTGTAAACCCTGCTTTACCCCTGGCCGCAGCTTAATTTATAACGCAAAGCATATGTGCCTCCCAGGAGGTCCTGCACTAGCCATTGATTTTAAAAGGCTTCCCTGCTCCGCAGAAGTCTGTATGCAAGTTTTCCCAAAGATGGATATACTTGCTGTTCTGACAGTACAATTGCCTGGGTTATTTCTGTCTCTTACCCGAGTTACCCTAAAGAGTTATGGTTATGTACAAGAGGAGCAAATGTGCTCAACTACTATAAGCTCCCTTATGATTTATGTATGCCAGGCTTCTCCGTGACCATCTATAAGTTGGATCTCAGAGTCTTCCCTCTGTTTTCACTTCCAAGTTTCACCAAAACAACAACTGAATGAGATATTCACTGTTTGGCTTCTGCGGACACAAAAATGTCTTTCAGTTAACAGCTGGAGTGACTATCTCTGTATCTTGATAATAATCAGAATTGGCTTCTCATATAGTATTTTCTTCTGTTCTTGTTCAGCTACAAGAATGTCAGAAATGCAGGATCAAATGCATAACTGACTGGATGATCTAACTAATGTGACAGCTACAATATACCTCCTACAAGGTAGGAGAAGCGAGATGCACACAGCAAAGAGTGTCAAATACCCTGAGAGAAGAAAAGCATGATTCTCTGCTCCAGTACTTGGTATTTTGATCTCTGCAATGAAGGATGCTTATATACTTTACTTACTGGACTAAAACATTGCTCTGTTTGAAACACAGGTTGTTGGATTCCTACCTTGAGAGAGAACTCCAGTCTGTGAATCCCAGGACCATGGCCCTGAGGGCACTGTTAGCCTTGACTGTCCCTGACAAGCCTTCTCTGGGGCCTCACCCCATACTGCCCCATGGCCCAGGACACCGTTCCAGCTCAGCCCAGGTCATTAGCCCCTGCCCCAGTGACACCACAGTTATGCCTGATCCTATTCCTGCCTCTGACCCCATGTTTTGCTGCTTCTGACTGAGCCTCCTGTATAGGCCCTGCATCTGGTTTATCTCCTCGTATTGTCTGCCTCAGCTCCCAGCTCCTCCTCCCTTGTGGAGCAGCCCTGTGCTCCCTGCTCCCCGACATCCAGTTTGTCACAGGTGCCTCCTGGAAGCCAAGTTAGTTGTGTAAAGATTACACAAATTGCATTGCCTTGAAGAAACTCTAACTTAAGCCATCAGGTTTACCTGACACCTTGCCCTCTGGTTCAGGCACTCATGACATTGATACGACTGCTCTGCTTTCAGATTCAAACTGGGTCACATGAGGCCACTTGCAGAAACACCCGCATCTGTACTTAAGCGGACTTATCCTTACAGTAATAACTCTCCTAATTGTGTCACCACACAGTCAAAACAGAAAAAGGACAACATAGACACCCACCGCAAATCTGTCTAACAGGAGCAACTGTTCCTGACACCTATCTGTTGTTGCTGCCACTCCTGTCCTGGAAACTGACAGAGGGAAAGCCTGGGGGTTCATTGCAGGGGAGAAATTTCTGGGATCATGTGGTTGTCTTCCTACTTCTCTAGATTGCAGCACTCGTTTATATACCTTGCCTGACCTTTTGCACCTTCTCCAATGAAAGGCATTTCTAGGTCAGAAACTGACTGAAATGAGGTGTTCTGAGGATCTCTGGTGAATGACGTGGTCAGAAAAGAGTTTAAACCTGCATAAATTACAACAGCTCTTGTCCTATACAGCCACATTTCTTAGTCCCCTTTGTTGCTCCAACTTGGAGGCACTAGATTTTAAACTGTCCGCCTCTCATACTTTATTGTACTATTTGTGCCAAGCACAAGCTGCAAATGACTTGTGGAGAGACAAATTAAACAACTATGTTTGACGCAGGTAAAGATGAAAACATTTTAAAACTTGGAGATGGAAGTGGCTCTCCCACAACATAAGAGCCAGATAATACTCGTGCCTCAAAACCATTATTCCTCAACTAACCACCAGACATGTCAACAGCACGAGTGGTTGAGACCACTCCCATGTACAAAAAAAAAGCTCCTTTGCTTCCAATCAAGAGTCAGTTGTGAAGATTTCTCTGAAATTGAAATGTTAGCAGTAGATAGATCATCACAGAAAGGAGCCGGTACTTCAGACTAAGGAATGCAAGTGTGAGCAGCTACATGGTGAGCTGTGTGACCACACCTAGATGACCCGTCCTTTCCATACCAGAGATAGGTGCATTCTGAAAGCATGCACCATGCATTCAGCCACAGGATTCTCTGTGTTGGAGCAAGACATGCTGTCTGCTTCCTGAATGCTTGTTTGAAATGCTACACTACTTTGATATTTTTATTTTCATGTTTTTACATGCCAAATTTAGTTATCAGAGAGGGTAAGTGAAAGCACTTGAGCTTTAAATAAGCCCTGTAATGTACACTACCAGCTGTTTGTAGCTGAATGATGAAAGATCTGTAGCCATGCTGTACCTTTTGCCTTTATGGGGTGAATTCTGTGGGTACTACAGATGAAAGAACATACGGGGAGTCCTGACATATGGCAGGATCAAAGTTGTTACAGTGCATAAATCAAACACTTGCATACACAAAATTGTTCAAACTTTAAGAAAAAAAAAAAAAAAAAAACTTCAGAAAGAAAAAGATAAAGGCCTGTGGCATCTGTGGAGATCCAGAAGCCAATAACCGATTGTGCTCCAGCACAGGTGTATCAGATATTCCCTGCTTTATCAGCTGCAGATCAATGATTAGTGTAACCAAATGGATTCATGTAATGGAGGCAGATGCTGCTTTTGCTTGCCCAACAGCTAATATTTGTTTAGAGACAGGTAACAGCCTGGCGACGGGCACAGTCTGCTATTGTCACCGCACCACTGGTTTATCCTTCAGAGAAGATAAGTTAGTTGCAGCAACATCTGACCATGCATACAGCACCTCCAGTGTCAATCTAGTGAGTTAAAAATCTGAGAAAGAACTTTGGAGTTGGACAAGGAGGGCATCTTTTCTCATTAAAATCACTGAAAGAGGCCCCAGTGCTGCTAGGTCTGTCACAAAGCTCACAGGGCAAGCAGCCTGTTTGACAGGAAAGTTGTAACTTTCTATAAGGAGTACTTTCCTCATGGTATTACCTGATAGGACTTCTGTGAAGAGGCGTAGGATTTTACTTATGATAAACAAAATTCATAGATGCTGTCTTGTATTGACCCCATCTGCTCTGTAGTCTCAAGAAAACTTGTGTATTTTAACTTATCAGTCAGGAAAACAAGGCAAATACCACAGCTGGAAGTAAGTCACAGTTTAGTAAATGTATCCTGAATTCTGTGAGCTCCATAAGCCTGAGGCAGAGCTGTTAATAAGCAAAGGTTGAAAGCCAAGTCATTACAGGGGTTTTGTTTCAAACATGGTAGCCACTGCAGTAGCAGAAGGGCTTTCAAGCAGGTATTTATTTTATCTGAGAAAGTAAATTGGGCAATGGCATAGTAAAACACAGTTCCCAGATCGCAGAATAATGAAATGTTTAAGAGATGCTTTAGCTCTTCTTTATACTCTCCCTGTTTACTCTCCCCTTCCTGCCTTTACAAGCCAGTACTTTGACTTCTCAACAGAGGCTCAGCAGAGAGTGCTCAGCATGGCTAGAGTAGGAGTTTGTACCATCATTCACCAATGCAAAGGGAATGTGAAAGATCTGCAGGAATTCATGATGTAAGTAAAATCAAGTCATAATCAAACCCAAAATCACCACAGTCACCTTACTTTTCAGTCTTTCATGTGACTATTTCATCTGCACAGCGTTAGGTCTCTGTGACAAAGCAGAAAACTTTCCTGCTTATGCACACCCATGTGTTGTAGGTTCTAGTCAAGCCAAATAGATCAGTAAGATCGTAATGCTGTCTAGGCTCCTGTGCAGTGCAAGGATCATAAAAAGCATAAGCATGCGTGATGTCGCTGTAGTGCGAATAAAAGACCCTAAAAGGCAACAAGGCTGGATTTTGTGGGGACTGTTCTCCCCTGTTGTATTGGTATCTAACTGCAGGAAAGTTGGCTCAGTCACCATCTGCTTTGTCCCAGCATAGCCAGCACGACTAAAATTATGCATCAGGGAGTATATACTGGTGCCAGAACTGCACCCAGAGCAGATGATTTCCTCCTTGCAGAAAGAGGAGGATGTTGGAGGGGCAATCAGATCAGTTCATTAAGAAGCTTACCTACACCAAATTTTTGTCAAAAAAGCCATCAGTACTAAGAGTAAAAATCCTTACTGTTGCATTTAGAAAGAAAAGATGACCAAAGCATATTGGGGCAGTCATATTATGGGTAATATTGGTTTTCCACAAAGATGCACCAGACTTACTTTTGAGAACTTCATGGTGAATTTGCAGTGTTATGTAATGAACACAGTGCATAGCCATGTGCATAGTCTGAAGCTCCAGTCTTGTTCAGTCTACAGCCTACACCTGGTTTTCTTGTTCTGCCACATCTGCTTGATTCCTGTGTCTTCTGTTTGTAGCAGTTAGCAACATAACTTAAAACAAAATCCTGCTGCCTCCTTTTCTTTTTTTCTACATGCTATTTTTTTTTTAAAGCCTGTTTTTAAGCAGAATTTACTATATATTCTGGCCTGAACAATTAAGCCTCTAAGCACAGATGAAATGCAATATTAGAGGACAAAACATAAACTTTCTCCTGTTGCTTTCTCAAACGCTTTCTTCTGTCTATAGAAGCAGGCACTTGCTCGCCTTTTCTATAGCATAATTTTGAAAATCTTTGCCTTTCTCACGGACCAACTAACCTGTAGCAAGCAATTTCTTTTGCAGCCACAAAGCAATTTAGTTACAAGTGCTACTAGATGCCCCAACCAGAAAAAGAACCAGGAAGCTTGAAGGAAGGCTGTCTTCTGTTTTTTGTAACCACCGACATTTGTAAAGCTGCTTTCAGTACAAACTGCAAAGGCACTTTGAGCTAATGCTGCTCATTCCTATTATCATGCAATTAATGAAAGATGCTAGACATTTGCCTTCACTCTTTTCAGTCTTCTTACACCAAAAGTTTTACCTATGACACTCAGTAAACCACAGGAATGTTGAGTCCTGCAGTTCTGCTCTGAGGAACCATGGGAAGAATATACTGCATATTCCTGCACCACTATGACAGAAAGGCTGAATCAGACAGTTTTTACCAGGGTATTATAGAGTTAATATTGTAAACAAAAAAATAAGCATCAGCAGTTTGACTTCAGGTTGCTTTCTATTTGGTTGCTTAATTATCAGTTTCAGGATTTATGTCTAATCCGAGTTTATTGGTTACTGAGACCTTTCAAAATAAAGTGCCTGGATATTTATCTTCTTCCTCCAAACAAAAAACTTCAAAAAGTATCTGTTTTGAAATGGAGGGGAAAACAGACCATAAACTGAAATTAGTGCCTTAACCAGTTTTCCCTGACGACTTGCTATTGCATAGCCTTCACAAAAAAAGGAGCAAGAGGAGCAAAATAAACTCCTTGAAATGCAAGATTTCAGCTTGGACTAGAGACACATTGTAGCATATTACAAAAGCTGTTTTGATGGAGCCTTGGGAGGTTTATAGTTCTGTCTTCTGCTTAAAGTAGGACAATCGTTAACACTAAATTAGACCCATCATGGTTTCATCTGTCTGAGCCTTGAAAACTTCTAAGGGTGGAGACTCTGCAGGATCTCTCATAGCTTCTTCCAGTAATTGTAAAGCTGCACTACAATCTTGGTGAAGAATATTTTCCTAATGTCTTATTTGAACCTCCCAAATCACAAATATGTGACTTACCCTTGTCTGCTTTGTGCATGCTATCGTGAAGAGAAAACTGGCTTTGACATCTTCATAACCTTACTTGAAGTAGTCAATAGGTTATACAATCTCCCCTTTATCTCTTCTTCACCAGTCTGAACAAGCCCAGCTTCCTCAATTTTTCCTCATAGCAAAATGTCAGAGAAAGGGTAGGTGGATGAGTCAGGAGACAGCCTAGTAACACACATGGAAATGACTGAAGTACCAAAGTCCTATTTTGTTCCTGTCTTCAAAGACAAAATCTGCTCCCAGAGCAATGAGTGGACCAGTGCAATACTTGGAAGGAGGTTGTGGGTAGGGGGCACAACAGTTTAGTTTGTTTACCTACAGAAGTTCATATTTTATTCAGTAGAGAAGCTAGTATTCATACTAGGCTACCTACAGTTCAGTCCATGGGAGCAGGCGCATGCTGAGAGAGATGGCTGGTGTGATTGTGATGCCTCTGTCCAGGGAAAATAATGACAATCAGGAAAGGCAGCTTCTTTGTTTCTGCTTCTTTTACACTCCTTTTTTGTGTCCTTCAGTTCATTGAGAAGCTCCTGTATTAGCCAAGCAAGGGCCCTGCCAGAATTCCTGACTTCCTGTACAACAGGGTGGTTTGTTCCTGAGCTCTCAGAAAGTTTCCTTTAAAAATTAGCCAGCTTTCCTGGGCACCTTTCCCCTTCATGGCTGTTTCCCAGGGCACTCTGCCTAATAATTCCCTAAAAATAAGCCAAAGTCTGCTATCCTGACATCCAGAGTCCAAACCGTGCTGCTTTCCTCCCCAGCCTTCCTTTGGATCCTGAGCTCAATCATCCTGTGGTTACTGCAACCAAAGCTGCCAACCATGACTGCATTTTCCACTAGCTCTTCACAGTTTGTGAGCAGTAGGTCTGGTAGAGCATTACCTATGGTTGAACCTCCAGCATTTCTGTTATGAAATTATCACCACCATAATCTATGGGTTTCCTGGAATGCTTACATAATGCTATGTTATCAGTGTCTAGAGGGCTGAAAACACAAGAGGATGAAAGCCTAAAACCAGGAGACCTTTACCAGTCATTTTAGCCTCATCTACTATGTCCTCTTGGTCAGGTAGTTCTTACAGACTCATTCTTCTGCTCTTAACCATGCCTGACCATGCTCTTCAGTCTTTGTTCACAAGGAATTTATGTTAAGAAAGAGGAGAATACAGGATCTGCGTTCAAATTGTCCAGTATTGATGTTTGTTTATAGCTAGCTTACTGTTCACTTACACAAGTTATGCAAAACATTCTGGTTAAATGTTGTTTCACATTTTGGAGGGAAAAGAAATCTCGTACCTATCCTTCTTACCCTTCTGCAAACGGGGCTGGATGAAGTTGTGATTTGAAAGGAGACAACTCAGCTGTTTCCCATGACGTGGCTCACAAGAACAGACAATGTGTGAAATAAGCCACCAGAAAAGCCCCAGCATTCAGATCCAGTTTTCTACCCACACCTGCATTGAAAAATACAGGAATGATTACAAAAGCAATGACTTCACCTGCACTGCAATACCACAGTTTGCTGCATATATGACTGTTTAGGCTGAGGAAGAGCAGAAGAGAACTTGCTCTCAACTTCAAAGTAGTAAGCACATTCCTTTAACTTAGGAAACTCTCATAAAAATGTAAGTATATCCTATTTCCCAGTATATTCAGTAGTGCCAATATACATGCAGCAATACAGTTCACTGCAATCTTTTATAGAGCTCCAGCCAAGCTAAATGCTTTTGAAATGCTAATGAACACAATGAACCAATTCTTCATAACCCAGGACACAGTTATGAACTCAACAAGGGAAAGCATCTTTAGGAAAGGCTTATTATCCTCCTTTACATTTGAAACACATTAGATTTGGGCTGTAGAGCTTGTGGGTGCAAATCCAGAGCCACCTTCAGGTTAGTACTCATGTGGATTTTGTTGCATGCTTGATTATCTATAAAACAGCTAATTTAAAGTGCATTTCAGCTACAAGCAAGGAGAATTGCATGTTTTGACCATGTAATAAACTGTGAGACTGTATGTGGCTTGCAGATCCCTCTTTAATTTGTGATGCCATAATCTTGAACAGTGCCTGGTTTCCTGACCACCACAAATAGGAATGTAGCACCCTTACAGAAAAGGTATTTTATATATATATACATATGTGAGTAAGCAGATATTCCCTGAAAAGTTAAGAATCGCTAATGAAAATGAATTTTAGATTACTTTGGATTTATTGTCTTAGTCTTAGAGTGAAAGATACCTGATGAGAATGCATGTTTTCTACATTTGTAATTTGTTGACAAGCCCAAAAATTCACACTGTGACAAGAGCTTTCTGGACTCCAGGGTACAGGACAATGTTGACAGTGCCAGTCTTGCCTCTCCATGTGCATCAAGGTTTGTACAAAAAACACAGTATTTGCAAGCAGAAATGCAAAGTCTACCTCAGAGACATCAGGAAGTGCTCACATAAGCATCCTGAATGCCTGGGGTTTAGGAAAAACTTTGCACACATCTTTAGGTAGGGAGTGAAGTCAGGAGGCCAAAAGTTAAGGCATGTTAAGACCATCTCTCCTGTGAAACATACACGTAGTAAGTCAACATCTCACAGAAACGAGACCAGATGTGTTGCACAAACGTTGCACTGCCTGATTTTACCGCACACATGCTTTGCAGTTGCTGTGTGCACATGCAGCACAACATGCATGTGGTAGACACTGAACATCAGCTACAGGGATCTGCAAAACAAACTTTCACTTGTTACAGTAACTTCGATTGCTCGCAGAGTTAGTTCCTTGTTTTCTTGCCCAAAGCCGTTTCTCCTGATGCTGTTAATCTAGCAAGGCCAGCAGGAGGATCACTTCCTTCAAGCACTGTGAAGCTCTGTAGTGCATAATTCTCACAGCTTTCCCATTAGCTCCTGCATTTTGGGTGAGATCACAAAGTGCTGCAAACTTCTGTGCTACAAATGCCACCCAATGTTGCCGAAGGAGTTCAAGGCAATGTAGCTCTGCTTAGACTTTTGGCTTTCTGCAGCATGTGAGCACTCTCCAGTAGGGTCTTAAGCAAAATGTGTTGGGTCCCCCTTTGAGAAAGCAGACGTAACTTGCAGGTTACCTCCCTGGGGATAAACAGAGTATCACTGTTTGCAGCAGTGATGTGTCCTGCTCTGGTGGTAACCAGGGAGCCATCTAGATGATTTAATCCTGGTGACAAGTATCCTGGAAAAGTGCAGATCAGCACCATTCTATCAGCAGGCCTTGCTAGAAATGTCATTATCAGATGCTTTATGCTTCTGCTCATTTACCAAACCAAAAAACAAATAGAAAGAAAGACATCAGGGAGAGTTTTGAGCAGAGGAGAATGACTCATCTCAACTATTTGCAATCTGAGCAATCTTTTGAAGGAGTAGCATGTTTATCCTCAGGTCCCACAAAAATACTTATCACTGATTCCAAAATTCCCTGCTTGAATCTGATACCTTTTGTTTTCTATTTTAAGCTCGTGCAAGTGGGAGCAAAACCAGCTCTCAAGTAATTCAAACATCCTGGGCTTCCTGCTGGGATGAGCAGTGGTCCTGTGCTTCTAACAGGATCTGACAGCTAATTATAACTCAGTTTTGGGAGTACTACAGAAGGTGCCCAATCCTGGGCACTTGCTATGCCCAGTCTTACCCTGCTGTCTTGGAGTGGGACTCCTGGAAAATGTCTGTTCTGCCCACTAAATCTTCCACACTTCAGAAGGTAAACAACAGTTTCCATCTTATATTTCTTGGCCAAATGAAAGCTGTAGTGCAGGAGCATTGGCCACAGAACATTTGCTGCCTTTCCTCCCAATAATCCTAGAATCATAGAATATCTCCAGTTGGAAGTGACCCAGAAGGATCATGGAGTGCAAATCCCTGCTCCACCCAGGACTACCTAAAAGTAAACCATACGAATAACAAAATTATCCAGACACTCCTTGAACTCCGACAGGCTTTGTGCTGTGACCACTTCCTTGGGGAGCCTGTTCCAGTTACTGCCTGCCCTCTCGGTGAAGAACCTCTTCCTAATGACCAATCTGAACTTTCCTTGATGCAGCTTCACACCTTTTCTTTGTGTCCTGTCACTGGTCACCAGAGGGAGGAGATCAGCACCTTCCCCTGCTCCCCTTGAGGAAGCTGTAGATTGCCACGAGGTCCCCCTTAGCCTTCTTTTCTTCAGGCTGAACAAGCCAAGCGACCTCAGCTGCTCCACAGATCCTTCCCCAAAATTATAACTGGAATTAGCTGATGGAAAAAGTTCTGGAGGAAGTGCAGCTTTCCATAGGGTAGAGAGACTGGGAGACATCTCATTTTGTCAGCCAAAATCACTGTTTAATAGCTAACCTGAAGGAAGTCAGAAGAACAGATTTACTCAGAATCTGACTGTCATAGCAAGAAGAGAGACATTTTTTTTTGCAATTAAAAATATTCAGTCTTTCCTACAACGGTTGTTAGCCCTGCTATTGGAGGTGTATTGTACATTACAAGAACATGGTTTTTATAGTCAGTCCCTCAACAGCTTTATAAGTTTACTCCAACTAACAGTCACACAGAATCACAGAATCACAGAATAGTAAGGGCTGGAAAGGACCTCAAGATCATCGAGTTCCAACCCCCCCGCCATGGGCAGGGACACCTCCCACTAAACCATGCCATCCAAGGCTATGTCCAACCCCACCTTGAACGCCGCCAGAATGAAATGAGTTCTGAGCAAGATCATGATAGTACATTCATTAATAGAACAGAAGTCTATTTGGGAAGTGTAAAACATCTGAAATTTCTCAATCGTCTTAAAAATTGGAACATAGTGTGTTATTTTTGTTGACATTTGTTGTGCTTCTAGTGAACAAATAGGCTGGAAGGATACTAACAGGAAATTCTGCTCACAAGATAAGCAGCTGTTGGCCCCCAAAGCTTCAGAAGTTCATAGGGGCCAAAAAAAAAGTCTTTCTGTGTCTCACATAATGAATAGTCAGCATTCCACATCAGCCAAAGGAAATGCTTTAGGGGCAGTTTTTACAGATGCAATCAAATGTTGTGTTTGTGTGAAGAAGGACAGAGCTTGCTATTTGTCTGTGGAATAACAGTTTCAAAGGTTATGTTTCACCACAAAAATCTTGAACTCTTGTCATTCCAAAATGCTTCAGAACTAGCTTATTTTGTAACTTACTGTTTAATTTCTGGAAAGAGGCTTGGTTCAGAACATGTCATTGTTTTCAAATTGGAAACCCTCATTATTTCAATGCACATTTCTTGAGAAGTGTTCTGGCCTGGTTTATAGTCAGTTACAAAGCAGCTAACAGAGAACTCTTCAGCCTTTGGTCTTCTGTTGAGGCCCACAGATGCTACAGATTTCAAGTAAACTCACAAAGGAAAGAGTAGCAGACGAGCACCAGTAGCAGACCATGTGATCCTTTAGGAAGATCAAAGATCATAAAATGTGTATGTCTTCATCAAATTTCCCAGTGCTGCGCAGTGAGATATATCTTCAGCTGATGAAGACGGCATAACCTTATTTATTACTTGTCATTCTGGGGAAATTCCATGCTTCCTTGGAAATGCTTGTTCTTGGAAAGGTGGTGCTGGATATTTTGATTTAAAGCATGTTCGACAACTGTCCTTCATAGCAAGCAAGTGGTAAATTTTACTTTAGACATTATTATTTCATATGAAAACATTAAAATAAAAAGGAAAATTGAGCAAGCTACTGCATGTTCTATATGGTCTATTTGTAGAAGGGTAGTGAAACTTTAGAGCTCTGAATTCCTTCCAGTGGAAAAAACAAGCTCTAAGGAGCTTGGCATTCATGAAATCTTAATCCAAAAGGGCCAGAGAAGTAGTAAGCCATGATCCTTGCAGGGATATTGACACAATGACTTCAAACCCTTCACAAGTCCAGCGACAGAAAATGTGAGGGCCTTCAATCAAGCTGCTTTTTAGTTGTCTTCAACATAAATAAATTATAATGTTTGTGTTCTGCTAAACTTCGGTAGTACAGCAATGCAGTCTGCTCCCTTTCTGTGTACAGCAATGCAGTCTGCTCCCTTTCTGTGTTTTCTCTCCCCACTCTAGGGTAGAATAAGTTTTACTTGTGGTGTACAAGAAACGCATATTTAGGTGCCTCTATGAGAAAAAAAAATAATATGCAACTGTGCTGTGACGAAAACTCCACAAGTTCTCAGCAAGCATAGGGTGGATTTGTTTTCTCAAGCAAATACAATGGCCTCAACTGCAATTATATACAAGCAGTAGATTATTGAGTTTGAGTGATGAAGTATAGTAGGAAACAGCCTAGACAAGATAGAATATGTACAAAGTACAGCAGTAAGTGCTTGCACACACACTGTGATTCATAAGCTGAAAATGTCCTCAAGAGTTATTGAACAACAGAGCAGAGGACCACACAGCTGCTCTATGTTGCATATATGGACCAGGGATTTTTTTGCATTGAGCTTATTCTGGGCCATGGCAATTCCAAACTGACAGACACTTGAATATTCAGCTGTCTTGGACCAGAACAGATCAAGTAGGTCTAGCCTTTTCCTCTGCTTTCTCCCACTATGTATCCCAAGGAGGTGCAGATGTAACTGATGTTGGAAATGACACTATGAAATAGGAATAAATAATTTTTTCAAGAACATTCTGGTCTCAACATGACAAATGATACTTTTTTCCCCCTGTATCTAACATTCTGTTTTCTTAGTAATGCCTAAAGTGCACAGAAGCAGAAACAAGTTGTGACATTTATGTACACTGATTCCTGTCCTCACATTTGAAAATGTTTTCTCTGGAAAAAGTTGAATAGTTTTATTTTCTTCTGCTGCTGTTTTAGTTTTGGGTTTGTTTTGTTTTAGTTTTTTATAAAATGCTCTTTTCAAAATGGAAATAGGTGTTTCAATTTCAGTTTCGCTTGAAAACTGGATTTTGTTGCAAGAGAAGGCATTCTTTGAATTTTGTTATGTTTATGTGCATATGCATTTCATTAATGTGTATTTGTATAGAAAAGCTTACATAAAATTTCACTAACTAAAAGTCACTGCAATGCTTCAGAAATATATTTAAATGTCTAGCCTACAGGAAACTTGAATTTCCTCTGGATCACCTTCCAAATTAACCATCTATGGTTTTGAATGAGCACCCTTCAAGACTGAACTGCCGCACTGGGTCATACCTCACTGAGCTTGGACAGAAATTACATCTTTTTTTCATTCCTTTTTTCCTGACCTGGTCATTTGTGCTGCTTCCGCAACTTTCCTTGGAGGCAGTACTTGGGCAAACTGAAGTTCCTGCCTCCGCTTTGCTGAAAAGCAGCCCTCTGGATTTAGCTGATTGCTAGCACTCCTGGTAGAGTTTTACAGCAGTCTCACTGGATTAAGTCATTAGGCTCTTATACTTTTATTTATAACACCTTTTTCATTTTTGTCTATACACAAAAAGTGCTGATGTGTTTTGTCCCATAAGCAGAAAGGATGAACTTCGCCAAGGGTCCCACAGAAATGATAAGGCTCATGTTCCATTCAATGGGAAAATCCACCCTGGCCTGTCTCTGGGACCCAAACACACAACTGAGCATATCACACTTAGTTGAGCTATTGTCACAGGCTGCCTGCCAGTACTGTTTCAGAAAATGTTCAAGTTAACCTTTCCAAGCTGTCCTTCAAATTCATAGAGACAGCTGCTAAGAAGCTTTCTTAAGCAACGGCAAGTCTGAGATTTACTGAGACAGAAGGGGAAGGTAGCTGTTTTTAGTTATCAGAGGTAATTTGCATATCACCAGGTATTCCCTGCTAGGTGTGGAGGCACCACCAGAGAAACAGTGTGCTGCAGCTTTTATGGAGATACATTAATGCCTACTTTGTGCTCCCTATGCATATTTACCTGTGTTCATGCTGTCTTCTTTCTTCACACTAGAATCCAGAACATTTGTGAAGCGGCACACTTCAGCCTACCCTGGAACCCTCAGAGACAAGGCAGCTTTCCCTCATTTATTCTCGAAAGTCAGTCTGGTATTCTGTAGGGTAAATTTTCACTTCAGTATGACATCAGCCCTGTCATCGTTCTATGGATTGTCACTGAGCTAACCCATACCATGCAGCATCCTCAGCCTTCCTTTCTCAGCAGACCTTTGTAAATACAGTTAGCTAGAAGATACCATTTGCTCCAGCTCATGAGTCATAAAAACTTTCTGCATCTGCTTATTAAGTCAACCACCTCAAAAGATTTTATTTTCCCTCCTTTTCCCCTAAGTGATTAGTTACACACAAGCAAAACAGTCTGATGTTTTGATGTTTGCAGGTTGCTTCCTCTTGCAACTCTGAAAAATCCTGCCCAAGTTACCTATAGAAATACCTGCTGTTCAGTCATCTGGAATTAGAACAGAAAAACAGTTGAAGCTGTGAGGCTTTTTCTGATACAGTTAGAATTACAGTTTGAAATCCAGCTGCTGTCCTACTTCCCTATCCCTTTTCCTATTGCTCATAATTCAAATTCCTTTGGCTTCAATTTTCCACAGTCGACCTCAGCCAAGAGGTGATGACGTTGGGCATCTGAGTAAAATCTGTGGAGCCATTTTTGAATAATCAATTCAAGTGTGAAAAAACACTGCCATATGCTCTGACCAAATATAAATAAACAGAGTGAAAATTTAGAGCTTTTTAATTTTTTTTCTCTGCAGAGGTCACCGAAGAAAGTTTCTCAAGTTTTTTCAGCCTGATGAAGAAGGTTAGAATGGGAAATTTTGGCACCCACTTTAAAGTAGCAGCTCTCCAATCCAGACTCATATCCCTTACTTTTCCCTGGTTCTACAGCAGGGCTCCAAAATTGTACCCATAAGTGCCTGTGGGCACACGCATAAAGGCCATCACTCAATGTGTGCTGCCTGTGCTGACAGCAGCAGAATTTCGGTTTCCTCTCTGCTTGATGGAAGTTTACCACTGTGTTAAAAAAAGAAACCCAAAGCAGTGTGCTGTTTTCTGTTCCAAGTGAACTTTGCTCATCCAGACAAAGTGTCTGAAGGGAAGACAGAGCAAGGGCAGTACCTGGCAAAGCCTCCTTCTCAAGGCCTATCTAGAGCTGTACCTCTGGACATCCAGAGGAGGTGCTTGATGACTAAAGAAAGGCACATGCACCTTCAGAAAAAAGGCCAAAAAGTCATCCTAAAGAACTGCAGGCTAATTGGTCTCACTTTGATGGTCCCTGGGATGGTGATTAAACATTGATTTGCCTAGGGTAAATTATGCCTGACCCACCTGATTGCTTCCTGTGACCAGGATCTCAGTTTCTGGACAAAGGCAGAGCACTGCATGTCATTTATCTTGACTTCAGCAAGGTATTCAACAGTTTTACAACAATATTCTTGTATCCATCCAAACTATCCAAGTTAGAATGTTGCAGTTTGGATGGATGGGTGGATGGATAGGTGGATGGATGGATGATAATAATCCATCTAAAAACTCATTCATTAGACTTATAAGGGTAGGAGTTAACGACTCATACTTCTTAAGGCAGCAAGAAGAGGAGCACTATCGGCTTTTCCTGCAACCTGTCCTGCTCAACATCTTTATCAGTGGCCTAACTATACTTTCATGCAGTTTGTAAATGACACCAAATACGGCTAAAATTGTTGATACTCTCACGGTCAGAGATGTCATTCATCTGGACCTAGACAGGTTGGAGGAATGGGCCAGCAAAAACCAGCTGAAATTCATCCAGGACAAACACCAATTCCTGATCCTGAGCAGGAAGCTCTGGTACAAGGGCACAGACTGGTTCCTGCTTGGCTGGATGGTTAACAAAGAAAAGTAAACGTTTAAGTACTTAGGAATAGTGCAGGATCAATCCTTTCATCTTCAAAATGAGGTTTACAAAGAGAAATTATTTCAGTAAGAGGTGTATTTGCAAATAAATATAACAAAACTTATGATGTAACACAGCACAAAGCTATCTACAGTGTGTAGTAAGTTTTACTACTCTCATACAGTCCAAAACGTAGCTGAGTCATAGTGGTGGTATGTGATGTGACACTTAGGTGGTGCTAATCTTACCTACTTTTCCTTAACCCAAGAACATCAAAGGACAACTAATAAAGTGTTAAATTCTCCGTATCTAGGATATCAATTTGTTTTGTCTTAGATCTTCTTGTTATGCTGGACTTAAACACAAGGCATTTTATGATAAAAGCAAGAAAAGTGGGGAAAAAAAGGAATGCATTATTAAGTGAAAAATAAGTTTAATTTTTGTATTTGACAGTATTAAGAAGCTTATTCTTAAATGAACTTACACTGACATATAGGTCCTCCTCAATATCAGTAGACTCACAGTGTATTAACAATGAACACTAAGTAACGAGGTACAACAACTGCAAGAAAAAAGCCATAATGGGGAAGACTATATTACTTTGGAGGATGCTGTTGCTAGACCTGTTTTAATACTTCTGAAAATGGAATTTTGACTTGGAAAGTGAGAGCTACATGCATGATTTGAAGTCTGAAGCCATGTCTAGGAATGAGAACAGTAAATTCAGTCTGGTTGGTGAATTGAAGTCTACAAAACTTAATCACTGTCTCTGACACATAAAAGTGAACTCCAATGTAATGGCACTTGCAAACAAAATTGCATTAAGAGTAATTTGATATATTTTGCTCAGTGTCAGGACTCCTTGTCTTCTATTTTTCCTGATCCTGGTTTTGTTATATTTTCTTTCGCTTTGTAGCACTGGAATGTGGCTGACCTAGAAAAGCTCAACAGAAAATCAGTTACACCTGAAATAATAAAATAGTAGTCACCGAACTTGTCAATATGTAGAACCTCATGTACCCCAAAGAGGGAACAATGAGGCAATGAATGCTGCAGAGGTCCTGTTTTTTGTCGCTTAGCTTGCTTTAAAGAATTTAATTATCACTCTTGTTGTAATGTGATATTAAAACTAAAATGTTCTCTCCAGGGAGTATAGCCTTAAGATATTTATTAGTAAGAAAAACTAGAACTAAGCTTAGATTTTTTTAATGGACAATGGCAAGTGTTTTGAAGAACAAGACCTTATGAATATTACCGGAAACCACAACACTCTTTAGTTTTTTAAGAGGTTTTTTCTGTGCCTTGTTATACAGTGACTATTGATAGACCCAATCCACAAGTAGTTACAGTTGGCGAATGTATATCCTGCATAGACATGGTAAAGGGAAGGATGACAGTTCACCTCATGTGGAGATAGCACTCCCCAAGAGCTTAAGTAGCCATCTTTAAATTGTTTCTGCTCCTTTGCTTTTCTCAGTGTTTCCTACATGGCAATTTTAGTTTTCTCCTTAATACAGAAGGCTGAAATAGTCACTATCTCGTTAACCAGGAAGCAAAAATGACACGAAGTTGTGACTAAGACTTATATAAGGTGGTCTTCAGTACAGTCTGTGTGTGAATGATTACAGACTGGGATTTGAGCTTTGAAGTGGCACTGCTCAGTTGTCTGCAGGTTCTTCAATTCAGTGATCTGTCAGTATCTGAGACCCACAGTGAACTGAGTACACTAACAAGGTCATTAGCATTGAGTTCATCTTACTCCAGTGCTCCTCATGTCCACTTATTCTTATACCAGTCTGTTTCCCGGTGCAGAGATAGAAATACAGGAATGCTCAGCAGGTAAGTTATCTCATGGCAATGCAGCTAAAGCCGTTTTACATATGAAGGAGTGCATATCTACATCTTTAATCACATACTGATTTACTTTGGGTAGTTCTGTTTGGTAAACTCAAAAATAATGCAAACTTGACAGTAAGTAGGCACATCATTTTGAATACCATCAAGTGAAAGGAGAATATAAGATTGAATAAGTGTTTTCCTAGAAAACAGGTTTATTTGTCTGGAAGTGTCCTGGGTGCCAAAAGCTCAATTGTAAAAGACGAATGACTCCACAGGAAAATGGAAGGACTGTGCAGACCATGCACTTCCCTTGAGCTATAACAATGATTGACTCAAATGGCTCGTTAGTTAAAGAGACTTCCAGCAGGAACTGGAGCACACTGTTGTCCTGAGTTCAGCAGTAGCAGTCATTTTTATCCTTCTTAGTAGCTGGTGCAGTGCTATGTTTTTGACTTTCAGCCTGGAAACAGCACTGATAACACCAATGTATTTAGTTACTGCTCAGTAATGTTTACTCTGACCAAGGACTTTCTGAGTCTCATGCTCTGCCAGGGAGGAGGGGAAGCTGGGAGGAAGCAGAGACAGGACACCTGACCCAAACTAGCCAAAGAGGTATTCCATACCACAGCACATCACGCCCACTATATAAACTGGGGGCAGTTACCCAGAAGGTCTAGATCACTGCTCATATCAGGCTGGGTATCGGTCGGCAGGTGGTGAGCAGTTGTATTCTCTTCCTTTGTTATTTCCCTTGTCATTATTGTCGGTGGTAGCAGTAGTGGTTTGTGTTATACCTTAGTTACTGGACTGCTCTTATCTCAATCTGTGGGAGCTACATTCTTTCAATTCTGTTCCCCATCCCTCCAGGAGCAGGGGAGATGAAGGGGTGGGGAGTGAGTGAGCAGCTGTGTGACTGAGTTGCCAACTGGGTTTAAACCACGACAACTGTATACCGTACATGTTTTAAGGAAACATGGACTATGTTGACTTACGACTCTCTAGGTTTCTCCTTTAAGCAAAATGCAGATTCCAGATGAAAGGAAAAAAATAAAAAAAAAAAAGATGACACCCCACTTCCCCCGACCCCCCAAAATTTAGCAGAAAGCACTGTAAGTAGAGTTAGACAAGTTAGGGTCAGGTAAGTAGAAGTAGCAGCATTCAGTCATTCAGTTTCCAAGTTTCACCATCTGCTTTTTAACTTCACTGCCTATGCACAAAGATGAAAATTTTAAAGGGCAGAAGGTCACCATTACTTCAGATAATTGGTATTTTAAATATGTTAGAAATACCATGAGCATTGGCAGGAAGCCATTAGTTGCAGACAAGGAAACAAAATTTATCTTCTCAGATTTATAATGAAAAGTCCATGTATTACAGTAAACCCCTGCAAAGAAAGAGTCTTTAGAGAGCAATTCAGTTCCTCAAAGTTTCAAATTTTAATCGGAATATTCCACTGTCTTATGTATCATAAATAGCTGTTTGTACAAGAGAACTCTGACTTCATGCTGCTCAGAACAGACATGAACTTAAATCCCTACTTTTGAATGGCATTTGCACTGGGACTTCGAATTGTGTTAATCCTGTAATTTACCCATTTAGTAGCACAAAATTTCGCTTTAGGTTTATGAGCACAAAGACGATTCTTCAATTTTGTCTAGTTGTTAAAGGACAGTCTTAAAACCTTTAGCTGCGGTATCACAGAGCGCAATGACTAAGCCTCTGAAGTAGAATATGCCACGCCAAGATACTTCTCCGCAAACAGTTTGAAACTAAAAAGCAAATAAAGCTAAGCATTTCAGCAGTGCAGCCCAAAGCCTGGTGTTTAAGTCCAGGGGAGAAGGAGGAAAGTGCACAAAGGTCCACACATAAGTCATATCAGCAGGTCTTTTTTAACAAATAAATTTCTTCATGTAGGCACTTCTGGGTGACATCCAGGAAAGAAAGAAAAAAGAAAGAAAGAAAGAAAGAAAGAAAGAAAGAAAGAAAGAAAGGAAGGAAGGAAGGAAGGAAGGAAGGAAGGAAGGAAGGAAGGAAGGAAGGAAGGAAGGAAGGAAGGAAGGAAGGAAGGAAGGAAGGAAGGAAGGAAGGAAGGAAGGAAGGAAGGAAGGAAGGAAGGAAGGAAGGAAGGAAGGAAGGAAGGAAGGAAGGAAGGAAGGAAGGAAGGAAGGAAGGAAGGAAGGAAGGAAGGAAGGAAGGAAGGAAGGAAGGAAGGAAGGAAGGAAGGAAGGAAGGAAGGAAGGAAGGAAGGAAGAGGAAGGAAGGAAGGAAGGAAGGAAGGAAGGAAGGAAGGAAGGAAAGAAAGAAAGAAAGAAAGAAAGAAAGAAAGAAAGAAAGAAAGAAAGAAAGAAAGAAAGAAAGAAAGAAAGAAAGAAAGAAAGAAAGAAAGAAAGAAAGAAAGAAAGAAAGAAAGAAAGAAAGAAAGAAAGAAAGAAAGAAAGAAAGAAAGAAAGAAAGAAAGAAAGAAAGAAAGAAAGAAAGAAAGAAAGAAAGAAAGAAAGAAAGAAAGAAAGAAAAGAAAGAAAGAAAAGAAAGAAAGAAAAAAAGAAAGAAAGAAAGAAAGAAAGAAAGAAAGAAAGAAAGAAAGAAAGAAAGAAAGAAGAAAGAAGAAAGAAATTCCTATTTTCTTCTGACAGAAGAAAACAGGAATTCCCACACCCATTTATTCTGAAGTGAAAGTTTTGTACAAATGAATGTGACTTGTTCCTTCTCCACTACGTCACATCTATTTTGTTTTACTCTGGGGAGATCCCATCAACTTCAGTTGAATGGAAGGGGAGGATTTAGCATTGTGAACTTTTTAAAATTCAAGAGAGCTTCTACTAGTCCCTTTTTAATTCATTGCTGCTTTCATGAAAATGAATGGTACTTATTAGGTGAACTTTCATTTATCCCATATAATTAATTTGAACTAATATTGCTTGGACAGTTCTTAGAAATATGATATTAGTATTGGCAGAGTTTCCTCTATTGTCTGCCATGTTGCCTAAAATTCTGCCAAACCACAAGCTGGGTCATCACTGCTTTTATAGACTCAAGTAAAGCCAGCTAGCAATAGTACACTTTTGGCAATTTTAGAGTTGCTATTTTAAAGCTCCTTTGCCTGGAGCTATCTAGTCTCAGGGGCTACAAAAGGAATCCTAGATTTTCCAGTATAGCATCTCAGACAAGGATGTACCCTGTTTTCAGTAATTGAGAATAGCCATAGGATTAAACCATCATTTGATACTGTTTGGGTAAGACCCTCAATTTAGATGTTATTCGTATCAGATGTTTATTTTAAAGTAAAGCATATTTAGGGGCTTAGTAGCTCAAGCCAGATGCCACATCAGCTTTCTGCCTGCTATACATAGCCACTATCTGGCACAACTGCATCAGTGCAACCCCCCAGGGTTACAAACTGCAGCAATCTGTGGCACCAGTAGAGCTTAGCAAGGTTTCAAGCAGGTGCAAATTCAGCTTGAGCTGCAGCTAGGTCTCTGCAGCTCTAGCAGCACAGCAAATCACAGGTTGACAGTATCTCATGTGTGACACTGGGGCTAACATCAGCTGGAGATTGGACATACGTTCTCTGTTTATCTGCATTTATCTAAATTATAGACTGAAGAGCTTTAAGTGAGCTATCATTTAAATGAGAATATTTAGATCATTTTCTAGCATTAATAATGCTGATTCAGCTTACTCGTGAGCAGGGGCTTGCCAGTAAGGTCTCTAGAGAAAGTCTGATGTGTATGAGAACTGTGTTACAAGAAACTCAATAAGAACAACAAAGTCCATGTCAATGAAAATATTTTGTGTTGGGCAACTTAATCAGTATTCATTAACTGTGTTCACTCTTGAGCTCTCAGATTGATCCAGAGTATATTGTCTGAATCTTTTAGCTGAGGGCTTGATACTTGAAATGCTCAGAGCTTCACCTTTTAGGGTAGCCTTTAGACTACTATTCAATACATCCAGCTGCAGCTCTGATATTAATGAGTGATACCAAATATTTTATGCAACAAATAATAATTAACTGTACATGCAAAATGTACAGCAGTCTGAACATTAATGCCTGAACCATCATTATACTTCTTTGCAGAAGCCATGATGGCCTGTCGTTAAAAAAACATACATAGCCTGTTTCTGTTTCACACGTGGCAGCAACTTCCAGCCAGACCCCACAGAACAATGACTTAATTGGGTAGGTAGACAGCCTGCATGACCATATTTACCACGTTTTCTCACTCTGTTTGCAAGGATAATTAATTAGAAGCAGCTCATCCAAACATATTAGAAAAGAGCTTAACACAACACCTGCTGTGCGTAATTTGTGTGCTGCATACACAAACAGTGCAGAATTGCACAGTGGAGAAAGCCAACATGTGGCTAATGAATGACCCTGCTTTTGCAGAACAACAGAGTTTTTGGCATTTCAGATACACTGAGGAAAGTGGGGATTAACAATTCTGAAATTATCTATTCTATACTAAAAAACAAAACAGCATTTTGCTGATTGATATGTATTCTGTTCTGCTTTGTGATACAAAACTGAAATAAAGGAATAAGAGGGAAAACATTATGATATTCTTACAGAAACATTTGTAAGGGGCCATCCTCATGGCTGCCAGGACAGAAAATGGTATAACAGCTCTGCAAGGCTATACCAAAGACATGAGCAGCCTAACCGCTAATACCAATGAAAGAGTATGACAGAGCACTCATATTGCAATGTGAGCCCAGAATACTTTCCCATCCTTTCACAGTTTGCAGTTGGTTGGCTTCCAGATACAGATGTCTCAAGCTTTGTATACGATAACCCTTGATGGATACTCTTCTATGAAAGTATAGCTGCTTTTTGAATGCATGTACAGTACCAGTATCCATCTTACTCCCTGCAAGGGATTTCTTGTAACAGTTTAACTTTACACTGGATGAGGAGCTACTTCCTTTACCTTTTATTTGGAACCCTCTACTTTGAATTAGACACAGTGATCAACTTTCTCTTGAAAGAACTATCAAACAGCCATTTAGCCCTCACCATCTCCAGGCTGCTCATAATGTTGTAAGACTCAGTCTCATCTCTCTCTGGTTATCTCTTTTCCAGACTGAAGAGTCCTGGTCTTAGCAGGTAAGCTCTTCCATGCCTTGCTGGTTTTCAGTAGACCCCTCCTAGTTTTGTTTTATCATTTGTGAGTTGACAGAGCAGAACTGTGCATCATATTCACAATGGAGGTGTGTCGTGGAAGTAGTCAGCGACGCAGTGATATAGTCTTTCCTAATAGCTCTCAACACTAGACTTGCTTTCTGATTGATATTGAGCTGATGCATTCACACAATAATAAGTGAACTCTCATTTTTGAGCTGTAATAGTTTGTTCAGAATCTATCAGTTAATATTTAAATTGGGAGTGCGTCATTCCATGAATACCACTTAATATAGATCTACCACTGAGTTTCATCCATCATTTGAAATTCCAGTCCCTCAGATCAGTAAGGACTACATGCAATTCATTCTTCCCATCCTGTATAAACTGACAACTGGAAGACTTTCTTACGTTGCTGTTTGTGCCCACCTATTTTATTTCTTTTTGTAACTGTGCTGCACAGCAGATCTCATCACATCGACCTTATCACGTTTCACCAGAACATGCTGTCAGTGCCCTTCCTCCACAGCTAAAATCTACCTTTTTCTCCTACCCACATATATTAACTAATTATCTATGGCCCTTTTATGCAAAGACTGCCTCATTTCCTTAAGAGCTTTCTGGAAACCCAGGAAGACTGAAGCAGACACGTACCTGACTGTACTTTCAAAATGTTCCAAGAGATTTATGAGACGTGACTTCTTTTACAAAAAACATGTTCATCCTCTGGAGTGTGTCATTTATTTATACGTGCACTAATGCTTCTACTGGTTCTACAAACATAGCTCTGCAGCAGCAGATAAGTCACTGACTGAGTTTCCTGAATCTCCCCTGGAATTCTTCTTAGCAATACCATCGAGGAAGTTTATCCAGATAATTTTAACATGTTAGGAAAAATCTGCATGCTAGCCAAAACAAGTCAAGATACTTACAGGTTCTTGCTGAAATCTTCTACAGATTTTATTCAGGAAAAAGAATATACTGTCATGCAAAGTGTTATGCATTGCCCTTCATTAATTCATGGTACTAATATGTGGAAATGAAGAAATGGCTGGTAGGAAGGGAATAAAAGACTCTCAGGAGCAAATGCATGGCTTAAGGGAGTCTGTCTTTAGCTATGGCAGTAATTATAGGTACACTAGATATGTCTGTTCCTCCAGAATGAATTTGATAAGAAGGTGTTTCAGCTGGAGATGATAACTCCCATTTTATCTCACTTTCTCACTGTGAGAAAAAACAAAATAATTAATGTTTGAGCACGTGGTGATCCTTGTGATGCCCCTGAGGCAAAGGGGGATGCAAGGCACCATAAAGCAGTAATTGACTGACAAAGCAGATATGTTTCATCTCCTGTTATAAATATAATACAAGATAACAAAGCACTGAGGACAGATTGTCAGAGAGCACAAGATCCCACCAGCCATGGTCAGGTGGTATTTCAGACGCTTCAGTACCCTGTGAATTGGGCTTTGTGCACATTTGGCAAAATGCTGAGAAGACGCAGCAAGAGCTTTTCTGGATACCCTGTTCTGAAAAGATTGCTATGTGTCTACACTTCTTTTAAAGCATGGTGTCATGGGTTCAGCAGTAGCAGTCATTTTTCTCCTTCTTGGTAGCTGGTGCAGCGCTGTGTTTTTGATTTTTGGGCTGGGAACAGTGCTGATAACACCAGTGTTTTCAGTTACTGCTTGGTGATGTTTAGGCTGACCAAGGACTTTGTGAGCCTCATGCTCTGCTAGGGAGGAGGGGAAGCCGGGGGGAAGGAGAGACAGGGCACCTGACCCAGACTAACCAAAGAGGTTATTCCATACCACAGCATGTCATGTCCAGGATGTAGAACGGAGAGCAGAGACCCGGAAGGGTGGTGAGGGTGCATGGTGGTGGGGGTGCACGGTGGGGGGTGCACTGCGTGCTCAGGCTTGATATTGGATGGTGAGAAATTGTATTCTTTTCCCTTGTATTTTCTCTTGTCATTATTATTATTGGTGGTAGCAGTAGTGATTTGTGTTATACCTTAGTTACTAAACTGTTCTTATCTCAACCTGTGGGAGTTGCATTCTTTCGATTCTCCTTCCCATCCCTCCAGGAGCAGAGGGAAGAAAGAGGGGGAAGTGAGTGAGAGAGCGACTGTATGGGTTTATAAGCTTAAACCACGACACATGGTCACTTGGAGATCCTCCCTCTATACTTCAGTATTTCAATTAGAATATTAGTTGTTGCCACTGACACACTGGAAGTAAGGCAACATAAAATGGCATTCTATGTTATTTCAGACTCATCAGTGCAAACCTACGAAGCATGGTTGCAAACTGAAAAAGATGAGATTGCATTCATTGGAATACTGCTGCAAAAATGAATGGCAAATGACTTCAGCGCGGCTCAGGGCAGCTGCTGATCAATGGGACAGGACTACATTAACTGTGGTGTGTAACTAATACATAACTAAGTCTCATCTTTCAGTAGGATTTACAGTGGGGAACAGAAGATTTAATCTCAGCAAGGCTGTACTTCTCTGATATTCTGGAACAGTGAATATCCACCATTATTCGGGGAAAATTAATACAGTCAGGGACAAAATTCCAAATGTAAAAAGATTTCCAGGCATTCTAAATATATCATCTAGCCAGCCAGAAATCTAACCATTACTGTTACCACTGGTGACTTAAGCTCCTGAATGTAAAACAAGCCCATGCATATTCATCTTCTAAACCAGTGAAAAATGTCAGAAGTAAGAAAAATATTTCTTCAATTGTGGCAATTTTATAAAACATGATTTAAAGTTTCAAAAGCTTCCTGAAGGATCTGAGAGCAGCTAAGGAGTTATTGGTGAAGAGAACTAGATGCTACACACTCATACACTGCAAGTCCCATATGAAGATAGGATGAGAAAGTTGGGGCTGTTCAGCCTGGACAAGAGAAGGCTGCGTGAAGACCTCATAGCAGCCTTCCAGTATCTGAAGGGGGGCTATAGGGATGCTGGGGAGGGACTCTTCATTAGGGACTGTAGTGAGAGGAGAAGACGTAATGGGTTCAAACTCAAACAGGGGAAGTTTAGATTGGATATGAGGAAGAAATTCTTTACTGTGACGGTGGTGAGGCACTGGAATGGGTTGCCCAGGGAAGTTGTGAGTGCTCCATTGCTGGCGGTGTTCAAGGCGAGGTTGGACATAGCCTTGGATGGCATGGTTTAGTGGGAGGTGTCCCTGCCCATGGCAGGGGGATGGAACTAGCTGATCCTGAGGTCCTTTCCAACCCTAACTATTCTATGATTCTATGATTCGAAGTATGCAAGAACCCTGCTTTGGTGTGGCTACAGTTCAACTAATGCTGATAAAACATCTTTTTGGACAAGCAAATGGAAACTGAATCTGTCAAATTCTATCAAATACAAAGATATGTCTTCCTGCTCAGTGAGTCTCTGAGCCACAAAATGCTGGAGGCTAGGAGAACGTTTAGAGGACATGTCATTGCATAATGGCCCCACTCTTGTATTCTTCCTACATCTGCTGTGGGCTACTGGCTTTCCCTTATGCAGAGGAAGAAGTCCCCCAGGATCAAAAAAGGGTAGAGAGATACCAAAATGGAGAAGTAGAGACTGCAAGCTCAGGGCAAAGCGCAAGTGAGCTCACAGGAGAGAAGTGGAAAAAGGATAGGATGAAGGATTAGAGAATTGAAAGTACAAAATAGCCAAAGGAAGTGCTTAGCTGAGACCACTAACAGTGTCCGTTACTCCATGAAAATGTCTGAGGAACCAGCGGATGCTGCCAGGGTGTTCCACTTGGATACATGGCAGGACAAGGGAACAGAAATAGGATCCACAGTTGCTGATGTATCCCCTTGTCATGCTTTTTCCCCCCTCATGCTTTTTTCCACTGTTGTGGGTAACCAGCTCAGTTGGGACTAGGAGAGCATGGATAAGGATGTCTAGGGACTTGGTGGGCATGAGAAAAGGGCAGGTGTCAAGAAACATGAGGGGAACAAGTTCAGCCAGAACCTCAGCAACAGAGATTGGAGTCAGAGGAAAGACAGCCTGAGGTACCCAACTCAGAGCACAGTAGGATTTCCCTTTTGCCACTACAGTGCCTTGAATCAGACGGCACAGCCATTCCTGTCCCTCCACAGTTGTGTTTTCGACTTAGATCGTTGTTAAGCAGTGCTTTGATCTCAAGTGGGATGGCTGTTCTTACATTTGCTTGCTATTACTTCCCCTGGCAAAGCCATAAAAATTACATACTGAGTGTTAATTCTCAAGAAAGCTAATAGTATGCACAATTATGAACCCAGTGTTTGGCCAAACGCATTTTTTTCCCACAGCCACCAGGTCTCTTAAGTTCAGCCAGCAATGCATGCACACTGACATAGTAATGCCAAATTCACAAAGGGCAAGAGATTATCTTTTCATGGATTTTTCAGAGATAGGTGGGACATGTTCATTTCTGCATGATATATTACATACTACAGCACTTTGATCTGTAGGAAAACAGACATCAAACTTACGTCATATTCCACCACCCCAAATCACAGATCTATTAATGAGAAATTGTTGTTTAATAACCTTGAAAAAATTGCCCTGGGTAGTATTCTGTACTAAATAGTGCCTTTTTGCTGTCACAGAAGACAGGAGGAAGCTGTCATGAAAGCACATGGTTACAGTGAATTAAGAAATGCAGAGAGTGTATTCTTGGTGTATAAATTATGCCATATGGGATATTTGTGTTAACTGTAAAGCTATCTTAATGTTTCTGTGGTTGGGCATCCAGTTAAACTTGTCTGTATTAAAGTCCTCTCTCTAAAGGTACTCTTGTGTCTCTCAGGTATTGTGAAAGTTGCTTTGTTAATAGTTGTAGAGCACATCTGGATGCTTGACAGAAACCAATGGTAGATATTATTTTATCCCAATTCTCTGCTATTGAATGTGATAATAATGCCAAGGGATCAAAATACCTGTTACTGTACTATACAGCTTTCTCTTCCTTGTTTGAAGGTGAAAATACTACCATAATTTATTTTTAGAAATATGACTCCATCTGGTTTGGCTTTGTCTGTTTAGCTTTCCTTGTTCTGACAGTATTGTCTCTTCAATTTGTCCCCTTTTTAGTGAGTATGTGTCTGCATTCACATGGCAACACTATCAGAAACAATAAGAAGATGCATTTTGGGAACTCCACCATATATGGATGAGAATTTGGCTCTTCCCTTAGATACAAATGATAGAATTAACTGCTTCTTCAGCATATTGCTGAGAAATGCTTTGAGCTGGTTGGGTTAAGCTCAAGCTTAATTTAAGTCACCATATTTTAATTTAACATAACCTTCCTGATAGGCTGAAAAGAACAGCTAAAACAATATTGGCTCCGCAACATTACCAAAGCTGTCATTTTCAGGAAATGACACGAAATAGAGAGGAATTCAAACAAAATATGAGTCTGAGTAGCTGAAATATTGCATTTGTTGGGAGTTCAGAATCCAAATTTGGCATCATCTGTTATCTTTGACCCTGAACTTATAAGTTGGGCTAAATACACGCATTTGAGTAACCCATCAATTTGTGGATCCCCTCTCATATTTCTTCTCTTCCTCAATTAAGACTTAGTGCTCATTCCTTCTGACTTCAAATCTGAATTCTGTACATGCTACCATAGATGTGGTGTGTCTCCCACTGAGAAGCCTGCCCCCTGAGGTCCTTAAACAGGGTGCAGATTAGCAGACGTATGAGATGGGAGCTGCTACAGGCATTGGACCATATGATCATTTTCAGCCAGTGGCTCATATGAGCTCACTTTCCTTCTCCATGTGAATAAAGAGTTCTTTGTTTGTACTGCAGAATCAGAGGCTACATACAGGCAGTTCCCATGGTATAGTGGATTTACAGAAACTTGGCAGGAGAAGAAGGCAGTGCCAAATATGCTGTGTACATCCAACAAGCCTGCACCCTGGTCTGCATCCCAGAGCTGTCTACTGTTGCAGACCAGGAAGATTAGTGAGATTTTTCTTTCAAAGAGGAAGATTGTGGAAGGGAGCCCAGATCTACCTGTCTGCTCGGTGGGGACTTAATCAGCGGAAGAAAGGAAACAACTGGAAAAAAGCCTGGTGCTCCAAGACAGCCAGCTTTCCTCCTGCAGGCTCTGCCATGCAGCTGCTCTCCTCTGCCTGCTGCATTGTCCTGGCTTCACTTCTAGCTTTTGCCTCCTGGACTCACTTCCATTTCTCATTGCTAAGAGCAGGGAATTAAGATCTCTCTTTCTGACTGGTGTCTGACACACACTGTTGTTGCCAGGAGAGAGCAGACCTTTTCAAGCAGTACCCATTCTTTGCTCTGTGCAAACACAATGCTGAATTGATTTTGTAGATAGCGCAGCCTGCTTTTCCAGGGGCTATAGCAAACTCTAAAGTTTGTGCTAAAACTTAGTGTGTGTGTAGGGAAGGGAAATCATTCTCAAGCTTTGAAGGGTTTCTGTACTGGATGGCAAATGCTGCTTGTGGTGACAGGAGGGAGCATTGTCAACTGTATGTGCTGAAAGATGAGGAGTTATCACATGCCCAGGAGCAGGAAAAGCTTTCCTCCCAAGGACATGCTCATGTGTTAGTAAGTAACAGCTTCTGCTGAAAGAAAACATGTTACAGAAGTACGTGATTGCAACTGGGAATTACGACTGTCGCTAGTCATCCCTAAATTCGAAAACATTGCAAACTGTTTGATACAAACTGCCACATGTGGGTAGGGCAAGGCTGTGCAGTCTGAAATCTCAGACCCATATTTTAAGGCAGAAGCTGTTTTGTTTTTTTTTTTAAGCTAACCAAATGTTATTAGCGTCCCCTTGACAGAGGCTTTGGAGACTGACTTTCTGAAGATGGAGACAGTGTCCGTTGTTTTTCACATCAGAAATTAAAGGCAGGGTACTCATTAGTTTTGAGAACAGGTTAGATAACCTAACTCAAACCCCTAGCTTATTTTCTGCTCCTCAGCTCCAACTGAAGTTGCGTTTCACTACAGAGTTCCAAGTGGCAGTGCAATGATTGCGTCCAGATTTGGAGCCTCTAAAGAATAAGTACCTATTACTGGTCTTTGAATGAGGAATTGATGGAAAACTTCAGTTGCAGCGAGCTTGCATGTACTGTCTTTAGTAGGAAAATCCGAAGTTTATAAGCCCTTGAGAAGGATTAAAGAATCTTCTACACATATGTTTTGGTCCTTTTTAGCAAGTTCTTTATCCTTTGGATTACTGATAGATATTTGAGTTTTTTCTCTGGGTTATTTCATTAAAACTGAAAGAGCAGAGAGAGACAGCTGACTGCAAGTTGTCAGTATTAGAAAGCACTGAAGAAATTGCATAAACAATTTCCACTTCGATAAAAGATTTAACATGTGACTGAAGTTTAAAGATGTGGGGCATCAGTGTTTATATTCTTTTCTTTTCTTGCTCTCTTGGTCCCTAGTTGGGATTATTAACTAATGATACATAGAAGTGAAAATAATCTTGGTTTGCGGACCTGTTCTTACCCATCATAACATGTGTTGTCTTCTTTGTACACTTCTGGTTTATTTTTGAAGGTATATAGTTGTACCAAAAAGGCAAACCTTTGTCCAGAAGGCTTGTAGTGGTGCCAGATTCTCCTTCCTTTCCTCTTTGATTTGAATCTATACCATTTTGCATATTTGGAGTCAACAGGGTGCTACCTCATTACCCTTCCTGATGGCAGCTTCCTTTATTTTTCTGAAGGAGCCATGATTGCCACATGTCAGAAAGCTGTCATAACCAACTCCTAATATTTATATTTCTTTAGTAATAAACCTAATACCACATATGGTCGATTTTTAATTTTTCAAGTTGATACAGTGAGCAGTAAGCTTACCATCACAATATCCATGTGAGGTAACAAAAATACTGTTAAGGAAATTCGAGTTTGTAAATCTCAGGCTTTCCTGTCTAAACTAGCAAGCACTACGCTCATTTTATGAGTGGCAAAAAACGTAAATTAAGATCTGATGACATAGCTAATTTTTTCTTTCCAGCTCAATATGCTCTTGGAGCTCCCGTCACATCTTGGAGCCCACTGCACTGCAGCAGTGCTATATCGCTTCTCCTAACTTGTTAAAGGACTCTAGATCTTCACATGTGTGAAAAAGAGGACATGTTATTTCACATTTTTCTTAGATTACTTGTATAAGGAAATATTTCTTGACAAATATTCTTAATAGGACCATAATTATATCCCCAAAGTGTAAGGCCAAATCAATCTTCATGAATATAAATAATAAAATGGAGAAATATTTTTTTTTCTTGGTTTCACTCTACTCCAGTATGTTGCACCAAGGTGTCACAACCTATCCTATAGTGCCTTTTTACTGGGGATGCAATAACTAGTATTCACCTTGTCATTTTTTTACATACATGTTTGTCAGTGTGGAAGAATCACTAGAAACTAATTAAAATTCCATCAAACTGACCACTGTAGGTGCATTCTTTGTTTGATGTAGTGTCTGTGACTGAAGCCTCTTTGGTACCTCTTACAGGAAATGAGCAGTCACTTAAGTCTTGGAGGTGGTCAGAAGTCTCTCCTAGTGTAGGGCGAGAAGTGTCTGCTGGCAGCTGCTACTGTACAGGTGGGCTTGGCTAGCTGGGGCAGACCCAATTTGGAGCAATGTTTGAGCCATGATTGCTAAGTTTTAAAACTGGTCACACAACTATTTATGTTTGAAACAGGGGACAAGTAACCTGTCTGCTGTGCCTAACTAGGGCTATGACATGCAGGGAAAGTGAGTGTAGGTCAGCTTAGAGAGCTGGAGGGAGAGCCAAAGCAGTGATTCCCCCTGCTTGGCGTAACTGAGCACTGATGGTTCTGTCACAGCACATTTACAGGGATTTTCTTCTTCCATTCCTAAATCCCAGAGTTTGGGATTAGCACCATCAAGAATTTACTGCATCCTGCAGCTTCAGGAAGTGGAGTGTTGAAGGATTGCTACTGGGCGTGAGTGAAGGGCAGTACATAACATATAGCTTAGCAAGAGGGACAGTCACTCCAAAGCTTATGAAGAATGCTCATCACAGGGCTTTAATGAGGTGCCCAGGGGCAGCAGTCTTGCTGACTGGGAATTTGGGTGTTTTTGGTTTTCTGCTGTTACTCTTTGCCCTGTAAGTTCTGGCCAACTACCCAGACTGTCTAATTTAACTTACCCTCCTAAGGAGCTGGCTGAGAGCTGGTGACTGCTCAGCAGGAACCTCTGGAAGCCAGGTCTAGTTCCTCTTACTCCAGCACAGGTTGACAATGTATGTCCTTTACTGAGGTAAGTGATTAAACTGTTAGTGAACCTGACAATATACCTGAACAATCAGCATGCAGAACAGAATGGATGCTAAAATCTGTTATAGATGGCTCTGGTTTGCTTTTTCTAACTCTGCTTCTATATATTTGTATTTTGGCCTGACTGTACTGACATGAAAGGAGTTAGTAGCCACTGTAATAGAAGCTGAGTGGAATATTAAACACCTGTTTTCATCAGTGCTCCTCCACATAGAGAGGAGATTAATATTTTCCCAGAGAACGAAATCGATTAATAAAGCAGGGCAAATCCCCAGAGAACAGCATCACTTATTGCATAATAAATAACATCACCTTTACAGATGTTTCTGTTCTTGCAGGAGTTAAGACGCTGTGTGACATTATGGCTATAACAAAACAGATTCTAGATGCACAAAAATGAATGAAGTGAGATTGAGAAATACACCTTTTAGGGAGCAAATTCCCCACACAGTTTGATGCTTCCATGTCAGGAGAGATCCCCCACCCTTTCCTTCTAATTCAGCTACTGCAAGGCAGCCTGCAGGATTGCCCTGTAGCCTATCCCTCCTGTGGGCACATGGGAAGGAGGCAGCCCACAACAGCCCCTACAGCATAGGTTCTCCAAGCAATCTTTACCTTGCCAAACCCAGCAATTTTAGTTCCTTTGTACTAGTTTATCCATTTTCAACAAAACAAGGAATGTTTGTCATTTTTCATGACAAAGCTGACTTTAGGAAAGGGGAGCAGGCTTCACTGACGCCAAAGTAACTGGGACTGAGGTGGAACTTAGTTTGTCTTAATACAGACTGTGAAAAATGCTATTGGTGATAAATGCAATAATGGAGATGAAAGAGTGGATAACTGTTTAGTCTGAGAAAATGTGTGAGCTGGGGATTTCCAAGGCTTCTGAGGATATAATTATTATGAGAAAAATTGCAAACAACTGGAGTTCAAAGGTAGGAAAGTACAATGGCTTCTGGTTAAAAGGATGACTCCTGACTGAACCTCAGAGCAGGCGAGTTGCCTCCATTCGTACATCCCTGGGAGATGTGCTGTTACACACCAGAGTGCTATGCACAGCACCTGCATGGAGCTAAAGGTTGATGGACTTGTTTACGTGGAGTGAAAAGGTCATGTCGAAATTGAGTTCAAAATAAAAAATATTCAGTTCAAAACATAACGCTATTACAACTGCAAAAATAAAGCAATCAAATACTGTGTTGATGCTCAGGTTCAGTGTGACTCAGGTCTCTGAAATCCAGGCAGTGTAAGGATTCTATTCAGTCATTACTGCCTGAATTACTACCATTCAGGCAGTGATGGGCAGCATAAGGATTGTATTTTTCAGCCCACACCTGATGGTCAGTAAAAAGACTAGAAAAGTGAGTTTTATCTTCAGCGGGCATTTCTACGTTGTGTTTGTCCTATAACCTGGTCTTGCTCAGTGAAATGGGAGATGTCTGATTTTCACATGTTTATCTGGGTGGAAGTGAGATCATCCTGCTATGTCTGGTACCTTCATTAACATGTTGGGAATGTGTGGTACAGCCTTACCATTCACCCAAGAGAATGAGTTTCATATGTATGAATGCAGACAAAAGAGGGAAAGATTTTCTCAGTCATGCTGGTGTGGAAAGAGGATCATAGAAGTTTAGAGAAGCAACATTCCTCTTGTTACTTTACCATAAAAGTAAGCTCTTTTTGAGATGGAATTTGTTCATTGGTTCATTGTTCGTGGGATCTGGGGAGTTCAAGCAGGTCATAAATTTAACGTTTTCAGTACCTAGCATAGCTTCGGCGAAAGAAAAAAAAGGCACCTATTTTTTCAGGATCATTTTGTGTTGAATAAATCCTAGCAGATTCTGTTTTCTCCTTTAATTCCCTTGGGTAATTGAGCTGGACAAGGAATAGCCAATACCCCTAAATTGATTGTTATCTTGAAACTTGCAGTGGTAAATATTGGGAAACGTTTGGATAGACACAGCCCAAAAATGAGCAGTTTTAAGGTTACACCAGGAAAGCCAGGCTTCTTGTATGTATTCATTAGCAAACACTAAAATATAGAAAGATGAATGGGTTCCAAAACCTTTAATGAAAGATATGAAAATGTTTTACTCCTTGGTTACTGGGTCTGAAACTCTCAGGCTTATAAAAGATATCCTTATGCAGAATCAGTTCAGTGTCATTGGCCCCAAGGGTACTACCAGACCTGACTGTCCCTAGCCAGCCACTCCAGCATCCACCCCCATCATGCCCATGGCCTCGGGATCCCATTTCAGCCCAGCCCAGGACACCCAGACCTGGTTGGAGCTATGCAGAGGTCTCCATCCCTGCCTCATGTGTGGACCTCAAACCCATGATGCAGCCTTGTCTCTAGCCCTGTCTCTGTCTTCACCTTTTTTGCTCCAGACTGGACCCACTGGATGGACCCTGACTGTGGTCCACTGGTTGCTGTGCCTGGGGCTGGTGACGGTGATGGGCCCTGATACCAGCAGACCCTGCCATACAGCACCCATCGGTAAGATAACTGAGGAGGACCCCAGCTTCTCCTCCCTCATGGATAAGCCCTCACTCTCATTGGCCCCTGACACTCTTGGGATGAAGCAATTTAAGGATGATTTAAAACAGCCCCTCAGCAATGTAAAATAACAGTAAAGCGTGCAAGTGAGCACCACAGCACTAAACCTTTTTTTACTTAACAGGAAATTATCTGTGTTTTAAAAGCACTTCATTATGCTCCTTTATAAACAAATTCTTCCATTAAAGGATTTTTCATAAGTCTTTTATTCTTATTTATTTCTGACTATGGGATTTTCCCAGTAAGTTTATGCACGCACAATAATGATGTTCTAGAGGTCATATATGTCACCCTGAAACAAACAAAATTATGCTACATCAAGCTGGCTCTCTTCAACCCACACTTGACACTTCCAACTGTTTCTAGATCAACCAAATAGCTGGGGTGTTTGGCATGTATAGTTTAGATGCTTCTTTCCATTTTTATCCCGTGTCTTGAAACTCAGCATTAAAATTCTCAGGTTTGGCTTCTTAACAGAAGATCTTATTTCTATTCAGTTTGCAGGCAAGGGTGAGAAAGAGAGATAGATAATTCAAAGATTTCTGCTGTTTTCGGAGTTTCAGAAACCAGGTGAGTGGCTTGATATTTTCCGAAAGGTCAAATGCAAGTAGTTACTGCCGATGGAAGATTTTATATTTGGGTGTTACACCTGCACTTTACAGCAAGTGAGCAGTAAAACCTGACAGCCCATGAATATTTAGAAAGTTTGATTCAACTTGCCTGGCTCTCCTGGAGATGATTAGTACAGCTCTATCTACTAATGATGCGGTCAAGGGAACTTCTTCTCCGAACTGTGGAATGTCTCAGGAAGAGGAGCAGTCTCAGATTGACCTTTACTAGTCTTTGTCAAAGACTTCTGCACTGTTTCAGCCCATGCTACAAAATTCCCTGTGCATTTTCAGAGCAGCTCCAAGGAAAGGTGGGTGAACTTTTCTGGTAGGATGGGAGTTTTTACTTGGAAAAAAAGAGCCATCATGGTCTTGTTTGTTTTGCTTCTCTGTGTCCCACAAGCATGTATACTTCTAGCAGCCCTTCAAAGGGCAGCCAATTAACTAAAAATTGATTCTTCTATGAAAAACTGAAGAGTAGTTAAAGAAAATAATTGTGTGATTTCTTGCAATCTAGAGCTAACTCTTTCTTTCATAGTGGTATTTACTGCAAATGGAGCATGCACAATTAACACGGTGTAACTGTAATAGCTACACCTAAGCATGTGAGCTTTGCTCATAGCCATGACTTTTGGATAATGATGTGGTAGAGAACACAAATTTTCTGTAGCCATGGTTGCAGCTGAGTGTAAAAAATACCAAAATAACATATGTAAGGCTGGCATAGGTACAGATACACCTGAACTGCCAAACTGTAGGATTCTAGATCATCAGAAGTTGGTCTGTTTCCTTTATTGAAGTATAATTAGGCTAGAAATCTTGCAAGATTCAGGTTTTTGCAAGATTTCCAGCAAAATGTGATTTTTGGCCTGTGAGAAAATACCATGAGAACAGTTTTTACATTTCAGTAGTAAATTTTGGTTAGAGCTAGCAGCCCAGAACATGATGAGGTGTTTGCCAAAAGGGAATTGGAAAAGATGAGAAACTTCAAACATTTTTAGGCAGAAAATAGTGATGGGATTTAAGCCTCAGGGAAAATTCTAACTGGTTTCTATATTATCAAAAAATATTTCCTTCCCTCTTAAGGTGATGACAGTGTTCCTACTGTCCTTGTGCTTTGAACTGTATTATTAAGCATTAGTATCGTTGCCAGACAGATCTTCATTATGAATATTTCAAGTGAAGATTTTGAGGATGCATAATTTCAGTCTTCACCTTTCTTCCTTAACATGGATACATCTTCACCTCCTCCGCATGTTCCACTTTCTTCAAGAGCTGTCTTGAATGTCTGCTCACTTACTCATGAGCACCACCATACCCTTCCAGTCATTGACAGGTTTTATTTGGGAGTAGCTGCACTGCTCTGCCTGAAAGCTTTAAACTAGATGTGTTGGGGGAGAGGGGCATCGTTCTATCCCAACATACCCAGTCAGTTGCCAGCACCTGTAATAAATGCTCAGAACAATGTAGAGATATTCCAGCTGCTCCAGCCAATGAGCCGACTTCATCTGGAGCTAGCTCAGATGCCTCTACACAAACACCCATAGCATGGGGAACAAACAAGAGGAATTAGAGATGTGTGCACGTCTACAGGGGTATGATATAATAGGCATCACAGAAACATGGTGGGATGGCTCCTACGACTGGTGTGTTGGAATGGATGGTTACAGGCTCTTTAGAAAAGATAGGCCCAGTAGGCGGGGAGGGGGAGTTGCCATTTATGTTAGGGATAGGCTGGAGAGTATGGAACTCTGTCTGGGGACAGGTGAGCAGTCAATAGAGAGTTTGTGGGTCAGGGTTAAAGGGAGAACAGTGACAGGAGATATCACTGTGGGGGTCTGTTACAGACCGCCTGATCAACAGGACTCTGTGGATGAAGCACTCTATAGACAGATAGTGACAGCCTCACGCTCGCAGGCCCTTGTTCTCATGGGAGATTTGAATCACCCTGATATCTGTTGGAGGGATAGTACAGCCCGGCACAAGCAATCCAGAAAGTTTCTCGATTGTGTGGAAGACAAATTCCTTCTGCAAGTAATAGAGGAGCCGACAAGGAGAGGTGCCATGCTTGACCTCGTCCTCACCAGCAGGGAAGGGCTGGTTGGGAATGTAACGCTCCAGGGCAGCCTTGGTTGCAGCGATCATGAGATGGTCGAATTCGAGATCCTCATGACAGTGAGAAGCGCATGCAGCAAGCTCACTGCCCTGGACTTCGAGAGAGCAGACTTTGGCCTCTTCAGGAACCTGCTCAGTAAGGTTCCATGGGATACAGCCCTAGAGGGCAGGGGGGCCCAAGACTGTTGGTTGATATTCAAGGATCACCTGCTGCAAGCTCAGGAGCGATGCATCCCAACTACAAGGAAGTTCAGCAGGAGGGCCAGGAGACCTCCTTGGATGGATAAGGAGCTGCTGAGGAAAACTCGAAGGAAAAAAGAGGCTTATAAAAAGTGGAAGCAGGGACAGGCGGCCTGGGAGGAATACAGGGATGTTGTCTGGGAAGCTAAAGACCAGGTTAGGAAAGCTAAGGCCCACTTAGAATTAAACTTGGCTAGGGATGGTAAGGATAACAGGAAGGGATTCTATGGGTACATTGCAAATAAAAGGCAGGCTAGGAACAACATGGGCCCTCTCCAGAAGCTATTGGGAGAACTGGCTACCCTGGATTTAGAGAAGGCTGAGGTTCTTAATGACTTCTTTGCCTCAGTCTTCACCGGCAAATGCACTGACCACACCACCCAAGTCTTGGAAGGAAGACGCAGGGACAGTAAGAATGAAGATCCTGGGCCCACTGTAAGAGAGGATCTGGTTCAAGACCATCTTAGGAACCTGAATGTATACAAGTCCATGGGACCTGATGAAATCCATCTGCAGGTCCTGAAGGAGCTGCCAAATGAAGCTGCTGAGCCACTGTCCATCATATTGGAAAAATCATGGCAGTCAGGTGAAGTTCCCAATGACTGGAAAAAGGGAAATATAATCCCCATTTGCAAGAAGGGGAAAATGGATGAGCCGGGGAATTACAGACCAGTCAGTCTCACCTCTGTGCCTGGCAAAATCTTGGAGCGGATTCTCCTGGAAGGCATGCTGAGGCACATGAAAACCAACAAGGTGCTTGGGGACAGCCAGCATGGCTTCACTAAGGGGAAATCCTGCCTGACCAATCTGGTGGCCTTCTATGATGGGGCTATGGAACTGATGGACAGGGGCAGAGCAGTTGATGTCATCTACCTGGACTTGTGTAAAGCCTTTGACACTGTCTCCCATGACATCCTTGTCTCTAAGTTGGAGAGACATCAATTAGATAGGTGGACCACTCGGTGGATAAAGAACTGGCTGGATGGCCGCATGCAAAGAGTTGTGCTCAATGGCTCAATGTCCAGCTGGACACCAGTAACGAGTGGTGTCCCTCAGGGATTGGTGTCGGGACTGGTCTTGTTCAACGTCTTTATGGGCGACATGGACAGTGGGATTGAGTGTGCCCTCAGCAAGCTCGCTGATGACACCAAGCTGTGTGGTTCAGTTGATACGTTGGAGGGAAGGAATGCCATCCAGAGGGACCTAGACACGCTTGTGAGGTGGGCTGATGCCAACCTGATGAAGTTAAAACATGCCAAGTGCAAGGTCCTACACCTGGGTGGGAGCTATCTCAGGCACAGCTACAGGTTGGGCAGGGAAGAGATTCAGAGCAGCCCTGCGGAGAAGGACTTCGGGGTGCTGGTCGATAAAAAAAATGAACATGAGCCGGCAGTGTGCGCTCACAGCCCAGAAAGCCAAATGTATCCCGGGCTGCATCAAAAGGAGCATTACCAGCAGGTCAAGGGAGGTGCTCCTGCCCCTCTACTCTGCTCTCATGAGACCTCACTTGGAGTATTATGTACAGTTCTGACGTCTTCAACATAAAAAGGACATGGAACTGCTGGAACAAGTCCAAAGGAGGGCCATGAGGATGATGAGGGGACTGGAGCACCTCTCGTATGAAGATAGGCTGAGAAAGTTGTGGCTGTTCAGCCTGGAGAAGAGAAGGCTGCTTGGGGACCTCATAGCAGCCTTCCAGTATCTGAAAAGGGCCTATAGTGATGCTGGAGAGGGACTCTTCTTCAGGGACTGTAGAGATAGGAGAAGGGGTAACGGGTTAAAACTTCAACAGGGGAAGTTTAGATTGGATGTAAGGAAGAAACTCTTTACTGTAAGGATGATGAGGCACTGGAAATGGATTGCCCAAGGAAGCTGTGAATGCTCCATCGCTGGAGGTGTTCAAGGCCAGGTTGGACAGAGCCTTGGGTGAGATGGTTTAGTGTGAAGTGTCCCTGCCCATGGCAGTGGGGCTGGAATTAGATCATCTTAAGGTCCTTTCCAGCTGTAACTATTCTATGATTCTGTGATTAAAATACCATGGCTATGCACCTAAGTTTTAATGCTAGTTTTTGAAGGGAACCATTAATTCTTCGTAGAGTGGGGATCTATTGTTGTCATATCATAGTGGAGTTTTCTGGAGCTTGCAACAAAGCCTCAGAGGGACTACTTTTTACAATATTATTCTTGGATATTAGACCTTTGATGCTTTGCAGTAAGTGATGGAGAAAAAAGATTCCTTCCCAGAGGTTACTGCAGACCAACTGTATGGAGTGACTCAACTAGGTCAATAGAAATAATGGTGTGTGGAGTTTCAGTCTTTCAGATAGAAGTCCATTAGGCTGAGAAATTGGAGAGATTGGATAATGCAAAGCCATACTATTTTAGATTCAGGTAGCAAATTACCTTGCAAATAAAATTATTTCCAGATAGATCGTTCTTGTATCTGTCGTACATATATGCAACAGTATGACAAACTGTGAATAATGCCATTTATTATTTTGGCCAAATAGTGATAGCTGGAATTCATATTAGCTTGAAATTTATCCTGGAATAAAAATCTAGACAGAAAAAAAATAATTGTAAGGTATTATTTCACTTTATTTTTAACCATGATGTTAAGCTCAGGATCAGCATTTGCTTCTGTTATATCATATACACACTCATGCCAAGCTCTGCTCTTCTGGAATTGCTTATCCACTAAGGAAAAGATAGTATTTCTAACAGCAATATGAGACATATTTCCATTCAAACTACTCAGTATCTAAGAAAGAGCATAAAATGTCAATTATGGTGAAACTGAATTAGTGGAAAAGATTTTCCTGGTTTAGAATGGTGTTACAGAATACCAACCAAGATCTGTTTTTTAATAGTGTGTAACACTGTGTGGATGCTTTAGGGAAGGGGTATGCTGTTAAAAGACCAAGTAGTTTTCAACTCTTTCTAATATCTAGTGATACTGGATAATTCCAGGGTTTAGCTTATTTCATGAAAATATTTTGTGTTTCAAAGGGATTGGGAAAGGGTGGGCTTTCATGTTATTTGTCTAGTCTTCAGGAGTCTTTCCATAGTTATCAACATTAGATAAAGGTAGGTAGATGAAACCAAATGACTGCTGACATGACAAGTCACAAGGGATCATCCTGTGTCTTCTGTCATTCCATCAGCTCAGGTCTACCATGACTATTCCCTCTACAGTGACAATTTGTACTTTAATTTCTCACTGCTGAATGTCCTGTTTAATTCACTGGGAAAATAACCCATAGGTGATTACACTGTCCCTCTGATTCTTGGACAGACTTCAACCAATTTTATCAGATATAAGAAAATCCGCAATAATTACAGTTAGCTTTGTAAAAAAAGAGTTCTTCTTGGACACCTCTTGCAGTTTTGTTTTTTTTTTTTTTTTCAATTTCCTTATAAGACATCAGGAACCCCATCCAGAAGAAAAACTCAGAGCTGAAGGGACCAGAAGCACACCTGTAGGAAATCAGACTTCATTAGTACTCACGTTCACAGAACCACTGACTCCTAAGGTGCTTTGCAACAGCTAGACATAGATGCTGCAGATCCTGTCCTCTTCATTTTCTCAGTTATGTATCTCATTATTCCTGTAAGACAAGGAAACAAAGAAAGGAGGAATAAAGTCAGGCGGCAACATTTGTTCATATCTTCAGTAAGATCAGAGCTAGCAAGAAGCAAGCAATACAACTGAGTTTCTTGTCTTGCCAAGGAGAACTATGGTCATTATCCCGTTTCCTGTTTTATCTATACTTAATATACAAAGAGATCTGGATTTTCAGAATTTCACCATTTACTTCAAAGTGGAGTGAGCAAAGAGGTGAAATATGCACTCTTTGAGAGTGAAAAATGCTATTCTTCTCACCAAAATTATTTGCCTTCATTTTCTGAGAGGCTACTCAATGTGGTAAGTTACATAGCAGTAGAATTCCCAGGGCAATAGGTTCTGTCTTAACCTTCTTTTTTTTTTCCAAACTATGTAAGATTTCTAATTCTTGGTTTAGCTTGAAAGCTTCCCCTCATGGCTTTGACGCAATTGTAACACAAAGATAGCTTTTATCACTGAGCAGTCCAATGTAAACAGCCCTAAAAACCACCTTCCAGACTTCCAACAGCCATCTGATACTCCCTTTGGATAACTTTTTTGCTGTAGCAGGGTTGCAAAGAATCTATGAATTTATCATTTACTTGTTTGAATCTTATATTTGTACCTGAGACTACTGGTCAAAGCATTACTTAGGAAAGCATGCTTTCCACCCCCTCCCTTCTCACAGTGCTATGCAATTTTTGCCTAGAGTATCCTAGATTTTTTCTATAGTATTTTCCTTTAAGTTCTCTTAAATTAACATACCCTTCATTGATATTATACTCCCAGATTAAACGTGGATCCAAGCATTCTTGAACTGAGTGGAAATTTATATCCAAATTTTGGTTTTGAATCAAAGCAAAATCCTAGATGACAATCCCATTCTCAGCAATAAAGTTAAAATTGGCTAGAGACCAAGCTCACAGATCATTAGGCTGCTTTTTATGAGCTTTGTATACGTTACACAGAGAGTAGCAAGATTTAGTTTTTCCCCTATCTATTTCCTTTATCCTGATGAATTTTTGCAGTGTTGCAGCTCAAATGTCAGTTAATAAAAGGGAAGCAAATACTGGTGAGAGAATCCGAAGTAAGTTTCATAGCACTTAAATTAAATTCACTTCTGCAATCACAAACTAATCTATTGCCTTTCTCTTCCATAAGAATCAAGCTGGAACTTGTGATTTAAGTTTAACATTCTTTGCGTACAAAGGCTTTAGAAACACGTAAAGTTAGCAAATAGTAAAATGAAGCACTGAACATGTGCCATTGAAAAAAAGAGCCATAACAGACCCACATATATAATTTCCAATATTTAATATCAAAAATTATACTAGGAGTGCCTAACACTGTTTTTACATTATTCTTCCCTTGTAAAAGGTGAACACCGAATGCTATTATTTCATGTAGTTATGTCAGAGGATTTGGATGAAGAGCTGTTACTCTCCGTATCCTGGGCTGCATCAAGAGGACCATTACCAGCAGGTCGAGGGAGGTGATCCTGCCCCTCTACTCTGCTCTCATGAGACTTCAGTTGGAGTATTGTGTACAGTTCTGATGTCCTCAACATAAAAAGGACATGGAACTGCTGGAACAAGTCCAAAGGAGGGCCACGAGGATGATGAGGGGACTGGAGCACCTCCCATATGAAGATAGGCTGAGAAAGTTGTGGCTGTTCAGCCTGGAGAAGAGAAGGCTGCTTGGGGACCTCATAGCAGCCTTCCAGTATCTGAAAAGGGCCTATAGGGATGCTGGGGAGGGGCTCTTCATTAGGGACTGTAGTGATAGGAGAAGGGGTAATGAGTTCAAACTTCAACAGGGGAAGTTTAGATTGGATATGAGGAAGAAATTCTTTACTGTAAGGATGATGAGGCACTGGAAATGGATTGCCCAAGGAAGCTGTGAATGCTCCATCGCTGGAGGTGTTCAAGACCAGGTTGGACAGAGCCTTGGGTGAGATGGTTTAGTGTGAGGTGTCCCTGCCCACGGCAGTGGGGTTGGAACTAGATCATCTTAAGGTCCTTTCCAGCCCTAACTATTCTATGATTCTATGATTCTATGAAATTATGTTCATCACAGGTAAAAATGGTGGTGTCAAATCTAGAAATGAATTGAAATCTGGAAGAAGAGATCTGTCTTTTAATGTGCATTTTGTCTTGGGCACTATGTCAAGGAATGCTGATCACCCTTGAGACCATATGTCTGATAGTTTATTAGCAAAACATTTTATATCACATTTGGTCTTAGTGCTGGGGAGGAGGACAAAGAGGATTTGGAAAATTGAAACAACATGGAGTAGCAATGGGGAAAACAGCCAGCTCCAGAAGTACAGTGACTAGTGGCTGAGACAGCTAGCTGCTGCCTATGTTTTATTATAGGACTTGGTGGGCAGGTTACTATAAGGTACGTTTAAATCCCAGAATCTGTCAGTTGTCCCAGATTTAACAATTAACCTGCTCAAAAATTAAGGGCAAGCTTCAGTGCTTTTAATTGAAATATTATTCCTAGCTAGTCAGTCCTGCTGACAGTAACTCCTAGCTCTTCTATAATATAAAGCTTGCAAACAACAAATGCAAAAAAAAATCAGCTGTTTTTTTCTCCTCTATGCAACAAGGATCGTAGAATCATAGAATGGTTTGTGTTGGAAGGGACCATCTAGTTCCAATGGTGGAAGAAGAATCAAGACTTTGGCATCTAGATCTGGAGATACCTGAGAGTAGCTTTTTTGACTATCCTAAAATAGGCATTCATGCAAACCTGATCATCATGGTATTGACAACTGATGGCCACCAGAGACAAGAACTGTCCTTCCCCAAAAAATTCAACCAGCAGAGCCCTATATTAACACAGGTCCCAGTTCTGCAGTTGAAAGAGTGACTTGTCAGCAGCCTTAGAGAAAAAAGGAAAGTAACTACAATAGCCAAAGCTCAGGCAGACTTCAGTTTCACTGGTGCTCTATTATATTTGGAACATTTCTGTTAAAGATGGCTATATCTTAACCTTGGATGAATATTTATTTGCGTTGTGCAGTCAAGCAAGCTGCACTCTGAGGAGTTCATTCAAGTTCAGTATTGTGTACTAAAAGCCAGCCTCCAAGTGTCAGAGTCTAGATTATTTTGGTTTTGCAACAATCTACATTCTTTTGTGTTTCTGGGAAACTGGACAACAATGAGACGTGATCCCAGTGTGGCAAGGTCTTAATTCTCCATGCTTGGTCGCATGCTGGCAAAACCACGATGCTTTTCTCTTTTGATGGGGTAGGTGAAGTTAGTAGAGAAGTGTTAGTCAAAATTCTGAACTGTTGGCAAGTGCACCCAGGTATGTTTAAGGCGATTTACGTAATATTTAAGGATTTCAGCTTTGGTAATAACACACATTGTGTCTGAAAATTTCACGTAGTACCCCAAAACTACAAGTTACGCTTTTGGACCTCATTAGCATTGGCAGCAGGCTAAGTGTGGAGTTCAGTTCCAGGGTTGTTTCTTCTTTCCACACTGACATATTTCATCCCCCTAGGAAATTTGCACATGTGCTTCTGTGACTTTGAAAATTTCTCAGTGGAGAACAGGTCCTGTCCAGTCACACACAGGTTTTGGCCTCAAGTATGTTGTTTAGTGTCACAGAGCAACAAAAACCTATATCACCAGAATTAACTGCATTGAGACATGTAGCTCAGTAGCATTTGGGGCAAATCTGGATACCATTCAGTCCATCCTGCTTAAAACAAGAACTACTGCCATTGCTAAACTATTGTAACTATCAGCAGCTATTATTGACTATCACTGACACTACAGTAATGGCCTAGCTTAGCTGAATATTGAAAAGCAGGAAAGTCCACCCACTCTCTACCTAGCTACTTTCAGTGCTGCACTATCCTGCTGGAAGAAATTCTTCCTATTGTCACTTCTGAATATCCCAAGTCACGACACATGTCCCTTGGCCCTTGTTATGGTCTCTGATACTGCCAAGAGAAGTTTGACTTCGTTATCTCTGTCACATCCTTTCATGTAGTCACCAGATGCTGCTCAATTCCCCTTTAGCCTCTCCTTTGCCAAACAAAAGATGTACAACTCCCTCAGGTTTTCCTCATACTTTATGTGCTCTGTGTCCCTTGTACATCTTAATAGACACCTTGTAGACTTTCTACAGGTTTTAACATCCCTCTTGAAGTGAATGTGGGTTGCCAGAAGAGAATGTAGTATGCGCCACTACCCCAGCAGCAGATTAAACAAGGAATAAACAGTCTTGATCTGCTGGCCATGTTGCTCCTAAGGTAACCTTTAGTGGTTCACTTTATTCATGATGGGAGCACACAGTTGGCATATGTTCAACTTGGCATCCGCTGTAATGCCCGGGTCCTTTTCACTGAGGCTGCTGCCAGCCGGTTCCCAACCCATAGTGATGCCTGGGGCTATTCTGCCCAATGTGTACTTCTTCCTACTGAATCGTTTAAGACTTCTATTGCCCCGGACCCTGAGCTTCTCAGGTCACTGTGAACTGCAGTTTTCCATTTGTCATGTAATCCTCCTGATTTAGCACAGAAACCATGTCCACGTGAGTTGATTGATTGATTGATTGATTGATTAAAGAGATGCTACGTCTAAATTCTGAGAGTTGATCCTAAGCTCTCCTCCTAGTTTACATTGTAAAACATCTCTCCTGTATGGACTGGACCCTAGGTGAATATTGCTGAGAGGAGAAGGTGACCTGTAATACTCACCAGATGGCTTCAGCCCACACTGTACTTTTTAGATGAGGACTTTCCTGTTCTGCTTTCTTATGACCTGATCTACTTTAGCTACTCAGAAAACAGCTGTGGTAGTTCTTAAGTACTGTTTACTGATTGAAACCGTGTAATATTATTAGAAACATTTAGAAGTATTGAAAACATAACAATACTGAATGATCAAGCATCTTCATAGTGCAGCTGGTATGCTGGTACTATTCTTTGAGATATGTTTTACAGCTGTAAATAGTGATTAAAAGAGAGGAAAAAATGAGCACAACAGTGGGAACTGTTCCAAGGGCAGTGATAAAGATCTCCTTCCTTGTCTGGAGTTGCCCTTTAAGCCCTAGATTCTTAATCAGCAGCAAAAGGAAGCAAAAGCTTCCTTCCCTACTAGACCTGATTTCAACTAAGATGTAAGACTGCCTTTCACAAAATACTCCCATCACAATCTGTGTAAGAGCTCCTTAAAAATAAATAAATAAATAAAATTAAATAGCTTGGTCTTTTGCTTCCTTCAGTTGTTAGACTAAATAATAGGAGAACAGCACCCTTTCTGATGGTCACTTTCAGGAATACAAAGCTACCCCTGTTTCACTGAGATAAAGCAGCTTCAGCAGTGTGTGTTCTGCTTTGCTAGATACAGTTTATCTTATTTAGATGATGACTTTTCTACAAGTAATCTACATCCAAAAAGTAAAATCTACTCATTTTTTTTATGGGAAAAAAGGCCAAATGAAGTTTGCTTTGAGGAAGCATTCCTCAAAGCTTCCCATCCCTACAAAAGTTTTCCAATCCAGATTTGGCAGGGAATTAAGGACGATTGTCCTAAAGTGGATTTCGCACCATGTCATGTAAAAAGCGTGAATTTCTTACTAGCTCAAGCTAGGGAGGAACATAGAACAGATGAAAAAAATAGAGGCACGTCTATACCTTAGCACTGTGAAAGAGCCTTTGGCCTTTCCAATTCTAACATAGCCCAAAGACAGGGAAGCCTAATGGAGACGGTGACTAGGTCTGAAGAATGATGAATCCATATGGAAATCAGCTTCATGAAAGGCATGGAGGAAGACTGATAGGAACTGGGATCAGAGATAACATCAAAAGGTAGTCAGCTGCTGAGGCAGAAGAATATACTTTGTGTTTTGAGTGTGTGGCTTGGCAGGTTGGTTGAACACCTTCCATTGAATAGAGAGAGCAATGGGGAAAAATACAAAACATTTCTATATAAGTGTTTAAAGGTATGTGAGTGATCCGGTCTGAGTGAATTAAGTAAGGCAGGACATCTCCTGGTTGAGCATCTACATGTCAATATTGAGAGGAACTTTTATTCCAGGGATAGTAAAGAATTTGGGTTCCTTCAGAAAAGTCCCATTAACGACTTCTGAGGCTCCTCAAGTGGTGACAGTAGGAGGTTTAGGCACTCGAGAAACTCTTCCGTTGTATCTTCCAAAGAGAAAGTTTTTGTGGGTTATACAGGATAATCGTTACTCTGAATATACTGAGTCAGGCTGTAGATCTGTTAGAGAGAGCTCTGAACCCATAGCCATGAGCTTTTGAACTCAAAAGCCATAATTCATAGCAGCTACATTCTGGAAAAATTACTTAGGATTGCATGTAGCAATGCCACTGCAAAGAATAGGAAAAGTTACCTAATCTGGTAAGTCAAACTGACTGTATTGTAATGTGTTGCTCCCACATTTTTGAGAACTAGAGTCCTGAATCTACCTTTCCCTAACTGAAAAAAAAATGTTTCCCTTTGTTTGCATATCCTTGTTACTTTTATGCCTGTTGGCAGCTTCTGAAAACAGCCACATGGAAAACAAAAGAGCCGTAGTCTCTGATATACGATTGATGAAGTAGGCATGTAGACATGCCCACAAGAGTTGGAGAATGGAGCTGTATCATACTTCAAGTGCTTCTATCTGGGGCACAGTTGAATATTATCTTAAATTAAGTTTGCTGCCGAATACCTCAGATCAGTCTGTGAAACCTCTTTTACTGTTCAGGTTTACTAGCTTTGATGTCCTTATCTACAGCTCTTTCAAAACACAGGGAAGTTCAACCTCTGAAGTTAAGCGTGAATTTAAATCTGTATAAATACCCCTTTTTTCTTGGAACAGTTCCATTGGACTCCAGCATAGTTATTTCACTCCTGCAAAAAATTGGTGAAAATTGTGGATTTGTTTGCACAGTCTGCATTTTTTTTTCCCTGACAAGTGTCTTTCTTATTTTACAGCTGATATTCAGGTTAAGCACTAGTGAAAACAGCTTACTTAAATATTAATTGGAGAGAGCCCAAAGAATGCATTTCAACTAAAAAAAAAAAAGCTGACAATTTAAAATCTTGACCCAAATAAAGCATTTAAATTAAGCGTGTTGGTCAGTGTAATATAAAAAAGATTTTAACTTTGCAGCAAAAACTTATTAGCTCAGACAGAAAATATATTCACATCAGCCAGCGTGAGGGGAACAGGTTCTGTATAACTGAGGTGCTGATGTTCATTTTCCCTGCCATGCTATGTAAGATGTTTTAAGTAGACTGCGCTGTTTAACTTAGATGAAGTGCAGATAGAGTACGCATAACTCTGCATCAACCCTTACCATTTATTTGTGTTTGTTGCTTGTCCTGCAGTTTTAAGCCAACTCCCAATTGATAGAAATAGGGTGTTTGATAGGTATTACAAGTTGGTGAAGAAAGAGCAGAGAAATAGTGAGTGAGCAGGACTGTTTCCAGTAGGAAACTAGAAAGTGGAGGGTTTACAGGTGCTGTGGGATATCCTTTGTATCTGGTCATGCAATGCAGATCAATAAGAAAGAGCTGATAGCAAGGATCCAAAGGGCAATGGGTTTTGGTGAGTACAGGAACAGGGCTGACAGTAATGTTTGCTTACACAAGGGTAGTGCTGCTGCTGTGTGTTTTAATCTAAGTCAAGTTGGACACATGAATACAGATGTCACTAGGAAAGAATTTGAAATGTTCAGGTCGCCAGAGGTTGTGAAAGAAATTAATAAGGGGTGATAATGTGATTGGTCACATGTTTGCTCTAAAAGTATTTTTTCCCAAGACGGCATTAGTCTGGGTTATTCATGCTGCCCTGAGTGAAGGGTGTCCATGATTATTTTGACTTCACAATATTCAATGTCATGCAGAGCTCAATTCAGAGCAATAATCATGAATTGTGAGTTTTCTTTGCCATGTACCCAATTGCCATTCATTAGCTTTGGGTTTGGGAGGGGTTTTTGTGATATGAACACAAGAAGCATATACAAGAGAATGTGTGCCTGCAGGGTGTCATTATTTGTCCTTGCCTTTTGAAATTTTCAGGAAAAATACAGGATTGCCACTTTCTCCACAGAGGTTAATGCACTGCACAGACATTACTGGGAGAAGGCAGAGCTGGGAGGCAGACATGGCAATGAGGGGGGAAGGTTAGCTCCTAGATTTCATTTTTAACCACTGGATTCCAAGCTAAATTTACAGGGCCTTCTTCATTACAGGCTTTTCTGACACTGGCGAAGGGTTAGTTAACTGTTACAGACAGCTTGGTAACTAAGGTTCTTACAAACTCCTGTTTACCAAATGCTTATATTTGCCAAATGCAATTTAAGTTGAACTTCCTTTGGATATTTGTCTAAGAAGAAAAGGGTTTTGAGCAACAGCTTAAATATTGCAGTTGTTTCTATGACAAATACCAGAGAAAAAGACATGGTTTTGTCAATTGAAACAAAGCACATTAGAGAAGATTAAGGAGACAAGAATAAAGAGGATTGGATGGGGTAGCAAAAGGAACCGGAGTGCGGAAGGAAGATAGTAAAGAAAGGGACAAGGAGTGGTGTGGGTGTGGGCAGACAGAAAGAGAAAAGGTCTACAAAAGTAGGATAAAAAAAAAGGTAGGCAGTAGGGACTGTGAGGAACTAGCAACTGGACTCTAATATCTGAAAAAGCTCAGCAGAGGCCATGTGTGTTACATTCACTGATCTGCCTGAGCCAAGAAGAGCAATCTGCTGTGAATACTACTGTTGGGTCAAATGAGAGATCTGTGCCATGACATTAAAATTCCAGCTCTTCTGATAGGCACTGCTTGGACTGTCTTTTGTAAGATCAGGAAAATAGCATGCAAAATATTGAATGTGAAGAATATTAAATCTATAAAATCAAGTTCTCTTCAACCATTCCAGAAATATTACCCATACTGTTTTAAGCTGATCATCTGTAACATAATCATAGTTTCTAAACAGAGCATAGTATGATGGAAACCTTCCCCTCCCATCAACAGCTTCATAGGTTTACCTAACATGAATTATGTCACCTTCAGTGATTTTCATGTTTAATATGTTGAGAAGTATTAGTAAAACCTTTTGTAGCCACTGCAATTATTTTTAGAGGAGTAAGGATTTCTTATACCATAATGCAAATATGAGGCAAATTTGTAATGAATTGCTTTGCTATTATCTTGAATTGAACCACAAGATGTTATCTGTGTGAAATAAATTAGAAATGCTTTGTTTTCCTGACAGGATTCAGCTTTAAAAAGGGAAACTGTGCATTAAAAAATAGGAACATCTCATAAAATGGCCCTTACAAAATTAATTTGACGGTTTGAACTACAAAGATTTACAGGCGTGTCAGAAGATCTAGAGAGCTTTTAGGGATTTAGTAAAGTACCAGCTTAAAAATTAGCTAAAGAATGCTTAATGTCTTAGCTTTCTCATTGATTACTGTGTATTTTTAGTGGCTCCCTATCTTTTAACTAATTAAAACTATGGTTGGCACACTCGAAATAACATATGTAATATATTAAAATTAATGAAGAGGGTATTTTTGATTTTAGCTTATAAATGGCACTAAATAAATGACAAAAGAACACTGCTCTTAGTTATATAAATTATTCTTTAGATTGAAGGCTGTTAATGTTATAACTTGTAGCTCACACCTGAATTCATTCCTTCTCTGAAGTATTTAGAACCTCTCACTTTCATTAGTCAAAAAACCTTGAATAGGTTTTAATCATGTCTCAAATTTTTAAGCAGCTTTGAGATACCAATAGAAATCACTCCTTTAAAACCTAGTAAGTCCTGGCCTGTCATTCTTAACCTATCCCTCCTTGGACAAAACCAGTGTTGATTTTAATGGGAGTGCAAACAAGTCATAAATTCAAATACAGCATCCTTACAGAGGTAAAAAGATCAGCCTCGCACATCACCATCACTATTCCAGTGTTACACTCTTCAAAAATGTGAAATATGTGAAAATTAGATATCTGTTAAATTGGATCTGAAGGGACTAAATCTTTGCAAGTGACAAGGAGGTTACTGAAGGACAGTATAGTGGAAACCCAGCAAGTAGTGTGTACCACCTGTTAAGAAAGGCTTGAATAAGGGTAAAAAGGAAGCAAGCATGTCTAATCAGTACAAAAAGTAGGTTATTAGAATAAGAAGACATCTTTCATAAAGCTGGAATTGTATCCAAACAAGAAAAAGACAAAGGATTGTAAACTCTGGCAGGTTAATTGTATAAATGCAACAGTGCATGTCAAAATAGAGGTCAAGGAACAATGCGCCAAAAAGATCAAACGAACATTAAATATTCCTTCAGACATATCAAGAGCAGGAAGCATACCAGAGAGGCTGTAAAGCCAAATGGTGCTCATGGCATTAAAGGAGCGGTGAGAAGGCAAGACCACTGCTGAGAAGCTAAATGAATTCTTTATATAAGCTTTTGCTGCGGACTAAATTGTACTTTGTGTTCACTGGCATCTCTTTATTGACACTGTTGAATCATTGAATCATAGAATCAGCTAAGTTGGAAAAGACCTTTAAGATCATCAGGTCCAACCAGCTTCATTGCCTTTTCTGGACCTGCTCCAGCATCTCAATGCCTCTCTTGCAGTGAGGGGCCCAGAACTGTACACAGTGTTCAAGATGCAGCCTCACTAGTGCCGAGTACAGGGGGACGATCACTTCCCCGGTCCTGCTGGTTACACTATTTCTGATACAGGCCAAGATGCTGTTTGACTTCTTGGCTGCCTGGGCACAAGTTGGCTCATGTTCAGTGGCCGTAAATCAGCATCCCTGGGTCCTTTTCCACCAAGCAGCTTTCCAGCCACTCTTCCCTAAGCCTGTAACATTGCATGGAGTTGTTGAAGAAAGATTATGCAGGAGAATGACACTTCACCTGTTTTGGATTCTTGATGAGCATGCAAGCACTGTATGCTTTCCAGTGTGATTATTCTAGGAGTATAGAATATATCATTGCAATCAACCTCATTTGTTGTCAGACTTGAATGAATTATCTGTATTGAAACAAATTTAATCTGTGATTTATGACGAATATTCTTAAAAGTAGAGAATCATGCAGACAACACGTTATACTGTGTTCAAAGCTGCCCAGGGTCGAAACAGTTAGGTGTGTGTAATACTCCAAAATAGAAATGATACTCTTATTTAACCCTTGCACAATGCCTCTTGTTGCCAAAAAAATCAACATTCTTCAGTCAAGGGTGAAATTGGATCATCTACATGGAGGCAGACAGCTTTATCTGATTCAGTATCTGATTAAAAACATAAAGACAAATATGCTGACTCATACTAAAAGTCCATCTAATATCTTGCCTATGACAAAGGCCAACAGTGGATACCTAAGAAAGTATGTAATAAGACATAAAGGATACCTTCCTGAAGTATCCATGTCTTGTTGTCTATTCTTTGCTTAAAATTTCCTAATATGGTGTTGTTTTAGTGTTTGATTCTGGGCACTGAGCTAAGGTTTTCAGGAAGGTATAACCCCTAGGTCTTGTTACTGGGTGAAACACTGAGTTTGTATCCTATAATAATGCGTATATAAAGTTAGGATTGGTCTACATTTATCTGAATTCCATATGCTATTTTATCACCCACTAAACCTCATAACATCTTCCAGTTAGCCATTTCTCTTTATCGTCCTCAACAACGTGCCTTATAAGACAGTTGTCTCCTCTTATCCTTTGTGTGTCACTTCATAGTGACCTGCATTGAAAGATGCCTCCAAAGAGAGAATACATGTTTAGAGTCCTGTTTAATTTAATTTACTTAATTTAGTCTTCATTCTGCTGCTAATCCCATGTTTCATAGTACACTTTGTCAGAGGTATTTTCTCTTTAAACTTTATTCTATGAAACAATAAGTAAACACGTAACGTAAAACAATACCATTTACCCTTGATTTCATGATATGCTTTTCTACAGTAGAGCAGCAAATGCTCTGAAATACTTTCTTTGTGGGAACTTGAGGACTATATTGCTTAAAGTTATTGAGCTTGTGACTGATATATTAAGGAAGGAAAAGCTTCAATGGATATCTGTGACATTTTCCACAAAAGTTAACTACATTTTTTAACAGCATTGTTGGGCAGATCCCTTTGGGATCATAATACAATTGAAATTAACTGGGTGCTGCTCAGTACTGTGTTTCTCGTTGCATGATAACAAGCCATTGTGCACCATACTGAACTCTGTATAACATGCTCAATATTCTTCTCCAAGGACTTTTGTGATATGTGGCTTTGGATACGTCGTGGTTTAAGCTGCTATAACTCACCCAGTTTGTTCACTCATTCCCCCCTCTTTTTTCCCCCCAACTCCCGGGGGGGGGGGGGGATGGGGAGGAGAATTGAAAGAATGCAACTCCCACAGGTTGAGATAAGAACAGCTCAGTAACTAAGGTATAACACAAATCACTACTGCTACCACCAATAATAATAATGATAAGGGAAATACAAGGAAAGAGAATACAACCGCTCACCACCCAACACCAAGCCCGACCAAGCAGCGAACCCCCACACCCTTCTGGGTCTCTGCCCCTCGTTTTACATCCTGGGCATGACGTGCTGTGGCATGAAATACCTCTTTGGTTAGTCTGGATCAGGTGTCCTGCCTCTGCTTCCTCCTGGCTTCCCCTCCTCCCTGGCAGAGCATGAGACTCAGAAAGTCCTTGGCCAGCCTAAACATTATTGAGCAGCACCTAAAAACATCGGTGCTATCAGCACAGGTCCCAGGCCCAAAATCAAAAACACAGTGCTGCACCAGCTACTAAGAAGGAGAAAAATGACTGCTACTGCTGAACCCAGGACAGATACCATCATTGGAAAACAAAAGCTAGTGCAAAATGAAACCAAATATATAATCAAATGGAGGTTGGCGGCTAAGATTGCATGCAGTTAAAATATTGCTGTCTGTGGCTAAGACATCAGCTGCAGGGTGTGGCTTTAGGGCAGCCCAAATTTATCTAAACTAGCACTGCTACAATCCCCTCATTTGCAACAAAGCTATCACTTAGGTGGTTTCTTGGTAAAACAGTTCTAGAGCATGAAACCAATCAAAAACCAACCTAGCAAAAAAGCTAAAAGGTTTATTCTTTTTTACTATGGTCTGGTTTACTGCCATATCAAATGGGCATAAGCTTGTAAGAAAAGGGAACTGGGAACATATGGCCGGAGAAGAAGGGAGTATCCATAGTAGTTGACAGCCTATAACATGTTTTCCACCCTACATATTCTTCACATATATTGCATGATTACAGAAGTGTTTTTACTTTGGTATCTTTCTTCCTCCTGCAATTTATTTAAAATGGCAAGAGAATATTTATTATATTGTGGATAGGTCATAGCAATAAGTGCTACTAAAGTCACTTTTCTGCCAAAGCAGAATTTTTCTCAAATTTGCACATAAAAAAGGTGCAAATGCTGTACTTTTCCACCTGTGAAAGTTGAAAGACTTCATTAGCTTTGATGGGTTTACCTTTACACTGCTCACTTTTGTACTATGTATATTATATCCCTTTTAAAGAAGAGTAATTGCAAGGGGCGTAGAAGTCCCATTTTGATGGTTCTGCATCAGAAAGGCATATTTTGCAAGTAGAGGGAGAGCAATTGCACTTGTAAGCACTACACATTGTCAGGTCTGTGATGATTTAGAAGGATAAATAGAACAGGTTAAAATAGAATCAAATAGAACTTGGTTAAAACACCCTGTTTTGACAGTAGCCAGAGCTGAAACACAGTGCCATTCTTCCTGCTGAGCTTGTTGAATTTGCCATAAATGATAAAAAAGTGTTGGCAGAAGGAATTCAGATGATTCATGACATGGTCACATTTTTTAGCCCCTTTTTTTAAGAGTGGAGAATTTTGCCTCTTTGTACCTACAACCTGGCCTTAGATCCTGAGATCGCAGTCACTGTGAAACTGTAAGACTGAAAGCTTTTTATTCAAGCTCCCTGTTTAATAGTTATGTCAGTGAGCCCAGGAATAAGATTTGAGCATTAACACTGTGCTGTGAGCAGTTCTGACAGCAAATATTGTAAAGACAGATGTAGCTGATATAATTTAACACACATAGAAAGAATGCATACTTTTGATTTCTTTGATTTACTAAACAGATTGAGGATATGTGGTGTTCTCCAGTACCTTTGAATGTGGGTACACATTCTTAGCAGTTTTTTTTTGAGTTTAACTCTGTTGTTTCTCAATTAGCTAAAAGACGGTGTTCTTTCAAAATAATTCATCACCCTTTCTTTATTGAATTTGTGCAGAAAAAAATGTGTGGTTACTTTATTTGTGTTGTATAATTATGTGTGCACACTTCAAAATTAGACATCTGATTTTAGAGGAACTCCAAAAGCCCAGCCTAGAGGCTATTAACATGGACTATATTTATGTTAAGAAAAATACAACCAAACAAGAAAGTATTAGAATTCTCTATTTATGTAACCTGACAGAAAACAAACCAGATCATTCCTACCAGTGCAAAAGTGAAATTAAAATGGAAATTTACCTTTTGCACTTGCCCTTTACTCCTTTGAGCAGAACTTCACATCTAGGAAGGAAAACCTAGAAGTAATGCTTAGGTGCAATTGCACCGATGGGGGCAAAGAAGATATCTGTAAAAGCAAGCAGAGGCTGGTGTGGTGAACACATATCTGATGAATTCTTTGAAGCTTGTAGTACTGACCAAACTGCCAAACCTCTTGAGATACACCCAGCACCACCACTTTTGAGTCTTGGATGTGTAGAATTCTGCCACTTTCATACACAGTGGGAATGCCACTGCAGCAGACATTTTGCACAAAGCCCCATTTCAGAACTGCTGCCCATCTGATAAAAGGAAGACGAAACTAGGGATGTCATCTCTCCCCCAAATAATCTGTGTAGCCTCTTGACTTGGTACTTGAAAATTTCTCATTTTCCATATGTAGTTTTAGAGAGGGTAGTGTAAGGAATGGCAAGGGTTCAAACATTCCTGTAGGGATTAAACAACTGTTCATCACTGGTGGAGGTTGTAAGAGCAGGACTTCCAGTCCTGAGCATTTCATAGTTGCAGAAAACAGTTTTGTTTTTAAATAAACAAAAAACCAATTCTGGAAAGCAAGATTGAATATTGCCCAGTCAGAATTTACTGGTTTCTGTATTATCTGTTCAGCAGAGGCCATCCTACTTCTTCACAAAGTAATTTCCATCCAGCTTGGTGATTTATGTAAACCGTAACATACTGTAAAATCATAGCATTCTGAAAGAAAAACACAATGTCTCTGTATAAACAGTATGAACAGCTAAATTTGTTTTAAAGCTGCTACCTGATTTGTGTTGTGAACTTCACCTCTGAGGGCTTCATCTCTTGCCACTGAATCTTGGAAGTTCTTTCTTTGATCATGAGCTATCAAACCTCCTTTCCATCCCAGCATTTCTGACAAGTATCATGATTCCTCTAAATCTTACTGCAAATTAACCAAGCAAAACCAAACAGAGAACTCGTCCTTTTTTCCATTGGCCTCCACGTGCTTCTCAGTTTCTCCTTGTTTTCACCCTTAGTAGCTTATGTGCTATCCAGCACTTATGACTTTGATGCTATCAATCAGTCTAATTTAGCTCATAAACTCTGATCAGGAACTCTTTTTACCTAATGCCATGTATTAACACAACAGGCTAATGTCAGGTTTTCACTATGAGAATGAGAATGCATTGTGTTGCATAAAGCAACACTAATTTTAATGCCAGTGTTCTGTTATTAGCATAAATGCATATGGTAAGTGGTTTGGTGAGTGGGTTTTCCGAGTTGGTCACAATAGTTTGGGATTTTTTATTTTAACTTTTTTTAGTACTGGTCTTATCTGATTTTTAGTCCAGAAGAACAGGTCTCTTCTGTAAACTTTCATAATGCTAGAGTAAATATGCATATGAACTTGACCTCCAAATCTGAAGTCAGCAGAGTAAAGGAAGAGATTTATTTATGCAATAGCCGGGGCTTTAAGGGATGAGAAAATACTTTCCTATAGTTACCTCTCTGTGTGACTTGGTCCTTTTCAACACTCATAACTCAAATTTGGTCAAGTCTTATACTGGAAATTCTAATCCTGGCTGTTGAGTCAAGTCTTTTCAAGGAAGCCTTTTAGAGGTTAAAGTACATCCTCGACTGAGAGTGAGGGGAAGTGTGTTCTTAACCAGGTATTTTGTAAAATGGTAAAATCTTGTGAAGTTCCTATAAAATGTAATTTGTGCTTTCATTACTAAGTTAATGTTAAAATTACTCACTAGAGCACTTGTTTTACTAAAACTATTTTAGACATGTCATTGCCTGTGACAGTGTTAACAGCAGAATGTACTGAAGCTTTATTTTTCACCTAGTTGTTGGATACAGATCCTATAAATCCTTTACCAACTGCTGATAGCATTAGTGAGTTGTCTTTTTGATAAGAAAGTTTATTAAAATTTCACTATTGTGAAGACCATAGGCCTCTTAACTCCAGATGCGGGGCATGCACCTACATCTAGGTCTGTAAAAGTCCAGAGTGTGTTTTGTTCTTCCAGTCCTACCCATGTGGTGTTCTCCTTCAAAATTTGAATGATAGAAGGAGAAGCACAAAACATTAACACTTTTTGAAGGCTCCTTTAGGATAAGCTGCCTATGTTGAAGCCACTTCTGTGAAGACAGTATAATGCAGACCTGATTGAACTAGCCGTAAGCTAGTTAGTATGTCCTATGAGTACTGCAGCTGCTACTTGAGCTTCAAGGACAGTATGCTAACAGTTTGTACCTGATGTAAAAAGATAGATCCTTTTTAAAGTGCCCTGTACTGGGCACTAGTGAGGCCACACCTCGAATACTGTGCTCCGTTCTGGGTCCTTCACTGCAGGAAAGACATTGAGGTGCTGGAGTGGGTCCAGAGAAGGGCAACAAAGCTAGTGAAGGGTCTGGAGAACAAGTCTTAAGAGGAAAGATGAGAGAACTGGGGCTTTTTAGCCTGGAGAAAAGGAGTCTCAAGGGGACCTTTTCACTCACAACTACCTGAAAGGAGGTTGTAGTGAGGTTGCTGTTAGTCTCTTCTCCCAGGTGGAAACCACTGTGGGTAGAACAAGAAGAAATGGCCTCAAGTTGCACCAGGGGAGGGTTAGCTTGGATATTAGGAAAAATTTCTTCACCAAAAAAGATTGTCAAGCATTGGAACTGCCCAGGGAAGTGGTTGAGTCCCCACATCCTGGAGGTATTTAAAATACACATAGACGTGGTGTTTAGGGACATGGTTTAGTGGTGGACTTGGCAGCACTAGGTTAACAGTTGAACTTAATCTTTAAGATCCTTTCCAACCTAAATGATTTTATAATTCATGGCACAGCTCCACTGCAAAATAGCCATATACAGGAGGCAGAAACAGGGACAGGCTACAAAGGAGAGCTTTAGAAATATCACCCAAGCATACAGGGGTGTGACTAGGAAAACCAAAGCTCAGGTTGAACTGGCAAGGACATCAAAGGCAAGGTAAATTGCTTCAGCTTCTGCATGAGCAGTAAAGGGCCAGACAAGGAGATGTTGGCTCACTGGTGAGCAGGACTCTTGACTTCATAGCAGCAAACATGGAAATTTACAAATCACTTGTATGTCCTGAATTATAAAATCAAATCTTAATGCATTACCTTAATTATATATGTTATTGACACAATGATGAGGAAGTCCTTTAGGACTATAGACCTGTACATTTATATGCTGGCATATGGCACTCATGTTTTTATCACTTGACTCACTGGAATTTAATTCTTAAGGTCACACAGGTTTTAGTACTAATATTAGGTTAATCTTGTGTCATTTTCAAGGACGGGTGAAGTGATAGATGCTTTTTACAGACAATACTATACATGAAAAAATATATCTTCAGATTAAGAATTGCATGTTTTTGTAACTAGAGAAAAAAACTTTTAAAACATTAGAAAAAAATCTGAAGAGAGGAGACTAAAAGAAAAAGGAGTAAAAAATTATTATTCAGGTCTTGAAAGATAAGCTTATCACATGGATTTTGAGGATCAAATTAATGTTTTTGATGCATAGTTTGAATTGCCTAATACAAAGCTGGATTATATCAGTGGACAAGCTCTCATTAATTGTTGTGACATCTGCTGCAAAAGGAAAATTGCCGAGCAGAGGTATTTTTTCTAAAGCACTGTTAAGAACTGTTCTGTCGAAATACTTTCTGATTCCCTTTTGGTATTGGGCAATATGTTGTGTTTGTGGTTATGACTTTAATATAATGAAGCATAAAATATTTGCATATATTGCAACAAAAAGAATAATTTCTTTCATCATAACTAAATAGAATTGACAAGTCTTGTGGGGCACAGGGAAGTTTTATTTTCTTTTAAATACCAGGTAACTGACTCATGGCACTACATCCCAAGTCAAGGTCAGACAAGAACCTGGCAGTATTAGAGGGAGTAGAAGGTAGACCATTGCACCCCTAGCTCTGCACCATAAATACAGTAATCCATTCAGGGTTGCTTAAAAGCAGTGAGAGAGTGCCTTGACATTTAGAAAGTTGGTGACATTAGAAGAGTTGATGATATAAAAGAAGCTATTGGTGACTCGTTGCAACATTCCTGTGAAGTGATGAAGTTGTGATACATCAGCGAATGAGAAAGATGGACTTAAAAATCCTTCCATCTCCAGCCAGTGCTGCAGGAGTTTAGCATTCCCCATCCTTTGATGATTTACAGCACCAGTTTCTTGCAGAATTGGGTGACTAACGGTACAGAGCAGATCCAGACTCAAAGCACATTATGCATATTTCCCTCAGCCCCTGAAGCTCTTTGCCAGTGCACTTCAGTCATGATTTGCATCATCATTGAAAGTCCTGTCTATCACATTTCCTGAATAAAAACAGTGTCAATGTTTGACATGTACACAAAGGGCTGGGAACGAGGCCCCTAATTTTATTTTTGCTGCTGATCTGTTGAGGATTTGAACCTTGTTTTTCCAGCAAGAGATTTAATTTGCAAAACAAGACTGGAACCTTTCTTCTGACTCACCCATTCTGTACGTGTATCTCCTGCCTTAAGTACTTCCTTTGCATTCCCTTTTTAAATACCATCTGGTCTACATAAAAAATAATTTGGGATGCTGTGTTTATATTCAAGTTCTTTAATAGTGCATCTAGATACTACCACATGTTTTTCTTTCTAAAAGGAAATTCCTTCAAGGTCCACCTGGGTAACAGCTGAATAGGAAACCAACAGAGCTGTTACAGTTTCCAAATACACTACTTCCTGCCCAGATTTCCACACAGAAGTACTCCAAACCTGCAGAGAGACTGTGCTTTTGACCAGTCGCTGTTCCCAACTTATCTACTTTAAAAACAAATAAACAAACAAGCCAAAACCTTAACCCAACCCCTTAGATGATATAACTATTGGAGGATGTAGGTGAGGAAGTTCAGATTGGGACCTTCTTTTCACAGTATCATTGCCTAGGACCATACCTGAGATCAGCACTCCTGGGCATTATTGCTGTACAAGTCTTATTTTTGTACCCACAGGCAGAGTGAGAGCCATATATGAAAGTCCATACTTGAGGATCATACAGGGGTGAGCAAAGCAAACTAGTATCAAGCCAATTGTACAGTTTAAATCTTCCCTCAACTGTCTCTTCTGCAAGTGCAAAAGAGAATTTACGAAGGGCCTGAACTAACTTATAGTAATCTCAGTGCAGGAAACAATTTTAAGCTAATTTTGTGCTTGCCTACATTCAGTGGACTGGGAGCCAGATGAGCTTTTGGTGCAACTCCATATAGCCACAGGGCTAAAACTGTGTGGGAATGTTTTTTTCCTATACCACACAAATTTGTGTGTTAAGAACTATTCTAAATCCACCAAGATGGTGAAAAAAGTTGTCCCAGAATAGCTAATGTGCTTGGGTGATCCTTTAGGCCACTCGGGTTAAGTCCTTGTTTTTATGTGTTCATTTATACAGGAACATGCTACCCCCCTCAAGCTGACTATTCTTGGAAGGAGTAGAAATGGGAAGAATGTTTCAATTTCTCCCTTTGAAGCTTTTCTGTGTTAATCATTAAATATTTTAGGAAGCCCAGCTGTGAGGACTACAACTTGAGAAGGTGGGAACTAAAGTTTAGGTCCTTGCTCCACAGAACATCATGAAAATCAGAAGTGGGCCACTCCAACAGCAGAGACTGGGAAATCCACTTGGCGTTCACCTGCAGCCTGGTAGTTTTGTTGCAGAGTTGAGTCAGAACAAGGAGTAATTTAAGGCCGACCCTAGCTTACTGGATATCGTAAGATTTATAATTTGGATCAGAAGTCTTCCCAAATGAAATTTCCATCGATTTTAACACATTCCCACAACTTGTTCTCATTCATTGGTAACTTCTGTCAGTTCAGTTGGAGAATTCCCAGTCATCTGTACCAGATGTTAATTACAGTGTGGTATAAAAATAGCAAAAACCTTGTAGGATCAGCTGAGATTAATAACAAGCTGGAGAAAAGATGTGCTCATCATGACCTGTTGACAGGGAGAACTAACACAGAACTGTATTGGTGGGTTTGCATCTTCTACAGAACTATTTTCTTGTAAGGCATTCCCTAGCAGGTCTGTTGTATCTGCCCACCACCTCCCATTGACTGTTTACTCTGTTTTGATTATGTAAAAAGACCCTTATAATTAGCAGCAGACTACAGTTCCTCAAAGTGGAAACCTGAGATTAATCGAAGCTGCCTCCTAATTTTAACAGAGGTTTTCCTGGGGTATAGGAAGAAATGTATTATTCTTTGCCTGGTGGTGACCTAAGGGACTCAGTCACAGTGTTAGCCCAGCAGACACATTATAGGCAAACCTAGACAAAGGAAAACAACCTTAAAGTTCCTGACAAGCTGTTTAAGCCTTGTTACAGACAATATTTAAGCTTTGCTGTGTGGTCATCTATATTAAAGTATGCTGTTTGGCAATCAGAACATTTCAAGAGATGCAAATATATCCTCATCCTTTAACTTTGTTGGATCCAGGATAACTTGAAACACTTTATTTCTTTAGATATTCATGTAGATCTGGCGTTTACTCTTCAGTCCTTTACATTCAACTGTACCTAGCACAAAGGCATAGCTTAGGGTAACCTTAAGATTTAGAAGAATATGATAATACGGAGAGCAGAATATGACAGCACAGAAAGCGACTCAGTATATATGAAAAGTAATAATAAAAAGGAAATGTTAAATTCAGTTATGCCACAGGAAAATTAAATGTCAAGAAGCCACTGACAAAGAGAACTAAGAAATAGAGAGAGGCTTTACAGAGGCAGAAGTCAGAGCCAGTTTGGTTGCTGATCTACCAATAAATAACTTTATACAAGACAGGAATTGATATTATCAGTAAATATGTTTATTTATTTTATCAGAATAATAATATTTTGTGTAGGTTAGGATAATTTTACACAATAAGAGATACCTTCCTAGGCATTATGAAGCTGTATTTTGACCTGCTATTACCTTCAAATCTTCTTTAAAATTAGTCTCTGAATTTACAGAATCAAATCTTCCCTAACTTACATAATGGGTTGGCTACCTGTTGGTTTTTAAATAGCATTCCAGCTTTTAAATTTGAACATTTTCTATTCACTAATTTGCTAAACTTATATGTTTAGCATTGTGTAAATCAATTCTTACAAAACTTTCATTGGAGACAATTTCATATTATCATTTATTTTTCCAACATACGCACATTTGAAAATTTAAGTTACTTTTTAAAAAATACAGGCTGTTATGAAAGTTTAGGAGTTATGATAATGATGACATTTTAGGAGACGGATTCGCTGAACAATTCTGGTGCCCTGGTGATTAACATTTATGATTGTTATTTTATTTATTGTCCCTGTGTTCGCTATTCACAAAACCAAATTGCTCATTTGTTTTTGTTTTTGTGAATGGTTAGTGGTACTTACTCGCCTTCATATGGGATCACAATCCAGGCATTCTTTCAAGTGTTAGAAACTATAGCCATCTTACAGGTCTCACTGGAATATTAGGTCTCTCACTTCATAATCCTATTAACTAGCTAACTTTAGCAGGGTGGGCGGAATACCTAGTCCAAACAGAATTGTTCCCTAACTAAGGCATGAATCCAGGATGTCTGGATTATGTGTCCCTTTTTGCCAAATTACTCAAACTTTTCTTGTGTTGCTTTTTCCTTATAATTGGAATAATACACAAAATGTTTAAGCATATTTAGCATTAGGAAAAGGCTTTGAGATCCTTGCATAAAAGATGCCATAGAAAATTATAAACATTAGACTATAGGTTTTTTATCCATGAGTGGTTTATTTCCAAAAATACTGTAGAGTTGCAGGTACCTGTGCATGTGAATCAGTGTCAGCATGTTTTATAAACTGAAAATAAAAAAACAACCCTAAATCTCCTTGGATGTATCACCAGCCTTTGCCAAGCTTATGCTAAACTTAGTTTTGAATTAAAAGGATTTTTCTTGGTTTTGAATTTAAAGGGTTTGGAATTTAAAGAGGCTGTATACAGATGTATGGCTAGAGATGCAGAGATAAGGGATCTGATGCTAGACACTGGGAAGCCCATGTAAATTAACCAAGACAGAGAGCTCCAGGGGTGTGGTTATACTGTTTCCCACAGCTCAGAGTGAGCTCCTGTAACACACACTTACCGGCATTTGGTGAGTTGCTAACACAGGTGTCCATGCTGTCTCCCTGCTGGGATTTAAGTCCTGTTGCTTCCAGTGGGATCTGAAGAAATGGGATGAGCACTGGCTTTTTTAGCCCTGCTTTCAAGCTCTTAGGTTACACTTAATTGAAAATCCTACCTGATTTTAGGGAGGATTTGTATCAAAGATCTTCTGTCAAATGCCAAGATGTGGTGTTTAGCTTCTGTTAGTTGGGAATGTCAGCTTGGCTTGTGTGTCATAGCACTGAAAATCACCTTATTCTTACAAGTAGAACTCATTATATAAGTTGTGACCAATTTAAGTTTGGAAAAGTCTTTAACAAATGAAAGAGATAGATATAAAAATACTAACAAGTGAATATAACACCAAGGTTAATGAAGAGTGCAAAGTGTTGATGAGTTGTATTGCAGACCTTGAGAAGAAGCTCAGATCAAGAAGGTGAAGGAGCAGTGGGGATGTGAGCTCCACTATCAGAGCTGTTTATCTAAATACATTAATGATACAATGCATAAAATATCTAAATTATTGCTAAAGTTTTATTTCCTTATGGGTCAAATCTTGTTGCTATTTTCACATTAAAGAAAGGAAAAGATGTATTTACCTGAATGGGAATAGTAGGATTACTGCATTCTCATGGGGAAATGAGAAGAATGTAGAAACACAAATGCTGGTTATGAATATGGATGTAAATTTGATGGTGAAGTTAATTCACTTTCCCATGTTCTTTTTTTACCATCTGGTACCTTGTGACTATTATTCAAGCACTTACAACCCTGGAAAAATGTGGGCAGAATTATTAACTGTCAGTAGATAATTTCTTATTATTTCTGAATTGATCCGTTTCCAAATAGAACAAATCCAAAGTTGGTTAGCTAATACAAATGTAGATTATCCTCCAAAAAGCTTCTTTTTACTCATCTTTTTTGGTAACATTATGCACTATAAATAATTCAGCCCATTTGCAAGAGCATGAAGTGAATTTTGACCTCCCAAAAGTAAATTTGAATTTGCTCCTGGCATGAATAAGAAAACAATTAAATTAATAGCAAGAAAATCACATTCCCTAATTTAAAGCGGGATCTGGACTCTATTATCCCACACAGCAGATGAGCTGCCTTAACCACCAAACTGTTGGTTCTTTTGGCATGCCTTCCTCATTTCCACTGACACTTCATTCTGAACTGAAAATATAATTAAATACATTACACTTTTTTCCTTAGTGTATGCTTCAGAAAAAGCATTTTGTCCAAGTTTTTTTAAAGCTTCTGGCAAGTTTCTAATCCTGGGAATAGAACTATTGAAGTGAATCTCTGTTTTAAACCTTTTGGTTACAACATGCTTGGATTCTGCCTTTGTCCCAAATCTGTGATGTTTTTTCACATCACCGTAGGAGGTCCCCTGCTGTTCACCAGTGCCTGGGAGAACAGCTGGGGAGATAGAAGACACACAACCTCCCCCACCTCATTCTGCTGCTAGACATGGATTGAGTCAGCTGGATCATACTGTATGCATCTTCCTGACCAAAAGTCAAGTAGCTGTGCATTTAGGTGGCTTCTGGCAAAATCTATTTTTTTGCTTGTTTATTTGTTTTTGATGACAAGTCCCTAGCACTTCTTTGTACTTAACAGAAACCACAAGATACACTATAAGACTACTCTGTCTTCTTGTTGAAGTAGTGCCTGCCTGAAAGAGAGAATGTGAATGGAGGTTATGCCCAGGTTCTAGAGGAATCCCAGTAAGGGGTCCTTCTAAGAACTGTGTATCATATTTCAAAGTTAGTCATGGTACCTTCAGAGATCTAGGTAGAGCATGAGAATGCCCAGGCAGGGTTCACCCCCTAGTAGCCTGCTAACCATGGAGCCAGTGCCCAGGGAAAGGCTCATGATTTGGTCTCCGCTCCTGGGTCTGTCACAGCCTTGCTGTCTGCCTTGCATCTGGCAATGAGCCACACTCAGACATATGCAGATATTGCCTGCACCACAGCCTGCCTGGAGATGGTGCCGCATCTCTGGCTTGGTGGGAGGGCTTTTTGGCTAGGACAATATTGAGGAGCTGCCCAGCAGTCTCGGCAGGGCAACTTCTTCAGGATCTGATGGGTCCATATCTGCTCCACCGCAGCCCTCAGTAGGGGTCCCCTGTGGGGTTCCTGCTACAGTCTCCAAATTGTTCCTCCAGTTCACCCTCAAATCCCAGCATTTCTGGCTTTGTCTTGGTTTCTTCCCTTGCCAATATCCCTAGCAATAGCCCCTTTCAGCCTGGGCCTGAGAGAGGGGCCAAGACTCAGGAGCAAGAGTGGTCAGTGAGCCTCTGCAACAGCTCTGCTCCTAACACCATGGGGCAGGGGAAACATCACTTCTGTGAGTGGTGGCAGACAAGCCCTGGGGAAATTTGACAAGATGTTTTTTGTCATCTACTTCCTATCCAGGAGCAACTCACACCAGCCCATATCATAATTTTAAAGGACAAAAAGTAGAAGCAGAGGGTAGAGAGAGACCTTTGTCCTACCTGCCTTACTGGGAAACAGAAATAAACGTTGCAAACATGCAAACAAATGCACCAAAATTTCAGTATCAGGTGACTTGTAACCTCTGTCCTAATGTTTTAATTAAGTGGATGGAATACCTTTGGACTGGACTGACATTTTCTGTTGATATTAAACCCCACTGCTTAATTCAAAGCAGCAAGGTTGTATTTGCCCTTGGATATGAAAATCTTTGGATCCTGTCGAAATGGGAGATAAAACTGAGAAAAGAGATTGTCATAAATACTTCTCAAACTCTTTGATGAATAACCTGATTTTAGTTCTGAAGCTGTCACGCTGAATTTTAACATGAGATCTGTTGCAAGGGATAACTGACCCCAAAAGAGACATGACGGATTATTAATGGATGCCTGTGATCTGCTTGCCTTCAAGTCTGGAGACTGAAATTTGGAGGAATTTTTCAGATGTTGCAGGAGTAGCACATTGGCTTGCAAAGTTCTTAGATGACTTCTCCGCTTGATTTATTATTGCTTCATCTTTTCTATTTTGGTTATTAGTTTGGTTTGTGTACTTTTGTATTTTCTTTCCACGGCAGATATCCCAGACTCATTTTTCAAAGGCAATCCTTTTGCTTGCTTCAACAGCAATAGATCAAAGCCTCCTACTGCTTTTTGAGTTAAACACAAATTTCTGTTTTACAACTTTGGTCCACCTATAACTGAAGAATGTGAATTTGACAAATGTAGAACCTTTGTACCCACAAATAAGTAATAAGGTGGCTTGTTACTCAGAAGCGTGCAGTAAATCCACAATTCAGACAGCATTGGTAAACCTTTTTCTTCTGTACCATCTTTATGTTTGTTTTTGTTTTTTTTCATGTGGAAGTATATATCTTGGATAAATTAGTTTCTGATGGGCTCTTTAGCACTTAATATTTCATTAATAATAATGCAGATATTCCTCAATTGCTCTTGAAGTCCTGCTTAGCCTGATTACTGGCCCCACTATCTAAAGAGAAGAGGAGGGGATTATTATTTCTAGTTCAAGTATGGGGGAAAAATCCAGTTGCTCATCTCAACACAAAATCCGAGCGTAGCTAATGCAGTGGGGGTGGGGAGAAGAACCTTGCTGCATTTCCAGCTGCAATCTCTCTATAAAATCACAAAATCAGCAACAGTGTTTGCTATAAACAGTGACTGTATAAACAGTGTAACAGTTACCGTTCTTCTGCTGCCTCTGCATTTGTGAGAGTTCCAGGAAACAGCTTCTCCAGAAAGGGACTCTAGAAAAAAAGTGATTTGTCTTTGAAAATGTTATATGTTGAAGAATATTTTGCTGTGTATTGAAAACAAAAACTTACTAGAATGATTTTTTTTTTTTTTCCAGTTAAATGAGTAAGTTCTTGCGTGAAGAATAAACTTGATGGCTTAGGAAACTTTGAGAGAGAACTTGGTAGTGGTTAGGATTGGAGTTCTAACAACATAGCTGCTTTTAGATGTTTTGAGGAGCTGGATATGCTTGTGTCAACGTCCTAGAAGCATCATTTCTACATAAAATGCTCATGGATTTTTTTTTTTTTTTGTGCTTCATTTCCCTCCGTTTTTCCCATATCTTACAAGTGAAAACTGAATGCATCACAGCTATGGGGTTCTTGTCAGAGCTGAAAGATTAGTAAACTTTCATGTGGGCTTTACCACTGTTTTTTGGGATTTTTCCAGTACAGGCTGCCTACATACCTTGAACATGGTGGTTGCTGGTGCTGCTAAACACATCTGGCAGGGAAGTGTGCAGGGAAGGAGAGTCGTTACTGTGTGATGACAAAATTAAAGGCTGCACAAATGGAGAAAATTAAGGCTGCCAGGGTTACCTTAAGGCATTTCCTGTCCACTTCGTGCTTCGTTCTGCAGACTTGTTTGTTCATTTTGATATTGCATCTGCATGTATGTCAGCTTTAGGACATAAAAATTGAAACCAGAACTATGCCCTAAAGTGAAAGGTCTCGACAAAGGTTCCAAAGATAACTCTCCCCCTATTTTTTCATGCAGTAGTTTCACAGCTGTTCTCACCATGTCTGAGGAGCCGGTGCTGCAGAATGCAGCTGCACTGGGAGGCTTGGTCTATCAAGATAATTCCGTAAAGGATTAGGGCCTGTCAGTGAAGGAAGCTGTTTGTCTTTTTGTGCTTTGGATAAGTTGAAGGAAGGAGTATCAGCTAAAATTTTAGGTTTCTAATGTTTGTCACGGACACCTCTGCAAGCAAGGTAATCTTTCCTTTGAGGATCCAACTATGTAAAGGGATTCTGGGATACAGCATCGAAGGCCTAATCCTCCCACATATCTTACTAAGTCCCGTGGGAGTCAAGTACGTCTGGCAGTGTGCCAGTAGACCTTCTTTGTGAGTTGCCCAAGGTCAAGAGGAAAATCATTGTCAAACTCGCGTGCAGAATTCAGGTCTCCACATCTCGCTTCACCCAGGCATATTTCAGCTTGGTGATGCGGATGCACTGCTAGGGTAAGCAGTGCAAAAAACACAGTTGGTCTCTGATCTTGATGAAAATGCCACCATTATGTTCAATTAGACATGTGGTAGATGATATTATGAACGATATATAACATTAAGCATGGGCATAAACCTCTGCAGTGCCATAGGAAATGTAAGATTAGGAACTGCACACAATGAACAACTTGACTGTTTTTCATTTAAATTTTTTATGAGCTGAAACCATGTTTGTCATTCATATACATTTTACATATCTTTGCAATGCATGAAATAGAAGGCAGTGAGCAGCTGACAGATTTTTGTCCAACATGCACTTTTTAAAATGTTACCATAATTTGTGTTTAACACTGTCCTGACACAGTGGCCACTCAGAGGGGTGCTTTTTGATGGGTACAGTTTCCATATTTTTCCCCTACTTCTTCTCTTGGAGAAATAGGATTAGTACTATATTAAAAAAAAAAAAATATTAAAAAATACAGTCAATATAGCACACAACCATCTTGGTAGGAGTTATATTATTGCATTTTCTGATCTGACTTTATTTAGTTATTTTAATAATAAGCTAGTCTAGGATTTGGTTCAGTTACATCAAGAACATCCTTTCAAACAAAATGAACAGCCAAAAAAGCCCAAATCGTAAAAAAAAAAAAAATAAAAAATAAAAAAAATTCTGCGATGTTGTAAAGGCACAACATAGATTTGGACCATGATTCAGTTCTGTGAAATTTTCTCTTGACATAAATGGGAATGTTCATGTGCTTAACACTAAATGTATGTTTACCCTGAAAAAATCAAAGATCAGAAATTAATATGTCTTTTTTTGCACAGACTTATTTTTCTCTGACCAGTCGCACTCCAGAGGAACTAATTCACTGAAATTATGTTACTCTCTTATACCAGTTTGTGTTCTTTCTCCTAAAAAAATCATCTGCAGACAAGATGGTGGTAAAGATGGATATTATCAGTAAGGGAAATTATGTGAGCTTTGCCAACCCACTTGGACTGAGGTGATATGTCCAACAAACTGTTTGTCCTACGGATGTTTACAGTCCCAGTAAGTGCTTTCTGTGAAAGGATAAAATTGTAAATCAGGCAGATGTGGCTTCCACCTTAAAATGATGTCCTGAAGGTTCTTTGAAATGCTTCTCCACATCAGACTATCAGACTTCAAAATGGGGTCTGAGATCTGGCCTACAGAGACTTTCCCCACTTGTAATTACTACTAATCACACCAAAACATAGCTAGTGTCATGAGCATTCATTTCACTTTGTGAAATCCTGGACTTGCGAGCACAGACTTTGATGATGTGCAGTGTCCCCGCACTAATTGCAAGGGAATTTCAAGAGCAACTTTAATTTGATCCTTGGCTACAACAGTACACAGCTGTCATATTTCTGCACCTGTACAATCTGTTTTCAAGTGCCAAATTCTGCAAGTCCTGGCTTTTTTGCAGCTCTGGATTCCAGAATTTCATTGCTAGCTATTAGACTTATTTAACCCTTGCTAGCTTTAGCTAAATGAGGTTTACTTACCCCTTTCAATAGGGTTTGAACTGCAATATTTTCAGAAAGCTACAAGTCTTCAGTCATGAGCACTGGGGAAAACAAGGGGAGGTGTAGCTCATCCAGTTGTAACTTATGCAAACTGCATCATTCTATTTGATGACATTTCATTAAAGTGTGGGCAGGCATTAAGTGATAAAACAGTCACGTTGACAAGATGTGTGCAGTGTGTCATGCTTTGAAAATGTTTTACAAGCTAGCAACAGGAGTCCTGGATCCTCAGTGACTGCTGGCACTAGGCTGCATCCACTGGAGTACTGGCTGGTGGCATGCAACTGGTCCTTCCTCTTGGCTTCCTAGTGTCCCCTGACTCTACACAGAAAAAAAGTAGTATATTAAATATTTTTTTTTCCCTAGGTTAGAAATGGAAGGAACAGCGTGTCTGTAGCTGTCAAACACAAGATATAGAGCTGTGGATGGGCTGAAATGCAAATTTCACAGCCAGAATACAGGTAACCTACTAGACTTATTACTATACATCCTTGCTGAGAAGAAATTCAATACTGTGCCATGCAGAACAAACTGTGCAGGAAAAGACAAAGTAGATCATCAAAAGGGCTAGATTTATGAATGATCTGGCTTGCCTTCTCCTTTGAAGAAGATGGAAATCCTTTCCGGCAGCATTGGGGTGACCAAGGTGGGACAGACTGCTAGTTCCTCCTGGGAATCTGCATCAGTATAAATAAGTATCAGGACAGGGATTATACTACACCCCAGATACACCCAGGAGACTAGTACGGACACTTCCACTGATGGTTTGAGCCAGTTCACTGTCCTGTAAACTTGTATGTATCACGAATTATCCCACGTTTGCTTTTGCTGACTTTTCTTGAGGAGGGCAGTTCAGTCATAACATAAAATAGAATAGACAGAGATTAGGACTCAAGCCTTAACCTGCAGGTGAGCCAGTACTTATAGTTGCTACTCAAAGCAATATGGCCCAATATGAAGGGATGTGAGGAGTCACAAAAAAGAGGGAATAATGAAACAGTGTGAGTTGTGAGAAGGGAATCTTGGCAAGGACGTGTATAGACATTGATATTTCCTCACACAGGGTTTGCATGTAAAACTGAGAGGTGAAAGTTACAGATCCACAATTCTATAGGGATTTTAGTGAATCAGGCTTCTCTCCTGTGGTTTATGACATTACCTGAGCCTTTTGATAGAACTCAAACCCTGTAAATCACAGCTGGTTGTAATTCATGCATAACATAAAACTGTCAAAGGCTTTCAATGATAACCATAATTTATATGAGCACTGCTCAAAATTTAAAATAAAAATCTTGACATTGTTTATAATTGGACAAGTACTGGCATCCATTAATTTTCATAATATATGGGGAAAACTAAAACTTGTATTTAGATGCACATGTAAACATACAAACCCAGCATATTCCTTTCATGGTGAGCATCATTTATTTAGTCATTCTGCGCTAAACAAGTGATGTGTTAATTCTTCTTTCTGCAGATCTGTATTTGTGCACCTCATTGCACAGATCATTGCATTTCATTTGTGCATCACGAGATTCTGAAGCACCACAAGTGTATGTATTCCAGCAAACTAGAAAGTTTATATGTAACAAACATAAAGGATGTCTGTCGTGCTAGCTGTCATCTAGCAATAAGCAAAAGCAGTAAATAACTGATCTGGGAATGGATCAGTGGGTATTTCATTGTCCCAGAGTCAAATGAATAAAAGCTTGTCTTCTGTATGTCTTGTCATCTTCCCTGGAGTCAGTGGTGTGCTTTATTGACCTTAATAACTACTATAATAAATCCAGTAGAAGTGAAAAGAAAAATTCTGCTCTGTAATGAAAATCTGATAGCTTATCTGTCATGCTGTTTTATGTAAAGAGCTATGTTCAGTCTGCCCTGTCCCCCAGGACATTGCCATTAGATATGTTGCAAGATTCTGAATTACTGCAGAACTTTATACGAGGCTCATGTTGTAGATTTTCTATACAGTGATATTTCTCCCAGTCTCAGTTTTGGTCTTTAATAAACTCAATCGTGTTTGCTTCTATCTTTTGTTTTTTTATGGCTTCTTTAACTGAATGGATTTATCATCAAGGGAAAAGCATAATTGGAAGAAAGCTAGACCTGCGTTGTACATCATCACTTTTCTGTTTAAGTTAAATTAGACAATCATAAAAAGTCATATTCAGAGACCAGTTCCCCCATTCATGCTGCATAAGTTTCAGCCCAGAAAGCAGCTCTGAAGTGCACCTTTTCCATCACTGCATAACTGAAGTGCTAAATAGCACAGGCTATTATTTTTTGAGACATCTTGTAAAACATAGTTACTTTCAGAATCATTTAGATTCCCAGTCAATAGGTATAAGTACGGTGATACCAGTTTTGAGATGTGACTGTTTAAGGGCTGTTTCAGAGTTGCTATGTGGACAGCGTTTCTTTTCATTTCACCCATTTCAAATAATGTACCACTTACTGACTTTATATAAAGTCTGTACTTACAGACTTTAAAAACCTGATGTTGTTTGACTGTCACTACTTGGATGACCTATTCACATATGTAGACCTCACTGTCATTGCTGTCCCTCTAAATGGTGATGTTTCTGACAAGGTGAAGCTTTCTAAATAAATACTATCTGCTTCACAGGCCACATGTGTGCCTATGTGCTACTATCAGGAATATTCAGTACTGACCCTTTGTGGCAGGTTTCCAAGAAAAAAAATGGATACATTTAGAAGCTGGATTGCATCTGGCTAAGTGGAAAAGCTTCATAAATACTTTCATTTTGAAAGATTTTAAAAGCTGAATACTGCCAGCAGTTGAGTCCAGAAAAAGTTCACTGATTTGTACTTCTACATGGCACAACGTTCAAGTTTAAGTCAGGGTAATTAGACACAATGTGCCCTTTTTGGCTGTGTTTTATCATGATGAGCACAAAGACCAACTGCAAAATATGTCATGAGGTTACTGTACTGTGAGCACTGATGCTGTTCAGTCAGCATTTCAAATTTTGCTACAGAGCAACATATAGATAAGTCTAAAGCTGAGGCCAAAGCAATTTGACAATAAACTTTTACAAAATGAAGACAATAATCTCTTTGTTGGTCTGTTTCTTAAGATGAGAATGCTTCAGTCTCCATTCTGTTTCCTACTGGCATTATTTTTTAGAATATCAATTCTGCCTTTGTGAATTTTTTAGGAATAGTGTAAGACTGGAAGAAGAAAACCTCATGAATGGATCTGATGTAGTTCGGACAAAAGATGCTGGGGGAGGGCTACAGAGGAAGAAGTGGTCACTGTGAGTGTCCTGATCATGCCATCCATTGTTTAGTCTGGGTAATTTAAGGTCAATCAGAAAATAAAATTTCCCACTCCCCCAAAACCAAAAAGAAACCCACTTTGACAGTTTTAAAGTAGTAGAGACCTCTTAATTAGAAAACACTCTTGATATTTATGAACTGGGAATTTATGCTTTTATAGACCAACTCACTCCCTTGGCCATAGCACTGCGCTTTGCAGTGTCACTGTACTGTCACATCACAAGGTTAGGGAGCAGCCCTCAGAGCTCAGATAGGTGCAGAAGAACACCAGAACACCCACAGGACCCCAGAGTGTAGCATAAAACCTTTTCCTTCAAGGGCTCCAAGCTGCAGCGCAGAGGACAGGCATGGTTTAGCTAGAAGTGAAAGGATTTATGGATTTGGCCTGTCCATGAAGCAGGATGTACTAATGAGCAGCTGCAGACCGAGGCTCAAGCAGCAGTTACTCGGCTGAAACTAGAGCTGCTTTCCCACTGCTTCACTGTTCAGTGTAGTTCAACTGTTTAAATGTCATTCACCTCTCAGTTACACAGCTGTAAATCCCAGCACATTTCCAATAAGGCTGTGGGAGTAACTTGCAATTAGATAAAAATAGCATCAGGTGTATTTCATAAAAGTCATCTACTGCAAATGTTCAAAACAGGAAGGATTTGAGAATTAATATTTTTAATTGCTCACACATCACTTCAGATTCTCAGGTTTTATTGCTAAACAGCAGTTAAGTGTTTCAAGGGCCTCCTTAGGCAAGATTACTGTCACTCAATCCAGTTCAGCAAAGACTTAAGCACAAGCTCATCTTCATGCAGATGAGGCACAACGCCAAGCCAGATCAGTAGTGTGAAGTGTGAGTCTGTGAGCAGGGGCTGCCTGCTGTGGCATACCCACAGGACTCCTGCCTTAACAGGGCCTCCAGGCAGTTCCAAAAGCCCACTCACCCAGCAATAATTTGGAAACCAAAGGTACCTATTAGCAACAGTAACAAACAGGCAGAGGTGAATATGTCAGGAATTAGAAGAAAATCTTAGGAGTGCTTCACCGGGTTCCTAGCCTGTGAGCATCTTGAGGATCTCTTTTCATTGCATGAATAACTAATTTGCTCAACATGCACCCTGCTCAGACTTTTCAAACCACATTAGCATTTTGCATCTAAATACGGAAAACTTCTTTGTTTTAAAGTTTCTTCAGCTTGGATCCTTTTAAAATTGCTTAGACTATCAAGAATGATTGACTGTAAAATCAAAAATTGTCCTGGGTTCAGCAGTAGCAGTCATTTTTCTCCTTCGTAGTAGCTGGTGCAGTGCTCTGCTTTTGACTTCCAGCCTGGGAACAATGCTGATAACACCCATGTTTTTAGTTGTTGTTCAGTAATGTTTACTCTGACCAAGGACCTTCTGAGTCTCATGTTCTGCCAGGGAGGAGGGGAAGCCAGGAAGAAGCAGAGACAGGACACCTGACCCAAACTAGCCAAAGAGGTATTCCATACCACAGCCCATCACGCCCACTATATAAACTGGGGGCAGTTACCTGGGAGGGCTAGATCACTGCTTGGGTTGGGCTGGGTATCAGTCAGTAGGTGGTGAGCGGTTGTATTCTCTTCCAAGGGAATACAACATACTTTTTTCTGTAGGATCAGTTACGCTTTTAAAGCTGGATTCCTACCTTGTTGAGGCCAGGCCAAGTACTAGGAAAAAATAAAATGACAATTCTGTCTGAAGTACTCTGACAAGGAGAATCCTTTATCATCTTATCCTTGGGAAGGTCCCCTTTCTACATGCCAAGCAAGTGTTCTGTGCAGCATGAAGATTAAAAAAGCCTAACAAGTGCTACCTCACTTTAACATTACCAATGTCACACAGTGGAGATGAGTGCAATGACTGTGACTTCTGGAAGGTCCCAGTAAATATCAAGCACAGTGGTAGGAGAAGGTGACTTTCAGTACTATGAATTATTTATATCCTTTCCCTAAAGGCAGGTGTTTTCCACAGCATTAAACGTGCCACCTGAGTAACAGGAAGAGTTGAATTTCTAATCGAGCTAAAACACCCAAGTGTAAACACAGCGCTGAGCCCAAGATGTGCAGCCCTTTAATCTAGTGCTTCCTGGGAACAAAAGAAAAACAAACTGCAAGTGTGTTAGCTTTGTGCAAAGAGAAGTGACAGGAATTTACATCACAGAAAGAATCTGAAGGCAGGCTAGATTGCTGCCAGAAAATCACCCTGGCTGGCTCCCCAGCTCTGCTTCTCAGACCACAGGTGAGGTCTGTCTGTGCCCATGGCTGACAAAACCCTCCTTGCAGGGACAGGGTGAAGTGATGATTTGCAAAACCAAGCCTTGATCTGAGTGTGAAGGGAAGAGTACCCAAAGTCTGCCAGTACCCTGATGATTGCATTAGAAAATCTCACTGGTAGCTGCATAACCTCATGAGATGATAACTTCAGCCCTTCTAGAGAGTCCTAACTTGAGCTCCTCACTGCCCTTGTTTCTTGGTGTTGCAGCAAATGGCAACTAGATCCGGAAGCTTCCTTATGGAAAGAAAAGGGAAGAGCTTTGCTGGTTCTAGGCTTATTGGCTCAGCATGGGTCTCAAACCACAAGCACTTCAGTCATCGTGTGAGTCAGTATCCTCTGAGGATGCCATTAATAACAGGAAACACAAAACGCATAGCCCTAATTTAGCACACGTTTTGTTCTTAACAACACTCAGCTTCATCTTTTGATGTTTATTTTTTTCTTAAAGTTGGCTTTTTCCCCAAGAAGGGATTCACCTATTTTTCTGAAGATAAGAGGAAACCTTCTCCCAGTGCTTCTAGACAAAAGTTGTTTCAATAAATTAACCTACGAAGCTGAATACTTGTCCCATTCAACTAGTATAGTTTATTTGGGTCAGTCAGCAGCAAAGGCTGCTCTAAATTCAACCAGTCATTTTTATTTTTAGTCGGGACAAAATATCCTCCAGATTTGTTGTCACTAAGAAATTAAACCTAGATCTGAGTTTAGAGACTGACTCTCCCCACCAAGGCAGAGTCATGCTCCCAGAACAGTGTTCAATAGACAAAGAGTGGCTGCCGATCTTTACATGTGCACATAGTAAGGGCTTAGTTTCCTGAAACTTTTGCTCTGATAACTGTGACTAGGAGGAATACCACTATTCTGCTCACCTGCCAGACGTCAGCTGGCTATTCTGCCACATCTCACTTCAAATGGTTTCTCTCTGTCTTGATTCTGCTGGCTTTTCACGTGAATATGTTGGTCTTGGCTTCCTTGCTGAAGAGGTTTCCACTTGCTTTTGAAGTTTTTAAACTAGGAGGAAAATTTGTGCTATATGTAGAAGCAGCGGTTAGCTGTGTTGCAGGGTTTCTAGAAGGCTTTGAAATGCTTTTGAGTAAAAGTCTCACACAGATTCGGTAGTTTGCTAATGGAAAAATTGACATAATAATTGAAGGGCAAACCCCACATATACCACACTTTTGTGTTCAAACTTCTGCCTAAAACACACACAAAAAAAGCTTTCCAGCTGCGAAATTCTGAAGTAGTTAGGGGAAAAAAAAAAAAAAACAACCAACCAACCAAAAAAAAAAACACTTTAAAATAAGGCTCATTAGTCACTATACTTCACTGTTATCAGGAATTCCACCTATTTGCAGCAGCTGGGTAGAAAAGGCATGGGGTTCTGCCAGTTCACTTGCTCAGATGCACCCCCACAGGTGTTAGCTGTTTCAAGAAAGAATTTGCAAAGATCCAAGTGCAAGCTATTTCCCAGTTTCCCTTTGAAAGGCCATTGGAATTAGGGGGCTCATTACTGTCATGCTGTTGAATACCTGGTTTGCTACTGTGTTTGTTACTTGTATGCTAACGACTGTATATATGGCATTGTTCTCTATTTTCTGTTTACAGTTTTTGCTGCATCCTGTGCAAATCCTGTAATTCATTGAACAAGAAAAGACCAAACATTGCTATAGTTTTATGGGTATTAGGGGAAGTGTATATGGTAGAGTAGTTGGGATAAGAATCAAGGAAAATGGGAGGTATGGCCTCATATATCCTTTAATGAACTTGGAACTAAACATCACTACTATGTCCTTCCAGTCTACTAACTGTCATAAATTGCAAGTAAACACAAACACTAAATATTGAGACAGGCAGACTGCATGCCAAGAATGTAGCTATCACTGGGCTTACTAACTTCCCCAACTTCCTCTAACATCTCAAGCTGAAGTACTTAGTATCTGTACACACAAAACAAAGGTTTTCCTATTTCTAAATAGGGACATAAACTACCTCAGTAGCCTTTGATTTTGTTCTGGGACAACAAGCTGATGTAAGCCAGGAACTTTACTTCTGTTTGTATCAGAGAAATGCTTATTCGCTTGCATTCATTCAGTAAATACGCAAACCTATAAAGTTATAGTTCAAGCAAGACTATATGTGCTTAGGCACATCCTAAAATTATGCATGAATAAGCTACTAAAGCAAAACAAGTGTATTTGTGCAAAACTTTCAGTTATCAAAATTGAACATATCTCATCAATGCAATACCAGAGAAGGTTTTGAGAGGATTTCAGAAAAGAGCTATTAAGTTGTAAAAGTGATTATGAAAGAATACAATAACCAGATTTCATTTTTGTATTATTAAATGCAGTTTTTAACACACTTCTTAAGAACATCCTCCTCTGTGATGAGGTTTATAGCATTCTGAGTGTCTCACTAAGACTGTGTACTTGTCATTTAAACCCTCCCAGAATCAGTGGGAAATTCTGTCTGTTTTGAAATTAACATTTTGCCCTCCTGTATCATGATGAGATGTCTTGATTTCAAATGCAGAAAGGAATCTAGGGGCAAAGGGGAAGAATATTTCTTACCATGCAGATACATGGAAAGAAACATCTAACAAAAGAGCACTGATGGACAGTATCAATTACCCCTTAGACTGATAAAGTATAAATATCTGAAAGGCAGGAACTTTCTCTGAAGCACCAGAGACTGTGAAGGTTGTTCCTCCTGACTCTTTGAAACTGTGACCAGGTTCGAGGAATAAATGATAGCAGCAATGCAGAGCACCCTTGTCCTTGTCTCTCTCTTTCTGTTTGCAACAATATTTATTTGCAAGGTATTTTATCTGAACCTGCACAGGGAATTGGTCAGAATCAAAACATTTTTCTGTCAAGTTTTTGTTTGAAGAAAGCAAAAACAAAACCAGAGCTCAAACCAAAAGAAAAGTTTGGATCAGTTCCCCCATCCCATTTGCTGCACTGACCCATGGAGACATAACGGCTATACTACAAAAGCAAATAGTGCAGGGGAATAGGAGCATGTCTGTAGAGGTAAACTTCATGACAAGGACCCATAGTCCATCCTAAGCACATTTCAGGAGGCTGTATTTCAGACTAGCTATATTTGGTCCTATGTCCCCCTCACCCTTTAGCTGTAAGAGTGTTTCTGGAACATATTTTTTAGCTTTATGGAGGGCAGGCAGTTTGCCTGCTCTGGGACTGCTCTCCAACACAAGCTGAGGCATGAGAAGTGGAAGAGACCTGGAAACTCACTTCTAAGGTGGCAAGCTACAGTGCTAAGGTAGGCTTGCCGTTTGCACGTATCACAGCTGAGGGAGCGATAAATGGTGGGGATAGAGCATTGTTTAAACTGGCCTGACACCTCAAGTGGGAAGGCAGCTTCTGATTTATATTTACTGACTGAACAGCTGCAGTGACTTCAGATAGGGCTGTCCCTCAACGGGGTTTGCCTCAATGGGGTTTGCTGCCCTTTCATTGAAGATTTTTCCTTCCATAGCACAGCCAGTAGTAAGGAAAGTGTGGGTGTTCCTCATTTGCCGCAGTAGAAACAAGCGAGCTGGCTTAAATTATTAGAAGTGTTTTGAACTAACCTGGCTTACGTGGCACTGAGGCAGCAGAAGGTGCCCTCATAGGTTCCTCCACTGGGATCTGCTTTGGGGCTGGTGACCTTCAGAGAGGAGTAGCAATGTTTTGCAAGTTTGACTACCTGATAAACGAATGCGTGCATGAACGATGAATGAAGGGCTTGCAGCTATAAGTTGCCTTTAAACATGTCTTTAAACAGGTTTTCGGGTGAAGACAAAGAAAACATTCACAATCTGATTCAAAAGAAGATGAGAAAAGCTGTCCTTTTGTTTTATGCTTTTTTTTTACGCTTTCACACTGTCTTTATGCTTTAACTATTTCTATGCTTTTTGATAGCTTTTATCTGTCACTCCACTGTTTTTCTTCCAGCAGATATCTTTATGTGATAAACCAATGCCCTTGTACAATACTGCTTTCTCTGTGGGCATTTTCTCTAAAAATTACATTTCAAGCTGAAAAACAGAATTAAAATGAATAGGATGTGAGAAAGATTGTAAGAGAAGAGCTGGATTCAAAGATGCTAGTGAGGAAGGACTACAGCAGCAAACTTAAATGAGATGCAGGGTCAATGAGGCTCAGACAGCAAAGGGAGGCAGAGGCTGCACGTAGGGAGTAGCGTGATGCCACTAGCACTGCCTGAAGGCTGCAGAAGGGGCCAGAAGGAAGCAGGCCACTTCATGATATGAGGGATGGAGTGGAGAAGCAGCCTAAGGATGATAAGCAAGGAAAGCAAGAATCTGCAAAGGCAGTGCCGGGCGGCTGAGCAGAATTCAGGAAATAGGTAAAAATACGTGGAGTTACAAAACTGTAACTTACATGTGTGCTGCCAGCCGTTAAGAAAAGGCAAGAGTCTGTGAAATTGTTATTTGAAATCTTGTAATACAGTTCATTTTCTTATGTGGAAAATAAAACATCTTCCAGCTAGAGGTTCCAGTCACAAACAACACATACTAATGGCCTTCACCAGCCCCCAAGATGATAAGGTTAAATGCACTGTCATATGGCAATCCAGCTCCTTAATAACAGTTTCAGATTTGTACATCCCAAAAAAGGAATGAGCCTGCTGTTTTCGACATGTGGGTCGGCCCAGCAGTACGGAAGGTATCATGTCCATGGTGTCTGTGATTGTTGTCTGGGACTGCTACAGTTGTTACTTTTTTCTTATCCAGGACTCCATAAAAGTAATTGCACTGAAAAGACAATCAAGGGAATTGGAGCGTAAGGAGGTCAAAGTGATGGAAGAAGCTGTTGGGATCCAGAAGAGAGAGGGAGGCTGAAGAAGCCAAGAAAATGTCTCCCAGCTTTTTTTCTTCATCCCTGCTGGGAGGTTGTTTACTCAAAAAGGGAATGTTGAAGTGACTTTATGTTACAGTAGCTATAAGTGAAGCTGCTACTAAAATCTGCCAGCTCTTCACTTTTTATTTATTTATTACTTCTAGAGGTTAATAACTAAAGTTCATCTGTGAGCATGAATAATTCATTTAATCCATTGCTTGTCACGCTTAGGGCTAGGCTCATCCTGACAAGACGGAGTTCAGGCATAACTGCAGCTAGCGCTGAAGCACCTCACATCTCTCAGAGTTCACAACTACTAGTCAGAAACTCAGCTCCCAGAATAGCCCATGGGGAGAGCTGGCTTGCTACAAGCAGGACCCAGAATAAGAGGAAGGCTGTCCAGCCCTGTTGTTGGGTATTGATGTGAAGAGAATCCATTAATTATTCTGAAAGCTAGGACCATGACCTGGAACTGGCTTTGAAACCCAAGCACATGCTTGTGAAGGAGTTAGGATGGACAAGAATGTGAGGAATCTGGTTTTATTTTTGCGCTGCACAGATCATAACAATTTTGGCTGGAGCAATCCTTTCATTGTATCCTTCAAAACTTGTGTGGTAGCAAACTATGCTCTGTGCTAGTCGTCTGCCTGTACACTGTCACCCTCTACAGAATTATTTGCTTCTCCAGTAATGCCTTGAACTCTGAGATTTTGTGGTACAAAGTCAGCACTGAACATTTGGTCTACTAAAAGTTAATTAGCTGAAACCTAACTGGAGCTCACAAGTGCAGTATCAGTCCTGAAGAATAAACACAAGTGGTGGTTAAACTCCTTTTTTGGACTTCGTTTAAAGAAACAGGAACTCTTACCAGGAATGCAGACCATGTACAAAATCACTCTGACAATGGAGTATGCCATGGACAAAGACCACAAGGGGAAAAATCCAAGTGCAAATTTTAGAGGTAGTACTGGATGAAATGAGGCCTTGAGCTGTGAGCAAAGCAACACATGGCCTGGTTTTGGTGTAAAGAAAACTTTAACTTAGGTCCCTTTTAATTAATAAGATTGAATTAGCTGAATACGCAATTTAATTCTTTGGCTGAATACAATCCACATGTCTGATGAAGAGGTAGCAGTGCCGTGGGGGAGAGCAAATAACCTACTCTAGTGCAGTCAGTAAGGAAAGGAAAAATCCTGCTTTTTAGTACAAAGGTAGCTCTCACAGATTTTTTACTAAGGTTGGTGCAATCAAATGAGTGCTTGTTTATCGAACAGGGAGCAGGATTTGTGAAATACACAGAAACCATCACCATGGGCAGTAAGACACAGTAAAGACAGGAACTCGCAACAGCACAACCTGTTTGGTTTCAAACACAGTTACTGTCATGGCCGCAAGGGCATCACCAGCCCTGACGGGCTCTCCCCACTCCCCCTAGCAGTGCCCCCACCTACCCATGCCCTGGTGCTCCCCAGCTGGGGTGGTGGGATGAGCCCTGGCTGCCCAGCCCTGCTATCACCCATGTGGGAAGCCCATGATGCTCCCAGCCCTGGGGAGCCACTAGTCCCATGGTACCCTGGATAGTTTTGGTAGATAAGAACAGGCAGACAAGTTACTTTGAAAAATGGACATCTAGAATCTGCCCAAGCATGCTCAAGGTACTGAATGAGTTAATAGTTCATTGGGATGCAATCATGTCGATGAACTTTGTAATAAATCCAGGCAAAATAAATCCTTTTTAAAAAGTCCTGCAAATTTGGTCTGTGGAAATTCCCTGCGAAGAAACACAGCTCAGGTGAAACATACGATCTATAAACAACTAGGCTTCAGTCAGAAAGTTGGTTCTGCCTCCAGAGCAGAAATGGAGAGAGCTACATGCTATGGAGATTTCCACATGTTGATAGAGACAGGAGTGGTTAAAATCTGTTTTAAAAGGCCAGGGACTTAGGAAAGTTGCAGCTACTGAGATTACTTTGGTGCTAAGAATGGAAGAGATGTCTCTCTTTTGTCAGACATCGTGGTTGAAAACAGACTTTAGCAACTACTGGTAGAGGGAAGAAAGGTTTCTGTAAGCTGGGTGAAGATGTGAGCTGGCCCATGTAATGTAGCAAATTTAAGTGAGGAATCTTAGAACAGACCAGCTGAGACTAAAGCCAATCTAGCAAATGTCAAAGCTGTACCACACAGAGCAAGAGAGAGGCTGAGGGAAAGGGGCTCTCTGGCCATCTGCCTCGCTGCCAACCACCTGCACATGGTGGGGAGACCTCTGCGGTCCCATTGGGGAGGTGGAGATGAGCCTTCTGGTCCTCACTCAGACTGAAAACTGAGCCGGCATGCATGTGAGCAGCTTCAAAAGGAAGTAATTTACCTTAGGCACACAATCAGTGAAGGAATTTCTACCGGTTAAAAGAAAATTAGAGCTGTGGAGAATTGGCCAAGTCCCCAGATGTTCATAGATGTATGGAGCTTTGTACAGCGTAACCGTGGGGTTTTCCAAATTCCAAAACAATTGCATAAAATGAGTAAAGACTAGTTTGGGGTCATTTTCAGAGTGGGAAAAGGAAACGCTGTGTTTCAAAACCCCTTTCCTATGAAATACAGATGCTAGTGCTTGCAAACTGTCAGCAGGACTGCCACGAGAAGACAAAGAAGGAGCAAAGGGAGAAGTTTGTTGGAGTGACTGTACAAACTGCTCTTCCCTTCCTCTCTGCTCCCCTAAACCCTCTTCGTAGAACTCTCCTGCTCACGCTTCTTTGCAGTTGTTCTAAATTCTAAGAAAAGTCTTTAGAGTTTTATAGTCTTTTGCAAGACATCCATGCCACAAGAGAATGCACATTCTTTCTGCAATGTATTTTTAGGCTGCATAAATCTGATCCTGTTCTGTTGGTAATGGTTTCTTGTAATTTACTGAAATTCTCATTTAAAAATACACAGGCTGCTTTTATTGGAAAATGGATTCAAAGTTTTCATGAACTCCTATGATGTTGTGCTTCATAGACCCAAGTACATGCAATGCAATAGCCAGACATACATGTAACATTTCAATAATACACTGTCAAAGAAAGTACTCAATCATAAGTCAAACTAAATAAAAACCTTTGATCTGCCTCAGTTCTCCCCTGATTAGAGCTTGTCTGAGTGGGGAAGCTTTCTGGCACTGTGATGGTGGAAAAAAAAGATGCTCTGCTGGAGTACCTTTGGAAGCACGGTAGTTTGAAATACAGTTGCAGAGCTTCTACACCAGGATTTATACCATATAGTCTAGGGTGGAATAATTATGTAGGCTAACGTCACTGAGTCAGTACTGTGTAGACAGGCAATTTCAGGAGCAAGCTGAGCAACATGGTCTAGTGGAAGGTGCCCTGTCCATGGCAGGAGGGTTGGAACTAGATCAGCTTTAAGATCCTTTCCAACCTAAACCATTCTATAGGTCTATAATCCTCTGCAAAAGTTGAGTCAAAGCAATCATAGGAAGGCTCAACCTGCATGCCTGGGTGTAAAGACTATGGGGGGGCCAGGAAGACAAGTGATACCCTCCCCCCCCCCTCCCAGCAGTCCCCCGGAGGCTGCAGGATGTCTCCTGGCTGGGCTTGGCAAACTGCAATCAGGGGTGCTGCGCAGGGGCTCTGCTGAGCTACAGCAAGGTGGGATTATTCCTGCTTTTGTTGCAAGGAGCCATTGCAGACATCACCTGTCTCCAAGCCAAAACTCTTCTACCTGCTGTCTTCCTTGTTCAGTTATTTGGGTGTTTTTTGGACGCCAAGGTGAAAGAATAATTTTTTCCTTGTGTAGTGTATGTATTCTTAAACTAGCTTTTTGAGCAGTGCTTCTTGTGCTATACGCATCGCTCCTGTGACACCTTAAAGAAATGAGAATTGCATGCTCATGATTATTTCTGATGTGAAGGCTTGCTCTCACTTATCGCTAATCACAGGCTCAAGCTCCTAAAGCAATGTTAAGATTCTGCGTGTGACCAGACGACTGAATTCTGCATTCACTTTCTTTATGGCTAATCTTTTGGGCATTTATTTCTGTAACGTGAATGAAATAGGCCTGTAGCTACAAAATTTGATTCTCCTTTGCTGTGTTCCTTGTGCTGCTACTCAACGTAGGGTGAGAACAAAATGATGAACAAGAAGTGTTTCCAAAAACTGAACAATTTGTACCCGCTTCACAGAAATGTGAAGGACTGGAAAACCTGTAGAATAACACACTGAATGAAGCCCGAAGGCTATTTTAATTTGTGCTCTTCCCCTGTGTGGAACAATGGCTGTTGCAGTATGTACTTAGTGAAGGAACGTAGGACAAGAGCCCGTACACAAATTTGCCACAAACTTAAACAAGAGCTTGTTGTATGCCACGGGAGCCTGCAGGCACTTCACTTCGCCTGGAACTTTCGCCGGGTGGCGGTGCTTTGCATGGCTTTGTGTTGCAAAACACGGGAGCGCAGCACACCCCGACACCGGCGGCCGGCCGTGCGCCCCGCTCCCGTGGCACCCCGCGATCGTTCCACTCGCGCTGGGACGCGCGTTCCTGCGCCCCGAGCAGCCGCAGCGGGCGGACCGAAACGAGCGCTCGGGACCCCGCGGCGGCGCACGGAGGGGCAGCGGAGGGACGGGACGAGGCGCGCGCGGGGGGCGAGGGGCCCGGGGGCCGTTCCCGCTGCCCGGGCGGGGCGGGGGCGCGGCTGAACGCGGCGCAGGGAGCTGCGCGGCCCCGGCTCCGCCTCTGCCCCTGCCCCGCCAGGACGGGACGGGGCGGCCCCGGGCAGGAGCGTGCGGCGGCGGGAGCCTTCTCCTTTCTCCTCCTCCTCCTCCTCCTTCTTGCCCCCTCCCCCGGCTCCCAGCGGTGGCTATGCGCTGCCGGGACCGGCTCTGAGGAAGCGTGCGGACAAAGGCTGCGGGCCGGTGCCGGGGCGCGATGGAGCGGCGCGGCGGCTGAGGCGGCTCGGTGGGACCGAGCCGGGCCGGGAGGCAGCGGCACATGGTGCACGGCTGGGGCCCGGCGCTGCGCACCCTCTGGCGGGCCGAGGGGCCACCATGGACAACTTCTTGGCGGAGGTGAGCGTGGGCCCGTGGGGTCTTCCTTTCCTCTCCTCCTTTCTCCTTCAGTTTCGTGGAGTCGCTTTGTGGGACAGGAGCCGGCAGCAGAGCGGCAGGGGGCTCCCGGAGAGTGCCGTGTGTTCCCCCTAGCGATCGCCTCGCTTGCAGGGGGTTTGCAAGAGAAGACCCTCGGGCATCGGGACTCCGTGAGCGGGAGACAGAGGGAGAGCTCCCGCCGCCAGAGTACCAGTTTTTCGGGCCGTTACCGGGGGCGGAACTCGAGGCCGCCGGCTTTCTGTCGGGAAGGCGCTCGGGGATAATTGGGGTTTGTTAGAGCGGGCAGGAGCTGGAGGCGCCGGTGCCGCGGCTCTGCCCGCCCGAGCCCCCGGTGCCGCTGCTCCGCGCCCCCCTGCGGCACCCCCTGGTGCTGTTGATGTCGCTGGGGAATGGGCTGCCTTGGGCTCCGGCATCGGCGCTGCCATGGGTCCATGCGCCTCTGCCCGAGCCACCCATGCTGCCGCGGCGTGGCCACCCTGAAACCGGGTATCGGCGGGAGTGGGGGACTCACTCCTTGGGGTTTTCCCTGCATGAAACCTGGCGAGGTTACTTTTTCTGCCTCGCATGGACAAGGGAGGCTTCAAATGATGGCAGTAGAGCTACTTTTTAGAAGTCTGTTTCTTAAATGTATGTTGTTAAATTATAGACCAAGTTTTCTGGTACAAAATGCAAAGCAGTAAAGCTTAAGTCTTGAAAGCAATTTGAACTTTACCATTATCTCTTGGATCTTGACAATCTCCTCATGTTGGGTGAGCAAACCGAATCAAAGACCCTTTGATACTTACGGTATACACTAAAAGTCAAAACTTGGCTCCTATTCTGGTCTAAGTTAGCTGAATTTTATACAGCGGTATTTTACCAAATGGTTCAGCCCACCTGGTGTGGAGCCAGCGTTAAGAGCATAAGGTGTCTGGTATTAACACAGCGGCTTCTGTGTGTGTGTTATACTTGCAGGCTGCTGGCAAAGCTTGCATTGTGTCTGGGTTGCAGCTTCTTGGTGACTGACTGCACGACTGCTTTAATCGCAGCTCTCGCAGAAGTGGTTGCACTGTCAAGGTTGTAAATGCAGGTCAGGCATCTGCTCTACAAGGCTGTGATTAAGCTGCAAACCCGTCCTTTGCCCTCATGAAATAGCTTCCCTCGTGTTCTCGGTGCTGCTGTTGCTGCTCCCACAAGAAAAATAGGTGATCTGTTTACTGGAATAGTAATTAGTCAAATAAAAGAAGGTCATACACCTTACTGCTTGTTAGCTTTCCATTTGTCAGGCAACAAAAGTTCTGTCAAGTGCAGTAAGAAGCAAGAAATGCAGGATTAGCTTTGCAAAAGTCTGGCTTAAGTAGTAAAATTGCTTTCTTTTTTTATCCTTCCCCCCCTGCCCCAGAGAGGATGTAGCCCTTGCTTTTCAAAAGCATGCAAGCCATGAGCAATATGGTAGTATTAGCCTAGCTTTGCAGAATTAATCTGAAGAGTCATTCACTCTGACACAAAGTAGTGTAGCGTGCCCTACATAAAGGTGAAGAAGAGTTTTAATGGTTTTGACTCCCCTATTAGCCAAAATTACTTGCCCCAGGGAAAAGGCAAGTAAATTTTGCCAGTCTCTGTTAGCATTTCTGCATGTATTTATGTTAATTTGTGGTTACTGCATGCAGACTTTGATCTTTCTTAAGAACTCTAACTCCCTTTCAACATGTTGATATTACTTTAAAAGATCAGTAAATATAGCACCTTGACTTTAATCTGTATCCAAAGTCCCACCCGTAAGAATAAACATTTTCTCTTCCTCACACTGGAGCATATGTAAATGGCATATAGGGAGCATGAGGCACAATTGCAGAAATGCACTTGGCCTGGCCCAGCTACTACAAAAAAATGTCTGTTGAAGGCACAGGATTGAGCCACTAGCTGGGTAATTTAATTTGTGCGAGGCAGACATCCTGCAGCTGCTCTTTACAGAAATATTTGCTGACTTATCTGAGAGAATTACTGTTCTTGTTAAAAGAAGTTGTAGTGCGTGGAGGAAAGAGGAAGCTGGATGCAAAGCCCAGGTAAAAAGCCTGGTCTGCTCTGCTTTCATTTGGCAGTGATGTGAGTCCACTGATAGAAATGAGATGTAAGGAAGAAGTTCTTTACTGTGAGGGTGTTGAGACACTGGAACATGCTGCCCAGGGGAGCTGTGGATGCTCCATCCCTTGCAGTGTTGAAGGCCAGGTTGGATGGGGCTTCGAGCAGAACCTGGTCTAGTGGGAAGTGTCACTGCCCGTGGCAGGAGAGTTGAAATGAGGTGATCTTTGGGGTATCTTCCAACACAAACCATTCTGTCATGTTTTGGGAGGAAGGCTGGTGGGTGAGAAAGGTATAGGTTGCTCCTCAGCATCACCAAGAACTTGCTGCACTGGAGGCAGGAGTGTCTTCTATCTGGCTGTTGCAGAAAATTAGTGTGCAACTGAAAGGTATTAGAAAGAAAACCCCTGTATTACTATTTCTCCCAGACTTTTCCATAACTAGATGTTGATTGTGGCCCATTCTCACTGTAGAGTGATACTCACTGGAACAAAATGAGGCAGCTGGCTTGGATACTGCCAGAGGGCAGTCGCAGAGGTGCTCCTGTTAGCACTTGCTGGGTTAGGTGAGGTATGGGATAACACCAGGATCCCGCTGATCAGCTGATGCTACTGTTGTCTGTCACTTAATAGCTTTATGATTTCTCCATCTTGCTGCCCAGTTTCTCTTTTTTACTATTTTTCATATTCTTAGCTTTTATTCTTATAGGATTACAAGTGCCTGTCTCCAGAGAAGCCTTGATTTCCATCTGTGTCCCAGTTTTCTAAATCAGTCAAAGAAAGAAAGGCTCTGAGTAAAGAATTGGACTGGAAGAGTCAGCCCTGGAACTTACTCCCAAAATGCTTTTATTGCTGGAAGTTATTAAACTAATTGTACAATTGCATTCTAAATACAGAGGAGAAGTGTTTTCCAAGAGTTTAAAAACTAATTCAGGCTGTTGATTGATTTGTTTAATACCTTTTGGTATTAGAGGGAAGGAAGGTCAGTGGTAGAATTGTAACTTTTTCAGTATATTTGCATAGTCATGTTTTCATATATAAGGTGCTTAAACCTGTAGAAATCCCAGAGATCCATACTCAGTTGAAAGTATGGGTGTGTGCAATAGAGCTGTTTGACTGTGTTGCTCAAAACAGCCTGAAAACAATCGTTCCCATATGTTTTACCAGCAGCTAGGGTGCTTGCAAGGCAGCAGCCTCTTGTGGTAGCTGAGGTCAGGCTTTTTTCCAGTGAGAATGCATCCCTGCTAAAAGGGGATGTATGCCATAAGGGAAGGAGGAGAGTCATTTCAAGATGAGAAGGAACACAGGGAAATTTTGCACAAAGAAGGCAGGAGAAGGAAGCTCAAACTGCTTCTTCAGCATCTGAAGTTCCCAAGCAGTGCTTACTGGGGCAGCCGGGAAAGTGGATGCAGAAGTTCATTTTCTTCCTGTTGTGCAGGGAGTCACTTTGCCCAAGATATACGGTGTGTTGTACTGAGCCATGGTCACTGTCCTTGTCACTGGAGAAGTGTGGCAGCTGCTGGCCGAGCTACCATAAGAGAGTGGTTGGGGCTGGGAGAGACTTTTGAAGGTCATCTCGTCTGAACACTGCTCTCTGAGCAGTGCTCAGCTCCTGGGAAGTTTGCAGCACAGTGGGCATGGCAGTGTCTGCAGGAGTTGATGGTGGTTAGCTGCTGCCAAGCTCTAAAGACAAAGGATTTCCCTTTCCCCCTGTAATTTCTATAATTGGAAGAGAAGGATGAGGACAGTTCTGTCTCCTGCCTTCTGTATAGAATGTCTGGGTACATGATGTTGAAGGGGAGGGTTATAAAATCATCATTATTATAGAGGTCCTCTATGCAATTTTCTCTAAAATTGCATAGAGGTTTATTGGAGCTGTGGGTAGCCTGCTTTGAGACACAGCAGATACTCTGTCCAGCATACTTTTGTTTTTAGCAGTACTGCTGGTATGTCCAAGTTCAAACCAGTTTCCTTCATTTCTGCTTTCCACTTTCGCCCATATTTGCTTGCGTACCCTGTTTTGAGGGCAGGGCTCCCAGCATGAGTCCTGAAGGAGCAAGTGTTGAACCTCCCTCTGTGGGAAGGAGATGGGACAAAAATTAATTCCGAAGCTTTGAACTTAGCTTCAGGGACCTGTCTGAAGAGGTATCTGCTGAACCTGGAAGCTCTTGTTTTGGATATGCAGCTTGCAGCAGACTATTCTGTGGTGCTGCTGTGCTGTGGCGTTTGGAAGATCGCTGCCTCCCAGCACAGAGGTCCTTCATGGAGATCTTCAAGGGTTTCACCATCTTCTGCAACCAAGTGACATGGCACTGCCAAGTTTCTGCTCTGAAAGTGAAAATCTGGTGATGTTAATAAATTTCTGCATTGATATGCACAGTCTTGGAAGTCTTCCAGTCTTGGTTTAGAAATGTCTCACTGATAGCGCAAGTGTGGATCTGATGTTCCAGCTTGTGATGTTGGTGTCAGTTGTTTGGCTTGCCCAAGTTGCATGAGACCGGTGGGGTAAAACCCTCATCCCACCGGTGATGGCATAAAGGTTATGTTTCTGGAGGGCTTCTGAATGCTAAAGCTGTGCCAAGCAGGAGCAGTGCCTCTCCTGGCTGCGTTGATGTTGGCTGTGTTTTCTGGAGTTTCTGAGCTATGACTCCTTCTCATACTTAGTTTTCTTAAAAAGCTGATGGTTTTGTCAGCAATTATTTTTAGGTTCATTAGAGAGCATTATGTTTTGACTAGGGAATGTTCTGGGGGGTCCCAGGTCTACCTTACCGAGTCAGAAAGATGTTTTTGCAGGTTTATTTCTGTAAGTTGGGAAATCACATTCAGTTCGTCAGTAGCACGTCATCGTAACTGCCTATTACACATACTTCACATATGCCTTTCATAAGGTACATCTGTGTGACTGAAGCAGAGTCATCGTCGCTGGGCTGGAGTCTAGCAGCTCTGCTGGCACCATCAGTATTGTAAAATGACACAAGAATTCTCTTAAAGCTGCAAAACACGTAACTATTGAAATTGGCTGTAGAGGCTCTACATTGTACAGGGTTTGCTCGTGGCTTTTTAAGTATGTTCAGTCAGGCTCCAACCAAAGGAGAGCTGTGAAATCCTTACCGTTACAGAAATCTTGGCTGCTTCTGAGCCTCAGCTTTTTTTTTACCTTCTGGTGACACCTCACTGAAATGTTCCTTTTTTTGTTGGTCTTTTCCCTAATTATATGTTTGTGTCAGCACTTTGAGTAAGCTATTTTGCTCCAACCAGATTTTCTTCTTTATATGTATTTTCATTTGGTGAGCCCTCTGTGTGGGTGATACTGAGGGCTGTGAACCTCTTTGGCTCTTTTTTGGCTTTGGGTCTGTCGTATAGCCTGCTGCCTGGTAAAAGGGAATCTTGTTTGAAAGCATTGCCAGTCCCAACTTCTTTTTGAAGCCAAGCAGGACGGGCTTGTATCATAAATGCTTCACAGTTTTTTTCCATGGTTCTGTGGAGGCAGGAGATGACTGCTTTGCAGGAGAGGGGGGATCTGGGCTTTTCTGTGTCACATAGAGAATTTAGTGTGCTGGTCCCATGAGTAGCCTGAGAAACCTTGGAACCTTTCAGTGCTCTTGTTGCCCCAAGTGCCTCAAACTGTGGAAAGAAAAGTTTGGGGCCCCGTACCAAAAGTTATGCTGTTGATTGTCTCGGTTGTACCATGTTTGGCTTCTGCTGTGGTGTTTTTCGCTGAATCTTAGGTTTCAGGTTGGGAAAACCAATATAGTCATATTAGAATTTAGAAAATACCTGAAAGAAAATTGGTAGGTCCTTGGCTGCTTGAGTGTGCATATGTGTATTTATATAGTGTCAGTGTGTTTACACAAAACAAATCCAGACCTAACCTCTAGCAAGTGAATAACATGCCTCCTTTTTTATTTTTTTTTATTTTTTTTAATATGGGGGGGTGCATATTGATTGAACTTCAAAAAAAAAAAAATAGAAGAAGATTTCTAGTGAGAGAAATGGCTTTTCATGTCTCTTGGGGGGATGTGGCCCCAGTGGAAGGTGCTACAGTCTCCTGCGAGGGCAGGAGCAGCAGCTCCATCCCTTGCACACCTGGCATGGTGATTGTGTGGCTGTTGCAGATCTGGAGGGAAGCGTGTCCTCTGGGTAGTTTGATCTCACCATCCTTTTTGGCTGCAGGGCTGGTATTTTTCCTTAGTGAATCACAGTCCCTGGCTATGGTCAGAGCCAGGAGCACAAGTTTAGGGTGGAGCCCTGGTAGAAGGGCCGGAGGTAAAAAGTCACTGTGAATTAAGACTTTTGGGGGGTGGGGGGGGAAGGGAAGGATGAAGTATCATCCTTAAGTCACTAATTGTGGCTACTTTACATGTTTTGGATAATTGACCTCAAAACTTGATAGATTGATTATGACTTCAGGCTTGTATGAGAGTCATGGCGTAGGTGTTCTCATTTCTCTTGATCTTCCTGTCACATAATTTATAATTATGTGACACTTTAAACCATTAGTGAGATGTGAAGGAGGACAGCTTGGTATTGGAGCAACATTTTAGGGCAGGTTACTGGTTTTGGGGTATTACTGGTTCAAATTTTGAATTTTTTTAATTATTATTTTTACTTATTTACAGTTTTCCAAGATGTTCTATGAAAATTTGGGCATTGTCCATTGATCATATTTACTGTAATGCAACTTCGTTTTGGACAACCCCCTGATTCAGAAAGGTTAAGTGGATTATCGTTTTGGGTAGAAGTCCAGGCTAGCTCAAACATTCCATCCTTTTACAGACAGGACTTTTCAAAGTTTGGATGTAGAATGGGAAATGATACTAACTATCCTCCACACCTGTCTTGTGAAGTAAGCTATATCCATGCTGATGAAGAAATTACTACTTTGTTACATGCGAAATAAGTGTTATATTGGAAATGCATGCTGTGAAAGGTTTGTTAGGACAAAAGGAATGAGTGAAGATTACTAGTGTTTCCAAATGTACCTGTAAGAAGTAGGAACGTGTTGGGAGAGAACGTACAGCCTACTCTAGGCTCATTTCTGCAAAACCAGTGATCAAGACTGTAATCTTGGGTAAGTCCAAATAATGTTTGTGCTTGTTCTTGTTGTCTTCAGCTGGACAGCCACTGCAAAGCTGTGTCGGTGGGTGTCTGGTGACTTCTCGGCAGGGTGTCATTCCATGGATGTCATGACCGAGGAAGTAACTTCCCCACTATAAATGGGTAACTGAGTGGAGAAGGCTGCCGAGTTGTTTCAGCTGTAAATATGTCACACCTGTGCTTGTTTTACTGATAAATGTAAATAACTTGCTCTCTAGTTAGGTGCTTATTTCCTTTGTGACTAAGTGACTGGTTTTCCATCTAACCTGGAAAAGTCTTTTTATTTGGTAGAAAATTTATAGGGTTTTTTTCTATGTCTACTGTTTTTCTTTGTTAAAATCTCAAACATGAGTGATGTTGATAAAACTTGATAATACATGTTTTCCTTCTTGAGTAGCCTACTAGGAACAGACTCAATTTTGGTTCAGATTTGAAGCATGGCAGAAACTGGTGTGTGTCTGGTTTTACTGACGGAAGTTAACACTTCCGTGTTGTGTAAACCCTTCCATAGAGGGGTTTAACACAGCTTCTCTATGAGATATTGTAATTTTTCATTACAATTTTTAAAATTGTAATTTAGAAGTTAGCAATTGTGCTTAGTTATTTTTCATGAAGAATGAGCCCCCACAGTCAGTAACCGGGGGGATTTCTTGTTTGTCTCAATGGCCCTGCCTCTAGTGGGTAAATATAAGCATGTTGTAGCAGAGCCTAAATGTGGGAGTCAATATACTACCTTTTACACCTTCTAGGATTAATGGTATGCTGAAGGAAAATGTCCTGGAGGATAGACGTTATCAATCTCCTGTATCATCCAGTGGCCTGCCAGACTTCAGAACTGAATAGGCTTCCTGTATGTTTGTATTTGTGTGTTAACACAATTTTAGCAAATCCTTAAATTGCTTCAGTGGGACATTTTGCCTGGTTTATGGTATCAGACTTTCTTTTCTTTGAAAGTATGTTATCTTCATCTTGTGGTGAGCCTCACTAGAGATTTTTGAAAGAATGTTAAGCAAAGGTGACTATTGAAGAAGTCAGTATTCCCTTTATTCCATCTCTTAAGTTAAATCTTTCTGTGAAATTATTTGGGGTTTGGTTTTGTTTCATTCCAACTGAGAGGGAGAGGGAGGAAGGAAGAGAGGGGAGCTCAGCCGCAGGCTTCAGGAGCTGAGCTGTGCCTTCACATGTGATCCTGGCTGATGGCATGCGCAGGGTGACTGGCTGAGTTGGAGGACTCAGGAAATAAAAGGCTTAAGTACACTTTGATGTGTTAGTGTTGTCTTTTCCTATATATTCTTGGGAAACTATTCATAATCCTTTATTGTAGATCAGTGATACGAGTGTGTTAATACAAGTCTGTTTTGTTTTGGAGAATGCCCTTAAGGGAGATGCTGTAAGGATAACTTAGCAGAGGAAAATGGTTGTTGCTTTTTCCTGTGGGGCGAAACTATGTTCCCACTCTGAGCAAGTTTTCCCGAGGGCTTTTTATCGTGGCACGTCTGCCTCAACACTATGGTAGTCATTAAAAATACTGAGGATTTTTCGGTTTGCTTTTTAAGTTCTTAACTTCTGTATGTGGTAATGCCAGTAGACCAGCACTCGTCTGGCCAACCCTGCCACCATGGTCTTGAAGTCAGGATTGATTTGGTGCTTGTAGCATAACCTCAGGTAGGGACCTGGGGCTCAAATGTTTTATGAATGCTAGCTGTCATTAACTCCAGATGCAATTACAAAGGAGAGTGTTTCTGAAAGGTGTCATCAAAGTTAGTACCTCAGTCCTCTAGGCCCTCTTCTTCTTTTCCTTGCGAACCTTCAACCATGGTAGGCTGTGAAAGTGGTGTTGCTGCAAAGCCTTGCATGGTTTTGATGTTGTGTATTGCATACATCTATTCTCCTTCTTCCCAACCTTGCTAACAGAAATACAGGATTTCTCTGGGAAGATTCCCACGCCTCCCCTCTGTGGTCAGCCAGACTGGTCCTAGTTTTGGGGCTGGGAGATAAGAGAAGTTTATTCCTTGTTTTGAAAAAGTATTGATGTTTATAGCATTATCGGAAAGGGATTATTTGGTCCAATTTTAGTTGCTGTTGTTTAGTGTGCCCTGAAAATGTTTACTCAGATGAAGTTAAATAAATTTGTTAAGAGAATAGGTTTGTTTTTCTTACAAAGTTGTTTATCTTGAGGAAAAGTCAAATCCCTTTGTTTAATGTACCCGTCTGGTTTACAGAAGAGCGGAGATCACTTCTATTTGACCATTTTAGTGGGTAAAAATAGATACAAAACAGATACAATTGTGTATCTTGGGTATATTTTTATTTGCTTGAGAAAAGATCCAAATTGGCAGGATCCTGGAGTTCACATCAGGACAAGGAATAGGTGCCTATTCTGCAGGTCAGATGTTTTGCGTAGTTGGTTGTCTTCCTGGATCTCGTTCTCTTTTTAAATACAGACTGTGGCTTTGTGATTAGGGTTTATCTCCTCATTACAGCTTTCTGTTGATGGGTACGATGGATAGGTTTGTTTGGTGTGTGCAATCAGTTCATATGTTCCCTAACAGAAAATGAGAGCAGCGTTTAAAGCAGGGCTTTAAAGGATGGCATTTCCTGTTGCTTTTCAGATCGTGTACCAGGAGGAGTGTCTGATGAAGTGAGCTCTTTGTTGTTAAGACTCCCAGAGTTGGATTCTACTGTCCGATACTTGATAAGCTATTTCAAGGAATAAACGAATGCAGCAAATCTGAGCTAGAAAATATCATTTGCATAGTAGCAGCTCATTGTTCCATCCACCCCTTTTGCAATTATATTTCTAATATTTTATGTGCCAAATCTGAGAAGCTTTAACAGGCGGTAGATGGGATTTTGATGAGGTTGCACAGTGCTTGCAGCAAAAGGGTGATCCTCTATTTTTGCGTTAGTTTTGAGAGTCTCTGTTCCTGATTTCTGTTTCTATTGCACCATTTCTGCCATTATTTGCTTTGGTGATTCAGTACTTTAAATGACTACAACCCTGGTGCAGTAGTAAAATTCCTGTCCTTTTTGTGCAGAGGTCCATTAATAAACTTAATTTCAATGTAATGCAATAGTTGTAGTAAACTTTTACTGTATAGTTACACCTTTGTCAGTAGAAAACCTTTGTACCATGCAGTTAAGGTAGAGATGCCATCAGTAGCTAGTGGAGAGCAGGAAGTGGTACCCAAATCTATGTATTTTCTTGTGCTCATACAGTGGTCCTTTGGTGGAGCTTGTTCTTAGCAGTCCTTACTGAATGCAAAGAGAAAACATCAAGTTGTGGGATCCTTTTCCTTTGGATAGTGATTCAGCATTTACTGTCTTCCAAGTGCTTCTGGACTCAGGCAAATGCAGGCTGTAATCCTGATTTTAATTTCTTGAACCTTGAGTGCTGCTTACAGAAGCAATCCTTTATACTGCTTGCAGATACCTGATTTTAAAAGCGCACAGTCTCTTTAATGTGGTCAGAGAGTCCACAAAAGCTTTGCTGTTTTTCTGGGATTTTTTTGGCTTTTTTTGTCTGCTGGAAGGCATCGGAGGCAGCATGAGCTGTGGCTATCTCAGTGCACAGGGATATGCCTTATGCTCTGTATGTAGAGGGGAGTCATCTCTCATTAGGAAAGAAGAGTGAGTGCATATTAATCAGTGGGTTAAATTGAAGGGGCAAGAAGTGCTCAAGGCAGCAAAGCTGTGGTCACCTGCAGCAACAGATCATGGGTGACGCTGCTGTGGGGATTGCCCAAGGCATCCCTCTGGGAAGCGGAGGAAAGGAGCATCAGGCACCAAGCAGGAGCAGATGCTGTAGTAGGATGGCTTCTCAAAGCCATGTGAAAGACATCTCAGTGTCCCATCTCAACATTCCTTGTTGGATGGGACAACAATATGATAGCTACTACTGCTTTAAAATGCATAAATTAAGCTCCTCTTTTTTTGGCTTTGCAATTCCTGTCGCAGCTGGAGAATAACCTTCTGTGCTGTCCTGAGGCCAGCTGGAGTTTTCCTAGCTGTAGATTCTGAATGTGGTTTTTTTTTTTTTTTTCTGGTTGGGCCTCTGGTATTACAAATGCCAGCGTTTTAGAAACTCTTGCTTTTTAGGGTTGCCTTTCTGAGTATCTTTTTTGGCAGTGCTGAGCAATGATGTGCTTCTGGATAGTTTTCCACAGGCTTATTGGGAAAACCTGGGGTTATTCTTGAGAAAGCTGCAGTAATGTATGCCTTAAAAACAGGACTTTGTGGCATTTGTTAGTACTGCTCCATTGGTGGCAACATTATTGCAGCAAGAATTGCCCTTTTGAGTTTTACTTACGCTGAAATTCCTGCTTTCTGTTGTCACGTGATCATCTTTTCCTAGTAATTTTGTTCCAGATGCTGTACCAAAGTAACTAGTAATCAGTGAGTGGCTCTTTCTGTCCAGAAGAGCAGTTGTGGTGCTACCAGTTGCTCTTCAGCAAACAACGGTATTTTCATCAGATCTTGGTAACCGTTAGAAGAGGGAGACCTTTCGAGAGATCTCTGTTGCATGGTCAGTGCTTTGCCTCCAAGACTGCAGAGGTAGCTGGTAGCTTTGGATCATTAAGTCCACTCTGCATCTTTGCTCATGGAAGGGTCTGAGACCACCTGGAAGCTAAGATGCTCCTTGTGTGTGCTTTTAGAAAGAAAAGACTATGTCAGTAAGCTCAAAGGTATGGGTGTGTATATTTATTTAGCTTGATGATATTTTATTGTACTCCAGCTACAATGCTGTGCGCTGTTTTTTCCCTGTGTACTAATGAAGAGGAGGCAGGTAGGGGGAAAACAGTACCTTGTACTCTTTGCTGCTACAAATCTAAATATGAAATTTGTTCCATGTTTTTATATTAAAACTGTTGTTCCATGCTAATGCAGATGTTATCTAACGTTCCTGTGTGTTGCACGTTTCTTTCCACTTAAATTTAAGTAAATGATCTGGCACAGCTGGGGAAATGCCTACATAGGTGGAAACATATGGTAATGAGTTACTTCATGATTATTTAGAAACAAAACAAAAAACAAGGCATTTGGTTTGTATATCTTCTCCCTCTTTCTGACTTTTGTAGTTGGGGTTAACTGAAACAGTGAAGCTATTTGCCGTTTGTTTATTTTCAATGACCTGGGAAGTTTGTTGACAGCTCAAAAAGCCATACTGAGCAAAAATAACACAAATATCTGAAATAGCTAAAAGCTTAAATTCCCTGATGGAAAGGTGGTTTGTTGAGGAGAAAAAATAAGTTCAGAAGTGGTAACAGTTAGTGGCTATAAATAAAGAGTTACTCATTTAGGCTCTCAGATGGATAGAAGAGAGAGGTTGTTCAAGTTTTTCATCTTTACTGTGTGGTAAGAAGTAAGGTATGTCATGCCCTGCCATTTTTTAGATGGCTCTAAAAATAGCTGCACTTGCACTGCTTTTTGCTCAAAGAAAGGTCTTTAAGTATGCCTGCATATGTGGCAAAAGAGGTTTGGCTGCAGCCTGAAATAAATACATGAATTCATGAATCATTTCACTTCTAGTAAGTTGTTCCCTGCAGGGCAGCACCTCTGTTCTGTTGGTATATTTGCAGTTGTGATAAACTACTGAATTTTTTCCAAACCAGTATCTGTAATCAAGTGAGCAATAGGGAAACCATGTAGGGAGTAGCTGATGTGTTCCTAGTGGGCCAGTAGGTCTGCTCTTTTGGACAATAAAGCCTGGTTTACAGCCTCACAAAGGAGTGAGCGGATTTGTCTTGCTTGAGGACAGCAACGGTGGTGGTGAAGAGGATGCCACAGACCAGCCTAAAGTAGTGATGTGCTGAGACTCCACTGGGGACCCTGAAAGACCCCTGAAGAGACTCCAGGGGCTCCCTGTGTTCTTGGGAGTGGCTTTGGAGGGGATGCCAATTTTTCCAGTCGTCAAGTGCTGGGATTAACCTTTCCCAGAGGGGCACCTTGTGCAATCCAGGTCTTAGTATTTCTTGTACTGTGCACAGTACTGATCCTGTAAGTTACATTTTTTGATTTGAAGTCTTTGTTTAGTGAAGTAGCTACTTTTCAAGCTTAGCTGTGTTTCAGCCTAATAAAGTGAGGAATTTAGGGGCTTACATGAATAGCTGAATAATAATTAATCTCTGACTTCACTGGTGCAGAACTATGGCTTTCATCTTCAGACCTAGTTTTCTTCTGCCTTGGTGTTGACTGGTCAAGCACTGACACTTGTGCCCTCTTTCCTCTTTAATGCCAAGTGCTTCTGTGGACATCTTGTGCTTCCCGGGCTTCTTTGGAAAGTGATAATAAAGATGGACCTGGGTTTATCCAAAGTCTTACTCATTTTAGCTCCCTGCATGCATTTTGCCAAGCAGCTCTCCAGCAGCCGAGAGGGCTGTTATAAAGGTCTCTCCTGAGCCACAGGTAACGCAGGTGAGCAGACTGTTCCTGACCCGTGAGCTTTGCTTCTCTTATCAGCGGACATTGGCAGTTTCCAAACAAGCAGTTGTGATAGCGGCTTCTGGCTGGGCAGGAGGAGGAAGGCCTTGGGGGAGGAAAGGTGTGCGGGTGGGTAGGTTTAAAGGCACAGGAGAGTTCTAGGGTTTTGGTGCTTTATAACTAAGCTATGTGATTATGGCTAAAGATAATGAACCCAAAACAAGCAGTGGGAGAAAGCGTTGAGGCTTAGGTTTCTAAATTTTGATGCCTTGACTTGCATAATATCAGGATGTATAATATTTCTGTGAAGATTTAGCTCTACTTAAAATAAGTGAAGACAGATTGGTTCAGCAATGTTGGTAATCCCAGGATGAATATAGGACATAGTTCCACCTGAATTAGAAATACCTCTTGGTTTTGGCTTCTAGCTGGGTACAAGTTTCTTGGCTTCTTAACCCACTGCAGTCCAAGTTTCCCATGGGAGAGTTAATAAACATCTAGGGAAAGATGTCCCTAACCATGGCAGTGGGCGTTGAACTAGACAATCTTTAAAGGTCCCTTCCAACCCAAGTCTATGTTGGGACTCGGGGAAACCCCCAAAACTCTACTTAAGACAAACTGGTCAAAATGACTAAAATCCAGAAGGTAACAACTGCTGATCTTGGTACAAATTACGTTTAAGTAGTGGTGTCCACGGCTGAAGCATAGCTTCTGCAAATCTACTGTTATGCTTACAGAAGTGCCCTTCTGCATTGCTGCTGTAACTCCCTGGTGGGTAACCGGGGAGTGAAATGTCCCTGTGTAAGGCATGATGCCATGTCACCCTTTCATGCAGGGGTGCTGGTGCAGCCTCTGCAGCCACCTCTATGCTGTCAGGGATGGGGCAGGAAGTCTCTGCCACAATAGGGTCTCTGTGCTCTCCGCACAGATGCGCCTTTGTTAACTAATGACTTGTCTAACTTGCCACTGTTTTTTAACCCGTCTCCGGATCATTGTTACGCTGATTTGTACATTGACTGTAGAGCTGCTTTTATTGCAGATGTGTTCCTGGAAAGTTAGAAATGATTTTCAAATTTCCAATTAATTTTTGTTAGTGAAGCCATCAAACCATCTCACCACTGCAGTGCACGGCATGTGTTGAAGGGTGAGCATTTACCACTGGTGACTTCTGTAGTGGACGTGTTCAGAACTGAATATGAAGTTCTATAGGAGATTTTTCTTTTTTGACTTTTTAGGAAGCTCTCCCTGAGAGACCGTTGGCTTTGGAAGAGTGCAAATATTGCTACCATATTTGCCCAGAGAGGCTGAGTTTCAACGATGCTTCCTTTAATATAGCAGAAAGGAAGCAGAGTGGCATATGAAATCAGGAGTTATGGAGTTGGTGTCTTGTAGTTCCTGACTTTGCTGAAGAAATTGAATTGCCTTAGGACTGGATAGGGGTAATTACATACCAGCCTGTGTCTTTTAGGCACCAGATGGTATCGCGAGAGCTATTGTTAGGAAGTAAAAAAGTCTCTAAGTTGGAGGCATTGTGTAGAAAACAGACTTAAAGAAGAATTTGCCATTGCTCTCTCCTTGAAAAGAGCAGGAAGAAGCTGCATATGACGTTATACATTATTGTGTAAAGGAGTAACTGAGTTTCACAGGGCAAGTAATGTTCAACGCTTGTGGTACAGCACTGTCCGTGTTATTCACACAGCCACCTCAGGAAGGGCGGGTGTGGATGTGTGTGCTCTCGGGGTGATTCATGACCAGCCCTTGCCCACTCCTAAATATTCGAGCATCAACTTGCTGTGGAAAATGTCTGCTGGAAGCTTCTCTTGCAACAGAAGGACCATAGAATGTAATCACATCTTTTATTTCTGTAAATGTGTCTCTTTTTTGACAAAAAGTAACTGGATACCATTTTATTTGAGGGAGAGAGTTGCACAGCATATTGGGGTAGATGACAAACTCCTTGCAAGTTGGCTGAAGTTGTGTATTACCTCTGGAAGCTGGATGTGTTTGAGATGAGTCTTAACATGATCTGGAGGAACTAAAATAAAGCATGTGTCTCCATATACTTCTAGCTATGAGCCTAGATTTTGTAACTCTCCTCTGCAAATGGAATCTTGCTTGTGTGAATGTGAGGTGGGGATTTAACTTCTAGGAGAAGAAAACATTGTGAAAGCATGTGTATATCTGAAAATATACACAGAAGTTCTGATGGACACATTTGTGCATACACAAACTTGCTCCTGGCTATCTGAAGATGAAAGGGAACTGAAAATGTGACCAAAACAATGTTGCACGGGTGCTCTCTTCAGAAGATCTGTTGGGTGATAAGGGTGCTGCCAGAGTTTAGCTGTGCTCACTCTATGTGTGAGCAGCTAGAATTATGATGAAATTATAGTCGCTTCTTCAAAACAAAGACAAGTTGATACTTGAAACAACAGGGAAATTGTAGGAAGGCTGGCCCGTGAGCAAGAGGGAAGATGATGTCATGTGAACGCTGTCATGGGATTTGGATGATTTAAACTGCATCGCTGCATCTGCCAAAAACTTGCATCTCTCAACAAGTAGCTGTCAGCTTTTGCCTTGGTTCTCTAGTTGCAAAATACTACAGGATTTTCTATTTCCAACATCTTTTTCCCTTTTCCAGAGTGAAGAGGTGTAGTACATAAGGCTTTTACCCTCCCTGGGTCCTTGTCCTGGTGCAAATGAACTCAGATCTACCACTAGTGCTAAGTAAGGAGCCAAGTTCTGGGTGACTTCCTTGGTGAAGGAGCAGGCACATAGTTCTTATGGTTTGCAATAATTTCCACTGGGCACATGAAAGTGATGTGGAGCTCCAAGGGTTCAGAATTAATTTCCTTATAGGTGAGGAAATCTCTGTTCCTCCCTGCAGAATGAAGTATGTTAATTGCTGCAGAGGGGGTTAAAGGTAGTATGTGCAGTGAGCAGAAAGTTATTGTTCCATTCTGAGATAAGTTACGGCTTCAAAAAGAAAATTGGTTCCATTTAAGGCCAAGTCTTTTTTTGAGCAGCCAAGTTAAAACTTAGAGGAAGGTAATAATGAGCTGGCAGAGGAGGAACACATTGCTACTACAAGATTTATTTGCAGTAAAGTGTAAGTGGCTTTTCATGATTCCTACTGTTTCAGACTTAAGGAGTGCTGTAGGGGCACCAGCTTCAGCAGAACTGTTGAGTAGGGTTGAGTTTTCTGGTTGTAATGAGCAAGATGCGTGTCACATTTTTCTGCTGCTCTGACATTCATCACACACTGGTGGTTTAATTTTTTTTTGAAGAGTAAAATTACAGATGGTCACAGCCATCTGAATAACTAGTGACATGCTTAAAAACACTTACTCTTTTTGTAATGACACTTCTGAGAGTAATTCAGTAGGGGTACGTGCCCCTCCAGAAGGCCACGTTGGAGACTTTTTACCCAAAGGAGGTCTGGGCTGAAGAAGCATTCATCAGCTCTTGGGTATGCGTCATATTCACATCAATTGAAATCAAACATGCCCTTTCTGACTAAAGAGGCTTTCCCAAATTTTCTTCTGTTCTACGGTAATTTGCCAATAGTGCTTCTTTTTACTCAATTTCATTTGTGGGAAAGTTGTTTCTTCAACAGTGTTCGGGTCATTTCATTTTACTTCAGAGTTATTAAAAAAATAAACCAAACCAACCAACCACCCCCCAAACCCAACAAATAGCTGTTTTGTTGATTCACAGTGTAGTAATATGAGGAGTGACTTTTTTACTAGTATAAAAAGTAGTAAAATATATTGTCTGTGTTTAGGCAGAGGAAGACATTTATATTTGTTTTTGCATTTATATTTGTGTTTGACTTGCATTTTTCAGTGCCATAAAAATCTGATTATGAGTAAGTATGATGAAATATATTTTAACAGCACTATATTAAGCAGCCATGGAAAATTCCCAGTCTGAGCTTGTGCAGGCATTTGAATATTATGAAGTCCATGTACTTTGGGTTTGTTGTGTTGCCTTTTCTTTCATCTCCCCCCCCCCCCCCCCCCCCGTTTTTATGGTTATTTTTATTTACTATTCAGAAATAAAACACCTCTCTGGGCAGGAAGAGTCAGTAACACTGCATTTTCAGTGCTACACTTGCATTTTAATTTAGGGACCCTGGTAATCTAACTTGAACTTACTGTTCAGCCACCTTCTTTATAATTAATTTAAAGCAACATCCTTGTGATGGAATGCCTATAAAGTCTTCCCAGGTTTCACAGACTGGGGAACTGTACCATACCATGCTGTGGGAAGTCGATATTTATGGAATTGACTGGGCTGATGTTGTCAAAAGAGTTGGTTGACTTAATTCATTGCTGAGTAAAATAAATTGCCATGTAAAGGGCTGTGCACCTGAGTAGACGTACTTTCAGAGGCAGTTAAGCGCCAAGTCATGTTTCTCTGGGCTTTGGGGTCAATGAGGGTTGCTCATGAAAGCTTGCTGCCTACTGTGTTGACTAGCAGCTTCAGCATGCCTTTTAGGGTTGCAGTGTGAGGGGGGAAATGCTGAGCAGGGGTATGTAAATCTACTGGAGCATTTTCCTTATTGTAGAAAAGCATCCTTTTGTGAAACTTAAAATTGCTGCGCAGTCTATGTATGTTGTCTGTCTGTTGCCTGATAGAGGTGTATGTCAGCCTGTGGGTAGCCTAAGGTATTGGTTAGTGTGTTTTGAAATATGATGACTTACTGAAGACAAGATGGCTGGAGTGAAAAGAGGTGCTTGCTCCTCTTGCTAACAGCAGTTGGAAAGAGGTACGTTAGTGCTAGCAGCGTAATCCCTAGGTCTCTGCTGTTGTTTCATTACTTTCATCAGCTGTAAAATCTGCTGGATCTCACTTTTAAATACCTCTTGTCTCAAGCAGCTGTGTTCTTGCCAAGTGTTTCTCTAGTCACACATCAGTTTTTCTAATCCAGAGAAGCACAGCTCTCCACAGCTGGCACTTGCAGGACCTTCCTGGCTGGGAAGATGCGGCTGCTGGTCACATCTGGCAGGTCTTTGCGTGAAGGGAATGGGATCTCCTCCCTGGATTTAGACCAAAAATATTGATTTTTAGAGTCTCAGCCCAAGTAAGTCATGTTGGTAGTAAAGTGTGTGGTCTGACTTCAGACCTGGTCCTGGAGAAGTGACACTCCACTTCTGGCTTCAACTAATCCCCTCACCTCATGGGTAGAGCTTGGTTGCAAGGGATTCCCACCTTGATATGTGAATGATGCACCTCTGGGAGATTACAATGTGTAGTCAAAATAGCTTGGCTGAGAATGTCCTTTTCCTGGTGAGATGCATGCAGCTGTTCAACCCTGGCTTTATTATGCTTTTGCAGACTGGACATAGTAAAGTAGAAGAGAGTCTCACCCCAGATGCATTTCCTTGTACTTCTCATTTATCTGTGAGATAAATGCCCCCTTTGTCAGGTGTTAATGCTTTAAATCACTTCTGTTTGGTTAAGCTCTTCTAATTGCTTTGTGGTTTAGTTTCGAATTAAATCTTCTATCAACCTGCATTACAGTAAAATAAAAAGAAAAACCCCACATAGAAGCAACTTCTGTGTTTACTTCTGCTTTTTCTGCTCCTGCTGCAAGTACTCTGTTGAGGTAGTTGTTTTTCCATCTAACAATTACCAGTTCTTGTAAACATGTGTGAAAAGAAATCAGTGCCAGAGCAGTGCAGGAAATGTTCATCCCTGTCATGAAAACAAGGATGCGGGATGGGAATGCGTCTAAGGTGTGCCTGCAAGTGAGGAAACGTGCCACACCTCTGCTGAAAGGTGGATCGCAGATTTTAAGCTTCTTTGGAAAGATGCTACAAGCAATGAGGAAAGGTGTGTTGTCATGCATCGAAGGAACCTGTGAACTGCTTTGTATGACCTGCCTTAGGGTATTTGTCTATAGATTCAAGATGGGAAACAGGATGAAATTACAGGGCTCAGTGCAGCATATACCATGAAAGTATCCATGACAGGAGGAGAGAAAGCTTGCTGGTATGCTCCATTTCTGGGTTTTCTGCTAAAGGTGTTCCCTTCTGGCAGTTAAGTGGTGAACAAACTTAAAAAGAGTCAACTTTTTATTGTATGTAATATATATGAAAAAACCCCAATAAAAGAAAATATGACTTGCCAGAATGACTTAGGTGACTCGCCCTGTAGATGATTCATTTTAGAGTTGCACAAGTGCGGGAAAATCAAAGCAGATATGCCAATAGGAGTAGCGTTACTGGAAGGAAATGTATCTGGTCAGGGAGAAGTGGACTAAGCAAAAGCAGGAGATTGCTTTTCAGAGGGTTATGACCTTGAGGGGCTGAATATAATGAATGCAGTGTTTCAGGCTGCTTTTTTGCCTTGCAACTGCTGCATACCATTGGTATTCATCAGCAGTGATGGGGCAGTGCAGTGGGAAGCCTTGCAAAGCATCACCTTGGCTCTGAGAGAAGTGTAAAGCTGATAAAGTGCAAAACTGCTCAGTGTGCATTCAGGAAATGCCTTTTATTTCATGGCTTTCTATCTTTACCCGAAATAAAGCTTTGTTGCTAAATGTGCCTTCAGTATAGATCCCAAGCTCTCTTCCCTACTGTGTTATACCTCCTGTATGTATTACAGTGGTGTAGATGCCACCGGTGCATGCTGCTTTGCTGTCATAAAGCCTCTGGGAAAGTGATTAGCCTTGATCCACAGTCCTTCTGCTTGTACACTTGAACAGCTGAGAGAGAGAGACTGGGCTGGCATTAGATTTCTCTTCCACTACTGCCACCTAATTTTCCATGTTCCGCTGTGCTGGGGAAGTGAATTAGGTGTTTTCAGATGCCTGTTGCAATTGATTTTTGTCTAAAAGCATTTGATCACAGGTTTGAGAAGTAACGTGTGAGCAGCGATATTTACCGACACTTTGGTGTTTGTTTCGGGATTGGTAGATTAGATCGTATTTGTGAGATGTTTACAAACTGAATGAGTTTTGAATTGAAAAATAAATAATTTAAGGTTATAGGGTTTTATCCTTCACAGTTTGATACATTCTCTTAATATTTCAAGGGGGTGGAGAGGTCCTTTCATGTTGAAATACAACAGTGATAAAATCTCCTGCAGTTTACATCTCAGTTCATGGCAGAGTGTTACATTTTGCTGTGAGTCTTTCTTGAATTTATGACCTGGGGAGGAGAAGGAGGTAATCACTGGAGGAGGAGGAGATGGGAAGAGCTGACAGTCAGACCTCCTGCCTGCTCCAGACCCGAGAGAAGTGTCCACCAAAGTCTCAAAGGGTGCTTCATCTCAGGTATCCCAGGCTATCGATGGGATGGGAGTAAGGTAGGACAAACAAAAAGAGGACTTAAGGTAGATGACAGGTCACTTCTTTGGGGTTGTAGACAGGTGCAGTGATTTAGGAGGATGCTGTTAGTATCATATTTTTCAACTGCTCTGGATGCAAATTAATTCTAGCATAGATGGAAAGTGGAATAAGCTCCCATCTTCCCCCTCTTTCTCCCACCTCCACCTTGTAGACCTGTGGGCTTTTTCACAGGTCTTCTAAGGAGTCTTAACTGAAGGTTGCTTTTTGACTCTGTCCCTCCCTCCCTTTCTCAAAATGGAGAATATCTACTTTAACAGTGTATACCCTGACCGTTCTTTTCTTTAGGTCCTTCCTTCTGAGTTGAAGGTCCCACCATAACTCTCTAGCAAATGCGTTTGCTGTTTTCTTTGTAGAAGTATAATACCTGTTACTTAATGGGTTGTGAGTGCTTTCATATGCTGCTAGGATGACATTAAAATACTGTTGCCATCTCATTTTAAGACATGCATTTCATTGGTGTATGCATGACAGGGAGCCGCAGGAAGTCGGAGGGGAAAAAGACATTGAAAGTCACTTGCAATAAAAAGTGCAAACGCCTTCTGAGTTACAAAGTTCTTTGGGGTATTGTCTTCCCTGCTGGGACTGCTGCCGGGATGCCTGCAGGGAGGCTGGCTGTGTGTGTCCTATGCAAGGAGCCAGGCTGAGCTCAGCAATGTGCCTCTGCATTCGCTGCACAACCTGTATGCATAAGCTGTGCCTGCCAGCCTTTCTGCATCAGTTGCATGGGAATAAGCCAGTGCTCTGCCCTTTAATGATAAAGCGTGCCATTACGTTTTGCTTAATTGGTTGTGTTTTCATCAGGTGATCTCCAGACAGGCAATTTGGAGCTGCTCCGTGATTATTGTGGTTTGCAGTGTACAAATTAGTGTGGGAAGTTGCAAACACTAGCCTTGCAACTCAGGACTTCAGTGGCCGGATTAGCTTTTTCTGCGCTCACCTGAAGCATGAATGCTAAGGAGGAAGAACACAGGCGGGTGCTGTGCTGCTTGCCATTTATAGGGGCATCCATGCACTCCAAAGGATCATTTAATCTTCCAAACCTGTTTTGGTCCAAGCCAGACACCTCAGGTGGGCTTTGGACGTAGAGGGGTGCACTTCCCCAAAGCAAGTTGCTTACATTTTGGATTTTTAGGATTGAGTGATTTTTATTTAATTATTTTAAAAGGATGGTTGGTTCCGGGGTATGTAGTACTGGTTCCCTACTATCTCGAGTTATTTCATAACCCATGTTTGACTTGTTCTGTATGATTCTGGTCTCCTTCTTCCAAGTAACAAGCGAAAGGATGAGAGGAAACGGCCTCAAGCTGTGCTGGAGAGGTTTAGACTGGATGTGAGGAAAAATTTCTTCACTGAGAGGGGGATCAGGTGTTGGAACACGATGCCCAGGGAAGTGGTGGAATCACTGTGCCTGGAAGTATTTAGAAACCATGTAGATGAGGCCCTTAGTGACATAGGTTTCAGAGCCTTTGAGATCTGTGACCGTTGACCAGTTCAGTACCTGGGAATATTTAGGGGCTAAGTTTCTTATAAAGAGCCAAGTTGTGTGGATAAGGCTCAGTAAAGAGGGTAGCGAAGATGATACTTCTACTATTGCTTTGCCTTGCTGGTTGTTGAGAGTCTGGTCCCAAGAGGGTAGCTGTAGAAGGGAATGAGGAGAGGGTGATAGCTTAACTTCACACATGTGGATTTAGAAATCCTTTTCTGCCTTGATGCATGTTTATAAGCTTGTCATGGAGCATAAGCTGCCAGGCTTGGGAACTTTTTACTTTTGGATTGGGAACTCCCAGCACAACCAAGCATGGTGGATGAGCTACAGGCATTTTGGCAGGCTGTCCTCATGTACCCCGAGTCAGTAATAGAGCTGCATGGCAGCATAGCTACTTACTAGATGATATGGAAAACATTGTGTTAGCAGAAGCTAGTGGTGATTTAAATGGGCTTGTTTGGGCAGTCGTGCTGGGATAACTGCTCTTGCTATGTTACTGTAGACTTTGGTGAATGGTTTTTAGAGGAGAGTCTCTGTTCCCCTGCTGCTTTTATGTACACTGTCCTTCCTCTGTTCTGTCTTCCTTCAAATACCTGTTGAGGATAAAAATCCTCCACTTCCATAGATGTGGAATTAGTGTGCACATGTATACAGATTGCTTAAGTTTGGTTGTCTTAAAGGAAACAATGTTTTGAGGTTTTTGTGGATTTGTGTTTGGTTGGCTTTGTGTTTCATTTTTGTTTGGTTGTTTTTGTTGTTGGGCCTTTTTTTAGATATATTTATGGGGTTTTTGTTTATTCTTTTGCATCTGTAGTCAAGACTAATAAAAACCACATGGTTTTGGAAAAATGAGTGCTTGACAAAACTGCTGTCATCAAAAGGCAGAACTGCAACTCTTATTGAAATCTGTGAAGGCAGAGTTGGGGCTTGTTTGGTTCTTAGGGTAAGTCTTAAGGTTGTTTTGGTTTGTTTTTTTTTTTCTGGATATTGTATATTCATCTTTAGGAATTCAAATAAGGGAGGAGAATTACATGCTACTTTTAAGATGACCACGGATGTAGCAGGAGGTCTGCCATTTTCCTGGTGTCGTGGTTTAAGCCTCTCAGCCATGCAGTTTTGCTCTCTCACTCACTCCCCTCTCTTTCTTCCCCCCCCCCCCCTCCCGCCCCGTCCCGGGGGGATGGGGAGGAGAATCAAAAGAATGAAACTCTCACAGGTTGAGATAAGAACAGTTTAGTAACTAAGGTATAACACAAACCACTGCTGCTACCACCAATAATAATAATGATGAGAAAAATACAAGGGAAGAGAATACAACTGCTCACCACCAGTCCCCCAGCCCGACCAAACAGTGCATCCCCCACAGTGCACCCCCACCCTCCCAGGTCTCTGCTCTCCATTTCTACATCCTGGACATGACATGCTGTGGTATGGAATACCTCTTTGGTCAGTTTGGGTCAGGTGTCCTGTCTCTGCTTCCCCCCAGCTTCTCTTCCTCCCTGGCAGAGCATGAGGCTCAGAAAGTCCTTGGCCAGCCTAAACATTCTAAGCGGTAACTGAAAACACTGGTGTTATCAGCGCTGTTCCCAGGCCGAAAACCAAAAACACAGCACTGCACCAGCTACCTAGAAGGAGAAAAATGACTGCTACTGCTGAACCCAGGACACCTGGCCACTGCTACCCCTCACCCCAGCATAGGCTGATAGGCTGTGATGGAAAAGTATACCGTGTCTTTTTCCCCTGCATTCCTTACATGTCTCTGCTGTCATCAGTAAGTCAACCTTCTTCCTCCTCCTCACCCACCTGTTGACTTTTTGAATTACTTGTCTTCCTTACTGAGTTTTAACAGATTAAAATCCCCCCCCCCCCCCACAATAAGGTGCGGAGGCGAAAAGCAGTGGTGGTGCTGCTGCATGCTGGACAAGTCTGTGATACCCATTGGTGATGATGATGCATATTGTGACCTGAAACTGTTGATCTGGTAGATGGAGCTGCATGTATTTCCTGCTCCTTTGATTTCTCACTTTTGCAGTTTTATTCATGGTCGGCTGCCAAGTAGTACTTGGAGCACTGATTTTTCTTAATTTCAGAATTAATCAAAAATACCACTGATTGACAGCACAGATACTGTTATTTTTTCACCTGAATTTGCAGACACTTTCTAGAAAGAGCTGTTGTCCACTTGACTGTCTAACTTGACTGCAACTGATAATGACAGTAGGCTTTCCAATTTTCTGTATTGTCATGTTCCTGTAGCCATGATGCCCTGGTATTGGTTGGGCAATCTTGAAAGTGAAAAAAAAACCTTGTCAAAACAGACAGGTAGCACTTGCATCTCTCATGAAATTCTGTAGCAATAGCGGTAACTCTCCCAAAAAGACTTGATGGCATCTTGTTGCTGGATTTGCTTTTGATGGTACGATAAAGCTGTTGTTTCTTGGCCATATAGAAACCTCATTGTCCTCAGGAGCTGGTAACCACGTCTTCAGAGCAGACAAGTGCAATTGCTTTTTGGCTTTTGAGCAAAGTCTGTTAGTGATGTTCATCTTTGCACTCTGCAGCAAGAAGATGGTGAGGACTGTACTTGGCCACCTGCATATATAGAGAGTAATCTCTGTGCTGTTTGGGCATAACTGGATGATAAAATGTATGGGGTTGGTGCTTGTGTTGTTTTTCAGCTGCTATTTTTAAAAAGCACGTTTTATATGAAACGTTGCCCTTGTAAGAAGGGCCAATACTTTCAAAGGCCTAGGAAAGGTACAAATTTATTCTTGTTCCCTCTCAAGACAGTCATAGTACAGGTTTTAGTGTGGTTTCTTGTTTGTAAAGTGGTATGCCCTAGTCAGTGCTGCGCTGTCTCCGATTACTGAAACAGAAGGAGGTGGAGGCTGTTCAAGGTTAATCAGCAGCTGTTGCGCAGACCTCACTCAGGAACAGGGGAGCTGGTGCTTTGATCTGGTGTGGGGGATGGACAGGCAACAGAAACATCTAATTTTCAAGGAGATTGTGTTCTGCAGGAAACTACCCCTCCCCCCCAACTGACCTTATATCCCATGGAAACGTCTTCATGGTTTTGTTCTGCTTTAAAACAGTAAAGCAAAGTGGTATTACTTAGACATAAATTTGTTGAGAGGAAGGCGTTAGTGGTGTACTGCTGTGTTCTCAGAGGAAATTTGGATTAGTGCTGTGTTCTGAAGATGATTTTTTTTTTACCCAATTCAGCTGCATTAAGTATGTGCCTAGATTTAAGTGCATAGTCAGTTCATGGAGTTTGAAGTACTGAAATTTAAATTACGTGCTCAAATACCTTTCAAAGCTGTGCTTTCTCTCACTATCTACAGAAACTTAAGGTTCAACTAGTCCTTCTGTGTAACTCTGTCCATCCCATTCCTGCCCTGGATGAAAACTGCTTTTTTTTGACTATTCACAGAGGGAAGACGGGCTGGCTGGAGAGGAATGGAGCCCATCAGTAATCCTGTCTTGGAGTGATTTCTGGAACATTCATGTATTTCCCTTTTGTATGTTGTATGTCAGTAGCGTATACAGGCCTTTGTGGTGGTTTTTGTATTCAGGCACCACTGACATCTGCCTGTTGTGGAAGCCTTGCATCCATGAGCACAGGGAAGTTGTACTGGGGAAGCAAAGGAGAGGATCTAGATCAGTACGCTGAGTGACAGAATAGTATGTCAGGCAAATGGCCATTGCTACTTATTTGTTTCCCTGGAGTTGGGTATGGTCCTTCTTAGATAAGAACAGGTCAAGTCTGCTTAAGAGGCTGAACGCTTCATTTTCATGTTGAAGTTGGGGAGGTGTATCTAGCTTTCAGTGAACTTCATGCGTTTGCCACATAGTGGTCTGGCTAGGCGTGCAGGTGGCATGTTAATATTAAGGGTACTGAAGTGTTTTCAGTAGAACATAGCTAACAGTGAGGGACATGGTTTTTAGAAGCTAAACTGTTCATTAATATGAAATTAGCAAGTAAGTTGTATTCTCTTCTGGACAGCTTATTCCCTGCTGTGTCCCTCTTTGTTTGAAATCAGTGCGTGAATTGGTGAAGGGGAGGAACAAGGATAAATGTGGTTTTGGTTATCTTTTGCATTAGAAAGCTATGTCCAGCTTGACCTAGTTAATAACATCTCTTCCTGTCTCTCAAACTTTGTATTTGGAGCCAAGCTACTGAGATGTATAAACAAAAGGTTCTCAAAATACAAACTGGCTATTGTTCTTTTTGCTTTGCCAAGCCCTAATAGCAAAATGCTTTTAGAATGCAAATGCAGCATAACCTACGTTCATTGCTGTTAATTTAAAGCAGTTTTAACTGCTTTGAATCAACTGCATTGATGAGTTGGCCGGATTTTATATTATAATGCGATTGAATAGTGTTTTCACTTGTATGAGAACACAGTTATTATAGAATATCTGCTCTTTTATATATAGAGATATACTATATATGAAAAAAACGTGGTTAATGTGCTGACAGTTCTTTTATACAGCATACAACCTGTATGCCTACGAAATCTATCCTATTAATTACTGTTTTGCGATGAATGCTCCACCATTTTAATGTATCTCAACAAAGTTCTTAGTTAATTTTGTGATTTTCAGTCTAGGTGTCCAATATGAAGTATAAAAGGATTTTTATCATTTCCAGGAACAGAATACCGGGGAAGACAAGAGTTAGTCTTTGTGTTTTCAGCAGCAAAATCTGAGAGGCAGGGTTGGAAAGGACCTTAAGATCATCTGGCTCCAACCCCTCTGCCATGGGCAGGGACACCTCCCACTAAACCATGCCACCCAAGGCTATGTCCAACCCTACCTTGAACACCGCCAGGGATGAAACATCCACAACCTCCCTGGGCAACCCATTCCAGTGCCTCACCACCCTTACAGTAAAGAATTTCTTCCTCATATCCAATCTGAGCTTCCCCTGTTTAAGTTTGAACCCATTACCCCTTGTTCTCTCACTACAGTCCCTAATGAAGAGTCCCTCCCCAGCATCTCTATAGGCCCCCTTCAGTTATTGGAAGGCTGCTATGAGGTCTCCACGCAGCCTTCTGTTCTCCAGGCTGAACAGCCCCAATTTTCTCAGCCTATCTTCATATGAGAGGTGCTCCAGTCCCCTGATCATCCTCGTGGCCCTCCTCTGCACTTGTTCCAGCAGTTCCATGTCCTTTTTATGTTGAGGACACCAGAACTGCACACAGTACTCCAAGTGAGGTCTCACAAGAGCAACCCTAACGATTCTGTGATTGATTCTGTGATTGATTCTGTGATTGATTCTGTGATTGATTCTGTGATTGATTCTGTGATTGATTCTGTGATTGATTCTGTGATTGATTCTGTGATTGATTCTGTGATTGATTCTGTGATTGATTCTGTGATTCTATGATTCTATGACTAGGAGCTTCACCGAGTGGTCTTACAGCTGCAAGATTTGCAAACCTATCTCCTTTGCCTTTTGCAGTTGGTAGAAATTTATTTGCAATGGAAACGATGGCATACAGCCCTTCTTCTGCAAATGCTAGTCCAAGTATTTTTACAACCTTGCTTCACAGAAATAAACCCCACTGCGTTTCAGTAAGTTCTCTGTGGCTTTGTTTTGCCCCTTTACCCCAGAAGAACGAGGTGTCAGGGAGCTCTGGAGTAACCCAAGTTACTAGGCTTCCCTCCCCAAAGCAGGTTCAGATCAATATCATGCGCTGTCTTGTGCATTGGGTGGAGTCTTTCCCCAGGTGGGTCCCATACAACAAGTCTTGCCCATAAATTAACTACTCTGGAGGATTTTGATCTCAAAACTGTCACTTGTGCATAGCTAATGCATGGCGGCGGGACAGCTACCCAATTGGTGGCTGTAACTTGCATAGCCTGTGAGGTATCTTTAGCCAAGACCTTTTTGCTCTTTCCCTCCCCCGGAAAGGAAGGCCTTGGAGCCCATGGACAGATAGGGTATTGTTGAGCTACCTTGCCAGGGAACGCGTTGTATTTGCATTTCAGATGCCTCGGGCTTTGTGAACTGCATTGTTCCAGCTTCCCCTGAATAGCAGCTATTGACCCCTAACAATGTACATTTGTTTAAATCAGGCTCTTTCCTCCTGTAAAAAAAGCTTATTTTAGGACTAGCCCAACCAAGTGAACTCTTCTGTGCAGGCCCCCTTTCCTCCCTTTCATAGAAAAATATGCAAAATTAATTATTTAATGCAAGATGGAAAGCATTCTCCTCCTTGTAAGAGGCTATTTTGAATGCTGAGGTTTTGGCAAATTTTGCTGCAGCTTAGTGTTTATAATCTTTTCATTGCCCTTGAAAGCAACTTCATGTTACTTGAGCTCAGAGATTCTGGCAAATAATAAACTAGTGGAACAACAGGAGTTAGGTTGTCCTGAAGCACATGAAGAACTCAACTGCATTTTGTCAAATTGGCTTTTTGTCTGTTTATACATGTTCTTATATGGATTAATTTCATCTGGGAGAAGGAGGGGGAGGCTGATGGGTACAGGCACTTAATGCCCACCCAGAAAGCATTTTTCTGGGTGGTGGGAAATGTTGGGCTGAATTCCCTTTGCTACTTGGGGTGACTGCAGTACATGCTTCCAGTCAGCCGTCACTTTCGCAGAGCCTGGCAGCATCAGTAGCCACCATCATTAAATCTGTTACAATTTCTGAACAAAACTGTGGTTATTTACTGGAGGGGATATAAGCCTTTCTCCTGTGAGGTTGTTAGGTTGAGGCAGGAAAGCCCAGTGAAGTAAAAATTTTCTGTGAGCTGAACAACCTTGTTGTCCTTCCATTTTATGCCAGAATGATCCCTTTAATAACAACAAAATATTCAGACATGAAACAGGGTTTGTCAGATTGAATGGAGTTATTTCATGGGCTGACCATTCTTATGGTGTCCTGTGATAACTCAAGAACATTGCCTCTCATGAGGTTTCTATAGGTATTTCTGATGGATGCATTAGAAAAGTATGCCAGGAGGGACGTGGACATACTCAATAGGGTCTGAGGAAGTACCACAAAGTTGGTGAAGGGGCTGGAGCATCCCTCCTATGAGGAAAGGCTGATAGAGCTGGAGCTATTCAGCCTTGAGAAGCCTCTGAGGGGAGGCTTACATGTATATATTCGATTAGTGTATTATATAAGTACGCGGATGAAAGGTGCAAAGGGGGCACAGCCACTCTCGTCAGCTCACTCACTGACAGCACCAGAGGCAATGGGCACAAACTGAAATGCAGGCGGTTCCCTCTAAACATGAAGAATCACTGTTACACTGTGAGGGTGACCAAGTACTGGCACAGGTTGCCCAGGGAAGTTGTGGAATCTCGATCCTTGGGGATACTCAACAGCCATCTGGACAGAGCCCTGGACAGCCAGCTCTAGGTGGCCCTGCTTGAGCAGAGGCTCGGACAAGTTAATCTCCACAGATCCTTTCCAGCCTTCTGTGAGGCACAGGTGAAGAGGGGTGGCTGAGGACATGCAGCAGTCTGAGGCAAAAGACTCAGTTCACCTCGCTTTGAGTGGGATCTCTCTCATGCAGTGCTGTGCACTTGCGGCTTACAGGCTTTAGACCCAGGCTATGGTGGACTAAGCCGAGCAGGTGGCATCTGTGTCAGAGCACATTGCGCCACCCCGCAGGGGCTTCTGGGCAGCTGCAAGCCTCAAGTTTTCACTCCTGGGTGCTTTTGGGGGCAGTGGGCTGATGGCAGCAACTGCACTAATGTGAAAGACCCTTTGTCTCTCACCCTAGCAGTTGTAGATATTCCTTAATAAGGAGGATGTTGCCTTCCAAGCTGTCATCATGCCTACACCTGTACCTAAGGGACACAGGACACTCTATTTACTGGCTCCAGTGGGGACGTCCCAGAGGAAGTCCAAGAGCAGTGCCCTTGCATCGGCCTTCCTCCCTCTGGAAGGTGCAGGGTAAAAGGTGCCCTCTGGCCGCTCAGCATGAGGGTTTTCCTGCAGCTTGAGAGGACTAAAACCCTATCACCCTGTGTTTTCTATCAGCTGGAGTCTGATGCAAACCAAGGGGAGCAGGTGGAAGTCTTCCCACTGCTGTCACTGGGTTTTGAACTAAATACTCATATCCTGTCTATTGCTTTTACCAGGCTGAGGAGTCCTCTCCCTGCTGCTTCCCAGCCTCCTGCTCCTCCCTCCCCCCTTGGGTGCTAGCACACTTTTTTCTGCTCCCCTCTGCCCTCACCTTGTGCTTTTGAGTTGACGTATCCTGCATGTGAACTGCCTCGGACTTGCTGTAAACTTGGAAATCACTTGGCTCGAGGTTCCGGAGGTAGAAGGGGAAACAGCTCCGCAGGCATTTGCAGCATTTAAAATACAAAGCTGTTTGCCAAAAGGTGGAGGGGAAAAAAACGAGGGATGCCCTTACCTGCTCCTCTGTGTAGCTCAGCTCCCACCATTTGCAGAAACCAAGCAGCAGGAGTCTTTACATTGTGAGGGTAATTTCTATCTCCCATCAGAGAAAGCAGGGACAACCTTTGGATGGTAGCATGCAAAACTAATTATTTGAATTGGGTTTTTTTTGGTGATCATACACCCAAGTTACAACTTCATGGTTATGAGGGTATATCCCAGCCCTTTTCTACTTATTCTATAGAAGAGAATTTTACTCTTGTGGTGGAAATAAAAAATCTCCATTCTGTAAATACCACTGAACTGTCATCTTTCTGATATGGACCCTGCTCTCTATTTGCAGAGAATGGGAGCATAGCTTGAGTTGGAGGTCAGGCCATGGGGTGCTGCTGTCCTGCTCAATGTTTTCATTCCAGCTGAAGCCTTCTGCACTGGAGCAGCTCAAGTGGGTTTTGCTCATGGATGGCTTTTTCTGCAGCTGCAGCATCAGCTGTGGTTCCTCGTCCCACATCCTCCTCCCTTGTTCTTAGTGCTGGTCATGTCTGTTTTCTTGATGCTGGATCTGCCAGCTAGGTGAAAATTGAAATAGTCTGTGCCTACCCTGTCTTGTTAGACTGACATAGGTGTCTCACCGATAGTGTGTCCATTGTTTCCTCACCTCTGAAAAGCAAATATCACTGTTTTGTAACCTTGCTTGCTAGCAGTTTGTTGGCTTTTTTTAAATCCTCTGTGTTGCTGGGCAGCCAGGGGAGGAGGACGGTATAAAGGGCAAAGTGGGTTAGAAAAAAGGTGAAAGATGATTGGGGGATGTGCTGTGAGTGCCTAGCAGAGGTTGAAAGTAAACAGGTAGGGAGCCAGCCGGCTTTGTGGAGGATCTTTTAAACTGCGTGTAAATTCAAACAGCGCTGTGTAATTTTACGTGTGCTAACATGAGGCACATGACTCACAGAATTGGCTCCAGCTGCTGTTGCTGGCATTTAGGAACTTCTACAGGGGAAAAAAAAAAGGCACTTCAGTGTAGTTCTCCTGTGTTTACTCTTCTGGCAGAAACCAACAAATACTTGCTAAGAGATTGTTTTGTTTATGTCACTTGCTTATTTGGATTTTGCTTTTGCCTTCTCTCCTTCTGCCTTATAAGTATTTCTAGAGAAAAGTATTAAGTGAAATTCTTTTTTCATTAAAAACCATTACAGGTATGGCATCTATAACTCTATTTTGTTTATTGTAGGGGTCTCGGGTCTGGCTGCGAGAAAATAATCAGCATTATCCCAGTACTGTTCATTCCTGTGCAGAAGGAGTCGTCGTATTCAGGACAGACTATGGTCAGGTATGGGCAATGTTCCTGTTTACCTCTTTTGCCACTCTGTGGAAAAGGAGCTTTCTCCTTGTGGGGAGGGCATAGGGGAAACTAAAAGCCTCAGGTTTGTGAATAAAATATTCCTTTTGTATGACCAGAATGCGCAACTCGGTTTTAATAGCTCTTTCCATTTCCTGTCTGGTCAGTTGCTATGATCATGCCTGACAAAGCTGAAGCCACGCTGCCAGGTGTGAGAGCCTTATTCCACATAGGTCTGTGGTTACGTATTTTGCAATAGATAGGTGGCCTCTCAGTGGTTGTATTCCCTTACAATAACATAAAGGGGGGCTGGCACTTGGCACTGCGGCATCACGGTAGTGGAGTGCCACTGATACAATGGGAAGCAGCAAGGCAGAACTCCCAGAGCAAAACTGGGGCAGTTCCACTAGCTCCTGTTACAAGAGGATTAAGGGAATGATTATACCTGCTCCGTAGCTGTCAAGTACTCCTGGCTCCTGCCAGGGACGGAGATTGGTCCCAGCATCTCCTTGCATTATCTTGGCCTTCTCAGGCAGTATGTAACTATTTATCTGGCTGCCAGTGGTGAAAGAAGCTGATGTGGAGCTGGAGCTTGTCTCTCCTCCCTCCTTTTTTCTTTAATTATTTTTCCTCTTTACATCATGGGGGGAGGTGGTGGTGGTGAAACCAACAAAATTCTCTGGTTTGGCCTGCTTGTGGTAAAAGCAGGTGATGTGACACAGGAAGATTGTAGGGAGCAGACTTCAGATCTGTGATGTGGCATTCATCTCCCTGGCAGGTCTGAGCTGGCTACTGCTCAGCCAAAGGCACACTAGCAATTCACTGCGTTTAATAACTTAATCCTTTCAAGGCATATGTTTTCAGGAGTGCACTTTGTGTGCAAAAGGACCGTGCCAGCTGACATTGCCCAATTAATATATATTTTTTTTTCCCATTGCTTTTCCTGAGACGCTTTTAGCCCATCTTGCTCTTGCTGTTTGCTTACCTGCATGCTGCAGAAGGTTGCAAATGGGTGAAATGAAACTAAGATAATGCCTGATGATCACTCCTGTTAGTTTGGAAATCCCTGCAATGCTTTATATCACTTTGAAGAACAAGGCAGGGGAAACAAAGGGTCAGGTTGCAGAAATATGGGGTGATGATGATTTTTTGAAGCGTGGCCAGTGTATTGATTCCCAGAGCCTTTTGACAGCTGCAGCTCATGTTCAAGTCTAATGACAAACTGATGAAAGTGTTTGGACCTTATCACATTGTTATTCATCTTTGACTCAGTAGCTTGTACTAGACTTGGCACTCTTTCATCTTTCCAGTGAGCATTTTGCATGGCTCCTCAAAATGTGATAGACAGGGTGGTGGGCTGGGAAGGTGTCTATTGGAATTGTGCTCGGGTTTTACTTTTGAGTATGGATTTCAAGCCTTTGCAAATGTCAGTTTGTAGAGTAATGGAAACAGCATAGCACGATACATCTTAACTTCTTTCTGTTCTGAGTAAGATAAATTGGCTGCAGAAACCTGCAGTGGCACACAGTTGTACGCTAAAGGAGTCTTGGTTGTAGGGAATCCTACCCAATGCCAACACTGCAAGAATCTGCTGTAACCTTTTAGTATTTTAGGAAGTTGCATATCAGGTATTGAATCCTTTCTTGGTAATCACATGACAATATAATTCATTCTCAAGTATTTTTGTGTTGCCTGAATGTTTCAATTAAGCAGTCTATCAGTTAATGATCATTAAAGATGATTGCAGTACTACCGTCTGCTATTGTCACCGTCTGTGTGAGATTGTTATAAACAAAGCGGATTTCATAGGCTGTGTGGAATATCCGATACATATGGTATACTAAAAAGGAAATTTCAGGCTGTAAGTTTGGGTTTTCCTGAGCAAATAGCTATGAAACAATCTTCACAGACTTATACAACAGTTTGGGTTGGGGAGGACCTTTTAAGGTCATCTAGTCCAACCTCTCCTGCTGTGAGCAGGGACACCTTCCTCTAGACCAGATTGCTCAAAGCCCTATCCGCTGAGGGCTTTCAACACTTCCAGGGATGGAGCATCCACAGCTTCCCTGGGCAACCTGTTCCAGTGTCACCCACCACTGTCCACCACCCTCATAGTAAAGCATTTCTTCCTAATATCCAACCTAAATCTCCCCTCTGACCTTAAAGCCATCCCCCCTTACCTGCCCTCTTCAGATTTCTTGTAGGCCCCCTTTAGGTACTGGAAGGCTGCTATAAGGTCTCCCTGAAGCCTTTTCTTTTCCAGGCCCAACTCTCTTGGCCTGTCTTCATAGGAGAGGTGTTCTTAATTCGTTGTGGAAGGAGGGTTGGGGGGGAGGAGGAAGGAAGCATGGCACTGTAGAGAGTAGATGAAAGGCTCATTTCATACAGGGAGGGGATGAGTACATCATGGCTGTGTTTCACCACCCCAGCCCATGATAAAGGAGTGGGAGATGAAAGGTGTGACATCCCTCTTAGCACACGTTCATGATGCTGGGCTGCAGCTGGCTCTGGAGTGCCTCACAAAAAGCCTTCTGCAGGCTGGCCTTGAAAATGAAAGGTCTGCCGTGGCTTGAGAAGCTGCAGTGAGCACAGTTAATTTTGTAAATGTTTTTCTCTTTATAAGCTCCTCCCAGATGCTTTACAGAAGAGAAGATGCTATACTCATTTGCTGGTTGGTGGGTTGGTTGGTTTGGTTTTTGTTCCATTACAGTGGACAGAGCGGGTGAAGGATTCAGTGCCTGATGTTTTGGAAACACCATGTCTGGGAATACACATTTAAAGTATGTCAGTGCAGTTTATGAATACTCAGACTTAAAAACATAAAAGTCCTAATTTTTTGGTGTCTGTATAGACACATACATATATATATATAAAAGATTACGTTACAGTTACTATATATTTTTTCATGTTTGAGGGTATTTTTGCTACCTCTATTTTTAGAGTTAAAATTATTTCTTCCTTAAAAGTTTTATTTGCAGTAAAGCAGACATTTCCTCACTGTCATAGTCTATAATTTTTTAGTGAAGTTGTGTATATATAACACTCAAGTGAATGTTTAAATAAAATGCTAAAAGCCCTGCTGTTACTCTGTGCTTTGTTTGAAATGACTTACATGTGTATGTTGGGTAGAGTACCGGTGGTTTTGTTGAGAAAAAACCTCTTTCCAGTTTCCTTCCTTTTCTTCTCTGAAAAATGTAATCTTTATTTCAGATAAAATACTGACTTTCCCCTTGCGTGGAAGAGGACTGCATCGTGCTCCTGACTTGTACAGACACACTTGAAACTGTCCCCAGTGAAAGCATAGATAGCAAACAGAAAATCCTTGAGGGTGCATGAAATCTTTCAGAAGAGCCGCCTTGAGTTGCATGGGATTAATTTTGAGATCATGTTTTTTGCCTCCTGATTAGGACTTTCTACTTTTTCTTCCATTTATACATCCAAATATATATAATAATAATGCTACTAAATGTGTAATCAGTGTGGTCCCCCCCGTCCCTCCCCCCCTTTTTATTTTTTAATGTGGTCTTGGTGGTTTGTGTAGGTAGCACTGTGTTTAAGTCTCAGCACTGGCGAATTTCAGAACAGCACTAGAACAGCACTAAGAGCACACATTTTAATAATGCCCATTCACTTGCAAGGGAAAACTTCTGTAATGTAAGACATAAGGTGTGTGTGCATAGGGGAAATTGCTCTGAAGGAATTCGTCCAGGGAGAAGTAAAAGTTGAATCAATTCCTGCAAACTGACCTAGGTCCCCCGCTGAAATTTCAGGATACTTAGCTGCATACCTGCTTAGCTGACTGAGAGGAACTTTTAAATCAAGTATGTTATAAATAGAAGCAGCTGAGTGGTAATATCCCAAAAATGTAGGCTCTTTAAAAACAGATGTCACATTTCACCATTAAAGACTTCCTCAGTTAGACCAGCTTTCTGTGAGCTTTCTCTACAAAGAAGTCCTTCATGGCATGGTGTTACATCAGCAAACAGTGCTTCTGAGTATCCACAGCTTCAAATCAGAGGCACCTGTAAGTGGTTTGGTCAGCAACAAAAGTATTTTTTTCCTGTGTGTTTAACTTACTGTGGCTCTACTGGGGCATTTCTGCATCTCAGGGATTGGAAGGCTACAGATGGTCCTTGTTAAACATGGCTCAAATATGTTTTCCACGGAGGTTTTCACCTTTCTTCTTCCCCACCCCCCTCCTCCTTTAGTTTGAAGGCTGGGAGTGTTTCTCATCGTGACATCATTCAGAAAAGTCAGACTTGGGCTTTGTTTGAGGTTTGGGGGTGATTTTTTTCTTTCTTTGCTTGGTTCGTGGGGTTCGTTTTGTTTGGGTTTTTTGTGTTAGCGCAGGATTATGCTGAAATTGCCCAGTGGTTGTAGCAGGAGAGTGTGCGTTTTCCTCATTTTTGGTTTAAAAGAAAAGAAATAGAAATCTCAAACCTGCAGGCAATGGTTAAGCACTTCTCATAAGGACTCGTTCTTTGCCTTGTGTCCTTTCTCACCCTTGCTCGGGACTCTCTCGTGCTAGCCTTTGCTACTGTGAGGAGCCCTTTTAAACAAGAGTCTTCCGTTCATATTCACAGGGCATGAATAACACCACTGAAGTTACTTGGCTTAAGTTACTGAAGTCAGTAGGACTGTTTATCAGTAAATGCTGTGTTTGGCTTCATCGGTTCATTAGGATCAGGCATCAGAGAAGTAAATCCTTCTGGACAAGGATTTTCTTAGTTACTGTAGAAAAGCATCATACTTGCTTCTAGCTCTTCCATGTGAAGACTCAACAATCTTTACGAACGGTGTTTTTTTGGACATTTCCTTGACTTCAATATCCATTACCCTTGAAATATACTCTTACAAGGGAGCATTTTAAAGAAGCCCTTTGTATGTTCCTTTGTATATACAGCCTCTTAAGAAAGTACACAATTATATTCAGTGGGCTTTGGTCTTGGCTGCTCTTAGTGGTAAATAAATCTATCTCTTTCTGCAAACTTTATTTATGAAGACTTTCATGCTTTTTAATTTAACGGTGCTTATGAAGAGTAGTGACTACCGACTGGCCATATGTGTGTTTCAGGCAGCAGATCCCCTGTCTTTGGGGCTCAGGGTCAATGCCAAATTCAGCAGCTTTGCACCAGGAAATCGGATTCCATCTGTCTAAACAGTGTGAAGTTTGCTTTATTCTGCAGTTATTATATTTGGCTTACTTGTAATAATTCTCCGGACTATTTCTAGTATACCTAAAAAAGCTTGGTGCTGTGGCCATTTGCATCTGGGGTTTTTTTGTGTTTTGGTTCTGTTGTTTTTAAAGGCTGTGTATGGGAATTTTGGGCTTGGAGGATGTGATAGGTTCGGCGAGGGCCAGAAGTCGGCTGGGGTGCCTTTTAGTACTCGGGATTTATCTTCTGCAGAGAAGTGTTTACATCTTTCTGCCGAATGTCAAAGTCCAGTGACTCTTGCTGCAGGCATCTGTTGACGCGCCTGTAAACGGAGCTCAGGACAGATGTGAGCCGGGCGCCAGGAGTGTCTGCTGGGACATCTGGGGGGGGAGACGGTCTCCCTGCCTCATCCCAGGCTTGGCCAGGCGGTGTGGGGTACCCCAAGCCTAGGGGCATTGCCTGGGAGGAGCTGGAAGGAGGGGGGGGGCTGTGCCCCCTCACTTGTGCTTTTTCCATCTCATGCTCGTCAGAAGGAGGCTTCAGTGAACCAGGTGAGGCTAAAGAGCCATACATGTCCTGCAAGCCTACACGTGTCCCCCAAGCCCACAGAGCTGCTTCATCCCATCCCTCCAGTGAAGCATTTAATGGAGCGTAGCTGCAATGCACAAAAGCCTCCCCTTGCCTAGTGAGGATGTAATGTGACCTTAGGGCCTCACATTTTTCCTTAATGGAAATGCTGCTTCAAGCCCCCAAATGTTACTTACAACTGCAGTGTTTGATCACTGGTTCAAGGGGAAGCACTCATACATTGAACAAAGTGGTGGTGGCTTTTTTTTTTGTGTGTTTTTTTTTTTTTGTGTGTTTTTTTTTTTTTTTTTTCTGATGTGCTGCCTTTTTTACTTTTCAAGTACTTGCTAATTGAAAAAATCATTAGTTTGGGTCTCTTAAATTTTCCAAAATGTTGATTGATATAGCATAGAAATATTAAAATGGCATTTCATAGCACAGTATCTGTAGCAGGAAACTTTTTTCTTGTCTCATTAAGCTTGCCTTTTTATCTGCTTTTTACCAAGAGTGGTATTTTTACATAGAATCATGGAGCCATAGAATAGTTAGGGTTGGAAAGGACCTTAAGGTCATCTAGTTCCAACCCCCCTACCATGCCACCCAAGGCTCTGTCCAACCCAGCCTTGAACACAGCCTGCGATGGAGCATTCACAACTTCCCTGGGCAACCCATTCCAGTGCCTCACCACCCTTACAGTAAAGAATTTCTTCCTCATATCCAATCTAAACTTCCCCTGTTTAAGTTTAAACCCATTACCCCTTGTCCTCTCACCACAGTCCCTAATGAAGAGTCCCTCCCCAGCATCCCTATAGGCCCCCTTCAGTTATTGGAAGGCTGCTAGGAGGTCTCCACACAGCCTTCTCTTCTCCAGGCTTAACAGCCCCTACTTTCTCAGCCTATCTTGGTATGGGAGGTGCTCCAGTCCCCTGATCATCCTCATGGACCTCCTCTGGACTTGTTCCAACAGTTCCGTGTCCTTTTTATGTTGAGGGCACCAAAATGGCACACAACTGGTATTCTTTGAATATTTGTTAGTAATAGGGAAAAGCCTCTTTTTGTGTGCGTTTTCCTGCAAGTTACTGTGTATGTATTACATTAAAAATACAGATCAGGTTATGAAGTACTTCTTGGATACGTTGAACATGTGCTGTCCTTACTTTTTTCCTATTACTTCCTTTCCTGCCAAAACCACTATCAGTTTGATTAATTCCAGAAAGGGAAAAGTTTCAATCCTGGAGCGAGGCATTTTAGAAGAAAGGTTGAATTCTAAAAAAAACTCAAACTAAATAAAAAAAGCAAGAGATCAACAAAACCCCACAAAACCACCTCCATTTGCCAGACCAACTTGATTTTGTTATTCCTGCAAAAGGAGCTTTCTGGCTACTGATGCATAGCCACTTTTTGTCAGAAATCAGGGAGTTTGCAAGTGAGCAGCCTGGAGATTTTTAATGCACAGATGATGGGGGCAGGAGGGCTGAGCAATGACCATAAATAACTCCTTTAATGTTGGGTTTTCAAGTGTTTTGTTCTGTGTTGCCTAAACTTAATGGTAGTGTTTGCTTTAGCTTTACTGAAATTAATTTGTTTGGCATTAGTGTGGCCGTTGTAAAGTGCTTTACTAACATTATAAATTAAATCTGCATGAACAAAAGCATTAATCTGTGAGCAGAGAGTTGCTTTATGCTTTTTTATAAGACCTGACTGAAAGCAATCCATATCTTAGATGTTGACAAAGGGGTACTTGCTGTGTGTCCCCTTGGTTTGCCGTGGCCATGCAGTGGGTTGTGGCTACGTAAACAGTTGAGATGTCAGTTTTCTCTCTTGCTTTCTGCAAGGGAAATCCAAACCATCTGTGCTTTTTTGGTGCTTTTATTATGTTTGTACTAAAGATAGCAAAACTGCTTTTGTTTTAAGATTAAAGCAGATGTATGCAGGCTGCCATATTAATTTCTTTTGTAAGGGAACACGGTTCAGCTGTTCACAAAACATGGGAAGGAATTCAGACTGCATTGTGCCAAAAAGCGACAACAATGAATATGTAGCTTCACAAGGAGGAAGCTTGTCACTTCATTTGTTCCCTTGTTCCTAAATTCCCTTGGATGCAGGGCTGATCTTGTTGTTCAGTGTTGGTGTTTTTAGGGACACGTGGTTTATGTTAAGTGCAGTTAACACTCTGGGATACTTTGCTCTGCAACAGGGCACTACTCGGTTGTGCTTTGGTGAGGTTTGATAGATACATAAATGATACATGAATGGTAGGAGGGACACTGAGATTTTTACTTAAAGAATCCCATCAATTTGTGCATGAAGTTATTCCCACCAAGAGTTGAGCCAAACCCAAGTAACAGAAAGTGCTTTCATTTTTTATTATAATAGTCTTTTTATTTTATTGTTCGTTATTCTCTATATTTTAAATTAAAAAATGAAAAATGGGTAATTCTAGATGGGATTTTACACAATGAGGGCTTGTGAGAAAGTGCTAGTGTGGAACATGTGTGCAAGCAACCATTTTCAGAAGTACTGAGGGTTTTGAGAAGGGGCTACCCCCTTTCTCTGTGATGTCCTGGTACTGCCCCACTGCCCCATCAGTGACAAAGGGCTGGGCTTGGAGAAAAATCCTTGCATATTACTCTTTGAAGTCAAGTGAATAATTTAATAGATGCAGTCTCCTGGCAGATGTGCAGGGTGCTGTGTTCGGTGTGCTGGTGTGGTCCCAGCCCACGTACTGGCTCGCAGGTATGGTGAGGTGGAGGCATCAATATGTAGGGAAGTAGGCGGCATCTGCTCGGCAGGACCTCTGGGGAAGGTTGTGGTGCCTTTGATTGTGTGCTAGCGGTTCTGTACATGGAAGGCTCCTTTGATCTTTCCCCTACTCTCACTCAAGTAGTTCTCAAGGCCTATGTTAGCATTGTGCACCCAAGAAATACAGAAACGAAGGGGGATCTTTTGCATCTTCAGGTATCCTTCACTGCACAAGTTTGAACAAACTAAATCTGTGCAGTCAGATTGGAGTTTCAAGGTTTGTCCAAATTGCTCTCCATTTGAAAGATGCAGTTCTTCTTGCAGAACTTCAGGTTTTTTAGCAGGGAGCACAGAAGCTTCCTGATGGGGTAAAATGTGTCATTGTATCCCGAGGAGTCCCATGATGTTTGCATTCTTGACCATTTCAAAGCGACTCCTTGTTTGAAAGTGTCAGGCTTTCTCTCATGAGAATGCTATCGGAATGAGATTTCCGTTAAAGCATTTTTGCAATGTGATAATAAACTCTTTCAATATTAGTTGCAAAAGGAACTTTAAGTGCTCTTTAATGGTGGTGCTTTCATGTTTGCTAAACCAGGGTAAGAAAATGTTGGCATAGGTCATGTGTCTCTTCCTCACCCAACGTGCTTTATTTTGTGAAACAAGCCAGGTCCTGTTTTACCATACACATGGTGTTGCTGAGAGGTGATTTAAGGAGATTTATCTATCCAAGCTGACTTAACTAAGGACAGCCATAAAATGTACTTAGCAAAAAACCACTGTCTTGCGAAGTCAAACCCTGGACAGCTAGTAAATGCTGCAGGGCTTCTTTTTTCTCTGTGGGAAAGCAATGTACTACCCTTTGCAGTTGTGTGATTGAGGCACACATGCGAGAAGAGAGGGACCTGTACCAGAGGAAGCATCAGTTAGCTTTGAGCTTGTAGCTTCCAGGAGAGCATGGGGGGTCCCTGGGTGGGTGATGGCAGAGCTGGGCAGCTAGGGCCTATTGTACCCCCCAGTCAGGAGCAGGGCTGCTGGGGAGACACTCAGGCAGCCTCAGCCCTAGGCATCAGGCACCTCCTTGCAAACCCCACCAGAGCCGAAAACCTCATCAAGCCTTCTTCAGCTCTAGAGGAGCCCAAGTGTCAAGATGCTTGTTTGGTCCTCCTTCCATGTGGTTCAGATCGGGTTAGCACAGTTAGCAGCATCCTGGAGCTGCTCTGAGATGCATGGGGAGGTCTCACTCAGCAGCAGCTCAAGCACGCCAGGAGCAGATGGGCTTTTCCAGTGTGTTCAGCTGCTTAATATCTGAGGCTCTACTGAACACTGGCTGTGGGATTTTTCTCCAGTGATTTGTAACTGAGTTGAACTGATGACTTCTGCAGGAAAGATAAAATCTTGCCTCTTGGAAACAATTGAGTCTCTCTTTAGACTAAGCCTACTTTATCCAAAGAAGTCTGGTAGAGTGTTCATGTATCAAATCGCTGGAATTATTGTATGCCTGAGTGAAGCAAAAATACTGTGTTGCTTATGGTGATAAAATAAGCTAATTTGCAAATTTATGCAGTATTAGTAAGGTATGTACCTGCCGCTAAATGCTTCATCTGAAGCTTTCCACATGTAGCAGAATTGGAAGTTATTGGAAGCAGATTTGGGGAGTGTTCTCAATAGCTGGAAGTGCCACAAACTATAATGAAAATAATGTTATGTCTTTTACTGCTGATTATTTCTCTTTTGAAAGTGGCTTTTTTCTTTTTCACTAGCATCAGCAAGGAGTTCTAATTAGAAGTAAATAATAAAATCTGTTCTATTATTAATGCTGCTTTCCAGCAGGCATTTAATATACATTGAAATCTGATGGCCAGACTTCATTGGCATTATCTGTGCATCATTATTGACTTGAATGCAATTACACAGGGTTTCTGTCACCACAAGATTTGCCCAGGAAATGTAAAGTTCTGACAAGGATACTTCAAGGTCTGCTAGGCATTTGAGATATGTTAATGTTTTTCACATGTCCTCTGCGGGGGGCAGAGGGAGCAGTGTTTCTGCACTATCAGGAAAGCAACAGAAGTGTGACAAAAGGCTTGGTTAAGTCCAGCATTTGGGCACGTACTTCTAAGGAGAATGTGACTGCTGCACTGAGTTTATACATTAACAGAGCCCTTGAGGTGGGCAGGGGCTGCATCCGCCAAAACCTGTGCAGAAGGCAAGGGGGAGGCCAAGAAGCATCACCCTCTGTTTTCTTCTGGATTGTTTCTCTGGGCATTTTTAAAATGCTCACCTTGTTTTCCAGATGTATGAGGGTGTTAACAGACCAGGCCAGACACTGCTGTATTCAGTTACTCTGAATGAGCTGCTGATACCTGTTAATCCCGAACATGCTCACATTTATGTATTACATGCATTTGTTCAAATGCTTTCAGAAAGGAGCAGAGCTATTGCAATGCAATGCAATATCTTTAATGCCTCTAATAGGTTGATACGGCTTTTCTGGAAAGTATTAACTCATGTGTATGTGTGTTCTGTATGTAAATGATGAGGTGAGGAAATGTGTGTGCAGGTGCTGTCGCAGATGTGTATGTGCACTGCTTCCCAAAGTTGCTGGACTTAAAACGTGTCTACTTTGCATCACATGGCTATTTCTATAGAAGAAATCCTGGACAGCAGTAGCCTACAGAAATTTTCTAAGTGAAGGCTTGGTTTTTTAGTTGTAATGTCACACTGGTGCTAGATTAAAACAAAATCCCAAACCTTGGCCAAATCAAACACAGTTAGGTAGGGCAGTATTCACCTTGTGGTGTTGATAAGCTCCGCAGTTGCACTTGGGAAAGTCCTTGAACGTTGCTACTTGAGTCAGTGCTGTTTGAATGCGAAATCCTTAAATCTGACTCTCCACAAGGCAGACAAACTGTTTTCTGTACTTGATGTCCTTAGAGCAGGTTAGGCAGCTTGAAGTAGATGAAGATTCAGAGTTGCTGAGGCTGCTCTGGAGTCATGCATTTTTTCTTATGTCCTTTAACCTGTGTGCAATGTGATGTACTTGCCAGTTCCAGTGTGGACGTTATGTAAATACTAAGCAGCTTATCCGATGTGGTTCAGAGTTGCAGTTACAAGCAATGCTTCCTCTGTGTATGAAAATGGAAAGAAATGGCTGATTAGAAATGGGCAACTGATTAGCAAACTAGGGACAAACATTACCACAGTGGTGCTTGTAAAACAGGCTCACCTTTAAGTGATAGCAATGGAAAACAGTAGCCACTTCTCTTGAGAAGTTTCTGAATGGACAGATTTATTTTTATAATGGTGATGAAATTAACTTGTAAGGAAGGTTTCAGAACCTGGTTCCAGATTTATTCATCCCTTTTAAGTTGCAATCTTGAACTGTTAACCCATGAGTCAGAGTTTGCCGTGTGTAAAGGAACCAAGTCAACCTAATTTTCATACATAGCACACATTTTAAATCCATTGTTCTGGACTTGTGTCACCAATCTAAATACCACAGTAGAAGTGTCAATCTGAAGACAGTGTCCTGTAACCTCCATAGGAGCTCAGTTATGGAGGGATGTGAAGTAGCCGGTCCTGCACTTGCAGCAGGACACAACTGAAACAGACAAGTTACTGGCTGAGGCGACCCTTCTTACCCTGATCTTTGCTTGAACTTTTCTTCTTGGGAGACAAGAATCAAGCATTAGTTGCATAAGGAGAAATAGCTGCTTTCTGTGCTTCCAGTCTTTCTTACCAGTCCAAAATACACTTGCCTGTTTGGAAGAGTTTGTGAGACGATGGAAAAGTGGAGGGGAAAAAAAAAAAGAAATCTGGACACTAACTTAGTACTCCTGTAATTAAGCTCTGAGCACATGTAGCTTTGTTTAATCTCTGTTTTGTTCGAAGTGAATTTAATTTCCAGTCTGGCAGGAGCTGTCCCCTTAATGTCAGTTTTTTTTTCTTTACCCTTCTTAGTGCAGTGCCTGCTTTCTGGAGACTAGAGCATCATTTCTGTCTAGTGAAGGCACCCTCAGTATGCTGATGCAGTTCTTGAATTATATAGCTACCAGCATACGCGTCCCTAGAGTGAGTAACAGCTCTTTGCAGCACATGTGTAAATATTTACATCTGTTTCCCTCCCACTTGGTGAAGTACACCATTTTTGTACAGTACAAAGTGCTTTGTGTATAAAAAAACCCCAACACATTGTTTAGCTCTTTGGTTTTGTTTTGAGGGGGCGTTATATTTATTTAACAAAAGGCCAAACTAGACGCAGCGTGCAGCTTGGAGGGAAGTCCTGCTTTCATCCAGCTTCACAGCTGGGATGACAGATTTATGATGAGGTGATGGACTTCTTCAAGGTCAGATGGTGGTTGACTAGAACCTCAAGTCCTGCTGACTCCAGCGCTTTGTTTAAGAGTTCCAGCATACAGCTTTGTCTGTGCAGATTACTGCAGCAAATAAACCAGACTTATCCCCTGCCACACAGCTAATTTCAATAGCAAATTTTGCGGGGACTGTTATGCTTTATTTAAAATGAGGTTGATTGGTACTGATAGGCTCAGACTTGCCTTTGCAGTAGGAAGGGATTCTGAAAATAATTATGTTGCTTTTTTTTTTTTTTTTACTCTTTGAAAATATTTGGGTGCTTAAAAATATGTTATTTAGTACAAGCAGATGTGTGCATCAACTACTGCTGCTTAATGTTTTCTGCGGAGTAGTGACATGTGCAGATCCTTATCCATTTGTTATACCACTGTACCAAGTAGTGCATAAAGGCAAATGGCAGAAGTAAGAAACTAAAAGTGCCAGATCAGTTGGAAAACTCATGGCAGGTTTGGGCTAGCAACCCTATGCTGCAGTTGGGTAGTGTGAGCTGTAGCAGCAAGGACAGCTGGGGCTCCTGTGGCCAATCCTGACATCGATAGCACTTCTAAGGAGCAAGTTCCTCCTTGGCATTTTCCTTTAAGGGAAGATGCTGTATGCTGTGTGGCACAGGTATTGTCAGAAGGGCTGGCTCTTGCTCCTGTGGGCTTGCAGTGCAGGAGAGGGGTTCCTCAGCCTCAGAGAGTGACTACCAGGTTTCTTTGTGCTCGAGACTTTAACAATGTGACTTCCATGATCCGTCAGCACCACTTCCAGCTTCCTTCCACATTTTCCTTTATGCTGCTTCTCCAGAATTCACACCTGGCTCTCTCTGAATGTGAAAGGTCTCAGGAATATAATCTGTGAAATTTAGCAATGAAATTATTTTTAACTGATTTTTTTGTTTTTCTTTGCAGGCTGTATTTTATGGGCATGTGTTTTAAGTTAATCTTCTCATCAAAATGGTGGCTTCATGTATTAAAACTTTATTTTTCTTATGCATTGACTGTAGTATTCCTGGAGTGCTTCTTTCTTGGGGGGGGGGGGGACGGGACAGGAAAACAAAAAATTATTTTTTTTTTCCCTCTATGTATGGATGCAAATGGATGTTTTCCATTTCACTTCTTTTATGATTACTGAGTTTTGGCCTTGATTTGAATTCCCCTTATCAGTCGCGTCTGCATGCAAAACTTAACATACAGCGTGTCAGGAAATTAAGGTATGTTCTTGTTACCTGTAGGATGCAAGGCAAAATAAAATCTGGCTTTATGCATTTAATAGTAAATTAATAGAGATCTTATCAGGTTTTAGAAATGTATATTGCCAAGCTCAGCTGAAAACTTGATGTGTGGTAGGAAATCAAGCTAATACTTGCTCCATCCGTTAAAAGGAGCAAGCACAAGAGGCTGGGATAATGAGGTGAGTATAAAGGGAGCAATGAATTTTACTATTAGGCGTAGTTTTGAAAGCTCATTATTGAACAACAGGTTTGTGAAGAGGCTTGGAAGAACAGCCAGCTCGTACTGTTGGAGTACAAATGGAGTTTGAACTTTCTTTTAAAAGACTTTGAATCAGTTACAAGTATTTTGAGCTACATGGTGGTGATAGGTGTCTGACATTTGGTCTCTGAGCTCATGGAATACTTGGTTTCTGGGACTAGAAATTTAGTTATTAAAAGGCTTGTTATTCACTTCTTCCTTCGTGTTTGAAAATAGGTCTGTGGGTCAAAAGGAAAAACAATGCCCAAACCATCCCCAAACTGTGTTCTTTGCTTTTTGCATTCTGCTGAAGAATTATAACAGCTTTTCTTACTGCCAGAAACTGAGTCAGAAACAGGACTAAAAACATGGGAGTGAAAGCATTTTCTGCAAGAGAAAATACTAACGAATACACCCCATAACAAGTCGAGAGGAACTTTTTAGCTCCCAGTAAGTTTATCAGCCATGTGTGCAGCAGTTCCCTGGGCAGTACCTGTGCTGTGTTTCCATGTATGTGTGTTTGGTTTAGCCACAGAGATTGCCATTGCCATCTCTGTGGGTTGTATCTAGCCGGGGTAAAAGCTGTGTATCTGATGTGAGCTTGTGGAGTGTGGCTGCTGGAGTAGCCAGAATCTGTGCTCCTGACTGCCTCTTCCCACTTGCTGGTTGCTGATGTGAATGTGCTTCCTCTCCCCGTGATCCAGCAGCAGTTGTGGGGAGTACTTGCTTGGACTTGTCTCAGCAGCTTTATTTTCTGTTACCTTTATCTGGAGATGGCAGTCTTACTAACATTTAAAACTCCCTTGTGTCTTGGGAGCCTGTCCACACCCTTCCCGTGTGTCAGTTTGCTGTGTGCATGCTTCGATACCGTGAACTATGAAACCTGCATTCCCTGTGGTCAGTATCCTACTTGAGGCATCTGCTGTGGTACCGTGCTTCAGGGGGAATGCCTCTCTTATGGTTCAAAACATCTTTCAGATGACCAAGTTGATGAGGCTTTGCATGCTAATTCACATTTGGCATTATTTTTTGGAAATGATCTTGTCTTTCTCACCAACTCAGATAGGTAAACACATGTCCATGTTCTTGGTCCTTTGTGCAGAGGGTCTTCACGTCTGAGGCAGATACATGTTTTTCTTCGGTTCATGCTGAAATGACACATGAAATGTGGCTGTGAATGTTTTGGCTACAGTGAAGCCTGACATTAGTGTTTTATTTTGATATCACAGCCCTCACCCCTCCTTTTCTTCCCAGCACTTTTATCTTTCACTTTCTAGGAAGTGGTTTGTGCAAAGTCAAAATAAAAATATCTGTGTGGGCATAGATGCTGCTGTAACTTTAGCGGCTGTAGCAGAGTGGCTTGACTGCAGTGGTGCAGTTGTATCAGTAGAAGAACATGCTTGTACTTAAGTGCTGAATTTTGTGGGGGCAAAGCCATTCTCATTTCCTTTGCAACTGGGCAGAAAAATTCCATTTAGGTCCAAGCATCTCAGGTGCACATGGAAAATGGGTCAAGTGATTTCAGTAACAGGTGAAACAACTTTGTTGGAAAGGGTTTGATATCAGTTGCTGGCACTGTAGTAGAGTGTAGTAGAGTCCTTTGAATTGCTGGAGCCCACAGCACCAAGGGAATAGTTTTTCAGTTGTACTACTTTTGTGCATGTTTTAATTGGATTGAACTGTGCCCCAAGGGGCCTGGAAAAAGAGTTTGGCAGATGCGCTAGTACTTCCCAGCTGTGGGGACTGCCTGCTAACCCTGAAACAAGTAACCCCAGTAGCCCTGTGAGCAGAAGAAAATTCACTGAAAAAGCACCATCAGCGTAATCATGCTGAGGTCAAGGTCCTCTGCTAGGAAAACTCTCGTATTCATGATTCACAGGGCTGCATCGGCAGGATCTAGTGCAGACCTGTCTTAACAGGAAAAGCCTCTGGCGTTGACAAGTGGATTGTTTTGGAGACTAGTGCTTGCGTACTCTCTGTCAGGAACCCAGTATATCTGAGTGCTTGAGTTGCCTTGCTCTGAGCTGGAGCAGACAGAGGGGATCAAAATGAGTGCTTTTTAAACTTTGTCATCTGACTTAATCCAGTTTGATGAGTTGTGTGCCTGGCATATGCTTTCTTTGACTTGTTCTGTCCATGAGTGCATCCTGGTAGTCTAGGTTAAACCTTCCGCTCACCAACAGGCTTCCTTCTCTGGTACCTGGACTACACGTGTTGTGTCTCCCTACCTGGGAATGTGAAGCAGTGTTTTGATGGATATGAGCTCATGGTGGGGTGGGAATCCGCTATGTTTGTGCAACATCCAATGAGGGTACTGATTTTGGTCTTGGGCAGATCATTTAAATCGAAACCTGTAAATAATGGTAATTGAAGTCAGTGCTCTAATTTAGATAACAATGGGAACCTGCATAACTTGTTTTTAGGGATGCTAGGGTTTTTCCTAGCAGCTTGAAATTGCTCAGTATATTGTATTAAGATTTGTTCTTAACTTTCTAGCACCTGAGTTTAAGCCTTCCTTCTCTTTTTCAATCCATTTTGTTCTCTGAAATTTTTAGCTACAGATAAATCTAGCTGAAGTAAAATCGCGGGGACTGTCTTTTAGTTTGCTAGATTGGAAACTCACATTTACGCCTGTGCAGTTATTCTAAGTGGCCATTCTAAAGGTATGGTCCTGTGGGGTGGTGGTGTTTCTTTTCCTCCCCATAGGATAGTAGCATTTGTGCATAGAAGCGCAAGAACGTGTGTTTTCATTGCATCTGCTAGACATGCAAGGTTTTATGATGGCTGTATCAGCAGATTTCTTGGGTTAACTGAGCTTTTCAGATGAGTGAATCCCAGAATTGAGCACTTCCAATATAATAGTAGTTTTTATATTCTTTACAATACAGGGGTCTCATGAGAGTAACTTAGAGATCAATTTTCAAACCCTACCAGAAACAAGTCTGATTTTTTTGTACCTACCTGTTGTGATCTAAATGAGGCATTGAGTGATTTCTCACTGGTGCTGAACTTCTGTGGAACAACTGACTGTTAGAGGTCTTTTCATACTTTGGCTGGTCGCCTATATCTTGTTTGTCCATGTGGATGCTCACTGAAAAATGTGTGAAGATACCAGTATAAAATTTGTACGTGAAGCTGTGGTAATGCAGAATGACAGCTAAATCATAGAATCATAGAATAGTTCGGGTTGGAAAGGACCTTAAGATCATCTAGTCCCAACTGCCCTGCCATGGGCAGGGACACATCCCACTAAACCATGCCACCCAAGGCTCTATCCAGCCCATCCTTGAACACCGCCGGGGATGGAGCATTTACAACTTCCCTGGGCAACCCATTCCAGTGCCTCACCACCGTTACAGTAAAGAATTTCTTCCTCAGATCCAATCTAAACTTCCCCTGTTTTGTAAGAATTCTGTTATGCTGAAAGTAAGGACTCTTTTAGGAAACTAATCGCTTTCACGGTTTAAACACTTTATACATTTTGCCGTGGTGTAAAAACCTGGGTTTAGTGCTGGTGCAGCTGTGTGTTTTGACAACGAAGGAGCTCGCAGTACAAATGTTAAAACATTTTTTTTTTTTTGTAGGATCACAGCATTTTTCCTATTTTGCAGTTGATCAGTTATGAATCAGCTGGTGGTGAGTCAGCTCCATACTGCATGACTAATTTGTCATGTCATTTTACTTATTTTTATGATCAGTTGAGATGATAGTTGGGATTGCAACTCTGACTGCTATTGCTTTCTTGTTAATGAGAAGTATGACCCTCTGTTGATTTGGCTTGTTATGTCTCAGTTTCATACCTTATGTACTGTTTGTGGCAATACAGTGACTCCAGATAAAATACTTGTTGGAGATGTTTGTGTGCAGAAGCCCCACTAATGGGCTTCGTTTTCCACCTTTCTGTCTTATCTGAGGTGAGCCTAAACACTTACTTGGAGGCACAAATCTGTCCTTCAGTCCAGAGCACTTGAGTTTTGAGAAGAGACGCTGTCTTTTTTAGAGTCCACTGGTGCTGCGCGTGTTGGTGTCAAGGGAGCCAGTTTTGCGCTGCTGTGCCCACAGAGGTGCTTTGGTCATTTGCAGCTTACTGAAAGTCTTTCTTTACTGCTGAGCATGTGTTTGTGATTGCCTTAATAGTAAGCAGAACTGTACTGCTGTGGCCACACTCAAACTCTGTATTAGCTCTGTACCACCAGCTTTATGTAGTTGTCTATGTATGGCCATCCTATGATCTTTACTTTCTACACCACTGATAGTAGATTTCGCTGCACAGTGTATACTGTGGTACATTATTGGTGCCATGGGTTTAATGGCTCTGGGATGAGGACAAGTGAGGTTGGGTACCACATAGAACATCACTAAAGTCAGGCTTTTAAAAATCAGTCAGATGAGAGTTGGGAGCCATAAATCTTGTATAAGAAATGCCTGTGCCTGCAGAAAAGTTTCTACTACTAGTTTGTCAGTATTGTGCCTAACAAAAGGCAGTATCCAAACAGGGGGTAGTAAATGCACGATACCTTAGAGAGAAGCAGAAGGATTTGAAGTACTTCAGAGCTGAGACTTTGCTGAGTAGAAAATGAATTTAGGTATGTATTTCCTATGTTACACGGCTGCTCAGATCGAAAGATCATAATGGTCTCCCTAGCTTAATAATTTTAGGCTGTAGAATGAAAACATGCCCGTTTCTAGAAACTTCTGATTTAATCTGCCAGGTTGAAGCTACGTGTAACAGAAATCATCATGTTCTCAGAGCAGGAGAGAGTTTATGTGTGGAATTAAGTAACTGGATTTTGACTCTAAGCCTAAGTCTCCATTCTGAAGCATACACAGGTGAAACAGAAGAGGGGAGAGAAATTGCTTGAATCACATTGGGCAAATACAGGGTAAGGTGACATTAACTGAGGCCCTGGGTAGCTAAACGAAAGGTTGCTTCATGCATCCTTCTTGTTCTAATCTGTTGCTGTTTGTTCTGTCAGATAACTTTTCAAAATTATAGCTTGTTTGATGTACTGCAACAGGTTTGCACAAATATACCCATCAGCTGGTAATGGGTCTTCCCCACTGATCTCTGAAGCTGTGTTTTAAGATATGATATTTATCAGAAAACGCAGTAAAATAGACTTGTTTGGATAGTTAAGAGTAGCCTGGGAAGGTTAAGTAGAGGGCAACACTATTCACTAATACACAAGATTGGCAGTCCATATACCCCTCACAACCTTTCGTTCCATGCAAGCAAGCAGAAAAGGTGGTCTGATTTTTATCTATTTCTTATAATTGATTTTTAGTAACATGGCAGGGTAATCTCACCGTATTTCCCATTGAACTTATATCTAACCCTCATTTTAAGGAATAGAGACGAGAGCTTTTACAGCTTCATGTGCTGGAGGTTTGTCAATGTAAATTCAAAAGCAAACAGTATCCTTACAGAGCCAGAAAAATACTGGTGTATTTTTCTTTGCAGGGAAAGGTTGGGTTTTTCTTTCCAGGGCTATAAATGTTAAAGTTATGTGTAAAGCTGCCAAGTAATTCTCTGAATATGAGACATCTTTCTTGTCTGTCTCCTTTATAATTCTGACATGACTACTGAAGAAGTACTGTTCATGTTTGAGGGGGAGGCGGGGGGGAAGGTGCTATGAATTGCTTGTTGCTTGTATCATGGGAATCAATCGTAATTGGGTTTCTCCAACGTACACATAGAGGCAGGAGGTTCATAGTTCAAATGCAAACCAACTAGTTTATATGTTGATTTTATGGGAGTAACTTATAGAACAGCTCTGTCAAACTTTTACAGCCAAGAGCAAGTTCTATTCCTTATCTGTATATAATGCATGTTCTCACACGTATCGAAGCAATATCTGTGCCATACAATGAGGCTTATGATGTGGCTTTGAAAGACATTACATCTCTTGACCACTTCATCTGCCCATACCTGTGGATTCATGCCCTGCAATGGCTGATGGTGCTCCAGTCTCCTCAACAAGTTCTAGCAGTGCCACTTACTTGCCTTTTTCCTTAAAAGAAGTCACTGCGGGAGTATGACCAAGACTGGGCATATTCAAACCTTCTACCAGTCCTTTTTTAAAAGACTTTAAGGTTTTGTATGGTACATCCACAGGCTTTTCACAAGTGCAATGAAAAGACATTCTTACTTGCATAGTAACAGAAAATGAACAGTAATTCATGCACTGTTATCTCTACAGGTGTAAAAATCAGAACTTGTTGTAACTCCAAGACAGACAGAAAAAAAGCTTTTTTTTTAAGCCTTTCTGTGAATTCTTACGGCTCCTGGGGCTGGTATATTTGTTCATGCTACTTGTAATAGAACCAAGGAAAAGAATATAATATTGTTTTCCCCAAACCCAGACATATTAAAATCTAGTCGTGTTTTCCTATTAGTACTTAAGTATCTCCAAGAGGTCTTTGTGCCAGACACTGTAAAACTTTATAGCAAAGAGGTAGCTTTTTTTTCCTAAAAAGCTTTCAATCAAAGAAAGAGCTCACTCTGACATACTGAACAATGTATACTCTATTTGAGTAATAATCAAATTTACTAGCATGCATTTGAGAGAACGTAAGTAATTAGTGCCTGACTATGTAATCAGTCTGACTAATGCTCCTGTTCAGTGCAAATTAAGACAACTGTGGTCTGCTGTTTGTAACTAAGCAGCTTCTCTTTTTCCCAGTATAAATGTAATGATTTGGGATTTGGGATTATCCATTCATGCCCACTAGAGTATTTTCTTACAGATTAAAATTGCATGTGGGTTTGCAGCCCAGACAAATACACAAAAATTTGAAATTTCAGTGAGTTTACACATTTAAAGTCTGCCATCCCCTTATTTCTGCACCTGTTCAAAACAAGGTACAGTAGGGTTATTTATTTATGAATTGGATATGTCTGGTTTTGCCTTTTTTTCTTTTTCTCTTCTGTTTAGTCCCCTAATTCCCTTTCTCTTCACTCTGATTTCATGATGATAGAACGATTGTGCAACATTCAACTGGTTTTGTTGATCTTTTGGTATTTTATTTGGAGTCCCTGTATTGCCACAAACACTACATAAGGTATGAAACTGTTGATCTCTGCCAGAGCAGAGGAGGTTTGGAAAACTTCATTTTGTGGTGTCCCCCCTAAAAAGTGAACAAATGAGCTGGGGAAAACCCAGGAGTTCCAACAGGAGCACCTGAAGATACCATAGATTGTAAGTAGCAGTTTGGCTCCTCCAGCTCACTGAAGGCTGGCATGTGGCCATCGGAGCCCTCTGACTTGAGCTGGTTGGGCTCTCAGGGCGTGGATCTGGGTTTCACGGTTGTAATGAAAAATGCGTAACTGCCTCAGCTGCTATCTTGAGATACGTGCAGCTTTGTTTCATGCTTGTCCAAACCTGTTTGATACTGTCTTGCAGCGGGCTCTCTTCCTGCTGCAGCTAACAGTTCAGGGAAGAGGGAGCAGAGAGCCAGTCCCAATTACACCAGTTCAAGAAGTTTCAGATTTCCTCACTGACAACGGCTGTGGCTCTCTCTGTGGCAGTTCAGCCTAAGGAGGTGTGGGTGGGCACATTGTGAGAGTACCATGCAAATGTGAGAGTGCCTGGCAGCTCTAACCTTTGCTTTGTGCCACAGCTAGCAAAATGCCTTGGTACCATTTTAGGACGACCTTGGGGTTGAAGAGAGTGAAACAAAGCCCTGCTGCAGCAGGCTGAGGTGTGTAGCAATACTAACTGACCAGCAGCGCTTCTCCAGGAACTGCCAGTGGTTGTTATCTGGAGCCTGCTGGTGTTGTGTAACACACACTAGTCCTGGAGAAAAACAAGACTCTAAGGGCAAAATATACTCCGTGAGACTTTAAAATAAGATGGCTTTGTGCTCTTCGAAAATAGTATTTATGCTGCTTTTTGATGATGAAACCTCCTTGAATAGCTGACCTGTCAGAATATACTATCAAAAGAGCCCCAGCTTTTTGTTTGCTGTATAGAAATTCTGAATTATCCCAGTTTTTTTCTCCCTTTTACCTGTTATACTATTTCTGCCAAGTCTCCTGAGCAACGGTAGCATCAGAAGGACCCCCAGCCCACCTGGGATGGGTGGATGCTGTCCACATGGTTGGTGCAGCGGCCGGTGGTGGTTTGCTGGCAGGGAGGCAGGGTGGCTTGCCTCCTTCCCTCTGCACACAGTGTCCTTTGTCACGGTCCTGCTAGCAGGGCATGTGTGAGCAGTGCCCTTCAGGAGGGTTTATTGCAGAATTATTATTTCAAAGAATTTGCGGACTTGGGCAGACATCCATGCAATAACAGTACACTGTCAGGTTCCTCTCCAGCGTATGATAGCTGGGAAAGCTGCTCTATTTCTACACTGAAGCTGAAAATCTGGTTACAGCCAGCTCCCCATCTTCTGGGAGAAACAGAAGCGTGAGGTGCCCCAAGTTCATGCAGGATAGGCAGGGAAAAGCAGCGTAGCCCTATCTAACCACAGAGACAGCACTGCAGACAAGGGTGTTGAGGTTCAGTGTCTCAGTCTTTAGAAAGATTCACTGGGGTGCAGAGCTGAAGCTGAGCTACTTCTGTTAATCTCTATTGTGCTGTGGCAAAGCCAGTGAATCCTTCCAGCGTGCTGCATGAAGCCTTCTGTCGTGGCCTTCTTGTTCCCTTTTTACACTGTCATGGGCTGTAGTAAACTTTACTGCTGGCCCAGGGACATCTGCGGTGAAGCTGAGTGAATGATTCAGGCAGGCTAGTTCCATGCGTGGACTGTTCCATGTCTCTGGACTGCACATACTGGAGTCCTGGTTCCCACACTTTGGTTGGAGGAAACCATACTCGTGCTGGATGGAGCCAGCTGAGATTTAGGTCCAGCCTAGACTATGAAACATGGCTAAAACATCTTCTTTCTGTAGACTGTACTACTCCTGCCAATGCTTATACAGGTTTCACATGCCGCACAAATGGCAGTGGCTAATCCTGAGTGTGGATAAACTGCCTGCAGTTTCAACCTGACAGTGCTTCCATGTTGGCCAAAATTTTTTGCTGATATTTGGGGTGCATTCTCAGGCAGGGGAAATGGTGCTTTTGTGGGTCCCAGCGCTAACTTGGGTAAGTTGAAAGGCAGCTTTGGAGACCTACTGAGGGCTGGTCGGTTGCTGCCTACATTATAAATTTACCTCTGCATGTCAGAACCAGATGTGTAGGTAACGAGAATCACTCCTTCCCCCTGTTGTTAAGGTCATTTTTCAGTTACTTTCAGTCAGAGCTGGAAAAATTCCCGATTGCTGGTTAGCTGAATTAATGGCTGTAGTGACAGAGGGAGTGTCCTTACTGTTTCTCCTCAGGTAGTCCTTTCCTGAAAGGCTGGTGAATTGTTCTGAGGTCAGCACACATGATAAAAATTAGCTTTGAAACAGTATAGCCTTGTTAACAAAGCTACCATGGAAACTGTACTGTATGCTTGGGTTTTGGGAAATGTCCAGGATTTTGTGTTCACCTGCCCATAATTCTGCTTTGAGCATTCTCTATGGTGTGTTGTGTGTCATCGTGTATATTTTTATTTTCCTAAATAGATGTCCTTAGGAGCTTACAGTACTCGAGGCTTCAGTGCCTCCCTTTTCTACCTCTTACCCCTCCATGTGAGTTACCATTATCCACCTACAAGTTCTGGGGAAAGGGGATTTTAATAGACAGTGACCTCATTAGAGGACTGCTTCAATGAAGAGCCTTTGAGCTGTAAATAAAATGTCTTGGCTGTCTTGCCAGCAGTATAGCTGGGTCAAAACCTCACTCTGCAGGCAACCTGCTGTTCCTGCAGGTAGGAAACATTGGCTTAATGAAGAGCTTCTCTGGTTCTTCGAAAAAAGAGACAAGAGTTAAGTGGGGGACTGGTATTCAAGCCAGGGATCATACTTCAATTGGGACTTATGCTTTCAGGATCGGAAATGGAATGAAGCTGTGTCAGGGGAAATTCAGACATCAGGAAAAGGTTTTTCACTGAGAGGCTGGTCAGTCACTGGAAACAGTCTCTCCAGTGAAGTAGTAAGTAGTCATGGCACCAAGCCTGCCAGAGTTCAAGGAGCGTCTGGACAATGCTGTTAGTCTTATAGTTTAGTTCAGGTAGTCCTCAGAGGAGCACAGAGTTGGGCTGCACGATCCTTATGGGTCCTTTCCAACATGAAGTATGCTATGATTCTGTAATACCTGTTAACTCATACAGAGCTTTATACTGATCTCTCGTATTCAGATATTTTTATCCTTGCAACATAAAGGCAAAAAAAACTAAAAATAAAATGCTGGGTTTTTTTTAAACAAGCAAAGATGATAGTAGACCCCTATCTGAATTTTCATCAGAGTGGCCTCAAATGATCTTGTAAATGAGTTCTTCAAAGATAATTTCAAAACACTACCAGTGGTGGGCAAAGGAGGGTGCCAGGAGGTGAAGAAGGGATAGAGAGTGATAGGGAGGAGAAATAAGAGTGAATAGGGGAGGTCTGTAGTGGGAACACAGAGGTGGAGTTGGTGGTGGAAAGCCCTGGAGCAGAACCATAGTTTGCTCTCTTGCCAGTGGCCTAAGGTGTGCAGGAGAAGGTGTGAGGGATCCAGCTCTGTGCAGGTTATTGCTCAAGCTTCTATGGGTAATGGCTTTCATGTTGGGGGTAGCAGTGGGTATCGAGACCTCTGAGGCTTCCCTGGCTGGGCATTGCCTTAGGAGCACTCTGGCTCCTGTGGCTGATTGCCATGCGCTGCTCCCACCAGCCCTTCTCCAGCCTGGTTCCTGGCTATGTTGGCTAGCTTATGTCAAGCTGCAGCACTGGAGCCTGCTGGAGTGCTCAATACCCAGCCAGCCCTGGGTGACTGAACTGTGAAGCTTGAGCTAAAACCGTGGTGTCTGGCTGTGACTGACTGAAGCAGAGGGGCTGGATGTTACCTAGCAGGAGGAGTGATGGAAACCCAAGCCCTGTGTTGCCTCAGAGCACTGAAATTTGCCAGCAAGAGCATCTGCTTCTGTGTAAGAAACCTTTATTTTGGCTCTGTTTCCTTCTTCTTTCCCCCCAGCCCTTTGTAGTGCCCTTGCTGAGGGAGTTTCTCAGCCCAGCGGCTGTGGACCCCTTCTCAGGGGACCAGCTTGCACCGTGATGCTGCAAGGGCCTTTCAGCCTTTATAGCTGATGCTGTGGCAGAGCCTCCTTGGTTTGGGTAATAGCATGGTGGTAAGTGCCACAGACCTTCCCAAAAAGAGTTTCCTGTCCAGCAGCAGTTCCCTGGGCAGTCCGCTGGTCCCCCTGTGTGTGCCTTTCTTCAGGGTTTGGGCACCATCTGTACCTGCAGGCCATGGGCAGGGTTGGTTCATAGGAAGTGCTGGGCTTATAGGAAGATGGAGGAATGAGGCCAAAAGGCTCGCAACGGTGTTGCTCAGGTTTTATTTGGCGTCCCACAGGGCATCATCAGAGTATCTCCTTCTCTAGTGAGCTTTCTTTCAGGACAAGGCTTGCTCTGCAGGAATGGCCCCTCAGAGCTCCAGCTCCCACGTAAGCATTACCTCTGATTTCACTACTGCAGCACTGCACACAGGGTGCTCCTGTTCTAGACTCAGAGGCAGTCCAGTCAACTACCTGCAATGTTGTTCTTTGTTCTTTTTTAGGGGAAAAAAAAAAGACCTATTAAGATTGCTTCATGCGTGAAAAGCTGATGTGATTCATAAGCCGCTTATTGCACAGAGTTGTTCCAGTTCTTGATAGCAGGGCATTTTGTTCAAATTCAGTCTTGTTCATTCAGTTGCAGATAGTCATTGTTTATCTTATATGAATCATTGAATAAATACGAGATTGAAATTGAGAGTCTCTCTTGAGCTGTAACTGATTTTGTCAGTCAAGCTAATCTTTCAGTGCCTGACATTGTCCATAGATGCACTTTGCATTGTATGGAAAATGGTGCATAAGGGGTGAGGGAGGTTTTGGGGGGGGTTTTAGCTTTTTGGTCTTCCTTCGGAGAAGATGAAGACGTCAATTCTCACTCCCCTTGTCCCTGGAGCTAGTTAAGGTGATAATGCATTGAAAGCAAAAGGGGTATTGCCATTACACCTGTTCACTGGCTGCTGCCTACAGTAACACTTACTTGGGGGTGCCTTTGGTGGCGTGTGCTAGGTGGAGGATTGAGCCCATAGGGAATATGGGCCCAGAGCTTCTTCAGTTCCTCTCCTATGTGCCAGAATCTGCTGTCTGCTTCATCTCACAGTCCAGGTTGCAGGTCTCTTCTCTTGCCTTGCTGTGTGGTCAAAGCTGGTGAGACCCAGCCTCTGCCTGGTGGGGAGCCCAATGCCCATCCTGTTTTACGTCTTTTGTGTCCTGCCCTTGGGCTACTCCACTCAGTCCAGCATTCTGGGGGAGCCTGGGCAGCTGTAATCCCTCCAATTCCTGGTTCATTAAGAGAAAGGAGCACTTTGCTGTGGTGAAGCAAGTGCTGGTGACATGCTGGGAATGTTTCACGTTTTCTGCAATGCTGTAGTCACAGTATTTGTAGGAAGGCTTCTTAAAAATCGAGCTTTGTGGTGTCTTCAGGTGATGTATAACTGCAAGTCATACAAGGTTGCTTGCAGAGAAAGTTGAAGATGCACTTTTATTTTTATTTGTAAGAATTAGCATGGACTGCCTACAGGCTTACTATAGTATAATTTGGGTAAAATTGATGTGTTTAATTTGAATTAAATTCCTTTATTTTCTGTGTAGGCTAGTCCAATTGAAGGGTCATAAGCACTGAACCTGTAATTGGAAGCTTGTTCGTACTTGATGGTAGAGCTTGTCTACCAATGGAAGCAGGTTGGTGTGTGGAATAAACTATCTTGAAATATCTCTTGTGGAATAGGTGTTAGGTGAGAAGTCTTGATCAGACAAGAACAAAGTTATTGATAGTATTCAGTGCATAGGGAAACAACAAAAAGGTGCGATTTACTGGGTTTGCTAAGATCTGCGGTGATGACCAGGATTGCCATCCTGGCAGCATGCTTCCCCATGCTGTGGAGCATGGGAGCAAAGAGGGATATTCTGCATGAGTGTGACAGCCTGAAAGTTGTGGTAGGAAAGCCATTCAGGGGAGTTGCTGCAAGCCATCACTGGTGCTGTAGTTGCTGGAGGTGGAGGAGAGGATGGCGAAAGGCACCAGGATGGGCTCCCAGCGTTTGAACCCGGGAGTAGCTCCTGACCCAGATGTCCCAGTCCCTGACAGGTCTGAAAAGAATTAGGGGGACTGAGAGGAAGGGTTTGGAAATGGTTTGGTTGATAGGAGGAGGAGCAAAACTGAAAATGGCAGGAACCCAAATGAGCAGAAAGTAAAGATGAAATAGAGGAAACGTACAGGTTGGGTGTTGCTGAACTGATTTTGTGGATACATTAATGTGCAAAGTGGACATTCTGCACTGGAGGTCAAGATTAACATCTAGCTATGAAGGGAGGCTAGGGAGTGGGGTGATTCCCAGGGTAAATGGGTAGGAATTTTATACAACAAGTGGGAAATAAGCTGATTCTCAGTTGATGTTTGGATGGGACATTCGCTTGAAGTGTTAGTCACAGTAGTAACGCTCTCAGTTTAGTTGGTAATATTTCTTTTTACATCAGTAAATGTCTTACATAAAATTAATTTTCCTACATAGTTTAATAGGTAACATTTTGTTTTCTTTAGTTTGTTTTTTTTTTTTTTTTTGTTTGCTTTGGGTTTTTTGTTGCTTTGAAAAAGATTAAATTATGTGGCATCAAAGCAAGCCTTGGGCCCTAGTATATCTTGTTGCCTGAAAGATTGTTTTGTGGCAAGGGAATGGATGTCTAAGGTCAGCTGTTACAGAGAAATAGTAAATTATCAGACAAAAAATTACTTGGGTCACACTCTTGTCATGATTAACTGTAGAATTTAGAATGTTGGTAGTTAATCTGCTTTACATTTGGTCTTAAATTGCTTTTGATTTATAGGAGAGCATCCTTGTCCTGTATGTTAAGTATCTGCTCAGGCAGTAGATCTCTCCAGGAATAAACAGTGAACTACTATATTTTTATTTTTGTTTTTAATTTCTTGGTCCTTTGGTTTGTCGTGATTTATTTTTCTCCCTGGAACACTGCATTCCACTGCTTGTAATGTGAGCCCAAGGCCTCTTTTTTCTGCTTGGACTCATGTATAAAGACAATTTGTAAGATTTATTGCATTCTTTTAACTTCTAAACATGAGGGAAACACAAATGATGATCCTCAGTTCAGACCAACAGCAGAGAAGGGAAAGAAATCGGTATTTTTAAGTGGTTGTTTCTCTGTACAGTCCTGTGTATTTTGCTGGGCTACGCTCATCTCTCTGCTGTGGGGTCAGTGACCGTAAGCAAAAAGATGCCTTAGGAGACTGATGTCTTAAACGTTCAAGCTGAGTCCTCTGGAGTTGTTGTTGGGTCGTGTGGATTTTCGTGGGCATCACTGTAGCCATGGGGAGTAACCCTATGAAAAACTCATGTGGAGTAGTTCCTGGGGCAATGACAGGAAGGCTGTGGACTTCACTTTTTGGGTCACAGATAGCTTTGCTTTCTGGTGTCTGTGGGCTGACCAGATGCTGTAGCAGTTGGTTTGCTAATATAATAGGCATTATTGAATAAAGTTTGCTTGTTTTTTGTTTTGTTTTGTTTGTTTCTTTTATGTAAACCTTTCTTTTAGGTGACTTCTTTGCAATACCTCTTTGCCTTTGCTTTCCCAGTCTTATCTAATTTTATGTTTAAACGATGATATTTTACATTACCCCTCTGGTTACCTGGATTTGAACAAGTTAATTTAGATCAAGTGTGTGACAAGATTTGGATATTTCTGTTTTCCATGTAAGAATATCAGTATTATCTTCTGTAAGGCCCTGCACTTTGTATAGTACATCTAGGGTTTGTAAGAAGTTTCCTTACTTAGGGAAGGGCAGTGGAGGGAGATTGGTTACCCCTTTTCTGTTACCCCTTCCAAAATACCCCTACCCTTTTTGATTTATTGCAACCACAGTGGCAAGAGGGACGTGCTAAGCTGCGTAACCGTTCCTAAGCACTGCAGCATGCAGGACTTGGCTTGGATCAGACACCACCACATCTGACATGTGTTGCTGATGGTGAAGCTGATGGCATCTGACAGCCTCAGACAGTTGCTTCCCACATGGTGGGTAATGGCCATGAAGAATGGTCCAGCTCGAGGCCACGGGCAGGCCACTCATTTCTGTCTGAAGGCAGCAGTGGTGGGGAGCCAATGCCCATTCTCACCCCCTCTTCCAAGCCAAATCTCAGTGTTTGAATTAAAGAAAGAGACCTGAGCCTGCACTGGATGGGAGTTGTGTTTGGGAGGGGTGAGTGTTCAGGTCACTGTGTAGGAGGGGCTGTTCTAAAATGCTCGCAATATGTAAACTTCTCAGTAGACAATCTTGCATATTTTCAGACAGCAGATTCAGTAGTGATCTACTTTGGATCAGAGCTTCCAAGATGCAGACAAGCCTATTTCTGCATTTAAATAAAAATCTCATGGAATGTCACTGAAATAATAAAGATTGTTGTAATTCAAATACCAAATTGATGATCAGGAGACTTTTGGAGTACCTTCTGCCTTCCTCCCATCCAATATGGATCACCAGCATCAGACTAAAACCCCCCTGTGAAAAACCCCCTGAGATACTCAGTTGTGTATGGGCTTCGAGCAGACTGGAAGGCCTGAGTGTCACTTATGGCTTCTTCAAGAAGTGGGGATTGTGTGGACTTTTGATATGTTTTACCTAAGGACTTAATTCAGCATTCTCCTAAACTCACTTGACTCAGCGGTTGTGGTATCTCTTATTACCTTTTACCTAGTGACCTTATTCAAGCAGGGATTTTTGTCACTTGTCATCATGTCAGAAAATGATACCGTAAGAAAAAGCATTGTGTGCTCCTGTTGTGGAAAGCCCACTATGACATTCTTTCCTAGTGTTGATAAATTGTATTACAAATTAAATCTTTTGTTAAAATATAATTTCCATTAGATCTTGAGCTTAGGGGCAATTTGTCAGTGCAGAAAATTAATGAGACATTGTTTTGTGATATTCCCCTTAAATAAAATGCTTGAAGGACTTCTTTTCTTTTTCTCGTGCCAGATTAGTTGCATAGGATAGGAATGTAATTTTCAACATAAAGAAGTGGGGAATATTAGGATTTTCAGGCTGGTGGTTTTCATGCTGTTTTGAAAGCATCAGTGAAGTTAATTTAATTGCAGTCATGTGCCTCAACTCCTGATTTGTTTGTGGGTTGTTTTCTTTACATGCTCACTGGTCAATTTTAAAAGCATATATTCATGTAAAGTACTAGTTATTCCAAATTGCATGGCATACAAAAAATGCTTTTGTGAACCAAATATAGAGATACAGACTTGCCTAAGAAATAGCTGTACAGTTTAGAGTACAGTATTGCACTACTTATGCAGCAGTGTTTATGAATGGGGGAAAACTATACATTTATTTGTTCAAGCTACAATTTTTCTTTATATGTCTTTGACTTGGCATATGATTTAGGGTTTGTTGGTTTTCCAAGTAGAGTCCCATATGAAACCATTTATTTATTTACATATGGCACTTCTGTTTCAGAGCAAACCCCTTCATGAAATAGCAACTGCCAAAAACCCAATTACCCAGTGCTTGTCTGCAGTCTCACCTTTAATCTTGATACGTGCTGCTGTAAATTCTCCAGCTTCATACAGGGCATTAGAGAGTGTCTGACTGGCATTTTCTGCAAAGAGAAGGCACTTCCTGCAGCAGTGGTTGGGGATCTGGACAGTGTTTCAGAGGGTGACATGGGAGTCTGTCCTATCCATGCAGTGCAGTTGTGCCCACATCCTGGACATGCGGGTGTGCTGTCAAGGATGTTCCGCTAACTTCTTTTTTACTTGGTCCCATGTCCAATACTAATGTCCTGGTTGTAAGATGATGAATTCGTTTTCTCTAATTGCCCTGCTGTTGTGGTTTAAGCCCAGCTGGCAACTCAGAACCACACAGCTGCTCACTTATTCCCCTCCCCTTCCCCCCCCCCCCCCCCCCCGAGGGATGGGGAGGAGAATCAGAAGAATGTGACTCCCACAGGTTAAGAACAGTCCAGTAACTAAGGTATAACACAAACCACTGCTGCTACCACCAATAATAATAATGATAAGGGAAATAACAAGGGAAGAGAGTACAACCGCTTACCACCCACCGACTGATACCCAGCCCGACCCGAGCAGTGATCTAACCCTTCTGTGTAACTGCCTCCAGTTTATATAGTGGGCATGATGTGCTGTGGTATGGAATACCTCTTTGGCTAGTTTGGGTCAGGTGTCCTGTCTCTGCTTCCTTCTGGCTTCCCCTTCTCCCTGGCAGAACATGAGACTCAGAAAGTCCTTGGTCAGAGTAAACATTACTGAGCAGCAACTAAAAACATGGGTGTTATCAGCACTGTTCTCAGGCTGGAAGTCAAAAACAGAGCACTGTACCAGCTACTAAGAAGGAGAAAAATGACTGCTACTGCTGAACCCAGGACACTTTCTTTCTCATCTGGGTAGTATTTTTGGGAAGTATCAATGTGGGTCTTGCTCTCAGAAGTCTCAGGTCTTGACACTGTGTCCTGAAGTGCATCTGGCAAGTGCTATGGGTACCATGGTTGTTGGGGAGGTAGACTTTGACACTGCTCTGGATATGTCCCCATCACAGCAAGGCTGATGAATTTTACCCAATTATGGTAAGAACATAATTGATCTAGTAATCCTGTAGATTTCTGAACAGATGTGAATGAGGATGTAGGGTCATATCATCATAGTTTTGAAACAGGCTGTCAAAGCCACGCCAGTATGTTTTGTTTTATGGTTTCTGCATGTTAGCCTATTTTTAACGTTCAGTCAGATATTTCTATCCTCACCTATCTCTTCAGTGTTTCCCTTTTGACTAGAGAAAGAAATCTGACTCAGCAGCATGTGATTACTTCCTTTTAGTCATATTTGCTTTCTTCAAGACTAAACAGCTCTCCTCCAGCCTTCAAGTGTGGGTTCTCAGTTTCAGCAAGCTGTTAACATTTGGGCATCTGATAGTTCCCTTCTACGTTATTTTTGAGCCTGATAGTGCCTGCACAGCTTTTTTCCGTGTTACCTGGGGAACGTGGTGGCATTGGTCTTCTAGCTTTTCATGTTGCTTCCTCATTTGAGTACCTTTTTAGCGTTTTCATCACAGCAGTACTAAGCTGTAGTAGGGACAGGAGAGCAGTTTTGAAGTGTTGTTCTCCTTTCCCAGTGAAGCGCTCTTTACTGTTGTTTAGCCTATTATGCTGTTTTGTCTTGAGCTTGTTCTTTCTGTTGTTCTTTGCATTGCTCCTTTCTATCTCAACCTCTAATTTTCACTTCCATAATAAATTTGAGAGTTCTTATTTTGTGTACTGTCTCTTTAGGGTTTAATTTATAGGTTTCCATGTATTCAGCGTGTTTGTTATCTTGGACCATTTATATCTTGAGAGGAAAGAAGTTTTTGCTGAATTCTCATTTAGGTTTGCCTTAAATCTTATTCCAAGCTTCCTGCATGTTTTACTTGACCTTCCAGAAATGCTGGCAGGATCCTTGAGGATGGACACTCCTGTGTGCTGCCAAAAGGCTCCTGTTCAAGTTCAGAAGACTTGTTCGTCTTCCTCTTCTCCATGCTGACTTTGTAGAATGGCTCTTGGTTCCTATTTCCTGAGGATTTCAACTGCTGTGATATTTCATAATGTGATGTTCTAATTAGTAACGATAAAGTTCAAGGTAGCCTTTTCACGTCTTTGTCCTAATAAAGGCGTGAGTCAAGATGAAATAAAACAAAAGAGGCCTGTCAGGGCTTGAGCAGCAGGACTGTAAAAAGCCCATTTTAAGGAAATGAGGTCTGCGCATGTGATCCTTCTGCCCTGGCTCATGACTTTGATCTTGTTAGATGATTTTGACCAAGTTTTACAGTGGGTTTAGGAACTCTAAGGGGTGCTCTAAGGGGCTCTGGTAAGAATTAAAAGTAAAGGAAAAGTAATTCCCCAGCATTGGAGAACTCCTCCTTTCTGATTTGAGTGGCAGCCATTATGAAAAGTTGATGTGTTTTCTAGCCGGTCAGTGCACACACCTATCTTTGAGTCAGCTCGCAGAGCCATTTCCTCACCCAGTCAAGAAAGCAATGTATGGGAGAGGTGGAAGTATGAGAGCAACCAGCCTGAAGAAGAGGAAATAGTGGGTTCGAGTGGGCTGTCCTGGCCAGCATCTCTCTGCCCTGTGCAAATGCTTGTCCTGTCATCATGATGGTTGTTCACCACAAAATAAGGCTCAGATCTCTTGGTGTCTGTCTTTTTCCTACAGTTAGGTATTGTGCTTTAGGTACTCCAGATTTATAGAAACTTTCTGATGTTCTGCTCACGTATCCTGTTGACATTTCTGTTGCCTTCCAGCATCTGTTGGAGATTTGCTTTCCAGATCACCTTTCTTCCACAGCCTTCCCCCAGTACGCTTTGTGCTGGTGCGAGTGACAGCTGTAACAGTGCCATGGCCTGTGCCAGCATTGGGGATGCCTGGGGTACAACGTTAATGAACAAATATCATCAGGCAGTTCATCTCTGTCAACTGGTGGGATATCAGAGTACAGAGCTTTGATGTTAAGTCCAGTCCATGTTCAGCCTCTTGCTTCTTTGGCTTCTTTTTCTCACTGATGCTCGCCAACGCTCAGGCTGCTGGTTATTGCACTTCTTCCATCTTCTTTATAAATATATTTCAAAAGATTTTTGGAAGGTTTTCTTATAAATATTCCACATCATTCAAGTATTTGCATTATCCCACACTTGACTTTCTCGCACTGAAACAGTGCCATTAGCGGGGACCTGGGTACATTGACTGAGTAGTGTTGACTCTGAGGTGCAGGCAGATATCTGTAAGGGTGAGCTGCCAAGATGTAAATAAAAAGGAAATGGGAATCTGAATTCCAAAGCTATTGGCTTTGTCTTTAGTGATGTCATTAGTATTAGTTTAAATAGGTTGTGGGGTTGTGGATGTGTACCTCTTCTGAGCATATTTGTGAAAGTATCTTCTGAGTTTTTAAATTGTGGCTTTTTTTAGAGCTTTTACTGTCTGTTTGGAGCAGGCTTCAGAAATTAATCTCAAAAGTCCATTCACTAGAAATTGATTTGCGTATTCATTTACAAATATCTGCAGCACGCTGAACTTGGCATGCTACTTACATTAGGAATAATGACCTAACCTGACAGCTGTCCTGGCCGGAGAATTGAAAGGAAACATTTAAGTGGATTTCAGTTCAAACATACAAACACTTGCAGCCTGTCGGAACAATAATTTTCATTTGCTGTTTTGCACTGTAAAACATTTCCTTACAGAATAATTTGAGTATGTGGGGTTTACTGTAAGGGGTGGATTTTTGCTTGATTGGGTTTGGATTTTTGAGGAATGATCATTGCTTGTTTTGTTGTTTTTTTTTTTTTTTTTTTTTCTCCTGAAAAAGTCAAATAGTAGTCCAGAGTGAGATGAGATTAAATTTGCCCTTAAAAAGGAAAAGACCCCTTACAGTCCTCAGTGCATTGGCAGTATACGCTAGTTTCATATGACCCCTGTGTATGTATTTAGGGCTTCAGTTATTGTCAGAGAAGCTTTAGAAGAAGATATGACTGGCAGGCTATTTTACAAGTCTACGCACTGATAAACTGGGTGAGGAATATGAATGGGCATGAAAGCTCCGTTTAATTTTTTGAATGTGTGTTCTGATATTTTCCTTGTTTCCCCTCTTTCAGGTATTCACTTACAAACAGAGCACTATCACGCACCAAAAAGTAACGCCTATGCATCAAACAAGCGCAGAGAGCGTGGAAGACATGGCAGCACTCGTAGATCTCCATGAAGGCTCTATTATGCACAACTTATTTCAGCGATATCAGCAAGATAAAATCTATGTAAGTTTCTTCTAAAATTAAGAAAAATACCCAGAGGGAATGTTTTTAAATGTAACAGTGCTGAGCATGTTTTACTGTTCTGTGGTATCTCCCCTCCTAATGTTCTCCAGTACTTTGTGTTTCCACACAGAACTGAAGCATGCCTCATCTAGTGACTTCTTACCAGCAACGGTGGAAGAAGAAGGTAGTTCAGGGCTGGCCAGGCAATCCCTTGTATACCCTGAAAAACTGGCATGCTACATGCGCTTTTACTCTTCCAGTGGCTGGGTTGTGTAAAGGGCTCTCAAGTTTCTCTTCTCCTTTAGACTTTCTGACCCAACAATATGTGCTGTGTACATCACCAGGCAGGATGTGGTGGGATTTAGTCTGAGACTGCCATTTGAAATCCCATCAGGCCAAGATCCAATTCTGATCACCTTCACCTTTTAGTGTTACAAAAAAAGGATTAAATTGTCAAGCTGAGGACCCGTGCCATTAAATACAGAGTTGGAGTTTGGGGTGTATTGAGAACAGGCAACTTTATAAGGTTACAAAAACTAGGAATTAGTCCACACAGAAGGTTTTTTCTCAGCTCTGTGTTGAAGGGTTTTCTGATTAGATTTATTTTTTTAATCTTGAACTGACTCAATATTAATCTTTTCTGAATCTGGAGCTACCCTGAATGTGAGAAAGGTACAAGGAATAGTGGCTGTTTGTGGATTGTGTAATCTCACTCTTCAGTGGTTGGTGGGTTTGGGTGGAGATATATTTTTTATTATTATTGTTATTTTTTATTAATAATTGCTAAACATAAATAGTTTTTGTTTGCATCACCTGTCTAGGGCCTGGAGATTTGGCCATATACACAATTTATTCCAATTTATATCTATTAAGTTTAGTTTAATTTATTTTTTGCACATCTTAGTGTAAAAATAAACTTTCCATTGTTGGGGAAATTTTGTTCCATTGACATTACCTATAAAGTGGCTAGTCCTAAATTTACAGTCCTAAATATTGTGGTAATTCCCTTTGCAGAAGCCTTTATGTGTTGGGTTTTTTTCTTCAAAACGTGAACCATTTTTTCCTTTCAGAAAAAGAAATACCACCATATATGAATAATCCTCTGTGTGAAGGAAAATAGCTACTTGCTAAGAGTTTAGTTTTCTACCGTATTATTATAAAATAATTCTTAGCGTGAGACAAAACAAAAAGTGTTTTCTGAGCCATTATGTGTACTCAGATAGAGACACTTCCCCCTTTTAAAAAGCATGTGTGGAAAAGGAGATGATTTTTTGAAGAGGCAAAGAATAGCCTTGTTCTGAAGAGACATGTCCTAGCTTATTTCTTAGCTTGTCAAGGCAAGTTTAGGGTATTCTGGTGCTTGGTGTTCAGTGCGGTGTGCATTTCTAGACAAACGGGTTTGTGTGCTGTTAATGATGATTGATCTTCAGTTGTTGCTGAATACTCATTGTCCTTTCAGGTTTGCTAATTTTACTGCTTACTCTTCCTATGAGTCCACCTCACCTGAAAAATTATTGGAAAGGTGGCTGGGAAAACAGGTGTTTTGAAATGCACATGAAAGCCTCTCTGTTGTCCTACATATGCAACCAGGACCCTTGTGTAAGAAGCATCTTCTTTTCTCAGTCCTCGTTAGTACCCCACTCCTGCTGTACCAGTGATAGTGTTTTAGCAGGACAGGGCTTCAGGAGCACAAACTCCAAGACAAGCTGGTTAAATAGCTTGAATAATTCAATGAAACTTCATTGGTACATGGGCTTGTGTGGTAGGAAGAGGTGTTGACATTGCAAAAGGAACCTTGTCTTTTCAAGTGTTGAATAGTTGAGTGATATTTTAATGTTTGATGTTAAAATAAGGACTGAAAGTTGCATCAAGTTTACCATTGTCAAAGGTGTACTTGCAGCTAAAGAGATTAGATTCCTGGCCATTCTGCATTGAGACAAGACTAGTTCTTGTACAGGACACTAAGCCAATGGAGTTCATGCCAGGAGCAATCAAAACGTCGCAGATTGTACATCTGCCTTCTTCTTTCTCCCCAGAAAGTCCTCTGTCTTGGCCAGGAATTGCTTCATCAGAGTTGTGTGCATACTGTCTCTTGTATCCACCTCGGCACCTTGGTGTCTGCCCCTTGCACGTTAAGGTTAAATTAGAAAGGCATGTTCCCCCCTCCACCCTGAGCTTCATATAATCATTTATTTGAAAGACTTCTTGCCATCCTGAGCATAAACCACTATATAATTGCTATGTCCTGGCTTTTATCTTGTAGGTCCCTCTTTACTTCAGCTCTGTGCACCTACCTCCCTGTCTACTTTCTGAGCAGGGGTGAGGATAAGCAAAGGTGTATGCTGGCATTTTTTGAGTTATATGCTTGTAGTATTACAAGCATATTAGTGTGGTTCTTAAGTCTGGCAGTTTTTTGTTTGTTTTCTCAGTGGCAATGAGACTGTACCCTTAATGAGAAGTGTGCTTGAATCAGGATGTGTGTTTTGAGGCTTGCTTCTTTGCAGACACACAAAAGTTATATGAAATACAATATAATGAATTGTATTATCAAGTGCAGATAATTTCAGAAATACAGAAGAAACAATTAAAAGGAAATTCAAACAGTTGCTGTCTCAGGAAGACAATTATTTATGCAAATCTTCCACTATTAACTTGTGTGTTTGTATTTAAGGAACTGTTTCTCCAGCAATAAGTATTTAAGTAAATATCTTCAGATGTCTGAGTTCAGTTTAATCTTCCTTTACTTAATAACATTTTTGTCTCATCATACCTGTGTTTCTAAGCTCTTCACTACTTCCTAATTAATATTATAAAGATATTTGCCATGGATGCCAAGTTTTGTCAAATGTGTCCGTAACTTACTTTGTTGCTGCCAACAACTGCAGGTATTACGGGTCAGCAGAGGATTTTCTATGTTTCTTGCTGTTTCTTCGTGAGGGAGGAGTATTGGTTTAGCATACAAACTTATGTTCAGAGCCTGAATGATGCCTGGCTGTGCACTTACTGAGTTGAGGCTCTTAGCTGTTAGTAAGAAGGCGAATAACAAAAGTTGTTCATGTCTATGTGCCGCCATCTTTTTGTATCAGTGTGAAGTCTGTTGACATCTACTTGTGATACTTTCTGTCTGAATTCCTGTAAAAGAGTGTGTGCTTTCCCTTTTTGGGCTGTAGGAAGCATGGGATGTCAAAGCCCTTCCTTGATTACTTAAAGCAAGCCCCTCTCTGGTACTTTTTTAGGTTTATTGATTAATAATGCCTTTATCTAAAAGTGTGCTTCTGGGCTATCACCACTTTTGTTGTCCAGGGAAGGATGGCAGTGATCATATGGTCCAGGAGTTCAGTGAGGGGGACGTGTTGTTTCCTCCCCCATTTTACTCCATCAGGAGCAATTTGATACAGGAGATCCCAGGCATTGGGATACAAGGCTTAAAGCCTGTCTTTGAATGCTCAGATTAGCTTGCATGCTAGGCTGGTACGTGGCAACATACGGAAAGATAAACACTTGTGCTAAAAGTGGAAGGTGCCCACGTTTGAAAATAGAGCCTTTTGTGAAGTCAAATGCCTCTGAAGCAAGGCTAGCACAGGGCATGTGGAGAGGAAGTGCTTCATCGGCTGTCCTTGCTGTTGTTCAAAGGCGAGTTGTTCCCGAAGCTGTTGACTCTGGTTTACTTTCAGTTAAGTACATATTGCAGCGGAGACTGGCTTAGCCTTGGAGAGGACACTGTAAACCACACAGCATGGATTGTGCTGCAAGATGCACAAATTACAGTATTTGAGCTGGCCCTGGAATGAGCTGCAGTTGCCTTGTCTCTTTGGCCAGCGGTTAGTTACTGATGTAGGAGGGCGAATTTCAGCAGAGCAGAGAATTAGAGAGCAGCCTTTGCTGAGGTGAGAGGCAGGTTGGGAGTAGCTGCAGTATACATTGTGCAGGTCAGTATGGAAGTTTTCAGTGTCAGATCCACCCTTGTTTGCCTGAGTTCAAGCAACAAACAAATTTCAAAGCACATCTGATTATTTTTTTCCTTTTGAATTAAGCTCTGAAGTGCCAGGTAGGCACGTTCCTCTTTGAAGTGGTGATGATTTGACGTGTGCCTGTCTTGTTTAGGTGGAGAACATGTACCCATGCACAGAGAGAGGTGTGCTGTGTGGGGTGAGGTGTGGCAGTCCCTTGGCCACCCTCCTCTGATGGAGAGACTGGCCTCGGGTTTGTCCAGCAGCTGCATGTGGTGGCCAAGAGGGGTGGGAGACAGCATAACCTATTTTTGCTTACTTTCAAATTAGGACTGCAGCTTGCCCGTCAGTAATTATAACCATCTGTGATGTTTGTGTGCGTATGTATAAAGACTTCTGTACCCGCCACGTAGACGTGTAGTTCTGTAGCAGACACATCCACATCAGAGGGAGGATGGTGGTAATTAGGAGCTCAGTTTTTGTGGCTGCCTTCCTTTCTCTCTTCAGCTGAAGCAACAAGCGTGGAATAACTCAAATGAGAAAGCAACATTTCTCCATTTTTTGAAGAAGGCATTAAACTTGAAAAGTTGCCTCGTCCCTGACAAGGCTGCTTGCAGAGCTCCTGGCCACTTCATTACGCTGAATGCTCAGTTACCTGTTCTTAAAAGGTGTATTCAGTTATTTATGCAGTAATTTTTTAATCTACTCCTGTTTGTTTACTTCAGCAGCACGTTCAGTTGTAGTCTGTTAAACTTGCAGTAATTAGATAATTCATCTCCCTTGAAGTCATGGGGCTTCCCTGAGGCAATCTTTCGATGTTTGTGCAGTATTAATCAATAATCAGTGTCGGGGGTTTTTCAGATCCTGTTTGCAGACACAGACTCTTTAGTATCCAGGTCAGTTGTTCTCTGTGAGTTGTCTCGGCTTCTGCATATTCATTTTTTTCTGAGTATAGTAAAACTTAATTCTGCATCTGGTGCAGGTAGAGGCAGAGGCACAAAGGAAGATCAGTAGAAGAGAGTGGCCCCAAAGTGTTTACTTATGAAGACAAAACTGTCGTAACTGATTTCTGAAACAGAAAAACTCGGATGCACTGCTTGCAGAACCTGAACCTAAAAAAAAAAATATGTGTATCAAGGACCCATGCACCATCCTGCACAGCTCAACAGCCTTGGTCTTTGGTCTGTCACGCTCCATGGTATAAATAAGTGTGGGCCACAGGCTTTTAAAAAACCTCAAACATTGGTACACACAAATTGTGTTGTTAATTAATACCATGAAATTTATATATATAAATATTGTGCATGTACATTTGGACCGAGTCCTTGGTTATTACACTAGCTACTAGAACTATATTTACGCTGGTCTTGTCTGCAACCCAGCTGTGGTTGTGCAGCTCCTCTCCACAGGCATCCAATGCTCTACAGTAGTCCCAAGTAACCAGTTTGCAGGATCTGCTCTGTGGTCACTGAGGAAACTGCTGTTTATTTAATTGCTCTGCTTTTGCAGTAAAGAAATTTGAAAAGTCTGCTGGTGAATCACAGTGTGTTTCATGCCTTCCTGTCCCCATGCCCATGGAGAGATGGGGAAAATCCTCTCCACCAGCTCTTTCAGTAGAGGTGCAGAGAGCAGAGAACACCATTGCTAAGAATGCATGACAAATGTCTATACATAGTTACTTACCTCCATAATTAGCATGTTATGCTTACACACATCAGATAATGTTTTGAAAATGTAGTTCAAAGTGAGTTCCTGTCTCCAAGCGTTAATTACAGCTTCCATTTCACATCTGTTACTAGAGAGCAGCAGACAAAGATCTATAAAAACACAGCAGGCTTTTAATTGGAAGTCTAGTGGACTTCTGGTGATTGCTGTTTCTAAAGCATGGTCACTTATATAGATCAACATTTGCCTGCCAAAGGCCAATTATCTTAATTTCTTATTTATTTTTCTTTTTTAGTATGTGTCAGAGGAAGAACGTAGTTGCAGTGATGTGAGAAGTAAACAAATTCCATCAGCTGGTTAACCAATTTTGCCTCTGCATTCCTCCATACTGCAGAACTTGTGGGACTGCTAACAACCACAACAACAATAAAGAATGTTTGCCTGAACTTTGTCCTCAAAACTTGGGGATTTTAAAGGTGCATATTTTCACATCTTAGCAAATATTTCAGCCTGAGGTGTTGTGATGATATCATTAAATAGGGAGCTGCTCAAAAAGGTCATGGAATCATAGAACAGTTAGAGTTGGAAAGAACCTTAAGATCATCTAGTTCCAACCCCCCTGCCATGGGCAGGGACACCTCCCACTAAACCATGCCACCCAAGGCTCTGTCCAACCTGGCCTTGAGGTCTGTGTAATTGAGCATACTATCGCAGCTATGCAAACATTTTGCAGTGTATGCAATGGCCATGTGTATCCAATGGCTACATAAACGCATAAGTTTATGCTGTGGTTTGCAGCATGTTAGGTACTTGTTGGTAAGCTGGTGTATGTATATGCTGCCAGGGATCTTGCCCTCCATCATCTGTTTCTGTGAGACATATGGAGAGGCGGCGGGCATCAAAGTTTTATTAAAACAACAAAAATCCGCTTTTTCTGTCCACTTGGTACCAGTATTTTTCTTCTCATATGGTTGGTTGGTAGGAGAATAAGTAATACATGCAGGGTCAACAGGGTCAGTTCATGTTGGCTTTCATGAGTTTGGAGTGATGCCTAAGCCCTACTTAACAATAACCACATATTTAAAACTGCAAGGTAGAAATCTAATCATGAGCAGGTTTTGTCATTGGTGATGGTACATATTGCTAATGTCTTCTTGAAGGCTTCTTTACATGGATTTTTTTTTTCCTCCACACCTCCACACCTGTATTGGATATCACTGCTAATTCTTATGAGCTGAAAACAGAAAGTAAACCAGCATGCAGAATCAAAAGGAAAATTCTTCAGTCATTTGCCTAAGTGCTGACAGCAGCTTAGTGCTGTTCAGTCAGAGCTTTTGCAAATGGTGCTGAACGCTTTTGCCTGTGCCTTTGCCTCGCTTGCAGGTAAGCTTTGGCTCCTTTCTGTAAGGGTCTGTTGCTTCTAGTCCTGCAAAGGCATTGCAAGGAAGGCATGAATTTCAACTTCAAAACTTAAGCCGCTTGTCTGTCATCAGCATATGTTTTCTTTACATGAGTTAGGCTTTGACTATAAAAGCGAGCTGCGCAGAATTTACTGCTTGTGCTACGCCGTCCAACTGCCTTATTCACATATTCCAGCAGTTTAATAGTAAAAGGCCACAACCAGCCCATTTAAGCTGAGAGTGAATTACTTTTTTAGTTATTGTCTACCTGCATAAATGAACTACTGATTCATAGCCAGGCTTTTAGTTTTATTTGAAAAGATGGAGTCCATTTCTCCAAGCAGCTTCAGCTAGTTCCTTTTGATGTCTGTCAGTCGTTCCTTTTAAAAGCAAGTGGAGTCCCAAAGTTAAATTTAGCAGGGTTTTGGCTGCTAATACCGTTTACCATCTTAGTGCTGATTTCTAGACCCATGGCTGTTCAACGCCATCCAACAAACTACCTGGCATAGACCTAGGTTTCAGCTATTCTGGATTTTGATTTTTGTTTTCATGCTCTGTTAAAGCATAATTCCCACTCTTCCTGCTCCCCTTCTAAAAAAAGTTCTTTCTTATAGAAGAGGTCTTAAAACATTGAGGAGTATGGAAGTTAACAAAAACCTGGATATCAGCATGTAAAGTACTCTCAAGTAGATTGAAACAAATCTCTGAGCTTTATATTAAAAATATTACTCTGGTGTACTAGAGACACTGCTTTTGGTGTGTCATCTACCAGCATTTGTTTTCCTTTGCACGTTTTCTCTGAAAAGCCCCTTCATCTTCCCAAGATGAATCTATAGGAAGGAAGATGACTATATTTTTTTTCTTTTCCTTGCTGGAGGGTGAATTAGACCTTCAGACAGCTTTGAGAGACTCATTTGAGCATTGCGCAGTAACAAAGCGAGAACTAGTGTGTAGCCACAGGCCATTTGAAATGAAATGACAAGCCATGGGGTTGATGCTCTGTGGGGCCTTTTCTGATTTGAGCTAGAGATCGCCTGTTTAGAGTTAAGCTGTGCACACAGATTACTGCAGCCTGATGTGCAAAACCTAAGTTCACATGCTGTAACTCAGACCGTGAAATTGACAAAAATCAATGCCTTATCCTGATCAGTTGTGGGTTGTGTTCAGGAGGTCACCTCTTCTCACCACTTGGCAATGCTGGAGAGAGATACTCTTCCGTAACTGTTTGTATGCAGTCTATGCACAAAAGATCATTATCCTGACATCCAGTAGATAGGACTGCTACATGGTAGAGATTGTATAGTATTACGTAGCAAAAAAGTGCAATAAAACCAAGGAGACTTTGTCCTTTTTGTACAGGAGAAAAACTGCCAGAAACCTGTGAAGTTCTTACATAAGGAAGAATGTCTCTCTGGCATCAGTATTACTGTCTATTGGTTTGGTTTTTACCTTCAGCTCTAACAGTGCTCTTTTACCAATTTTTCTGTTTATATTGGTTTAATACTTCCCAACTCTATTTTTTTTTTTTTTTTGGTGCAGATTCTGAATAACACTTGTAGAGTTTCCCTGAGTATATCCATCTACATGGAACAGTCTGTTCCATAGGAGGAAATTAATGCAAAAATAGGATGAGATTAAGCTATGAGTGTATCTCTTAAGCTGTGGTGAGCTTTTAGTTTTCTTCAGGTTCTTCACCATCTCTGAGCCTTCTGTGGAGTTAAGGTGTCATGTTCTGGTTCCCTTCTGAAGGTCCTCTCCCATGGATGCTAATTCTTGCATTTGTAGTGCAGCTTGTGTGTTTACAAACAGCTCATTTTGTCTTTGATCCTACAACTGACCTTGAGAAGAAAAAAGGATGATTTAGGGGTCATAATGTTGTGCTCATTGACAAGCAACATGGAGATAAAGACAGGCACAGCTCAAGTAAGTTTAGGCAGTTGGAAACCCACCATGAGTCACCAAACATGGTGAGGGCTGCAGAAGTCCAAACAGGAGGATGATTGTAGAGCATGACATTTGTATCTCAGAAAAGGCTTGATGAATTGAAAACATCTAAACTTGTAGTTTAGTACTTCATTTTGATTATGGTTTTTAAGAAAGGAGGTTGGCTTCAGACATGAGACAACTGGATTCCATCCCACTGAAATTAGCATGGGACTAGCTGAAAGATGGGGTATAGAGGATAAATCAAGGTCCTACCATGAACAAGGGCATTAATTATCATCCTGTTTATGTCATATCCTTGCCCCTTCTGCCACCTCCTTTAGAAAAGATGCCAAAATATGGCCCTGCCATCCTTCTCTTTGCTTTGCTGATGTGTATGTGGTGGTCGACCTAGTTATCTTTGCTGCAGAATGAACTGAGTCATGATTACCAGCAGTCCCTTTACCTGAGAGATCTGGGAATGAAGAGGCTGTATCTGCAGTATGAAAAAAATTTTGAAGGGGAAATTTCTTGCTCTGCTGTTTCCTCTTTTAGTCCACAGGCCTTTTCTGCATGGGAAAAACAGATATTTCAAACTGTATTTTTAGTTCATCTGTTGCATACTTTTTCCTTATAATTTTAAGCTAACTTGAAAAAGGGTATTTTAACCACTTAAGCTTTTTACATCATTTACATTTGTTTGGCATCAAAATAATTCAGGCTGTGTCTTCCTTGAAAAACAAAGCCGAGCCTCTCTGGTAGACGGGGGCAACTCTGACCACTGCAAGTTTTTCTACAGTATTTCTGTGGGTATCAGAAATCTTTGTGAGCTCTTGAACCTTGTGAAAGAACTAATTGTCTTTGAGTGTTTGAAGAAGTCTGGGGTGATTTCAAGACATGGGTTCAAAGCTGATTGCTATCAGAAGGCAACAAGCAAAACAAAAAAGCGTTCAGAGAACTGATGAAAAATCTCTTCCTTTCTCAAGCACATCTTTCATTTTGACTCTTGAGATGCCATCGGCTTGTTGAATGACTAGCTGAGAAGACAGGGCTTGAACTTCTAATTTTGAAAGTCCCCTTAGAGGATGCGCAAACAATCTTATTTCCTCTTTTTTTCATGCTAAAAGGGGGAGTAGGAGTGTCTGTGCTTTGTGACCAAAAGTGTTTTGAGAGATGCAGTGTCAATGTAAAAATTCAGTAAAAAATTGGAAGAGGAAAAGGAACCCAACCTTTTTATATGGTAATGAAAGTGCTGTGTTGGGTTTTGGTCTGAATAACTCAAATTAATTCTAATAAACTCTGAACTAATAGCAGTGATCTGATAACAAATTGTTGCTGTTTTAGTTTGTACCAACCAAATTAAAGAGTTTGTGAGTGGTTCTGTCTAAAGTGCTGAGTCAGTCACATAACAGAAAAGTAAACTGTCCTCTTCATTGCCATGGATTTAAGAAGTCAGGTTTGTGACAGGAGCTCTACACAGTATTTCTCTGAAATACCCCTCAAGCTGTTTCAGCTGGAAGTCTGCAGAAACCCTGTCTGCTTGATAGTGCTCTGGCAGATGTATGAGCATTTTTCCTATTCATAACTGCTTTGGAGTGCTTTCATTAAAGTAAGTCATTATTGACTGTAAGAATCAGATTAGAAACTGCAAAGAACAAAGAGAAAATTTGATTCACTCTTTTTAAGCAATGTGGAAGTGACATTCTTATGTGAAAATACCTTTTCTGAAATTTCATCTAAATGGCTGTCTTGTGATGTTAGCATAGTCAAGTAACCTAGAGATCCTGCTTCTGACTGTTAACCTCTTCGATTTGCCATATGCTGATGCCTGGTGCAGAAATAGCATTCAGGAGACAATACCCATCTGCTGAACACCCCTCCATTTTTGTGTATCTTTACACTGGTTTAACTTGCTTCTAAGGTGCTTCCACTTGCAAAACCAGAAAGTCTGCCGTCCCAAAAGGGGTTCTGTTGCGCTGCTACTCAGAGTCCCCAGGGGAAGGAAAGCAGAGCCCCAAGGACAGGGAGAGAGGTGGTGAAGGGAGGTGGGAGGCTTTTCTGCCTGTGGGTGCAGGTCACGCTGTACCTCAAGTCCCCGATTTCATGGTGGTTAGAGGTGTCAGGGTAGAGGCTAGCCAAGAGTCAGATCTACTGTTTATAAAATCCTGCTACTAGTAAGAGCGTGTGATAGTTACTGGATGGGAAAGTGACTGGAAATGCTGTGGGAAATTATTCTTGCGGCAGATCTTGCTGCTGTTGAGTATCCCAGAGGAAATTTGAAAAGACTTTGGGAAGATTTGTCTTTTTATAGAAACTTTTTTTAACGCCAGGAATGGTTTTTAATAGCAGTACTGCTTCAGCTCATCAATACCTTGCTGATACCTTGGGTTAAGGTGAAACATTCACTTTGGCCAGCTAACTCCTACTTAGTCTGTGCAGTTACCTTGTGTGGCTGTTCCTGTGTTGGATTATGACATTTGGTAGGTGATAAGTCTGATCTTCTGTGTCTGTGAAGAATATAGCTGTTCCTATTATCTTGCCTTGGAATTGAGAAGTTGGATTTTTCAGGTCTTGATTTTATTCTGTCTGTATCATTATAATTTGGTGGTGATTTGTGCACATATTTAGCTTGTTTTGCAAAGGGGTTATACATACTCAAAGCACCAGAAGACTGGAGCCACAAAATCTGATCTATTTCAGTAGAGGTCGTGGTTCTTTACATTTTTGCTGAAGGAAGGAGAAAGAGTTTTTAAAGTACGACATGTCCTAAGGATCAGGTGATTCTGGAATTGTTTCCACCTGTACCGTTTCTGCTATTCACCAGGTTCCTGTTATTGCCATGAAACTGCCTTTTCTCTATGGTACGTTATATGAGTTATGAGGCAACGAATCCAGCTGACTTTTGTTATTCTCAGTAATTGCTAATATTCTGGAAGTGTTGATAACCATTTTAAAAGTAATGTTTAAGCCATGTGAAAGACTGCCTCATGTCAAGTTAAGTCTCTGCAGAAGTGGGCTGCTGTCGCCTCTTACATTATTTAGCATTTGTAATAGGAGAAGCAAGAAAAGTCGCACTGTGACCAGTGGTGGTACAGTTTTGCCAGGGCTGTATCTATCACAGGAAGATCCATCGGCTGGTAGTGTTGTACTGTCAGGTGCTTGATCCTGCAGAATGTATAGAGTGGATGCTTACAGTTACAAAGTTAGATGGCACCATATTTCATAGGGATTTTTTTATTTGATTCTTTGCCATGGCATCTGTTGTGATGGCGTGCCTCAAGTTACTCTTCGTACAGTTTAGTAAGGCTTTTGTCAGACTTTAGCAAGGTAAAGAGCAAGTTCTGTAGTTGTTTTATTGGTCATGCTTGCACTGTATTCATATATTCAAAAATATCTCTTTAAGATTTTGCTCTTGCAGTCTGTGCTGAAATATGTATCCAGCTGGGGAAGTTTGTTCCTTGTTAGTTATTTTAGAGCCCAAGAGGGGATGATCCCAGGAAATTAAGCTGTTGTCTCAGTTCTGTAATTGCCCTGTGATACAATCTTGTGTTGAAATGCTATCTTTCCTCTACATGAAACCTTCTGAGCTATTGCACAGCATGGGCAGTTTTATAAAACACCCAGACTGAAAGTTTCCAGCTCTGTAAAGGGTACTTGAGTTACAGCAAGGAGGACTATTCCCCTCACAGCTAATAAAATTGTCATAACTTCAAGGGCACTGCTGTAGTCTTCTTAGCAAAAGCTCAAAGCTGCTTCTTGTGCTGGGTGTGATGGAGGATGAACAGGTGGATAGTGGGGAATGTAACAGCAGGGTAACAGTGAGAAAGCAGTTCTGATACACAGTGATAATTACATGTGAATTGAGGAGGAGGGAGTAAGGCAGACGTGGAATGTAAATGCTGTGGAAGAGACTGGCAGAGAGGAAAAGGAAATGGTAGAGGGAGACGATAGCCCCGGTGTCAGTGAGTGCCCCCAGGAGAAGAGGGAGGCTGCAGGAGGAGCACGTGGGGCTGCTTTTCTGTGTCATGCAAAACGCTGCTCACCTTACCCAGCCCTCTGTGGGTAGGGTGCTGAGGAGGTGAAGAGAGCCCCAGTCCTGCTGTCAGCTTCACAGCTGGCTCCTGTCAGCGCGAGAGGGCTGACTGCTGGTGAAGCATCTGTCTGTACACAGGAACCGTGTTGCAGGGCTGGAGGGTTTGCAAGGCTGTTGAAGCCAGGTGTCAACTTCCTGCCTGCAACCACAGAAAAGGTGCTTGACAAAATGAAATTAGCATCACAGCGGTAACACCGTACATATCAATTAATTCCACATGCCCCAGATGTGCTGGAAATCATGGAGAGAGCATGCTTCCTGTTATCTCCTACCTCAGTTCAATTTCATCTGAAAAATGTGTTGACGTGCGTAGAGGGTGACTGAGAAAATGAGCAGCATCACAAATAGGCTGTTGCAAATGATGGAGAGTACTGCAGCCTAACATGTTAAGGCAGTGGGAATGGGTATAAGCTGCTACCTGGGTGGTTTTAATTGATGTGTTCTCTAATTGCAATGGGATAGAAATGAATGCCTAATCAGCTGCCGTTGCACAGCAAACTAGTAATAAATTAAGTTGCAGAAATGAAGTGTTTTGAGATCATCTGCCAGTTCACACGCTTTTGTTAGGACCTAACAACGTATAACGGTGCTAGTGTCTACCACAATGTCTGCTACTTCTGTTTTAAAAATGAGTAGCAGAGAAGGACTAGGATACTCTACATAGAAATACGGACTTTTGCACCAATACCTGGGGGACAGTCAGGTTTTTAGTAAGTTCAGCAAGTCCCTACAAACACATGAGAAGCAGCTGTAGACCAGTGCTCATAGGCATTAATGTGCATCTGTAAGCAGTGTTAAGGCAGGGATTTGTACAGCCAAGAAGCTCTGTGCTATAGGTGGGGTAACCATGAAGATGTGACAGAGGTGGAAACAACTTTTTGTAAAGAAAGAAAACAGGGAAAAATAGAATCATACAATCATGTAGGTTGGAAAAGACCTTTAAGATCATCAAGTCCAACCGTTGCAGGTGTTGCTTGCAGATTTACTGAGGGTGCACTCAATCCCTTGTCCAGATCACCAGTAAAGATATTAAACAAGAGTGGCCCCAATACTGAGCCCTGAGGGACACCGCTAGTGACTGTTCACCAGCTAGATGTGACACCATTCACCACCACCTTTGGGGTCAGCCAGCCAGCCAGTCTTTTACCCAGAAAAAAAATACACCTATCCAGGCCGTGAACAGTCATTTTCTCCTGGAGAATGCTGTGGGAGACAGTGTCAAATGCTTTACCAAAGTCCAAATAGGCAGTGTCTTCATGCTTTCCCTCATCAACCAGGTGGGATTGCTAGGCTTTTGCAAATGTGTATTTGTTGTCTTTCATTTGAGGAGTGTTAATCTGTTCCACCCTGTGTGCAATAACAACTCTGTGGGCTGTGTGCTTGCAGACCTACATTGGCTCCATAGTTGCCTCTGTGAACCCTTACAAGAGCATCCCAGGACTGTACGATTGCGCCGCCATGGAGCGATACAGCAAGCACCACATGGGAGAGATTGCACCTCACATCTTCGCTGTGGCCAACGAGTGCTACCGCTGCCTTTGGAAGCGCCAGGACAGCCAGTGCATCCTCATCAGGTAAATGGCAGCTGCCCCTTCTGCTTCGGTTGCCCCTGCTGGTGAGGCTTCCAGGGTGATTTAGGATCACGGGTTTGGACCTCATAGAGAACTCCAAAAGCATGCAGGTTTTTAAACCATCAGTTTCGGGAGAGAGTTCTGAACGTGCTCTGTATCATTCTGTTGACCTCTTAACAAAATGTTGGTTTTTCTTATACAGCTTACAATTTCATTTAATGAAAAAAATCTATTGTATTTTTGTGCATTTTTGCTACTCGCCCATCTAACGTTACTGTGCGTGCTTTCCCCACTAGTTAAAAAATCCCTGTGCAGCTCAGTAGTTTGTTACTACTAGACACTAAATGCTGTGTCAAGAGGAGAAAAACAAATAACCTACCAGTCTTGAGAGATGTGGTAAATAAGAATAGCAAAGGAGAAAACCCTTCACATTTCAGCCACTTAATTCTGCCTAATTAATCTTCCTTGCTTAATCTTCTTGTGTTTTAATTTAATGGTGATAAATGGCTTCCTGTTTGGTCCACTGTGCCACTGGTACTCAGGATTTTGCTGCTGCCCAATGTACATTGAAAGCAGTTGGCATTTCAATAGCTTTTTGATGCTTTCAGCTCCTCCTTCCCTCTTGCTCCAGAAGAGCTGAAAACACAGCCAGCTCTTTTCCCTTTCCCTGCCTGCCAGCTCAGCTGCATTGGCTCGCATGCAGGCAAGGAAAACGAAGCCTTGACTGCAGGATCAGGAAGAGCAGCTTGGTGGCAATGGCAGCGTGGCACCAGCCATGGAGCTCCCAGTGGGGGGTGATGTTTGGGGAGTGATGTGAGAGAGCTTGTGTTTCCCTTCCCTCTCCTCTCTCACCTTTGCAATGTTTTGTGATTAAGCCTGTTTGCAGCACATGCTAAGTGTGGAATGCTTTTCAGACAGAAGGTGACACAATTTCGGCTGTCTCACAGCCTCCGCAGGGGAGCCCTTGTGACAACCATGGGACCATGGCATGGGTAGAGAGGGTAATGAGGCAGAGTGAGCAGCACCTTCTGCAGTACACAGTTTCTATTGGCTTTTAAAATTACAGGCCAGTTTGCCAGGCTTCCTGGGTAAGAGGAGGATTTGGCACAGGTAGTTCAGCACCAGAGCTGTTAGAAATGTGGATCAGATGCAGCACATCTAGGTCTGGTTCTAACTTCATACAAGTTCTCAGGTCACAATCACTGCGTGCCCTCACCTCTAGGCAGGTTCTGCCTGGCTGCGGCACAAGAGAACTGATTGTGGTTTTCAGATTTCTTCAATGTATTTCTCCTTTTTGTTACTTAATACATAGTACTGTGCGTACAAAGCTGAGTCCAGGTAGCACTCCAAGAAAAGATGAAGTGTGCAGAGATCTTTGTCGTGTGCAAATAGATAGCCTGGAGTCATGATTTCACATTTTAGTGCCAAGTAGTTACTTGCTAACAGTCCATGTACCCAAATTTTGGGAACCAAAATAATATCTGGTGCCCGGCAGGTGGCCCTCAGTATTTTTGCCATTTTGTACTGGCTCAAGTATCTTCTTTTCCTAACAGTTCCCCACAAGCTGCCAAGAGAAAAGCAGGTTGTGTCCTAAAAAGGACATAGGCAGAAATCTCTGATATTCCAGAGGAGTCTCCAGCAGTCCCTGCTCTGTAAACCATGGTTAAAACTTGGTTAGATAGCCATAATGTGTAGAAGTTCTGCATTAGCAGTCCTTTTTAAAATTGTTTGCTGTGATCATAGATTAAAACAATGACTTGTGTAAGTTCAATGTTTTTGGCAGTGGTCACAGTACAACCTTGTGAGGGTACCCTGTTTCTATAGAAATTGGGGGAACGCGCAAATCAGATAAGAAAAATAAGAAATCAAATCTACTTTCCTAGACCAATATTATCTGCTGTATCTGTGGAGGACTCAAAGCAGGATTTTTTAGGGTTACTGAAGGTTTTCTGTGGCTCTCATGAGGTTTAGGAAAGTGCCTGTGATCTTATACTTAGTTTATGGCATGAGAAGTGGAGGTATTACAGTGTCGTTATTGAGTTCAGCATCCTGGTTGTTCCTGCTTCATCTTTTACTGGCTTAGAATTAGATGTTGCAACATGTCACTGCCAGGCTTTCTTTGTTGCAACTGGTATTTGATCAAAACAGTAAAGTGGAGCTCTGCAGTGTCTGAATTCAGGCAAATATTCTGGTTTTGCGTTTAATGTAAGAGATGATAAAAAGGAAAATCTGTTGCATTATGAAATCACAGTTAACAGTTACATCCAGTTAAAAGGAGTGAATTGTTCGTGTAGGCTTCACATTCTGATATGCAGTTTCACCTGTGCTTAACTTTTGGATTTTAAAAACCCAGTGGCAAGCTGTAGCAGCCCCATGCGGTGTGGTGTTGAACGCTTCCTGCTGATCCTCTGGACTTGAAGTGCCCTCTGCTGGCGGCCAGAATTAGCTCAGCTCTGCTATAGAACTGCTTTCTTAAGGCATTGCAAAGCACAAAACCCTGTGGAAAAGCTTCTGCTGTTTTGAAATGCTTGGGATATTTCTCTGGGTGGGGTAAGATGTGAAGGTTAAGGCGAGAACCTGAATTAAAAGCTGTCATCGGTAGTGACTCAGAGTATAACATAAATGTGAGACCATTTTTCTAGTAAAACCACCCAAACTAGGGGTAAAGGGGAAGGAAATGCAGAGAAGATGATATTAAATGGAGTCATCAAAAGATGCTTATTTATCAGCCTGTTTTACACGGGCTTATTTTAATTCATGAAAATGCTGCAAAAAAAATGACTTAGCGGCCTAAAATGTCAACAAAATGTCATACTGAAGAAGCTGTGCACAAGCTCTGCATTGGCATTTTTACAGAGTCGTGAAATGGGATTTTTGCTCTCCCAGGCTAAAAATCCTTTATCTGGCAGTTTATCTCTTTTCATGCAGACAAGAACATCTACATCAATGAATGCTCAGCTTCGTGTTCATCTGAACCTTACCACAGGGTCCAGTTTAATTTCAAATGGGGAGAAGAAGCCCACCACAGTTAAATTTAATGCTGCAACAGACATGTTAAAAAGAAATAATATTAACATCTTCTGATTTGTCAGCTGGGTGCCTCAGCAGGAGCTGAAGGGAGTCCATCTTACTCAAAGAATAGCCAAACAGCTTGTCCTGATATAGGGAAGGGATCAAGTTCCCCCATGATTATCTATCTGATGTTCGTAAGTCAGGACCAAGTTCAAACCTCTACTCCTTTATTGTAAGAATAGGAAAATAGGGGAGGTTTGTTTTTTTTGTTGTTGCTACTTTATTTAAAGAGGTCTAGTCTGTGCACAAGCAAGCACATGTTCCTCTCTGAGACAGTAGCAGTTAATATTACCTGAAAGCACTCGAAAAGAAGTGTAAAGCAATTGAAGGAGTAGCAACAGTCACCCTGAATGACATTCAAGTCAGTGCCATGAGTGTAAAATCAGTCTGACAGCAGTTTGTTCTCTCTGTTATCCTATGATGGCCTGACATTTTTGTTTTTGTTCAACTTGAAAATCAATGTGAATAAAACTAGTCTTTGGATGAGACCCAGACTTGTGATGGGAAGACATTCGTGTAAGGCTGACACACCAAAATTCGCATGTGCCTCTGATGAACCGTATTTGCTGAAGGGGCCTATTTTGTCTGTGTATATCTGTCTCTGTGGTTTTAAAGCTAGCAGACAGAACTGAGAAGTGATTTAGAGTGGTGCTGATGCTGCCTCACTCGGGTTATGTCCTTCAGAATGAGGAGTCTCTCTCAGTGACCCCTTTTCCACTGCGGCAGTCTGGAGCCTAGGCTGCTGTGCCCTTAGCAAGATGCCCTGCATAGAACAAGTCGTGGAGAAAGTCTAGAGAACTCCTAAGTGGGGGCCTTGTGGGTTGCTGTCACACTTAATATATTCACAATACTGAATGTAGTGATGTAGAATGAGCTGACACTTGAACTCATGGGGTGGAAAGGTTGCTGGAAATATTGGCTGTGCACTAAAAAACGTCACCCTTTTACTAGCCTTGGCAACTTCTTGTAGATGTAGGCTTTCTAAGGAGTCTGAAAGATTGATCCCACTTAATCTACCATCAGTGTATGTGCTGTAAGGTCAAATAAACACCTTTAAAATTTAGCATGCTTGTTCTTGATTTTCATCTCATTAATAGTACCTGTTTTTATAAAGCCTTTCATAAAGGAAAAATGCAGAGCCAACTTACACATAAAACTATGGGCCCCAAGCTGAACAACAACATTCAGGGGTGAGATCTTACTGTCATGCGAGAGAGCTCCAGGAGCCCATGCACTTGGTGCTCAATAGTTATTGTAAAACTGAGTAGAGCGGTTACTAGTAAATGAATAGAGGACATTGGGTAAATCCATCCTTTGCTCATGCCTTGAGTATTTTGCACAAGCCTTTTCCCCCCTTGCTTTATATACAGGAGGACTTTGAGGTGATTCAGAGGAGTGATCTAAAGTATAGTATGGCTCTGTCTATGGGAATGGCTAATGGAAACAGGCAACCTGAATTGGAGGAGCTATCCATGGAATCATGGACAGCAGAGAGAGTGCTGCAATAAGTTACTGGTTTCTCCTTCCAATATGAGAACTAAGGGGCATCAAATGATGCTTATAGGAGGCAGATCTGAAAGAACAAGACATGTTCGTATGCTATTTCAGGGAGTATGGTTAGAAGCTCATAGATGATAAATCCATTGAATGTTACAAGACACATAGAAACTAGGTTTAGATCAGGAACCCTCTGAACAGCAAATAGCTGGAATCTGAAAGAACACTGAAGGAGAGTATCATATGTCTTCCTTGGGCATCTCCATTTGGTGACTGTCAGAGATATGACAGTGGGCAGGTGGATCCTTGGCCTGACCCAGTTCTGGGCCTCTCCTATTCTAGGAAAAATCAAGAGTATATAATTGTGCATAATACCAACTGTACCAGAGATAGGCACAGGAAATGTTTTTCCGTTAGCTTTGGATATCTCAGTTGTAGAATTGCTCTCAATTACAGTGGGGTAACTTTCAGCTTCCATAGAACTACAGATGCTCCAGAGCAGGGGACAAGAGGGTGGGAGGAGAGGAAGGATGGTGTCAGTGAAAGAGCTGATGTCCTCCTTGGTACCCATATCCCTGCTGTTGAGCTATACACTGTCCAGAGGGCAAGAATTCAGGCAGGAATAAGTACGTATCACTTGATGATTTTTTGCAAAGGTTTGTGAAGCTCTTTCAATGCTGGTAGTAGAAATGTTTTGTACAAGGAGTGGATATTAAATACAGGCAATATTAAATATTTCCTTTGTTGGCACAGGAACATAATGAATGCCTGCAAAGAGAAAGGGGATAAATAAAAAAAAAAAGGCAGACATCAGTAAAACTGAAGTAAAAATACTACAGAATTTGTTTGAGATGGTGTAAGTACGATGGATGAATCGTACTTGCTGGGGCGTATCAGCAGGTAGCATATCTTGTATGAAGTTTTCTGAAATATTTTAAAGACTCTATGGTTCTTCTTGAGAAACAGTCAAATTTTAGCTACAGAACTGTGTCTCATTGCTTTCTGAATGCCTTTTTCCTGATTATTTTTGTAATTGTTAGTAGTCATTTGCAGGAAAATGCCATGCTGCTTTCTTGGGCTGTCCAACTCTTTGCTTTTTTTGTTTTTTTGATCCAGAAAGCATCATTATACTTTGCCATAACCTAAAATCACTCAGCGGTGGCATAACAGAAGACTGTCAAATAAACAGCGTGCTCCATGTGCCCAGTTGTGATTCATCAAAGTCAGTGACAAAACACCTACTTGCTACAATGGAAAGAGTAGGATGAGATCAAAATCTCATTATGAGATCTCCTGTAAACTGGAGCTAACTTGAATTAGGTACAGCTTAATTAGGAGATAGAAAAACAAGGAATTCAGCTGCATCTTCTGATATAATGCCATGATTTCAGATGAAAAGTAAGCATACTAGATAAACTTTTAACTGCAACTTCTGTTTCTTAATGTCTCACAGTGTATTTTTAATTACAAGGCTACGTAATTGAAGGGAAATTATATTGAAGAAATGAGGCAAATTTATACCTTCCGTTTTTTAGAGTGTTGATTTTAAAGAGAAGTATATTGCTTCCTGTTTGCATCAGCATGATTGCTTACTACCTACTCTAACTTCCTAAAAACTAACAATTTTTCTCGTCTCAATCTAGCGTCATCAAATAGCTTTGTTCTGCTGTGGATGGTGATGAAAGGTTTTACATCTCTGATGGTGATGAAAGGTTTTACATCTCTGATGGTGCTGAGAGGTGAAAACTGTGTATTTTGAGCTGGTGTGAACCTGATTTATTTGGTTGGGCATTTAAAAAGTTTGCTTAAAGAATATGTAGCTCACTGAGAGTATCAGTATGTCCTGGGTTCAGCAGCAGCAGTCATTTTTATCCTTCTTAGTAGCTGGTGCAGTGCTATGTTTTTGACTTTCAGCCTGGAAACAGCACTAATAAACACCCATGTTTTCAGTTGCTGCTCCGTAATGTTTAGTCTGACCAAGGACTTTCTGAGTCTCATGATCTGCCAGGGAGGGAGAGGAAGCCGGGAGGAAGCAGAGACAGGACACCTGACCCAAACTGACCAAAGAGGCATTCCATACTACAGCACATCATGCCCAGTATATAAACTGGGGGCAGTTACCCGGAAGGGTTAGATCACTGCTCGGGTCAGACTGGGTATCGGTTGGCGGGTGGTGAGTGGCTGTATTCTCTTCCCTTGTTATTTCCTTTATCATTATTATTGGTGGTAGCAGCAGTGGTTTGTGTTATACCTTAGTTACTGGACTGCTCTTATCTCAACCCATGGGAGTTACATTCTTTCGATTCTCCTCCCCATCCCTCCGGGAGCGGGGGGAAGAAGTGGGGGGGAGGGGGAGCGACCGGCTGCTTGGCTGACTGGGCTTAAACCATGATGCAGTATTAATTATACTAGTAGCCTTTGTGTGTTGTAATATGCATTGGTGTCTCTAACATCCTCATTCTCACAGCAGGGCTCGCTCCTTAGCTAGACTGCTGCAATATAATACCTAACTTTCCAAGTTTAATTCATATTCTAGACTTTCTCCCCAGTCAGCGCCATGCCTTTGTTCTAACTTTGGTTTTCCGTGTTGGTGAGAACTGTTTGATAGCTGTTGTGTTCAGAGCACTCTTTGTTTCCTCATAGGTGTTGTTCATCCTTACGCAATCAATGCCTTGAAATGCTGTCTGCACAGTAGCATAATGTCTGAAGATAGCTTGAATTTTCTGGTGAATGTCATATTCAGCAAGCTTAAAGGGGTGTTCTGCTGAGCATCATTTCTAATCACCCCAGTCTTCCTGACCTCTGGTAATTTCAAGTTTAAAGGTCAAGCCAGGCAGAGGGCTTTTCCACTGGCAGCTGGAACTGTGCAAACACTTCCTGTCTCTTCTTTCAGTGGTGAAAGTGGTGCTGGTAAGACGGAAAGCACTAAGCTGATTCTCAAGTTCTTGTCTGCAATGAGCCAACATTCGCTGGAGCTCTCCTGCAAAGAGAAGACCTCCTGTGTGGAGCAAGCTATTCTTGAGAGCAGGTACTAGGTCCTTTAATACACAGGTATTTTTTCCAGAAGATGTAAGCCTCGTTATTGAAATCAGAGCTTGCAATGTAATTAAAGATGGGGGCATGTTTACTGAACAGTAATATTGGAAAGGAAGAATTTCTCCATTAAACAGAATTACCTGGCTCCTCTAGAGAGTTGTGAGCAGAGTGGTCTATTTCAATGAAGCAAGAAGCAGCAGTTTTGAAATGGACAGAGCTTTAGTTGTGGCTTTCATTTTTGGGAGGGCTGAATTCAGATAATCAGAGTGAGGGAAATGGGTGGTAGGAGGGAGAAGCCATTGGTTTGGTTTCTGTAACCTGAGGATAAGGTAGAACAAGATACAGCACGTATGATGTGTGCAAATGATAAAAGCATGCTGAGGGAAGGGAGGATAAGGAGGACTGATAAGACAGATGAGCAAATACATCAGATAAATTGGACACACTCTACGCAAGCAGGAATAAAACATTTCTCTGTTCAAATGAAGTAACACGATTCTAAGCTGTTTAAAAGAAAAGACAATTTAAGATGCTATTACTTCTGTTTATCGTGCTTCATCTCTGCTTTACCTGCTGTATCTTGATAATTATTTCTTTTTCAGTTGCCTTAGGACAAGGACTATTTTCCCTACATCTGTCTAGCAATTTGCATGTGCTGAGATGTCTTATAATTTGTGTATTGCAATGAGAATTGTGTGCATCTTTTGAGCAGTTAGAGAATAAGCTGCAGAGCAGTTTAGTACCATTAATCCTCCTGTTGCTTGAATACTTGCGTATTTTCGTAGAAAATTGAGATGCCCCTTGTTAATGATTGAGGGTAATACTGAGGATGTAGGCTGAGGAGGGTGTCAGAAGTGAGCTGTTCAGAGCGCTGTTCGTTTCGGCAGTCCCATGTGAAGCTGTTGGCATGCTGGTCTTAATGCTCTTGTCGTTCTGTATTTTCACAGCCCAATTATGGAGGCTTTTGGCAATGCGAAGACTGTTTACAACAACAACTCAAGCCGCTTTGGGAAGTTCATTCAGCTGAACATCTGTCAAAAAGGAAACATTCAGGGAGGAAGAATTATAGATTGTATCCTCATTTGGTGATTTTACCCCTGCTTGCAGGCACCCCCCTTGTTCCTGTGTGGAGGGCTTGCTAGATAAGTGCCTTGCCCTTGTCTGTCCTTTCACCCTGTCTGGAACATACACAATTAAATGGAGCTGATGTAGCTGGGAAAGGGAAGCAGTAACACCAAATTACGCGCGTGCTTGCGCACACAAATATACGTCCATTTGTGGTGGGGTGAGGTGTATAGGCTCTCAGAGGATCAAGATCTTGTAGTGCTAATGCTGGCATGGTTCGTGCACGTTCCTGCCTGGTGAGCTAAAACAGCTTGAGTTCTTGGGGCTAACTTCAGTTGTCATCCATTTCTTTCGTTTATTATAGCCGAAGATAAACTTCTAACTATTCTGGAAAAGCACTTGAAGGAGCAGAGCTGCTGAATTTCTTGAGTATGAGCGTGGGTGGGTTAAATCCTTGGATTTATCCTACATTTGGCAAAATTGGACTCTAAGCCAGCTCCACCAGAGAAGCAGAGGTGTAGAGATGAGGAATATACCCAGGGTATCCTACCTAGTGTTTTGAACATAAGCTGCTTTTGCAGCGGGACAAATTTCATCCTTAAAGCTGTTTCCAAGCTTTAGGGAAATGAAAAAGGAAAGGAAAGCAGATGTTTAAAATCCAGAACATGACAAGTCCAGTTTTGATGGGATGGAGGAGCAGGAGGAAACATACTGGTATTAGAACTGCTGCAATATCGTTGTTGCTGCTTTATTCATTTTGTTATAGCTGTAGGCATAAGTAAAGGCCATGGTGCTCTTCCTGTTGTCTCAGATGAAAGAAGGAACCTTACAAATAGCTTGTGCATTAATTGCTTTTTACTTTATTCCTTGACTGAAGTTTTTTCTTCCTGGCTATAGATTTATTGGAAAAAGTAAGTTGATGTTGGCTTTTTCCGAGTTAATTTTGTTTGATTTAATATTTTCTTTGAAATTGTATATAAAAAAATATTCTTAAGAATTGCTGCTTAAATGGAAACTATTTTTTACTTTGACAGAATCGTGTTGTAAGACAAAACCCTGGGGAAAGAAATTATCATATATTCTATGCTCTGCTGGCAGGGATAGAAGAGAGAGAGAAAGGTGAGTGACAAAGCACAAGCCACACAGCTGCAGTGGCTTGCTGCTAGTGGTCAGCCATGGTGACAGTAGCGGAGAAACCCACTAACCCAAGCAGAGAAATAGGTTATTTATTCAGCCGGGATTGAGAGTGTGAACTTGAGCTCAGCTGGATAAAGAAGCCTGCTTAGTTGAAGATTGTCACTGAGCTGCTGGTAATTTTTCTTCCAGCACGTGCTGTAGCCCTGGGAAAATTACCTAGGGACAAACATGCTTCATTCTGTTCAAGCTGAATATTTTTGCTGGTACTAAATAACTCCACAGCAACAGAGAGAAATAATTCTGGTTCCTCTAATCTTCTCTCATAAAGAATAAATCCACTGAACAAAAGAGATGACATTTGTATATGTGCAAAACTGCCTAAAGCTGTCTCAGCATCTCCCTTTGGGCCTGCTGTCTTTGCATGCTAAAAAGTAGCGTTGCCTCCAGTGTGCAGCTAAATAAAGCAAAAAACAGGAAAATAAAAACCCAAATCCGTTTTTAATATCAAACCTTGGTTTTCACGTCATTGTAATTTCTGAGCATATGAATTGTGATCTGTTTAACTCTGACATAGTGATTTGTGGGTGCTTTTGTTTTGGGCTTTTCCATTACTTACTCATCCTCTTTTCTCCCGTCATTAGATGCTTTTTACTTATCTGTACCAGAGAACTACCACTACCTGAATCAGTCCGGATGTATAGCGGATAAGACAATCAGTGACAAAGATTCTTTCAAGGAAGTCATTGTGAGTTGTTTCCCTAGTTCTTTATGCTTTAAAAATGCTAGAAATTCAGGTGTCAGGGGCCCATTTGGCAGAGCAGGGAACAAAGCCTTCTCGTGCTTACCTGGACATGCAGCTCTCTCACTGAGGTGCTAATTTTACAGGGACTTACATTTTATCATAATACTTCATTGTCATTTTGAGCATGTGTTTCCCTTCCCTCCAGTATTTGATTTTTAATCTGCCATTTCAAAGTGTGCTGTAATTTAGTGAAATGGTTACATTTTGGAGTTAAAAGAATAGCAGTTGGGAAGACAGTAAGGCATTTACCTGCCTATTCCCTTCCCCGCATTGTTTTATATTACAGCTATGTCTGCTTCCACTGTTTTTCCATCCTAAAGCTTTACCCAGATTATGTCACATCTACAGATGGGGAGCATCTACATGCTTCTTCCCATGTGCAGTGCAGCGCATGGGGAGAGAAGCACCTAGGATTGTGTGACTCTACGTTGCAGCTGGGAGATCCAGTTGTATGGAGTAACTTACACAACAGAGTGGAAGAAAATGTAATCACAGATTAAAAACCAGGTTCTGGTGGATTTTTTCTCTGAATGGTTCTGTATGTTATACCCACACCGGTTGGCTACAGAAATTAGTCTATACTGACTGGTAGGAAAATTGATAGTTGCTTACTATATCACTGAGGTGATATGTGTTAGATTTGAAACACCAGACAAAATACTTGGTTTTATGCCGTTCACCAAATTATTTTTGCTTAGTTATCTGTCAAGCTGACAAGTTAACATTTAGTAGATGCAGCAGCTATTTTTAGTGTAAAAACCCTAATATAGTATGCTGGAAAGTGGTGCTGGAAAAGTGGGTAACTTAATTTATATTGTAGTCACATGCTTAAGTTGATTACTGTGACATGTAATTTGTGCTAATCATCCTAGGGTAGGCAGAGCATGAAATCGGCTGGGCCGGTGCTGCTTGTGTGCTGCCTGCAGTGTAAGCAGGCTTGGAGTAGGAGCTGAGGCTGCTGGGCTGTATCCCCAGAGCAGGGGCAGGCGGAAATCCCACAGTTCACCCTCCCCTGTCTCCTCCAATTGCAGTCATCTCCTTTGCTTACTTTTATTGTGGTTTATATGCTGGAAGTGTTACTTAAGTGAAACTTTAATGGGAGACAGGGAGGAGCTGCACGGTGAGGGAGGGTGGAGATGAGCTCCTAGTGCTGTCCTCTTTCTTAGAGCTCTGGTGTGAAAGGTCTTCTGTAAGAAATAAACCTTCAACCATTATCTCTTCTAGGCTTTTAATAGTAGGATGAGTCTAAGGCTTTTCCATTTGTAATTGATGATTTATGAAGGGTAGAATCTGTCATGTGTCATTTGTCATGACACCTGCAGTGACCGTAACATGATGGTCTAACTGTAAGGGTATAAAACTGTGATATAGGCTCAGACAGGCTCATATCAGGCACAAATTTGGAAAATTCTGGTAATTTCAAGGGGGATAACAATTACCCCCTCTGTGTCAGAGAAAAGTATATGTTCCTCATTTTGTTTTAATGTTTCTTTAGATTGAGATTTCCTGTTCTTCTCATTTATGCAGTTGAGCCTTGATCATAAATTCCACATATTTCATGTAGATTTATTTTTCTTGCTCATTTTGCTCTAAGATATCAGACCACACCAGTAAAATGCGTGTTATTAGTTACTAATGGAAATGAGTGAAATTGCGTCTGATGCACAACTCAGTAGGGTGTTCCAATATTTATACAAATCCAGTGAAGAATCTGAAAGCAAATGACAGCATCCTTTTGGCATCAGAAGGAGATTACTTAAAACCAGAGTGATATTTAACACGTACAAAGATGTCCCTGCCATGTATGACAGTGTATTCAATTTGCAGTGAGAGCAAAGGAATTCACTTTTGCCAACACTCTGCCAGTCCTGACTTGCTTTTCTAAGGCCTGACAGCACAGTTGGTGGGTTTATCCTTGTCCCCGTTTTGAAGTCAGTGTGCATGTTAGTAAAGAAGCTCACATATCATTCCAGACTGCAATGGAAGTGATGGAATTCAGCAAGGAGGAAGTGCGAGAAGTTTTGAGGCTGTTGGCTGGCATTTTGCATCTAGGAAATGTTGAGTTCATCACTGCTGGTGGGGCACAGGTGTCCTTTAAAACAGGTAAGAAGGCTATGCATCCAAATGTACATGTTTCTTGAGGTTGTGAAAGCTATATTTATTGCTAGTATATCTGACCATAGGAAGGACAAACACTGAGAGGGTCTTACTGCTTTTTAGCATCTGTAAATATTGATTAAAATGTTATTTTGGGGAAGGGTTAACAGATAATGATAATTGGTCAGCTGCTGAATGCTAGGTCCTAATGAGAGAAGACCTTGGGCACATATTTATTCCATTAATAGTAGTAAAATTCCATTTTAATCTAATTCCTTCTTCAGAAATATTCTCAAGTTGGTAAAAGATAAGTGGTCAAGTATGTTCCTTAACTGATATCTTCACTGAAGATATCTTTTCTTAGAGTTTTCAATACTTCAATTGTAAATCTGAAAGTATGTGCTGGTATATCTAAGGAGTCGGCTGGTGAGCATTTTGAATGTTTGTTCAGATATAGCAATAAAGAGTAGCCTTCCAATATCTGAAGAGGGCCTACAAGGATGTTGGAGAGGGACTCTTCATCAGGGACTGTAGTGATAGGGGAATGGGTAATGGGTTTAAACTTAAACAGGGGAAGTTTAGACTGGATATAAGGAAGAAATTCTTTACTGTGAGGGTGGTGAGGCACTGGAATGGGTTGCCCAGAGAAGTGGTAAATGCTCCATCACAGGAAGTGTTCAAGGCCAGGTTAGACAGAGCCTCGGGTGGCATGGTTTAGTGTGAGGCGTCTCTGCCTATGGCAGGGGGGTTAGAACTAGATGATCTTAAGGTCTTTTCCAACCTTTCGTAGAATTCTATGATTCTATGAAATTCCTTCAATTGTGCATATTTCTAATACTGTGCCTGTTTGTGAGCAGCAAAAACATACCCTAAAGTTTCTAGTTGTGTTTGTATCTCTAATCCCTGTAACACTAGAAACATCTTAAATGTTGATGATAGTAGGAATAATAATAAGCTTCATAATCTTATACACTTAAGGACATATTTGTCTCTTTCTTTTGCCAGCTCTGGGTAGATCTGCTGAACTACTGGGTTTGGACTCTACTCAGCTAACTGAAGCATTGACTCAGAGATCAATGATACTCAGGGGAGAAGAAATCCTAACACCTCTTAGCATACAACAGGTAATCAGCGCATCTCAGTTTTGACATGGTTTTAGGGTTTATTAAATAATATGGCTCTGTGTTCAAGTGCAGGGAAATCATGGGTCGCTCAGGAACAGAAGCCTAGTTCATACATCAGAGTTGCTATCAAAAATATGATATAGGGTTTTTTTTGGGGGAAGAGTATGATTGGACTTTAGAAGTCTCTATAGATCCTCATACTGTCATTCTGTACAGCACTTGTAGCTTGGCTTTTGTTATTCTCTTGAAGCCAGATTGTTTACCATTTTTTTTCAAATCCTAATTGTGTAGGCTGTTTTTTTTACTATGGACATTTGTGTCAGGGGGGTGTTTTTGAAAACTTTCAGCAGAAATAATTTTGTTATTTACCAAGAAGGGATTAGAAGTAGGTATATGTAGCATTATACTGACCTCTAGAAAGGGGTAAGTTAAGGTGTTACTTCCTGTCCTTTTCTTTCCTTCGTCCACACTTAAGTTTATTATTTCCAAATATTTGAATACTTTAGCCTTTAAATGTAATTATAAAGCCGCATATATGTACAGCTGTTGTAACTTACACTGTTAAGTCTTAAAATTGTGATGATCAGTAACTGTTAACACAGTTGCTATCAAAGGTACATAGGGATGCAAACCTGCTTTCAAAGGATGCTGACCAGCAGAGCCTAGTAAGTTCTCAGTTACAGGGTTAATTGATGCATTGTGTATTCTTTCTTTAATGCAGGCAGTAGACAGCAGAGATTCTATGGCTATGGCACTTTATTCTCAGTGTTTTGCTTGGGTCATTAAGAAAATCAACAGCAGAATCAGGAGCAAGGAAGACTTCAAGTCCATTGGAATTTTGGACATCTTTGGATTTGAAAACTTTGAGGTAGGTCTCAAAAGTTGGTTTGTTGTTCTACGTATCTTTGTCAACTTGATTATTAAACATGTTATGACTTTAACCACTTCCTTGTTTGCAATGTAGGATACTTGGAGTGCATGCATTTTTGAAAATTTCTTGTGTCTTTAGGTGAACCGTTTTGAGCAGTTCAATATTAACTATGCAAATGAAAAGCTTCAGGAGTATTTCAACAAGCACATCTTTTCCTTGGAGCAACTGGAATACAGCAGGTAAGAGACACAGATGAAATTTGGAAGAATTTTGGACTTATCAGTGTTCATTTGAAATCAAGATTCCCAGCTTCTTCCTTTGAAAATGGAGCTGGGTGTTTCTTTAAAAGCAAGCTAATTTTGCTGTAATGTAATGTTCATCAGCACCTCCTGTTTCTGTTTTCAAAATAATTTTGTCATAGTTCTCAATAAAAAGACCCTTCTTGCTTTCCTTAGGGAAGGACTAATTTGGGAAGATATTGACTGGACAGACAATGGAGAATGCTTGGATCTTATTGAAAAGGTAATAAAGAATTTGATACCAGTACCTATTTCTAGATTTTGTTCTGTGGCAGTATGTCTTTAAAACACTTGCCAGCACAAAGAACAAGTGAAGAGAATGGTGGATCTTGCATGTTTAAGTAGTGAACTTTTAATCTGATAATTTTCCTTCGTGGCAATGTTATAGATCATATTGTAAGCTCAATATGTGTTTGCAGCTTTTAACAGTGTATGTTTATACACAAACGCAATATTTGAAGATTATTAAAAAGAATAGAAAGAGGAGGCAGAAAAAGTGGCAGTGTCTTGCTCCCATAATGGCTTTTCATGGGATGTAGGTAATATTCATTTGTTACCTGCCAGTTTTGGCTTCATCCATAATTTTGTTTGTGTTCTGATTTGTAGTAAAGGAATGTATAAAAAAGCATGAAGTTTCTGCAAAGTTTTTGGTAGGAACATGGGTGGTGAGGGGCAGATGTGTCTGAGTTCACTACATAGAAATTATAACTCTAGCTGGATGACAAAGCCGAAGTCATATTATCATTTCATCCGTGATCACTTCTGCCAGCAGTACAAGTGGGCTGCATGAGTTTATCTTTGTAGTGGGGTCTGTAGCTGTGTGAGTTTAAGCTACTGCAGAAACTGATTGCAGTGGGAAAGGGAATCCAGCTGCCAGGATGTGGCTGCAGTCAGGACTCTGTGGTTTGTCAGGAGCTGCTCTGGGCCGATGGGAAATGGCTTATTAAAGTGTGCACCTGGAGATCTGTGTTTTTCTGAGGGGCTGTTTGAGCCTGAAGCTTGCTGGACACATTAATTGCAGGGTAACTTGCTCTCTTTACCAACTCTTTTAGTATGCGAAGTAGGGAACGTCAAAGGAAATTACACAGATGTGTATGCAAAAGCAAAGGGGAGTTGTGTTTCAAGCAGTGCCTGGTTAAACTCTGTATCTTTTGCTGTGTTCCTGCGCGCTGTGGGTGCTGCAAGTTGGTGTGGGTTCGACAAGTAAGTAGATAGGTTTATGAAAGCAAAAATTTTGAAAGGCTGTTTACACAAACTCCAGAGATTTAAAGGACTCCTGATCACTGGAGATCTTGGAGACTAGGTATGTAGTCAGGGGCAATGTCATTGTATGCACCAAAAACCTGCCTTCAGTCTGTGAGATTAGGGGTTTTGTCATGTACAGGTGGTTTTGCGACTCTTTGCGCACAGCTTCAAGAACAGGGTGATTTTTTTTTCCCAATCTGGAGGCAACATCTGTGTCCATCTGTGCACTAATTCCTCTTCTGCCTTTTCTTGCTGTTCTAGAAACTGGGGCTGCTGGCACTCATCAATGAAGAAAGCCATTTTCCTCAAGCTACTGATGCCACATTGCTGGAGAAGTTGAATACCCAGCATGCAGTATGTGGTGTTTTGCCTGTGTTTTCTGTGCCAGTTATGGACAGTCTTTTCGCTTCTGTAGAAATTCGTGGTTTAAATATACAGATGCAGAGTTGTAGAGGCTGGTTTGGATGTGATCCTACTTCTATGGCAGTCCATATAATTTGCTGTCAAAACTGAGTATGTTACCTGGAAGAACATATCCTTGTTACTGTCCAGTTAAAGGATTCCATATTGATGAATAAGCCAGATTCTACTCTTAGAGCTCTGACAGCCTGCAGTAACTCAGATCACTTATATCTTCACTTTCCCTAGATTTAATGAAGTATTCACCTTGATGTCATTCCTGTAAAGGTTGCTGTTCCTTCTGTGCATATTACTGATACCTTTATTTGTGATCCTAGAATTATTTTCAAGTATTTCTGGGATACAAGTGTATCCACCAGTGTTTATAACTGCCAGTTTAATATAGTGTCTTTTTATTTCAAAGTGCCTTTAATAGATGGTCCTGCCAGATGGGTTCAGGTTTAGTATAATGCCTTTTTAGATGCTATAAATCTGTTATTACTGCATTTGAAGCAGCCCAGACTAACAAATCCTATTATTGTTTTAAATTGGTTGTTTGCTTTTGGAGCGCTAATCTCCTGGGGAGTTCACTGGAAGACAATGGTTCGTTTAGGTCTGGGTTGAGAGGATAATGTGGCCCTTTGTATCAGTCCACTCCCTTATGCACCCTCCCCCCAAAAAAAATATTTTTCTCTTTTCTTTCCCCTCCAATTAGAACAATCCTTTTTATGTAAAACCGAGAGTTGCTGTTCACAACTTTGGAGTGAAGCACTACGCCGGGGAGGTAATTTTCTTTTATTTATTTGCTGAAATTATTCCCAACAGAGATTTCATTAGCTTAATTTTGCCCTGAGGCTGCTCAAATTAACTAAAGCACTCTGTTCCCTCAGCACTTCTTACAGTACCACTCCTGTGAGAGGTGCCTGACTACTTGGATTGTTGGTTGAATCAGCTCTGTTTCCTGCTAGGTCCAGTATGATGTCAGGGGGATCTTGGAGAAGAACAGAGATACTTTCAGAGACGATCTTCTGAACTTGTTACGTGAAAGCAGGTGAGTTTCTGCAATTTTTGTTTAGAACATGATGTTAAGGGGTGTCGTATCGTCAAATTCTGATGGGGTTTTTGAATGCGTTAGATATTGCATAGCATCAGACCTTGACAAAGTTGAAATGAGCCCAGTAGGAATATCAGAGGTGCCTGTAAGCAGATCTGACTGTAATTGGTTCTCACAAAGCCGGATTTCCCCACCTTGTATAGTACCTCATCCGTTGTCACTCCAGGGATAACTAGAGAGCTCACTTGCTACTCAGTGGTGAGCAGAGATGCTGAAAGCCGATGATGATTTTTAACTGTTTCAGGGTGCCTCAGAGGCAGTGTCCATGCATGTTTTTTTTTTCTTCACATACAGCATAATTTGCTTGTATTTCTGGCAGTCCCTAATTTGCTTGAAAGCTTAGTGTCATAGACCTACCACAGTGCAAATTGCCATATAGTAGTTGCTTCAATGGGAGAATTTCTATGAAGATTTATGTCACTGAAAGTCTGAGCTCGGATGTCTCTGGTACATGCATGCTTCCTGTCATTCTCCTGTGTAAGGTCTCAGAATCCTTACAGTTGGCAGCATGTGAGCCAGAGCGATACCACATCCCTTTTTTTGTAGGCATCTGGTTGAGACTCCAGGACACAGAAAGGGGTGGCAGAAGAGAAGGAAGCTGAGCCCAGGTGTTGGTGTCTCAGCTGTTGCCCCCACGCATTCCATCCAGTCATCCTGCCATGCTGTATGAGTTGTTTGTTTGTAAATCCCTTAAGCCCTTCTGTGCAGGGGAAACTGTTGATAAGCATTTTCCTCTCTAAGTCGTTTATTCTGGTTTCATGGCATACCTGATATAACATCTATCAACTGAAGTATGTAGGTAGAAGTAATAAATGAGTTGAAGCTGCTGGGCCTGGTTTTGCTCTCGCACCAACATATGTCTGGAGCTCGAATTAAAAGGTCTGGTTTTCTGTAGAAGTGGTAAGAGGAGGATTCGTGGCTGATAGAGTAGAAAACAGCATACACAGCTGGTGTCTGAAAGTGAGACTCATGTGGGTGGTTATTTATGTCATGGCTGCAAGCAAGCTGGAAGTGTTGGTTTTAGTCTTTGTTCAGGTGAAATTCCAATTACAGTCAGCTGGAGTTTTGGTTGAGTGAGTAAAATGCAGTAAGGACTTTAGAACTTCAAATTACATTTTCCTAATGATGTCTTGGGATTTGAGAAGAAAGAACCTCCTTGTTTTGTTTTACTTTGCTTTGTTTTGTTTTGTTTTTCTCCCCTGCATAAATTCTGCAAAGGCAAAATCTACTGCTTATGAAAGATTATGGACAAAATCAGTAATCACTTTTTTTTGGAATTGAAGAGCTGCTTTCTAGGGGACAATACTTTCTTTGCATTCTGTAGCAGTAAAGCTCATAGTCTGTTAAGATACATTTTAGAGATACTATATTTGTCTTTCCATTTCAGTCTCGATTTCATCTATGATCTGTTTGAACATGTTTCAAGTCGCAACAATCAAGACACTCTTAAATGTGGAAGCAAGCACCGAAAACCCACTGTCAGTCTGCAGTTCAAGGTTAGTTAATGTGTCATCTCTGCTCTAATCAATGATAGATCAACATCGATAAAGAATAGCCACGGATTAAAACAACAAAACTTCAGCATCAAAACATTGCTGTCTCTTCTGTGAAATTGCACTTATTAATCGACTAATTGGCTAGCTTCAAGCGGACTGCCTAGCTTCAGCTAGCTATCTTCAAGCAGACACTAACCTTCACATCACACCATCCACACAGAACTCCTATTCCTATTGCTTTCCAATTGCCTATTTGTCCTTATTTTAAAGCTCATGTATGAAGTTGGTCTCTCTTGCCCTGGTTTTTCTTTCTAATCTAAAACCTACCACAGAATTCATGCAAAGCCTTACAGGAGTGCCTGTATGCTAAGAAAAATAAGTACTGAATAAATACCTCATTAAGGTGTTGCCTTGCTTTTTAACTTAGAGTTTGGAAAGCATTTTTGTTAAACACCTTTTAATGAGGCTTTATAGCCCTCCCATCAAAAATGGCACTAAATTGAAATCTAGCATAAAATTTATCTGCAAATTATTTGAAAGAGATTGGCACTAAACCTTTGCTAAATTGCGTGAGTACAAGTCTGGATTAGTTGTCTTTCATTTGGTTTGAGTTAATATACATTTGCTCTCTTCACTCACTTAAAGAAAAAAAAAAAAGGAAGCAGACTCAAACCCCTTGAGGGTAGATTTTATCCTAGCAGACTGTTGCTAAGTGTTGGACAGAAGAGCAAGGAGTGTATGCTTGGGCACACACAGTCTTTTATTAAAAAGCACTAATATTCTTTTGCTTTGTGCTACCATCACTTGGATCAGACAATACCTGCTTCTTGTGGTGAGGTGATATTATTTGCTAGCTCTCTGGGATGCTGAAAGTAACATTTCCACTCAATCATTTGTGTCTGTGCAAAGTAGACCTTTAAGATGTTTCTGTATAAAAATGGACCATGTATTTGCACCCACTTTGCAAGGCAGAACATAATGTACGCTCCTTCTCTTCTCCATCAGGGCCCCTGGACAATATAAGGCATGATAAAACTTGAAATCAAAATGTTGTTTTGATAACTCTTACCTAAAGTTGCAGTAACTGACCATTAGCCATCTGGGCTGCTTTACAAGAGGTTGACCTTCACATTGACCCGTTCCCAAAGAATTAGGTTGTGTGGGTTTTTCCATGTTTTAAAGCCTACCAGGGATTAGTCCATGTCATTTCAACTGGAGATAAGAACTTTGCCTTCACGGTTTTATTCTCATGATAGGTTAGTTAACTCTTTTTTCCATTTGACAGCCTGCCTAATGCGGGCCTGGGAGCGTACGCAGAATAGCTGAGGTTAGATACCATCTGTTTCAGCCTGTTGCTTAAAGCAGGGCGAACTTCAGATTAGCTTGTCACCTGACAGTGATTTAGAGGCATGCAGCACTGTGCAGAACGTCTGTCTGTACCACAGATGAATGTGAAAATAGGTTAAATCATTTTTGTTTAGACTGACTGTTTTTTCCAATCTCCCAAAGTAGTAGCCTGGCTTGAGAGAGCTGGCTTAGTTGTCCATAGATGATGTAATGTTCACACAGGTTTAATAGAAATGAAGCCTTTACTTTTTGAGGCTGTAAATACCTGTCTTTACGCAAAAATATTTGTCTTTCTTTCTTCTGGCTGTTTAATGTTTGCTGCCACTTACTTGTGGTCTGCAGACTGGCAAAGCAAACAAACCAAGAACTATCATTTACGTTCTCAGTCACTTCACCATTTGCTCCGTTTGCTCTGTGCACAGCCAAAACTCTGCCGTTGCCTTTATCACTTCATGTTTAATCATCAAGAAAGCCCTTGGTTTGCAGATTAAAGCAAGAATTTGTTGTAACAGACTGCCATGGGCAGTTTGGCTCCAAAACATATGGTAGGACGTACAGTGTTGCTCTTCTTACAAGTGAATTTTCTCTCTCCTTGGCAGCCTGCTCTGTTTCTTTCCACTGCCTGGCACACAGGGCCACCTTTGAGAAGTAAAACATTGTCATTGTTAGCTTTCTGGGCTCCTCAAGAGCCTGGGCTCTGCTCTTCTACAGTCATTTGTATCTCTGCAAAGTAAATGCAAGACTTCAGTTTAAAATGGTTTATCATACTTAATGATACAGAATGAGGCAAGTTGGAATAAGATATGGAATCATGGCTCAGGCAGGAAAGGGGTGGATGTGTAATTAAAGTAATAATCATAAAAGGACTGAGGGATTTTTGTGACTTTTATCTCCAGGCTGAGGTTCAGTCAGCTGATAGTCTAATATGTATTGGGTCATTCGGAGTTCTAAAACTAGGAATGTTTTCTAATATGTTGGTTTTCTTTCCTAGCTGAACCTTATAATCTCTCTTTTATTGTTAAATGCAATTAACTATCACATGAAATAACTGTGAAATGGTGTGCTTAATGCTGTTAGCATTGTCTTTCAGTAAGATGTGTTGTCTTTACTGCTTTATGCTTTACTCAATTTTAGTTAGTTTCAAGAGGGTGGCATTTTCAAATCTAGTGTTGGTACAACAATGTCTTCTGTATTCTAAAGTAACTCTTTTTTTCCAGAAATTCTTAATACTTTTTCTATCTTCTTGTTGACTTATGTTTATTATCCCAGTGTCCTTTTAGCAGGAAAGATTGAGACCACACAAGGGAGAACTCCTTGTGCAAAATGCTGCTGATGGCAATGGAAAATGAGTGGGTACAGGGTGGTTGAAATGAAAAGACGAAATCTGGTTTTGTGGGTATTCCAGTTTTATCGTAGACCTCTTGCCTTTCCTTTTGACTTGCTTGAATTTAGCAGTTTAGGAATGTGGATCCCAAGTCTTAAGCAGTCATTCAGAAGATCCCTGAAACAGCAACTTTGTAATTTGATGTTTCCTTACGAACAGTTTTCTTCATATCAATCTTTAAAACTTGTTCAGTGTAGAACAGTGATGATAGTTTTGATCAGAAGGGTGGTGGAAGAAACAAGAATGCATGTGTTGATTCTGTGTGTTCACAAGCAAGAACTTGCACGGTACAGTCATTTCTAGTGTTATGCCACTAGGTGTTGCAGTTAGATGTTGTCTGTAATGCTAAGCTGCAGGAGCCTTTGCTGGGGTATGTTGCTTGTGTAAAAAAGTCAGTTTGTGAAGTGCTGTCTTCTTTCTACCCGTGTTTTAGGAATCTCTTCATTCTTTAATGGCAACGCTGAGTTCTTCAAATCCATTCTTTGTTCGGTGCATCAAACCCAACGTGCAGAAGGTAAGATTTAAAATTGCTCCCCTCTTTTTTTATACATCTGAGGTCTAATCTTTCACTGACTGTCTGGTTATTTATCACTGTGTGAAGCAGAAGGTATCATTCTTCACTGGTTTTGTAAAAGGCTCTGCAAGGTGAAGGCATTGGGAAAGGCTTTTGATTTTTCTTGCACATGACGCATGTCTTTGGGCACTTTTTTAATACTCATTGCTCGCAACTCTGATAAATTACTTGCTCTAAGGATGGTTATGGAAGGAAGGCTACACCGTATATTTCTCAACTATGTGAGAGCCTTTTTAGGAAGAAAATGTCAAAACTGCAAAGTTTGTTTTAAATCACTAGAGGCAGTGAATGGTGGTGCATGTAGTAAAACTGATGTGAATGACCAGCTCTCTGTCATCAGACTCTTTGTCTTTCAATTAATGTACAGTTCTAGATGTCTTCATGCTGGCTGTTTTTTCCTGTTGCAGAATTATGTTTTAAAAGCAGACATGGAAACTAAAGCTTACTGTATCATTTTGTCTTTTGAGTCATGGATAGTGAAAGGCAATGTTAATGCTTACGTACGTTGGAAGGTTTTCTATAAACTAAGTGGTAATGGTATAGTAATCACTAAAGTTAATATTGTTAGCCCAGTCCTGATGATCTGCGGTTTTGTGCATCTGGTTTTGGCTTTATAGACCATTATTCAGGGCTGCTTGTGTCAAAAATGCCACAGGCAGGGGTGCTAATGAATCTGGTTTATGGTTTTCACGAGGCAACTTAGAAATAAGTGACTTTGCTTTAAACCCAGTTTTACATGTTACTTCTTTCTGGGTTGTCGGGTTAATCAGAGCACTAACACATCAAACCTGTCAGACTTCATTGCAAGTTTTTGTGCTATCTGGGCAGCTCATCCTTGACTTTACTTGTTTTCAGTTGCTAACTGTTAACTCCACTTTTGTACTGTTGCTCGTGATGTGTCAAATAACATGCAGATTATGGATACCTTAGCAAGAGGGAACAGCCTGGAAATGAATAAGACCTGCTTTCTGCTTCCTGAAGTGTTTGGTGCTCTGAGATGTGCAGCCACCAGGTAGTCAAACCCACATGGATGACAGTGCCTTGGCCAGCAGCTGGGGTCTGTGAGCCTGCGTATGTAGCAAAGCCACTGATCTCTGAGGGAGGGCAGTTTTGAAAAGCTTGTTTTCTTCCTGGTCCTGTTTCTGCCTGAAAGCCCCATGACCCTTATAAAGCCCACCTGCGGCCATGATGTATAGGAGGAATTTCAGTAACTCACACATTCTTTTTATTTGCCCTTTTGCGTCTGAGTTAGGCTCATCACAGTACCAAAGTCACGAGGACTTCCCATGGCTGATGCAAGAACCGGGCACTTGTATTTCCATGGCAAGGAAAACACTTGTGTTCCCACTCCCGTGTTCCTTGTTGCTCTACCAGTCTTTTCCCACTAGAATGCCCCATCCCTGACAAATTTGGCATATGCTACTGTATCTGCGCATATATTTTACTATGATTAAAACCAAGTTCTCACAGAATGAGCAGCTGTGCAAGCAGAAGGAGCTTGAGACAGCCTTAGTCTCAGGCAACCACGTCTAATTGCAGGAGTACATGCAGGAACAGATTGGGAAATTCCTGTAGACAATCCCTTTCAAAGTACGTGAAAAATGTCACTGAAGTCTTACACAAAAATGGTTGTCCTTGTTTTCCATTTGCTTTAATTTGATTGCAAATTCAACTTAATTCAATGGCTTTACCAAATAAGAAATCCTGTTTGAAGAACAGGAGTAAAGGGTCACACAGTTTACCTATTGTACTTGATTCAGTAGACGACTTGAGAGAAAATAAGAAGGAAAGCCATATATAGGACTTGTCGATAGCATTCTCACGCAGGGAAGTGTTCTCAAAATGTATTTTTTGGGATTCACTGTTTTAAGTTTTGTCTGCTATGCACTCTCTGCTCCCCACCATGTCTCGCAGTGATTTTTAGTGCCAATCTAATGCCGTTGTTGGTGTTGCTCCTTCTGCAACGGTGCAGGTAGAGAAGCAGGCCCATGAACAGTATTTGCCTCCTCTATCGTTCAGCTTGATTCTGTAGATGTGCATCTTGTTAAACATTTCACAGTTTATCCTGTCATACAACTTGTTGCTTCTCTTCAGTTAGACTGAAAATCAGGTGAGTCAGTTTGCACAGCTCTGAACCTGCATGGCTCAGAGACATGTTAGCTGTGCATGGGCTACCACGGATTACAGTGTACGTGACACACTGCAGGGTTGGCTGGAAACATAACTGCTTGAAGCATGCAGATGAGCCACTGAAACAGAGGAACTGAATTGAAATAAAGTAAAAATCTTCACTGAGCACTTTCCTCTGTGTTTTCCATCCATAGTTTTTACTCTGCAGTGATGGTGATATGGAATGACAAAATGTCACTCTTCAAAAAGTACTTATATAGTGTTTTCCAAGTTACAAATGATGTGAAAGAAAGGGATGTTTTAAAGGAGAACTGGACCAGAGAGACTGGGCAAGGAGAGAGCTGGAATTGTGTTATCTGGAGCAAAGCCACTCAAGCTGTTGATTGCTTTCTGGGTTGGGTACAAATACATGACACACCTATTGGTGCGCATCCTCTATAACTCTGGAGGGGACAAGATGGTGGTGTTCGAGAGATGTTTTACTCTGGAAGTGTGTTTGAATTCTGTAGGTGAATGAGTTTGAGCAGGTGGAAAACAAATTCAAGCCTTTGAAAAGCAGAATGTTCAGCAGACAGTACTTCCTCTGCTCTTCTAGACATGAAAGTGTATTTGTGTTGGATAAGAGATGTGATAATGCGCAGTAATTATTTTTTTATCAAAAGTATAATTTTTAAATATGTTACAATGGCAAGCAAATAAATTCAGCATATGCAGTAAACTGCTGCACATTTACATATCAAAGCAAAATCTACACTCATTAGTGCAGATTCCTAAAGGAAGCATGCAGAATACGTGACCTTTTGTCACAAGACATTTCACTGAGCAGGCCTCGGACAGAAGAACAGAGGAGCCATTAATCTTTGGCAGATCCCCGAACAATCAGCGTATCTGTTTTCACAGTTCCTGGTCTGTTCTGAACTAGCCATAAAATGGAAGCTTTTCCACTTGGTATGCTTAGTGAGTATTTCTGCTGATGAAGGGTCTTTCTCCTTAGCTCCCCATATCTTCAGTCGGCCTTGCAGAACTATGTATCATTTAATCCTTTCTGGGCTTTAACACATCTTTCTCTGTTTCTTAGTCTTATGTTTCTATTTCTGCCTTTTGTTCTATAGTAATTCCTCCCTGCAGCATTGCCTTTTCTGCTCTCCATCTATCCTTTTTAGAGCACCTTAAATTAAAAAAAGAGGCAAATACAACCATCACACACACACACACAAAAAAGAGACAAACAAAAAAGACTGCCTTTTTAAAACAAGCTACAGTCATTGCTACAGCACTCAGCTGAATGTTTCTTCCAGCTTGCTGCTATTAATAAAGTTGCTAAGCCTTGGTGCGGTGCAGGAGACAGGTCAGGGTGAATGTAAGATCTGAACTTGCTATGCAAGATCTTTCAGAGACAGAAATTTTCCTGTTGCCCAAAAGGAGCAGCCTCAGACAGACTGGTTCAGGTGCCTTCTAAAGTTCCCTTCTTCATTTAGGATTTTTCTTCAGAAAATATACTGGCATAATCACAGCAAGTGCCATGATATTGGTGTAATCCTTGCAAGTGGCCACAGCTTCCAGCATCGGTACCTCCTCATCTGTGCTGATCCCTTAAAACCTCAATAATTGCAGCTTACTTCTGTAATTCCCTGTCCTTGAGACTTCAGCAGGTTCAGATGTGGCTGATTCCCCATGCACATAAATAGGTGCAACCACTTCTCTTTTTTACAGATGTGTGTCCAGTTTGGTACTGATAAGCAAATTCCTGGTTTCATTAGAGTTGGCATGAATGTAGACAAGATATAGACAAGAATTTCACTTTGTGCAGGGTTTGGTTTTGGTTTGTTTTTAGGAAACCTGTGTTGGTGTGTGCGCCGCCTGAAGAGGCTGTCAAGGTCTCTGCTCACCTCCCTGTCTGCTCCTTTACTGTCTTATTCCTCTGTTGCAGTGACGGACTTGCCACTAGCAAGATGGAAGTTGCCTTCTCTGAAGCTTGTGAGCTCTGAAGGGGCAATTCTGTTTCTCTGAAGGTGTTTTATATTGATTTTTTTTCTCTTCAAATTTAATTAGGTAAGGTAAAGAAATGAGATTAAATTAAGTCTGCATTGTAAACTTAATGGAGGGTCAGAGCTACAGGGAGCACTAGAAAAAGTGAAACTAGTAACAACTGCAATTCAAAGGAAGACTGGTAGAAAAAGGTCTGTAATAAATTCTGTGAGGCTTAGTGCTGGTTAGAGCCCTATCTTGCTCCATATTCACTCAGGGAAAATTACTATCATGGCAGTAGGATTGCTAACATTGCTTCTGGGGACAGAGACATTTAAAGGCATCAAGGTGTGACTGTTGGCACCCTGCATTGTACTTTGATGCGTCTGTCATTAGCAGCTATGAGATGTCCTGGAATAGCAAGCAGTATGTCTCCTAATAGGAAATAAGATGTGAACCTATTTCACATGGCGTCTGAATTAAACTTGTGCTCCTAAAATAGCTCTGAATCATTACAAACATAAGTATAGCATGATACCAACCTAAACACCAGTTAGAAGTACAGCTCAGGAGAACAGTACAAAGGAACAAAGACAGAACAGGTTGGCCCCATATGCAAGGGTGATTGTCTGCAGGGTGTGGAGCAGGTACAAGTTCAGTGAATGCAGTATGTGAACTGGTTGTCAAGCTGGAATTGCAATATTGTCTTATTGAGACTTGCCTGTATGAATTACTGAGTTTGCCTTTTAGAGAGATTGGGGTTTGTTTTTTTCAAAAATACGGGTAATGGCAGTGAGAGTGTGATGCTGCTGCATTGAGAACAGCGCTGACTTTAAACCTTGAAAGTTGCACGGAGGAAGGCTCTGAGCTTCAGGGGTATTCAGCTCTACCTTCGGCACAGGCTTGCTAAGCATCTGCATAAAACATCACATATAAAAGTTCTTATTTTAAATAATTATCCTCAATAAAGTGGTCCAGCTTCAAACTTCTGTGTACATCCTACTGCAGTTGTATATCAAGTATGTGCTTTATACACCAACCTCAGTCACTCAGCAGACTCTGGGTCTCCTTACTGGGGAGTAGGTGCCTTTGTGGGCTTTTAAAGGTGCTGAGCCCAGCAGTTATAAGCCAGAAAGTGTTAGGCCCTAAGCAGGGGCCTTCTTATGGTTTATTCACTTACTTGCAGAGCCCTGGGGTAGCCCTTGTGCAGTGAAGCTGCAGTGTTGTCTGGTACTGGGAGCTAGCAGATCACAGGGTAGATTTGACATGCGATCCGTAAGAAAAATGGAATAGAAAGCCTGATCATCAAGTTAATAGCTACTCTGTCACACTTAGAAAGTAAAGGGAATAGATTATATGGGCCAGGTACAGCTGCTGGACATGTGCAGTGCTATCTGCAGAAAGTTAAGGTCTAGTAGTATTCATTTGCATCTGTAAAAGCAGCTGATGAACTAGAGATCCTTACTGCCTATTTAAAAAAAACTTCTCTTTAATCTCAGTTGTTCTCAATATGCTTGTTTAAAGAAGGCTTTCTGGCTGCCAATTACTGCTGTCATTTCTTCTGGAGGAAGCAGAGCCACAGGCTCTGGGCACAGATTGGGCTTGCTGGGGCTCAGGGAGTTTCTGTTCAGGCTCATCCTTTGGGAGAAGAGCAACCATTTCCCAAAAACATAGTGATCTCACAGGCCAGCAAGTGCGTGGGGCCAGATACAGACTGTTTATCCTAAGCCCCTTAACTAGTTCATAAGGCTTTATTGTTCACAATCAGGAAGACACAGTCGTAGGTGTGGCATTGTGCCTGGCCAACGCCATTTAATTCAGCTACCTGGATCTTGTCGCCTTGGGTTTTGCAGAATTACATAGCTTCAAATAAAGTCTTGTGGAGTATGTCCCAGCTGCATCATTTTCTGGCACATCACTCGAGTAATTAGGTCAGGCACTAGAAGACTCCTTAGGTAAAAGTGATAAGGAAGGGCGGGTGCGAGGAAGGCAATTGCTCCTGCTCGCAAAGTGCCAGCAGTAATGTTACATGTAAATCTGAATCCCTGGCTGAAAGAAGATGATTACTGCTAGGAGTTTCATGCTGCACAGGCAGTGCCTGTCTTCCGTGTCACCTCCAAAAGATTGCTTCCATCACTCCAGCAGTGCAGTGTGCCAGTTGTGCTGCCTGGGAGCCAGGGGGCTGTCCCGTTGTCCCCATCTGAGAGCATTGCTTCTTGCTGGACTGAAGTAGGTCATTACACTCTCCAGGCAGTCACCCAGACAGCATGTTCTTCTTCACCGAGGTTTGTTGTTTACTAAGCAGAGCTGACTAGGCATCCCTTTGCTAAGTGCATTAGCGTTTGTGTTTCAGTGACCACTGTATGAGAAGTTTAAAATTGAGGCATTTAAGTCTGGGGACAGAGGGCTGAGATGGGGTGCTGCTGGGGAGGGAGCAGACTCTGTGCTGTGCAGATTGCATCAAACTCCAGGCAGTGCAGGCAGACAGATTTTTGCATGTTTTGCAGCACGTATGTGCAGAGTTGCGAAGTTTCTCAGAGCATTTGGTAGGACTTTGTCCACAAGTGGTAGGAGTCACTTTTGGATCTTGGATGGTGACTGTGGCAGCGTGCTCTTGGGAGCAGGGTGGAGAGGACCCATGGGGGCAAAAGCTATTCAAAGAGGAAACTGGGAGGAGGCGGCCAGAATGGTGAAGCACCAGAACAATTCAAGGCAAAAATAAAATGCCTGGGGGTGGGGTATTTCTAAAGTGCAACACTTGGTGTGTAGTCTAGTGTAGTATTTGGAAGTAAGAATGATTCTGGCTGCTGCAGCAATTGATCTGTCAGCAGCAGAAGGGCTTACTGCCTCCAGCTGACTCCAGGCACCGCAGTAAGTCTGCGTTTTGTGCCAGCTGATGGAGTTTTTGTGGTTTGTGAATTTCTTCAGGTGATTGTGTGATATGGATGGGCATTCGTGGAACTGCAACTACTGATCCCAAGTCTGAAGTAGTTGCTTTTTATAAATACTGAGCAGAGAACTTGGCTTTTCTTCCTTCTTGTGCACTCTACTAAGTATTCGAATTGCGAGCATTGTCATGCAAATGTATGCACAGAAAAAGTGTGTACTTCATCAGGCTTTGGAAGTTTTCTACTTTAACTGCAACAACAAAAAGAATCCCCACACATCTCTAGATGGCAATTTACATTCAAATCCTGTTTGCTGTGTTCTCATGGTAACTACTCCAAGGGAATATGCACAGTCCATGATAAATAGACATCCTTAGAGGTCCAAAAGCACCACTGACATACAGAGCATTGTTCTCTAGCAAAAAACTTTAACGTTTGTAAATCCCTTGCTAAACTTTGTCTTAGGGCATTTTGTGCATTTTATCTCTTAAGGTTTAGGAATTTGTTGGCTGTGAAATATATTTACATTCTTGATGCCTATAAGGTGAGATTAGCCCTTGTGTCCTGTTAGTCAGGAATAGCTACAGCGATTGCTGTAGAGCCAGCCCTCGCTAGGCTTCACTTCCTTTGGGTAGCAGGAGGAATGAATTAACCAAGTACAGCCAAAGATATCACATGAAAGACTTGAAATACCAGTGAGCTGAAGCAAGCCCTGCTCTGTGTGTGTCTGTGTGTGTGTGCATAGCTGCAACTGCTAAAGATTCAGTTTTTCACAATGGGCGAACGCTGAAGGGTGAAAAAGACTTAAAAGGTAAGGGGTTTAATTCGTGCAGGTTTTCTAACAATTTTAGTCTTGCATACTTGGAGCTCCAGTGGACTTGTAGAAAAAGAAAAGAAAGTGCCTGGAGTTTGGCTGAGCAAGCTGTACTGGAAATGTTTCTGGGCTTGTATTTTCTTATTAAGAGGGTAAATGCACGCAGAATCAAGTTTATGAAAAAATGACTGAATTTACTGGTCTGATCATATTTTCGAACGCCAGGAGAGCTCTGCTGCCAAGCAGTCTGCTTTAATAAACCACACTCTGTTTGAGAGTTAAAGGGGTGATTGTTCACAGACCAGGGTAAAAGTCAGCAGTTGGAGCTGAGTGTGCAGAGGGGGAAGACCTGTGTTGTGCTGCTTTCTGGAGAAAGATCTTTTCTTCAGCTGCTGATGGCGTAGATTGAGAAAAAACAGCTATGTGAAGTTTTGGGCTGTAGTATTCCTGTAATTTATTAAAGCATAAGGCATGGCTGTAGTTTTGCTTTGATTACAAGATAATAATGCGATACCAGGGATGAGTATGTGAGGGGTGGAGAGGGTCAAGCAAGATATCTGTAGCAGCCAGAACTTTACATTAATTTTGTAGCTTTACTGGAGAAACTTGATGGGGCACATTTGAGACAGTATGTTGGGGTGGGGCTTTTTTGCCATAGAAATACTGGAAACAGAATATGCCTGGAAAAAAGCATTGATCGCAATAGTAATGGAAAGAATACCGCAACATCAGTATATTTGACTCTGTTTGCTGTGTCAAGTCCCCCCTTCCACCCCCGAGAAAGTAAATCCCCCAACCAAGCAGGTAAAATAGCTCTGCTAACCACTGATTGCTTCTGGGATCCGCATTTTGCTTCTTGCTTTCCCTCTTACAGAGCTTGCCTCTGCAAACATCAGAATTCAGCCGCAGGGTAGAAAATTAGGATAAAATTGCTTGAGAGAACCTGTTATGAAGGGAATGGGCTTGATCCTGCATCATTGAAGTCTATGGGAGTTTTATTCTGGTCTCAAGAAGAGCAACCCTAGATTTGCCTTGCAAATCTAGATGGAGCAGATACAATCTGATGAAGTGCCTATGGGACTGGGAAAGGGGGTTCTCATAACTTGCAGTTTTAATTCTCTCGCTCATGTGCCCTTTTAAACACCAAGTGGTAACAGTGGCAGTAGGCCAAAATGTAGGTATTTTTGTCGTGTCGAACATCAATGATATGTATTCAGTATTTCTTTGCTGAAGCTGCTTAGTTTAAAAAAAAAAAAAAAAGGATAAAATTTGTTTTGTTTCTCATTTGTCGGCTTATAAAGGAAAAAAATTATTTACAACCTATGACATGAATGGAAGCATAACAACTGATCTTTTTGAATACAGGTAGGTTACTGGTAGGAATTATCTGAAAGTTATAGTACTACCCCAGGTACTCACACGTCTTTGTCAGAGCTACCCCCGGAACACAAAATCCATGTCAGAAGCAGGTGACATTGATTAAGAGTAGATTTGAGTAAGTTGCTAAACTTGTCTTTAACTGTATCTGTCTGTTTAAGTTTGTGTGTATATGTGGTTTAATTTAGTCACCCAGTGCAGCAGAGAAGCAAAGACTTCATGGGGGAAAACCACACTGTGATGAACTTGTAAGGCCTAAGTACACTTCAGAATTTACTGGTTTATGTGGTTTTAGGTAGTATATAATCCTAAGAAGCTAAGGAGATCCATTCCTAATACTGTCATTACAATTACAGAAGTGAGGTTGTGGTTTCGGTTGTATGAAGTGGAATGTAGTAGCTGTAAAGTCCGTGTTTCAGGACATCAGCTGAGTGTCAGCAGTCAGCCTACACTACAGGAAGTTTTTGGCTGACCCATGATGAGGTTTGAGGTTGCTGTTGCTGGTTTGTTCCTCCATGTTCTCATGTGTGTTCCCTGTTGCACCAGCAGGGAGCTGGGCAGATGGTGCTGCTCACAGGAGCTTTGCAGGGGAAGTGGTGGTAGCACCACAGCTCCTCAGGCACTGTGGGCAGTGTTTGTTCTGTTGTTCAGTTGCAAGCACAGGATAAGCGTATGCTCCATTCAGGTTTGGGAAGTTACTGGTGATCCAGGAAGCCCACTGCACCATGTAAATCATTCGGGGAGCTGGGAAGCTTTTCATTTTGATTGGCACCTTGGATTGTTGCACATATCTGTGAGCACTGCACAATGTTTTGTGCAGAAAAGGCAAGTTTGTCACCAACCTCATAGTGCTATATTTCCACCGTTTACACGATGAGATATGTTGTGGCATTTTTTAACTTCCTCTCTGTAGATCTCGAAATCCTAAACATGAAATGGTAAATCGGGGCTTTCAGGGGTCTCAAAACTTTTAGTAGTCAATGAAGTAGATGGGTTGAAAGAAGACATCAACTTTTGGATCACCAGATAAATGCCAAATCCTCACTGGTACTCACTTTCTCAAATGAATGTCTGCCCCAGATTCAGCATGAAAAGGACCAGTATGTCCATCTGCAGCTTGCCAGCCACACCATTTGTGCATACTTAGCCAAAAAGAAACAGTGTCCAGCCTCATTAATTAAGTAGTCTTTCACAGGGAGAAATTGTGATTTCTGTTAAAAGTGGTTTAGCGCTTAAATTAGGCTCACAGAAGTTTTTAATATACACAAACAATTTGCATGTCAAATGAAGTTGCATTTAGGCAACCTTTTATTTAGGAAAACTGATTCTATCTTCAGTGTCTCTTTCTGATTCAAACATTAAGGGTTATCTTTTGTTGTATATTTAAGCCAGCCTAAGAATTTCTCAGGGAAGAAATGGCTGTTCAGCCATCCAAAATTGCCATTTCCCTGTGACCACCAGCATGCACAACATAGAGTATCTCAAATCAGCCCAGTTTTTAAAGGGCGTGTACATCTCATTGACCTCAATGAGCTCTAAGCACACATCTAAATGTTTTGTTTAAGTCATTACTGGTTTTATGCTGGTTTGGCCAGCATTTAACAGAGTGCCTGGAGCCACAGTGCCTCTTGTCACACAGCTTTGAAGAGGATCGAGGTGTATGTGCAGCTCCCTTACAGTTGCATACCCAGCAATTTGCAAGTTGCAAGTCATCTGTGCAAAGGAGAGAAGAATTGTTGCATCCATTGCTCTAGTGGTGTGGAGTCCTTGCTGCTGGCTGGTGCCAGCAGAACATGGTGCTGATGGTATGTCCGCAGGGAAGTGGATCTCACCAGTCATAGAGTTTTTCAAGCAGTGTTTCACCATAATCAGAAAATATAGAAGTATAGAAAAAAAAGCATTTCTGGGGCAGAAAGAGACATACTCTTTTTTAAATGTCACACAGTAGTGTAAAATTGTAAGTAAGGGCAGAACTTTTCACTGCTGGATCATCTTAAGAATGGATAGAGTCAATTAAATGTGTGCTTCATGTAGCTAAATATAGAGCTGGCCTTCGTGAAAGAAAGGGCCATTGACCAGCAACCCTGCCTGTGAATTCTGCAGTCTTTGTGGAGATGAACAGTGGCATGGCAATTAGATCAATCAGAAGGTGGTTAAATGTTAAATCACTTAAGTCCTGATGTAATTTTGCCATCTATTATAATTCATTCTTTCTCTCTCTGTTTCTCTGTATATATGTGTGTGTGTGTGGTTAGATCAGTTAATAGTTTGATAACCATGTTGGTGTTAAGGGACACTTCTCATCATCCATTTTGGGTAGCTCTCAATCATGCTAATAAAGCAAAGATAATTTACTCTATAGTTAACTCTTATTTCACAGATGTGTAGGAATTGCAACAAAGAAATAGCTTGTGCAGGGTTTTTTGTGAGAGAAGAATACATGTTGACTTTCACTGCAAATGTCAATGATTGCCAGTATGTACCCTATAGCAATGAGATGATGGGGGCCGGGGGTGGGAAGTTAGCTCTACCAAATGCAGTTACTAGCAATACTAGCACAGGAGGTACCTGCTGTTCTAGCCAAGGTGCTGTTGATTCAGCTGTGCCTTTAGTGTGGCCTCTGTGGCAGTGCATGTCTTGTGCTTACTGATTTCTTCACTTATTATATAGAGGGGATTTTTGCTTGGTTTAGGGTGGAAATTTCCGAATTATTAGAAATATCTAATTTGATTTTGATGTGGTTCTCAGAAACGTCAAAGACCTCAAGTAGAAGGCTTTCCAACTCTTAATGGGGGGATGGGACTGCAGTGTTACAACAAAGCACTCCAAGGAGAACATAGTTGTTGTCTTTTTCTGTGAAATTAATGTACACAAGAACAAATAACTACCTTCGTTTTCTGTTCCTTCCCTGGAAACACACACACACATACTCTAGTCTTGATATCTTATTGTCTAGTTAGTTGCACATCTGCAAGGCAAGTCGTGAATTTATAATGTAAAAATGTATAGCGATTAAAGAGTAGCAGCTCAAAGAACCAAATTCTAAGAAAAATGCCAAAGTTAGGCTGATGCTATCTGAGATGTGCTGAGATAAAAGATGTAGGAGTAATTAACACACTGATTACATGGGATTGAGCTGGACCATTTATTTGGGCCACCATGCAGCTCTTGCTGTCAGCCAGGTGGATGCCTGTGCTGATCACGGGGATCCCCATTGCCTTCTGTAAACTTGATATTTCCCCTCTCTAGACTTAATCTTAACTGCAGTGTTATGGGTTTCCTCATAGTTTTAAGCAGCTCTCCAGACCACGCACTGCAAGTCTGCTGCGGCATAGCTCTTGGGCAGCCCTCAGTGTTCCACACTCCCCCAGGCTGAAGTGAGCCCTCAGTAATGATGGAAAAGATCAAGGGCCATGTGCAGGCTGATGGGGTATTTTTGGTGCAGAGGAGCAGGCACACTGGCAGGGGTCACTGCAGGGAGCTGGGTGGCTGGGATGCTCAGGGTGGGCTGGGCAGCGGCACCCATGCAGGCAGCAGCCCTGCCATGAATGGAGCCCTGTGCTTGTGCTGGGATGGGAATAATCTGCCCTTTCAGTGCTGCCCGACCTCCGGTGTCCTAGCAACCCAAAGCTGTTCGGCTGAATATTTGGTGGCGCTTCTCATTTACACGTATCAGATATTGGCTGTAGTTTAAGCCTGGCCGATTTCCTATTACGGCTCTCAAACAAAAGGCTCAATACAGGAGGAGAGGAAAAGGGGCTCCTTAGGAGATAATTTTATAAAACCAGATGTATTTTTTTCAGTGTAGGAATTCCACTGGAATGTTTCTTCGCTTGAGAAAGCACCGAGCAGCAAGTCTGTCTGCGTGTTACATCAGCCTTGTGCTTTGTAGGCGTCTTTTTGGGCCACTGAGGGAATGAACCATGTGCAGGGCGAAATGTGTTGGAGAAAGAGAAACTGCCTGTGGCCTCAATATTGAAAAAGGGGTGCAGTCAAGTGCTAACGTTTTATTGTTGCTTGAATCTGATTCTGACTTTTAGCTTAAGAAGCTGCTGGCCTTCATGGCCATACAACAAACACGTGCTTCACACTTCAGTCAGTTAAAGACAGCTCAAACTTGTTTATTGTTTTAAACCTTACAGTTTGCAGAGGTGTGATTCATGATCATTGGAGGGCTTTCCCATTTTTAGCAATTGGAGCTGATAATGTGGAAGAGTTTTTTAGTATTTCATGGAGAATTTGTGAAGGCTTTGTAATGACTTCAAGCTAATCCATAATGCTACAGCTTATGTCTTCATAGACAGTGAGCCACAGTAAAGTCTCAGCCAAACTTTCATCAGTGGACCATTAAATACTTGCATAAGTAATGAACTGATGAACTTTCTTCCTGCCAAGGTGAAGCTCACATGGGGGAAGCATGGTTCTGGGTTGCAGTGCGTGCTGCAGGAGTAGTTGTGTGTCTTGTTCTTCTCTGGTGCATAGTTAGTCTTTGGGAGTCCCAGTACCAAAGGTTACAGAAGTCAGCACTAAGCTTCTTCACATAATAAAAGTAGTATTTTTTCCACAACAGGAGTGCTAAAGGGGGAGCAGATAGATGTTGTAGTCTAACCCACTGTGTGGCAAACTAAAGAAAGCAGGAACACCTCCTGGAAGGAGGAGGACATGCTGTGTTTTCTTTGAAGTGTCTGGTGGCTTTAGACAGTCCCACCATCATGGGTAAGCTCTTTCAGTGAATACACTCAGAGAGAGAAAGATATGCCTTCTGGTTTGGAATTGCCTTGCTTTGATTTTTGTGCTTTTTATGTCTTTGTTCTATATTAGAAATAGTTGAACATATGTTCTTGGTATAGCTAGTCGCAGATTACTGTGAAGGCCTCTTTGCTTTCTCGTATATGAGATTCTCAAGGCTTTTATTTGAAATCCCTTACTGCCTTTTTTAAGCCAGATCTTTATTCTCATGGCTGTTACCTAATTAGTTCCCAGTGTAGCTATCTCCTACATTGCGCTCCAAAAATTGGTCAGATGTCAGTAGCAGCGACGTAGCTGAGGAGCACAGGTTAGCTCACAAATCACTAAACTGACCTCTGAAACATCAAAGAAATCTTAGTATTCTCTTCAAAGCAATGCCCCGAAACAAAAGAGTCTCTAGATGTAAATGGTATTCAGGCATGTGATCCTAAAGGAATAGAGTGTGACCAGATCTAGAGAAGCAGCAGGAGGGTGCCCAGGGCTGAAGCAGAGAATAAAGTGAGATTTGGATTTAGAGTCCTCTTCTGCTCTCCTTTCTATGCTCTGAGTTGAGGTCTCTTGTCCCTCTGTGGAGTGTGATACTAACTTCCTCCTGTGCTCATGTGGAAGTGAGGTTCTTCCACCTCCTCCTTTCTACTTACCTGCAATAGAGAAGAGGAGGCAATATGGCTGTATCTTCCCCACCTATATGCAGCTGCAGTCTGAAAAAGGGTTGCTCAGTTTTGTGTCACCAGGGCAAGCCAGGAGAATTGTGATAATGTGGATCCCAATTATCTGCAGTACTATTTCAGGATGGACTGCTGAAGTGATACCATGTTAGCCTTTCAGTGAAAACTAACTACATGGAGGGTTTCACATGTTCAAGTGTGAGATTACTTTTAGTAACACTACACTAGGTGTTAGAAGTACACTGGGTTATGTTCTTACATGGGTTATTGCAAGAAAAGGTTTTACAACTATGTCAGACTTCAACCATGCAAAATGAAATTCATGTCAAACCACTTCTCTCAAGTGTTTTGATCTGAACTTTCTATCCCCTGATGAAACCGAGTATCTTTCAGCAATAAATGCTTGATCCTAAACACCATTATCTGGAGAAATCATGTTAGAGGAACCATCCTAAAACCTGATCTACTGCTTTTAAGTACAGAAATAGACTTACGTGCCCAGCTTGCTAATAAACTGACAAATAACAAAAAAACTCCATGAAAAGCCTGGCGTGGAGCAGTGAAAGCACAGTGGAAAAATAAAATAAAATTAAAAAATGAAATAAAAATAAAGGAGAGGTCTCAGTCCACATAAGTTATTTGATGTAGCTGCTGGTGAGGACAGGGTTTCACCATCTGCAGCCTCAGCAGACATGGAGCAATGGAGTGGTGTGTGTGGTGGGTGACCATTGTAATGAATAGTGGTGATGGTGTTGGCTGTCTTGACACAGGGCTGGTAAAGAAGGACAGCTGTCCTTGCAATTAGTACCTCAAAGCATGTTTCTTCATGGTATGTCTGTGGCTATCAGGCAGCCTGATTGATTTTCTTCGGGAGAAGCCTGCTGACCAGTCGCAATCTGGGGAGAATGAGGCCAGATTGGGGTTTAGTCTGCAGGGACTGGAGGCTTTAGTGAGGATGACCTCGAATAAAATGGCAACGGATTACTCATAGGCAGAGAATGAGGCTCCATGAAAAGTTCCAGCTGGGGTCCATGCGGTGAGTTGCACCTTCTGTCAGCGTGCTGAGGCCCTGGCAGGGCAGCTTCAAACCTTAAATCTCTCTTTCCCAAATGCTTTTAATTGTCTGTCTCACACAGATGGTCCTGCAGTGGCTCTTCTAGGACAGACTGTGGGACTTGCTATGCATTTTAGTGGGCTTCCTGAATAATGTATTCAAGCCACAAGGGCTAACTTCAGCTCAAAGTTTAGGCTGTCATATGGATAGCTCTGAACACAACCTTAGAAAACTTAAATCCAGTGTTCAAGCCTGTGCCTTTAATGATCCTCCTATTCCATGAAGTTTTAAGTGTGTGTCAGAAATAACATTGTCATTTTGAGAGGGTAGAGTTCCTCTGGACTGAGAGAGGTAGGCAAATTCTGTCTGCCTTTAGAAGAAATTCTACATACCTTTAGAAAGGAAGGTTCACAAAGTGATTGTGTATTTGCTCAGAGGTAGCATTTTGTCCATACAAACCAAACAAGAAGATTACTCTGAAGTGGAAGAGTACTGTGACAGTAATTAATAAAAGTGGATGGTGAGTTTATTGATCATTGTTGATGAAAGCTTGAAATCACAGCAAGCCCATCAGCATCATTTCAGCATCTCTTCTCCAACAATTAAGCTAGTTCCAACTCTTATGCTTGCTATATTTAGACAAGCAGGACCAGAAATATGACTACAGCATCTTTGTATAGATGGATGTAACTCAGCAGCGCCTTGACCTAGTTAAAACCTTTAAACACTAGTGCAAATGGTCAGTGTGGTAATGTACTGCTTCATAGTTCTTAAATGGAATCCTGTCTTAAAAATATCCTTGAGATGCCCTTGCTTGTAGAGTAATCTGGGTGACAGACTGCATATAAATACAAAAGCATTTTTGCATTCATTTATAGAGTCTCCTCCTTTGACTGTTCTGGTACAGTAAAAGAACTCTAAAGCTACAGTGTTCCTTCTATACAATGTTATTTTTAGCACAGGCAACTCTTAACCTGTGGCATGAGAGTGGCTAGTTCTGAAGTCTGTCTCTTATCTGCAATACTCAGTCCTATAAGATGAGTCACACAGGTCAGGTGCAGTAGCTGGAGTTGAAATGAAGATTGGCTAATCATGTAAGTGCTTGCTGTTGTTAAATGTAGTACTTTCACGTTCAGACCTGTAGAGATTGTATAAAGGAGCCAGCGTATCATTACTGATTTTGCAGTGAAATCTGTCCTGGAGTTTGCAGCAGAATTTTTTGAGGCACAAGCATTTTTGCAGGATAGCCATGCTACTTTTCTAGCAAATTACACCAACAGCATTAGTAATTTTTAAAGGTTTCTTTTAATGGGATTTTGAAGTGAGTGTGTAAATAAGGGCCAGCAGAATTTTGGACATGCAAAACATGTTGTGTCTGTTTATCCAAATATTCCTAGACTTGCCAGTGCTATTCAGCAGTAATACCAAATAAACTTTTCAAGTCTAACATGTTCTTGGGTTTTATTCTCCTATACTCTTATGGTGTTTGTCTGTGGACACATGTACTCTGGGACAGTAAGGGAATGTCTTCAAAAACAAAGCAGGCATCAAACTTGCATATGTTTTGACCTGAGCCTGTTACAGTTACAGCTAGCTGTGTGCTGGAGAAGACCATAGCGGGTTTCTTACCTGGAAATGCTCTTAGGTCAGCGGGACCTGATGCTCCAGGTCCTTGGGCAGGATGCACATGGATTTTAATGCTCCTTGTGCTGGAAGGACAGCAGTTCTGAAGTTGAAGCAGTTGAATAAGACAATGCCATCAATGTTTACGATGAAAGCAACTGTGATGAAATGATGTCTAGAAGAGCGGAAGAGCAGGGGTAAAATGGTTTGTTGGAGGAAGGAAGGTAACCAACATGGCACTGTAGCTGAAGTCTTTGGACTTAACAAGGAGGTTACCCTGCCTGTCCTGGATTTACAGTGCATCCTCCTAGTGTAGGTGCAGGCATTTCCCTTTTGCTTCTTTCAGGTTACTGGCTTGAATCCTCCGCACAAGTAAAGGCTGCCAAGCAGTATGTATGGATAAGAATTGCTAAACATGATGTAGTTTAAAAAAGGCAAACAATGAGCATGCAAAAATTTTTGTGTCAGTTCATCTGGTTATATATTAGAAGTTAATTTATTCACACTTTTCAAAGTGTCTGGGAGGAAAGCCTTGCATTGGTTTTAACTCTTGGAACTGGTGACTGAGATCAGAAGACCACAGGAAATATTTCAGAAAGACCTGGCTTAATAAGTCCCCCTATTTGTGAGGAAATACCAGTATTATTTTGGATGTGAAAAAAGTTCAAAACCCACTGTAAAAAGCAGGGAAAGATTGACCTCTTTCATTTCCGCTGGTTTCGCCAGGGGAAAATTGCCAAGAGTTCATTTTAGGAGGAAAAGAGAAGATTTAAAAAACTAAGACATTGAGAAAACTTACTGAGTTTTAAATAAAAAATTACTTTTTCACATCCTCTTACCTGGTTTTCATCTTTTCTTTCTCTGTACCTGTCTTCTATGAAACACTTTTCCTAAGACAGGAAAACCAACACTTCTAGTGTTTAGCAAAGCTGACATAGTCCTACTCAAGTTTTCAAAGAGAAATCTATAAACAAGGGACTTGGGGTGTTTTTCTTTCTTTTTCTCCCCAACCAATCTCCCTGTGAAGTTCCTCCAACCTACCTCCAATAAAATCTGCAAGGCTGCTGTGGTCTGTCATTACTGTGCCTGTACTCTTCTGCAGCAGCCAGTAGTTCAGGGAGGAAGAGGGATTTCCCCAACAAGGGCAGGGAGCAAATGATGCACAGAACAAGAAAATGTTGTGTTCTGTGCTTATTATTCGGATGTTTGGGTTCTTCACTAAGGGTGCTGTCCAGGGAAAAGGGATGGTGTTTTTTCAAGCCTCAGTCAGACTGTAATCTGAGGAACTATTTCATGAAGATTATGTGTAGATATTAGATGTCTGTCCTAATGGCTGCTTCTTATTGTGATTTCAGGCAGCAGCTTTGCCCTTTAGGATGCTCACAACAGATCAGAGCAACCATTTACCAGCTTTAGGAGCCGGAGTCTTGCCAGCATTAAAGTCTTGGCTTCAGTGCTGTGTGGCAGAAATTTAGTGGAGACTCTTGTATTCAGGAAATGATAAGTTACAAGTTGTGCTATGAAGGAGCGCACCACAAAAAGCTGCCTTTATCAAGCAGAACCGACCTGACTTGTAACTATTAATTCTACGTTGATGTTGCTCAGTGCCCAAACGTGGCTGTGACCCATGTGATTCTAGCTGTTGCCTAGCGATTTTGTATGTCAGAGTGGTTTAGTGCTGCCATTCCTTGATAAAAGTGAAATATATATGGAAAATGGAGTTGATCTGAAGTTGGTAGTGTGCCTCAGACAATTTTGGTGTCTATCAGTTGACTTCCTTTTCTGTTGCCTTCTCTTTTATAAATTTGATGATACTTTGGAGGAGTCTTACTTTTAGCACTTAATTCAGATTTTTACTTTGCAAGATGCCCTCTTTTACAATCAGTTATGGTTCTTTTGTCTACCTGAAATTTTCCTACAGAATACAATTTCTTCCCAAGTGTTCATTTGTGAAACAAGTCCAGTTTTCACAGCAACATTGGTAAAAATTCAGCAGACCCCAGAGATGAGTCCTGTCATATGTTACTTTAGTATAAATCCAACAGTTAGCTTGCTTACCACAGCAAGCCTGAAGGAGCACCAGTAAAAAGACAAGACAAAAGGTAACCCTTTTCATGGGGATTTTGTACTATTGCAAGTTGAACTCTTCAGTGCTGCTCTGAGCATCATGCAGGTGGAGATGGTAATCACTCTCTGCCTTATAAGTGTCTGCAGTTTAATAGTGGGGTTTATACAGCACTTGCACTCTGGTCAATGAATGAACATGCAATTGATTTTTTTAAGTAGGAGGAGTCCTGCTGACTGGACATTATCCCTGCCTGCAAGTGTTTATACCATTGAGCCTGAAATCCTTTTCATCCACAGATGAATGTATCACTAAGTCATAAGGTGGATACAATGATGCTGTGGTGTTGTGCGCAGGACTGCATTTGTTACTTCTTTGGTTGTTTTTGTTAGACATGGAAAACCTTGGATGCATTTTAGTGTTTAGGGTTTGAGTTCCCTCTGTGACTGGTTGCAGCTCTTCTTGCTGAGGATTTTGCTGAAATGGGTTGGGCAAAAACCCCCAAGTGAAGGAGGTGTCTTCTAGTACTCAGTGTTGAAAAGTGTAAGAGATGACTGTGGCACATCTCTTGCCACCACCCCTAGTTTCTTCAAGGCATCCAAGCTTGTTGCAGACGTAATTCCAGTGATATGCCAGGGCAGGATTTGACCCTCCAATTTAGTAGCCTCGTGTGTCTGTAATTAAAAATAACTAGTAACGTAAATTGGAAGAGTAGGCTTATGTAATTAAACTTGTGATGGTATTTAAGTTGCCCTGTTTTGATAACCATGTTAACATCTCTTACAGCATTTTATGCTTTTCTTTAAACATATGGGTATCTGAAGCTAGGTGACTGTGTGTCACTCCCAGCTGCTGGTGAGAGAGCAAGAATGCTTCTCACTTCCATAGCTACAGGAAATAGGTTGTGAAAATGTTCGTGCAGCTTCTGCGACTCAAGATAGGGATGGAAAGAGAAAGGTTTTTCCTTTTTAAAAAGTAACAGGAGCTTTCAAGCCAGCTGTAGGGCTGACTTTTGACTTTCTAAGTCCCTGGGGTTGGCAAGAACAGGATTAGGTGGTACAGCAGCCATCTGGCTCTCAAAGCGCGGGGTGTTCCCTTGTGAGAGACACTTCTGTCACATCACCAGAGTTTTGCTTGGCTTTGGTGTATCACTTCCATCCATGTGTCTGCTTCCCCACCGCAACACACGAAAAAACCTGTTCTGTTTAAAAGTCTTGTGAAGAACATCACCTTTTGAGCCTGGGTGGGTAAAAAGTCTAAAGCAGGTGTGGTGTTGAACAAAAAAAGGTGTACTGACCTGTGTCTGCTTGTGGCATGCATCAGCATTGGGATGCACAGGCAAAAAGTGAGTGTTTTTCTTTGTGATTTGTTCTTCCATCTGTATTCATTACTTCCCTTTCTTGTCGGATATCAACTACCTGAAAACAAGCAGGCTGGCAGGTGAGTGTGTGGACAGACATTCAAAGGGCGGCTTTGTGGCTGCCATGGGGGGGCATGTACAGAAAACACTTTTGGCAATACCCAGCAATATCAATACCTTTGTTGTAAGCAGTCAATAAAATGCAAAGCTTTTGTACAAATACAGGGTCCTGCACCAGGATTGGGGCAATCCCAGGCACAGCTACAGGCTGGGCAGAGACTGGATTGAGAGCAGCCCTGAGAAGGACTTGAGGTGTTGGTTGACGAGACTCTCAACGTGACCCTGTAATGTACACTTACAGCCCAGAAAGGCAATCATATGCTGGGCTGCATTAAAAGGAGCATAGTCAGCAGGTCGAGGGAGGTGATTCTCCTTCTCTACTCCACTCTGGTGAGACCCCACCTGTAGTACTGCATTCAGCTCTGGAGTTCTCAGTGCAGGAAAGATGTGGACCTATCGGAGAGGGTCCAGAGAAGGGCCATGAAGATGATCAGAGGGAGGGAGCATCCCTCCTATGAGGAAAGGTTGAGAGAGTTGGGCTTGTTCAGCCTGGATAAAAGAAGGCTCTGGGGAAACCTTATTTTGGCCTTTCAATACTTAAAGGGGGACCTATAAGAAAGGTGGGGAGAGACTTTTTAGCAGGTCTGTTGTGACAGGATGAGGGGTGATGGTTTTAAACTGAAAAAGGGGAGATTCAGGCTGGATGCAAGGAAAAAAGTTTTTTACAATGGCACAGGTTGCCCAGAGAGGTGGTGGATGCACCATCCCTGGAGACATTCCAGGCTACGCTGGATGTGGTTCTGGGTAACCTGATCTCATTGAAGATGTCCCTGTTCATTGCAAGGGGGCTGGACTAGACGACCTTTGAAGGTCTCTTCCAACCCAAACTATTCTATTATTTTGATTCTAAAGCCAGTTAATAAATACCAAGAGAGCCCTCTTACTTGCAGTTGCTCAGGGCTTGATTTTGTTGCCATTTCTATCAGCTGAAGAGGTCTTATATGAACCACTGACTGTATCCATGAGATTCCACCTTCTGAACTTCTTGCAAAATACTAAGCACTGTACTCCAGCCCTGCAAATGACCCTGCAGGAGGGTCAGCTGGTGGGTTAAAGTGGATGATTATGCTGATAAATTAAATGGTGCATTTACATGTGGTGTTATTTCACAGTTGGGATTGCTGACATTTTGCAAGGCAGCAGTTAGCACTGCCTTGAGTACCTTTCTGTGTCTGAGACTGGTTTACCTCAAAATATGGTGAAAGTACAAGTGACTTGGGGGATTCTGAAACAGAACAAGAGGATTCCTGAAGCTCCAAAGGGCAGGAACATACTGATCAGTATTCACTGGTTTTTCATGACTTAAGTGGCTATGGGGTTATCTGCTTTCTAAATGAAAAATGATGCTGAAAGAACTGCATGCAAAATAAGGGAAACTTACTTTAGATAAGCAGATATTTTCTTTTTTCTTTTTACAGATGAAAACACTTCTGCTGTTCAGAACGGCAGCAAATAGAGGCTCTTTGAAATAAAGCTAATTTGATATTTGGCATCCTTGTCCATAGTAGATGAATTGTCACTACGCTAAAAAGGAAATCTTTTCTGCCCTTGTGCGTTTGGTTTTTTTTCTAAAATTCTACCACACCACTGTATTTGTGTATCTTCAACATTTGGGATCATCTACGGGGACTGTAAATTCAGTTGCTGAAGAAACAAAGACTCAAGCTTGCCCTGTTAGCTGCGTGTGCTTCTTTCTGTCATTTCTTCCTGCACAGCAATGGCCTGCAAATACATGTGAAATGGAAAGAATGAGCTAATCAGATTAAATGACTGTAAATGTTGTGGCTGTGGAAATGATACTGTGTAATTACCCCTTTGATTCAGTCCTGTAGATACATTTTTATATGCTCAGAATTGCTAAAGCCTTTAAGACACTGTGTAGCCATTTTTTAGCCTTTGTGCATTTCAGATTCATGTAATCTGCCCTTTGTTTATTTCCCCTGACATCTCTAACCATTGCTATTAAACCTTTGTTTTGAACCTTTTCATTATAGATGCCAGACCAGTTTGATCAGACAGTGGTGCTCAACCAGCTGCGCTATTCTGGGATGCTGGAGACAGTCAGGATTCGGAGGGCTGGTTTCCCAGTCCGGAGGCCCTTTCAAGACTTTTATAAAAGGTAAACACACTGACTTGTGCACTTCAGATGAGAGTCATGGGTACCAAATCAATGTTCCCATGTTGGGGAACAAAGTGAAAATCTAATAAGAAAATCAAATAATCTGGCAAAGGTAGAACTTGTCTTCTAAATGAAGTAATAAGTGCTTTTGGGTTGACAGGTATAAAGTCCTCATGAGAAACTTAACTCTGCCTGAAGATGTAAATGAGAAATGTGCCGTGCTACTTCGTCTGTATGACAACACAAGCACCGAGTGGCAGCTTGGAAAAAATAAGGTAAAATAATCTGGCTGTGCATATTGTGGGGTTGGTGCTTTTACAAAACTGAGGGGACAGGGTTTACACTGCACAGCTGCAGAGGACCTACTGGACAGCCTGAACTTTGCTCACAACTTCCTCCCTGCTCCCCTCTCCCCCCCCAAAAAAATCAAATAATTTTGATTAAAATCATGGTGTTTTAATTTGAAAAATGACACAATCCAGGTGTGTTTTCAAGCTTGTTTTGCAAGTTTGATTTTGGACAACAGCTGTGTGCAGAGTCAGAGTTCCCCTCCTTGTGAATTCATGCTTTTGGACTTAAACGATGTGAAAGCATGTTGTACTCAGGAGAAGATTCCTCATTGCAGGATCTGAGATTTCCTAAATATTAAAAATGCATGGTGCAAAGAACTAGAGAGTGCTTTACAAACCACCACTGCCAAGGATCATCCCCCAGGCCTCTGCAGATGGCTGTCTTGTCTCTTTTTTTTCCCCTGGGTAACTCCTTTGGCGCTCCCAGGTCTTCTGGAGAAGATAAAAAACAGATCCAGAAATAGTTTGCTGAATTACGTGTTACACCTGCAGTTTTCTTGTCAATTGTTGGAATTGGGGGGGGGGGGAAACAACCTCTCATTACCATAAGGTAGCAGTAATATTTTGTAAAATCTGATCGATTTCTGTGTGAAGTGCCCTTCCTCCTCATCCTCGTCTCCCACAGCTGCATCATTTGGAGGGTTTCCTCCATTCTTCTGCACACTTAAGGACTCTCAGAGGGAAAGCTGATTTGGTTTACAGTTACTGTAAGAGATAGAATCTGAAATATGCTGATGTCAATTGAAGTCATCTTTCATCCCATTTTTGTAGACAATGGCAAACAAATAATACAGTGATAACATTTGGCTGCAGAGCTAGACTGTGCTTCCCATTATACTTCCAGATGTAGTGTATTAATGGTATTCATGCATGGACCCTGAGCAGTACTTTGGCATCTTAGGGACATATATTTATCAGAACCTGAAATTGTTTTAACCACCTCATCAGGACCTCGGCAGGAGCCAGAGCTGTTATAACTTCCCTTCCTGGGGCCTGGGCTCCTCTTCCTCAAGAACTGCCTGCACATTTGTAAGAGTCTTCATAAACAGCTTATTGTAGAAGAGAACAAGAGGGCATTGGTTCCAGACCTAACATGGGACAATGGGGCACTATCCTGCCCACATTATTTAAAAGGGGGATTTACAACATTGTGATGATTTAGCTTCAGTGTGTTTTTTTTCCTTGTCTTTTACGCCTTAAGCTGCAGTGCACCTGCTCAGGAAAGCCTGGGCTTAACATGGGCTTCACATCCATTTTTGTTCAGGAAATAACTGAATGCCTTTCTGAAGCAGAATTTTGTTGTGGTTTTAAAGCCAGTGTGTGCAGAGCACGGAAGGATTGCCCACTGAGTGAAAGAAAAAGCTTTGTCCATGAGTAAAAACTTGATCTAGAAAGAGCTGCTTGGTGCAACTTGTATCTTGGAACTTTGAGACTTTCTGTGGGACTTTTTACGTTCCTTAGTATTAGGTGATTTGTGGTAAAATGTAGTTGCTTTCGAGCTGCATTCAAAACTCGCAAGTGTGCCTCTCCTTTGATGATGGGATTTTTCCCTTAAACACAGAGGAAAAAACTACCTTTTTTTTTTTTTCTATTTGAACACCTTAAAAAGTCCAGGGTTTGTTTTTTGTTGTTGTTGTTGTTTGGTGCTTTTTGGTTTTTGGTTGGTTGTTTTGGGTTTTTTCACAGCAAGGAAAAACTGAAAACACTTTCAGGAAGCATTCCTGCTTTTAGATGTTTTTTGCAGCCCTCCTCCCTTAGCAGAGCCCCTACTGTTCAGGCACTTTCCTCATCACCACACTGTGGTGATGTTACTGTAAAACATCTGAATTATCGGGTGGTATTTCTGCCTCTCAACTCAGGAAGTTCAAGCTAAGTCCTACAAGTTCTTTGGCCTGTGATACTCTTCGGTGGGAAAGGGCTGTTTAATGAATCTAGTAATTACGTTGCTTTTGGAAAAACCCTGCTCCTAATTAAAATTCACATTAGTGCAGTCGGGCTCTTTCCACTGAAATCCAAAGTTAGAGCATCATCTGCAGGTATTTTCTTCTAAGAGGAATACATTTTGGTTTTTAATTCTGTATTGAGGAAACGGTATATTTGTCCCTGGATTCAAACCTGAGGCTTGCAGCTTGGGCTGACATTGGCAGCACCCTGCTGCCCTTTATATACAATGCTTTCTGCAGTTTGTTAAGCCAGAAGTTTTCTCATGTAGGTGTTTCTCCGGGAGTCCTTGGAACACAAGTTGGAGAAACAGCGAGAGGTGGAAGTCAGCAAGGCAGCAATGATTATCCGAGCACACATCTTAGGTTATGCAGCACGGTAAGTGACTAGATAAGAATATGAATAAACAGGCTTTGAAATAAATGGGTGGAGCATCATGGAGCTAAATCCTTCTGGTGCAATTTACCTTTTCTAGGGACCAGGCACCCAAATCGTGTAATTGACTTTTGAAAATAACAGCTGGTGTCTTTGCAAGACCCATGAATAAAACACAGTGGAGTTTGAGAACAGGATGATATGGAAGTTTCAGGTCAGCCACTATCCATATAATTGTATTGTGGCATTAGATGCATGGTAGGAACTCTAGCTGAATGGCACCTAGTGGGGTTGCCCCAAGTCACCAGCTGAGATTCTGATTAATCTTTGCTTCAGCATGGTCAGGAAAGAGTTTGGGTCTTAAAGAACCATGACACGAGGTAACTGATTGATGTTTCACTTGTTTACCTGGCTTCATGCATTATGTATTAGGTGGAATTGCTCATCCATATGTTTATTTCTTTGCCTTTTCTACAGATCAGTTGAGGACAGTTTAAGGAAATTTGTTTGCATGATGAGGTCATTTCTTTTCATATGTATATTAGTCCTGTCCTTATATTCTCCAGTATGTTACTTAAAAACTACATTGCTTTTTTTTAATGACAGAGCTATCCTGCAGCTCATAATACTTGTTTTTAGAGTTGTGGGATGACTATCTCTGCATATTCTTTCTCTGCATGGGTGCACACACACAGAGCTGTCCTTTCAGCATCTCCTTGTCAGGGGCATAAGAACATGTAAGACAGGTGTAATGTGCATTTTCTTAATGAAGACACAGTGCTGACATAGAAATGAGAGAATCTCTTGTCAAAGGGAGAAAACGTGCAGGAGAATGGGGAAGCCATCAGAGAACTAGAACTAATAAATTGTTTTACTGTCATGGGCTCATTATTGCAAATCACCATGGCAAAACCTCTTGCCACTGCTCATTAGTTCCTTGTTTCCTTAGAAATCTGCTATTTTTCTCCCAGGAAGCGGTATAGAAAGGTTCTCTACTGTGTGGTTGTGATACAGAAGAACTACAGAGCATTCAGTGGTAGGAAAAAGTTCCTGTGCCTGAAGAAAGCAGCCATAATCCTTCAGAAGCAGCGGCGAGGCCAGCTTGCTCGACGTGTTTACAGGGAGCGACTAGAGGAGAAGCGGAGACAAGAGGAGGAAAGAAGAAAAGAGGAGGAAGAAAGGTGCAGTATGCTATCTTCCATCACTCTCCTGTCTGTGCCATACCCGGTTTTGGTCTGAATAACCTTTATTTCAGGTTATTTGTTATCAAGTGATTTTGGAAACCTTTGCTTCTCATGCTAAAAGATGCCTGTAGCTATCATAGCAGTTTCATATTCACAAACATTCTTAGCGACCTTATTTTTGGCTGTCTTTTCCATATGGCAGATGATCTTTGGAAACTGAGCTATCGCCCTAGCAAAGGTATGTGATGAGCTTATGTTGAGCTTGATTTACTAACTTCTTTTCTTCCCTCACTTTTAGGGAAAGACAAAGGCAAGAAGCAGAGCGTCTTGCCCAGCAGGTAAATTATATTCTTTATGCTTTCAGCCATCCTGTTTATTTGAGTATCTCAACCCAGCCATTAAAAAACTAAAAGGCATCTGTGGCATTTAAACTAAACTTACTGCAGGAGTTGGCAGATAAAGCGAAAGGAAACTTGATACAGTTGTTTGCATGGAAATTTCTTTCACCTCATGCTTCATTTAATTTCTGGCAAAGACTGAACTTTCTGCACGTACTTGAGCCTTCCCTTATCTGTGAGCAAATGTAATCATGCTTTAGTTTTTCTTTTTCTTTCCTTTTGTTTTTGATGTAGGGATATAAGGGTCCTTTTAAATGGAACAGCATGGTGGGAGCATAGTGCTTTTGAAAGAAATAAGTGTAAAGAAAGGAATCTTGCATTGAAGTCCTTTGTTTGAAAGGGGTTTTAATTTATCTTATTTTGAACGCAGGCTGAAGAAGAGAGAAAGAAGCAGGAACTGGCTGCCATTCAGAAAGCCCAGAAGGAGGCAGAGCTGAAGCAGGAGGTAGAGAAGCAGAAAGAAAGCAGGCAGGTGGAAGAAATCCTGCGGCTGGAGAAAGAAATTGAAGACCTGCAGCGTGTGAAGAAGCAGCAGGAGCTGTCCTTGACAGAGGCTTCATTACAGAGGCTGCAGCAGCTTCGAGATGAGGAACTCCGGCGGCTTGAGGACGAAGCATGTCGAGCAGCCCAGGAGTTCCTGGAATCTCTGAACTTTGATGAGATTGATGAATGTGTCCGAAACATCGAGAGGTCTCTCTCTGTGGGCAGCGGGTATCCTGCTGAGCTGACTGAACAGACTGGAAATGCCTGCAGTGAAAAACCCAATTTTAACTTCAGCCAGCCATATCCTGAGGAGGAGGTAGATGAGGGCTTTGAAGCTGATGATGATGCATTTAAGGATTCGCCCAACCCAAGTGAGCATGGCCATTCTGATCAAAGGACCAGTGGCATCAGAACAAGCGATGACTCCTCAGAAGAGGATCCCTATATGAATGATACTGTGGTGCCAACAATTCCTGCTGCTAGCAACACCATGCTTATACCTCCTGCCCATGATACAGTCAGTCTCCACAACTCTTCAAGTGGTGAATCCACATACTGCATGCCAGAAAATTTATCATGTAGACCCCCAAATTCTGTGGAGCTTATTTCTCCTGATGGAGACTATGATTACGACCAAGACGATTATGAAGATGGTGCTATTACTTCTGGTAGCAGCGTGACCTTCTCTAATTCACACAGTAGCCAGTGGTCACCAGACTACCGATGCTCAGTTGGGACGTACAATAGCTCTGGAGCATACCGGTTTAGTTCTGAAGGAGCTCAGTCTTCTGTAAGTATCACTGGTTTTATTATCTAATTATTTATATGTGTTTTCTGATTTACTTTTTTTCCCACTGTGCAGCCTTAGAATCACTGTAGCTGTTGTAACAAATGTCTGCGTTGTGCAGTTTGACTTGCTTAGACTGTGTGTGGACGTAGTTGTCTGTTGCCATCTAGATGCCACTGGGGTGAGTGCATTAAGATTTAGAAGCAGCTCAGATGGTGCTTGCAGTCCTAAGCTTATGCAAGGATATGGTTTTATCTGTTTTAATGCAGAACTTCACATTAGTTAGTGAGGAGCTCAGTGCATGGCCTTGGACATAATATGCAGAATTCTTCTCTGTGTGTATTTGGAGTTAAGGTACCAGGTGGGGAATAGATTTCAGGAAATAAAAACCAGATTCCGTTATGCATGCAAGTTGCTACAGTATGGAGGAATAAAACTGCTTACAGAAGTCCCTGAAATGTCAGATGTATTTCAAGATTACTTGGAGAGTAAATTTCACATGATGGCAAATGTTAAAATTATTTAGGCAGACACTCATACTGAGAAACTGTTTTTCAGTGTTGTTACTGAGTAGTATACTATGGGATTTACTCCTGCAAATGTTTTTTGGAAGAATACAATTTCCCCTGCTACTCACAGAATACTTCTGTGAGACTGGTTGGGAAAATAAAAAACTATTTCAGCAACACCAACTCACTTAGAAGGAAAACATGTACACTAAAATATATATAGTTGATATACTGAAAACCAGTCATCAAAGAGCCATCCTGGTCATTGGGATAAATTGACAGTTCTTGCCTAAGACAAAACCACTTTTAACTGTCTCTGTTGAGGACTCCTTCCTGTTGCACAACTCTGGATGTGTTTGATACAGAACAGAAATTCTGATTTTTGGGGGTGAGGGTGGAGGAAAGCTATTACTGCAGCTTGTGGAATATGTTTGTTTTTCAAGACTTTTCTAAACTGTTACAGCACATCAGTGATAGAGGGAGATTGCACAAGGTAGCATAACTTGGCCATGCTCTTGCAAAGGGGTAACTTTCCTGAGCAGTTTCAAAGCTGGTTTATAGATTTGTTACATAAGATTAGGGCTAATGTATAATCAAACAGTTCAAGCTGCACCTTACTATGATGTACTGCTTCGTTAGCTGGACTAAAAGCAGTGAGGAATCATGTCCTTCCAATACATCATAAGATGGTTTAGCTGAAGACTTCTAAACCAGTTTTATCTAAACCCTACCCTGAGAGATCATTTCACCTTTATTTCCTCTTTTCTCTAGTTTGAAGACAGTGAAGAAGACTTTGACTCCAGGTTTGATACAGATGATGAACTTTCCTACCGGAGGGATTCAGTCTATAGCTGTGTCAGCCTGCCCTACTTTCACAGCTTTCTGTACATGAAAGGTACTGGGTGAATCAGAATTCTCTGAATATACAAAATAACCAGAAATGTTTATTATACCTTGCACTCCAATTCCTGTACAGTTAAGCTATTTTCTTATTTTTCAAAGGAGGGTGGAAAAGTAACATAAATTTCAGCTCTTCTCAAATTAAGTTACTTGCAGCAGCTTACATCTAGCAGTGTTTGTCCCTGTGCAAAGGAACATCAACACTTCCGGCTGCTTCTCATAGAATCATAGAATAGTAAGGGTTGGAAAGGACCTCAAGATCATCGAGTTCCAACCCCCCTGCCATGGGCAGGGACACCTCCCACTAAACCATGCCATCCAAGGCTATGTCCAACCCCACCTTGAACACCGCCAGGGATGAAGCATTCACAACCTCCCTGGGCAACCCATTCCAGGGCCTCACCACCCTCACAGTAAAGAATTTCTTCCTCATATCCAATCTAAACTTCCCCTGTTTAAGTTTAAACCCATTACCCCTTGTCCTCTCACCACAGTCCCTAATGAAGAGTCCCTCCCCCGCATCCCTATAGGCCCCCTTCAGGTATTGGAAGGCTGCTATGAGGTCTCCACTCAGCCTTCTCTTCTCCAGGCTGAACAGCCCCAATTTTCTCATCCTATCTTCATACGGGAGGTGCTCCAGTCCCCTGATCATCCTCGTGGCCCTCCTCTGCACTTGTTCTAACAGTTCCATGTCCTTTTGATGTTGAGGACACCAGAACTGCACACAATACTCCAAGTGAGGTCTCACGAGAGCAGAGTAAAGGGGCAGGAGCACCTCCCTCGACCTGCTGGTCACACTCCTTTTGATGCAGCCCAGGATACGGTTGGCTTTCTGGGCTGCAAGCGCACACTGCCGGCTCATGTTCATTTTTTCATCAACCCACACCCCCAAGTCCTTCTCCACAGGGCTGCTCTCAATCTCCTCCCCGCCCAATCTGTAGCTGTGCCTGGCATTGCTCTGACCCAGGTGGAGGACTTTGCACTTAGCATGGTTAAACTTCATTAGGTTGGCATCAGCCCACCTCACAAACGTGTCAAGGTCCCTCTGGATGGCATTCCTTCCCTCCAATGTATCAACTGAACCACACAGCTTGGTTTCATCGGCAAACTTGCTGAGGGCGCACTCAATCCCACTGTCCATGTCACCCACAAAGACTTCTGTTTCATTTTGCATCTTTGCTGGCTCGTAAGCATTTGAATATCCAGTATAAATAGAATAAAATAACTCACAAAGTCAAGTTGTGCCAAACTTTGAGGAAAACTGATTCCTGCTCCCAAAACCCTGTAACATAGACAGCATTCTATGTCACAGGCCAGTTTTACTGACCTCAGTTGGCTTTCATTGTGGACCTGAAAGAAACAAAAAAGGGGATGTGTGGCAAAGGGGCATGAGAAACTGAAAGAATATACACAGGAGTTCTCTGGTTAAGATTCTTGGTCTTACCTTCTCATGATTGATAGTAAATTACCATTTAGATGAATCTTTGGTACCCATCACTGTAGTGTAACTGATTTTCCTGGAATAGAACAGTGGTGAATGTGGGCGCAGCTATGTTTATGTGAAAAATAATGCAGGCATCACTAGCAGGGCTTTTACTTTCTGACACAGTTAGCAATAACTTGTGGAATGACAAGAGTATACTGGTTTGGTTACGGTTTTGATGGCTGTGATGTAACTACAGTGCAAGGTGTATTGTCTACCTTATAGCCACACTTTGGTATGACTGAGCTCACTTTAGTGTATTTCCTCCTCTTAAGCGTAGCTTTTTCAGGTTTTGTGGGTTTCAGTTGAATGTTGTTACCCCCAAATAACCTGGAGAGAAGACAGAGTTTAACACTAAAGTTTTCTTAAATTGTCACTGAGATACATTGAAAACAGTGTTAAAGATCTGATTCTCAAGTGCAGTAAGACTTTTTAATAATTTATTATTTATATATATGTTATGTATAAGTATAATTATATAGATGCTACATACGTGTTTTTGTTATATAGAGACTTACTGTAATCTATAAGGTAGACAGCAATATTGGTGGCCTTAAGGATATGCAAAAGTAAGATCTTTGGTTTTGTGGCTTACAACAGAGACTCAGTTTAAGTGTAGCATCATTGGTCAGCATCTTCCAGCGTTAGTTTGGTCACCACTTCTGTTTTACATTGTAATTGTTTCTCTTACCTAGGTATAAACCCACATCTGTCTCTCTTGCCAGGTGGCTTAATAAACACATGGAAGCGACGCTGGTGTGTCCTGAAAGATGAGACCTTCCTGTGGTTTCGTTCCAAGCAGGAAGCACTTAAGCAGGGTTGGCTTCACAAAAAGGGGGGTGGATCATCTACACTTTCCAGAAGGAACTGGAAAAAACGATGGTTTGTTCTCAGACAGTCCAGGTTGATGTACTTCGAAAATGACAGTGAAGAAAAGCTAAAGGGTGCCATGGATATCAGAACAGCCAAGTAGGTTTATATGGGTTTTTGTATGTTAGGCATAGTTCCTCCTAAATACTTCCTGAGTCTTAATCTGGGAAGATGTTTAGTGCCTGCCTTCAAATTGTGTGAATGCAAGCATGAAAGTGCGTGTGATGGAGTTACTGAAAGCAAGTGTTGTCCTTACTTGGCTCTCTCTTTAGTCCCCAGAGTGCTCAGAGCTAAGCCAGTGCCAAATACTTCAGAAAACTGCTGCTATAATGAACCTGTCTATGCTTTCTCTCAGACTAGAGGCCCTACTTAGCCTGTAATGATTCCCAAGGCAATTTGGGGCATGTTGCCAAGTCCATAGCTGCAGGCAAACCTAGAATGAAGAGGGTGGAATTAATAGGCCCTGAATATATTTAAGTTAGCGCTGGTCAAAGCTGCATCTTCTGTGCGCATTTATGATTTTTTTTTTATGTTTGAAATAATTGTGGTAGTGGTAGAAAAGTCTTTAAAATGTGTATATTAATTTAGAAAAAATTACTAAACCTAACTTACGTCTTAAGTAACTAAAGTTCCTTGCACCTTAAAAATCTATGCTTCCTGAAAAACAGTTTTCTAAGGGATGGTATTTTTCCTTCTGAACAGTCAGTGTGCTTTATGAACTTATTATCCAACAAGTTCAAAATATTAGAGTGTGCTAACACTGGTAGTCTAATTTCTATATTAAAGTGTGCCTGAGCTTTCTTCAAAGGAAGAGAAAAATAGCAATGGCTGTAGCACTTCATTCCACTCTGCTTCTTGTAATCTGCAACTATCCTTTTTATTTTGTTAATTTAACAGAGTACTTGAATTAAATTGAAAGCTTACATTAATCTTTTCTTTGGAAGTCCTGGCTTGAGCTTGATTTCAAGCAGGGCAAAATAAATAGCTTCAGTGAGCATCCTGACTTGCTCTTGTAAAACCAGTGGGCTGCTGGCTGTCTAGCAAATCTCTGAATAGACACTGAAGTTTCTACCACTCTTGTTTCATGTACCATAGCATGTATCTAGCATAGTTTTCTCATATGTTTAAACTGTCTTTTTTCTGTTGTCACCACATTGTTTCATTGGCTGTGCCCTATTGAAGTTCATTGCTGAATGTACCTTTAAAATTGTCAAAGATTATTGAACCTAACTGGAGCTGTAGGTTCAATCAATGACTATTTGTGTATAAAATAGCTAAAAGAAAGGGTACTTGTATTTAAAGAGCTGCATGTTATGAGAAATAAGCAATAGCTTCTGTACATAACTTTAATATTCACTGAGTGCATTCCTAACACATCGTCCAACATCCATATTTCACCACTCCACATTAGGTACCCTGTGCAAATTAAATGAATCTGAAATAAACACAGAACAGGGAGGGATTTTGTTGGACACTGCTCAACATAGGGAGGGAAGGAAATAAAATGAAAGAAAACAGGACAGAATTATAGATTTTTGTTTAAATAGCAGATAAATTGTCCTAATGAGCCTGATAAGTAGAGCTTGCATATATTGTTTATAGGATAGAGATGTAAGAGAATGGTATAGCTGATAAGGAAGTATGGCTAGTTAACGAAATAATAAGCTTCAGACAAATAAAACAGCAAAAAAGAAATCCAGTTGATTTCTTAAGCTTCAGGGAAACCTGATGCAGTACTTCAAATATTCCTTAAAAATCTTGTGCTTTGTGGTTCATGACTATTTAATATACAAATACTTAGATGTCCAAACTATACATCAGAAAGATGTAATTTTTCAGCAGATTAGTGATCAGGTTTTTCTGGAAGCCATCTTTGGAATTGTCTTTATGCTGACTCATAACCACACAGAATCGCTAATCCAGGTTTTGTTTGCTTTTTGGTTTTAATCTTCAAGAGCTTTCTTTTTAGCACTCCAAAAATTACTTGGGTATTCAGCCAGTTGGGAAATATATCCATTTCTCAACTCAGTCATCCTTGCCTCTCGTGAAGTCTGATAATACCTTTTCTTTACAGGCATATCTCTTGTTAAAACAATAACAGAGTAGTCAACTTGGTGTAGTGACAGTAATCATAGTTAGAATATTTGTACAGAAATAGGCAGAAAACACAGTTACAGTTTGATGAATTAATACTGTCTGATAAACCACGTTGTGAGCCTTGCACTTAAGCCTGCTTAAGGCTGACTGCCGTTATTTTAAGCGCCAGTAGTTTGTGAGCCTCTTGGCAGAACAGAATTTTCCAGACACTGACAACCTGTAATGCTCGGTCTTTGCGCTTTCTTTTTTCAGAGAGATTATTGATAATACAGGAAAAGAAAACGGTATTGATCTAATAATGGGCGATAGGACCTACCACTTAATTGCTGAGTCTCCTGAGGATGCAAGGTATGAAATCTCTGTGCCAGTCTGACTTGTGCTTGTCATTTATTTGTCCACTGTCACAAAACATTCAGGCTGTGTTAAACACATTGCATTTAACACTTTTGAAAGGCCTGCTGAGAAAAAAATCCCATGACAGAATATTAGTGGGGAGAGTTAGACTGCCAGTGAAAATTTCCCCAAAATTTGGCTGTTATCCATTTATTACTAGCAACTTTCTGAAATACAGTATGTCTGTAAAGAGGCAGCCATCAGCCATTGATGCTTGTCTTGTACATTATCCTGCAGTGTTTAGCTGCATAGATTAAATCAGTATTCAGGATCCTGCAGTCTGTCTGAAATAAACTACTATTCTTCAGGGTTGGGATCTGTTTGCCTAGCAGAGCCTAAAATATTTTCAGATAAAAATTGTAATGGGGTGACTGGAGTTTATGGTGAAAGCATGTTCATGAATAAGAAGAGCATGCAAGAGAGTTTTTTTCCCTTTCTGCTGATTCTTTTGAAGGGTCTTACTTTTCTTGCTAAAGGATCCATGTCAAACTGCAGGGGGAGCCTGGCAGATGAGAAGCAAGCCTGACTTGTCAGATCGGTTTTAGTGCATTCTTTAAAGAAAATCCTACACTACAGCTTACGTGAGATAATAATATGCTTGCCCATAAAAATCAGGCATTTGAATAAAGTGAACTTAGTAATCAAAGCTTATTACCCACTGCCTTGCTGCCCCTAGGCCAGAATACAGAATGCCTATGTCAACATCACTTGAGCTACTTTGCTGTGAAGCCTTGAAAGTTGCTTCATATTCTGTTCTTTTTAAAGGTACAATACCTACCTGTATCGCAAGACCCCAAGTATAAAACTAGCAGTGCTTACAGTGCAGAATCATTCTTCATTTTTTAGACATCCTTAAAATTACCCTTGAAATAATTTATGAGCTTTCCAGCAGTTCTTGTTAAGATTCTTGTGTGATGCGAGTTTACTTTAAAATGAAGGCCTAGCTGAAGTCTCTTTTATTAGGCTTGTGTACCTGCCCTAGGGACCAGTGAGAAATTATCAGCATAAAGACTTGTCTGTTGTCATCATGTCTTTCATTTTTTTTCTTAAACATGGAGGACGAGTGTATTTACCAGTGTATTTCATATTTCTGTTTTCTCAGTCATCCCAAAAGCTTTTAATGAGGGAGGTGTGTAAGGATTTGCAAATGGTCTTAAGTCAAAGTTTTGTTAGTGTTTAGCATTATTTAAAGTGAAGTATACAGTTATTGGACTGTGGTTGTTCTGGGTCTACTATTGAAAAAAAGTATTTTGTGGGCTGTATCATGATCTGAGGTTGCTTTTTGCTCAAATTAAGGGAAAAACCAAGAGAAATGTGACCCCCACACACCCTCCCAAAAGAGGAATTACTCTTTTGACCATGGAAATCTATTTGAGAAGTAATGTTTGGTGTGCAGCCATTACTGAAGGTTTATTCCCTTCAACCTCCAAGTCTGTTTTTCCCCGTTCTTGCATTCTGGGACTCAGCTGAAAGACAAAGTAGGTCCTGAGAGGGAAGAAAGCAAAAGGAGAGTCACATCCGCCTTTGTCTTTTGCCAAGTACCATGATTAATTCGTTTTCATTGTTTACACAAAGAGACATGAAATTGTGAAAACTCTTGAATTGTTCTTTAAAATATGATAATAAATTATTACTAAATGAAGTCTTTCTCTGTTTTTAAATAGAAGATTGACATTAAATACATTTGCAATTCCTGAGCACAAAAAAAAGAAAGCTGAATTTAATTTGTGGAAAATTTTTGGTAGCTGACATTTAGTTTTCTTCAGCTGATGATTCCTTCTCTGTAGATGGCACTTCCCTCATTTTTGAAGGGTTTTCAATGACTTTGTCTTAAATCCAGCAAAGTAAGTGCTAAGCACAACCTCTCTGTTGTTACCTCTGAGTCTTAACAAAAGAATCAGAACTAAATGTTTCCATCTTCTTTATTGTCATTCTAAATCTTTGTTTTTCTTCATATGCTTGGATTGTTTCTAATGAAAGCATAAGCTGTTAGAAAGGATTTAGGATATGGCAGTGATGGTGCTGTCTGACAGACTTACACAGGTTTTATCAAGCTCTTCTGTCAGTTTAGTTCCTAGATTATCTACAGTATGGGGGACAGTTGGCTTCTGCATGCCGGAGTTAAGGAGGCAGCATTTTAGTGTCCTAGGCATAAATTCTATGACTACAAGCAATTGCAGAAAAGACAGATTTAAATTTAAATCCAGTAGTTTTGCATTTGTTTCCTCATCCTGGTGGTGGTGGAGGAGCCTCTGCAGAAAAGTGAGTAGTCTGTTTTAAAGGATGGGCTTTCAGCCCTTTGAAAACTTGGCCCCAGGTGGTTTTCATTAGAATGGCAAATTCCTATCTCAAAGAATGGCATTCAGGAACCTGCCAAACAGGCCAAGCTCTGCCCTCGGATTTCAATGGGATTGCTTAGAGCAGTTGAGCTTTATCATATACAAGTGCCAGAAGGGTAGAGATTTCCCAGAAGCAGAAGGTGTGGTTGGAATTAAATCCTGCAATTGTTGCTCAGCACTAGGGGCTGAGTACTGGAAACCTCTCCACCACTTTTCCTGTTATGGATGTACACAAGGCCACTGGAGTGGCACACATTAGCTCTGGTTCAACTTCACTGGTCCTTCCAGTAGCTGGATCTTCCAGTGCTCCATAAGGAACAAAAAAATTAAGCCATATTTGCTTGGGGGTTTTATTCTTTCCCCCTCTCAGACAATTTGATGGACTTGGGTGGTCTTTGTGGAAGTATCATTGTAAGAAACTATTACCAGCCATGCTATCAGTGCAGCAGAATTTATAATCTGAAGGCTGGGTTTCCCATTAAAGGCTTTGTGTGTAGCTAGAAATGTATTCTTTTTTTCCAGATGAAATATGTGGAATGTGTTACAAATACTCTCTAAACACTCAGATATTTCAGTGTGCTTACTGCCAGTTTTTCAGAGATGCCACTTTTTGTAGAAGGTATTTGTCTTGAGGAAGAAGGGTATAGCATGAACTTGGATGGGAGATCTGGGGGGGCTTGCCTGAACCCAGTATTACCTGAACTGACATAAAGCCTTGCTGCTTTTCTGCGTATTGACAAAAAGGGATCTTAAGCAATTTCAAAAACCTGAAGAACCTGCTAGAACACTGCAGAACAAGGGTGACAGAAGGCTTGTTCAGGAGCCTTGTTTCACTTATGCTGCTGCCTTTTTCTCCACAGCCAGTGGTTTAGTGTACTGAGTCAAGTTCATGCGTCCACAGAGCAAGAGATCCGAGAGATGCATGATGAGCAGGCAAATCCACAGAATGCTGTGGTAAGTCTAAATCTGAAGACCTTTTCAGAGCAAATAGTTTTAGAAAACAGGGGCACTGTAGTGGCCAAAGCTTCTGAGAGTCACAACCTAGGATTCCTTACATGTGGTCACAGCTGTGACACTGGCTGGAGGCTCTATACCCTTGGTCCTGTAGATATGCAAGAAGAGAGTGTGACTTCTGATTCCTCACCCATCATTCACCTTGATGAAAAATGAGTGTTATTTTAGGGGTGTTTTTTTATGGTCCAGCCTCCCTACCAAAACAGTTTGTGCTTGAGTTTGAAGTCTTGCAAAGTTACGGTTAATGAGTAAAATAAAAACCCAAGAGCTGAAAATCTGAGGTTTCTCTGGTCCTGCATATAAACCGCACTTATCATTCTGTACAACATACACTGGGAATAAATGGAATACATTTGGAACCTAATATCAAGCAAGGGAAAATAAAAACTTCTGCTTAATGGCTTCAGAAGTTTGTTCTGAGAGGATGCCATTTACATTGGGATGGTACTTCTAGGTGAAACATTCAAACAGGTTTGGAAGCATAGAAAAGTAATAGCAGTTTTTGAGCTGCCTTCAGTTTGACTAGAGATAATCTTTTACTGGAACTATTTGAGTCTCTTAGTTTTAACCTTAGCAGTTTTAATGGTTAAGAGAAATTGATACCCAAATCTGCATTTCATTTAGCTGCTGCTCCTTTCACCCATCTCTGAGAAGGGTACTGTGAGTAATGTAATAGTAAATGTCTTCCTCCTTTTCTGGCTGGGTGTTTATAGGGTACGCTTGATGTAGGACTGATTGATTCTGTCTGTGCTGCTGACAATCCAGATAGGTAAGTCAGAACCATGCCTGGTGACTTTCTTTTTCCCCTTTCTTTGGTCAAAATTGGATGCTTTATAATTTAATCTCTATATTCTACTGACCAACCATGCATTAAAGTAATTCATTATTGCTTCCCTTTTCATAGTACTAAACATCACATGTTAAAACGTGGAATAGGAATCATAGAATCATAGACTGGTTTGGGCTGGGAGGGACCTGAAAGATCATCTAGTTCCAATCCCCCTACCATGGTCAGAGGCATCTTCCACTAGACCAGGCTGCTCAAAGCTCCATCCAACCTGGCCTTGAATGCTGCCAGGGATGGGGCAGCCACAGCTGCTTCAGGCAACCTGTGCCAGTGCCTCACCATCCTCGTAGCATGAAGAATTTTTTCCTAATACCCAATCTAAATTTGGGGCTTCACTAACTTCCCTGACACTGCTTTGTATACGAACTGTTCAGTTACTAAAGTGACCCAAAAGTGAAAGGTTAAATATTCATTTCATTTACACAAGTAATGCTCCTGGAAAAGAGCAGCTTATTTTTGAGTCTTTTAACAATACAGTAAGCAGAAAATTAATTTTAACATTTTTCTGTTCAGCTTCTCATGGAAGAATGTTGTATTCTATAGTGATGGGAATTATTTCCCAGAATAAAAATGTCTTGTAACAAAGAAGATAATGCAGCATAAAAAATAACCGTCATGATATTTTTAGTTCTTGAACTAGCCACTGTTTTGGGGGATAAAAAGTAATCTGGGTTCAGTCAATTACTGTACATATAAGGTTACTGGCTATGAGGTGCTGCTCGTTCAGTAGGAGTTCATCCCAGTCTCATTGCACATGTGTGAAACAGCTGGGTTTAAGTTACTGGTTTGTGCTTGGCCTCAACTTCACAAGCGACAGTGATTATAAGATGAGGTTTCTTATACAATAAAACACAAATGTTCAGAGCTTTCAAAATTTTAAGTTGGAATGGCGTTTCTCCTGTAAGCATTTTTCACACAGATTCTTTTTCTTGGGTTGGGTTTGGTCGGTTGGTTTTTTTTTAGTTCTCTGAATCTAAATCAGTGATTTAAGATTTTTCAACTAGGAAACTAATCTGACTGATATAGATTTTTATTTTGACACATATAACCTACTAGTGGAAACTCAAAGGAGAGAAGCTGAGCAGAGAGCCCTGTGAACCTGTGTTTGGAACAAATCCCAAGAACAGGGCTTCTGTAATTTTCCTAAACTGAGGAGAAGGAGAAGGGAGCCTGAAAGGTTGGCTTTTGTTGGTCATAATCTCCTAATAGTTTGATCTACCCTTGTTTACACCTTAGAGCATGGGGTAGTCTGGACTGCATTGTTCCCATTTTCTGCATCTCACAGATCTAAAAATCTATGTGTTCCAGGATGAAAAAAATAATGGTAAAGGGTTAAAGCAAGTGTTGGTAGGCTGAAGAACCTGCCTGTCTAATCCAGAGAGCCATCAGCACAGTTCACTTGGGCTAGTTCTTCATGCTTCAGTGAATCCTGGTGTAGGATTGGGTAAAAGCCAGACTCATTAAAAATAGATTATACTCTATGCAAATTGGGTTGCACTGCATTAAAAATAAAAGTAACTCTGTTCACATGCTGCTTGACTATAGACCTTTGTAAATTGTAGTTTGTTTTAGCTAATGTAGCTACCGAAGCAGACACTCTAAATAGGCCTGACCCTGAATTAGAGTTCTGATTCACATCCAAAGCTGATTAAAGATTGGAGGGTTTTCTCACCATAGACTTATTTTGAGATAGGACGTGTTGAAATTTAATGTAAACTTTCCCACCATTCAAAGCCCTGGCATTTTGGTGTGAATCCAACATAATCAAGTCTTTTCAAATGCTTTTTATTTTTTTTTTTTTTAATTTTTTTTTTTTTTTTTTAGGTTTAGTGGTGTTGAAATAAATGCTTAAGAGGTGGATGGATTTTATCTGAATAGAAAATGTAGACAATGGACAATATTTATGATTATGATGAGTGAGGTATAAACAGCATGTATGTTGATTGTAAAGACTTTTTCAATCTTCTTTTGCTTTCATAGACCAAATTCATTTGTGATCATCACTGCTAATCGTGTTCTTCACTGTAATGCTGACACTCCTGAAGAGATGCATCACTGGATAACCCTGCTCCAAAGGTCAAAGGGGGACACTAGAGTGGAGGGACAAGAATTCATTGTGAGGGGTAAGAACAGAGTGGGGCACTAACAAAGTAAATAACATCTATTACAGTTCAAAGAGATTGTTCCTACAACACAATCTGGATAATGTGCCAGCACAGGAGTGTTGGAGCCTCATCTTTGTACGGTGGAGTTTACTTACAAATTAATATAGCTGAAATTATACTCCTGTTGTGCCATGTAAGAAAACACTGTAATATGACAAAAGCATTTTTCTAGGTTGAAAAAAGATTATTTTTTTTTTTAAATATAAAACTTCTAGCAACCTAATTTTGTGCAACTCTGTTTTAAAAACTGTGTGATTCAAATTGTGTCTTTACCAGGATGGCTACACAAGGAAGTAAAGAACAACCCGAAGATGTCGTCATTAAAACTAAAGAAGCGTTGGTTTGTTCTGACACACAATTCCTTGGACTACTACAAGAGTTCAGAGAAAAATGCTCTGAAATTGGGTACACTGGTTCTGAACAGCCTCTGTTCCGTGGTCCCACCTGATGAAAAAATCTTCAAGGAGACAGGTAATCGCTCTTCTTCAAATATGAACTCAGATAACTCCTATCCTACTAGGTCATGCAACAAACAGTGCATAAGAATGTTTTAAATGGATTATTATGGTTGCAGTTTGGTGAACAAATAAAGTTCATGGGTCACTGAGGCATTTTACGTGGAATTCCTGGAAAAAACAGCAGTGGTAATGTGTACGGGAGTAAAATCTGTTCTCGTCAACATCCAAGTTGTCACAGACTGACACTGCTGCTGAGTTAGTGTGAACACTTATGTTTACACATCAAAGACCTGAGGAAAGACAAGAGCAGCACTCTCCTCATATACTATTTTATGTGCTGAGGAACTATGAGGACTAACTTTGGTGGAGCAAGTCATAGGGACATCTAGGGTAAGAGTCCTGTTTGTGCTAACCTACATGCTGTACCTGAAGCAGCTCTGCGGTGCATTTTCAAAACTGGTTTTCAACTGGGAAGTGGCTATTTGCAAATAACAAGTGACTGTTGACAGTCCTATATAATCTCATTGGGGTCACTGACACTTCAAAGAGGCTTTCGCTAGTGAAAGATGAAAAAGATTTTCTTTAATTGCATCTGCTTCATAAAAAGCCCATACAATGATGCAGAGAGAGAATGTGAACTGAAATGATCTTCCTACCATAGTTGTCACCTCATTGGTGTGAAATTAATGACTTTTTTACAGAAGAAGTAGTTGATGCTTTCTGCCTGTTTGTATTGTGTGCCACAGACTATGAAAGACTCTCATGTACAAGGCAAGACTGTCTTAGTTTTTCCTGTTACAGACAGGACTGAAGAAGTAGGGCCCATAAGCCACAAGTAGCTGACAGTATTCCACAGTGTTGTCTTATGGTCACTTTTGCTAAGATTACTGGATAAAACAGGAGGCCGCATAATGGTGGCTGTACTCTGATATTACTCCTAGGCTTTTTTAAAGGAATGAATCTCCTTTAACACCACAGTATCTGTATTATGATACTTAAGTACTCATGCAACTTCTTAGTTCCTGTAAAACTGCCACCATGATTAACAATGTAGTACTTGGGCTCTAATAGGACTACAGCTGTTTTCAGATAGAATTTGGGGTATTTTTGTAGGTATAGTTTCTATGATTAATAATTGTTACTGTTGTTCTAGGTTATTGGAATGTAACTGTATACGGACGCAAGCATTGTTACCGTCTCTATACAAAATTGCTTAATGAGGCAACCCGGTGGTCAAGTGCCATCCAGAATGTGATTGACACAAAAGCGCCAATTGATACCCCAACTCAGCAACTTATTCAGGATATTAAGGTAGGCACAAACAGGAGGATGTGGATTGGGAAAGAATGGTTGCTTAAATCCTTTTTATGTTGGCTTTGGCATGTTGGGCAATAAAATAGAAAACTAAGTATTATTCGCATAGTGGCATGGACTGAAGTTGTGGAACCTGACTGTATTCACTGACCTGATAAAGGAATTTCTATCTAAAGAGTAAAAGAGCAAGGTATGAAATGCAACTTGGAGGGCAAGAGGGGGAACTTTTTTCCATGAAAGCAGTAACAAGTTTTACTGGTTTGTGTAACTTGACAGAGATTGCTGTACCTGGCAGTAGAGTATAGTGTGCAGGTTCATGAGTTAGCAGACGTGTTTGGCCATGTCCACAGTGAGCAGCACACCAGGATGTGGACTAGACAGCTCTTGTGATTTATTTTTTATTTATGGTTCTTTTCTTCTTCTGTGATACTATGGGCTAAGCATCTCATGTCTCTGTGTGATGAGAAACATACTCGATTACTGCTTACTGCTTTATGGTCCTGTTGGAGATAACTGCATGCATAGGCAGAGAATGTCCTTCTGGAGATCTCTGCTAATGTGCAAGAGGGGAGAACTGCTACCAGCCTTTTCCCTTAGAGAGCCACCTCTTCTCTCATGGAAAAGAAGTATCAAGTCCTAAATTCCAAGACTACAAATGCTGTTCTTCAGATCAGTAGATAAACATGTGTGGGAGTTCACAACTGATACAAGGTAGTGGTCACACGTCTGTCAAACTTGGCCAAAGAGCAGAATTTAGATGTCAGAGTGGGTACATCAAGTTTACAGCAGCAGTTTTTCTGGAGTATTTTGTTATGGTAGCTACTGTAGATTGTAACTGAAAAGGCCAATTAGTTATGCTGGAGAAATATTTTTTTAATAAAACTTGAATACAGATGTTTTACTCCAGTATTTCATAACTGGAATTAAAAATTAATGTAAAATGAAAACACACTTAAAAAAATATTATGAAACTGTTAATGCTGGACCCAAATTCCTACTTTTTCTCTTACCCCAATAGGAAAACTGCCTGAATGCTGATGTGGTTGAACAGATTTATAAAAGAAACCCTATTCTCCGTTACACTCATCATCCGTTGCACTCGCCATTACTGCCACTGCCATATGGGGACATCAATCTAAACTGTAAGTTTTTAAATCGTAGAAACACTTTGCCTTATAAAAGACTAAACCAGAGGATGGGATTTTCTCTCAGTGGGCTATAGCGAAATAACAGTAAGCAAAATACATGTTTATAACAGAAATAGACAGATTTCCCTGTTCTCTGCTGGCAAGTAGGGAATAGCAGTTTGTCTAGCACAGATCAATGTGCTTGAGGTGCTCCTGCACAGGTGTTACAGAAGGTTGCTTTTGCTGCTGTGATATAAGTTTGTTACCCTCAGCAATACAGCTAAGAAGACTGAGTTTGAAAAGCCTTGCACTGAAATAAGCAACTGAACCAAATTCATTCAGTGTCCTTGAATCATAGCACTGAAACAAGCAACTGAACCAAATTCATTCAGTGTCCTTGAATCATACTCTCCTCAAATCACTGTTGCTTCCTACCTATGTGGGGAGCTGCAACAGCCACAACTTTCAATTAACAAGTGTGAGTTTCATCAGTTGTGGTGGGAAGCGTTATTTATGGGAAACAACATTCGAGTGCACATGGTTTTAAAAAGTAATGGTCCATTTACTCCTGAAACAGGTGTAATCATGTCTTCTAATATCCTTAGTTCTATCGATAACTTAGAAATCTGTTTTGAACAAGTCATTCAGAGCTATTGATGGTTGTGAATTTGGTGTCTTTGAATGAATTTGCTTATCTTATTTTGTGACTGTGTGTTAAACAAGATATGACTTAAATCAGAAGTTTCATCCTTGAGAAGAGGGTAGAAGTTGATTGAAAGCTAAGTTATTCCAAGTAAGACTTCCTGGCAACTCAAGTGATATCCTTCTGCTCAAATGACAAGGAAAATCCTAACAGAAACCTTTCCGTTCTCTTCGCCTTCCTCCTGTGTGGCAAGGCACAGTTCTGATCTTCTTGGCACTTGAGCAGGTTGTCCCACAGAGGATTGTAGCATGGTTGCTCTCTATTCCCCATGGACAGGAACATCTAGCTCCCTCTGAGGTGGAAGTCCTGCCTAAATCTTCCCAATATGAAACGTAGCTCCACAGATGGACCGATGCTTAGTTATTGCCTTGACTTGCAGTTAAATTCCAGTTATTTTCTGTAATCGTATGTCAGCTTAGAAATTTCATAACATGCATCTGTACTGTTCTGTGCTTTGACGGTTGGTAGGCCTGAGTGATTCAGACATCAGAACAATCTATTCCATCTCTTGAACCCAAGAACTGCATGATTCTTTTAAGTGGACTAAAAATTGTTAGCCCATGTTGAGTAACCTGAAGTACGAAAACAGTCATCACCTTTTCCAGCACTCAAAATGCAAGTGTCAACATCATAGCAATGATTTAATTTAGCAATACTGGTTGGGTTTAATTGAAGTGCTACTGCTGTAGACAGGAGTGATGCCATGTATCTTTGTAACTTTCTGTAACACAGTCATGCTTTACTTCACTTATGATCTGATTAGGTTTTCACTTTGTTGTGGCAGCAAGAAAGGGATAGGCACTCTGGAAGGAAGATTCTCCATCAAAAAAACTCTGATCAAGCAAGACAGACTTTTTAAGTTATGTTGTCAAAAATGTCAAAGTAAGATTTCATTAAATTCAGAACAAATCTCAATAGCAAATTAACCCATAAAATGAGTATGCATCGTGCATTTGAAATGGAAAAGACCTATTCTAACATCCTGCGTAGAGGGTCACAGAACAGCATTAAGCAATTCCGATAGTAAGCCTGAATGCTTTCTCTGCTGTATCTCAGTCTAAACACCTTCCTCCCTATTTTTCTTTTGTAGTGCTGAAAGACAAAGGCTACACAACTCTGCAAGATGAAGCCATCAAGATATTTAATTCTTTACAGCAGCTGGAGTCTATGTCTGATCCCATCCCTATAATCCAAGGTATCCTCCAAACAGGACACGATTTACGACCTCTTCGAGATGAGCTGTACTGTCAGCTCATCAAGCAGACCAATAAAGTGCCTAACCCTGGGAGCGTGGGGAACCTCTACAGTTGGCAAATACTCACCTGCATGAGTTGCACATTTCTGCCAAGTCGCAGCATCCTCAAATACCTGAAGTTCCATCTCAAAAGGTAAGAACCTTTGAATTCCTAAAGCAAGAGAAGAAGTTTATTCACTCACCGTTCTATTCACCACAACTTGTAACAGTGTTTAGATACCTATCTTGAAGTGAGACTTGAAGGTGCATTCACTTAATGAACTAATTATGCCAAACAATGAATCTAAAAAGAAGCTGTAGATACGTGTATGAGTTGATCTAGGTGGAATTGTTTTCATTTGAAGAATCAAACAACATCCCACAAAATTGAGTGCACAATTTGTTACCGTTGACAAAAGGGGAGCTTTCTGTAATTGTATAAACTTGCTTAAATGACTTGCAGCCCATGCCACCAGGTCCCATTCTCAGCTGTCCAAATCAACCTGCTAAAAATCAACCTGCTAAAAATTCTTTATCCTGCTTATCTTAGTTTTATGAAATATGCATCATGCACATAAAAGAACATTATCTTATTTAAAGATGTTTCTGAGGTAAAAATGTCTGTTTGCAAATCTAATTCATCATTAACCAGAATGTGGAGTTCCTCTTGCTGTGATGCAGCAGAAGAATGCAAAATGTGTCATTAGTAAACTTAGTCCACTAACAACAAACTGTTCTCAGTAATTTAAAAGCTTTGTGTGTATTTTTGGCAGAGTATGGACTTTTTCAATCACTTGGATAAATCTAATTATTTTATAGATCTTTGTAAAATGCTTGTATTAAAGATACATCATTCAACCAAAGTCAGATCAGTGAAAAAAATCTCACTTCATATAATACTGTTAAAATTCTGTTAAATTATATTGTTAACATGAAAAAATCCAATATTAATTACTTTTTCAGTTTAATTCAGCTCACAAACTGGCCTCCTAATTAAAAAAATTGTAGCTGATACAACATTTATAGGTTGGTTTCAGTATTGTAGATTGCATCTTACAGCATTTCTGTAATACTGCAATAATCTTTTATGCCTTGTAGATCATGAATCACTGTACTTTTTCACAATTAAGCCTTAGTAGCTCTTCAGAATCTGGTATTTCATCACTGGCAGTATCACAGAAACACTCTGTATTGACAGCCACCCAAATTCAATAGTTTTCAATAACTGAGTTTTTTTAAATTGTGAGTACTAACAACTTTAATATAATACTTATAATATTAACTGCTGAACAGTAAGGTCTAGAGAGAATCTTGAAGAAAATCAGGATAGAAATCAAGTATCCTAAGTGACACTACCACAAAGTGGAGCAGTCAAGTATGTTTTATTGGTCTTTGGCATAGTACCCGAGTGCAGTTTAGTCTTCATACAAGAACTGTTATTGACAAAAAGTGGAGTTGATTACAAGATTTTCATAGTTTGTTTTCTGTCAAATCTGAGTCATTGCAAGATTCCTGTAGCTATGATAAAAGTTCACTTTTTTCTTTCCGTTAGGTTTGTAGAACAAAATGCTGAAAGTATCTAAGCTATCTCACAGTACATCACAAGTTAAAATGCTTTCCTTGACAGTGGAGATAAACCTTTGACCATGTCAATAAAATAGCGTAGTGGATACAGAAGTACTTTTAGGAAAAACAAACATTCTCAAATAAGAAAACTTTCACAAACTGGCAGCCTAAAGTAGTTATATTTGTCTCACAGGGTTCGTGACCAGTTTCCAGGAACTGAAATGGAGAAATATGCACTTTTTACTTATGAGTCTCTGAAGAAAACCAAATGCAGGGAGTTTGTACCATCGCGGGATGAAATAGAAGCTCTGATCACCAGGCAGGAGATGACATCCACAGTTTATTGCCATGGTGGGGGCTCCTGTAAGATTACAATCAACTCGCACACTACAGCTGGAGAGGTGAGAGTGGTGACAGAATAGGTTTGACACAAAATCAGTGTGTCCCTTTATGTATCCATTCCAGACAGCAGTGTAGCATTAAACTTTGGAAACACTCGGGGCTTCTCTACCGGTCACTCCTTTCAGGGGAGGGAGGGCTTACAGAGCTGTTCCTCCAACCCCCCCGTGTGTTCTGAAAAAATCCCTGCTATATAAACTGTCTTTATTCTGCAGAGAATTACCCAACTGTAGTTCCCTCTTACATGAAAAATTGCAGGAAAAACTAAGCAATTCAGTAGAGGCATTACTGGAATAACTTGGTTAGGTACTAGTGTGTTTGAGAGCCAAGTTGCTTTCTAAAACTGGAACACTCTTGCTGGGTTGGTGAAATACAGGAGTTGTATGAGGCTAGGTGATAGCACATACATATTCTGAAAGAATCAACATCATTTAGTATAAAAATTAAAGTGGGATTTGACAGCAGGTCATCAGCTGATGAGAACATGTTACCAACATTTTTAGCCTAACGTAAAACCTAGCTCTGAATTTTCGTCTAATTATTTGTCTTACTCTGTGCTGCTGCTTTTCCATGCTATGCTTTTTTCATGTGCTGTTTTTCATTAGGTGGTTGAAAAGTTAATTCGCGGCTTGGCCATGGAGGATAGCAGAAACATGTTTGCTTTGTTTGAATACAATGGAACTACTGATAAAGCAATTGAAAGCAGAACCATTGTGGCTGATGTCTTGGCAAAGTTTGAAAAGTGAGTGTGTCTCTGCGTCTCTCTCTCCACTCTAACAAGTAGCAATCAAATAAATTCAGCATTATTGACACTGGAAATTTTCTCTTTCTCTTCCTTGTTTGTGATGATGCAGCTGAATGACACACATGGCCATTCCTGGAACAAAAGCATCTTTATTTTTTTTCTTGAAGGAATTAATGAGCCACCTATTTACTTGTGTTTAGTTTTTCTGTGTCTTGACACCAGTAGAGTGATATTTCTCATCACTATTTTATCCATATTTTCTTTTCTACTACTGCAAATATTTCCATCATTATTAGTGTTGTGGCTGCCCCAGAACTGGGAGAACTGAACTCTAGGCAGTCATTGCCATCCTTACTACCTATTACCTAACTTCACATGGAAGTCACCACAGTATGGCTCACATTTTTCTTACCAGTAAAACTGAAACCACCCATAGGACTGCAGTAAGAAAATGTAATACAAGTCTAAATACCTGTTCGTCATCCTTACATTACGTGCATGGTAATCGGCCTCCTTTATATACGTAATAATGGAGGAAAAAGGAATGCATGAATTGTTGTGCAATTACATTTTATAACAGGACTTAATAGTGTTGCTTTTATCAACACCTGACTGAGCCACAAATAAAAGTTTATTTAAAGAATTTGGGTTAGTAATAGTTGATCGAGAACTGAGTCAGCATTTGTAATTCCCTGATTTTCATGTAGGCTCTAAATACACACCACTACCAGCACCCCACGTAACATCAGCCAGATATAACTGCGGAAAATGCTTAGCTCCTGTCAACAATACCAGATTGATACCAGATGTAACACAGCAAAATTCAGCTGAATGCCTTGTTTAGATTCTTCAGGTGTCAATTTAGAAAGGAGCTTGATGTCATAGATCTGATCTCCTTTTCTTCACACATCTGCGCAGGCTTGCTGCCACTGCTGAAGCTGGGGAGATGCACTGGAAGTTCTACTTCAAGCTCTACTGCTTCCTGGACACAGAAAATGTTCCAAAAGATAGCGTGGAATTTGCCTTTATGTTTGAGCAGGTAAAGAACAGAGGTTCTGGTTTCAGGCATTTTTAAGAGGAGTAAAAAAGCAAGAGATCTAGGCAGCACAGAGAGACTTCTGATTATGCTTCTGTTTAACTAAATGCACTACTATTCGAGCATCAAGTGCAAATAAAGTAGTTCAGTGGTCAAAACAGGCTTGCCCTGACACAAGTGAAACACATATGAGTTTACCTAGTGTTACGATTTTTCTTACTTCTGTACTACTTGTGAATTGCTTTATGTATAGTGGTAAAAAATTGGGTAACTGGCTCTAAGCCACATAAAAAAATAGGATAATACCTGCTTCTTATTTTGCTCTTATGAAACCATTTTCTTAAGAAAGTGCAAGAAATAAAGTGAAAAATGTGTAGTTGGCAAGCAAATTAATTATTAGAGACCCATGTTGGCAGCTGTACAGAACTGATTGAATAATAGCTTTTTCTCTTTGAAATCAAAAGCTAATTTCATATATAGGCACCATAGTAAAATAAATCAGTCCAGTCTCAGCAGTAACTGTAAAATTGCTATGATGAGCAGAAATCCACTTAATGCGCTGAGCTCAGAATGAGGACATACTGCAAAACGTAAGTGAAATTGATTTATAATGAAAATTTACTATATCAACAGTTCAATTTCTATTATATGAAGTCCTGTAGTTGCTCAGAAACTCTCACTGATGACATTTATTAATGTTGACTGACTTTATCCTTTTATATGATATTTCAAAATAGCTAAAAATTCTTCCAGTGCACAATTTCTTTCAGGTGGGCACTAGAAACAGATAGTGATTTCTGTCTAAGACTATTTGCAATGTCAAGACACTGATGTTCTGTTGGTAAGCAAGCCTGATGCGACCAAGAAATGACATATTCCAACTTTCATATGCATGAAACCTTGCCCCTTCCACAGGATCAGAAACATCTAGACTGTAATAGAGTCTTTATTTCTTCCTTGTTCACAGTTTGGCTTTTCAGGCACCATATTACATCATGAGATTTTTCCAGAGCCTACTACAGTAGCTCAATCCAGAACTGCTTATTGTTGGCTGAAAGATCTGGGCAATCGATTGCATTAGTTGAGCCTTGAAACATTGCCATTCTGACTGGCTGTTTTTACATAGAGGAGTCAGCCAGTTAACGCCTTTGCTTTGGGATGAAGTTCAAACAGCAAGAAGAAGATCCATGAGAGCTCTGCATCGGATATTTTACATTACATTATTGGTTTAAGAGGCAAAGACACGCTTATGAGGTGGGCTGATGCCAACCTGATGAAGTTTAACCATGATAAGTGCAAGGTCCTACACCTGGGTCAGAGCAATCCCAGGCACAGCTACAGGTTGGGCAGAGAAGAGATTCAGAGCAGCCCTGCGGAGAAGGACTTGGGAGTGTTGGTCAATGAGAAAATGAACATGAGCCGGCAGTGTGCGCTTGCAGCCCAGAAAGCCAACTGTATCCTGGGCTGCATCAAAAGGAGTGTGACCAGCAGGTTGAGGGAGATGATTCTGCCCCTCTACTCTGCTCTCGTGAGACCTCACTTGAATTATTGTGTGCAGTTCTGGTGTCCTCAACATAAAAAGGACATGGAACTGTTAGAACAAGTGCAGAGAAGGGCCACGAGGATGATCAGGGGACTGGAGCACCTCCCGTATGAAGATAGGATGAGAAAGTTGGGGCTGTTCAGCCTGGAGAAGAGAACGCTGCATGGAGACCTCATAGCAGCCTTCCAGTATCTGAAGGGGTGCTGTAAGGATGCTGGGGAGGGACTCTTCATTAGGGACTGTAGTGAGAGGACAAGGGGTAGCGGGTTCAAACTTAAACAGGGGAAGTTTAGATTGGATCTGAGGAAGAAATTCTTTACTGTAAGGGTGGTGAGGCCCTGGAATGGGTTGCCCAGGGAACTTGTGAATGCTCCATTGCTGGCCGTGTTCAAGGCTGAGTTGGATGGAGCCTTGGGGGGCATGGTTTAGTGGGAGATGTCCCTGTCCATGGCAGGGAGGTTGGAACTAGATGATCTTAAGGTCCTTTCCAACCCTAACTATTCTATGATTCTCTGTATGAACAGCCAAAACAAGCACATTCGCTGAAGCAGATTGTTTTCATACAGCATTCTGTTCTGACTGGTGTTTAGCCAAATACTTTGTCTTGCCAAGACGATAGTATTTCAGTTATAAAGCATGGCACATTCAATCTCTATAATTAATATTATAGCAATAGCTTAAAGAGGTGACTTATTACATTCTAACATGAGTTCTGTTCTTTTTTCCTAATTGTCTGCTTTTGATGTCAGTCATCAACTTTTTTCAGCCAATTAAGAAAGTTCTCTTTTGTCATCAGTTTCTGTAACCGCCATTATTTTAAAGTTTGAATCCTTTAACTCATGAGACACCGAAGAACTGAAAGATTTTCTTTCTCATTAAAATAGTGTCCTTCCACTTCAACAAGATAGCTTTTTCTTCTGCATGTGTATAATCTCATGTAAACTATCCTGCATGTTTAAAGCCACATCCTGTCTCCATCCAAAGTGTACACCTAAATGAACCAGCTCTTACTTAGATGTGATTATCTTTCTGTGTGTTTACTAAATGCTTGCAATTCCTGCATCTCCAGACATGAGGCATGTTTCTTTCCTGTACTAGTATTATATGAAAAGAAATAAAAAAATCCTAGCTGCTGCCCATTTCCAAAGATTTGAATGGGTGTGCAAGTGCTAGGATTTTAAAGCAACGTCTTTGTTCAGAATGTCATCCCTGGTGCTACAGACTCCTATAACATGTAAATGTTTTACTAATTTTATCTGGGATCCATTTACTGCTTTCCTCTCAGTGAGGATTATTACAAAGCTGTCCCAGGGCTTTGCTTGTTTGGCTGGAAATATCAGTTTTCAGAGCCAGATCATTGACAGCAGTAAGTAAAACTAGATACCAATTTTTCTAATGTCCTTGAACATATATGGCTTCCTCCCAATCAGATGTTTAGATTTTGATGTTCTTGCTTTTACATTTTCTTCTTCTTCTCTTTTTTTTTTTTAAGTAATTCGGTTACTTTTATATATGAGTTCACCAGGAGCTGTACTGGCAACAGTCATTCCCATTTAGCAAGTTCCTCAGTTACCTCGCAGTTCTAGTAAACCCTGTTCAACACATTTGCCAAGGGATTTATCACTTTTGATTTATTTAATGGATCATATATTTCAGATCCTGGGCTTGCCTGGCAGTAAATAGACTTCCTATTTCTCTCTCAGTCCTTTCAAAGACTTGTTTGTACACAAAAAGCTACTTTTTCCCCCTTGATAGGCTCATGAAGCAGTGATTAGAGGACATTATCCTGCCCCTGAAGAAACTCTCCAGGTCCTTGCAGCTTTGCGTCTTCAGTACCTTCAGGGAGATTACACTCTGCATACCACTGTGCCAGAAATGGAGGAAGTCTATCCTTTGCAAAAGCTGAAGTCTCGCATTACACAATCTACCAAAACATTTACTGCAGCAGACAAGGCTGAGAAGAAACGAGCCAGCTTTCTTGAAGGAACATTGCGGAGGAGTTTTCGCAGTGGCTCTATCAGCAAACAGAAGGTTGAGGAGGATCAGATGTTAGACATGTGGGTCAAGGAAGAAATCTCAGCTGCCAGGACTAGTATTATTGACAAATGGAAAAAACTCCAGAGGATGAATCAGGAGCAGGCTATGGCAAAGTATATGGCTTTGATTAAGGAATGGCCTGGCTATGGCTCAACGCTCTTTGACGTAGAGGTAAGACCTCCTGAACACTCGAACTACAGTTTATCCTGTATACATGATGATTTCATTACAAAGTAGTGGAAACATAAACATGGGATCACAATGCTCAGACAGCTGATGCAAAAAAAAATCAGATATTAAAAGTATACACCTGTTAGCAAGCACCGTAACTATTTAAATCTACTAGTTAACCAGAAAATACAGAGGGACAGAATGCTGGCCTGATGGGCTGCAAACAAGTTTGAGAAGTATAAAAGACTGTGTTCAAAGAGGGATAAGCAGTATGCACTTGCCAAAAAATCGTTACAGACAAGAATGTTAACAGTAAGGGTTGTGTGGCTCTCGCTGTTCCCTTTACTGCTAATTCACATTTTCTCCTCTAGTGTAAAGAAGGGGGATTCCCACAAGAGTTGTGGCTTGGAGTCAGCGCTGATGCAGTGTCTGTTTACAAGCGTGGGGAAGGAAGGCCTCTGGAGGTGTTCCAGTATGAACATATCTTGTCATTTGGTGCACCGCTTGCCAACACCTACAAGATCGTGGTGGATGAAAGAGAACTGCTTTTTGAAACTAGTGAGGTGAGAGAAAGAAGGAATTTTGTTATTGTGGTCTTCTTGTTCTGATAGCCAGGCTACTTAGTAATTTAAGTAATTGCTCTAAATGTTACAGATCTATTCAAGATCCCTGTAAAGCTAAAGGAAAGACACGAGATAGGTAGAAGCGCTGAGTATTCTTGTTTAACTGCAAAAGGGTTTTGTTGAAAGCTCGACCATTTTATATCATTAGTGTCTAAAGAAATTCATTCACATGCTGTTCCCTTACTAAGAACTTTGCTCTTTATACCTTTTTGGCAGGTGGTTGACATTGCAAAGCTGATGAAAGCTTACATCAGTATGATCGTGAAAAAACGCTACAGCACCTCTCGATCAGTGAGCAGTCATGGAAGTCAGGGCAGCTCCAGGTGAAAACAAAACCAGTTCTACTGTGCTCCAAGTAGAACGTATCACTGCTTGGCCTCAAAACGACCTGATGATAATGATTGCGTCTGTTGACAAGCTAACAGAGAACCAGAGTTTCCACGGAAAATATCTTCAAACATTGTTTTAGAAAGACCACAGGGTGGGGACAGGAAAATCAGCTGAAATAGTTACATACTAGAACTGCTGGCTCATTCAAAACTTTCCAAAGCATTATTATCTTCAGTTGATGTAACAAATGCCTTAAGACTTGATCCACTGCGATACAAGCAGTAAAAAGTGCCTTACAATATTAAACCCAACTTGTATTGACCTAAAATTGCTGATAAAAGTCAAGAGGAAGTTTGTCTTTTTTTTTTTTTTCCGACCTTTCAGAACACTGAAAACAAAGTTACATTCATCCATTCTGCACTAATCTACTGGCCTATACACATGTGGGAAGGGGAAGAAGAGCAAGGTATATTTCTTGGAGAGCTGCTGGCAGCCTTCCTGATGGACACCAACATTTTGTTTCCCCTTGCTTCCATGGATGTGCACACTGTGCATGTGTATTTGAGCTGTCAGAAAAAATTGATTAATTTTATTCTGTATTTCAGAAGTCTTTTGAAGCAAAGGGAGTAAGTATGTGCAATGATGTAAACAGTCCTTCTGTACATTTTAATAGTTCAGAGTTATAGTTGTTACAATTGTATGGTTACTTTATAAGCAGTTTTATTAACAAATTCCAAAATTTTCATACATTGATTTTACTATTGCAAATATGTATTACCGTATAAGTAGCAGAAGCCTGCATTCTGTATCTGCTGTATTATAAAGAGAGATGTAGCTGAGAATATTTATAGACTACCCTAATACAGAAATTATCAGTTCAATATTCCATAATGTCAGCTTGAGTTTTTAATAATTTTTTTTCTTTTAAAGACATCACTCTTTTATAATTTTGGCTGGACTTGCCAACCCAGACTGACTGCCAAAGGTCAGAGCCCTTCACAGTTGACTAGAGAACGCAAAGTTATACAATGCACCTGCTTTAATACAGAGTTCTCTGTTTCACCTGGTTGCCTGGTGAAGGTTCTTGACAGTACCCTGTAAATAAATTGGGGAATATCAGCTAATAATAAGCTGATTTTGGACTTTTATTTTTGTACAGAAATACTGTAATATAAGGCAAAACTTTGATCAAAGGTATCTTTTTGTCCACAGCAAAAAAACAAACCTGAAAAACCTTACTGTTATTAAAAACCTCAGCCTTTAAAGAATCACGCCTACTTACTGGAAATAAAAAAAGTCCAGCAATAAAGAAAATATATGTAGTGTGCTATGTTTCCACTTCATACTGAGTTGGACTTGAAACAAAGCTCTAATTTTGTTTGTCTTCTCAGCAAAGCCAGGAACACAGTGTTGGCTACATGTGTGTATATGTTTTTGCTTGGAAAGTGCATGTGCTTTGAGTTGGATGGGGCAGGTTTTCTTGACCATGTGATATGTGTCCATTACACCAACAGGACAGAGAAAGCACTGCTGAGCAATTCCACTCCACAAGTAATGTGCAAGTCAGGCCTTTACTGTTTGTGTAGCCCTAATGTTAGATGGCTTGTTTTTACTAGCCAGCCACAGCATGGTAGCGCATCATGTGCTGCTTTCGCAAGTGTGTGTAGCCTTTATAGAGAACAAGGCATGCTATGAGAAATCCTACACCCTCCTCCAACTGGCAGATCCTTTTAGTCACTCTATGACACGACCCCTCAGTCCTTAAAGGCTTGCTAAATAACACCAATAATTTAATGTTCCCACCCTCCCAGCAAGGGTAACTTAAGAAAGACAAAACAAATGGGACAGCTATAGCTCTGGCATGTATAGCTACACACACACTGAGTATCTGAGACTGTAATATTTCTGATTTTATCCATATGCTAGTTATTTAGAAAGAATTTAGCTGCTCTTAGCAAGGCATTCTTGGAATGACATAATTTATACATTTCAGCAAGTGCAGCGAGAAGGTTCTAGTTTTGTCTATGTGCTGTTTGTAAACATATTCAGAGAAGTCCCTAACACGTCAACATTAACTGGTAAAAAAAACCAGGAATATACAAGGTGACAGTCATCTTTAGGGTCACATGCTGACACCATGCCTCCAGTCCCAATTCATTTACCTCCTGACCTACTTCTGAATGCTGTCAACCATTAGGAGGGATGTTTGCTCTTAGTCAATACACAGAAGTGCCTATCACTACATCTAATAGCTTCTCTTCATTCATGCCACTTCTGCCAACCTGCTATGCAAATCTTAATTACTATTGTTGAGGCAAGTAAAATATTTCATAATTGTTGATACAAGCAAGAATGCACAGTTTATAAAAATAAATACTGCACAGCCGATATGTACGTGGGTTTGGGAGTGAGAACGGTGTTCCTTAAAGGATAAAAACTTTAAAAAACTGATTGAGGAGATGATCTATTCTTGCAAATTATTTTGCTTCGGGAAAAGCTTATTCCAAGAACACATGAGATTTCTTGCTTGAGACAGAAATTATCTCTGGTGTATATTATGGTCGTATTTGAGTTTTTCTGAAGAGGAGAGGAACTGCTCACAGAATACATTTTTCCTTTTATTCTTGTTTTGAAATAAAGGTTTGTGAAGAACATTATAGAGGCTTACCACTACTTATAAAAGAAGGAGTAGATCTGTACTTCTGGAGAGGCCATAGTATTGCAACTGCTACACTCTGTAAGTTGAGTGCATCAGAAATCATAGAGAGCCGAGTAATAGAAGCTAAAGAGTTCTGGGAGACAAACCCTGCCTTACTCAGTCCCTGCAGAGAGGAGTGGAATTTTGCTGTGCATGTTGTAGTTTTCAGGATCTGACAATATCTTATTTTCTGAGAGAATGAAGAGCAGCAGTTTCTGCTCTGCTGCCACTGGGGTGCTCAGCTTATGTGGCCCTGCAACCTAGTGGTGGTGCAGCTGTCTGTCATCCATCCTTGTCTTCAGGACTGGAACCAGAACGGGCCCCAATTGTGGTGCTCCAAAAGAGCACTCAGCTCCAAAAGATCTGCTACCCCCAGGCAGTCACACTGACCCTGTCAAAAACCATCTGGGAGCATACACTGGGTTCCCACACACTCGGGCTGTTCCTGGTCTAATACAGTCGCAGCGAGGAAAGCCCCAGGACCACACTGGCCAGACATGCTGTGAGAGCGAGGGCTGGGCAGAAACTGTGCAGTCCAGCCTAGAAATGGAGTGGCAGCTGCAATGGAAATACAACTGGGTATCATCTTCTTAGCACACCTTAAAGCTGGCCATGCCTCAATTCCACCTATGTCCTCAGGCTTCAGTCTAGCACTTTTCCCTCTGCCTTGTAATGCGCACAGATCCCTTTGACGGGGTGCCAGAATTGTTAATAAACTTAATCACACAGGCTATGCAGAGGAAATTGCTTCACCCAAGAAGTGTTGCATCAGAAACCTAGGTTTCAAGCCCCACATTTCTGAGGCATGCAGCTGTAACAGGTACACACAGGTTCACATCAGTACAAACACCTAGCATAGACATGCCACACCATTGCAAGTCATGCTCGCCTAAGTCCATTTTACAGCACTTGCGCAGAACTACAGCAGCTGCTTCAATGCTGACAGACTTTCTCGCGGGGCCTGCACACCAGATCATTTGCAGCTCTGTGAAGTAAATACGGAAGGGTACAAACCAAAGTTGACAGCACTGACCTGAATTTAACTAATTCTTTGTGGTGCCATCCCTAGAAACCCACTGCATTTCACTCCATCAGATGACAGAGGAATATTGCTACCAGCCATGCTGTGACACAACCATGCCTTCACAAACACATGCACACAAAGGGCTGTGAGGTGGCTGCAGATTGCGGGGAGGTGCACTTGGAATTAGTTCATGCGACGTTCAATCAATCTACCCCTATTTCTTTCAAACTCCTAAGCCGTTAATGCCAGTTAAACTCGAATCACTAGCAAACATCTAATAAATTCTAATCTTTAAGGAATCCACTGAGAAAACTTCCCACAACACGTCACAACAGACACAAGGCCTTTGGTGCAACGTGTCAAAAACACATGCTTGCAACAGCTACGAGAAGCAAGCAGAAGAGGGCAGCAGCGGTCCAAAGAAGTGAACTATACAGCGAGTTGTTCCATCCATAGCATGGTTTTACCTGGGCTCTTACCAGAAGACAGCAGTCTGGGATGGGAGAACAAAACGAAGGCGATGGGGATGGTATAGTGTTCTAAACGCCTTACTGTTGCTTTGTAACAACAGTCTAAACCTCCTATCAACTGAAAGTACTTTACCTGTATCTCACAATCTCACTAGCCCTGTTCATAGCAACATCCTTTAAATTCTGCACAACAAAGATAAAATAGGAGGAAAAGGGACCAAATTTAATCAACTTACAAGATTCCAAATAGTTCTTGAAATTAGTTCCCAAGCATATGATATTTTATTCCATGCTGTTACATGCCATTTCTCTTACTCCTATCCATAAGAGCACCCACTCCTTCCTTTAGGATTATTCTACCTAGTTTTGCTTCATACACATCAAAACACTGTTCTTACACTTGTGTTGCTAATGAAAACATTTAAAAGGATCTCAAATCCATCCCTAGTAACAAAGTTATTAACCTTAGTGTTTTATATGGTTACGGTCCCTTAATAAAAATTAATAATACTAAAACCTTTTGCCACCTTTCTACTCATTTTTTGTAAAAAATCATTAATTCTGTATCATAAAGCAGCAACTTTCAAACTTTTTAGATTAATTCCTTTTTTTCTCCACAGTTTCTTTTTCTTTTGCTGCTAGTCACTCACACACACCTTGCAGCCCTGGATCACACTCCTGATATTTACCAACTTGACCAACAATAAGATCACAAACATCCTCCCATCTGATTGTGTCAAAAGTAAAATAAAAAACAGTAGATGTTGATGAAATCCCATCTTCAAGACATGTTTTCTCAATTATAAGGAAGGCTCTTATGTGCACTCTGGGAAATTCCTATATAAAGGGGCCTGTATCTGAAAGACACTTCCCTAACTTTTTTCATACATGCCCCCTCCTGAAAGTATTTCCCCCTACACGTGACCACAGTCAGTTCCAGGCACGGAGCCACAATCCAGTTTTCTCCAGCTAGGCATTACCTTAGTCCCCACCCCCACTAGAAACCTGACAGTTTGCTAAACCCAACATTACACCTAACTGTCCTCTCCACAGATTGCCAAGAATTTCTACCTTGTGCACTCAACTGAAATTACCTCTTTGCTATTATCCCTTGCCAGAGCACGCTGATACATCCACTGCCCTCATCTAGCCTTAGCTGTGGAGACCACAATTTGTAGCCCTCTCCCTGACAGCAGCTGGGAATGCAATTCTGGCTACTCACACAGCAAACATACTCTCCCTGTGCTCAACTGCTCTCAGTTTTGTGTTCCTCATGCTGCTTCCCACTTTGACAGCCATGATCTCTTGAACTACAGCTTTTAAATAAAGCACAGTGTCAAACATCAGCTCTTGACAAATCACCCATGTAGCATGCATCTAAAAACTGAGTTCATAAAGTCAATGTAATAATCAAATGCATATAATTACTTTCTTCTCCACAATAAATAGTCAAAGCATTGTACAGTTTTATCACAAGACTAATAGTTTTGCTTAGATCCCTCTCCCTGCAAATAAAGCCAAAACACTAATGTACAAATCTGCTGATACCCAGCAATTTTAATTCTTCCTTGCCAATGACAGCTCCTGCAGGAGCTAACCTCTAAAACCTTACTTCTGAACAATTGCTGGGTTAGAAAAAGCTGCTGGCCTGCTTGGCCTCCTCTCAGATGGAGTTGACCAGAGAGTGGAGCTAAATCCATAAAGTCATTATTGACTCTCTACCATACATATTCAAGCAGATAATGCTATCTAAGAGATTACAGTAATTAGCTCCAGAATTACATCCAATAAAAATCAATCATTAATCTTCTACATGGCATTGTTAAACAGACAAAAGAGCAACACAGTTTGGTGTTGAACACGTATTGTATACATTATTGTATAAATATTTTACGAGATTGCTGTACAATAGTATCTCTGGGCTGAAAACAAATGGTTTAAGTGGTTTCTTAACTGGCCTGGCCATAGCTGTTGAGTTTGTCAACACACATTTTCTTCTCTAAATTTCTTTGTCTCAGGTCCTAAACAAGGATTAAGAAGAAGCATAACCTATCAGTGAAGGAACAAAAAATCACCAAATAGTAACATTTGTTGATAAGAAGCAGCAGCAACATTCATACAATTTTGTTATTTCTGTTATATTTTTCATCTTGTACCACCAGGTAGTTTGTACTGGGTTGGCATGACAAGGTTTTGGTAGCAACGGGGCTACAGAGGTGGATTCTATGACAAGCTGTCAGAAGCTTCCTCCATGTCCAACAGAGCCAATGTCAGCCGCTCCAACACAGACCCAGTGCTGGCCAACGCCAAGCCCACCAGTGACCGTGTTAGTGACTATGAGGTAACATATTCAAGAAGGGGAAAAGTTACTGAGCAGGAGCAACAGCAGCCAGAGAGAGGAGTAAGAATATTGTAAGACCAACAGCTTTGCAGCCACCACAGAAGGGACCCACGCTGGAGCAACCTGATCCTGAAGGGCTGTACCCATGGAAGGGACCCACACTGGAGCACTCTGTTCCTGAAGGATGTATCCATGTAAGGGACCCACACTGGAGCACTCTGTTCCTGAAGGGCTGCAGCACCCATTGAATGGACCCACACTGGAGCAGTCTGTTCCTGAAGGGCTGCACCCATGAAGAGACCCACACTGGAGCAGTTTATGAAGAACTGCAGCCCATGAAGGGGCTCATGTTGGAGAAGTTGGAGGAGGACTGTCTCCTGTGGGAGAGACCCCACGCTGGAGCAGGGGAAGAGTGTGAGGAGTCCTCCCCTGAGGATGAAGGAGCGGCAGGGAGAACATGAGATGAACTGATCACAACCCCCACAACTGTGGGGGAGGAAGTAAAGTCATGAGTGAAGAAGGGAAAGGTGGAGGAAAGTGTTCTAAGATTTGGTTTTGTTTCTCATTATGCTCCTCTGATTTCATTAGTAATAAACCAGTTTCCACAAGTCAGGCCTGTTTTGCCTATGACCACAACTGGTGAGTGATATGTCCCTGTCTTTACTCAACCCACAAACCTTTCGCTACATTTTTTTCTCCCCTATCCAGCTGAGGAGGAGAGTGATAAAGCAGCTCTGGTGGGTATTCCCACCAAAACAAGGTGGTTTGGTTTTCTGAGGGGTTGTTTTTTTTTTTGTGTTTTTTTTTGTTTGTTTGTTTGTTGTTGTTGAGGTTTTTTTTGTTTTTTTGTTTGTTATTTTTTAAGAAAAAGGGGGAAAGAAAAATCATACCATTTTGAGCTGGAATCCTCAATTGAATTCAGCAGTGTTGCTCTATGCTGACATCAGAATTTTCAAACATGTTTCAGAAGCATTAGAATGCTTTGATAATTGTAAGCTGCTTTGATACAACCATTTACAAAGCTTTCTCCTCAGTTTTCATCCATCATTTACTCATACACCAGAAGCACAGCCCCTAACCTAATTTGGGCATTACAGCTCACATGTGCCACTGTGCACTGGGTGCTAGTCCTAGTTTTTCCCAGCACAAACTCACAAACTGCACAAAAACTTTCTAAACCCTGGCAGGCAAAACATCAAAATGAAGAAAGATCAAAGACAGACAATGTATTTCCTACTATTCTTTTTCTGAAAAAGACATCTAAATTGTCAATGGCTGGGAGTGAATCATCCATCTCTTCTCTCACGCTAATGTTTATACCAGAGTGCTTTCAGTAAGCTCATTCATGTAAACCCAGCCCAAGAACTATCAACAGTGTAAAAGGGAGAGAGAGCTCACATCCATCAGTAGTTGAAATTTTGGTGTGTTTTTTTTTTTTTTTTTTTTTTGCCATCAGCTAAATTACAAAACCTATTCTGGAAGAACTTTTCTCTAATTTCTGTTCATATCCTTTATGATATAGGTCAGGAAAGCAGAGGCCAGTAATCTAGAATGGATGCAAATTTAACCAAAATCTGAAAGAGTTCCCACATCTGTAATCTGTCGTGCTCACTGAAATCCCATCTCATCCTCCCCTCCCAGATTCCATCTCCCCTTTACTGTGAACTCCTGTGACTGGGAGTACAGCACAAACTATGGGGGAGTAAGCATACAATCATCCTCAAATGTTTTGTTTGGTTGTTTGGTTGGTTTTTTAAGTGTAACATTGGTAAGGAAGGATCACCTGAAACCTGCCGTGGCTATAATCCTTAGGGCCATAGGATTTTGTTGCCATTATCTACTGCTGGTCAAACCAAAATTCAAACACTTTATCCACAGTGTGCTTTTTGGGGCTAACTATTCCATGGTCACTTCAAAAGTGCATAAGGAATGCCTTTCTTCTCTTCAGGCTTACCTAGTAACTGTTTGGAGTCAGCTGGACTTAGATGCTGGACAGGACAGCCCATGTGACTGAAATAACTGAATGCTAGCAAGGGAAAGCAATCTGCCACTGGCTAAACTGGGGGTAGTTTTTGCAAGTTACGGACAGTGTTCGCTAGAACAGCAGCTTGGCACAGGTAACACATCACCCTACAGTAACCTGGAAAAAGAGAAGGATAAGTACAGGAAAAGCTCCCTCATTTGTACTCCTTTTGCTACCCCTTTTTTCTTGTAAGAAGACGCTGTGTTGACTGATAAGATTCCCTGCTCTCCCACTCCCCAAACCAGGGAATCGGTACCTGCAGGAAGCCACTGCACTCACCCTAGAGAAGCATCGCATGCTCAAGTGACACCAGGAGAGCTCAGTAACCATAAGCAACCACCAGCACATGTATGAGGCATCTGCCTGTTTTCCAGCATGGTGAGGACACCCTGTTTTGACCATTTTTCTAGGGCAGTTTTTATTCATCAGCACAAAACTGAAGCAAAACAATAAAGTGTTTCTCCAGTCCTGCTGCAACTACTTCCTAGAGCCTTTCTTTTCTATCCGTGCGTTTGAGTTGCTTCAGCGTGCCTCTCTTTCCTTTTGCTCTCAGACCTTCAAAGACAATATTTGAGCACTTTTTAGCCGGGCTCATTATTCTGCCTGGTTCTTAGAGGTAAGAGCACAGCAGTACAACAAATTAGCATAAAACTAAGACATCCTTCAGAAAAGTCTTAATTGGTTATGTAGAATACCGTCCTGTATATTTCCTCTCTGGTACAATTCATACATAGAGCAGGTGGAATCGGGGAAGTAACGTAACTCCTTCCCAAGGTCATTTGGTCAAAACACAGAGCAGATTTGCAACCCACTGTGAACTTCATGATCTTACTTTGTCTTCTTTTACCTCAGAGAAAACAAGGCATGTTGACCTTCAAGTAACATCATGTGAGTATCACACCTGTTCCTATAAAAACCTCAAGCTAATGGGGTGCTCGATTAAGCTAGAAACAGATCTTCCAATCCAAAAATATTCTATTTTTGTTAGTTTGCCCTTACACTAAAATTATTTAAATTTATGCAGTTTACGCAGAGCCATGTTCCTTGACTCCAATTTTGGCTGTTTGTGTTCAGCAGCAGAATGGGTGAGCACCATTTCTCACCAGGCATGCTCTCAGAACTCAGTTCCCCAATACTCACGTTAGCTATTATGCCTACCACCACATTAGAGGGAAGTGTCAAGCTCCCACCTTGACCCTGAGGCTGCCCAGAAATGTAGCAGTGGAGATGACAGGATAACACAGCATGGATTTTCAAGTACATTTCTTGGATACTTAAGATGTGGATGGAAGACATGAAACTCTTGTAGCCGCCTTCATGGTCTCAGAAGAAGTTCCTAGCAACAATTTACTTCTCTTTAGGAGTTTAGAGGTGGCTGCTGGGCTGCGGTAGATACACAAGGAAGAGATGAAGAAGGGGTCTCAGCAGTAACATCTTCTGGCACGTTTCACCCCACACCGTCTCCCAAACCGAGAAATCGACTGGCTTCCCAGCTTTCCCCAGGAGGGAACCAAACCCCCCAACACCATTTCCTGGTCACTTGTGCAACCTGGGGGAGCCTCCCACTCACCAGAAGGCACAGACAGTCGGTGCACTTGCTCCACACGAGCCTACCACCTGCCATTCCAAGGGCCGTACAGGCGGGAAGGGAACGCGAGGCGTGTGGGCTGTGTGCGTGGTGTGTGTGTGTGTGAGGGTATTATGGAGGGTGGTGTTGTGCAGGGAGTGTGAGGGGAGCGTGTGAGGTGCAGTCAGAAGGGTGGCATGATGGTTATTAGCGGGGTAGTGTAGAGGACGGGTGCGAGGGAGTTGTGCGTGGGGACGGGGTGTGTGGAAGGGAGAATCAGGGCGGATGCGAAGCGGGAAGTGCGCGTGAGAAGGCGCAGGAGTCGCGGCGGGGCGGGGCTAAGGGCGGCGCTGCCGCTCTGGAGGCTCCGCCGGACATCTGCCCTGCGGCCGCGAGCGTCACTCCCCGCGCGCGCACGCGGCCACCCGTACTCGTCAAGCGCAGCCCGCCACCACCTGCCACGCGCATGCGCAGCCTCTCGCGGCACCTGCCGGGAGAGCAACCTCCCGGTGCGCGGGGCGCGGTGATTAACGGCTACGCTGCGGACCCCGCCCCCGGCAGCCCGCCCCGCCCCAGCCCCGCCTCAGTCCCGCCCGGCCCAGCGGAGCCCGGCGGTCGCCACCGAGCCATGGCGAGCGCGCACCCTCCCGGCGCGGAGCCGAAGGCGGGTGGGGAGCTTGGCGGCGGCGGGCGAGAGCGGACAAAGGCCGTCGAGGAGCGGGGTGCGGCAGTCCGGGATACGGAGCCGGCCGAGCTGTCAGGCGGGGCCGCTGCGCTGCTGGGGGACACGGGTCTGACTGTGGGCTGCTGCATCGCGGCGGCGCTGAGCTGGGAGCGGCCCCTCCACAGCCTGGGCAGCTTCGTCTGCGCCAACCTGCTCTTCTGGTGAGCGATACTGGCCGTGGTGGGGAGCGGGGTCGAGGTCGGAAACCCTCCCTCCGGGAGAGGGAAGCCCCAGCCCGACCTCCCACCGCCGCCGCGCCCGCTGTCTGGCACCTCCCCACCTCTTCCCACCCTTCCGCGCTGCGCTCGTCCTCCGGGAGGATTGTTTGCCCCCATGGCTTCCCCCGTCCTGGTCCTTTGACGGGAGCTGATCCACTGTCCCCGCGCTTCCACGGGGGAGGTCTGGCGTTCCCCTTCACTTGCGCCATCTCTCCCGTGCGCTCGGCAGCCGCTCTGGGGCAGGGAATACCCCTTGGGTTGTGTGTATCTGCGTTGCCGGGTTCTTGTGTGCCTCCTTTCTGCTCTCCCCTTTTTCTCGCCCTATTTCATACAGTAGCAAGGCGCCCCAGAAGGCGGCTGACCTGGGCGGCTGCGGCACGCCCTGCTGAGAAGTTGCTTTTCTTGCGGCTGAAATGAGCAATGGGCCTGCGTTTCTGTGCGGAGTTTTGAAACCTGAAATTAGGCCTCGAGCCGTAGTCAGCGCTGCGTTGCTGCCGTGGTCCATTACCTCAGAGTTTATTAAGGGTGTGCGTGCTTTTCCACATTGGTGGCCTAGTTAGTGGGGACACCGGGAATGCTGCTGCAGTGCACCAGTTCTCTTTTTCGACTAAGCTTTTCCTGGTTAGATACAGTTTTGTTGAATAAACCCCAGAAATTAACGTAGGGAAGTGTTCACTGCGTTTGCAGCAACTCTTGTTTCTTTCTGTAGGTTAAAAAAAGTGTCTCGTGTGTGAAACTTCTTCAGGACTTTCCCCTGCTCTTTCGTGTTGGTGATGCCTATGATTTTTGTTTTCTGATGTAAAATGTTGCTGTATGCCTGCTTGCAAAGAGGCAAATTAATTTCAAACTCCCCTTAGTTTTCTAAAACTCTAACAGTGTGATGTTTAAACATCAGTTCCAAGTCATGGAAAGAAAACTTTCTGAAGCTTTGCGTTGCACAAGAAAGTATCTCTGTGCGAATATTTTCAAAATCATTTTATCCTCTTTAATCCCAGGAGCAGTGTGTGCGATGTCTAATTTAGGTTGACTTTTATTATCCACCTAGCTCTGAGGTATCCATCGTAAATCCTTTCACTGAGGAAGTTACATGGTTTTGCTCTCATTTTGTGCATGCTTTAGAGATCATCTGTTCTTTCAGCAGTCATAATGTTTTATGTTTCTTTGCCTCATGGCTCAGAGAAAATTTTAAGGGACAGTGTTTAACAGAATACGTTTCTGCATCACAAGGAATATTAGCTGATTATTTAGATATATATGTATACCTGCAGTGATAGCTGCTGGGAAAGCAGGAAGTTTGCAGTACCAGAGAGTTTTGACTGGTAAAGACTAACCAGGACATATGTAGAAGCAGGTATGCTGGCCAGTAATCTTTTGTGATTTGCAACTTAAGAACAGCAGGAAAGATCTTGTTGGCAAACCTATGAAATCTGACACTTTGAAATTGAAACAGCTTGAATCTAGTTTCATCTTTTCCTGCTTTGGTGCTGGCGTCATAAGCATTTGCAGCACAGTGTGTTTGCTGCTTCTCCTTTCTCATTTGAGATCCAGCTGGTCAGCCTGGTTTGTGATGACTCAGTCGCTGCTGCTTCAGGACTGGGAACTGCTGCCTCTGAAGTCTCTCAAATGTGGCTTTGTGCTGGCCGGAGCCTAGGCTGAAGAAACATTACCCAGTTACTGCTTCATATCCCTCGTCTTTCTTTGTTGTGTGTCTGTAAGTGTCCCTGTTGCCATGCAGGGGTAGAGTCACTCCCTGTATGTAGGGCTTCTTATCTCTGTGTTCCTCAGCGTTGAGGTCTGTACTGAATAAGGGGAGAAGTCTCTCCGTAGATTGGTAATAGTGCTGGTAGAATACGGAGGAAGGGGAGGTGAAGTTTTAATTTTACAGTTTTCTAGATGTTGGAAAAGTAGTGATAGTTCTTTTCTCCCATCCGTTTTAATTTTGGTGGGAGTGTGTTTTCCCTCCCAGTTAGTTTAGTTCTTGTATGTATGCCATTGCCCTGGGTTCAGCAGTAGCAGTCATTTTTTCTCCTTCTTAGTAGCTCGTGCAGTGCTGTGGTTTTGACTTTCAGCCTGGGAACAGCACTGATAACATCGATGTTTTTGGTTGCTGCTCAGTAATGTTTACTCTGACCAAGGACTTTCCGAGTCTCATGCTCTGCCAGGGAGAAGGGGAAGCTGGGAGGAAGCAGAGACAGGACATCTGACCCAGACTGACCAAAGAGGTATTCCATACCACAGCACGTCATACCCAGGATGTAAAAACTGGGGGCAGTCACCCAGAAGAGGGGAGATCACTGCTCGGGTCGGGCTGAGTATCGGTCGGTGGGTGGTGAGTGGTTGTGTTCTCTTCCCTTGTTATTTCCCTTATCATTATTACTATTGGCGGTAGCAGTAGTGATTTATGTTATACCTTAGTTGCTGGACTGTTCTTATCTCAACCTGTGGGAGTTACATTCTTTCAATTCTCTTCCCCTCCCTCCGGGAGTGGGGAGTTGGAAGGGGAGGGAGTCAGAGAGCGGCTGCCTGAGTTACGGCTGGGCTTAAACCACAGCAACCATTCAAAGCTCTTCATGTGTAAACTGTTGCAGTAGGAGCTGCTGGGGATCAACTATTTCTGTAGTGTCACGAAATCCTCTGGCCTTTGTGGTTTGGTTTTTTTCTTGTTGTTTGGTTTTTGTTTTTTTTTTTTTTTTTTTAAATTTTTTGGGGCTTGTTGGTTGGTTGGTTGGTTTTTAATATTCAATTGTAACCTGTTCTTAAAAATCATTTAACCATGTTACTGTATATAAATGCATCTTCCATGTTTAGTACTGAAATAATCTTGTAGGTACAGGAAATTTACTGATTTAATTGCATAGTTTCCTTCGTTTTTTCAATATTCCTAACAAATCATCATGGACTATTTAACAAGACTTAAAGCAACTAGCTCAGTATCTTTTTAGACTAAGCAGTACTGCACCATTTTTCACTTCCCTTTGATTCCTAACATAAAGACTGCACTGAAGTTCAGACCCTGCGAAAGCTGACACCGTGTGCTTTACTTGACTGTTTTGATTGAATGTATCAAATATTAATTATCATACAATTTAGATTTTATATATACTGCCATATTCAGTGAACTAACATTCCATGAAATTTTATGGAAACAAGACTGGCAGTTAAAGGAGAAAAGAAAAATCTCTTATTGGAGAAGCATTAGTTACTTCTATTATTTATTAACTATGAACAGCTTTAACCCTGTCCACTCCAAATGATCCCAACTGAAAGTCTTTAAAATTACCAAGGGTTAAATATATATCATTTAGCACCTAGGCATTTGAAGTGTGATGTGGGTACTAGTGTTCTGCTGTAGGTAGTTTGCAAACCGAAGTCAAAATACCACATGAGAAAAAGATTCTCCCCCCCGCCCCGCCTTACATGTGTGATACTAAAAAAGTGAATAATTTGCCCAAGAGCAGAGAAACTCTGGACTAATCCTGGATTTTAAGCTAGTATTCTAGCCTAATTATTACTTCGTGTGTGTGTATGAGGAAGAGAGAATAGGGTCAGCTTTTCATTTTGTTCTCCCACTCTATCATCTTGAATATTTCTATGAGGTCGAGAGGACAAGTTTATTTTTAGTAATTCTGTGCTGTTATGTCTCTTGTAGTTTGCAGATATTTGTTTCAAATGCATGTTTTGTATTTGCAGGTAGATGTTTCAAACATAATACATTAATGTGTTTTGCAAGGTCATCCATAGATGCGTCAGTTGCATCTGTTCACCAGTTTCCAAATGAGTGATTTCCATAGGGTTTCTTGGGAAGAGAGGGAGTGGAAAGGCTAAGATGTTATAGACCTTTTCTCTGTTTCTGTCTCCTTGTAGAACAAATTTATTGCATTACCCTGTTTGCTGTTCTCATTCCTAGCCCAAGTCCAAATTTTTCTTTGAGGATTTTTACATGCTTTTTGATATACAAATTTCTATGTTACTGCAGGTCTGTTGTCAACAGCGTGACAGTACTGGATGAAAAAATTAACTGATCAGCTCTGGAATACTAGTCTCATTCTTTGTTTTAAACAGTACGCTTAGACAGTATGGTGTGCTCTCCAAATATACCATTAAAAATAGTGTCTTTTGTCGCTATTTATACTCAGATTTTTTTTTTTTTTTTTGGTCTCAGACCTAATGAATATTTTCATTGTGTGAGGGAATAAATCAGTCAAGAGCTTTTTAGTGACAGCTTGCAGAGTTTGGCTGAGATTGATTTACAGGAATGAAAATTGACATTGTTTAAGAGCCAGACAGTGTTACATAAAAACCTGGACAGTTTACAGCTTTTTCCAACCAGTAAGATGAAAACAGGATCAATCAGAAAATAAAACAAATGGGATAATTGAGGAACTGAAGGAAAGCGAGCATTACTGAACAATTTAGGACCAAATCCAGGTTGAGAACTCTGGAAAATAGAAATGCTGAACAGAGGAGGACAGACAAACAGCAGCCTGGCTTGGGTTTATTCTGTTTTTCTAATTTTCTGTCTAAAGTAGTTCTCTTATGAGAGGAACAATAATTTCTTCATGTATTAGTTCAAAATAATGAGACCTTTCAAATGGTAAGTAGAATTTTGAGAACAATGGAAGTTTTAGGGGGATATGCTATGCTCTGTGGTAGATGTTACAGGACTAATGAGAGCATTAAAGCAAAGGAGATTTAGAGCAGTGTGGTAGAGGTGGACTGTTTAGCATCAAACTTCTGCTACTGTATGAGAAAATGGGATTAAGATTTCTGTACTTTGGCAGAGCATAGGTTAATTAAGGTCATCTGGTTATGTTTCTGCAAGAATAAAGGAAGCCACGTTATTTGATGTTATGTGTTTAATTCAAAATAATTTTGACTTTCATAGAAATAGCATCCTATTTTCACTGATCTAACTGTAGCATTTGATGTCTTGGTAGACTCAGAAGTTATGTAGTTTAGGTCATTTAAACTTCCTCCTCAATTTTTCCTTTCATATTCCCATCCGAATGCAATGAGTTGTATCAAATCTGATCCACAAGCCACAAATGTTGAAACGTGATTTTAACTGCTGCATTCCCCAAGAGGTATCCATGCAAACAGCGTGAGATAATTTTGCAAGGACATTTTATTATTGACTTGATTCTGTTTCCCAGACCACCAATATACTTCCGAATTTCTGAGCTTGTAGGCAAATTTCTCTTTGGTGATCAGTTACAAAGCATTTTAAAGCTCTAATAGTTTTGCTTAAACAATTGTACTATTTTCATTTTTATTTAGACTTATAATTTTAAGATGTTTCTTGAAGTTGGGGTAGAGAGAATAAACAATTTGAATTTGTGTCCTATGTGGTACTAACTTTAGTTAGAATAGTCCAGCAGCCTTGGCCTTTTGCCCTTCAACCTGCGCACAGACCTCCAACAGAGCTACCGCTTTTAGTAGCAGTGGTTTAAGTTTGTGGGAATCTGTTTCTTAATACAAGAGATTTATTTATTATTCCAAAATATTTATTCCTAATAAGTTCTAGAGGGTTTTCTAAAGAGCTGCCCAGGTTTGATTTGATCTGTGCTTTCTGGCTGAATAAATATGATCCTAATTTTTTGAGTAAAACCTGACAAACTTCTTGAATAAAAGGTTGATGACTGAATTGTCTTTGTCTTAACAAAGAAAGAATTAAAGACAATACTGCAAGTTTAGAATAATAATCATGCCTCTTCTTATTTTTTATTTTTATGTATTTAATGATAGAATTGTTAGTCTGCTGGGCACTATCCAGTGCAAAACTCATTGCTAGTCAGCATATAAGTCGCATATCAACTGCTTTCTGGTTCTTCATTGCATTCTGCTTGAAATTTTTATTAAAAAACTGAGATATCCTGAGTTTTTGAATGGCATTCTTACTTAGAAAAATCTTTAAGTGAAAAAGGTGTTTTCTTCCTAGATTATGTCTGTACAGAAGCTTACACTTTTCTCCACTAATTAAAAGTGATTTTGAGCATTTTTCGGTGTATGTAGTTTAAGAAGTGTTCTATTTCAGTATTCCCATGTCTTCAGCTAAATAGATATGTAGCTGTTTGAGTTCAAGCTGACAGGCACCCAAAGTGGTGGTGTGCATATTATGAAGCTGGATTAACATAAAATGTAGAGTGAATGTTTCTGGAATCAATTTCTTCAACAAATTATGCTTTTTGTAGGGGCGAGGTTTGTTAGAATATTTAAAGTCTTTGTTTATTCTAAAATTTGTGAGATCCCATATGTAAATATATTTTGTTACGTGTAATGTGTTTTCCTCTCTGCGACAGGGAATCGCCTTACAACAGTTTTGTGTGTCGTTCAGATATGCAAATAGACAGTTAAATACCATATAAATACAGTAAGTCTCTCAAATTCTATTCTATTAATAGGTTCTATGAAAAAAGCCAGCATAACTTGTTTTGTCTTAAGTGTATATTTACACTTTTTGTGTAGGGATGGGGAAGTGATTTTTGCACTGTAATTCTTGAACGCATATGCAAATACCTAGCCTCAGACTAAGATGTACTGAAGGAACAACAGGAAAAATACTGTATTACTGACTTTTGGACTTCAGATGTGTTGAATACTTGAGCATTTGGATTTTAATGCTTACATATAACTGCATTTTGATACGTACAGAAGCTTAATACGAATAATCATTTACATCTCAAACCAATTCACATAGTTGATAATTCACATGTTTAGTAGGTGTAAGAAGCAGGTTTTGCAAGTCTGCTTTGGGGTGTTTTTTCAGTTAGAGTCAAGGTGTTACGTTACCTTTAAAATACAGTAGAATTTAATCTATATTATTGCTTCTTGATTCACAAGAGGGGAAACTAAATGTTTGAGCCAGTAATAAGAATACAAGTTTTTTGATACTGGCTTGCAGCATATTTCAGCAGTGTACTTGAGGAAGTGCATTTAATGCTTTATTTAGAAGAAAACTAACCCTCCTCCTTTTCCCCAGACTTCTTGCTTGAGGTGGGCATCAGAATTTGTTGCAACCAGGCTGGTGCTGATCGCTCTAGCAGTAAGCATGGAAGAACAGTCTACCTTCAGCTCCAAGCAGGAAACAGTTGTGACCAAATCTTTTCCTTACATAAACACCATCACTGTAGGTTTCTGTCTGAAATGTTGTCGGGCAGTCCCCTGTAAGAGCAGGAGTAGACATATCTTTAAAATTAACAGATTGCAAAAAAAACCATCCTTTTAGCAGTTAAGCATTTTCAAAATGCACTAGAAATATTTGTTCTGTACTGGTGAGAGCCATTCTTCACCTAGTTTATGTCATAGCCCTTGCTTGCTGACATGTATCTTATGGAAGAAGACTGGTTCTATGGTAAACTATGTCTGGAAGGTGTTAATGAATTTTCACCTTACCATTTAAGAAGAGCGTGAGTATATACCAACCTGTGCTATTTAGAACTCCACAAAAATACTATGAAGAGTTTAGGCTGTGATTTTAAGATGTAAATAAGTGTTTGTTAAGCATGGAACTAAAGTCTGCAAATCACTCATTCAGGCAATAAACTTGTCACAATAGCTGATGTTGGTACCTTGGAGAACTTTTTTATCTTTAGATGGTGCGATATTAGATAATATCACCTCCAGGAACAAGTAAAAGAGCTCTCTAACCAGATGAGGTTTAATGTGTTGCTCTTCTACTATGTAGAGACTTGCTTTTGCCATGGGATTTCAGCTGCATTTGTTGTTCCATCTTTTCTTTCAATCTGACCTTCATGGCTATAGGAACCTTGTCAAAAGGATATTCTTTTTTTTATTATTATTAGTCAGGGCATGGTTCTCGAACATTTCCGCAAAATATGAAAGTTGCCAAAATACTGAAAAGGTTACATTTGATTTCAGCAACTTCTGAATGGGCAATAGAGATTAACGGCAATGCATATTTATTTGTGTGACACTAAAAATAAAGAAGCATCACTTGCTAAGGAAAGTTACATTATGGGATTTAAGAAAGTCAATTTGTACTCTTGAATTGTTTGTAGGTAGGAAAAAATGAGGGTGGCTGAAATGCTGAAGAGCAGGTAGGAAGGTGTAGGATAGCTCTCACTGGAGTTTCAGAATGGTGTACTTTTCTTTCTCCTTACTTCCCCCTGTCCCCACCCCCAAATCTCACATTTGTATGTTGCAATGTGTACATGTATTATTTTAATCCTGTGGCACCTCATGACCATTTTGATGCAGTCCCATACTGACTACAGGAGAGTTTCTTGCCCCCTTCTCATGCAAGCTGCCCTGTTAACTGCTGAAGTAATTATGTAAAATCATCATTCTATACATTTTTTTAACCTTTGCTTAAAAAAATACCCAAACAACCCCAAAACCCAAAACAAAAACCAAACCCCCAAAAAACCACAACAAAACCAAAATAACCCCACCATATCTCTCAAAATACTGCAGAATTTTGAGGGGGGACAAACTTACATCTCTGGTAGTGGTTTTTGCTTCCATGCCACTTGTAGAAGAAATTAAACAATTTGAACTTTGGCCTGTTTTGTTTATATCTTAAAAAGAGAGTGTAAAAGTTTATTGTGTAAGCATAGCTATTGTTTCTTCTACTAAACAGATGTTTTTTGTGCAGTGCCCGATGATGTAATTCTGGAGCCGTTCAGTTTTGCCATACATACACACATATATGTGTGTGTGTTAGAAATACTTCAGTAAACTCTCTTCTTAACAAAGAATGGCGGGGAGGCCCTAACTCCTAATTATCGGTGAAAGTACCACTGAAACTTTTTGTTATTCTGGTTGCTATGCATCATGTTGATAATTCTCATAAGAATTTTGAATCCTCACACTGTTAGCATAATAAGTGGTTTTCAAATCCCAGCATGTTGAAGTAACCTTTTGATAAGCTTATGATAGACATATGCCAAAAAAACTATAGAGGGACCTTACGAGCTTTTGACTAGTAAGGGTTTCAGGAAGAGAGATCTCTTGACATATGGCTTGCAAACAGCATTTCTAATCTGTTGCTGGAGCACCTGAGGGCTGACCCACACTGACTGTGAATGAGTTCATAAGAGAAAGTCTTTCTGGCAAACAGTGCAATCTAAATAAACAGTACAAAGCAGGGGAGGAAGGAGTGTGACAGCTAATAATGTTATAACATGGGAAGTCCACTCAGAACAATTCAAAGATCTCCAGATAAGTGAAGAACCCTTGTTTAGTGACTGCATTAGCCTCTCCAAGTAGATTACATTTTTTTCCCCAAAAGCTATGGAGCAGAAGGAGAATGCTATCTTGTTAATCTTTGTTTGCTAATCCTTGTTCACATTAGTGCAGCTGGGTTTTATGCAGGTAACAGCTGTGATTGCAGTGAAACTAGGAGTATGGTTTAGTTGTGAGCATAAAGTAGGTCAAACATATTCTGTGCATTCTTTGAAAAATAGGGTAAACCTTCTTAGTAAACGTGTGGTCTTTAAGAACTAGTAAAATGTGTGTGTATGTATGCACATGCATGCAAATGCACGTACATAAATTTCAGTATTGATGTATTTCTTTGAAACCATTGAAGACTGGCCAGTGGTAGTCTCTAAGTCAGGGCATAGTATTTGATTCTGTAAAATAATAATGCACAAGCACCATGAAGAACCTATAGGATAGGCATGGTATTAAAACTGTGTAAGTTAAAGGTCTGCATTTGTTATAAACTTCTGATGCCTAGAAGTATGAAAAAGTCATAATTTGATTTTTTTGTACAGTGTCTCATCTCTCCCCCTGCCCCATTATCAGTAAGTTAAATAGTTAAATAAGTAGGCTAAACAAACTCTTCAGTGCAGTTGAATTTAACCGTTAAACAGAATCAAGAATTTTTAATGCTGAAGATTATTACCAAGAAAAATAGTGGAACAACGTGCTGGAGAGCTGTTAGGAGTTTTGATTTAATGAGCTATGCTTGGGCACCTTTGAAAGAGCTTATCTTGTAATTATTTTTCTCTACACATCTCTATTGTATGAACACAGGCTGAGAAAGTTGGGGCTGTTCAGTGTGGAGATGAGAAGGCTGTGTGGAGACCTCATAGCAGCCTTCCAGTATCTGAAGGGGACCTACAGGGATGCTGGGGCAGGACTCTTCATTAGGGACTGTAATGATAGGACAAGGAGTAATGGGTTTAAACTTAAACAGGGGAAGTTCAAGTTAGATAAAAGGAAGAAGTTCTTTAATGTGAGGGTGGTGAGGCACTGGAACAAGCTTCCGAAAGAAGTTGTGCATGTTCCATCCCTGGCAGTGTTCAAGGCCAGATCGGACGGAGTCTTGGGTGACATGGTTTAGTGTGTGGTGTCCCTGCCCGTGGCAGGAGAGTTTGAATTAGATGATCTTAAGGTCCTTTCCAACTCTACCTATTCTATTGGTTTTCTTGAGCTGGCTGAAATTATAGAGAGGTACAGATTTCATACTTTTTTTTTTTTTTTTTTTTAATACACTAGTCTTATAATGCAAACTCTGCACAGATATAAACCCACCTTATATTCAGGAAAACCTTTCAGAATGAACTTATGTGTTCATATTGGAAATCATGTCCTGATCTGCTCAGGGTGATCAGGCATTATGAGTTTGTGGTAAATGTGAAAATCAGTGGTAAGGACATTATCTTTGGGGCCATCTTGGATTTTGAGGATTGCAAGGAATACTGGAGCAGTTTTCCAAAATTGCAGTTGTGTCTGGAACTTGGTAGAAACATCTGAAAGTCAATTTTGTTTACGAAAGTCCAAGTGTGCTCCAAGGGTGCCTTCTGGCTTTCTCCAGTGGCAGTGCTTGCTACTCCTTTCCACTTTCATCTCTTTTTTGCAGAAAAGCTAGTTGCAGCAGCAACCAGTTGCTTGGCCAGTTGCGCCATTTCCAAATCTGAGAGGTTTCTTGGAAACCTCACAGCTTTGTATGATTTTGTTTCTGTTGGTATTCTCATTTGACCCACTGGCTTGGACAGTGGCTTCTTACTAGTTTTGGCTATCCTCAGTTTTTATTTTTTTTTTTAATTGTTTTTGCTTTTACCTTGAAATGATACTGATTTGCTCATTATCTGTATTGAGATCTCTGATTTAAATTGTTTGAGACAATCTATAAAAATGCTGGAGTATTTTAAATTTAATTGAATTTTAATACTTTTATACTTCACAGCCTTTTTTGTGAGTTAAGATATTTGTCAATTAAACAGAAGAGGTAATCTCTGAACACACGTGGATGACAGGGTCTGTAGTGGATAAAATCATAAATCATACAATCTGGGTGTTGGTCTGTTAGACTTGACATGTTCTAAGCATGCATGTAATGAAAAACAAAATTCACAAAAGCTCATTATAAAGAACAGGTTGAGTATTATACCATGAATGATAAAGTTTAACCTCATCTTTGCATTTGTAAGAATAATTTGTATAAAAATCTTGTGTGAACTTAATCCTTATAGGAAATAAGAGAAAACGTCTAACCTTTTTTGCATGTATTGTGCCAAGATTATTTATGTTAATAAGGTCATAGTTAATTTAAAAAGTAATGGTTCCTATGCAAGAATTAAAATGTTTTGGTTTGTATATGTCCTTTGTGCCTAGATAAAAGTACGGGCAAAATGTACTGCAAGCTCAATGTATATTCAGCAATTGTATCTTTAAATGAGACTACATCGTCCTTAGAGCTCTCAATATTTAGTTCCTGTGGAAAGATTGTTGGGAGAAACTAAATTCAATTAACGTAATATCAGTCTATTTTTGTCTCTTGATGTTTCAGTACTGGTATCTGCTGTCAGTTTACAGGTGCTTCCAGTAAGTTTAAAAGTATTCAGCATTTATTTCTTCTTGACATTCTAGGTTTGTTGCACTGACCACTTGCAGAGTGTATCATCTGATTTCTCTCATAATGCTTGGAGTGCTAATTCTTCAGATAATAAAGGATTTGGTATTCTCCAGGGTAAAAGGTAAGACAGTTTACTGGTAGAGTTCCTTGTTTAAACACCTGCAATTCAGAGCATGTTAGTTCATTACTAAATCCATTTCAGTATTATGCTTATTGTAAAAGTATTAGCTAATTTCAGAGAGGATATATTTATGATGATCTATGACCATTTTCAATGTAGTTTTGCTATATTTTTTAGAAAGGGCATTAGGAGATTTGTTTTAATGTGAGTATAATTAGTATCAGTGAACAGTCATTCTTGTTTCTTAACTGCTTGGTTTGAAAATGCATTATTTTCTAAAATACAAAGTTTTCCTAAGCATTTTAGAACATTAAAGTTCTTTACTGTGAGGGTGGTGAGGCACTGGCACAGGCTGCCCAAGGAAGTGGTAAATGCGCCATCCTTGGAAGTGTTCAAGGCCGGCTTGGATGGGGCTTTGAGGAACCTGGTCTAGTGGAAGGTGTCCCTACCCGTGGGAGGGGGTTAGAACTAGATGATGTTTAAGGTCCCTTTCAACCCTAACCATTCTATAATTCATACTTCTTCTGACACTACTTGAATCTCGTCATTATTGGAAGGTTTGGGACACCCAATATGACCTCTTTTACCATTATTGAAATAAGTGAGCAATATTTTTTTTGATTACTTCACTTAATGCTTAGTTTCCAGCATGTATTTATACATGTCTTGTATGAATGCAATAAAGTTTTAAAGGGATTTTGAATTTGTTGGCTGGGATGGTTGTTTTTGGTTTGATTTGGGTTTATTGTTTTGAGTATTTGGTTTTTGTTTGTTTGGTTGTTTTTTTTTTTTTTGTGTGCGTTTTTTTTTTTTTGGTTGGGTGGTTTTTTTGAGTGGGATTTTTTTGTTTTGTTTTTCCTTTAATTACTGTCCTATACTTCATTATCATCTCGAAAATTCCTGGGTAAAATGCTTGTCATCAGTCTGTAATTTTCATTATCAGGAATATTTTTGAAGTAAGTGCTTTTTTTTGATGTTGAATTCTGATGCAAAGTGTTTGAAAAATCACCTGAATATAGTACAAAAGCAGGAAATAGGTGCCACAGAAGCCTGGTATTCCACTTGGGTGAACTACCACATCATTTCTGACTGCAAAATCCTATTGTTCTCTCTAAGTTATAGCAATTATTTGCAACCTTTTCTGAAGCATGATTGATTTTCATTGCTTTCTCTGGAGTCTTCATTACCATTCTGTTTCCTGCCTGAGCATTACAGGCTTAGCAGAATTTGATTTTTAAGCTCTGTGTTGTATAAATCACCACTAATGTTGAAACACCTCAGTAGTTGGAAGGTGGTGATTTATGTAAATTTTCTTACCTGCAATTGCTAGTATTTTTGTATTGACCAAATCCGAGATGCACCAATATTGACCAAGCTAAGAGAGTAAGAATACCATCCCAACTTCATTTGTGTTTCACTAGCATTTCTGTGGGATTATTTAACCAGTTGTCATACAGAAGAGGCTAGGAAGACCTTTATTTCACAGTTTACCGAACAAGGTTATTTTACTATAGTTAACTTTTTTATTGTATTATTACATTTGATGGCATTATATACAGTGTTCAAGAACTGTCAGGTTCTTGAAGTAATTCTGTAAAAATCTTTAGGTAGTGTCTTGAAATCAATGACGTGCCACTCCAAAAAGCAGGGAAAAAAGAAAGAAGGCAGAAAACCAGAAAGACATTCTTCCCACTATAACGCTTCTGTGTAGCTTCTTCACACTTCCAACCAACCACTAGATGGCAAGACTATTACAGATTCATGAGGAATGTAGAAAGTGGTTGTCAGTTTAGATCTAAAGTGTGAGTTATGTTGGTTATCTTCTTCCCTGTGAAAATGTAGCAATATAAGACACTGGTCTTTTTTTTCATTTACATTTTAACTGGTATATCAAATTTACAGAAAGCAATTCAAGAAGTGTTACTCAAAGTCAATATACTCTTCGTATTTTGGCTGTTACAGATACTTGTTATTCATTTTGTCCCAAATTTGAATATTCTGTATGAATAAAGAAAAAAAAATACTACTGTTTCTGTTTTAGTGCATTGTTTTTCATCTTACTTTCCCACAATTGCAGGTGCGCAGCTTTGGAGGATCATCACTGGCAAGTAGGTACATTATTTTTAATATGTTGGTTATTTAATATCTTATTTTTCATCGTTAGTCTGGATTTAAGAAATAGCCTATTTTCCCTCTAGTTAAAATAGAACTGAGTTATTTTGACCTTATCTTTTCTAAGTATCAGAGTACTTTCAGAAATGCTTTTTCTCACAGTGGGGTTATCATGCTTTGTGTTTTCTGCAAATTGGTGTTTTCTTTTAAGTTAGTTATTGGGGAATAATACTGTGTTGGTTGAGGAGGTAACTTTCTTTTAGAACCTCATTATACTAGTGCTGCTTAGAAGCAAGAAAGCTTGCTGGCATTTTTTTTTAATCTGTAGTAGCCGACAAGTAATTGATCATTATAATTTCAAGCAAATATTAGTTGATAGCCATAGGAATAGAAATTAATAATTGTGAAGTCTGTTGACTTGCCATTGGGCTGTCTCAGACCACAACAAATAAAAATGTAGAGTACGTAATTGATTTAATTTGCAGTATAAACAGTGTCTCTAAATGGTTTACAGACGCTCCCTTTTCAGAATAAAAGACTGTATATTTAGAGCATTATTCTTCTAAAAAGCTCACCAGGAATTATTGAATATCTGATGTCATTCAGAGGCGTATCCATTAGTGCACTGTTATATTACACTCTGACACTGAAGAACCAGTAATGTAAAATTGAAAAGGGAAGATGCAGGTTTTTGTTTTCTGCTTAGAGATTCATACTAATATTGTGGCAATTACAAAAAGCGGTTCACGTATGCTGTCCTTCCTGAGCTTCTGAAGGTATGAAATATTTTCAGACTTTCTTACAAACATGAACTGAAGCTGTATGGAACTGATAACAGGTTAGTTCATGAACTGGACAGCGTAAAATGGTTCTTTTACCATAGCTAGTGCTACTGTGTGTGTGTCTTTGTAGACCTGCAGTCTATGCAGATGTTTAACTGAGAAGCCATTATTGTGGCACAATAGATTAATGTGATCTGTGTTTCGTTCTTTCTTACTGTTCTTTGTGAGAGAAATTTACATTAAACTTACTATCTTTTGGGGTTTTGACATCTGAATTTACTTGTCTGTTTACATTTGAATAGAGGAAGAAAACAAAATCAAATTGCTTGTGGATTGGAAGGAAACAAAAATAATTCTACAGTTTGAGACTTTTTTTTTTTCCTCATTTCCCAGTTCATTGGGTCCCAAAACAGAACAGTTGATTTTCATGAAAGACTGTAAATAGTACTTTAAATATCCTGGATTCAAGTTTTCAGGTGTCCAGAATCTTGGCCTGGACTTTACTGTTTATTGGGAAATGAATGCAGAGAGTGGAAAAGAGAATTTGATAAGCTCACTGTAAACTATATCATTGGATAATAAAATGCAAGTGTTGGATGTTTCTGTGTAAAATAGCTAGGAATGGTAAGAACACAGAGTCAGACCGTAAGTCCATCTAGCCCAGTATCTGTTCTCTGAAGGCAGACCACCAGGAGAAACCAGGCCTTGGATATAAAAGCAGGACGAGCTTGCTAAGGTACTTCTAAATGGTGTACTTTCTCAGCCTCCAGCAGCTTCCAGTTGAAGGACTTACAGGTACCAGAAGTGATGTCTTCCCCAAAACCTCCAAACCAGCCCCAAGCAAGCTATTCTAGGTGGACCTTTTCACAAATTTATCTCTTTTTGTTCTTACAAACTTTTGCTATTTGCAACATCCCATAGCACAGATACCCACAGCTGAACTGTGTGTTTTGTGAACTCAGCCTTGTGGGTTTTTACTGCTGTGTAATAGTTTCTTAATCCCTTTCTACCTTATTGGGAGAAATTGTGAGCAATCACTCTCTATTAATACTCTCCAACATCAGTTACGTCGGTTGGCTTTTTTAACTCAAGATTATGATCCTGAGTAGAAAACTTCATGTTAAAGCCCAGGTGACTTTAAGATTTTTTTTTTTTTTTTTTTTTTACTTTCTGAATCTCTTCACATTTCATTTGCCTTTTTATGAGCAATTCACTTGATATTTGGCTAAACTTCTGCAATTCCTTGCAGTTGTTTTCCATCTACCAGAAAATTTCCTTTCATGACTTCTGAGTCTCTGTAATTTGATGGGAGACCTTGTTGAAAGTCTTCCCAGAAATCCAGGTGAATTTTTATGGAGATGAGTGTTCATCTACAAGGCGGTTGGCTCTCTGAAAGCCCAGAAGGTTTCTGGTAGCATGGCCTTTACAGCATAGCACAGGACAGGCATACGTGTCCTTTAGTAGGTTTCCTGACAGTTTGCGCAGAGTGGAGATGAGTCTTTACTGTTTTGCAGTTCTTGCATACCTTCTCTATAAATAGAGTTGCTTTAGACATTTCACAGTCCTCTGGTGTTAAGGCAGCTTTAAGAGAGGTTATTTAATATAAATGAAACTTCACCTCCTGCACCCTTTCATTTAAAACTTTTGTAAGTTCACATAAAGAGTTTGCATTTGTTTGTATTGTGGGTGGGTGTTAGTTTTTTCTTTTCTTCTTTTCTGAATACTAACATAAATATGCCTATTGATTGTGTTGAAATTAGAAGAACTGTTATAGGATGTAGAGGCTGAGTGATTTGCTTGCACCCATACTCAGGATTGGATATGAAAAACTGGTTTCATGTTGTCTTTTATATAAGCAAGCTGTATCAAATGAATCCTCATACTGTCTGTTTACAAAGAAACACTACCCAGCAGGGAATCACGTGCTCAAAAATAATATACAGAGAAAAAATGTAGTAGATCTGTGGTACTCTGAATGTGAGGCAATACCTATTCTAATAAATTAAATGGGTTTATGATCATTTTCTGGCGTCATGGCCCACAGGTACAAAAATCTATGTCTGTAGCATTTAACTGCCTTATGATCCATGCAGAATGGCCCTGTGCAGGCTGGAAAGGATTTCCTGGTCTGTGCCAACTCTGAAACTGTGTTGGGTTGTTGTTTGGAAAAGTGCTAGTTAGCATATGCCAGAATTGTGCCAAGAGCTATTTTGATGGTTTGACTACATAAATGACCAGTTCTAGTGCCCAGCAGCATTGCCACATGCATTACCTTCTTTAAAAATGGGTAACAACTGTTAAAGGAGCAGTGGAGGTCACTTGTTAAATTATTCTCTTTCTTTATGAAGCTGTTTTATTTCTTCCTATCCTAGCAAGGTTTCTTTGAAACCTGATGCTTCTCTACTCTGTGCTAGTAGATGTATTGGAATATGCACAGAAATTGTGGCACATCTTAATTTCTTGTGTGGTCAAACCTGAGGTCGTCAAATTAATATTTATTCAAAATAATCCTTTTATAGCAAGCCTGAGGAGAAATCAGTTGCAACCTGAGAAGAGACTAAGCAGCAGTCCTTTAAAGTGGCCATCAAAGAGTGATTCGAGAGAATAAGCCAGATAGGAAGGAGTTAATGCTGTGAAAACTGGCAGCTCTGCATGGCTAGTTTTCAGCTCCTTCTATGTTTTGTCATTTTCTTAAACAAATTAAAGTTACTGACTTTTGGAAGAGGCTTGTCTGACCAAAGATGGTGTTAAGCTACCCTACTACACAAATTCCTGCATCAGCCACACAGGCTGCAGTAGGTGTATAGTACTTAGTGCATTATTACACATTGAACATCTTGGTTATAATTCTTTAGACCATGAAAATAAGTCCTGAAAGGGTTCTTCTGGTCTTGTAGTTTGAAAGAAACACTTTTTCTTCCCACAGCAGGGCTTTCCTCCCAGGTAATCTTGTATGCTCTTTTGTGGTCCGAAGAGGAGAGAAAAATAAAAAGGTGCATCACCCTGAATAGCGTGTTTTACCCACTGCTGTCCATATGAACAGACCGATCAAGAGGTAGACTTCTGTGAGAAGAAACAGGAACATTACAGGGGAAAAAAAAGGATACTTGATACAGCTTTTAACTGGCAGCTGTTATTGAAGCAATTTAGGACTTGATTTTGAAAACCATGGGTTAATATTGAAGCTTTCTTGAAGCTCAGTAGTTAGCCAACTGGGATATTTCTAAGATAATAGCTTTCACTGACAGAAGGTTATAGATGCATAGAGTTCATTGTCCAAATACAGGATGTTCCTGTTTCTTGCCACCCGCTCCTCCAGTCCCTCCTTTATAGATTCCTTTTCTCAGTTAACTGCAGTCACACTTACAGACTCCCAGAGCCATCAAAGTCGCTTCCAGGGGTGTGTTACTTCTTCGTAGGGAACTACATCCATTATTGGGTGAGCAGGTGCTAAATCCTGTTGTGACAGATCAGCTTCAAATTCAGGTTGTAACTTTCCAAGACTCGAAGTAATCTTTTGACCTACATAAATCCCACACTTGCATCAGCCCTTCTATAGACATTTATGTGCATTGCAATGGTTAAGGCGCTCTGAAGACCAGATCTTGTACTACCACCACTCAGAGCTTAATGGACTTCACACAATGTGAGGTCATTGTTTTTTTTCCAAGAAGAAAAAAACTCTTTTGTGTCTAAATATAGCTGTATAATGCACTTGTGCAAAATTATTCATAAAATGTCACTGGCAGCAATGGAAAAACCTCTTTATGTTATCACTGAAGATAAGCAAGACAATTCCCCCTCTCATCTAATTACCATGCTTCATTTATTATATCTGAGGCTTTAAATATCTCTGTTGCATATGCTCCACTTCTGGATTTGCTTAAGACAGTCTGCAAGTCATTTGCCTAAAGGTTTATGACATCATCTTTCTAGTCTTGTTTTGTGTTCCATTTAGAAAGAATTGAAATACTTTGTGAGATATGTAATATGATTCATTTTGTCCTAAATGAAATGTCTGTAGGCTGGTCAGGTACCTTGTACCTTATTGGTGACACTTTGTTTCCTTTGAATATATACAGTAAGTCTAGCGTGGTGAGAAGAGTGATTACATTTACAGCCCTTGTGTCATTATTCCCTGTTGGTCTGAAGGCCTGTCTGTCTTAAAGATGCCACTGACTGGTGCTCGTGGTTACAAATAAGAAGCTGACTCTTGCAGCAACGTGCTGAAATACCATTCAACAATGATAACAACTGCAGGGCTCAACAAACAAGTGTGGGGACTAGATTTACCTCTGTCTCTTTGTGTTTGCGAGGAGTTTCTCTGAAGTGAATCTCCAGCTGAATATGGTTGTATATTCAGATCACTCCTGAGACCTTCAGGGTATCCTGCTTAATCATATCTCAAAAGAAAAAATATAAAGTGTTCTGTCCTTTAAGGTGTTGTGAAGAGATCTCCTGGCGGATGAGCAGATTAGGAAATGAGATCTTTTTCCATTAGGAGATATAAACAGGATCGAGGTTATAATCCTTTGCAACCTGTTTTATGTGTTGTGTTTTATGTTCCTGTTTTATGCTTGCTAATCCATTTCCTCAATGTTGTAAGTAGGAACAAAGCTAACGTAAACTGAGGCCAGTCATGTGCCCCAGTCAGTACCGAAACATGGGACTGTTGGTGTCAGTTTCTGTTGTGCTCTCCCTTAATCTTGGTTTCATCATCCAGACAAGAGCCATTCTTCACTTGGCTGTACACTACTGAGTGAAATCTGGTAACAGACTACAGAAAAAAAACTTTGTGGCCATAGAGGAAGGCAGAGGGCAGAATATAGTCTAATAGATAAATAAATACCAATAGGCTTCAGAGTGCAAATGTTTCCATCTGCAGTTGTTTCAATGTAATCTAAAGGCATCAAGTGTACTCAGACTTCCAATCCTAGTATTTTGTAATATTTACTGTTCTGTTCATTTCAGCTTCTATATTTGTATGAGCTTGTGCTGGAATATATACAGGAACGAAAAATAATGAAACTTCAGTAGAAAGTCTGTTACTTTGACAAAAGTGTCATATTTAAAGTCTGAAGACCATTTAACACATTAACACAAAGGAGATGGTCCGGTGTTGGTAGGTGTTATATATCTCACTTGTAGAAATAGTTGGTTTGGCTTGTTTGGTTTTTGGTTTGTTTCATTGTTTTTTTTTTTTTTTTTGTTTGTTTTTTTTTTTTTTTTTTTTTTTTGTTTTGTTTTGTTTTGTTTTTGGTTTTTTTTTGTGTTGTGTTTTTTTTTTGTTGTTGTTTTTTTTTTGTTTTGTTTTTTTTCCCTCATATTTGCAGAAATAATGTGTGCTGCGTATAAGTGATTTCTTTTTGCACTGAATGGTTTGCAAACTTTTGAAGTCAGGCTTACTATGTAGGGTTCTCTAGTACTTTGGCAGAACATGATTTGCCTTAGCCATCACAAGACATTTTCCTCTCTTCCTCATCTCCAGCTCAACTAGCCTTTCATTATAGGGAGCGCATGAAGGAGATGTGGAGAAAATGTTGGAATCCTCCAGTCTCTGTCCTACTACCAAACAAATATTGCATACCCCTTTCTGTAAACTTTATTTGCCCTCTGTCCCTATTAGTTAAAAAATAAAGGTTAAACATTTTCATGGCTGCAAGAAAAGAGCAACTTCTGAGAAAGTAATAAAGGCAGAAACAAAGGACCAGCAGAATTTCACTGGGGCTGATTTAACTTCTTTTGACAAGTTTGTATTCCATCAGTCCAACTTGATTTATGTTTTCAGAAACTTTTATCATTCATGTTTGAGTTTCTGTATTCCTCCTAGCATGATGCTCAAACCAAGGCCTTATCCAGTAAAAGAGATGACTTGTGCTGTATATCATAAATGTATTGTAAATGCAGCCCAGGCATAGATGTGTTTTTTTTCTAAGATTCTTGCAAATAACTTGAGTAGCTTATATTCTGTCAGGAATATTCACCTTTTTTGCACTGCTTGTTTAACAAGCTGTTTCCCATTTTGCATTCATGCATTTGGCTTGTTAAATATAGTACATCCCCAATGAGTTTGGCTGGTTGATTTTTCCATGCCATTTTCCAGTTTGAGCTCCTCTTTGAACCCTCATTCTATCTGCCACTCGTCCCAGGCTATTGCCACTCACTTATCTGAAGGATTAGTACAGATACTGAATGAAAATGCTAAGGGCATATCAGTCTCATATAACCAGGCGCTTCTAACACCTGCCCTTTAGTATGGCTTTTCAGTTAAACCTCAAGTTATTTTATGGGGACTGATTGCACAGGAGGTTTATTTTTGCAGTTTGCTTTGCAGCATCATATGGGAGGTTTTCAAAAGCATTGCACCAGTTGTGGTGTATGCTTCTACCTTTCCTTTAGGACGGGCTATGTACTTTTTAAAAAGAAATGTGCCTCCTTTATTTATTTGGATGCTGAATAATCCTCATTTACTGCTTTAACAGCTTCTCAGCTGTGTTGCTAATCTGGTCAGTATCTCTGAATATATAGGTGAAATCACTTGGTCTGAAACTGCTTGGATAGCCCTATTTTAACTTCATAAACCATAATTCTTTGAGAAATGTGTAATTTTTTCATTTGTCTCACAATCCTGTCTTTTCCTTTAACCCGTTGGCTAGTTGTAGTCAAAATTACCAAGAATTATTTTAAACTTTTTATTCTGTTTGGAGAGCTCTGCAAGATTTCTGTATTGTATGCTTTGGTTTTGCTGCACAGAGATACTTGGGAGCCATTCAGAAGACTGCTGTTGTTAAGCCCTGCAAATTTTTTTTCTTCTGATTATAGTGTTTTTATAAAGATATTTAATTAAGATTTGAAGATACAGAAGAACATGTTACATAATCTGATTTGACAGTTGCTTTTTGGTCTTGCTAATCTCTCACAGGAGATCTTAATAGTCATTTCTAAGCATATTGGTTTTTAAGTGTTTGGTGTGTAAAACTTCTCGGGTATAAACAAATATTCATTGGATAAGTCAGAAGAAGTAATTTCATGGAACATCTGAAGGAGATTTAATGTGGAAGTTTCTAAAAATCCTTGTGCCTGGCATTGTGGTTGGACTCAATGATCTTAAAGGTCTCTTCCAGCCTAAATTATTCAATGATTCTATGCTTTTGCGAGTTTGCCTTCATGTTGGAAAAAAGGTCATCTGGGCACCGGCACAGTGAGGCATGTATTTTTACTATACTTAAATAAACTAGGTTTGAAATACTTTTATTCAAGTGAAGTCACTGCATTCATGATTAAATATGTGAAGTAAATTCCTGACATAAGCGCAGTCTTTGCAAACCACAGGGTATGTGGCATCCTGTGCAAAAGTGAGTCAGTAATTAATTTTCTTTGTTACTCATTGGTAAAAATTAACTGTTACACTCAGCTGAAAAATGCTAGCTCCATAATAATGGGAGGATGGAAGTACAGCCTTTGTTCATCATTTTTTTGTTTAAACATAAGGCAGTTTTTCGTCAGCAATTTTCATGCTATAGAAAAGCCAGCTCTATTCTGTGTTTAATTTTTTGAAGCATGGAGCTGCAATCACTGTTCAATTACTCATGAGAGTTTTGCTTCTGAACCTGCTGTGTAGAAAATGCAGGTGTCTGTGAGTGCAGCCAGGTGGATTTGTATGTTGTGAGCAACCTAAGAACTGCTAATTCTAAGCTGACCTAATTCTGATGGTTCTGTGTCACACCTGCTGGCATGTCACATAATACCCGTATTCTAATCACTGGGGAATAGGCTGTCTCACATACATTTCATTATTATGTTTATAGTAATGATAAAGTATTTTTTATCACAGTATTAACTAAACATTAAGTAAAAGATATGTAAAATTGCAAGTGTTACGGTTTTCTTTGTTCAGCTGTTTCCAGCAGTAAGAAAACAAAACAACTGAAAGCTAATAGGGTTGAAAGTGATAAAATGAATAGAGAAAATTTTATCAAGGAGGTGAGTGAATTAAAAATAAAGAGATTCAGAAAGAGAAGATGGCCAAAGTGGTTTGTGTTTTTCTGGAGCTCCCCCATGTCACTTGTCCCTCTCTCAACTTTACACTATTTCAGTAACAAGTTCTTAGTTCTACTCTTCTGTATTAGATAAGAGCAAGTATGGCAGGTGCTGCAGTTGAATTTGCTGATTTTTACGGTGCCATTGTGTGCCGTTTGCCAAAGTTTTCCAGCTTCCAGCAGGAGAGTTTGGAGGTGCCTTTCACTTCTTAATATTTTCAGGTTTCTCACTGACACAGCAATATTGGCAGCAGTATTTCTCAGTAGGTGAGATAGCTCTAAAAGTGTAAGTACAGGGAAAACATAACATACTGTCTTCTATGTTGAGTTGTGGCCCACACTTTGGACATACAATGAAAGCTGCAAGGTTCTCTTAAAGAGTCATCTGTCTTATCTTCGTGGGTTGACCTGCTAAACCTGTGAATATCTCTGTTGAAAATCTGTATCTGAAAAACTGCAGAGGAATTGTGCTGGTACTATCCATCTCAGATCATATCTTCAGGGACCCTTCCTGAAGCAAGCAATTAATCTTTGCTTGCTGTGGAGTACAGCCCCACCACAGAGAGTATCAAATGAATTAAAAGAAAAGGGACAATATTGGGGTACCTCCTGAATCTAAGAAAATGTTGTTCTCTGATCATTTTTGAGCAGATCATCTATTACCCTTTCCCTATTTATTTTTCAAAGCTGTTTGGAAATTGTCAGCTACTGACAAGCATACTTAATATATTGCTGTCAAACCTGAATATTACTTCACTTTCAGTATAAAGCCCTTGCTTTCTTTTTTTGACCTGTTTATATTTATGAAGCGTTTATTATAAATAGCATGCTTCAGAGGCAGAGTGTAGAAGGGTATGCTCTTATTTTGGCTGCTGGCCTAAATAGAGTTATAAGAAAACCTGTTCAAGGATGGAATTGATAGTTTTCCTCATTGATTGATTGATTTCCTCTATAAGAAAGTAAAACTTGGAATAAAGTATATGTGAGGAAAAGTGACAAAGACCTCTCATATCCTAGGTAAACATCCTTCCAGTTGGAGGATCGAAAAGGTTTGGATGTACTTTTTGGCTGACATAAGAGTAATGTTTGTTCTTAGACAGGTGTACTTCAACTTACATGTTGAACTTAGACTCAAGTTATGAACTGTCTGTTGACGGGTAGCAAAAGCCTTCCTATCCAGCTCAGGCAGGGAAAGGAGAAGACTTGGATGCAGCTGCATCATTCTAAATGGAAGTTTGTCGCTCCCTGCCTCTGTCAGCCCTCAACCTGAATATTTGTCCTTAATCCATAAGGACTTTTGAATCAGTACTTGGTATTCTGGGTTTTTGTAATTTGTGGTGGGGACCCATGTCAAATGTCTTGCAGTTTGTAGTTTTAACTATGCAAAAGTAGCTGCATATCAGTACACTAGAACTAACACTACGTTCCTGGTTGGAGCACAATCTTTTAATTCCATTTTTAAGTGAAAGTACTGTATTCCATGACTTTGCAGACAGTGCAGACTGAAAGAAGTCCATTCCTGCTAAACAATATCATTTTTTTAGTGCAACTTTCAGATTAGCAAGGTTATATTCTAGTTAGATGATTTCAAAGATCTTAGGCAGACTTAGTGATAGGTAGAGGTTGGCTGCATATTGCTGTATCTTTGAATTGGTTAGCAAGGAGTAATACTTTTCTAGAGGAGCAAAGTACCTAAAGTCCTGTTAAAGAGAACAGAAAACTTACATAGAGTCAAAACATCTTTCTTGTAACTCCTTGTAGGGTTATACCATACAATAGATTTGACTACTGCCTAGTCCAGGAACAGTCTGCCTAATTGCCACAGAGCTGTAGGGTATTGTTTGCATGCCTCGGAGATTTGTTCTGTTTGCAAATGTAATGTTCATATTTTTCACCTTTTGTATGTACTTTAAAATGTTCTTTATTATGTAATTTGGTGGGTTGACTCAAATTATTTTTAATGCCTGAATTAGCAGGATATCGTTGCAACAAGTACAAGACAGATCATGAGTAGAGAAAGACTACATTTCTTATCAGTGTGAAGCTTTTGAACAGAGTGAGAGACCTCAAATTGCTCCTCCGGAGGGAAGTTTGCAAAACTGACCCTTTTAAAGGGTAGGGAGTAAATATAAGTGGAAAAATTAATGTTAAAATGGTCATATGTCCTACTGCCTACGTTTATTCCCTTGCATGTGAAACATTTTCACTGTCGGTATTTTTATTCTATTCTTACCTCTTTCCATTTTAACAGTTGAACAACTGTGAGAGATAACTTACAATCCTGAAGTCATTTGACTTGTCATCTTAAAGGGTATTTATAAACTATAGAGTTCAGGGAGCCCCCAGTGTTACTTTAAATAGAGAGACTGCTTTTAGGCTATATTAAAAATGTGACTGTTTCGTTTTGGAATTGCTTTTCTTAAACACATGTTAAATCGTATTTGATAAGAAACTCCATAAAAAAAGGTAGCAAGTTTAACCATATTCTCTATTTTCACGCTATACTAAAGACTGCATGAAAAGCAAATGGTATGGCTTATGCCAAGCACAAAAATGTGAAAAATGTTTTTCTCCTGCAAGTACAAATGTCTTTCCCCCTTTTAATATTGGTCTAAATTATCTGTTTCCTGTAAGCAGAAATACTACTTTTACTATTTTATTATTTTCAGAAGAAGAATAGGATTTGTTGTGCACAAAAAAGTTACTGAATCAAATGCCCAAGCCTGCCATAGGTATATTTATCAGTCATTTGCCTCCCAGTTTCCATGATCGCTTGTCTCTGTTGTTGCCAGTCACAGATTTTTTTTCTTGCCACACAAACTAGCATCAATATGATTATGAGAATGCATATACATGATATACAGAAACAGTTCTGGGGCCAGTTGTCCCTGACTGATTTCAGCTTCGTGAGACCAGCTTTCAGTTCATTCTGCAGGCAATGCAAAGGTTTCTAGAACCTGAAACCCAAGCCATTGAATCTGTATCTGTTTTCTGTGCTTAAAAAGCTTGCTTTTCTGTACTGTTGTATGTAGGTTGATAAAATTAATTCTTCAAATAATAATTTGCACTATCTTAGATCTCAGCAAGAAGAACAAAAGATTTAAAATTCTATAGTGCTACAGTTTTCTGTATGCAATATGCCCCCTTGTAAGCAGCAAGAATATAGAAAATGCATTTCAGTTTTGTAAAAACGCTGTATTGCACAAGGAGAAAATATGTGCAGGTCTCCTACCATCATATTGAGTTCATTCCTGTCAAGTTTTCAAATTGTAAACAACTGATAAAGCATATTGGAAATTTGAAGGTGATGGAAAAGGAAGCAAGCAATTTCAGTTAATTTGAGAGCTTGATAAAAGAAGTACGAAACATTTATGATTAGCAAAACAAGGTATTTAGAAATATTTGCTGGTCATTGCCATGGAAGGAGGAGAATGTCATTTCTTGGAATTTTTAGAACAGTGTTAGGAGAAAGATCAGAATTAGTAGAGTTGAGTTTATATATTAGTTAGGGTTTGACCTTTTATTGCATCTGGTTTGCCAAATACAAGCATTAGATTACAGAACCACATGATAGAAGTTATTTACAGAGGACATAAGAACCTATAGCCTTAGTCCCTGGGGTTTTTTGTTGGTTGTTTTGTTGTTTATGCTTGGGTTTTTTTTTAATGTTGCAGATGCAGATGCCTGAGTTGTTGTAACACTTGAGGGTGTGTTTCCCAGCACAGCATCTGATTAGTCGCTAATTTAGTAAGGAATGTCCTGGCACACAGTTCTGTTGAAGCATGTGAGCCTATCAGCAGAATAACATATTATGCTCTTTTAAGTGTTTCGACATACAGTTGAGTAAAACAGCCTAGCTGTTTTGAAACAAGTATGATATTCCGTCCCTGAGACTCCTTTTGTTTTTCTTACTGTCAGAAGAGATGTTGCATGTTTACCTATTGAAATTTATTTCATACCTTATTTTTTTCTTTTTTTTTTGAAAGTTGCTTTAGAGTCTAAATAACACTTGAAATCAGCCCTATAAAGCTGTCTTTTATTTTTACATTGAGAAAAATAGAGGATAGCATATGTTCATTATGTTTTTCATGTTCTGCAGGTTTCCTCACTCCTTGAATGCAGGTAATCAGACATATTCAGGAAACTAATAAAAATTTTCAGAAATAAATACTTACTGTGGCACAAAACCATAAAAGTTCTCTCAAATCCACCTGAATGTTGTGGTCACAGCACCATATGACACACACATACCTTTTCCTAGCTTAGATTTTAAGTCTGGAGAATGAGGCTCTTTTTAAAGTTCAGCTTTTTTTCACCAAGCGCTTGGATTCATAATACAATTAACAGATCACTGACGTAGCTGTGGCTATTGATGTTACTATAGGTCACTTCATAGTGTGCAGTAATGCTTAAGAGAATTTCATGGTGAATATAAAAATATCCAATATGAAAGTAGTAGAAATATCTGTTTCAAATATTTGAATACTTTACAATTTGAAAGGTAAAATATTAACATTATTTAAAAATTTATATTAAAAGTTTCAGACAGTGAAAGAAGACTGTGACAGAAATCTGAGCAGAGATTGCTGTAGTCCAGCAGAACTTCCAAAAGGCATTAGCTAAAATATAAAGAACAAGTAAATGAGATAGGACTTTTCAAAAGAGAAAAGGGAATAATTAAGGGGGAATACAATAGAGGTCTCTAAGACACCATAAGGATCATGCCTTTGAGGAAAAATAAAAAGAATGTAACTAAGCTTTAGAAATCCTTGGCACATGATTGTTGTGAACATTAGAACTATATATGGATTAAAAATATAAGTTGTAGGACAGTTCTTCACAGAAAATTAAGGCTATTAAATAGATATCACTACCTCTGGCTTTGAATGTCCCTGAGTTGCAATAGTTGGAGGTTGGTACTGTAATGGTACTTCCATAAAATAGATATTTTCCCATGTTCTTATTCTGTTGGTTAAGTATCCCTAGGTATTCAATTTTGGCAGCTGTTAAAGAAAGGGCACAGGGCTAGATGGAACTTTGGCTGACCCAGTATAGCTCTTCTTAAAAGCGTTACAAGCACTGAGGTTTTTATTCAGTTAAGTGACCTAGTAAGACTGAAATAAATACATCTCTTCATTTCTGCATTGTGTATATGTTGTTAATAAATTGTATACAAATGTTAAAGTGTGAGAAATCCCAGAAGCTGAGATAGCTGTTTCCCAATTCTAGACTGTGTGTCTGTTTCTACCACCACATTCCACGGAAGCTGCAAGGTCAACATGTACCTTAAGAACTTGCTTTTATGTATTTAGACATAAGATCAGAGTAATAAAATCAATCAGAGCAGTAATATCTGAGGCATGTGTGGCTGGTCTTTACGAAAAAATAGTTCAAAACACTTTCAAGAACTTTTAGCCAAATTCATGTTTGTGTTTTCTTAGAACAAAAACTGAGCCAAAAGCATGTAAGACTTTTGTCTTGCATACTGATAGCGAAGACTCTAAATGTGTCTGAACAATTACTAAATGAAGTTCTCATGCCAGGGCTGTACATGAACAAAAATGTTTCCATTGTGAGTTCAACGTAAGTAAGCAGGCAATTTGCCTAAGATGCGTAGTTTGGCAACTTCCGTCCCACCTTGTTAGCTGAATTAGATACTGTGTGTTTTAATCAAAGTCTCAAAACGTGGGAGTTCAGCTGAAAACTCCTTAATATGATGATAAACAAAAAAATAAAAATTTTTCTGAAAGGGACACATAAATGGTATTTTTTGTTAAAGTTTGAAATACTTTGCTCAAAACCCTTCCATATGTACCTTGGAAAATATTTATTTCATCCATCAATAATCAAATAAAAAAATTACTGAAGAGGCTTGTTTACTTGGTAAAGAACAACTTTAGCATATGGAAATTAGTATTCTGGGGCTTTCTTTGTCAATTACTGAAATGAGCTGGAGGGAAAATCTGGATACCTGAAAAGCAGTTGAAAGATGATGTATTTAAAGTGCTCTGAATATTTCCCAAATAAAGTCTTGGGGTTTGGGGTTTTTTTGCATGTGTGGTGTTTGTGTTTGTTTTTTAGTAAGAAAAACTAACCTCACTGGACTAAAGTAAAAGTCTTGGTGTTATTTTCTTTTCACCCTTCTACTTCCCTCCTCTATAGAAACATCTGTAGGAACATCCAGGAAGTTGGACTCAATGACCCTTGTGGGTCCCTTCCAACTTGAGATATTCTATGATCTGTATATCAGTACAGACGGTTTTTCAAAGCAAAGGATGCTTTCTCATATTTATCTTGGGAGATCAAGATTCTGAAGGAAAACAGCAAAAGCCATGATAAAATTTTACAGATTTATACAGATAGAAGATGTATGAATAAGTAACTTCTAAAATGAATGCTTAATTTTTCAGGTTTTTGGCAGAAAAATGTGCCATTGAAATGTATTTTTAATAGCTTAACAAATAGATTTCTTTAGAAATCCTTAGATGTCTATGAAAAATGAGGGGAAAAGAAGTTTTAACAGTGATAGGAGCTGCTGTTGTGTGAAACAAGGTAATCTTATACATGTGTTCTGAACCACCTTATGGGAGTGATTTTAAATAAAAATTAATAATAAAGGAATATGGAAAGGAAAATTTATGTGTGGTTTTTTTTTTTTTGTTTTTTTTTTTTTTCACTTTGAGATAGAAGTCTAGGTAGCTGAGGTTAATTTAGCTTCCCAGTAGTGCTGTCAGCCTCTCAGCAAAATGTCATGCCTGTTATCATCTTCTCGAGGCAGGGCAAAGGTTATCAGGTGCTCAGCGCTGCTGGCTGAGTGTTCTGGCAGCACTTGCCCAGCCAGTTCAGGGGATTCCCCTAAATCACAATCTGTATGTGCCCTTGATGACAGATGGGTTAAGTTGCAGGTCTTCATTGATCATCATTCTTGGTCTGAACCTTTCTTGACTTGTATTATTAGCTCAAGAGCCTTTAACTCTGTAGGGTTTTTTGGTAGTAGGTGTAATTGCAGGAGGGGGCTGAGTTGTCTTTTGCAGTCTTGGCTGCCCCCTTGCCTTTTCTGTGGAACTGTATAGTGTTTCAATGGCCTTCGTAGCTTTAAATTTGCAGTTGTTTCATGGAGGGCTGAATGTTAAAAGAGCAGAATGGTTGTGGTTTGACAAGTATTTACTTTGGAGAAACTCCGGTAAGAAATTGGGCACACCAGTCACTCCAGGATAAAATCAGTTTTGTTTTCATCAGTGATCTCAGAATTAACCATCCTGTCGAATCTGCAGTTGTGTACGTGTATGAATTGCCATTGCGAGAAGCATACCTTTGCTTTGTAGAACATATTTCTTGCTGCTATTTCTCATTATTACCTATCTTGCCCTGCTACATTGGTGCCTGTGATACTGTGCAGGACTATTCAAGTTTTGATGTTAGTGTTTAATAAGTTTCTATGTCTGCTTTCTCTTTCCAGCTGGTAGGACTTTAATGCAAGATGAAATAGTAACATGAACCATGACAAGAGGTTCCTATATTTTTTTTAATGTGTTTTGTTGTTTGTTTTTAACAAGCTGGTTGATCAGCATACACAAATATGTGCCTTCTTAAATGGCAAGCACTCTGACTTTTCTTCCCTGACCTGCTTTAGTTTGTAAATACTTTAAATTTTGCTTATAGAGATTTATGTTTCATTATTGTCATTATATCAGATTTGCTAATGTTCTGTTACATGTGTTGGAGTTAGAAAGTACTGTCAGGTAGCATACAAATTGCCAGTTGCTCTATCAGACAAAAATATGGCCTTGAAACTGAGTTGTATTAGTGATGATTTAGTATTTTTTTTGTCACAGTTTAACACTTTTATAAACTACCACAATGAGACTGAATAAAGACAATTCTAATGGAAAAAAGCTCTTTTCAAAGCAAGAGAATATGATTGTAATTTTATCATCAGGCATATTAAACTCCAAGAGACTTTATCTCTTTTCACACAGTAAACCACCGAATAGATAAGTTGATGTTTAATAAGTTGAGAAGTTAACAGTATAATTTAGTAATCTGTCTCACTTTCATTATATAGGCATTGAAAAAAGCTGTGGCCCTGAAGGAATCAAGATGAATCATAATTAGTATGAAAACATTTGGCTAGCAGTTCTGAATATCAATAAAAACTTTGGCACTTTGAGCTGCAACATAAGAACAGGGTTGATGTCATGAAAATTGTTAATAATATATAACTGTTCTGTGCTTCCATTATAAAGTACTTGATGTTCTGCAGTTATTCATCCTTAAGCTTCTAATTCAGAACCAGTGACCTGGACTTAGATCTAGTTATGGCTTGTGATTGCACTAAGCACTCTCTGGTGAGATTTTCTTACACTGCACCAAAGAATAAATTATTTAATTAGACAGAAAACTAGCTCATACCCTCTTCTTCACAGGATGATGGCAGCCATAAAGTAATGACGGGCTGTTTTAGGAAACCATGAGATTACCAGCAAAAGCTTTCAGTCAGAGGCATTGTCAGTATGTGGCTCTGGGTGTCCTAATTATCTTTAAGATTCTACATAGCTGAGTGTCTTCTTATGTTCTTCACTGAATTAGGTACAGAATTATCTTTTAAATATTCTCATTTTCTTGGTAGCTTTTTGGCAGTCTATTTCTCTTGTTTTGTGCTGCATTTAATTCTTACATTAGAAAACAATAAACTTTTAATCAAAGCTTTAACTCTTTGTATTGACACTTGTGAAAAAGATTTTCAAGTCTTCATGTCTTAATAAATTTCAATGTCTTGACCAATTTGTTCGCAAGCTGATTTCATTATATCATGGAATCATAGAATAGTTAGGGTTGGAAAAGACCTCAAGATCATCTAGTTCCAACCCCCCTGCCATGGGCAGGGACACTTCCCACTCAACCATGCCACCCAAGGCTCTGTCCAACCCAGCCTTGAACAGCGCCAGTGATGGAGCATTCACAACTTCCCTGGGCAACCCATTCCAGGGCCTCACCACCCTTACAGTAAAGAATTTCTTCCTCATATCCAATCTAAACTTCCCCTGTTTAAGTTTGAACCCATTACCCCTTGTCCTCTCACTACAGTCCCTAATGTAGAGTCCCTCCCCAGCATCCCTATAGGCCACCTTCAGATATTGGAAGGCTGCTATGAGGTCTCCACACAGCCTTCTCGTCTCCACACTGAACAGCCCCAACTTTCTCATTCTGTCTTCATACAGGAGTTTGATCTGCCTTTCACGTAGTTCATGTCTTTTCAATGAGGGAGAATACAATTGCTAAGAAGGAAAAGATTCAGACTGCTACAGACCAAAAGAGACAGGTGGCGGGGTAGGTTTCGAAATCTTGAGTAGTGTGGGTGCCTAAGAAAAAAATTGCATTTTAGTGTGACTTTACTGAATTACAGACCATGATTATAAAGGAACTAGTACATAAGTACTCTTACAGGTCTTGGGACAAATAGGAAATGTGTTATAGTAAACAAAATAATTTCATGAAACAGTATGTAAGAAGTCTCTTGAAAAATTTGACAAAATATTTCGTTATCTTTAGAAATTGCTCAGATAAATGCTTGGCATTGTATTATGTGATTTTATTTTATTTTTTTTCCTTCCAAAATCTCTTTCTTTTATAGCTGTTTAGGCAAGATCCCATGGCCAAAATGTCCCAGAGCAGTTGAGATTTTCACCCTTAGTGGTAAGATCTACCGCCCTGTCTCCAGCTCTTCTGTGTTTGTCACACAAATCCAGCATGATCTATCATATTTGTACCAGAGGAAAATTTGCTATCTTTATGTGACTAAAATGTAGTCATTTGCTTTGAAACTGCTGTTGAAGTGTCTCTTACTTTCTTTAATCTTTCTTTCTCCTTGTGTTAAAAAACTTGGAAATACTCTTATGCATTATGGAATATTATTATGTGTGCTTTATGATGAAACACTAAAACCAAACCATGACAATTCATTGTTGCTGATACAAATCAGGTTTTGGTGTCTGTTGATAGTTTGCTTTAATATTCAATTTTTTATGATTCTTTAAACATACGTATTCATGTGCTCTGTTTTGCCCAGTAAATGTTTCTTGCATGCAGTATCTTGCTTAGCTTTTTGAATGTTGCATTACTTTTTTAGTGTCAAAATTGAATGCTGTTTTGTTTGTGGGTTTTGGTTTTTTTGAGGGGGGGAAGGTGTTTGTGTTTGGCTTTGGTTTTTGTTTGCTTGTTTTGTTTGGGAGTATTTTTTCTGAATATGCATCCTGAGAATTAAAAACTGTTTTAACAATTATTTATTTCATGCAAGTACAAAGAAGAGTTCTGCTTAGCGTGCAGGATTCCGCGAAGAGAAAAAAGATTTCCTGAGCCCTTTTTTTTTTATCTTTTATTAGTCTTTAAACTTGGAAAGATTTTTTTTAATTTATTTTTTTTTTGCCGTTTCTACTCCTAGGTACAGATAAATACAAAATTATATTTTGTATGTAATAAGTGTCTTAAATGGTTTTTTGGGGCAGTGCTTATCTTACCAGGTTGAGGTTATACCTGCTATAATACTCCAGTAAAGAACTAAGCATGTTTATAGGTCTGTTTTGATGATTTTTCATTCGTGTTTGTATGAAAGGCTCCCTCTCTTATGTAACAAGCTACCTGTGCATATCTTACGGTGTACAAAGACATCTCAAAGTTAAGTAAATATAATAAGCATTTGCAATTTGAAGTCAGCTTTACATAGCCAAAAGAACGGGGACAAGAACCATCCAGCAAGTTTGGATGTTGAAAATACGGGAAAATTTGGTGCACACTTCAAATTGATGAAATACAGTAAAATGTATACTTATAAATACATAAATGTACATGCGCCTGCGCACACACACACACACCCCAAGTGTGACCAGTATATTCTGTTTTCTGTATTGAAAAAGGGGTGGAACTTTATGTATGTTATTAATATGAATTATTTCAGTAGCAGAAACATGCATTTCAAATTAGTTTTAATTCTAAACATGCCTTTGACAGTGATGGTAATTTTTAAGCACGTGTTCTTGCTGAAAATAACATCAGCTTAAACCATCTACAAAAAGTAAAATGCTAGACTTTTCATTCCTTCTGGATATATGAACTACACATAGAATTTAGGAGTGTGATTTTTTTTTTTTCTATGAGTCAGTTGTGTTTTTTTAGGATATCTTTAAGTGCCCAGTATGGTGTTCATTATTTTTTCATCCACATTATTAGAAGTGAGACTGAATAATTGGAACAAGGTTTTGCATTGAAAACAACATCTTGTTCTCCTTTTAGATGAGGAGAGACATAGAAGGACAGTGATTGTAACTAGTTCTGGAGCTGCCTGACCAGCTAAAGCGTGCCACGGGCTGACTAATTAAATATCTTTGAAAGCTTGCAGACTGGGTGGGGTACACCATCTACCACGCAATGCCAGATCATGCCCTTCGTACTCCCCATGGACAGCACAGTGCCTTTTACCCACCTGCTGAGGCACTTGAGCAGTATCTGAGTATGGAAAACAGTGAATCTGACACTATTTCTGATCCTCTCAGCTACTCATTAGGGCTGCTTCCTTGTCTCTGGCAAGAACATAGCTTTTATTTTCCTTCCTTCGCTGATGACTGCCTCTGAAGTCTTTTGTGCCTGCCAAGAACAGGAAAATTTCACATAGATGTCTATACTATTTTGGGGGGGGGGGGCATTTGCTTGATCATTATGATACGTGTTCAGTCCAAACCTGTACTCAGCAAGAGCAAATCTGGTAAGATCCCTTGATCAAGCAGCATGTCAGGTTAGCAGCTGATCTGTGTGCCAGCACTTTTTTGGGGGTGTCTTAGTATCTGGTGGTAGAGAGAGACAGTAGCAGCTATCAAGGAAGTTTTGAGAAAGGTCTAGAAGAGGTCTCTGTAGTTGAAAAACAGGGTAATGGAGATGAACAGAAGTAAGAAGGATCGATTCTTAAAGTTATCCAAATAAAATAAAGACTACTATGTACTCTGGAAAGTTATGTGTAAAACTGTGGTAATTAGGGCCAACAGAGCATGAGGAACAACTCACAGGAAGGGTCAAAATGTGTAAATCAGTAGTATGCCCACCATGAATACTGGTGTACATTTCCAGCCTCTCTCACCTTAAATCATTTATACTAAACATAGGAAGAGTTTGGAAAAGAACAGTGAGGATGTTTGAGGACATGCAACAGCTTGTATGCATGAAACATGCAATCAAAATAAGGCTTTTAAAGCTGAATGAGCTGACCAAGAGCAGAGCATGATTGACAGTATCTTTTTCCTTTTGTTTACAGTCAAGTGCTTTCATGTTCTTTTCAAAAGTAACGGGGGTGGGGGCTAGATCTTTCTGTAAGGTGGAAGGGGTTCTTTCTGTTGAGGAACCAATAAGCCAAGGGGAGGGAAAATTTCCGAAAATGCTTTATGTGAAAAGTGACAAACATATCAAGGCTGGAAGATAGCACAAGCAAAGAGGTTGCTGAGAGGAGCAGGGATTAGTTATGCGAGTTGAGGCTTCAGAGGTGGCAAGAAGGAACTTAAAAGGGACAGGGAGGACTGACCAAAGTCCCCTGCAATCCAGAAAGTTGTAGTGTTAGTTGCAACTAAGCAACAAAGTAAGAACCTCCCTGAAAAATAACATGGGCAGGGTAAGAGCTTTTCCTTTCTCAGCCTATCACTTCTAGTTACTTTGAGTTTTCCATGTTAAGAACATTTGAAAAGTATTTTTAGCAATTCTAGTATCAAGCAAGCTCTTTCCTAGGCAGCTCAACCTTTCAATTCTGCAGTCTCATTAAAAATAATATGATAATGATCTGCAAAAATGCTAAATAGCTGTGAAGAGCTAAAGACACTTGACTGTCATCTACCTGTTCCAGTATAAGACTTCTCAGAAAAATAAGTTGAAGTGGCTAGATCCAAGCAAATGACATTAGGTGGGTTTTTCGGTTGTCAAACTGCATGTAGTTAAGCTGCAGAAGTCCCTGCCACAAGATGCTATAGATGCTATCACAGGATGGAAATCCACTCAGAGCTAAAAATACAGATGTAACTGCTGGTTGAGTAAACCTATGAGTGACAAGTTGGAGTCTGGAAGACTATTTGGAGAAGGCAGCAAATTTTCTCTAGGCTGCACTTTTAGACACAGTAGGAGATGCCAGAAGCCCTTTGGCCTAATTCAGTACACTACTTTGGCTCACCTGCTTCTGTTCCACCCAGGCGTACTGGGAGAGGTCATCCCATCTTGTGCGAGTGTGAAAAAGTCTGAAGCCCAATCTGCTGGAAACCTTCAGATGGGCCAATACAAGCTCTTAGTTCCTTCAGCTGCAAAAGACTTCAGGATCATCACAAAATTGAGACAAATTTACTGGAGAGTCCGTCTTCTTAGTGTGATTGCAGTTCAGCTGATTATGCACTCATGCTGTTCTGAAGTCTGATTTGCAAAAATGATGAGCAATGATATCAGTAGAAACTAGTCTTTTGAGCACTGAAGTGTTTTATAAATGCTCTGCTTCCGAGTTTACAGGTCCTTGACATTTCAGTTACTCATTTAGTAGACATTTTTGAACCTAATCTTTCCAGAACTTGCTTATCAATAAATAAATAAGGTGTTATTATACTCCTTACCTCACTGAGGGTGGGGAAGAGTTCTGAGGAATTGTAAAAGTAAACAGTGAACCATTTTTCTGCTGTAGCAGTGAACACTGTGTATGGAGTGTGACAAAGGAACAGTCCAAAGGAATACTGAAGAGTTAGGAATGCATCAAGTTCCAAGGCTGAAATACATGGATAGACATGATACTGAAAGCTTTTCAGCTCCTGACTGTAATCATCAAATGCATTACAAATGAGTATTTTGTAAAAAGGCATTTTGCATCGTAAATACATGCGGCAGTGTGAAACTATATTGCAGTGGATGTAAACAAACAAAAGCAACTCAAATTCCACAATGGGGTTTAGTTTTGCTTGCTTGCATCTTTGATGCTACATTTAAATTTTGAATGGTGCTTTTGTATGTTTGCAGAGTTCAGTTATTTCTTTTGGTGCTTTTCCTAATTAGAGAACTTCAGAATTTTAATTGGAAAATGAAGCTGTCACATAAATAATTTTATTAATTAAGATTTTTTAATTTAGCAGCTCTTCTTTCAGGGTAAGCTTGAAGGAAATTTAGCTCTAAATATTTCAGCTGTAACTATCAGAGAAAGAAATAGAAAAGAGATTATGAGACTGGAATATGCACATGTAGGTGACCATGGAAAATTGTTGTTGAGTAGGGCAGGACATTTATTAATACATATTTATATATTGCCTTGCATGATCCAGGCATAGGACTTTACTCCTGTTTTTCTTCTCTCTCTTTCCTTTTTAAAGTCCAGTATGATTATACTGCTTCAGGAACAACATGTCTTATGAAAGATTGAGGAAAGCTATGAATGCAGATGACTGGATGAGATTAGGAAAAGGAAAAAGGAACTAACTGGAATGTTGGGAGAAGAGTTAAAGAAGTTGTAGTTCACAAATAGGCAGCATTCCTGTTTTGTTTTTTTCTCACCATTTTCTGAGAATTTTCTTAATTCAGATACTCACATAGTAAATATAAACCATGTAATTTAAAGTAATAGCTCTGTGATTTTATGGTTTAGGGAATTTTTGCAAATTTTATCTTGATCTTCCTTGTCATTTTGAAGCATTTTATAATGAAATAAGACAAAATTGATAGAATTCCTTGTAGGTTTGAAAGTTAAGTCATCTTTCCAGGGAATGATGCATTACCCATAATGCACCAAATGCAGTTTACCAAGTCAAAGGTATGGGGTGCTTGTTTTTAATCTGACATACCTTTTGTTACAGGTTTACTATTTTTTTTTTTAATTTTAAATTTATTTTTATCATTCCGAGGACAGTTTGTACTCTCCCATGCAGGAGAGGCAGGTCTAAAGCCTGCTGGGTTCTATCTTGGAAAAAAAAAGATTTCTGTGCAGATATCTCTGGATATAATATTTATTTGAAAATATATTAAGAACAATAAGTCAAACTGTTTAATGGAAGGAGGAAGCCATGTGAAGGAGCAGTGCTGAGCGGTGTGCTAAACAATGTACATATGTGATCCTTGGAGTCTTGGGCTGTGTGACAACGTGTTATCAGCACAGATAAGGTTGGGGGTGTTGAAAATTAATAGAGACATAGCTGGTGTAGCTGGAGTGACAGAATCCCTGTCATGCATGCTGCACAAAGCCATAGGAGGAAAGTGAATTTGTCAATTCATCTCAGGTTGTTCACAGAGGCATTTGAGGTATTTTGGCAGAAAGCCTCCTCCTGTTGGTGGCATATGTTCATTTTGAGGTGTCTTCCAGTACAGTTTGCTGGAATCCTTGTGATAGCTAAGACTGCTTGTAGCAGACAAGCCAGGAATCAGAACTTGAAAACAATGCAATTAATCTTTATTTAAAACTCATCTTCCCGATCCTTATTTTAAAAAAGTAACCAAAGTTTGGGTTTTTTATTCTGTGAATATAGTCAATGGAGAATAATTTTACTTCTTCTGTCAGCTTGTAACTGACACTTTAGGGGGGGAATCATATTTTTACAGTTAGAATAAGGTCTTAGACTTTTCAGCAGTTTAAGTTTGTGTCATTTTTCTTCCTATCATTTTGTTTGCTGCTCACTTACACCTGAGAAAACTGGGAGATGTTGAGGCAGATTTCCAATGGAAGCAGAAGAATAAAATGTACTAACTGGGTGGTGAGCCTCCCTCACATGACCAGAAGAAAAAAAAGCCAACTGTTTTGCCTTTGGCTGTGCTTGCTACTAAACACCCTGTCATAGTGTGTGAGGTGAGTCACGGCTTGTTTATTTATAGCCTTGGCCAATCAAAGCTGAATGCTCTGAACTTCATTCAAGACCAGCAAGCACTTAGGATGTCTTGTAAACATTTGCTCTCTGAGCAAGGAGCACTCTTCTCAGCTGCAAGCCGGACAGGTGCCCTGGTTGTCACTTCTAAAACACAAAACAGACTAGAAGATCATTGCCTGGATTATCTAGATTGGTAGAGAGAGAATTCCTTTTTACATCTGAAATGCCAGACAGTGAGGATCTGGGACAAGATGAAAGGTACCGTACATTCATTCTCATGGCCTTCTCATGCAGTGCAGTACAGACCAGGGCTTTGTGTAATTAATCTGTGTGCACTCCTGAGTTCTCAGCCTAAGATCAGTTTTCTCTGCGTTGTAACGAATCATTCCTGGCAAATACTTGGAGATTCACCTCTAATGCTAACCTAAGATTTCTTAATGTCTGCAGAGAGGTTAATTTGTACAGCTCTTGTGTATTTCTTAAACTAAAGCTGAGGGGAAGGGAACACTAGGTGGTTTCTACCTAGTCACTTTTCCCAACCATGGGACAGCTTACAAGCCTCAAAATGTCAGAGACACAAATAGTTGAGATGGAGCCACATTACTGACAGAACCATAACTTATTACTATGAGATAGGGCACTGTGTCCCTTTGAGGTATGCCTGTCTTTCTGAAGTTTAATTTTTATCTTACATAGTTTATAAAACAAGCCATCGGGACAAAAAGCAAGTAGTTAGATCTAAAACTTATTAACAATTTAACAAATACTATTTTTTCAAAATATGATCTGGCACATTCCTATGAAATAAATGTGCTAATTAAACTTAGCTAAATAGATTTTAAAATAGATATTTTAAAAGTAGATGTTATTAATGTTTGGCTATGACAGAGTTTATAATATAGGATTCTTAAAGTCCAAGTGGTCTTTCCATAGCTGCAATTTTATTGTCTTGATGCTAATCAAGATGTTGTCTCTAAACTGATGTTAATGAAATATTTGATATTGGGGGAGGGGAAAAAAAAAGTCATGGATGTGGCGATAGACTTTTTTTAAATTAGTTAACAAAATGACAGAATATAGAGGCCAGTTAAAGTACTACACAGATCGGAAGTGAGCATTTCAGTATGGCTTCGGATTTAAATTTGTACGTTTCCGTGGATGTTTTTCCAATATGTATGCCAATGTGTTGCTGTAAGATGTTGAAGGCCAGGTTGGACAGAGCCTTGGGTGTCATGGTTTCATGGGAGGTGTCCCTGGCCATGGCAGGAGGATTGGAACTAGATGATCCTAAGGTCCTTTCCAACCCTAACTATTCTATGATTCTATGATAGATGAAATACAGAAGACCCTTCTGGTGTCTGTTGTGCAGGCATGGTCACCTAACTGGATGAGCATGGGCGAATGGATCCCCAGTGGCATAATTGGGTCTCTGCAAGGGTGGGGTCACCTATGCATTTCCGATTGCAGGGATCTAAGCTGTGCCCCGTATAAAGTAATTGTAGGTGGTATTTTTTTCTTTTAAGGAAATGTTGACTCATTACTGATAGCCACCAAAGTGTTAAATGCTGTTCATTGCAAAATGTTTAGCTGGATTTCCACTTTGTTGAAGTGTATACTTTTCAATACAGGAAAACAGCAATATGCATGACACGTTAAGAGGTTTCAGATCATAATCATATTTTTATTGTGCTTTTGAATCAGTTTTTTAAAGGATGTGCATTCTTTCCTTGAGAAAATCTTACCAGCTGAGGAGAAAAATATTTTTTTGGGAGGGAGGAAATAAAAATTCGGGTTTGTGGGGAAAAAAAAAAAAAAACAACAAAAAAACAGCAGTGTTCACCAATATATAAAAGGATGCAACTGGTGTGCAAAACATACAAGCTTTGTAATACCTAACTTGTTCACAGGTTTTTTTTCTATATAGGCTTGTAGCAAGCTTTAGCAGTTAAATAGTTAAGTAATACTAGGCCTAAACCTATAAGAGTTCCTTCTTTTTTTTTTTTAATGGATCAAAGATTGTTTGTTTGTTTTAAATTAAAAGGATGAACGTTTCAAAGCAGTCACCTGGAAAAGTGTGATAATAGGGCCTGCTCTCCTCATTTATTATTTCTGAAACTGACATTAAATTAATTAACCCTGATCCTAGTCCCCCACCCTTTTGTGCTTTTGCTATTGAGCAAAAAGGTATGAGAAAATAGTTTAATCAAAAATAGGGGTTTTGTGGAATTCATCCCATATGAAGATAGGCTGAGAAAATTGGGGCTGTTCAGCCTGGAGAAGAGAAGGCTGCGTGGAGACCTCATAGCAGCCTTACAGTATCTGAAGGGAGCCTATAGGGATGCTGGGGAGGGACTCTTCATTAGGGACTGTGGTGAGAGGACAAGGGGTAGTGGGTTTAAACTTAAACAGGGGAAGTTTAGATTGGATCTGAGGAAGAAATTCTTTACTGTAAGGGTGGTGAGGCACTGGAATGGGTTGCCCAGGGAAGTTGTGAATGCTTCATCCCTGGCGGCGTTCAGGGTGGGGTTGGACATAGCCTTGGATGGCATGGTTTAGTGTGAGGTGTCCCTGCCCATGGCAGGGGGGTTGGAACTCGATGATCTTGAGGTCCTTTCCAACCCTAACTGTTCTATGATTCCATGATTCTGTGATATTGCCTTTTTGTCTGGGTACTAACAAACAGCATATAACTGGAGAACATTCCTACAGAAGTGCTAATGAGATCTGGTGGAGGTCAGAATACTTAGATCCAAGTTAAACAAGAGGCAGTATAAGGAGGAGCTATTGGAACTATACTGGAGCAGTATGGGAACTGTACTGGAGCAATTCATTTTAGAATCACAAAATAAGAGAGAGTAACGTAAATACACAGCTAATGGGGCAATTTTAAGGGTACGCTGAATCAAAGCTACTGATTTATGTTTTTAAAAATGAAGGGTAGTGGTTTTGTAGAAGCTGTGGAATGAGCTTTGTTCACTGATTGGTTTCAGTGCACTGCACTCCTTGTAGCTCCTTCTCAGATGCAAGCAAATACTTATTACGCCTTCTCTCTTGAGTTCATGTCCTACTTCATAAAATATTTAATATTGCGTCACAAGTGTATTTCATGAACATTATAACATCATAGTTAAAGATGCGGCATTGGTCAATAGTCTGTTAGTCATAATGTGAATTTATATATATATAATGAGCAAGGGAACATATGCACAAATCCTTCTTAGTAAGGCTAGAAAAAGGAGTTGTGAAGATTAGGTACCCACTCATATCTTCTTTTTTGTTTTGTCATATGATCCTGGGCAGTAGCAGGTCAAGAACAGTGAGGAGAGATGTGGTCAAAGGGAAAGGACTGAAAAGTTTAGCATAAAGACAGTATTTCCCCCTACTAATTCTTTATCACAAGGTCCTTTATAGTATTGTGTAAGATGGTATAATTTATTAAAAAAAGGCAACTCATGAGGAATCTAATGATGGTCAAGAATATATAAAAGATACTGTGAATTATCAGTCCTGAAGTGGTGGAAGCACATGGCTGTAGGTGCTTCAAAGAGATGCTGATGGGTACCTTCCTCTATCGGAACAGTATCTGCTGTGTTCTAACCACTGTTGCCCGCCTATTGAAAAGGATGGTGCACCAAACTATCAGCCAGAAACGTTTTGAGTTGGGGTGGGGTGAGGAACCCAAATTAAGAAAAAAAGCATGTAGAGAAAGCTAAGTTATTTTGAACCAGTTGATGTTGAACTGCAATCTTATAATGCATGGCCTTTCTCAGTATGTGCTTGGTCTTAGAAAAATGTGGATTCAGTTTAAAGTCGAATCTCCCTATTACTTAGCTATTCAAGGTATGTTGATCTTTAATTATAAAAATATTTGTTTCTTCTGCTAGTAGAAAGTATTTGGATTTCCTTTTATGATTGAATTCAGTGCAAAAATGGTCGCAACAAGTTATATGCTAGGAGCTCTCCGTAATGCATCAAAGTAGATGATCACCTGTTCATGCAATTTACATTAAAACCCACTGAAGAGAATCAGGATGAAGTTCCACACAAGAAGAGTTAAAGCTGCCTTTTTGTGATGCTACACAAAAAGTTGTTTTCATGTTTTTGCAGGTTAAAAGTATTCTTTGTCTGGCACTTGAAAATCCAATTTTCCTTTTTTGTGCAGCTGCTCTGCTGCTCAAGGAATGCTCAGCTCATCTTTCCTAGCTGTTTGACTTTGAGAGGCCTTGAACTAGGAATATCCCAGCTGAAGAATGTGGAGGCTGAAGGAGGAAAATCAACTGATTTTGTGAAAAAGGGTTAAAAGAATTGTCTTTGTGGGAGAAAAAGAAATGTGAAAGAATTCCAACAGCTGGGCAGAGCTGTTAAAAGTTCTGCAAACAAAACTTTATGGTCTTGTTGATAGAAACAAGACTTCCTTACTTTTCTGACCAATGTCTCTTTTGCATCACCAGTTTCTGTTGTAAATGGGAAGCTGCCCTGGAAGATCCCAGCCCTTGTACTGCCTTGGTAAAAAGGCAACAGTGTGTAGCAATAGCATTATAGTGTTTGTTGAAAAGAAAGCCAGTCTATAGTAGTATTTATATGGCACTGAAACACCCAGTTTTCATGCAAAGAGGCATTTAAAAAAAAAAATCTATGCTGATCAAGTGTTGTGACTTAGGACTGGTAGCGCTTGGCTATCAGATCACATTTCGTATTTTGAATGACCTCGAACTGGAGTAGCTGGTGTTCTCAGGGGGGCTGGACAGGAGTACAGGTCAAAGGAAGGGTTTCCCGTGAGAGCTGGCCTATCAGTTTACTTGGAAGTGTCTGTGTAAAGAAGCTGTTTAATGTAATGGCCCAAATTTAGTTGCAGTTTATTTTTTTTATTTTCATAGGACATTCAGTGAAAAGTGACATTTACTCTGCTGTCTCGAGGAACTTGTGTACTGGAATCACATTCAAAAAAGCTGGAGTTAACCAGTCTGATCAGTTAAAGAAAGACAATATATCTCCTTTCTAAGACTTTATAAGATGGCTGATGCTATGATTAAACAGAAGTGAGTACATCCTCTCAAAATCCTGGCAGTAATGGTCTTTTTTCCTTTTTTTTTTTTTTTTTTTTTTAAGCAACCTATAGGACAAGGTGAGTTCCCTTCCCCCTTTGCAGAACGCTTGAGTGCATTTTTACACCAATAGGATTGCTTTCATCTTCAGAAAAGTTTGTTCTTGACTAGTAATATAAGCAAAAAAAAAACCAACCCTTCATGTATGGGATTGACGTTTTTCAGCAGCACACTAGTTGTGAAAAGTTCCCATGTCATTTGAAGAGAAGAAGTATCATTATGACTTCAGTTAACACACTGTGCAAGAAGCGTATAGAGTCAGGGATGAAAGGTTGCTTGTATTATGTTTTGTTGAAACTCACATGTCATGACCAGTCTGTTGTGCAGTTTATTGAGAAAACTACATCCAGCATTATCAAGTGCTTATGATTTAAAATATTTCTTATACAGTAATATTACCAAAAATGTTCTTGGTCAAGGAATAGAAGGGATATGCATGCTACTGAAAGCTGTGAAATGAGATCTTTTTTCAGCTTTTTATTGCATACCTTCCCCTGGGAAAAACGAAACAAAACAACCCAACCCAAAAAGCAGTAACAGCAAATTAGACTGACTCACTGTTAATAAAAAGCACAAAACTGAAGTGTCACATGAAGACAGATGATGTCAGAAAGAAAACACTTTAAAAGCTTGAGCAGTATTGCTCAGCATTAACAGAATTCATTTAGTTCTTAGAAATTATGTATTTGGACTACAGGAGGGATGATAATTAAAGGAGGCTTTTTGAATTGGGAAATGTTAGTTACTCTTTAAGGTCGATGACTACATTCTCCAGCTTCAATTTAAAACCAGTATCTGTCTAACTTTGTATATCTTTGAGATTCCAAGTGTGCCCAAGCCTTAACGTTGAAGGGATGCCAAATGTGATCAGCTAAAGGGTATTTTTCACAGCAGTAGTAGTCAATGGTGAAAGCCTAAGCCTGTGCAGCACCTATAGATTAGCAGTGGGAAATAAAGTGCATACAGATGTCTATGAGCTGGAGAGATGTCTATTAGAAAAGCTTTGTAGAGTTTGTAGGAAAAAGGTTGTGGAAGATTCTCTCTAAGTTTGAGTAGAGAGTGTATTTGTGGATGCTTCCTGTGTTCCTCATTCCTCAAGTGATACAGTGTCCTTTTGTAGGCTTCTTTGAAGCCAGCAGGGTTTTTACCTGGTGCCCCAGTGATTCATTTAAACAGCGAGTTTTGTTGACTTGGTCATAGCCACATGACACAAATATAATTATTCTAGTATATTTAAAAATTGCATGGGATCCAACAGGGGCACAGAATAAAGCACAATTCTACATAATCACCTTTTAAAATGGCAGCATAGGTCATTAAGATGCTATGCTGTGAGTTCAGCGGACTTGCTGCTCGATCTTTACACATAGGGTACGTAACATTCACAAATTTGTTACATTGTATTACAATAAGGTTAATCAGTATTACATTGTTCCCTAGAGGTTTTGCCTTGGTTCTTCAACGGACTTAATTGTAATATATGCTTTTTTACACTATTTTGTATTGGGGGGGGGGAAAGGTTATTTTCATTTTGAATATGTGGTCAACTGAAATTTAAATGTAAACAAATCATTTTAAGTGTTTTCACAACCTTTTTTATCTGAATGCTATTCTGTGTTCGCCATCTCTGTACCTGAATAATTTAGAAGACAAATTTTAAAATACTGAAATATATTTTTGGCATCGAGCTTAAGGTATAAAATGTTTGTTTCAGAGAAAGGTAACTGCATCATTATAAGCATTCCCTTCTGCACTGTGGTGATTCCTCAGCAGAGGTGACAGCAGAGACCTGTGAAAGCTCTGAAAAGGTAAACCTGCTTCACTGGGTTTGCTGACAGTTCGCACACTTGATCTCATTTGGTCGAGCTTCATGCTTAACTCCTGGTTGCCTACAAGGTTTGTCGTTTGACAAACATCTGCATCTCTTATAGCTGCATCACTCTGTAAGCTCTAGAAAAACTAGAAAATAGCTGTATTACCTATATTTTGATTTATATATCTTTGGGAATGTAACTTTCAGTTCTTCCACCTTGACTAACATTCTAAAGGTAATTTACATTCTAAATTACCTTTAAAATTACAGAGTCTTCACAGGTTTAAAGCATGTGTGGTTACAGTTGGGAAATCAGGAAGGTTCAGAAGCTTTGTAATTACTACCTCTTTATTTATGTAGGTGCAGTCCTTCAGATCCACCACATCATGGTGTACTTTGTCACTGCTGCAGTTCTGAGTAGCACATCTACTTGAAAATGCATATTAAACTGTGTACACATAATAAAAAAAAATCTAGTACATCACAAAGAGATCTTTAAACCAGTAACCTGAGAGCTACTGACCTTTCTGAGAAATGTGACAGGGTTTGCTTGAACAGATGTCTAGATACAAAATGAGAGCATGACACCATCAGCCATTTTTAGAGAATCTAATGCCATGACTCTTTTGGCCGGAGTTTGTGACTGTGATGGGTTGAAGCATCTGGGGTGGGAGGGTGTTCTGGTTTGGTCTGGGTTTGTTGTTTTATTTTTTTGCAGCTACTAGGTAACAGTTCATGTATTTGCTCAGTTTTAGAAATGATGCAGGTTGTCAGAAGGATAACAGTAGTTTTATAATAGACGTGTAGTTCTTTATATCCCAGGGGAAGTGATGGGAGCATGAAACCTTATTCTTTCTAAATTATGTACAAAAACCTTTGAAAGTGCTCAGAGGGAGTTGACGGCTTATATCCTCAAAGGAGCACCTGAGCAAGAGTCCCAAAAGCTATTTTTGCAGAAAGTACAGGGCTCATATTTAAGCCATTTATTAAGGTACTGTAAGTACCTCCACTAATATTATGCTGAAGTGGGTTTTTGTGTCACAGTCATGAACTCTACATTCATCATCTACATCACTTAATGTATCTTTTTTTCCTTTTTGTCTTTAAATGTGATCATAGAAAAAATAATTTGTCTGGAGTATGTACCGTTATGTGTGTGTTAGCTTTTGATCTAACACGGATTTAATGTTTATATCTGTTTTTCCAAGGTCATGATATAACTTCTCTGTCTTTGTGTACATGCAACTATATCTTGTACCTCCTTTCTTTCTCACTCCTCCTTCACCACCAACCTTACTGCTGCTCCCTTGTTCCAACCCTCTGGCCCCAGGGTAACACTGCCTCTCAAGTGGGCTCTGGGGACAGGGCCAGGAGGGACAGATGTTATCAGGGCTGGTAGATTTTGAGAGGTGTGAACAAGAAGAGGCAGCATGTGCATCTGATTGTCGCACTGAAGATTAGCAAGCTGAGTTTCTTATACTGCTAGTAACCCAAGATCAGAATAAGGTTTCAGAGTAGCCCCTGTTCCATAGAAAAGTGTGTAGTAGAACTGATAAAGGTGTCTCATGTCATCTTGTGGCCTACAAGAATCTGCTAAGTATTCTTTTGCGAAGCAAGGTTAGTAGTGGGTTTGTAATGTCTTGAAACAAACTTCACCTGTACCATCCACATTTCTTGTTTGGCTGCTTCTTTGTCAATGCGCTATATGTGGACCCCTGGACTAAACCTCTAGCAGTACATTTTATCTGCACTGCAGCTTATATTTTCAACATCTTTTCAGGTTTGCAAAAGAAAACATTATTAACAGCCAAGAGAAGCAGTTCCAGAGAACTTTGCCTGCAGATGTGCCATTTTTCTGCATAACTTGCATGTTTTTTTCATTTGTTATGAGTTGTCCCAGTGTGCTGCCTTGTATCTCCTCTTTATATTGGTGGTTAGTGTGTATGAAAATAGTTTGCATTTTTGTTGTAGTTTATGCTTTCATCTCCCACATTGCCCCCCCAATTTTTGCTATTAAAGTTAGTAAGCTAGCAGTCTACATTTGTCTTGTGTATTTCCGAGCTCTGTTTTGATAGCAGGCATCAGGCTTACCTGTTTTCTGTTTGTGCTTCCACGAAATACCACTTTGATTGTCAACAATTTTAAATAAAGGGTAGGAGTAAGTAAAAGGATTTTGTAATTCAGAAGACTGTCATAATAGTAGTTTTCAACACTAGCATAAACAGGCAACTCTTGAAATACATATTAATGCTGCAAATGGTTTTTCAAAAGCTAGAAGCAGTGTTTCTTTAAGGAAAGTAGCCTGTCCATAAAAATTTAATTTTTCTTAAGACAAAACCCTTGTATACTGCTTTTCTCAAGCTGCTAATTGTCAGAGGGGATGTGTCGTGGTTTAAGCCCAGCTGCAACTCAGAACCACAAGTCATTACAAGTCATTACCATAAAGTACAGTGAAACAAGAGCCTTAGCCCAAGGCCCCCAGCCGATAAACACTAACACAGCAAATACCGGCTGTAAGTAAGGTACGACATGCTGAAACTCCAAGATCAAGAGCAACAACTTTGAGAGCCAATAAATCAGGATTGTGAGGAGTAACTGTTAATCCGAAACAATGAATGCTTATCACAAATACGATTAGACATGCTCTGGTCAGATCTGTTGTTACCTCAACCCTTTGTGCCTCATGGTGGGCACCAAAAAGAACTGTCGTGGTTTAAGCCTAGCCATAACTCAGAACCACACAGTCTCTCTCTCACTCCCCCCCTTCTAACCCCCCACTCCCAGAGGGATGGGGAGGAGAATCGAAAGCATGTAACTCCCACTGGCTGAGATAAGAGCAGTCCAGTAACTAAGGTATAACACAAACCACTACTGCTAAAACCAATAATGGTAATGATAAGGGAAGTAACAAGGGAAGAGAATACAACTGCTCACCACCAGCCAACCAATACCCAGCTGAACCTGAGCAGTGATCTAACCCTTCTGGGTAACTGTCCCCAGTTTATATAGTGGGCGTGATGTGCTGTGGTATGGAATACCTCTTTGGTTAGTTTGGGTCAGGTGTCCTGTCTCTGCTTCCTCCTGGCTTCCCCTCTTCCCTGGCAGAGCATGAGACTCAGAAAGTCCTTGGTCAGAGTAAACATTGCTGAGCAGCTACTGAAAACATCGGTGTTATCACCGCTGTTCCCAGGCTGAAAGTCAAAAACACAGCACTGCACCAGCTACTGAGAAGGAGAAAAAATGACTGCTACTGCTGAACCCAGGACAGGATGGAAATTGAAATTGCTGTTGTGGATGGGAGGCGGACAGGAAGTTCTGTGTAACATTGCTAGTTCCTCCTGCTGTGTACCTGCAGTGTTCTCCAGTAATTATTTAATGGTTTTATTTTACATTATCTGTCAGAGGCAAATAACTGCATTTAGTGCCATGCATGGCTGGAAAATGTGTTGTATTTTCTCTGACTTTTAAAGGTCACCTAGTCCAAGAGATGGGACTCTCATTCTATGAATTTCAGATACCCTATTTTAAGTTGTTTATAGTTTCTTCTTGACGAGGGGGAAGGGGAACTCCTCACCCTGAATATTTTATAATGTAAGAGGAAATCACACTACTGCAGTACTGCAAATACTATACTATAATAAAATCAGGAATACAGCAACAATTTGGGGTTTTAACTGTAATCAGTTTTACACTATAGCAGAAATTGTAGCTTTTCTGTAAGTCATGTTCTGCACTCCACTATGCATACGATACTTCGAATATGAATTCCTCCTGTGTGCTATTTTTGTTCTGTATGAAATGGCTCCCAAACCTTGCTCTAATACCAGTGTTGCTGTGTCACCACCTCGTGGTGAAGTTGCTGTACAGTAGTTAAATACACACATAGAGAAAGATGAAGTTTCTCCATGTGTGTTTAAGATGTGTGTTTAACTAGACATTTTTGACCAAAGTTATTCCTGACTTTTTGCAAAAATGAAGACGTATCTGAAAATAAGAGAAAGTGGTTAACCTCCATTATGTTAGGAAAGCTGCTTCCAAGTAGTCAATATGTCTGCAGTGCAACAGAAAAGAAGGTATTTAACAGTTCCAGTGTAGAATAAAAACGGGTATTGTGTATGTGGAAGACCACTTATTTCTGGCTTAAAAATAAGTATCTAAAAATTCACAAGTTTAAATGTGGTCAGCAGTTGACCAAAGTGTACAATTCAACAGAAACCCAAAATCCGCTTACCCTGTGTGTTTAGGAGAAATGAGAGCAAAGATTTATAACTGGGAGAAAAAGTGGCTTTAGACCTTGCTGAATTGGATGTCAGACATAATGTCTGGAGTGTGGCTGAAATGCTAGTTTTAAAGAGATTTTAAGGAGAACTTAAATTCAGTGTTCTTTTTGCCAAGATATTGAATTTGAAATTCTGAGTTTGCTTTCTCCTTTTATCATAGTCTGTATAACAGAAGTGATATATTTTGGGGTTTATATAACTCAAAATTTATAGTTTGTTGTTTTCTTTTTTGTTTTGTTTTAACTGGGAAATAAAATGAAGTGGAAGAGATGTTTCTGTATATAGTTACTTACCCTTTGCCTCGTTTTGTTGGTAATCTGTTACTGGAAACCTGCAGTAATAATATAATCCCAAACTTTTTGTTTGATGTTATAATAAACAGTGTGGGATACATTATTTTACTTGTATCATGATTCATTGATCAAAGCTTCTGCCTAATTTAGGCCACGTGAACCTTTTGATAACCACCCCTTCTGTGCTATGTTAGTATATCTTGCATGTTAACCATTTGATAGATCACTTCCCTTTCAGTGCAGAATCTGCACACAGCCCCAGCCCTACAAAGAGAAGCAAGTCAGAAGCTTATCCTTTTAGGAAAAATCAATATATCTTCTTGTAGTCCAGTGCAATTATAGATGTAACTTTCAAATAAATAATTTCCATATTTCAAATCTGGTTTTCCTTCAACCATTATCTCCTTGGTCTGTGTAAATAAGCCAGTTGGTCTTGTTAGAAAGATCTGTGTTGCAGTCCTTGGTGCAAGTGGGGTGTCAGCTCATGCCCATATAAAAACATTACTGTACTGTACTCTTTTGCTTTGTAGACTGAAAAAGTAAAAATAACACGAGGGAGCAAAATTCTTTGAAACACTTAAAAAAACCCAAACAAGCAAACAAAAAAACAAAACAAAGAAAGACAGACTTTTAGTTTGGGGCTTCCTGAAGGTTTGTGAAGTAAATCTAAGGCATCTGTAAGATACTTACGAGGAAAAATAAGCTTATTTTGGTTGGGTTAAACTTGCTGTATAGAGATCCACATCTGTTTCAAAAAAATGTTAGGTGTTAAGCAAATTAAAAGCAGTATTTTAATGTTAAGTATCCACCATTACGTCTGTCACTTCTGGGAGCAAAACTCCAAAGTAACACCTCTGTGAGCCAGGAGTGTTGATAACCTGTGTGTGGCTATCACAGCTGTTACATGTGCATCAGTATTGCCACTGGCTCACAAAAATACAAATATGTGTTAAAAAACTTCAAAATATGCATGGCTTTCCTTATGTCAAAAAATGAGAGGCATTATAAGTTCATGTCCTAAAACATCATCGCACCTTACTAGTAAAGATGAACATTAAAACACAGCTAATAAATTACAATACAGCACAGCAAAGCTAGGTTGTGCATGTGTCCTTCGTAGAAAGGTAGGCAAAAGCAATGTTCTAACCAGCTTTCAACTGAAAAAAGTCCAAATGCTCATGATGGCTTTTGATTTTTACATTGTGTGCAAATAAAAATGACTAAGCAGTCTGTTGTGGAACAGATACTAATATGGAAGCTTTTAATTACTACAGGTATTTTTACAAGTGAGGATAGATGATTTTTTTTTTTGTAGTCTTACACTGAGTCACTTGAGTCACTCAAAAAAAAATATATCTTGTTATTCCTGATATTAAACCAAATGTTTAAATGTTACTTTTGAACACTGAGTTCATTCAGGGTAAAGTTTGAACAGCAAAAGTCTCATCAGTCACTTACTGATGCTTGCTAACATTGAAGTTGTCCCAGGGAACTATCTCAAGGGCATTTGTCTTCTGAATAACAAGAGCAACTGCTATCAGGGCCTTGTGTGTTTTAGTAGCTAAAGAACAGAGTCATTATTTGGAAATAGGAGTTTGCAGTTTGATCTTTGTGCACGTCCTTATTGCTGCACCCTGACCCTTGTACATTCATTCTTTTCGTAATGTCATTTTTGATTTATCCTGTAATTTGATCTGCCTGTGACAAAATGTTTACTATCAATGCCATGATGCATTGGACATTTAATGGATTATGTATCCAAATGAAATGACTGTGGGATTGTTTATGGCTTACTTGCATTCGCTGGGATCAAAGCTGTGTGTACTGAGCAGGGAATTATGTGGAAGATAGTAAAACTAGTGCAGAACTTACTTCAGTTCCTCAGTAATTGCATGGTGGTACATCCATACTTTGTACCAGTTTGATTTGACATTGACTGGCCTGTGTATGTTTTCCCTTTCATTTGTTGTTCCTTAAAACATCTTTGTTGTAGATGTTTTGTCTACTCTAAAAAGGTGCATGATGTAATAATTTAAACTCGTTATTGTCTAAGCTGATCAGACCCAAATTAGATACATGTGTTTTCTCATGTTTTTCAGCAAATTCTTCAGTACAGGGTTTTTAAATTTTATTAAAAGGACTGACCGATCATAAGCTAGGCTTTAGAATCAGTCCTTTCACTATAATAGAGAAATCAAAGTTCAGTAAGGAAATTAATATAAACACCAAGACTTCAAAAGCAGTTATTTTTTTTTGAAGTTAGGCAACAACCTCTTATGGATCATCACAGTTTGCAGAACAAGACAAAAATGAGAAAAGGAAAAGCACACATATATATTTTTAAGGAAAAATAATATTAAGAAAGAAGTTTGGGCTTTGGTTTCCTCATTTAGATGACAACTGTGCCTTGAACTCAATCTTTTCATATGGCCAGAATGAATAAGCAGTAATTTCTTCCATAAGTGCTTATACAGGCTGAGCATTGCTACTACTGAGCAGATACTTTCTTAATATTCAAAAAGATCAAATTAGCCCAATGTAATATATGTGGAAATAAGCACAGGTTTCTGTAGCATAGCAGTAGCCATTGGATTGCTGAAGGCGATAGCTTTACAATATGTTGTTTTCAACCAGTTTCAACTTATATATGAGCTATAACCAAAGCTGTTGGGTATTTTTCTTTGTTTTACTCAGCTGGAAAGTCATCAGTTCCAGGCAAGACTACAGACCCAGGATAAATCAGTGTATTTCAGAAGCACTGATGAATTTATTCGTGTTTCTTCAAGAAATGTCCCACTTCAAGGAACAAAACCCTGGCAAGGTAAGCACTCCCAAGTAATATTAAATGTTCAATATTATTTAATAAAACTGTAAGAAAAATTAAAACAAAGCCAAGCCACATTATGATACATTCAGTTATGAGCTTCTGCTAATTTTTTTGCTATAGAGATCACAGGTAGGTCATCAGTGAGTGAAGGTGCTCACAGTAAAGTTTATAGCAATACGGTCTCACCCTTTACAGCTGTTGGAACCTCACCAGTCATTCCATGGAAAGGAACTTTAAAACATCACAATTTAATAACAACTTGGAAAAAAACCCAAAACCAAAGCAAAAAATATGAAGTTCCTAGATATACATTTCCCCAAATAACTAATCTTCAGAAATACCTGCACGAGTATTACATGATAGAGGAGAATTCCCCATATTTAATTGTGATAATTTTTGTTCTATACGGATATAGTTGGTAGGTTTGATTTTTGTTTGGTTTGTTTTGTTTTTACTGGAAAGACTGAGCTGGAGAATTAACCGTTTTATTGCAATTCAGCTCCAAAAGCAAATCAATTCTTTCCGCAAACTTTCAACAGATCAGTTCTGTACTCAGTATTGTGCAGTTGTGGAAGATGCGCTGTATGTCTTAGTCACAGCAGAGGCCAAATTCCAGGTTTTATATAGAAAATTCAGCTCAGTCTTGTCGTTAACAGGGATGCTGGAGTAGCCAACAAGCATCAAAAGAGTTCTTGCCAACATATGAGAAAATAGTTTCTTGAAGCAACACAACAGGGGAGAGATTTATATTTACAAGAAAGATTTTTTTGCTTTTGTAAGCATCCAGCATGCATGCATTCCAATAATTGAATTAGTGATTTGGGATTTTTTCTGCATATCAACTGTTTAGCTTTTTTTTTGTGTGTGTGTAATGAAAAGTGAAGTAATTTCTAATAATTTTGGCAAAAACCATGAGCTTGTTTAATCTTACTAGTAAATGAATAAAATTAGCATACTTTTATAACAGAAGAGAGGGTACATCCTAATTAGCCAAAATGAACTGTTTGGTGCTTATTTACACCAGAAGTGTTAAAGATTTGCTAATATAAAAAAAAAAACCAAAACCAATAAAACCTTCAATTTTCACTACATTCTAGATCTCATTTAGCATGTAACATTTTTCTTTTGCAAAATTATCTATTTAAGTAGTAGAAGTGTTAATATCCAATTTTAATGTTTTTGCTAGTTTTGCCTACTGGTGTGCAGTGTATGTACATTTTTCACTGTCTTGGGAAGTTACATTCCTGGAGTTGTCCTCTCCTATGTCCTGCGTAAGTAGAATCTCTTTTTCAATCGTTATGTATGTATGTGGTTTGTTCATTATTTGGTCTCTGCGTAGGGAGTATGTATTGATTTGTATTTACACACATGTGCAAGTTCGCAGGTGACACCAAGCTGGGTGGTGCAGTTGACACACCTGAGGGGATGCCATCCAGAGGGACCTGGACAAGCTCAAGAAGTGGGCCCATGTGAACCTCATGAGGTTCAATAAGGCCAAGTGTAAGGTCCTGCATCTGGGTTGGGACAACTTCTAGTATGAATAGAGGCTGGGGGATGAAGGGTTTGAGAGCAGCCCTGCAGAGAAGGACTTGGGGATACTGGTGGGTAAAAAGCTGGACGTGAACTGGCAGTGGGTGCTTGCAGCCCAGAAAGCCAGTTGTATCCTGGGCTGCATCAAAAGGAGCATGGCCAGCAGGTTGAGGGATGTGATTCTACCCCTCTACTTCACTCTTTTGAAGCCCCACTTGAGTACTGCATTCACCTCTGGGACCCCTAATATGAGAAGGACATGGACCTGTTGGAGCAAGCCAGAGGGCCATGCAGATGATCAGAGAGCTGGAGCTTCTCTTCCATGAGGAAAGGCTGAAAGAGTTGGGGTTGTTCAGCCAGGAAAAGAGAAGTCTCCAGGGAGACCTTATTGCAGCCTTTCAAGACTTAAAGGGGACTTACAAGAATGATGAGGACAGACTTTTTCAGCTGAGCCTGTTGCGACAGGACAAGGGGGAATGGCTTTAAACTAAAAGGGGAGATTCAGACTAGATACAAGGAAGATGTTTTTTATGATGAGGGTAGTGAAACACTGGAACAGGTTGCCCAGAATGTTGGTATCTGCCCCATCCCTGGCAACATTTCAAGGCCAAGTTTGAGCAACCTGGTCTAGTGGAAGGTGTCCCTGCCCATGGCAGGGGGGTTGGAACTGGATGATCTTTAAGGTCTGTTCCAACCCAAACTATTCTATGGTTCTGTGATACATATACATACATATGTAGGTTCTGACAAGTGCTTTTTGTCATATGGAACACAGCTTACAAGTTTTTTCAACATCTTGATTCTGGCATATTACATAGTCATGTTTCTCAGGTAGAGATGCCAAAATAAGACTAACTCAAGATAAAGATAAATGTTACAATAATCATAAATTGGGCATTAAAAGAAGTAAAAAATGTGTACATTGATATGACTACAGTGGTATGTTCTGCAGCGAGTAGTAATGACTCCTAGAAATTGGACTGGACAGTAAGTTTGTCTCACATGGTCCTTTGTCCTGGTTTCAGCTGTAATAGAGTCACTGGCAGAGCATGAGAGACTGAAAAGTCCTTGATCAGGGTAAGCACTACTGAGCAACAACTAAAGCATCGGTGTGTTGTCAGCATTGTTCTAAGGCTGAAGCCAAAACACAGCATTGCACCGGCTACTAAAGAAGAAACATAACTATCCCAGCTGAAAACAGAACAGTATTTAACAGTGCATTTTTATGTAAAGCTAACAATAGTATGTAAAATTAGTAGTTAACATATATAAATGCATTGTTTAAGCTTTATTGAGTAACTGCATAAAGCAATATTTCAATACAATTTTTCTCTCTGTCTTCATTTTTATCACAGTATTGTGTGCCTTTTTATGTCCCTTCCTTAAGTGCAATGAATTTGGACAGAAAGCATACAACAAAATTAAGACTGTTCTGATGAAACTAGATTTTGGAATAGTGGAATATATCAACCAGAAGAAAAAAGAGAGATCTGGTGAGTAATTAAGTATAGTTTCAACTAATGTATTTCTGTATGCAGAGAAGATTTTATTCAACCTACTTGATTAAATGTACTGCTTTTAGGTTTTTAGAGAAAAATACTTGCTGTAAGTATGGCAATGCTTGTCTCTGTTTAGCTAAGGTAAATGTACCCAGGAGAGAGATTCACTCAAGAACACAAAATAAGTACATAGCAGAATTCTTTCTCAGAGAATGAACTCCTCCAGTATCTAAATCCACCTTGTTTTCGCTCCCAACAGCAGCAAGAATTTTTCTTCCCCAAATACTCAAAAGCCATTTAAGAATTGCTGTAAGATAGTAGCTACAAAACAATCCAAATTTTTAGTTAGCAAGGGAAAGAATCAGTTTAAAACCAACTCTCAGCTATCTTGCCTGAAATCTTTCTAACATTGGGAACTTTGAGATTTTAGTTATTACAGCTGTTTCAAGAAAAATACTTACATGAACAATGTTACCTTTAGTTTGCTTTTTGTGTATTCTACAGTTTCGGTAATCAAACCCTTGTAGGGTAGTCACATTACCTGCAGGTAGCCTACCCTTTTTAGTTAGTATTACACCAGTAGATTTCATCTCTGCTTTAAAACATGCATTTCTTGTAACCACGTATCATAGTGTGCTGTTCCTAGACACAGTGAGAGGAACCATCTACTTTTTCCCCTTCTCTTACATGTAATGCAGTAGTTATTGAAATAAGGTCTAGTGCATTGAAAATTTTCATTCATATATTATTCACTTTGTTCTACTTTTAAGTTAAACTAGCAGAGAGAGAGAGATCAGAGTATCGTTTCATGAGTTTCATAAGCCAGCACTGGGGAAATGGTTGAGGTTAGATTTGTTCTTTTTTGCTTCTCACCCTCTAGTTTAATTTAACCCAGACAGGTTCCCGACTCTGCTTTCTCACTTGGGTTCACCATATGGATTCACAAATCCTTGTAATGGCACAAGAGAGGAAACAGAAAGTTGCAAAAATAGGCAATCAAGAATAATATGACTGTGTTTTTCAGCTTATATTGGTTTAAAATATTCATGAGGCTGTTCTCAGACAGGGTGTCCTTTCACCTGTAAGGGACAACATTCTATCAGACCTCAGAGGATGTTTTGTATGCGTATTTGCACAGACATGTGAATGCAGGGTAGATGGGTGCAAAGAAGAAGGGGTCTGTGAATGACAGTTACATGCAATTCTGTAGAAAATTGCATTAACAAGCAACAACAGAGACTTCTGATGTAAGTACAGCGCAGGTAAATAAATCTGTTAGAATATATTTCAGAGCAATATTCTGTCTGCTGCTTTGGCTGCTGCACAATACATTTTGCTAAATATCTAGCCTCTCAGTCAGCCTCGTTTCCCTCACCTTAGTAGCGTATTACATGAATGATGCACTGTGTCAACAGGTGAAAGTTTACAGTACTGCGCCAGCTGTGTGACAGAGAACACACACTGAACCTGTAAGTCCATTGATACAAATAGGATAAAAAATATTTTTCTTTTCTTTCAGAAACAGCACAAACAAAACCCACAGAAGATGACAGTGAATTAGACATATCAGCTCTGTGTCCTAAGGTGATTTTTTTTCAGTCAGCCCTGTCTTGCTTTTAAAAATCTATATAGATAACGGAGAGTGTCTAGACTACTGTCTCTGCTCTTCTGTGGAAGACTTTAACCTGCCCAGGAGGCTGTGTTCCTGAACTAAGCAGTACGCTTTAAAAGTGATTCATAGTCTCCATCTTTAGGCTTATACTAATTAACTTACAGCATTTGTAACTTCTGACCTTCAAGGTAATGGTTTCTTTGGCCTACTAAACTAAGACTCTTGTTTACATTGTATTGGCTGTAGAATGATTTAACTAGAATTTAATGGCAAAGTTGGCTATTTTTATTTACAACAGTGAAATTGCAGTTAATTTTTATCAAAATATAAAGGGAAACCTTTATTCATAGAAAACCTGCATAATTTGTCTCATACTTTTGTATAGCTTGTCTGGTCATATTCAGTGATAGTGCAAATCAGTATATTGCCTATAAATATCTTTCTAAATATGTATGAGAACACAACAGTATAATATTTCATTTCCATCTTAACATTCTAAGTAACTGTATGGCAAAGGATTTTCCATTATAGTCAGAACACTGGTTGGTATAAAAAAGTTCAGGTTTATAGGAATTCCTAGGCAGTATTGGATCAGTAGTGATTAGAGCCTGATTTTGAGAGTGATCCCTTTGAACATATTGTAAAAAAAACTGTATTATGAAAAAAAAAATTTCTATCCCATGGGCTAAAAATTTGTAGCTGACATAATTTAATGTTTTTGGATAAATTCATAAAGGATAGTGATTTTTTTTATTTAGCTTATTTCTGATGGTTATAGATAAAGGGCTTGGGTTTTGATCCAAGTTCATGTATTTCTTTACGTTTATGTGTGCATTTTGTATTTGCAGGCTCATTCTGCTTTCTTTACAGTAGGAATTTCAGAATGAATAACTGGAATTTTCTGTGCTTTAGTATAATACATCTATCAGTTATTACAGAAAGGAATGCTTCACTTCTAAGTATTGTATCCTACTCTTATTTTCATATTTCTGCAAGTAAAGCTTAAATATGAGGCGATTTATATTGCTGTGACATGCAAGAGACTTCTTTTTCAGTGTCTAAGCACTGGCTTCCTGTAGGGTGATTTATTTTTTTTTTTTACTGTAAGAATACCATGTATGGGCCTTTTTTATGTGTAGGTTAATCCTGCAGTTGTTGCCAAAGAGCTGTCAGTGTCTGACACAGATGTATCGGAAGTATCTTGGACCGATAATGGGACCTTTAACTTATCTGAAGGGTATTCTCCACAGACAGACACATCTGATGGTATGTAATGGCTTCATCTATTCCATCAATGAGTTGCAGTCATGTAAGTTACCTGAAAATGGTTAGAGAATTTGAGGACAAGTTTTTGGGGTGGCTGTTGTTTGTTTGTTTGTTTGTTTGTTTGCTTGCTTGTTTTCCTGTACAATGAATTAAGCATTAATTCCAGTGGTTTATATAATTTTGGATACATCTTGTGTAGGAACTGGCCTCATCCTAAAAATAATAAAGTGCATCAGTAAGCTGATGTATAAGTGATATATAAGAAATATTTCTAAATAAGTAGTAGTGGGTAAACCAGATGCATTCAGTAAGTGCCAGATTCAGCTCTCCCACCAAAGCTTTTAAACAAGTAAACCTTTTAATTTACTACCAAAGGTTTTTTTGGGTGGGCTATGCCAATAACAGCTGAGGAAGACAAAGTAATACTTTGAACTGCTCAACAGCCAATTAAAGAAAGTATTATCAAGTTTTGTTATTAGAAATCTAATGAAGACGGCCAGCAATAAGCCTAAATTGGATATGAAGACTAAGGCTAGGAAAAGATCCTCAAGCACTTGTCTTGATCTTGAACAGATCTTTAAGTTCTTTTTACTAACCAAGCTTTCAGTGAGTGCTTTGCCTGAATTAAGGACATTTGTAGATTTGGTGTAATCTTGTCTGTGTATCTGGATTTGTTACTCTGCTTGTCTTGCATTTCTTTTCTTCCAGGAAAAGTTCACTGTAAATGAAAAGTAAGGTGATATTACTTAATGACATTATACAGACCAAATTCATACTTTGTTTTGTTAATATTTCAAGTTGTAAATAGCTTTATATGATCACAGAATCAGAAGTTGAAGTGGGCTGTTCATCTCATTTCACCTCTTATTCAAAGCAGGCCCAACTTCATGAAGTCGTTCAGGGCTGTGACCAGTTTGAAACTTCAGCACCCCCAGTGGTAAAGATTGAGCAGTCCACCTGGACAGCCTTTCCCAGTATTTGCTCACCCTCATAGAATCATAGAATAGTAAGGGTTGGAAAGGACCTCAAGATCATCGAGTTCCAACCCCCCTGCCATGGGCAGGGACACCTCCCACTAAACCATGACATCCAAGGCTATGTCCAACCCCACCTTGAACGCCGCCAGGGATGAAAAAGTTTTTTTATGGTCAAAAATTTCCAGTGTTTTAGCTTGTGTCAATTTACTCCCTTCCTTCCACTGTGCACCTTTAAGAAGAGTCAGGCCTTACCTTCTCTTTTTCTTCTGATTCAGTAGTTAAAGACAAGTATGTGATACTCCCTTTCCACCTTCTCTTAAGGCCAAACAAAGCCTGTTTTCTCAATATCTCCTCATACTTCCTGTTCTCCAGCACCCTAGTAATTGCGCTGGCCCTCTGGGTGACTCACTCTAGTCTTTCATTGTCTGTCTTGTACTAGAGAGGTCAAAACTGGATGAAGTACTCCAAATGGGTGCTCTCAGGTGCTGAAGAGAGGGGGGAAATTTCTTCCATTGACTTTTTGACTTCATTTTCTTTCGTAGAGGTCAATCTGTGGTTGGCCTTCCTTGCTGTAAGGGCATGCCACTGAATTGCTGTCCACAGATCTTTTTCTTCAAAGTTGCTTTCTGTCTCATTGCCCCAACCTGTACTGCTGCACAGGTTATTCCACGCCAGATGCAGGACTTCACATTTGCTTCTGTTGAATTTCGTGATGTTTCTTTTCATTCTGTTCATTTCTCCAGCCTGTTGTGGTCCCTCTGAGGGCACACTGCCCTCTCAGAATATCAGACACCTGCCCTACAGCAGTTCCTTTCTGCCCATAAATTTGCTGAGAGTGCACTCCATCCTGTCATCCCTGTCATTAACATACATTGAACAGTGGTGGTTTCAGTAGCTTTGAAAGACACCACTAATAACTGGCCTCCAGTTGGACCCTGTATCACTGATCACAGCTGTTTGACCTTGACACTCTCCTTTACTGTTCACTTACCCACTCTGCTCACCAGTTTGGCTGTAAGGATAGTGTGAGAAACTGCATTAAAGCCATTGCTAAGAGAAAAATAAACATCCACTCTTCTCCCCCATGGAGCATTTCAGCAAATGGGACATACACACAAGTGCAAGACCAGATGGGATGCATCCAAGGACTGGCTCATCTCCTGTCAAAGCTCTGTGCATTTGAGCCACCACTCTGCATACAGAACAACCCTTCCTCCTCACCTTCCCAGCCTGTTTTTCCTAAAGAAAATGGAGAAAATGACATGAGACATTTTTAGGATTCAGTTCCTTACCCCTTATGAATGCTCCTATTGCTTGTTTTCATAGAGAGTAAGTTCAAAGTGATTATCTTTTACCTCCTCATTCAAATACTAGATCAGAGTATATTCCCTTATGCTCATTTAGGGCTCTTCCACAGGCCATGTACTGTACCATATGTTTTACACATTTGTAATAACAAATATCATGCCATTAATGCAGCTATTTTAAGTATAATTTTTTTTGTTTACATTCTGCTTTTTACCCTCTTGGAAACATGAAACAATCCTGGTCACATGTAGAGTTTCCATTTCCCATTTCCTATTTAATACAAGCATTGGCCAAGAAAGAAAAAGTTATAAATTGAGTCTTTACATTGCTTTTATATCTTTATTTACACAGATAAACTGTGGTGTTGTTTTGTTTTTTTTTTAATTCGACAAGTATATTAAAAGCTTGTAATATTTCTAATTTAATACACTGTGAAGAAAAAGAGTTGAGAGACCTGTTGTCACCTTATAAATCTTAGGACTTTTTGTGGTTGATCTATTTAGAACTAGCTCTGGTTAAGATTTGTACGGGTTTCATGTACAGCTAGATACCATTTAAGAAAGATACTTTGCTCACATAATTTCTTGTGTTAGGTTGATACCAGGTGATTTGTGGTGTGAGATTTAAGACCTCAAAACCATTTTATTTTAGATGTAGCACCCATTGAGCCTACAGAGGACTGCTAGACTGTGGATTAGTAAATGTATTCAAAGGAACACTTTTCAGCATTTTTACATTTGGCTGTTTTTTGGGGAGGCCTTTTGTGTTTGCTAACACTGTTTCCTTCTGTTAACCCTGTAATAGATTTTGACCGACCTAGCGATCATGAAGAAGCATTTGCTAGAGATCTTTCAGAATTTCCTTCTTTAGAGAATGGTGCCGGCACAAATGACGACGATGACTCCAGCATCGGTATGCCCATCCAGCAGAAACAAAAAAAGGAACACACATACTTCAAGGTAGATCATGCTTCCAGACAGAGTAAAGAGAGACCATCCACCGCGGGGCTCTCCTTGCCTTTGACCAGTGACCAAACCTTTAATTTAATGAGTGGAATTGCTGGGGATGTCATCGCAGCTGCGGTGTCTGCTGCCATCAAAGACCAGCTGCAGTCTGCGCAGCAAGGTCCCTCACATGCAGCTCCCAGTTTGAGCGAGGAAACAGACACAGAGGAAGCTGATGATTTTGAACTGCTTGACCAGTCTGAGCTTGAGCAGATTGAGAAAGAGTTGGGACTTTCACAAGGCCAAGAAGCAGAATCACAGGAAAAGAAGAAGTCTTCAGGCTTCCTTTCAAATCTGCTTGGAAATCATTAACCTGGAAATCACAGCTGGTAACAGAGAAGAAATTAAAAATAAAACACACACAAACAAAATCAAATGCAAAAAAAAAAAAAAAAGGAAAATTCTGAGCTGTAAGCTTTAACTATCCCTTTAGATGTGTTGTAATAATAATTTCTCTTATGCCGAGTGAATTAACTGGATAAATTTCAGCTGATACTGATAGTTTAATGTTTCTGGTAGTTATACTTCGATGTAATAGCATGGAAATGAATTATCTATCCACTGTTCGGTTGCAGATAAGTATTGGAGGTCAGTTGTTCAAAGGAGTTGGGAGGACAGGATTTTTTTATCATTTTGCCAATCACGTATTTTGGGGTCCTGAGCCAGATTTTCCACATGGGCGGTTTATTTGCCCTTGATTGCCAACCATGTAATGCAATTAATGATTCACACAGTGAGGGTACTTTATCAGAGAATTGCCATGAGATTGAACTAAATCTCACCTCTTTCAGTCATACCGAAAAGTATGAACCTCTGCAGTTAGCATTATGTATGGTACATCTAATATAGATGAAACACATTAACCAGCACAACTCTAGTTTAAATATGTGTGCAACACTGTCAAAGAAATTGATTTCATTCTTAAAACCTTTAAATTATTTTGGATATGGTGATGCATTTCCAAGGTTTTTTCGCTGTTTTAGGCTTGTAGAGTTGTAAAGTGGTATGCTATTCAACTGACTACCTGCTGCATTCCTTGGTAGAGTCTGGTCCTTGGCAGTATTGCCCATTTGAAGTCAGACAGATTTTTTTATTAAAAAGTTGGTATCATGTAAACCAAACCACATTTCTGGTTGGGAGCAGGTGAGGGGAGGAATTGTTTGGAATGTAAATTAGAGATTAAAAAAAAAGCGAGGTATTTTTAGGTGCCACTTCCTTAATTCCAGATTCTGTGGGGTTCGTTTTTTTTCCCCAGGATAGCTGTCATTACTTGCAACAAAAGTTGTGTTGCAAGGTGAATATTTTAAAATTGTATTTTAAGAATTTATTAAGAAAGCATTTGGTGAGGTCATTTGATATCAAAGACACTCAGAATCTTCTTCTTGGCATGTAGTTTAAACAAAGAAGAAATTGTTCAAATTGTTTGCCAGTTTGAACTCCACGTACGCTTAGTGAATGGCCTGGGAACTTAAGCAGGTAACTTAACTTTTTCTAGGGGCTTTTTTTCTTTTTGTTCACCTGTAATCAAAGAAATAGGAAGAAGTAAAGCTATTGTTTTTAATGTGATGTAAGCCATTAGCAAAGTTGGGGGACCATGTCAGCTGCTACTACTACTGAAAGTGATTTTCCATTTGCTGGCATTTGAAGAGGTGAATACCATCATTTAGGACCCTCAGAAAGTACAGCAACAGATGATAAAATTCTTCCACTAACATGTATGTGTAGGTAAACCTGTGTTTAAAGTTAACTCCATTTTATTTTACTTTATTTTGAGGTGAAAAACAGGCGGATGGCCGAAAAGAGTGAAGCGAAACGGAAAATGCTGAGAATTTTCGACACTAGCTTTATTGTTGCTTGTGCATTTGTGTCAGTAATGCATATTGACCGTGTTTGCTGTCCTTTGCCAGTCAAAAAAGTGAGCCTGTGCCTTCATTATCAAATCCATTACGAACTAAGTGGATGCTGGTTACAGATCCAAGATGCAGCTTTTGAAATTACATCATCTTGATATTAAAAGCAAGTTTCTGGAAATAATTAAAAAAAACCATGGCCATGTCACTTCCACAGCATTGGTTGCTAGGTTTCTTTTTTAGCTTTCCCCAGACTGTCCTTCCCATTTTTAAAACAAAAACAAAAATAAGCTTTTCCTGGGAAATCAGTAAGTTTAAAGGCCATTTAAATTTCTCATATGAGTTAAAATGCTTATTCCTTGCTGCATGATTAGGACAATCTATACAGTCAGAAGAGTCCAACTTCCAAGTTGCTGGTGAAACTTTGTAGGACACCCAAACACCTGTGTACTTCCTTATATAGGAGTATACTGGTGCCAAGAGGGAAACAGGCTACAGCACAGTGAGAGGTGGGAGGGAGGGAGCAGACCTTCACATGCTTTTCTGGAATGAATTGATGGGATGGACTAGCTGGCTGTCAGTGGTGGCATTATAACAGCATGCACTTTATTGTTGTTTATGAAGAATACTTGTAGTCATAAAAATACGTAATGCAGGGGCACTCTTCTAGGGTAATAGTTTAGATCAAGAAGGAAAAGCAGTTGGAGGAGTTTCTTGGACTTTTTGTAAATGATCCATTTTCTGGTTTCAAGATAGAAGGCAGATTGATTCTTCTCTGGTACGAGTCTTTTTTTTTTTTCAGAAAGAAAAACAAAGCAAAACTTGAACAAGCAATCATTAAAGTTTAGGGAAATAATTTTGAAATAGATTTTAGTATCTTTAGAATTTTATTTTTATTTTCTCATGGTAGTCGAATCCATTCAAGCCTCTGCATACTGTGTAATGGGAAGGAGCTAATACTGTAACATTTAGTATTCTTCCTCAGACAGTGGAAGAGTGTTTAATATTCTGCAGGAAATCACCTCTTTTCTCCCAAAGAAGCACACGTAAGAAATACTTTGCTTGGACACGATACATTCCAATGACAGCAGTTTGACAGCAAAAAACACACAATATTTCTCTCCTTTCTGAGATCCCTTGCACACTGCCTTCAGTTGGAAATACCTCAAGAAACCTTCACCTTGCTGTATGCTAGCAGCTGCCACAAAATGGCAGTTACTTCGAAGCCCCTGTCACAATGGTCCACAGCATCTTTCCTACTGAGCACTATCATCACCTTCTTATTTTCCAAAACCGAATACACAGGCAAGAAGAAAGGCAAGCAAGCTTTGAAACATGCATCTGTTCCATGGAAAGCCTGCTGGTGTGCTATTTCCAGTCAAAAGGCAGCACAGGCAGCGAGAAGGCATAGATCAGGGTGTGATCATATGAGCATGGGATAACAGAGTATGATCTTGCTGTGGAATCAGTACTGCTTGTGTTACCTGCTGTGCTCTCACCTAGCAGTAAATGGAGGAAGTCATGTATTTCTGCAGTAGTGGGGTTCAAGTGCTCCCCCTCCCTTTCTATGCAGCGGCTTCCTCACACATCCCTACGGGGTGTGTCAGGAGTGTGTGTCTGTGGGATGCAGTTCAGTCCTTCATACTCATGAAATTTCCCCTTGTGTTAGTATATCCAAGTGACAGAGGGATCACCATTTGGCCTGCGGGTGGCTTTCATTGTGCCAAATCCAGCATAAAAGCACCTATTCTTGGCACACATGGCTGTCTGTGTGTATGTACTACACAACTACTTACTGTTCTCCAGTTTGTTCAGGGAAAAAAAACATATTCCATGCAGAGGAGGGGAAATGATGCTAACCCAAAGTAATAGGATCTGAAGAAATACTCATTTTACTTGGGTTTTGTTTGTTTTGCACTTTTTCCAGGCTGTCTAAGCCTTCTGAACAATTTCCCTGTAGTCTCCTTGTCTGTTCTCAGCACACGAGCAGTGTCAACAGTCTGTGAGTAACACCTGTCCAGGTAACCAGAAACTGGAAAATTACAAAAATGTCTTTATTTAAAGTATTTTGCAGCACTTTACCTAGCCTGATTACTATTTTGTAAACATGGAATATTATATTGATTGTTTGTAAAACCATTTAATAAATATGTGTTAGTTTTTATCTTTCATCATATCGAATTGTATGTTTGTTCCCAAAATAGGAAAAAAACACGACCAAACCCCACAAGGACAACACCTGACCCCCTTTAGCAGGTTTTCTGTTGATGTCTGTTCCCAGCCTGACCTGGGCTCGCACCCACTGAACCCGCCTGACAGTGTTACATAGTATTATGTAAAGGAAAAGGACCTGGGTGCTGACTGACGGGCTGTAAACATGAGCCAGCTTGTGCCCAGGCAGCCAAGAAGACCAACTGCATCCTGGCCTGTATCAGCAATAGCATAGCCAGCAGGGCCAGGGCAGTGATCGTCCCCCTATGCTGGGCACTGGTGAGGCTGCACATTGAATACTGTGTTCAGTTCTGGGCCCCTCACTGCAAGAGAGACATTGAGGTGCTGGAGTGGGTTCAGAGAAGGGCAGCAGAGCTGGTGAAGGGTCTGGAGCACAAGTCCTGTGAGGAACGGCTGAAGGAACTGGGGTTGCTCAGGGAAAAGGAGGCTCAGGGGAGACCTTATCGCTCTGTACAAGGATCTGAAAGGAGGTTGTCATGAGGTGGGGGTTGGTTTCTTCTCCCAAGTAACAAGTGATAGGACAAGAGGTAATGGTCTCAAGCTGCATCAGGGGAGGTTTAGACTGGGTATTAGGAAAAATTTCTTCACTGAGAGCGTGATCAGGCATTGGAACAGGCTGCCCAGGGAAGTGGTGGAACAAGCGTCCCTGGAAACGTTCAAAGCCCATGAGGCCCTCAGTGACATGGTTCAGTGGTGGTCTTGGCAGTCCTGGGGTAATGGTTGGACTTGATGATCTTAAAGGTCATCTACAACCTGTTATAAACGCCAATTTTGTTATAAAACCCAACGCCAGCACCGACATTAGCAGACGATTCTTTATTGTGCTCGTTGATGGGAGATAAGCAAGCAGCGCTGGGTGCGTGGGGAGTCATCACTCCACCTAAGTTGTGCACAGAGAGGTTAAACAAGCAGATATTTATTACACACAAGCATGCATATTCATTAGATTCCCGAGAGAACAGCAGGGATATTACAGTTAGTTTAGGTACTAATTGTCAGAAGTTTCCTCACTTTTGGTGCTTGTGCGCTGCCCTCCGATAGTGGTGGGCAGGGGTCTTCAAGATGAAGTAAGTAGTCTTCCTCAGGGTGCACGTTTCACCTTTGGCACAATTGGATGCCCCAGTAATCATAATTAGTCGAAACCAGCCATATCTACAAGAGCAGTGTGGCTTTCGTACAAGAGATAAGCAACACAATACAGGTAGATAAGGAGTATCTGGAGCTAGCAGATTTTTGGGAGACACTGTTTCCAAGCTAACTGATAAAAAGAAAGACTACTAAATTCTGTTGTCACACCACAGACTTACAACACAAAAATTGTTTTCTAAGCTAGGCTAAAAGTATTTTAACCCTATGTTTTCCAGACACTTGCGTTTCCTTATATAAGAAGCTGTGGGACCTTTTATTAATATTGCCTCATTATATGTGTACTTCTCTATTTCCTCTTTAACACGAATCATCGTTTGTTTTATCACAAACGCATCTGATTCTATAATTCTACTTCAGCAGGCAGGCTGCAAGAGGGCTGCTTTTCAGCAGGACAGCGGCGGGGGCAGGAATGTAAACCCCGTGGCACACGGCTCCCAAGGGCCGCCATTTCCCTCAGGCGGCGCAGCGGTGAGGGCGGGAGCTGGGGCCTCCGCGGCAGCAGGGGGCGGGAGCGGCGTGGGGTGGGGCCTCCTTGCCGGAAGAAGGAGGTCTTGTTCATCTGCCTGGTGGACGGTGGCGTCTTCTTGCTCCGGCGGCGGTGGTAGTTGGGGGCCTTTCGCCTTACTGGTGGCAGGTGTGTGTCCCGCGGGGCTGGCGGGCGGGAGGGTCCGTGGTGAGGCGGCCATGCCAGGCCCGGCACACCTCCGCTCTTCTCCGCTCTGCCAGGAGTGGCGGCGGGGCGGGGGGCGAGGCCCTGTCCCTGCCGCCGCGGGTGGGCCGCGCGGGCCAGGGGTGCGGATTGGGCTCCCGTGGGGCGGACCCTCCCAGTGGTGCCGGTCCGGGTCACATCTGGAGGCAGCGGAAGGCTCCGAGCTGCTTTGGTTCAGTTTATTTCAGTCGTTCATGTCTCCCGCGTGTAAGCGGTGCTGTCAGTTTCGGTGTCCGGCTGGTAAGCTCAGGCCTGTCTTGGGTTACTCTTACGGACACCGGATCAATTCAGATTCACATAAAAGCGACTAAAACCAGACGTCGTAAAGGCCCTGTGGGGAGAACCAGCCTGGGGCTGAAGGCTTGTGAGTGCCGCTGGCCTTGTTTTCCTGAACCTCAGTGCTTTGAGTTTGTGAGTGAAAGTGGCCCGGGGTAAGGGGCAGAGCTGGCGAAACCTCGTGGGGCTCTGCAGGGGCTCTTTCTGCTTTACACAGCTGGAGTGGTAAACGTTAATTTCCCACTCGGTAGTCAGGGAGGTTTACGCGTTTAGATCCTCTCAGTTCTATACCTTTTCTGGTCTATTTTGGGTTTCCTTATTTTCAGTTAACCCCAGGGTAGTCTAATGTGTAGCAGCTGTCTGCCTGAAATCATGGAATCCCATAATCGTTTGGGTTGAAGAGGACCTTAAGATCATCTAGTTTCAACCCCCAGCCAAAATAGGCCAGATCAGACTGTTCTGTCCCTGAGGTTTCTGTAAGGATTTTGTGATTAACATCATGATTCCTTGTCAGTTGATTTGTGGCAGTAAAATACCTTCGTATACTAGGAAAGGGATAGGAAGCTCTGCGGGTGGAGGGCAATGCTTCAGGGAGCAGTCAGGATCCTTTAGAAGGCAGAGAATGTATTTTCCTCTGAAACAAAGAGCATCTGTTACACTGAAAGGATGAGTAACGCTATTTCAAATAAAATGTCATAGCCTTTATTTTCTGTTAATGTGTTCTTTGTCTCCGTAGGGTTACGGATAGCGCAGCAGTAAAGTCCAGTTCTTCCAGGGAGCAAGCGTTTCATAAGGTACCTTTCAACTCTGCATATTTGTGTCTTTCATTGCTGCTTCTCCCTGTTGGTAGCTTCTCGGAGGGCTGCTGTTCCTCCGCCTGATTTCAGACCCCCTCCTCCTGATGTGCTAGTTTGTTTTTTTTTTAATCAGATTAAACCACAATTTTTCTAAATCACTTAAAAGGATGGGGGTGGCTTAGTGATCTCCAGTTAGAACCTGTTTTCTTGCTCTTTGCCTTCGGAGTGTTCAAGAGATTCCGCCAACTTTGTTTAAAAAGTATAAAAGGTCAAGTTTCATTAAGCACTGAAAAGGAAGGAAGGAAACATGTGGCTTTGGAAAGGACAGTATCACGGGACAGGTCACTGCCCTCCAGCTCTTCTGTGACAGCTCAAGTAGCACAGCTGAGATGAATGGTGGGAAGTGGAGGAAGATCAGGGGTGGGAGTGGCTTCAGGCACTACATGTAGGCATGGCTGACCATATCTCCACATTAACAGTTCTGTAGTGTGACGTTTTATTGACAGAACATGACTGCACCAAAATAGCTGAAACGGTTTTATTTTTGAATGCGATAGCTTTTTTCCCATTTGATTAGGCTGTGGAAAACGGGAAGTGGGCTTGAAAACGCGTTTTCCCATTTTTACCCTTGTTCTGGAGCAATCACTGGTCTCCTCAAAAGCCTATAACTGGCAGGACAGAAGCTTGATAAGAAACATTAGTTTCTGATCCTCAGTAAAAAGTGGAGAGCTTTTGAAGTGCTGCTGCCAAGGCTGTGGGAACCCTCTCATCCTGTGTCTTACGCTGGATGAGCACAGTGGGTGCTAAGTCCAGAGCTGGGATCCTCTTGCAGCTGCTGTGGTATGAGTAATCTCTGATAACTGTATCAAAGTCTTTTCTTTTTTCTTCCATTGCCTCTTGTCCTGGTTTCAGTACATAACATGCTGATTGGTAATCATAAAATCACAGAGCAGTTAGGGTTGCAAAGGACCTTAAGATCATCTAGTTCCAACCCCTGCCATGGGCAGGGATGCCTCACCATAGACTATGTCACCCAAGGCTCTGTCCAATCTGGCCTTGAACAATGCCAGGGATGGAGCATTCACAACTTACCTGGGCACCCCATTCCAGTGCCTCACCACCCTTACAGTAAAGAACTTCTTCCTCATATCCAGTCTAAAGTTCCCCTGTTTAAGTTTGAACCTGTTACCCCTTGTCCTATCACTACGAAGAGTCCCTCCCCAGCATCCCTTCAGATACTGGAAGACTGCTATGAGGTCTCCACTCAGCCTTCCCTTGTCCAGGCTGAACAGCCCCAACTTTCTCATCCTATCTTCATACGGGAGATGCTCCAGTCCCCTGATCATCCTCGTGGCCCTCCTTTGGACTTGTTCCAACAGTTCCATGTCCTTTTTATGTTGAGGACACCAGAACTGTGCGCAGTACTCCAAGTGGGATCTCAGGACAGCAGAGTAGTTATCTAATAAATTTAATTGTGTACAAGAGTTGTATATCTTATGCTGCCTTAAATGGGTGCTGCCAGGATGTTGTGTTTGGGTTTTTTTGTGGTTGTTACTTGCCTTTGTTATCATGATTTTTATTTTTTCCCCTAGTTTCTAGTAATGGCAACCTACACTTGCATCACTTGCCGCGTGGCTTTCAAGGATGCCGATATTCAGCGTGCCCATTACAAAACTGACTGGCATAGATACAACCTGAAGCGTAAGGTCGCTGACATGCCTCCTGTCACAGCTGAGAACTTCCAAGAGAGAGTCCTAGCGCAGAGAGCAGTGGCAGAGGAGCAGAACAAAATCACTGCCACTTACTGCACAGTTTGTAGCAAGAGATTCTCCACCTTCAATGCCTACGAGAATCACTTGAAGTCCAAGAAGCACTTAGAGTTGGAGAAAAAAGCTGTCCAAGCTGTCAGCAAGAAGGTGAAAATACTAAATGAAAAGAACCTGGAAAAGGGGCTGCCTCCAGAGAGTGTAAACAAAGATGAAATGAATGCAGCTATTCAGCAAGCCATCAGAGCTCAGCCGTCTTCCTCTCCTAAGAAGATGCCTTTGCCTCCTAGTGATGCAAGTAGCTCTCCTGTTTCTATGGGAAGTGCCAGCTTATCACAGAGTAGAGAACGATCAGAAAAACCTCCACGGCTACAGTGGTTTGAACAGCAAGCGAAGAAGCTGGCCAACCAACAGACAGAGGAAGAAGAGGATATGGAAGAAGGTAAGTCAATAAACATACTGACAAGAGATAGCTTGGGTTAAACGGTTTTGCATAAAAACCTCTTTATATTTCTACAGTAGTACAACATTTTCCATCACAAAATGTCCTGTTCAATAAATTAACAGCGGAGTTAAGGTTGGCCCATGCTTGCTGTCAGGGACTCTGTGTAAGTGTCTGAACTGCCAGCTGTCAAAATATTAATGTGTCTGAATATAAGCAGTTACTAATCTGAGCGCTGTTTCTGATGTGAGAGTCCAGGGGCAGTTTCCTTTAAGGAAGGCTAACATAAAAGGTTACCCTAAAACTACTTCTGAAAAATAGATGAACGAAAATCCAATTGCAATCATTTGCTGTTGTCCCATCAATCACTTCAGTGATCTGTTGAAGGAAGTGGTCAGGTTTTGCTTTTCTCTGCCTATCAAGACCAGTGGAGAAGGTTTGCCTTACGCTGTGTGGCATAGCTTCTCAGCATGTCAGCATCTGTGTTAAAACTGGTTCAGGAGTTGCCACCCCAACTGCCTTTTCCTGCTGCTTTTCCCTCACCACTTGTGTGGAGACAGGTCTTTGTTGGAGGTCAGCCTGGAAAGGAGACAACTGAAAAGATCAGAGCTTATGATTTCCCAAAAAAGGCTTATTTGTAACCTGGATGCTTTCATTGCTGTAGTTTACAGTGCAGCTCCAAATGCATTTTTCGGAGCAGCCCAATGGGGTGATTAAGCTGCAGCAAGGGGGCAGGTGTGAATGGAGTGGGACCATACTATGCCTGCTCCATCACTGAAACCATTGTGTCATGTTATTACATCTGTTACAGCAGTTTTATGCTGATGAAATTTCAGTTGCAGCTCAGGGAATCTGTTCTACAGAAGAAACATATACCCCTGAACATGGTTTTTAACCTCTAAAGAAGGAGCCAGCTTGCACCTGTTTTGCATTAATGTGTTCGTCATAAATTGTAATGCTAAAATCCTGGTAGGTTTCTGAATGTTAATTTTCCTTTTAAGTGTTTGTCCAGGAATGTTTCCTGCAAGTCCTGTTAATTCAGTGCGAGGCTTTTAAAATTACTAAGCTATTTCCTATCGCAAAGTTCTCTAATTATCATCCTACAGCACTGGGGAGGACCATATTCTCTGTTCACAGACACTGTGCACATGGCAGTTAAAAGGGGACCAGTAGGAATAGAGTACTGCAAAATGCTCCCTGCCCCAGATCTGAACTCCTTAAAACAGACTTCTAGAGCCCTCTGGAACTATAATCAGATTGCTGGTTTGTTTATCCCTTAATCAGCTCTGCAGTAATCTTGCAATTGTGTAAAATTGTTAGTATGTCTTGGTGTATACTAACACATGGTTTATCTGTGGCAGCTGGCTTTGTTCTTTGTTGTTAAAGGTGTATGAACAGGAGTGTAGTTCCCCTCACTGCTGGAAATGAGTATTTGCATGATTCTGGCAGAGTACTATTGTTTTTAATGAGCCATGTTTGCATTCTTGTGCTGTGGTGAATTAAATTTAAAGCTTTGTAACAGCAATAAAGTGTTCATGGTTGAGAAGATGGAGGGGAAAGAATACTAGAATTGCCAACTTTTTTTATGACAGACTTTGATATGCATCTTACAAGAAAAGGTGTTTTACTGGCAGTTGTATATTCTTGCACCTGGAAGTGACTGTGTGGTACTTAACTGCAAGAATAGAAAATGCTGTATTTTCTGTGATAACTTTTTCTAGCTTAATTGGTACTACTATTCATATAAATAATTTTGTTTTAAAACTTCTTTTTAAAGACTGGGAAGATATGGATTCTGATGAAGAGATTGGCTCTGAAGAAGATATGGAAAGTGTGGGAGAAGAGGAGAGGCAGGCAGAAGCTGAAAGCACTCCTGCTGCTGGGGCCATACCAGTCACAGACTGCTTATTCTGTCCCCACCATTCCAGATCTCTCACAAAAAATGTGGCGCATATGACAAAAGCTCACAGTTTCTTCATTCCAGATATAGAGTACCTTGTGGATCTCAGAGGACTAATCAAGTACCTGGGTATGCCTGCAAATGTTCTCCAATTTTTTTATTGCTTACTTTCACTTGGATATCACTTTTAAAGTTTTGGGGATTTTTTTTTTTTTTTAGTGTAAAAATCTGAGTGCTGTCCAGTATTTTGATCATGAACAAGACCATAGTCTTTCTGGGGAGAGTAAGAGAAAACCTCACTAAGCAAACTTGGTCTTGTACCTGTATCAATTTTCTAACGCTGAGGAAGTTGTCCAACTACATGAAATCTAGGAGAAAACTCTATTACTAAAGTGTGCACATGTACTACTAATGGGTCACAAGTATTTGCCTTATTGTAAGAGACCTAAAAGCCAGGAAAAAAATGTATCTTGAAGCTTACGAATAATGGAGTAAAATAATTTTGGAGTATCAGATGAAAAACTGTTGGAAGTATGAAATTGTTTATGAGAATACATTTTGATCCAAACCTTCCCATAAGGAACCTTTACATGCACAGATTTGTCCTTGATGGAGCCATAAGGTCAAGGCATAGGAACAGCAGGGCTGTTGCGGAAATGAAGGGCTAAAGGCTCTTGCTTGGTTGGTCTGTCTGCAAGCTGGGAAGCCACACTACAGAAATGTTAATTATTGTCAAGGGATGCTTTGTTCAGACCAATGGAAGTGTTAATGTTTTCTGCAGGAGAGAAAGTTGGCATTGGGAAAATCTGCATCTGGTGCAATGAAAAAGGGAAATCCTTCTACTCTACAGAAGCAGTGCAGGCCCACATGAATGATAAAAGCCACTGCAAACTCTTCACAGATGGAGATGCTGCCCTGGAATTTGCGGACTTCTATGATTTTAGGTGAGAAAGCCTTTCTTTGAGTGGAGCACAGACTGGGACAGACAAGGACAGTTGAATATTGCATCAGAAACTATTATTAATTCTTAATATGTCATCCTGTTTCTGATTCTGATGCTTATTTTGCATAGTTGGTTCATCACTTTCCTAGGTAAGCATAACATCATGATTGCTTATCCTCTCCTGTGACCAGTAATGCCAGTTCTATGTGAAAATAGTTTCTGAATTCTGTTTCGTATGTTTGCTGTTACTGAGTTTAGATTTCGGTGCACCAGCAAAGACCATAAAAGGGGTAATTGTCTCTTACCTTTTAGGCGGATTATGGGCTTAATACCTACTGTGGATTTTTTTAAGTAGCTGGAGTTAAACAGGACTGCTGAGATTTAAAGGCCTTTTGTTGAACTTCCCATAACATATCCTAAGCTGTGTTCATCTTGGTCAGAAATGCCTCCTGTTATGGTGACAGATAGATTTAGTGGAGCTTCTTGGAGCACTCATTCAATGGTTGTGCAGAGCAGGTGGGCTGCACAGTGGTGGCTTTTCAGCCTAGCTTGCTGTTAAGTGTGCAGCAGCAGAACCGTGCTGAGTTCTGCACATAGAACCAGGTGAAGGATGGGTGAACTTTGTCTTCAGCCTGTGTTCAGGGCAGGCTGCTACTGGAAAGAGCTTTCAAACCAAGGTAGGTGAAAGGTGGCTTGCTGTAGCTGTGTGTGGCAATTCTGCGTAGTGGTTCTGTATAGTTGTGGCTGCTCACCGTGTACAAACAATGTACTCTTCCACAGGAGCAGTTACCCTGATCACAAGGATGGGGAAGATGTGGAGGTGCCTGGAGAGCGCCCAACAGAGAGAGAGTTGGATTATGATGATGACACCATGGAGCTGATCCTTCCTTCAGGTAGTACAGGCATAGTATTTGTGTTACAACGTACTTTCTGCATTTCTCATAGCTGCAGCCTTTTCCTGCAGCATAGGTCACCATTTTTTCCTTTGTTGAGAGAAAGTTATTTTACATCTGTCTTTGGGGTTTTATCCTCATCTTCCATCGTTTTCACTACCAAGTAGTTCAGCTCTTTCAGCATTAATGTGTATGTGGACTGAGGCAGGGGGTTCCTCTGCTTGCTCCCAATGTTTCTATATCTTGTTTCAGTGCATCTTGGAGACTCTTAACTGAAGTTATCTAGTGTAGGTATTTTTCAGGGAGGCAGCTGGTAGCTAATTTAGTAAACTAGTTCAGAAAAATTAATTTATTTCAAAAACCTTACTCTTGCCTTGTGTAGCATTTGGCACTCTTGCTTACTTATATTTGTTTGTTTGGTTTGGTGGGTTTTGTATGATGGGACTTCAATCCTTTCATTCTGAAAAGTGCTGCTAACTATGTAGTTACAGAAGACTTTCTGAATGTTAGCAAGTTACCTCCCTGGTTGCTTTTGAAACAGCACTGCCTGTTTGCTCCTTCGCCTAATTAAAATACAGTTTTCTGATAGCTGCCTGTTTGTAGCTAAGGCCCTCTTGAACAACAGCATTCTTTGGTTTTGTTTCTTCAAGGTAGAGTGCTGTACAGCAGTTCTTATGGTAGTTACACTGAGTTCCTAATAGTCCTAAAGCTTTTAAGAATTTTTAAAAGCCTTCCTCAGAGCAGGTATTTTCTACAGTTTTCATAATATGCTCAGTCCTACATTTTAGAAGCTGCTTTGTTATACATAATCAGGTGTCCCCTCCTCTGAGCAGGTGCAAGAGTGGGTCATCGTTCTTTAATGAGATACTACAAGCAACGATTTGGTCTGTCAAGAACAGTGGCTGTAGCAAACCACAAGAAAACAGTGGGTCGGGTGTTGCAGCAGTACAGAGCTTTGGGCTGGACAAGTCAGACAGGTGAGTGACAATGTGGGGTTTTTGCAGAGGAAGAAGTTCTAGGAAGTCATCACTGTGCAATTAAATAGGTTGAGTTTGTTTCACATTTGGGGTTTTATGCAGTATCCCTTATATTTAGTTCCCTTATATTTAGTTCCCTTTCATTTCCTGACATTCAAACAGAATAAGTTACAGGAAGTTGTGTCTAAAATCCATTGCAGCTTCAGTGCAAGCCTTTCAGTGAATTAGCATGTGTGTTTTGGTATTCCGTGACTTCTTATGATTTGTTGGCTTCTGCTGTCAAAATCACTGTTCTTGCTATTTAATAATTTAACATAAACCAGTATTTTTTTGACAGTAGAATACTTTTCCAATTGGGGAGCAGTGATGTGGTCTAGATCCACTTTTGAAATGGAAAAATTGCACCCAGCTATACCAGTACCGGAATGAAAAACAACCTTTGCCTTTAATCACAGTTGTGGATATTCATAGAGGGAACTGACTTTGCCCAAGAGAAAAGTGAAAAGAAACATGCAAGTAGTGGAAGGAAAGCATATAGCTGACTGCTGCTGTAAATGGACAGATGTGCTGGTTTTCATACAAGTTGCTTACACTTACCCATCTTTCTCTTCCTCCTCTCTCCCTGAAGGGGCAGCCTATGCTCAGCAGCGTGATATGCAGTACCTGCAGAGGATGAAGTCAAAGTGGTTGCTCAAGACAGGAATGAGTAACAATGCTACAAAACAGATGCATTTCCGGGTGCAAGTCAGATTCTGAGTTCCCAAGAGAGCTGCATGCAACTCTTTTCTGGAAAGAGGGATTTAATGGCTTCTGGCTTGAGGATTCTGTTGTTAAAATGGGCTCGGTACTTATCAAATGGGATGTGTATGCTGGTGTGCCTTCCTGTTTATGGGAAGAAGAACAGTGAGCTTGTCTCTTCCAGTGAGATGATGGTTGGCTTAACTTAAAAATAAAATACCTTACATGGGATATGTGGCAAAGTGGTCCCAGCTGTTAACTGTGGGGCAGTTGACGTTGTCATTTGTCTGAGTATCTTCATTTTCCAATTCTGCAAAATGCCGAGAGAAGATCCTAGGCCTGGGAGGCTGAGATGCAGTGTGTTGAAGGTTTTCACTGGTAGTACCATGTGCAAGTTAGCTGGGTGTTTTGGACTATCTAGTTGGCACTAAAGAGGTGAAAACTTGAGATTGTGGGACGGTTAAGTGGTAATTGGTTCAAGAAATGCACTGATGAAAAATAGAACTCCAGGATTAATACTGTCCTCAGAAGCTGACTGTACTTGCTTAATGCTCCATCTCAGGGCTGGATTAATAATTTACAGTGAAGTTATTTTATGTTGAATTTATCAATTTTCTACCTAAAACCTGCTCAAAAGTACCATAACATGTGGATCAATATCAGTCGAAATTTCACATGATCTTTTAAAGATTTTCTGATTAAAACTCTTAATTTACTGTTGATTTCAGCTTTGGTTGTTCCTGTTGAGTACTTATGTTTCGTATGATCTTCCTGAAGGAAGGTGACCGCTGGAGACATATATTGGCTAAAATAAAGGCATGGTTTCCCACTGAAGTAGGTGAACTGTTACAGGCAGGTGTAGACAAAATCTGCCTGTTAAACAGCTGAGGCAGCAGCACTGGTGTTAGTCCTGGTGTTGCACGTGTTTAAAAGCTTCCATGACCTTACCAGTTCCTCTGACCTCACATAAGGAGGTGGCACTTGTACACAAAGGTGTAGACTTGGTCATGAAGCCCCTAGCTGTAGCATGCCGGACGTTGTGAGTGAGTGATGCCACAGGCAAATTGCTGTTTGTTTGGCTGTGCATTCATCATTAAGGCATTTGCAAGTGGTTACAGTCAAATTGCACTGCTGCATTTTAGGATGACTCTGGATTCCCTGGTAGTGACTTTCCTTGGCATGACTTTAATATAAAGTTTTCAGCCTCTCTTGTGAATGGTGTGTGCATAATATCAATGGGAATTACAGGGGGAGACTTTGTCAATTAACGTTGTATTTTGACCTCTTAAAATAATCTGCTATGGTCTTCCTAAGAAGTAAATTCAGGAAAAGTAGTATTGTTGGCATATCAACGCTTCTGAAAGGGCAGTGTATTTATGGGACTCTTAGGAAAGCAATCATTTCAACAATGGAGGTGCATCCTATGTATGCTCACATTTCAATTTGTTCTAGTGGATTTTGTCTGGATTATTTGGCTTTACTGTCAAAGTTAGAAGGAGATCTAGTCTTAATTATGTGACTGAAACTATGTGGATCTTAAGACATTGTATCCTTTGCTACACTTATAGCCTGGCCCAACTTGCAGTTATGGTGTGGATTTCTGGCACCAAAGGTATATACTACTTGTATTTGTCAAGTCATCTCAACATCTAGCCCTTGGGAACTGCTTGTATCTCTTTCTTTGAAGTTAGAGATTACTATCAAAGGGGCTTATGCTCATGGACAAGTTCGAATGTCTTTACACATGGAGCAAAATGAAATGCCACAAAAATGTAGAATTAGAAGGGTTAGATTTCTTAATCAGAATCTCAACTTGAAGCCTGCTGAAGTGGCTTTGAATAACACCAGTCTAAGTCAGCAGTGAGCATCAGAGCGATTGGTATTCAGTCTGGAGCTTTTAGAAAACAGTTGTGGAATATCCAAAACTTACATTAAAGACAGAACAATTATCCTGGAAAAGTCTTGGGGAGGCATAACCTAGTACTGTTGCTAAAGTCCTAGAGGTAGGTGTTAAAGGAGTCTTGGCAGTGAAGGCAGAATTACAAGGAGATAATTGATCTGATGACAGATGACGTCATGTCTGTAAGGTTCAGTCTGAAGGTAGACTGAGTTTCCTGCTCTCCACAGTGTGAAAGGGCAAGCAAAGGAAACTTCTGTTCTCTGTGCACACTTTCTCAAAGAAGCCTGCTGCTTGTAAAAAGATGGGGATTGCCTGAATTTCCCAGTCTAGTTCTTAAAGAAATGCAAGTAAGCAAAAATAAGAATTGGTAGTCATTTGCCAGCTCACGGGGAAGCTGAAGGAGGCACATATGTACATATGATTCTGTTCTATACATCTTCCTGCTATTTAGTCAGAAGAAAATGGAGAAGTATGGAAGCTACTGGTATTTTACAGGAAGATTTTAGTTCTAAGCTGAAATTGGGTGCCTTGGAAAACCAGCAGAGGGCATAGGAAAGCCTTTCCCAGAATTGTTTACTATGGAAATAAAGCCTAGTAAGAGTTCATTCATGCAGACTGAGAAGGCAGATCTTGCCGCTAACATGAGTTAGGACTTGGATTGGACTTTCCCGAGGTGAACTGCTATTGGTATCTTTATGTGGATCCAGGAAGAGCATTGCTAGCAAAAGAGTAGCTAGGAATCAGTATGCAGATTGCAGTATTCAGCAGCAGTGCTGCAGTCTGCACAGCTTGTAGGTAACTCCAGCTATGTCTAAGCATCTGGCAGTATTTTTACTAAATACACTTTGCAGTGTTACAGTTTAATCTTTCACCTCCCTGACTAAATCCTAAAGATTGTACAAAGGATAGCTAAGGGCAGTTTTTGTTTCCTAAAGGAATTCCAAATTATGATGGTTCCATCAAGGAGCTGCTTCCGGCTGTGACCTAGCCTTGCACTTGTGCTCTTCCACTCTGACCTCGCATTTTCTGGCTCTTAGGATCTGAATGAGAAGGAAGTAAAGTCCAGAGGCAACCAAGCTGATATGAGACAGTCTCTGGGTATAGTGGGTACTCTGGGACAAGAATTTCACAGTATGATTGCAATTCAGTGGGTGTGCTGTTCTCAGAGGAGATGATCCCTTCTCAAGCTGGTGCATGCATATTGGAAAAGGCTGAGAAACAGCATAGAAAAGATGTGTTTTAGACAAGGTTGGGGATCTGCCTGCCTGTCCATCCAGCAGTAGCTGAATGTTGAAGTGGTCCTAGTGCTGTGTCAGGTTATTGCAGAATGAATCAGCAAAATGAAAGGACTGATGAAGCTGGTAAGAGTATCTTCCATCTCCTTTTGGAAGTAGTGCATCTGTTCTGTACACTTAAATTATCTAAAAGCGACCCAGGTGGTACTAGGGGGAAAAAGATGTGCCCATTATCTGTAAGGGAGAGGTTAGGAAGGAGAGAGAAGCATATGGGATGTAGAGTGGCAGAGACACGGGAGGCTCAGATATGTAAAACATCTAAACAGCTTATTACACTGAAGCTGCAAGTCAACAGGTAAAGATCTATTTAAAGTGAGCACTCCCTTTAAGAGTGAGTTATTGATCCCTAATTGGTTTCCACAAGGTCAAGGGGCTGAAACATAAAGGAGTTGGGCCACTGCCCAGCTAACATCTGATGCTGAGAGGCATCTGAGTAAGATTCTTTGCAACAACTTTTAAGAGTTATTTTTGAACTATTAAAGCTGAGGCATCCTGTGCTGTGGGCTCCATCTGCTCAGGGGTTTGGTCATCTTCCTCCACACTATCTGCGTAAAGCTGCTGGTGGAACACTGTACTTCAGAGACTCAAGTGGGTTTATGCTGTTATGACCTGTAATAGATGAGAGGCTAGAGATAAGCTGTAGGGCACACCTGACTGAAAATAAAATGTATATCTTAAATGTTTTGAGTTTTACTGGTCAATTGCTTTAGTCTAACTGTGCTGTTCTGCAGCTAGAGAGTAGCAGTCCACAGACTTTCATCAAATCCTGAATCCTCCGCAGCCAGGCAGAGCCTGGATAGTTAAGATGACCAACTGATAGCAAGCCAGACCATCTCTTTTTCAGGAATCTGACCCAGAGGAAACTTCTTTCTCCTACCACGTCCCAAACTACCCTCCATAAGATGCAGCAGACTGGCATTTCAGAAGCTGCAGAAACACTAACAGGAGACCTGTAGCCAGTTCTGGGAGAAGGATTTCTGCATATGTCCAGGGCATCAAGACTGAAGTCAGAGGGAATAAATGCGAGCTGGGCCAGGAAGGGAGTCAGAATCACTCTTTTCTAAAAGTAGTCAGCACTTTTCCAGTGTAGTTATGTGACTCTTCCCAAAAGCAAAAGCGGGTCATTGAACAAGCTTTTAAATAATGACATTACCAGACAAACATTTAAGCCTTTGTACATTTCTTTGATGCAAGGAAAAGGGTTGTCTGACTTCGAGGCATATTTTCTAACATTCACTACACTTCCTATATTGGATCCTTATCTGCTTCCCACTTACTGAATTTTTCAACTTTTTTATGTTTGCTGTTAATTTACAGTGTTAAATTCCATAACTTTGGGTATCGAAGTAAAAGGTTTGCTCTTCCTGCATCATGTGCTTATAGAGAAAAGTGAATGTGTACCAGGACTCAGAAGTGCATATTCACATCATCAGATGACTTTATATATTAACATTCCTTTCTTGAAGGATCTTCAGGAAACAGGTCTGGATAGGAATTACTTACAATTAGTAACCTGAATAACATCATTAGCGGCAGCAAATGCTATTGGTTAAAGAGGGGAAACAAAGGAAATCTTTACATTTCTTAAGAGCTCTAGAGGCCTCAAAGAATAACCTAACGTTTTACAAAATGAAATTTGCCGCAGGATACATTTCTCCTTGCAACATTTCTTTCTTTACTCTGCCAGCTCAATGAGAAACTTTATTTTTTAATTATTATTTAATAATTGAAGCATGCCTGGAAGAATCCAGATAGAAATTTACAAAACAAAAGTGGCTCAGTGCATTGTCACCAAACCAACAGGAGTTGTATTTTTACAACAAATGGGAAAACCAAGCACCTCAGAAGAGTCTGTAAGAGCCCTGGGAGAACAGCACTGCAGGACAGGCTAGCACTCAGTTCTGGGGACATTTTCCAGCAAGCTGGGAGGGAGAAAGGAGGCTGCCTGAGCATCCAATCTGTGGTACATCGGCTGCTGTGCTCCAGAGGGAATTTTGGCCTTTGCAGCACACTAGTGTCAGGCTCTGCAAACGCACAGAGGTGCAGCCCCAAATATCTGCTGACACCCAGCTGTGGTGTCCTTACCTCACTTTCATCTGTTACTTTAGCTCTTTAAAGCGAGAGAAGAGGGCGTGCTTGTAAACTTCAAGGCCAATTTGCCTTCCATTACTGTGCTTCAACCAAATCCCACCACACAAAACCAATTTCACCTTTTCTATCCCTGCCAACGGCTGTTAATGGTTTGGCAAGGTTTATATAGTCATCTATAGGTATGTTTGCGTCTTTTTTTCTGGTTTGTGTTGCTTTCCACCCTTAGATTTCTGCTCTTGACAGACGTGAAAGCAGTCTCGTTTTCCTGGGCAAGAAGTGCCATTGGTCTCGCATGATTCTGCTACACTAGGCACCACTAATGCCTTAACAGGTAGGGCAATTGTGTGTTTGCTTATATTACGTGCTTGGAAAATCTTGATAAAATATTCACTGAGGTGTTTCAAAATCCAGACATTTTCTGACATCTTTCATAGGTGCCGTCATACTTAATTCCTTGCAGTCATGGTATCCCAATAAATCCTGCCCTTCAAGTTTCCATATTCTAACAACTATACTGATGAAGTGCATGCTTCCAAAACACAGCAGATGAAGAATTGTTTCAAGGTTGTTTTGTTTTTTTTTTCTTCACTAAGTGTTAAGCAAAACCAACTGAAATTACCTGAAACTGGTAAGATATAGACCAATGATAAACCTGGTCTGTTAATTTTATTCAAATGATACATGTTAAGTTGATCACGTTGAAGTGCCTAGTAAATGGCATCATCTTTCTTCATCTTTAATGTAGGATGCTTGCCAGCTGCATCTGCTTTCCTGCTAGTAGAAGGTTCATTGTCCCACAGAGAAGGGAACAGTGACCTGTAAGGTGCAGATCTCTGTCCATTATACTCATATACTTTAGAAATTGACTGAGTAGTGTCAGGAGAAGTCCTGTAGTTCCTTGTTCAGTCTATTTTTGTTTGCTTACTTGTCTGCTTAGCTCAGCCAAGCCTGCCATAGGTGCACGAGAGAAAGCATGTTATCCTGGTTTGTCCTTGACTTGGATTACAACACCTAAATCACCATAGTTTTTCTTACAGCACAGTTCCTGACAGGAAAAAGGCAATTTATAGGAGAGGGGAGGAGCAGATCAATCATAGCTTAGTCCCATCACCACTTACAGAACACAAAATGAGGATTAGGTAGCTCAGCTGTGGCCACAATTCTTTAGCAAGGAGCTACCAACAGCTGATCAACAGGATCTAATGCAACATCTCTCCTTACTGCAAAGTCCGGGCACCAATCTTCAGCCATAATCTGGAGCAGAGTCTTCTCCCGAAAGCAAGTGCTTTCCAGGTAACTAACCAGAACTGTTTTGAAGGTGTAAGTGCTTGCAAGAGGGTGCCTACTTCTTAGTTAATAGGCCGGCTGTTCAAATTCTTTGTTACTAGGCAGTTAAATATAGAAATCAGGTAAATGCCTTTGAAGTTTTATTTTAAATGACTCAGTCTTTTGGCCCCATGAATAATCCACCTTTTTTTTTTCCTGTACTGTGGCATAGCTCCAATAAGCGATCCCAGTACAGCCATTAAGAATAGGTGAGGTACTTTGGATGGGGTTGCAGCCAAAGCTGTACATGCATACCTAAGTTAGTCAGGATCGTGTGTACGGGAAATTAGTGCCAGAAACTGCAGTCAGCCCACCTCAAACATTTATCATGTCTCAGTGGAGGTCACCAAGCACTGAATAGTTTGGAAATCCACCTGTTCTTGCTGATGGTTAGATACTCTTGCACTGTGCACTTGTTTTACTGCTGCTCACATCACCTTGTTCCTAGGGTATCTCGAGCTGTCTAGTAGCTTTCAGAGCTCCCAAATCTATTCTTTGTTCCTTGGCACCAGGCCTCCTACAAGGTTGAACTCGAAGTAAAAGAAGCCCCTTGATAACTCTAGCAACCAACTAAAGGAAATCTAATAGCAAAATAACTTTTTAGATGTCTGTCTTCCTGCAGTTTGTGTCAGCAGGAGCAGATCACAGCTCACATTCTTGCATGCTTGCTTAAGCCAGGCATTCCAGCATGCAGGCTCTTGAACTTCCAAGCCCATTTATATGCCTATCTGTGACAGCTGCAGCTATTAACAGCAAATCATTCAAGCAGTGAGAATAAATAAATGCTCTGTTATTGTGTATGATATTTTACTGGCTCAGTGATTGTGAGGAAGTAATCCTGTTTTACTGGCTCAGTTGTTTGATGTCCAATGGCAAGGGCAAGAAATCACCATGCCTAGGATTGAAGGTCATACAGATCCATTAAATCATGAGTCAGGAGCATCCGGTTAAACCATGCCCTGCCTCCCCACGTGGTCAGTAGCTCTTATGAACAGTTTTCCCCTAGGCCTTCCAAACCTGCACACAAAAAACTACCAGAAGAAGATTAAAAGGTTCCCTCGATGCACCTGATCAGATCCCGCTCTGTGTTTTTGTTTAAAAGCAACATTATGAGAGCAGTCTGTGGGCTTTCCTCCCTCATCAGCATTCCATTCTTGCTAAGACCTTGCATCTTCAATTAACTCTTTGCTTCTCAGTTTTATTGTGTACCAGTTACAACTGTGATGCTTCTGAGGTCTGCATGACCAAGGAATTCATAACTCTTGGCTACTGTCTCAGAAGGAATCTCTACAGAATATTCTCAGGAACAGACACATGATTATCTTCCCTGTTTTAAGTCATTAGTTGCCTAACAGCACCTCTCAAGGTTATCAGAGCAAAAAAATGAAATCTACAGCACAGCTTGCATGGTTTGGAGGAAAAGAAAATCATAGTGTGACAAAGGGAGGAGATTTTGTGCAGTTCAAGACCCCTGCATACTGGATGTGTAAAGGTTTGCAACCTCAAGATGAGTCCCAATGGATCTTTAGAGTATGAAATATACAAAGTAGTTGCTTAATGTTCTTACAGTCCATTGAATAAGCAGGTGAGCTATTCGTACAAACTAACCAAATGCTTCAGGAAAATATCAGTTATAGCTGTGCCAGCATTTTTCAGCTATGGCTGCTTCTCAAATAGATGTCATTTCTTTGATTTAGTTCCTTTTTAACTTTGATTCTCTTAGTTCTTAGTCATTGTGTACACAGGGCTTTTGCTTTTTTTCCTCTCTACTGTGCTATGACTGTTTTATGGAGCTATTGAAGACTAAACTTGAACTCCTTCATTAATACAACAGCATCAATTTATGAATGAGTATCCCAGAGGTTTCAAAAGACTGCCTTCCTCCTTGACCAAGGTAATGATGATGCAAAAAGCCTCCACATTCTTGCACATCTGTCCATCTTCCTAGGTGCCCTAGCTGGAGTTTAGCTGTAGGTCAAGGTTACACCAGGGAAGAAGTAAATGTATCCAGACGGGAGGAAAAATAAATCTTACAGTAGGGACCAAAGTCTATTCTACAGCTTGGAGGGACACAACACTGCGGATGTTCTCCACAAAAGCTTAGCTTCTTGGAAGGGCTCTGACTCCGCTGACACTTGAGGTAGGCATGACATAATTTGTATTATTTTCAAATAGGATTTTAGTTGCTTTGTACCATTGGTTAACATGGGATATGCTATCACCTGATTGCTTTCCTCTTCCTGTTATCTGTTGTCTGTGTAAGTCCTGTATTTGGAGACTCAAATACAGAGAAACTCTGCTGATTCAGTCATCAGATCAGTCCCTTGGGCAGCAATTTTTAAACTTGCTTTCAGCAGTGTCTCCTATCCGTTCAGTTACAGAAGATACTCATCTTTGCAAGGACCTGGTACATGTCGAATGGCTTCAGAAGGGTTGAATCATTGCTTGCTTTTACTATAGTTGAGTTCAGTGCCTCACTTGGAGACAGAGCTTTCTTTCTTACCTCCAAAACTTTGTTACAGTTTTGATCAGACATGTAAAACTTCATAGCACATCAGCCTCACAGAAAATGCCAACTCCTGTCCACATCCACTAGCAAACACACAAATTGCCTTGAAGTCAAATATAACCCCCACAGCAACAAGACAACAGGGTAGACCATTTCTTTTGGTGATACTGTGATCTGTAGTACAGCTATGAAAAAGCAAAACACTTCTATCACAGAGATAAGTTGTCTCCAGAAGTGAGCTACCACAAAATGAACCACATCCTGCTGACTGGAAGCAGCTCAGTCCAGTTTATTGGGAGTACCTTGTACCTGTACCTTGACAGCTCGCACTGAAATCCAGCTTCCATCACAGCCTGTTACACTGCAGAATATGTCTGTGAGAAGGAAAACAATCTCTCCTGCAGCCCTGGAGAAACCTGAAGCACACCGCAGAGCTAAGAGGCTTGCGTAGGAAATCCCACCTCTGCTTCCAACAAAGGTTGTGGGAGAATCCAGTGGAGGCTGCTGCCTAATGCTGGATCTCCTGGGTCTCAGTTCTTTGTGCAGAAAGCAGATGATCTGACTTTCCTGAGTCTGTGATTGAATCTGTACTTGAGTTGTGAGCAAAGATTTTAACAAGGAAAATTTTCCCTAAGAGCCCTGAGGTAAGCAGGTAAAAAGAAGGAATGGCGCAAAACATGCAAGGAAAAACTACAGCTGGAAAAACACAAGTCTGTGCACTGTGGTAAAGACCACCTCACCTTTATTCATCCACTGTGATGGCATTTCTGCCTAGCAGAGAGACAAGGCCAGGACTTCACATCAGTCACCCTGCCCATTTCAGCTGACGCGTCAATGTTACTCTGGACACAGGAGTGCTTGATTGACAGGCCAAGCTATTTGCCACCGTGACAGAAAACCAGTCTGCAGCGAGCAGTACCAAGGCAGGTGTTTCAGAAAGCATGGACACCAGTTGTGATGCCAGGCTGGCAAATGAGGCTGGCAGGACTTGAGGACAGAGTTTCCGCTCTCTTCTCTCTGCTTTCGCTAGTATGTTCGCCCTGGAACTCCTTCCAGCTTCCCCTCAGATGGGCACTGTGCCGGGCAGATGGCATGCGGGGGCAAGTGGATGAAGAACTTCACATTTGCTAGGAGCAGCCTTGCTACGTTTCCCTGAGCTGGTACTTTGCTCAAGCCGAATGCTTCTAATGTTAGCTCAGGCACCATATGGGTGGGAAGTGTGGAGGCTTCCTGCGCGGAGCCGGAGGAACCTGCGTTTGGCAGCTCACGTGCTCCCTCTGGCACCCGCGCCGTGGGACCCTCGCAGCCGTGCCCCTGTGCTCCTCCTCTTTTCGTGCATAGCGTCTGCGCCTGTCCACAGCCAGGGTTAAGCTCCAGCTGGGTGTCAAGCCTCCAGGAGTTTCAGCTGAGGGGGAACAAGGGTTAGCCTTTGCATTCCAAGCAGAGCTGTGTGCAAGGTCAGAGGAATAAAAAACCGGGCCTGATGGTCCGAATCCAGGAGTCATAAACCCTGCGTAATCCTAAAGGGGACGGCAGCCCCTGTGTCCAGTGCACCTTCCCCAGCCGACCCGCGACAGCTTTTGGATTTGTTGCCTGCTCACAAATGCCCTTTTTTCCTCTTTATCTCCTTTCAGTACAGACATCTTGTATGATTAATAGCGTGGCTGCGTAAGATCTAGCTAGCTCAGTAGTGTAGCATATGCTGATTCACCTAGGCTTGCTTTTTATTTGGCTCCTAAATGCAGAAGTCCAGCTCATGAGCATTGAGAGCTTTATTAACAATATTCATGACCTCAAGTTTTTATCTCACTTGGAGCCACACTCTGTAAATGATAATGAACTTTAAAATGTTCATATTGAGAAGACAGCCATGTAAATCAAAACCATTTTTGCACGCTATTAGCACGGTTAAACAAGCTCAAAGCAGCTAATGATGGAACGGAAGAAGAGCAGCATGCAAGGTATCAAGAGCGACGCTGATCGATCTGGTCAGCATGATTTATTTTTGCATGGGAATTGCACTAAATACCTTACCACAGTAGGCACAATGTTGTGGACCGAGTGCCAACGTGCTCCCTTTTGCCAGAGCCTTTTCATGTGTACTGAACTTGTACATCCTTGATAGCATCTTCCATTATTTGGGTAGGTAGCAGGCTCCATGCTCAGCAGTAGAGCTTTGTCCACTATCATAATTTTTCCTCTGCATCATTTCTAGAGGTGTAAGACAGTATGGGGACTCTTGGGAAGGAGAAAGCAGAAAGTGCTATCCATCCAGCCTAGAACCTGGTTATCCTTGGGATCAACAGGAAAACCCCTCAACCCCACTGAAAAGTCTCCTTTTCTGAAATATGGGCTGAAGTCAAGAACAAAAGCCTAAGATATTTTGCAGCATTTTAGCTACATTTTGCTTACCGATGGCTGCTTTTGGCAAGCAAACATCCCTGGGAGAGTGACAGAACAGCAAGGGACATGATCATTGATCAACGGGACTAAAATTAATATGTTAATCCAAAGAATCAGCCTCACGTACTGAATTACATGTGATGTATATTTATGTGGAAAGTCTGTTCTTTACAAGCCCACAGGGTTAATATGCAATTGGAGGAGTGCCAAGGCAAGGGAGAGGTATATTCATTTTCTTACTACAGTCTACTTTAAAGTGCGTTGATACTGCAGCTTGAATGATGACTCCAAACTTCAGGTTTTGATTGTTTTCCTTTTCAATGGGAAGAACTCAACGCTCTTGTCTTAATGGACTAGTCTGTCCCATTGAACTTCATATTCTTTAGAATGCATAACTGCAGCACTGGAAGAGGTTCAATCCTTTCGAAAGAGAGGCTACAAAAGATTGCTTTCATCTCTCTCACACCGCTATACAGACCAATAAAAGTCAACACTGCACAGACCAATGATGCACCCAGTGCAGTTCCCTGCCTTGGTGGTGGTCGAGCCCCTGCGCGTGCTGGCAGTAGCAGCTCTGCGCCACCTTCTCCACTCTCCAAATCTTGTTATATTTTTCTTTTTTCAACTGGGATAAAAGTGAAACATGGCACAAAAGTTGTGAGAACCCTTTAAAGAATTTTCCTGCATAGCTGGATTAACTTCTTTCCTTTTACATGGCGCTGTGAAAAGCCATGAAGAACAGAGGAGGCCCCAGTGTCACTGAAGCAGTTTTTCACAGGAATCAGGAGTCTTATCTCAGCCTCCACTGGAATGCCAAACCCTCCCCTACAGCAAAAGGAGGCAAATCCAGCCCTCATCTCCTTCCTGCAGGAGGGACCTCTAGGAGGTGTGTGGATTGTATTTTTAAGCTCCTCTGCAAAGAAGGGAGAAAGAGGTTTTATTAGCTGTCCCTCTCTCAGCCCAGTGCTTTTTAATGTCTTCATAAATGATCTGGATGATGGGATCAGGTGTACCCTGATGAAGTTTGCTGATGACACGAAACAAGGTAAGAAGTAGTCTGTGAGCCTGGCCATTTTCAATGATCCCTTCTCCTCATACTTCCTCAGCAATCGTATTTTTTTAATAGCAGTGTTGAAGATCCATTCCTGCGTATTACCTCTGTTATCTCTTCTTGGTCCATGAGTTTGTCTTTGAATCAACAGCTGCCTGTGGTAAGTTTCATAGGTTGCCTGTGAAATAACCTCCCACATCTCCAAACTGAAGCCCCAGCCGCCATTATTAGCGTCTTCTTACAAAGACAGGTGCTTATTTCCTTGGTTTTTGCTAAACCACCTCTGACTCTACTGTGCCCTTTCTTGAGATGCAGTGAACAGGACTGTGCACATTACTGAAGACAGTTGTGGTTGTGCGTTCATGATGATTCCCTGCATTTTGTTGGCTAAATGTGCAGCCAGTGAAAGCCAGCTTCAGAAAACTGTCAGTGATGACTCCAAGATCCCTCTTGAGTTATAACTTCAGGTTCCAAGTTCAGCATCATAGGCATGTGGGTTACATGATTTTCCCCCTAGGTGTGTACCATATATTTATCTACACTGAAGCCCATCTGTCCCCACTCCCACCATACAGACACACAGTTTACAAGGTCCTAGCCATCAGGCTGGCATTTTGCTACTGGAAAGATTCTCATTACCTCCACGGTTCTGGAGATTTCAGTGTCACTTTCCTGGAAAATTGATGAAGCCATTGAAAAAAACTGATCTCAGCGCTGGTTCTTAGGTGAGCCTTTCAGTACTCCATTAAGAAGTCACCATTAAGCTAATCCTTTGCTCTCTGGCATTAAATCCACAGAAGGAGCTTTCCTTTAAGGCAGTTCAGCATCTTTAAACAGCTTTGCCAGGGAACCTTGTAAATACTTTTTGAAAATCCAAACGTATGAGGTCGACTGGGTCTCCTTTATCCACATGCTTATTGACACTCCCACAGATGTCCTAGTCTGGAGCAGAGGTTTTCCATTACAGAAGCCGTGCTGGCTCTTTCCCAGCTGGCTGTGTCCATCCCATGCTCTAGGGTCCTCTTTTCTAAAACAGAGACCCTCTTACAGGGGTGGTAGGGAGCTCACCAGTCTGTGGTTCCCAGAACCTCCTCTGCACTGTATTTTGGGATGGCACTCATCCCAGCAGATGTGTGCATGACAGTGCAGCATTGCAGGCCGAGGTATGGGATAAGTTGCACAGCCACATTCCCAGCTGACTCCCAGGTGAACATCGACAGGTCCTGGTGACTTGTTAACATTGACTTACTTGTCTCTGCTAATGCTTACTGTTGATTTACCTTTTATCAAGATAGCTTCTCTGACCTATCTGCTACATGGAAAGGGCTGGGAGCAGGCATCTCCCCACCATCTTCACCAGCAAAAAGAAAAGCAAAGAATTAACTGAGCTTCTGTGCCATGGCTTTTTCATTCTTGAATGTCCTTTTTACACCTTGGCCATCCAACCACCTCACAATTCCTAGGGCTTCCTGCCTTTGAGTATTCATATAACTTTTTTTCTGTCATCAAAAGCAATGCATCCATTCCAAGGTGGTTTGTTAGCCCTCCGAATTTCCTGTTTGCATTTGACCTGACTTGCTTTATGGCCATTCTTGTTCTCATTTGAGTATTTCCATTTTTAAGTATTGACTTCCCCTCCCCTTCCCAATGGTAACCTACCTGACTTTTCTATTGAGTCTTTTCTATTTTCTGCTTCAGTCCAGTGGTTTTATTGTTCTCTTTTTCACTTGTACTATACCATCTACTTGGGTTTCTGATATAGTATCTTTGAACAGTCTCCAGGCTCCTGGAAGGCATTTGAATTGGTCTTTATGCGTTTTATCAATTCCCTTATTTCTACATAGCTCTCTTATTTGCAATTGAATAGCTATGGCTTGATGCTATTTGGCTTGTTCTTTCCCACTGTAGTGTTAAAACTAGTAGCACTCTATGTGCTATTATGGAGCAGCCCTTTAGCTAGTGTATCATGAACCAGATCCCACACCCCTTGGGGAGTCTAGAAAAAGGTTATTTAAGTGTTTCCTGAAAATTCTCTTTCTGTGTCTCATCCTAATGATGTGTTTATTCACTCTGTGTAGAGGTAACTTAAGACTAGAGTCACCAGTCATAAATTCTCAGGTTTTCTGACCTGAGATTGCATCTCATAAATGTTATCACAGTGTTAGCAACATCACAGTGTTTCAACCCATGAGGATACTACATTGAATCTCTTTCCTGTGGTATATTTCTTCTGTTACAGTTCATACGGTCTTTCATGTACCTTGTCACTCCTCCATCTGTATGTCTTACCCTATCATTCCTGTAAAATGGGTAGGATGGCAGAGCAACCATTGATTATCTTCCTCCCACTGCATCCCCAAGGTGCAGGTTTGATCAGGATTGCCATTTAATGCCAAGTGTTCTGGCTCCCTCATGCCATTTTTAGACTTCTAGTGTTGATGTAGATGTACTTGCAAGTACTGCCCTTGCTCTGTCACTCAATAATGGCATTGCAGGCAGTTTGATTTTTTCTGTTCATTGTCATTGTGCTATTTATTTCCCTTCTGGACTTTTCAGAAGCCCAATGAGTATTGGCCACATCCCTTCTGATGAGTGTACCAGCTGTAAAAAGAGAATTTTCCATGCCTATCAGCTCCCTCAGCCCTGGTCTTCTGCACTGGCAGACTGGCTTTGTTTCTGTTAAGGTATAGCTCATCTGTCCCTTACAAGTTACTCCTGTCTTCTGGTATTGACAGGCATAAATCAATCCTTTCTACCCTGGGACTCATCCACACACTGGCACTCAAGACCTCAACCCGTCCCCAGGGTCTCTCCCAGGAAACCTGAAGTATTCAGAAAAAGGTCGGGTTAGATGTATTGGACATCTCATTCTTAACAATCAGCCCTTATTCTAAGTTTACCTTCCTATTCTTCCCACTATTTGGAACCAGCACACCCACACACCTTTGGGTTCATTATTGCACTTGCAAGTACCCTCCCTAGGCATCAAGCTTCACTGCCTTGGTGCCAAGTAAGCAAGTTGCCATTCTGTCCTCTCAGCTGCCACAAAACCAGCTGTTGGTTTCCAGTCATAAACCCACAACCACCACCGCTTTCTTCCTGTTGTAGATGGTCCCCTTTCTCAGTGGATTGTATTTAGTGCAAGAGGACACTAACATGAACTGGAAGGCAAATCTAACCAAAGGCAGTAGATCTTTCCTTCCACCAGGATGCCTGTCTCCCTGGAGGAGTTGCTCGAATGCCTGACCAGAACAAAGGTTCCCAGGGGACCAGTGGGAGAGCATCTGTACCCATGCTGCAGTTAACAACCAAACAGTCTAAACCACTCATGGCCCACAGAGTTGACTGTCTTCAAACAATGGGCTTTTCTGTTCAGATGCATATATGATGGTGATTCTCTCCAGTGTTCAATGTTTCTAATCTGCACTGCTCAATAGCACATGTGGCCTACCCCAGCGTTTCACTGACATAGTACATATAGTGCCATTTGACGGATCTTTTATTAAATGCTCCTCCTGGGACCGTTGTTCTTGGTATAGTGCCATTGCAGAGCAGGTTTTTCAGGATATTTTTCTTTACTTATTTTTCAAATCAACTATAGATTTTATGGAAGTTATCCTGGCAAATAAACCCAGGAATGATAGTAAATGGGCTTCACAGCCAGGCTATGCAGTGAAAAGATGTTCTTGCACTTTGTAAGTGTTTCGATGGTATGGACTTGTTTTTTTCTCCTTGCCTGAAAGGATTCTTACTTCTCATCTGATAGTAAAGCAATGTTTGATCCTTTCTGCGCATTCATCACCATGGTACCAAAGTGCCTTACAGGGAAATAAGGGAGGCAGTTGGCAGTCTTTTCCTTAAGACTTTCAATAGGAGAAACGGCCCTTGCAGGATTATGACAGCCTGCCCATGTCAACTTGGTATTATTATTACTGCGTTGGCACATGTACATCAATGAAACAAATGCAAGTACTTCTGAGCTGCCTGGATGCCATTGTAACAGATGGCTGGGAGTAGGAAAAGAGCCCAGGAAGCATTCCTGCTTGCAGTAGTCTGCTAGTTGGAGGCAACCTGAAAGTGTTCACCCTGAGAGCATGTGCCGATGCTTTACAGGATGTACCTGTCACGGACAATGTGACCAGTTTAGTGAAGTACAAAATTTTTGTCAGTTTCAGACATAGGTTTCAAATGTCTTGAGCTGAGCTCGTTACTTAAGGGAGAAAATAGCACAGATATATTGCAGTCTCCATGAGAGGCTACTCTCCGTCCATCATCATCAAGGGAGCAAGTTCCTTCGGACTGAGAGACGAGACAGACTCTCCCAGCAGCACGTGAATGTACACATTTACATTTGTGAAAGTCAATAACAACAGGTCAGAAATACAGCCCCAACAATGAACAGGAACGTTTTTAATCATTAACTTACCTGGTTCTCTTTCTCCTTTTCCAGCCCTCCCATGCACACTTACTTTTCCTTCCCCCCCCCCCCGCCCCCACCACCTGCCAGCTTTTCCAGTTGTTTCTGGTGTGCTATGTAATCAGTACACAGAATTTAAGTAGCTCTTTCCATTCTGCTAATTCCAGTTGACTGCAGATACATATAACAACAGGGCTCATTCCTTTTCATACATGTAACAACAGTGCTCATGCCATTTCATGACCAAAGAGAAGCTGCTGTAATGTGTTTTCTGAAAGAAGAACTCTTTTTTTGCGCTTTGAGCTCATCTAGCTGAAGTCAGACCTTGAGCTTATAGGTATTTCTATTTATCACTGTCCTGCTCTCTCCATTCTAAAGCAATTTCTTTCCTTCCAGGAGCCACAATGTGGATAAAGTGCCACAGGATTAAATCTAATGACAGTTCAGTTTCCAGAAGGTGGAAACAGTTCACTTTCCAGCAAAGAACAGATATGCAGCCCTGGTGGAAACAGCAATTAGTGAGAGGATAAATGCACGTGTTCATCTGCAAGAGATCCTTTTTTAGTTAGGCAATATCAACACAGATGTAAAGGAGCAAATACCTGTGGAGAAAGAAAATACCTGGCATGAAATTTACCCTTGCAGATATAAATACCAAATACATCATATGTTTGGAGAACAGATTGCATTACCCCCTTACCACTAACATACACTAAAATGGTAGAAAACCCTTTTTACCTGATCCTTTATGAAACATGAGCAAGAGAAGGATTAGAAAAAAAGCAAAGCATCATCTTGAATTTTCAGAGGATTCTTTAGAGCCTTGGCACCATGTCAGGCAACATGTGGTATATATTACAGACAGCTCAGTTGCACCTCACAGATATATCTTAAAGGCTTGATTTTTCCACATACCATTTAGCAACAGCTGGCGTGTTTATTTTGTTTCTTGTTTTTTCTCCCTTACTAATACAAAGTTTTCAGGTGGGTTGGTTGTGCACCCGCATCTTCATAAACAGTTAAGAACCAAATTCTGCTTTTTTCCCCCCATTTTGAAGAGCTGGATGTGAGACACATTGGAGAACTGAGCTGTGAGAATTAATGTCTGCATCTGATGGGCAGCTGGGTTATGGTGAGATCTGGGGCGGTCCTGTACAAAGATGAACATTAACAATATCTCTTCATGAGATGATGTCTCTCCTTTTATGAATGGAAAGAAACCCTAGAGCTATTGACACAAAAGTCACTCTGGATCTCAGCACACTGAAGAATCAGGCACTGCCATTCTCCCCATGCCATCAACAAGGAGAACAACCCCGGAGCTGGGCAGAAAACAGCAGGAAAGCAGACAGGTTTCTAGCAGAATGCCTGACAAATTCCAGTAAAATCATGTAATCTACAGATATTATTGTATCTGAAAGAACCTGCGAATCTGATGAAAGCATGTCTGTTTCTGAGCAGACTTAGCTGGACTGGTATATGTTATAGCAGCTCTTAACAGTCCCCCTCCCTGCAAATATTTTGCATGTATCAGCATATCTCCTCCTTTTATGAATTTGACAGCGTTTTTATTCTTGTTTTAGCTCTGTTAGCACTGTGCAAATGAGGGAAATCAGGCTGAATATCAGGACTTTCCCAGCCTCAGCTGAGAGAAAGACTTAGAAGGGAAAAGTGAAGATGGTCAGTTAGCTTCAGTGGGGACACACAAGCAGGGCTCCATTCTTGAATGACATTCCACTTCAGGTAGAGAGCTAGTGAAAATGGCAATCCAGATCCTGAGGGAGAGTCCCCAAGTAGATCAACTGATCCAAAATCCAAGGGAATGAAACTCATGCTTAAAGATGATGGGATGGGAAGAAGAAGGGAGCCTGCTTCGACACCCAAGCAAGGTTCATTTTGACCGGTGCCAATTTGGTGGTAGCAGACACAATCATATTTCTAAAGAAGAATTTGAGAAGGTTGATAAACATCACAGTAATGTAAGCTTCCTGGTTACTTAGAAACAGAGTTGAGTGATTCAGAGCCATTTCTTAAACATTATCTTTGATTGATATAGTCCCTCCAATGCAGGTAATAGAAGACTGATTCAATCTATCTGACACAGACTCTCAGGTCTGTACTTCCCTCATTCATCTCCATCTCAGAATAGTAAGGGCTGGAAAGGACCTCCTTCGTTTCCTTCTCTGAATCAATGTATTTGTGAATCTTGGACTGGATCCCAGCCAGGAATATCTGAAAATGCAGTCTCATATTGCCCAGATCTATAAAGAGGAAACTATTCAGACAAATGATGCACCTTAAGGGCAGAACATTAAATTGATCCTTTGGCAAGGAACACCATGTGTAACTTTACACAGTAATTCCCATAAATACTAATAAGATTATCAGCCAAAGCACACATTATCTAGAGCTGTGGTTTTGTTTTAGGAGCAGCTATGAGGATAACAGTTTGTATTGTGTGCAAGCACTTGCACTGTCTATATGCTCCTTTTACCCTCTCCCAAGCTGTGCCTTAAGAGGAGCTCATGGCAGTGCACCATCATGTATGTCTGAGGCGGCTGCATGACTGAAGCAGGGCGAATCATCCAGTAGAAATAGCACAACCAGATAATCAGACCTGCTGCTGCCCTAAGCAAGCAGAAGGGAAGTAGCTGTTGGTTCCTATATCTCCCATTATTTTTATCTACACGTCGAAAGACCTCAGGGTAAGTTGTGCGGGGTCTTTGTGGGATACTCTGAGTTTCGATTCCCCTCCTGCATTTTCTCAGCTGAGTGGCCCACTTGCCACCACTGTAACACTGTGTGTTCCAGCTTCCCCCTTCTCAGTCCCCAGATGTTTTCCAATCAATCAGCACCGAAAGGCATAATATATGCAGCTGTGTATACATGTAGAGTTGCATATTTGCTCACATACACACTACAAATCTGAGTTACAGTTTGACAGTCCTAACCAGGCCATATCCTGAGTTGCCTGCATAATTATGCAGAAAGTTACTGTTCCCCAAACCAATTTTTGAATTTAAATTTTATAGAAACAAGCTTTGAAAAGAGCATCTTCTATATATATATATATTTTAAAGAGTCTTTAAAAATAGCATATATTATTTAGCATGTTTTCCTAAAAACCCTTCTGGCTGCCACTATACACACTTTCATGGAATAAGAGTTTTCCTCTGTTTGAGAAAGATAAGCATGACTTCAGGTTTTTCACTATATTATTTTTGACCCTGTATTCTAATGTGCACTTTTGACTCTTGGCCTCTCTTTGGAGACTGGTTACCTGTGGACCCATAGAGTAGCCTGAAGACATTCGCTCTGATGGAATATTATTTGTGATCAGTATGAATAAAATGTTCATTTTCACTCTGGATGTGGGGTACACTTACATAAACATTTATATATACACATTTATAAATATGCACAGCTATTTTTTCACTTGCTTTTAAGTGATAGGTGACAACAGCGCACAATGTCATTGTCTGTGCCAACTTCCACTAGTACTGAAATGGTTCTCTGAGTTTTTAAGTTGCTGTATGGCCCCATCTGGTACAATAAACACATTACCGTCTATTCATGAATGCCTATGGATAAAGACAGTCACCCACTTAGAAAAATAGCCGAATCCAAAGTTTCAGAGTTAAAAATTACTATGCGTGTTGTCAGGGCCAAAAGAGACAATTTGAAGGCTTAACATGCTATTAGAGGCTTGTTTCCACTCTTATGGTGGTTATTTGAGTCTGTTTATGAAAATCTTTTGGAAAGAGATAGCAACCTTTACTTCCACGTTACCTCCGGTTCTTTACTGTAACAGGCGAGACTCATACTGACAGCAGGAACATGTTTGCATGGTTTCCAACACGGGAACACAGGGCATCCTCTTGTGCGTAACTGACAGGTTGAGGACTTGCATGTTTTCCCATCCTTTTCATTTCAAATAATAGCTGTATAAAAACTTGCCTGCAAACGCTTGCCATATTAATAGTAGCTTTCGTTTGAGATTTCGGCCCAAATAAATATTAATGAACTGGACCAATTTAATGGACTAAAAGACACATTCTAAGGGTTGCTCAAATACAGTTTGTGCCCCTGTCAGAATATGACAACTTGTTGATCATAATTTTCCAGCTTGTACTCATAAAAAGTCAAAACAAGCTTCAAGCAAATACTGCAGATATTGCCAGACTCCTACATGAATTGTGGTGGCGAAAATTATGCTCCAAGATTCAAATTCTGCAAATTAAAAGTTTGTTTAATCTTTTAATCAAAAAAAAGAGGAATAAAAAAAAGTTGGTGCATGCAGCATGGGGCAGATCTACCACTGCACCACAGCAAGGAAAACCTCCATTTTTGCCTTCTTTAACTCTTTCCTAACTGAGGGTCTGATGTGAAGTTCACAGAAACTGATAACAGATTTCCCCATGACTTCAGAAGAGTCTGTATTAGATCCCTTTCTCTGAGTGACCCTGATATCCTCTTCATTAAGAAAAATAATTTTATAATCCAACACTGACAGTGATGTGCCACAGAAGGTACAAAAGATGATGCTAACTGCTTCTCTCAACCGTGACGTCCAAGCTGGTAAATGACAGCACAGCTCCAGTGAAATTGCTAAAAATCAGTGGCTTTTGGGGGGCTTTTAGTACCTTTTGAAAGCTTCACAAATCCTGACTTGAAAAGGGCACTAAATAGATTTCCTCTGTGCAAGTATGTTTCTCTAGGGATGCCTAAGCCACAAGAGATGCAGAGACATGGATCAACTTCAGTGTTGCAACTGAAGTTCTCATGATCAGCAAGTCTAGATGGCAGATTCAGAGACCTTATGATACAGCCCTTCGGGTTTGGGTAGGTTGGTATTATCTGCATTTTCAAATTCCTGCTGCATCTGAAATCAGGGATAACATTGCTGGGAAATTCCACACTCAGAGGGCTACCAGGTTTCTCCATATGTACATTGTGAAGGATAAGGACACATTTCTTATTCAGACTGATTCATCTTCCCCTAACACAAGGCTTATAAGGAGTTAAAATCTCAGTCTAGTAAAGACTGACGTCTTGCCAATCTTTTTTTTTCAAGCTGCCAGACATAAAAATAAAGGAGATGTATCAGCACACTTCCTTAGAAGCTGAGCTTCCTGATTAGGAATAAATGCAGGATATACAGTGTATTTCATGCTGAAATGCATTCCCTGCTACAATTTCATGAATACAATTAGCCATTAGCAGCATCTCTACACACAGAGAGGATTCATATCAGGAAATAATAGAAACAGCCACATACTACTAAAATGTGGAGAGGGAGAAAACTACAAAATGAGAGCCAACTCTTGAGTTAGTATTGTCCTGATGCTGCTCCATTTCTGATTCTAGTCAGGCTGAGGAGAGGGAATGAGCGACTGTGTTGTAAAATGCTCAGCAGGAACTGTGATGCAGTGGTTTTGTGATCCTTATTAGTGTGCAGCAGTGATGGTTAATCCCAGAATGCTGCATTTTACCAGTTTAGCCCGAGGTACCTATACATCACTGCTTTTAGATGCCACAAATACTGGTGACAAACCTGAGCACTCAAGTGTGAAACTTAATCAGTAGGTTCCTTACGTTTGGTGCTGCTTAGGGCCATCTCCGAGTACAGAACATTTTCTGTTTGTTTCTTCTGTGATTTCTTTTCGCTTGCAACATTTCCCTTCTTGGGCATGGGAAAAACTTCCATCAGGTTGGCAAGTGCAGCATTTGCACGTGGCCTTGTTCTAAGCTTCTCTTACCAGTCGCCTGTGAAACATTAAGAAACATTTACTCTCTTTGCAGAATTTTTACACCTATGGTGTATACAGAACCTGGCTGCTTCCAGGCTTTAGACATAGGTTTTCACAATCAAGCATGCTTCAGGTTTCTTCAGTGCTTGAGGCTAGCTTGTGGTGAGGTTACTTGAATTTGGTGCTTTCAGGATAGTCTTCTCTTTGCTTCTCTTTCTACTTTCTGTTGAGTTAGTTGCAATGTTCTCTGTTTCGATCTGTACTACAGCTGAAAATGATATCTTCCAAAACTAATTCCAGGTATTTCCAATACCCTGGTAAGTAGCCAGATTCTATCGTATTAGGCCTAAAATGAGTAGAAAACACTTTGGCTTTGTGTCTGTGATGGCTGGATTTGTGAGGTAACATCATAGCTTGGACTGAGTACTGTAAAAGGAAAGACGTGAAGTTGGTATGAAGCATCTACTCTGCTTATTTCAAGGCTCTAAGGGGATAGTTTCAGAAGACTTTATGGTTCCCAATCAGAATTTGACGACAAATAAAGAGCAATCTTTACATATTTACAGCTTTCCGTCCATAAACTGCAAGGAAACATCTCCCCAGAACATCTCCCCACATGCTTACGATTTATTTTTTTTAATTGGGAATTGATTTTATTGTCTGTGTTTTAGTGCTACAGCTGGTTCCTATGGCTGAGGAATTTTTTTCTCCTCCCACTGAGTCTAATTTCCTCAAAACTGAAACAAATCATAACTCTCTCCATGATCATTCTGCAACGATGTTGTCATATTTATTTTAATCTTCTCTTGAACAAGCCATATTAAATAGTGAATATTGTAACGCTCTTTAATTTAGGCTTAATTGGCAATTTGAAGCTTACCAACATTTTTTCATCATTCAACATAATGACTTTAAGGTGCATCCTGCCTAAATGCTGGGTCCAGTATATGAGGAAAAGGGCATAGCTCTAGGAAAAGAAACAGGCTTAAGGAGGAAAATAAAACCTCTAAGTAGAACCTGCTTGAGATGCAGCCATGCTCCTATAGTGAGGCAAGGCTGAGAAATTAATTCCCCAGTAGTAAATTGTAGTGTTAATTTCTAAAGAAATCTCTGGTGGACAGATCAGCTGAACAGACACTGTAAAGATTTGGGGGAATTTGCTGCTTTTATTGAGAAGGGAACAGAAACGCACTGCTGAGCAGACATGCTTGCATGCTGAATAGGCACATCTTCTTGTTTAAATGTTCAAGACCTTGTATGAACATGCAGGGTGCAGAAATTGCCTCCCCCCCTCGCCCCCCCGCCACTGAGATCAGTGTATACCTGACTGGAGAAAGATACTGTTTTTCTAAAGGTTAGGATTAAAAATGAAGTTTACTTCAATATCTTTGTTGTCCTGGTACTTCGATTACCAGATCCCTCCTTGGTTTATTTAATTTGCCCTAACATAAGTTCTCTTTAAGGATTTCAGAACTACATATATAATGTAGTACATATACACACCTAAAAGAAAAGAAAGAGAAAGTTAAAGTATCTGATTTAAGCTGGCCCTAAGGGAGGCCATTGTGCTACCTGTAGATTAATTGGTACAGTGCATATATATATATTTATGTTTTACTGTATGATCCCAAGGCTCAGACCCTTATCGACAGACTCCAATTGACAGATTCTTTATAAACTTCCTTCAGAAGCAGCTTTTGCTTTAGTTTACTCAAAATCTGTAAACAGCAACAAGGGTTAGAGCAATCTGAAATTCATCATCTACAGCTCCTGAAGTGTGAATTTAATATGAGAGTAAAGCTGACAGTATTATTGCTGCCAGGGTGCATGGCTCTGAAACCATTCAACAGGGCCAAAATGAATTAGGTTTCTATCTGAAAAGGATGCCTATCGACAAAAATGCTTCAGCCCATTTCCCAAGGGAAAATCAAGCCCATTCTTTTCCAGAATTCACATGCAGAGCTTTGGAAAGCATTTATTTTACAAACAAAACCAGACATATTGCTTCCTCTCTGTGCTGTACTCATCATCTCAATATTCTAATGGATTTAACAAGAGGCAATAGTAAAAAACATAGTTTGAGCTGAGAAAATTATTTATAATTAATAGCTTAAAAAAGAGACTAAATTAATCTCATTCCCCTTAAAGCAACTGTTTTCCCTATGGTGGTGTTTGACCTTACTTTGTAAGCAGTCTCATAGCTAAGAAGGGAAAAGCTGCCTTTCAGAATGACTATGAGTAACCAGCTCCATCAGAGTTACATTCAGACAGAATTATTCATCACACTGCTTCCTTCTTCTTCCTATTGCTGTTGGAGTAGTTGCCTTAAAGTACTTGAGATTTTATTATCTGAACTATGGGATCACTTATAATTCATGTGAAATTGTTTGTTTCCTGGCAGGATGATGCCACGTCTAGGGATGTGGGTAAACTGATTGAGATGACTCTGTTTCTCCCTTTGGATGAGGAAAAGTTGGAAGGAAAGTTGAGGAAGACACATCTGCTTGAGTTACAGAACTTAAATTAATAATATTGATTTTCATTTCTGGAGCACACAGCCCTCTCCAAAGCATTGTTCTGAGAAAAATATTAGGCATTTGCCCCTACAGCTGGGCTTAGCACAAGTATTTTGGCTGAATTAAGCAGGGTGACACAAATACACAGCAATAATGACATGTTCTACTAATTTTCACCATCACTACAGTTATTCCTGTAATCTTATACATATTGAAATTGCAGAGATTTAGTGGAGCCCCTAATATTGTCTTTTAAGCTTCTAGAAGCTACTTCTGCATGTCTCAGAAAGCATGTTTATATAGTTACATATATATGTTCCTGTCTGTATTTTTGTAAGTAAGTCTTAAATGTATTTAAAAAAACTAGATGAAAAAAAGAGTATAGTAAAAAAAGAGCCCAATTTCTTTCTCCATTTGAGAGAACATGGTCAGAATCTACTGAGCTGTAAATAAAACCACTGATCAAAGCACCCGCAAAATTGCACGTAAGCCAGGATTCACAGTTTCAAGGACTTTGCTAATCTTTCATCTTCTTTTATCTTCTCTGGATAAGATGAGGAATACCCACAAGAGCACTCTTAGAGTGTACTCTTAGCAGGTTTGCTGATGGCGCACAACTGGGAGGAGTGGCTGACGCACCAGAGGGTTGTGCTGCCATCAGGAGACACCTGGGCAGGCTGGAGAAATGGGCTGACAGAAACCTCATGAGTTTCGACAAGGAGAAGTGCACCTGGAATGCTGTGTCCACGTCTGAGCTCCTCATACAGGAGATATATAGACATACTGGAGAGAATCTAATGAAGGACCATGAAGATGATGAAGGGACCATGAGGAAAACCTGAGAGGTGTGACTGCCTGGAAAAGAACAGGCTTAGGTGAGATTTTATTAATGTATTTAAGTACCTGGAGGGAAGGTACAAAGAGGACACAGCCAGGCTCTTTTCAGTGGTGCCCAGAGACAGCACCAGAGGCAACCTCCGCAAACTGAAACACAGGAGGTTCCCTCTGAGCATCCGGAAACACTGTTTCACTGTAAGGGTGACCAAGCATTGGCACAGGCAGCCCAGGGAGGTTGTGGGGTCTCCATCCTTGGGGATACTCAACAGCCACCTGGACACAGCGCTGGGCAGACACACAGCTGCTTGAGCAGCAGGGCTGGATCAGATGACCTCCAGAGATACTTTCCAACCTCAGCCTTCTGTGATTCTATGGGGATCACAGGCCAGACTGGCCTAGTTAGGATGCCAAAATGGCCTCTTCATTGCCATCTCATTTAAGCAGGTGACTTCTGCTTGAGGGCCTGTTGATGGGAGCAGAATGAGAGGGAGAAAGAGGTCTAGGACTGCCTGAATGTCTATGTATTCAAGACACTAACTGACCCGGCTCTTGGATTGAGAATGAAAAGGGTAGGAACCTAGAAGAGATCATAATAACTGCTAGCAGCTCTAAAGAACAGATAAAAGAACTGCATAGAGCCTGCCCACAAGGCCTGTTGCTAAACCATATTCTCTCATGCAGGCAGTTCAATGAGATTGGACACCACTTCTCTACAGCTTTCCAAATTGCACTATCTTAATGCTTGAGGGATGTCCTGGGGCTCACTGCCTTTATACTTGTCATTTCTTGACTATATTGATTATGGAAGTGCAATAAAAGGAGCAGCAAGTACTAGCAAAAGAAAAGACTTGTGGGTTATGCTGTAGAAGCGGTACTTGGAGGAGGAGGTGACAGTAGCTTGTAGACCTTGGAGACATGATGAAGGAAACACAAGATTTTCTTTATATTAAAAAAGCCCAAGATTTGCACAGGCAGAACCCTCATGCTGATCTGAAACCATATTTAACAGCAGAATTCAAAGGGTCACTGATACAGAGGTTTCATTATAAAGGTTCTGCAAGCATGTGAGAACACTGTTTCAGTGAGATGACAAAGAGGAGTAAAATGAGAGGAGAAAATGAAGGTTTTTTTTTTTTTGTCAGGAATATAAAAAGAAATTTTGCTGCAGACTTTCACTGCTTTGCACTTTATTCTGCTCATGTTAGGCTTAGATGTCTGGTAAAAGCATTTGATTCCCATTTCTATGCTAGTTTTCAGTATTGCTACAATTGTGAGAGAACTTCCCTAGTGAAAGAGTTACAAGTGCAGCGTACAGACCAAGCTTACCTTAGTCCTAGCTACCTGTGTAAAATGATGTCAGGTCAGAATGGCATCCTTTATATCCAACTCTCTTGATATAAATCTGCCAAATGGGAAGAACTCATCTTTGAATTTTGACGTACCAAGACAGATATTTCAATTAGGATGTAATTTGACAGTACAACATTCTTCTGGCATTGAAGAACATTGTACCTTTGGTGTAACATGAGATGGTATTGCTAGTCACAACATTAAAGTTCTGCAAGTCTCTCTCTAACTGGCAGAACAGAAAACATGCCAGGTTTTGCAGCCCATGAATTTTGGGAGAGAAGTGAAGGGAATTGGAGAGGGCCTATGAATTGCCTCTGGCAATTATAGGATTAAATGAAGACACATGTCTTAGTTCTATATAGATTTTATCAGTGTAGAGAATAGCCCAGCAGACTGCATTTCCACATTTTCACCAGCCTTACACATCTTTTTGCAGTTAACACATGGTTCAAAGACTGGAATAAAAAATAATCGATACTTTATGTTTATGTCATCTGGCTTTCATCCATCATTTCTCATTGAATTATTCCATGTTGTCTGGGAACAGCATGTGACAACAGCAGTTTTCAAAGGGTTAGTATGCAGGAGCTGTGTAAAGCAGATTCTGCAAACCCTTACATGGATAGTCCTGGTTTGGTCAGATGATGGTTAATGAGGAGAGCTGATCCAAAACAATTAATGTAATGTCTTTTTAATGACCTTAGGCCACTAGGCTGAAATACATGATATTTCAGTGGTGTAATGCCTAAGAGTTAAGTGTCCATCCAACAAGACAGGATCTACAGCATTCCTAGCAGTCATGTTACACGTGTGCAGGAAAAGCAAAAGAAAATACCTATAAGGGACCCTTTCACGACACTAGTGTCTAAGGGTGTGAGAACAATGAAAGCTGCAATTTCTCTTCATGTCAGTCACATTTAGATTTTTAGTGTATATTGGCTTTAGAGAAATTCTTTCTTGATACAAAACCTTGTTTTATTTTTTTTTCTTAATGATCTAGGATTTCTTACCAATTACAGTGTTCCAGGATCTGATATTCCTATGCCTGTTGACTTATATGTTTTCTGTCAATATTACCAAACAAAAACATGGAAATGAAACCAAAGAGGACCATTCTTAGAGAAGTAGCTACTTACTGAAGTAGCAGCAAAAATTGGTTCCTCATGAAGAAATGAAGATTAATTATGCGATGTTGAATGTTGCTACAATTATTATAATATCATATTCTTATAAGCAGGAAGGAATTTTTGGAATGTAAAAGTTTGATATTGTGATGGTGGTTTGCTAGTACTTTAGCTAAAAGCTATGGCAAGTATAAACAGCAATAGTTCTACATCTGCCATGTAGAGTCATGATTCGAAGTTTATAAAAGTGCATTGATTGATACCAGCCCCTGGCAAAGCCTTACTCCTGTGTGGTTATCCTCAAGGGATTTCTGTTCCATGAAATAGACTCATTCCCTTTTAAACCACTGTAAAAGCTTTAGCATCTGCAAAATCCTATAGGAAGGAGCTTCACAGCCAGTGTAAGTACTTGGTGTGAAGAACCACTGCCTTTTGTTTACTCTGAAACTGTTACCCACTAGTTTCATCTGATATTCCCTAATTTCTACCATGGAAAAGAAAATGAACAATTGATAATTCTTGCCAGTTGGGTAAGTGGCAGCAAGTCCAGCACCTCTGCCTGAGATAGTCATCCCTCTATTACTGTGTGATAATGTCTAAGTGACTTCAGTGAAAGTATCAGGCAGCAGGTTTAAAATTAAACAAAAGGAAATACTTTTCCACACATGACCTCACTGTAGATGTCAATAATTCTGAATGGTGTCAGGGCAAAACTACAAGCAGGTTGACAAGAAGCATGACAAATCCATGAGTGCATTAGAAGCTATCAGCTCTAGATGTAACTTCCAGCCTACAAAACCCGTAAACAGGCCTTAAAGAGCTAACAGACATTGGAAAACTGCAACAGAGGCATATACACACTATGCTTAGCTTATATTTGCTTTGTTTCTTATGATTAAAGTCAGAGCATTAAGGTAAATGGATGTTAAGAGGTTAGAATACTCAGCTTCCTACCTATGCTTTTTCAACATACTGTTTTTCCTTAGTTTGTTACTTAAAAGCTCTGTTAATGCAAATGCCACTGTCTTGGGAGGTGTTTAGTATCTTTACCCTTATCAGGTGTCCTGGATTCAGCAGTAGCAGTCATTTTTCTCCTTCTTAGTAGCTGGTGTAGTGCTCTGTTTTTGACTTTCAGCCTGAGAACAATGCTGATAACACCGATGTTTCTAGTTGTTGCTCAGCAATGTTTACTCTGACCAAGGACTTTCTGAGTCTCATGTTCTGCCAGGGAGGAGGGGAAGCCAGCAGGAAGCAGAGACAGGACACCTGACCCAAACTGACCAAAGAGGTATTCCATACCACAGCACGTCATGCCCACTATATAAACTGGGGGCAGTTACCCAGAAGGGTTAGGTAACTGCTCGGTCATGCTGAGTATCGGTCAGCAGGTGGTGAGCGATTGTATTCTTTTCCCTTGTTATTTCCCTTATCATTATTATTATTGGTGGTAGCAGTAGTGGTTTGTGTTATACCTTAGTTTCTGGACTGTTCTTATCTCAACCCATGGGAGTTACATTCTTTCGATTCTCCCTCCCATCCCTCTGGGAGCAGGGGGGAGGAAGGGGGGGGGGGGGAGTGAGAGAGCGGCTGCGTGGTTCTGCGTTGCAGCTGGGCTTAAACCATGACACCAGCACAGATTTTCAGGGAACCGATTTGCTGCAGAATATCACTGGATCCTCACAGAGCCCACTCAGTACAAACTTCCACATTGACTGTTCCCCTCAATAGCCTCTCTGTCTCTGAGAATGACTTTTCCAATGTGGATTGTGTTTGTTCACTTCTAGACTCATCTACATCATGTTTTCTCATTTGCTAAGGAGAATGTAATGAACAATAGCATCAAAAACATTTCTGAAGTTAGGAAATACAATAGTAATTGCTTTTCCTCTGTCTGCAGTATCTGTTACCTACCATAGAATGAAAGTGGATTATTTTATTCTGATGTAATCTACTCTGACAAAAGAACTGACATTGTATTTTACTCTTTCCTTGTTATCCTCCAAGAAGTCTGTCTAGTGACTTGTTCCAGTATTTCTGTTTCCAGAAGCAGAAGCTTTGCTGACTGGCTACATTTTCTCCCTTTCTCTTTAAAGCTCACAACATGTTTATTCTTCCCATTATCTGAAATGCCATCCATGTTCCATAAATTGTGAAAAGTGATGTAAAACAGTGCTGAAATTTTATCAGCCAGTTTGGTATGTGTCCTGCTACACAAAGTTGCTGCTATACTTGCTTTGACACTGACTTCTCAGCCAACAAAGCTAAGTAACAGTAATTAAGCCAGCTGTTTGGTGATGGTGGAGGCCTATGGAGCTACAATGAGGTTCATTTACTCCCAGAGTAGGGCACATCAAACATGGTGAGAGCAGCTGCCACTGAGAGAACAGGGTTTTCAAACTCCACTGTGAGCAAGCAGGACATTCAACACCCTTCTTATGAGCCCTTGAATGGGACTGAGAATACACCACTGAGACCTTGTAGAGGCAGGTTCATCAGTTCTCATTTAAGATTCGCTGGTAAAAAGAAGGCACCAAGATGATGAAGAGATGAGATACCTACATTCTCAGGTAAACTGTGATGTTTTCCATCTTTCCTTATTGCAACAGGGTGTAAGTATGGCGACTGTTTTGTGGGATCAAAGCTATGAAGTTAAACTTTGTATTGTGTTCTCATTTTCTGCTATTGCTGAGTTTGAACTTTTATCATAGACACACAGAAAATTTAATTACACTCTTAATAGCTGCACAGTGATAGTAGAGTGCACATTTTGAAGGTTAAAGGCAAGATAGTGGTACCTGAAGTACCTGGGAGGTAACTGTTACAAAGCACCATTTTTGTGTGTGTGGCCATCTGTGCTCTGTGCAACATCTGTAAAGTTACAAATGACTCTTTCCATATGGTGAAAGTTCCAGATATTGACAGACTAATTTGTACAACCAGAAAGTACTCATATAAATAATACTACACTAGGATCTGGGGCAAGGGAAATTTGCAGTGCCATATGTGTTGATTTCTGTGCCAGGTACAATGACTTTAATGGATAATTCCCTGCAATTGTATGTGCTTTGCCCAGGAAAATGGTACTCTTGATATCTTCTTTTCTTTGCTGCATTTCTGAACTTCTCAGACAATGAGAATGCTAATCTCTACTTGAATAAAATCACATATATTATGTTAGTCTCTGTGCTTGCTTGATTGCAAAGCATGCCACAAAACCAGCTCTTGTAGTATTTGCTCTTTTCCAACATTTGCCAAAATGGCAATTTTACAATTTTTGGGGAATTTTTGGTATAATTGTTGGTAGAAGGCAATCACAGTTTTGTGTGCATTGCATAATTTCTGGAAGGAAAAGAAAAAAACAAAGCAGGCAAATCAACTGTCTACAAACAGTAATGAGTTGTGCTTTTTACATAACAAAACCCGGAAAACACAGCAAAAACAGAAGACAAGGAAAATCAGCAGTGCAGTGCCCTTCTTATTTTCATTTCATGCTTGTTTCCCCTGCTATGGAGCAGGAACTGTGCAGTGGATAAGGTCTATGTCTGCCCACCAGTGGCTGGAGGAGTTGTCTCTCCTACAGAACTAGAGCTAGTTCTAGCCTCTGACCAGGCCACACACGCCATAGGTGAGCAGGGCAGTGGGGAAGCAAAGCTTGTTAGTCTGAGCTCGACACATGCAGAGAGGCCTGTAGTAACAGGGGTCTTGTGCTTGTATAGGGATCACTGTCAAAGCTGATGTCCAGAACTGTGGGACATCTGAGTGTCAGGACTCGTTAGGGACCATTGGTAGCAGGTGTGAAGCATATCTCACTCCCTCTCCATAGCCAACATAGCTCCCATTTTTCACATTCCTATCTCATTCTTTCATAATTCAGTGCCATTCTCCAGCACCTTTCCAACAGTCTTACGTTTTCATCTCAGTAAGTTTCTGAATGCACAATTAGGTAGAATGGCTGGAACTGTGGATTGTAAAATACCTGTATAAACAAAGAAAAGGTGGCAGTTCTTCCTCAGAAAATATTAAAACATGCAAGGATGCTAAAGCAAAAAACCTATAATTCTCTTAGCTAAATTAAAAAAAGCCAAAACAAACAGAACCTCCAAACCACCAAAAAACCCCAACAACCACCACCTTAAAGGATAACTCTAATGGGTACAGAAGTTTTATTTTGAAATTTCCAGTTTCTTGCACTTTCCTACATCCATTTCTCATATATGAAATGAAAATGCAACAACAAAGTGTAATTTATACGTATAATAATGTATTGTGAAGGCACAAACAAGAGACTGTTAGAACTGATCTGACTGAGAAAGATGAGCCTGTTAGATACAGGACTATTCTTTTATTCTGTGAAGTTTTTACTATAAGCTCCCTCCTGATAGCAGAGCAGATACGTACAGATATTTGGCTTTGTCAGGAAAGGAAATGCAGGCCAACTATGCTGTACTCTACAAGTACTAAGTATAGCAGAACATTGTCAGTGTCCTTGTTAAAAACTTAAAAGCATTATTGAAGTCGAAGTGGGATTTGTGACTTATTTGCCATTGAACAGACAGATGAATAGATCTTCACAAAGTCTATTTTGACAGTGAGTGTAAAAGTATCTAAAGTGAAGACTGTCAGGATGTCTGGGACCACCTATAATTCATTGGTTTGGACACCTCTCTCTCCAGCTGGACACCTTCAGAAATTCCTCAGCTTGAAAGAGTTATTTGACCGAAATGCTGTTTCCAGGCCTGATTTGTGTTTCAATGTAGGTACAAATACAATAAAGCCAAGTAGAGTGAAATGAACTGGCACTTGAGATTAATGTCAACATCTGTGTGCAAATACTTGCCATCATTGGATGGCACTATTAGCTACATCTACTTTGTTTAGATAGCAGTATTTAGTACTGCAGATTACTCTACATTGCAGCTGCAGGTTATTAACCTAGAGCATGACTTCTTTTACTTATTCGTTAAGGCAATAATAGTAGTGATACAGATTACAATGAAGATCCCTTGAGAAAAAGCACAGTAATTAAACTCTATGACACTAGAATTTTTCATCTCCTATAATGAAACCAGGGTATTAATGAAAAATAAATAAATAAATAGAGGGAAATAATGTGGAAACACTTAGCTAAAGGAATCTCATTGTTTGGATTAACTTTTCTCCTAAGTATCAAAGATGAGATTAAAGGAGTGTGGTTGAGAGCAATAAGAAGAACAAACTCAGAATGACTTAGGAGAGCAAATCTAGTGCTGTAGGGCACAAGCAGATCTCCCATATGACCAGCATTTGAACATATATTTCAGATAGGCTTGATCCAGTGTGGAAATAAGCCATGTAAACTTTATTTGAAAGACAGACCATTGCCAGAGGCAGGGCATTTCAGCATTTAGACCTTCATCTTCTCTGGCTTGTTGAAACCTATGATCCTATGAATATGTGAAGTTACCACAGGCTTCTGTTCATGTACTTGCTCTGGAATCCCCTTGAGATTTTCATGCTGCAGTTTCATGTTTATTCATAATACAATATTAAATTTGATAGGAAGTCAATAATGGCCTGCAATTGGATAAGAATATATGCCCCATGTTCTTTGTTTGATATCAAAGTTACGTGCTATTATGGGAATGTTTATAGGAATAAGATAAAGAACAGAAATAGGCAGAAAGATACATTAATTATACTACTGAACTTTGTACAGAAATAGGCAGAAAGATGAACTAATTATACTACTGAACTTTGTTCCCAGGATTGCCAGCTTTAAAGTGCTAATTAAGGTTAGCTGGTAACTTTTCATATCTCTATCAGCTGTTGTATTGCAAATTGGGTATATGTCCCAAGGGAAATTTTTTATTAAAGATGCTAAACCTTATTTTCCTGGTGATTCAGGTGAACGTGACCCAGACACAAAAAGATACAAATCACTCGGTATTGTGATTTACTCTGAACCAAATCATCCAACTCACTCTACACTCATTGAAATGCTACCAGGAGAGAGTTGGGAATGCTTATTATAAGTAAACAAGGACAGGCCAATTTCAAAAGAGATGATGCTGTCAGAAGAAGCATCTCTCAGATGAAAGCAGGGCTGAAATTTTAAGTAACACACTCTAACACTTTACTTCATATTTTAACTGAACAGCCAGGCTTACCTTTCAGGTAGTGTTGTGATTCAAGCACTTGGCTAAAAAGAGGCTCTGGGGTATGCAGAATTTGAAAAGCTCATAGCCAGCCATGTAAGCCTTAAAAAGGTTGCCCCGTTTCACCTGAAGACAGACACATCTGCCATGCATATTCATGGAACCTAATTCAATAAGGAACAGCAATTAGTTTCTAATATGTGCAGTTCAAGGATGCTTCCCTTCCTTTCTTGAGTGTATAAGGTTCTTCAGTTAAACACATGCCATGTCCTTAATGTAAATGATGGGAAAAAAAAACCAAACTAAAGCTGTTAGTTAAAGTAAATGATGAAAAAAAAAAAAAACCCTTTTAATTAATCTGAAGGCATCCTACAGATTGATTGCTTTGTAAGTATGCCCATCTATTACAGCAGGCAAAAAAATTAAGAGCAACATGTGGTACGATACTTACATACTGCCTCATGCCTCCAAAAATATATAACTCAGCTAGAGCAGCCTATGGCTGCATTTCAGACTAGCAAGAAAGAGTACCAATTTCTTTTGTGTATGTTGGCCAAATGCCACTTTCTTTCCTGCAATGGGAAAAGTTTGGAAAAAGATCACTTTTCTGGTTAATTCTGCACCTTTCTCATCACAACATGATTTGCTACATTCCAGTTAGGATGGCTCCCTCAGAATAGCTGCCCTGCAGGGTCCTTTTAGCCTTGGCAGTACATCTCTTAAAGACATTGTGCTGCTATTTGTGGCTTCCTACCACAGCTGCGCATCAACTATACAAAGCAGAGGCCAGGCATGCTTTGGCAACAGAAATGAAATTATAATATGAGGACTGGGAGAGAAGTGACTTGGTTTTTATTGTTCTGATAAGAAATTAGTAATCAAATGTACAAAAGAAAGCAATTGCTTGCTGTTTCAAGCAATTGTACCAGAAAGAAGTTTTTGTTACCAGGAGAACAGTTCACTAACTGTAGATTCATGATTAGCAATAGGCTTCATCTAGGAACATTTTAAAGTTGTATCCAGGAATCCAGGAACTGTTCATCCAGTTTAACATTGCCCACGTATCTCTTTCTCTACCATCACCACCCAAATGACAGAGAGAAAAGGAACTGTGCCAAAACAGAAGTGGGAGTGGTAACACTTTAGTTCTCATGAAGTCTAGAGAAACAGTGAGAGGTTGAGATGTACTTAAGTGCAGTCTGATTTTCCCCACTCGTATTTCTCTAGGTGTTTGATTCGGAGTTTAATTAGCTGCATGCACATAGGGATTTGGTACCATTTTGAATGCCCTTTGGTATCTTGCTTGATCTACAGACTTCCAGATGCTGCCCCAGAAGGGCATGGGTTCCTTATAGGTCCTATGGCATACCTGCAAGCTCTGGTGTGAATGTGTCAGAGGAATGCAATGATAGTTTGTGTCCAAAGGATACAGATTTCAAATGAGCACTAAAGTGTCTGCCACTGGATCTGAAGCCACTCCTGTCCCAGCGCCTCCACAACGTCCATTATCACTCAGGCATGTTTCACATTGCAGTTTTAGCAGTCAGGGAGTGTTCAAACCAGTTGCAGGACTCATCTGCAGTGTGCCATTTTCCTGCAGCTGTGCTTCAAAAGGATCACATTCATAGTAAATACATGCCTTCATATCTGCAGCAGGTTTTATTTAATTCAGCATTCAAGTTAAGGTTGGACAATGCACAGTTCACCAGGAGGGGCAGTTAATGAATCACAGTTCTGCAGCTCTTTGGCGTATTTTGTCCAATTTCTCTTTGCAGTGACTTTGCAAACTCTGAGTAGGAAGCTATATCTGCTAGTGAGAACCTAGCATGCCTTTCTAGAGTGAAAGTAAAAAGCATGCAGTGGAGGAAGCAGGTATCTAACAGATCTGTGCTCTACCCTTTGTGCGCTTGGTGTGTTGGGAGTTCATGCATGAAAGAAGTTCAGTCAAAGACAATAACTCTTGCCACACACTAGCTCTGGGTGTTACCACACTGTAGGTATATCCATGGTTTCCTTTTCTGTCCTTGCCCTGTCCTACCTTGCTTGCAAAGTGTCACAGTACCATAAGTAAATGATCCTTCATAAAACTACCCTTCAGTACCTGACTGATCACCAACGCACAGAAAATCCTACATTTCCTTTAATATATATTTCAGGCCACAGACCGTGGTTAAACACTCATGATCTTCCACCAAAACCAACCATTTCCTTTTCCTTTCCCACATCAGATGACATGCTCTTGCATTACATCACATTTTATGCAAGTGTCTTCAGATGGAGAAAATGAAGTAAAACAAAGCTAAACCAACAGATTTAGCTAACATCTCAGTTTGATAAGGTAGTCATCTGGCAGGACTGTGGGATCAGCAAGAACCGAGTATTTACTGTTTCCCTTTAAGCAGCATAAAAGATGCCACTTCTGGTTTATGTAACTGTCTTCCTGAAAGGAGAGTATTTAACTAGCAAACACAGTGGATTTTATAAGAACTAGAAGACCCTCTTCAGTGATGTAACACCTTCCTAATTTAATCCAGTGTGGCCTGTGGTGACGATTATGTATTTTCTTACAAAATTGATCACAAGAAGCAGAATTTTGGCTACCAATACATACGTGCAATCTCATGAGATAGGACTTGGTTTGGTTGGGGTTTTTTCATTTCTGAGAAGGTTGGTGAGTAGCAAGATAAGGAGAATGAGGGATTATTTCACAGAAAAGCACACGCAAGCTGCAACCTTGAAATTATAAATTCTATTTCCAGCTTTTTCATCAACTGACATCAGTGTTTTGGAGCCCCTTATGAAGTGAATTTTCATATATGTAGGAGTTAGTCTCTTCTTTAGCAGCTATATAACAGATAACTTCCATAGGTCTCTTGTGGTAAAGCTGCAAAGAAAGTCCAGAGGCAAATCTGGCAGTTTGCATTTTTGTCACAGAAACCACTTACTAGCTGAGGTAATTCTGTAAGTTACACTGATTCATCATAGCTGTGATACCTTCTACAGCTCAGACCACACGGAGGAATTTACAACTGGTGCTGCAGCAAGGGTGGAAGATCTGCTTTTTATTTCAAATCACAGGGGCTCGTATTTTTACTTCCAGAATGAGGTTGAGCCTTTGGAGAAAAACCAGTCAAGAACTGCCTATGGTGTGAGAAACAACCAGACCGATGCTGCTTCATCCCAGAATGAATATCTCAAATCTGGATGCATGCCGTTTTCCTTTCACCGCACAAATAGCAGTAAAATAGTTCATCAAAATACGTGTTTTGTTGCACTTTGCAGCTTGGTTTATCAAGAAAAACATCCACTCTCATTTAATGGATACCTGATGTGAATTTTGGCACCATGGTGTAGGTATGATGAGTTCCCATTCCCACCATCGCAAACTCACTGTCGTGTTTCCTTCATGCCCACTACTTCTTAGGGGAGTGACCTGCCTTGTACAAAAGTGCTGAGCACACCAGGGTTCATTCGATCATGGTGGTGTCCCCTGGAAGGCATTTCAGCAGCAGAAGCCACGTTTCACTGCCTTGCTACAAACACTGGACAGTTTGCAACTTTTTAAGTTGTCAGACACACACTGGAAGCACGCAGAATGGAGTAAAAGCCAGTGGGAAGGGCTTGGGAAGCTGTTATATCATTTTTGATGTCTCACCACTACTTTTCAAGGTTTGAGGTTGCTTGTGCTACATATTAGTAATTCTGATCCTTACAGGCAAGGAAATCCAAGGAAAATGCTTATATATATATATATAAGTTAATTTTTAATTTCTTTGTAAACATATCAAAAGGGATCTGTACAGCTGATATTAAAAAAATTCACTTTGGCTTTGCACAGTAGCTTTTGTTCACATAACATGCAATGGAAAAGGGAATCGACATTCTGTCATTTCTGTTTCAATAAACTGAACTCAGTGATGCCGCCCTCTAGAATCCGTGACAGCTGATCTATTTCCAAAATAAACCAAGGAACTAAATTTATTTGCAAACAAAGATTACCTCATTCTGGCAGTCATACTAAGCTTTTTCCCCCTCAACAACGGGTAAATGGGAAAATGTTTAAAACTCCCTTCCAAATAGTTAAAGATCAAAAACGAGACTATATTTCACAGGAAGCTGAATTTCATGGTGGAGAAAAATTAATCATAACTAGTTTCAAATGTTTTAAAAATAAATTATCAGCTCTGAAGAAGAACAGTGCACTGGCAAGTAACACAGGAATTCAGCAGGTAAAGCACAGTAACTATGAATGGTGTGATAATGTTCGAGGAATAAAAATTATATGAAAATAAAAAGTTTAAACTTCTGCGTTATCATCCATGAAAGCACATTATAAAGTTAGCAGATGCATGTTTTCATAAGTCCCCTGTAAAAAGAAAAGAATGCCAACCACCATTTCTTGGACAGTACAGAAAAAAAGGTGTTACAGAGAACTGCCAGGGCACCATGGGCTCCTGTACCAGGAGTGCTGGAGGCTCCCTGAGTAGATGATGGCAGGGCCTGGCAGCCAGGGCAGCAGGGGGACGCTGGGGCAGCCCCAGCCCTGGGCATCAGGCACCTCACTGGGGATGGGGACAAGGCCAGAATGGAATGTGGTCCCATGGGTGGGCCCAGGTTAGCGTGGTCATGGTCAGGCACAGTCTGTGATATGGCAGGAGCTGTAGTTGATGTGGGGGCCAAGTGGCAGAATCTCAACTTGAAAGCAACTCCCACAGGATCTTTTGCTATGTGGATATATATCAGTATTTAGCAGTACCAGGTTAGATAGGAACCTAGGCATACATTTCCAAAGAAAAGCAAAAGAGTAACGTGAAAATAAAGATTTTTGTTGGAAAATAGTTTTTTTGTCTGCATGAGGTTTTAATTGGTTGACAACCATAAAAGCTTCAGCTGCAGGATCACCATGTGTTCATAACAAAAATCAGGCACGTTCAGCAAACCAGCAAATAATAGACGCAGTCAATAGCATAGCTATTAACCATCTGTGCAGATCTTTTAGACTAATAAAGTTGAACATGGAAATTTGACAGTGGGGATACTACTCAGAAGCACATTTTATGTTGCATTAAATGTAAAATGGATTTAGAATTAAATTGAAGCATTTACTTACAGCCGAAATGCCCTATTTTTGCTTACAGGTGATCTCTGCTATCCTGAGTTTTATTCTGAAGGGGACATATACACGCTATTCAGTAAATAGAATAATTATATGTCTGTATTATTATTTAAGTAGATTTCCCTTTCCACTGTCTCATATTGTTTTGAATGTAGTACGCTGGCAATTACATTCTTTACTTCTTTATTAATATTTTAAAACTGTATCATCTTGCTTTGCTCAGCGATACAGGAAGCAGCAAAATGGAACAACCCCATCACTGAGCTGTTCTGTCACCGTATTTATGGTGAAGGCCAATGCATCATGGAACTTTCTGAGAAAAAAAGAACAGGGTTGGTTTCTAAATGTGCAGTAGCACAGTGCTTCCATTCTTTTAACATCCTCCGAGTAGTATGTTACCTGCATACGTTATTCCTGTGCAATGTCTTTCTTGCACAAAAATTAAAGTGTTTATCTTGATAGATATTGATTAAAAAATCCCAAAACTATTCTGTCCATTCCCTGAACATTTTCCCACTGTTCAAACACCTTTCTCTGTTTTTCCTTCCTGGATATTCTACCTAAGCTGCTTGTCTTCAGGTAAAAAAAAAAAAAAGCCCATACAACAATACTTGTTTGAGTTTCCATTACTTTATTTGGAGGGAAAAATTGCACAGTGCTGAACTGGAGTAGTAGGAAAAAGAATGTACCTGGAGTAGAACTGAGAGGAAAATAGAGGAGAGACAACTTCCATTCCCTCAGGGGTTGTGATTCTTCTGCCTTTTCCATTGCTTCCTGAAAATTCTATTCATTTCACTGCCCCGCAGCTTTATTGCCTCAGTCTTATTTTTATCTGTATCACTGCTCCTTATTTGTCTTGTTATAATGCCTAGGTACCTCAGCCAAGATCAAGATTGTACAAATATGGCCTGAATCTGCCAGTAAAATACTGCGGATTCTAATGGAAGAGGCAGGAATAAGAACAGAGAAAGCAAACATTGTTTTAGTTTAACATAGAGAACAAGACAGAGGGAGAGACTAAGGGAGATGTGCCTGCAACTGGAAGCCTAGTGCCAGTTTGAATGTCCCACTGCTCCCAAAAGAGACGTCGGATGCCACAGTCCTCTGGAGGCTGTTGGACACCTGGCTGGCAGTAGGACCAGATGCCTGTGTGTAGGTGCCAGGTGACTATGTCCAGCCCACCTGAGGTCATTTGCCCAAGGTTGCTCAAGGGGTGTGCAGCAAAGCTGTGCATGAACATAAATCCCATCAGCTCCGGCTCACTCTCTTAATCACAAATTAATTCTTCCTGTTTTCAGCTTCTCTCTTTTTCTTTCTCCCAACCAACCACCTACACTACTGCTGTTACGAAGCAGAATATCCTTTCCTGCCTTAAATCTTTTTTCTTTCTGTTTCCATCTTTGGTTTTGGCTCCTGTCCCCCTCTCTCGCTCAGCAGAAGGCTGAACGCTACCACGGTTGGAGGCTGTGTTATAGAATGTTCTCCACCCCTTCTGCTCTTTTGCCAGCATCTCCTCCCACCCCCACCCAGCATGCCCAACAACTCCCATGCACTCTGAAACACGGGGCTTTAGCTACTGTGCCAGTAGCTGTTGATAGATTTGCGAACAGGTGTTGTGTTAAAAAACTCATGTCTGTGAAATACCCTCTCGCAATCAGCTCTCCAAATTAATTACATACATGTGAAAGAAAAATTCTTCTAATTCATATTAGATGTCTGCCATTTTAAGTCACGTTACACATTTATTTTGGGCAAAATTCAGTAGAAAGGATTGACCTTCTTAACACACTCTATTATTCTTTATAGCCAAATCTATCTTTCCATCACTAGGGAGTCATTCCATTTTTGTGTTGACATTTTTATCTTCTCTTTATATCTTCTCCAAAAGCCATGTTATTTACTGAGTTTTTGCTGACAAACAAAAGGATGAGAAAGAAAAATGGCATAAACCCCCACATACAGCAAATGGCAAGGGCATACTGTATTCCTCTGGTGCAGATGAGTAATATTTTAGCATTCATTTACTTCTTCACTACTTTAGTTCCACTGTCTTTTCCTTCTGCTGCTGCCTTAGTTCTCTTCTACCTGGTATTTTGGACTCATTTGTGTGTTCTGACATTTCCTGGTTTTTCATTGGTTGTGATTGCCCCTTCTTTTCTTAGAATTTTCTTCTATTTGATTAATTCTGTCTCCAATTCTGTTTAGTCTTTCCGTCAACCCCTTGTATTTGCTAAGAAAAAAATTATACGTGTCTGTAGCTCGTCAAAATGCCAATGTCAATGTGACATTTTTTGGTTTACATTACCAAATCTGGATGAATCCATGTTACTTACCTACTCAACAACCACCTTGTGCAAAAGTATTTTTAGGGTTGGAGCATCTTGTCCTAATGCCAAGCTAAATGGCCAGTGCTAATGCAGAGTCACTAGAAGAAAGAACTTCATGAAGATGGGCATTAGTCATTGGTGAGAAAGGGTATAACAGTATCTCTTATTCCACTATTGCATATCTGAATATGCACTTTTTTAGAGCAAAGACGTAAGCAGCGGTGGTGTTCTTTGTCCTTAATGTATGTATCACATGGCCTCCGTAATAGATGCTGACCGCAGGGGGACCAAAAGGGTTTTAACTGCAACTTGCCCCGATCAGTTTGAACATCAGCCTCCTGCAACAGGGTGCTGCTGCTTTCTCACGAGTAGCATAATGCCTGAGTTGGTCTCCAGCCAGGCTGAGAGGTCAGATCATGACCGTGTACGCTCAGCAAACTTCTCCAGAGAGATGGATACATGATGAGGACTGAGGAGTCCCATTTCAGTTTTGTGTTCTTCTTTGGTGTCCTGATAAAATGTCCACACCAAGAAAGCCACTACTACCAGCACAGGGCTGGTGAAGGCAGCAGCTGAGCTCACCCAGGTCCACCCTCATCTTGAGACTATGTATGAAGCAACCAGTGAAAAAGACGGGTGATTTCATCACGCTCTGGATCTAAATGTGGCTGTGGGAGAGCATATGGCTTCACAATTGTTTCTTGAGGTTTTTTTTTTTCTTCTCTCTCTTTCCCCGCGCAGACAGTTGCTGTCATGTTCACGAGATGAAATGTGCGCTGGTGTTATACTTGATGCTGAAATTCACACATGCTTCCCTTTAGCAGCTCCAGCCAAACTTCAAAGAATTTCTAACCGCTGAATGCTTGGTTGTTGCTTTTTTTTTTTTTTAAGGTATTTGATCATGATGCTTTTAGCAGATTTAATTTTGAAAATGAGGTGATGTAATGAGTTTGGGGAAAAAAAAAACAGTAAAAAAAGCCAGCCACAGAAGACTAGGACTACAGTTTCACACCGAAAGAACAACTGTTGAATACTTGTTCTGCTGAGCTTTCACAAGTGCAACCTTCTACAGCAAAAACCCCCGATAAAGTGAAAAGATCTGTCATCAGCCCTTAAAGGCCCGGATCCCCTGGCACTGGGGCGCCAGGCCGAGGAGCCCTGCCGGCACCGGGGTGCCGTGACCGCCAGCGGGATCGGCGTTTGTGCACGAGCAGAGCGGGGCAAATCCTCTGCCACTGCCCACGGCTGGGGCCAGACCCTGGGCCGAGGCGGGGGACGCGGAAGAAGGACAGCGCGCAACGCGAGGCCGGGGCGGGCAGCCGTGTGGGGAGCCGGGGCTGAGAGGGAGAGCACAAGGGGGGGCAGGTGCCCCTCTGGCTGCCAGGGGAGGGAAGGGGCTGGCGGGGACTGGCAGGCGCTGGGGTGGCGGCTTCCCGGAGCAGGGCGGAAGAGGCGCCTCAGCCGCTGCGGGACCGCGGCGGTTGCGGTGCCCGACTCGCGCCTCCCCTCCGCATCTCCCCTCCCGCCGCGGCTCGCTCCGGCTAACGGTCCCTCGCTCGGGGGCGGCCGTTGGCGGCTGGACCCGGCCGGCCCTGCCCCTCCTCAGCCCCGCTCCGCCCCGCCATCTCCAGGCACACGGGCGGGCCCGGCCCCCCTTCTCCCCCTCCGCACACACCCCCTGCAACCCCACATTCACGATCGCTCACACGCACACTCCGCCGGGGCGGCTCTGGCTGCCCGCCGCCTTCCTCCACCGCGCTCTGCAAGCCGGGTCACCTTCCCGGCCGCTGGCAGCGGGAAGGGCGCCCCAGCCACTCTCTTCCATACATCCCCACCCCGCCCCGCCGCCATCCGTCGCTTTGGGCCGTCCCCGCCCCGGGTGAGAGGGTGCCCCGGGCCATGAGCTGCGCCGGGGGGAGAGTTGTCCTCCCTCAAGCGGATCAGCAGCGAGACCCCGGCTCCTCGCTGGAGCTGCCGGCCAGATCCGGGGAGGCGAGCGGGGACACCCCAGAGGAGGGAGAGAGCGGCGGCCCCAGCACCGGCGAAGGCCGGAGTGGCGGCTCGGAGGCAGGGGCCGCCCGCGGCGACAAGCCCGAGACCCGCTCGGTGTGCAGCAGCGAGAGCGGCAGCGGCAGCCACCCAGGCGGGGCCGGCCCCATCTGCAAGATCTGCTTCCAGGGCCCCGAGCAGGTGAGGAGAGCCGGGCAGGCGGGCGGGCTCAGAGCGGACGGACCGACCCCTCTCACCCACGCACGCTGCTCCCGGAGGTGGCGGGCAGCGATCAGCACCACGGACAGGACTCGGCGCCTCCAGCCCGGCCCCCGCCCCGCTGCCCGAGGCGGAGAGCCGCTGCCTGCCCCTGGGGGAGAGCCCCCTACAGACATGCCGTGTAGAAGCAGCCCTCTGCTGTGTCGGCGGCCGAGCGGGCGGCCAGCCTCAGCTGTGACAAACGCTTGGGGCAATTCTGAGTCGGCGCAGAGCTTTGGGAGAATTCAGACATTGCGATGGATGGCTCGCGCACTGTGCATCTTCATGCCATCGCGCTCGCTGGCTCTCCCCTCAGGGACTTTGAACAGTACGAATCTCTCAGGTTTCTGTTAGGCTTTAAAATGGGAGTGCTAGCTTACAATGTCGAGAAGACCTCCAAGCATCTTCTGTCGTTACATTGCAGGCAATACACAATATCAGCAATGGTTCCGTAACTAGCGCTTTATAGTTTGGCTTGTAGTTGAGCCAAACAAAATCTTTCCAAAGAAAGAAGAGCTGATCTGTATAATTTAGAAATAGGTGCACTGCTGGGGGAACTGTTCAGTTACATCATTTGGGGCTGTCTGTACAGCACAGAGCTCTGCTCTTGGAGCAGGGTTCTCTGTGATGTCACCCATTTCTTTCCTTGTGATGACTGCAAATAACGGTTGGAGAAATGCATAACCACTTTGGGTACTATCTGAGGTATCTGAAAGGGCTAATGCTTCTATTGCTTGGTGCACCGTAATCTTTCACTTCACCTATGCATGTAGATGTGCACAGACAGTTATCTGTCTCATTAGAAGCACCTGGATGGTTTTAAGACAGTTTAATTTGTGGCTGTTTTTGTAGCCAAAAATACATGCTTTTTCACATATTGAAATTGAGACCAGTTCATTGCTATAGACCAGTAAATATTTTGGTAGTGAATATACCTGTATAGAAAAGATTTCTTTAAAATTAATGTTTCTGTGTTGCCTTTTCAGGGTGAATTGTTAAATCCTTGCCGCTGTGATGGGTCAGTGCGATATACACATCAGCTTTGCCTGTTAAAGTGGATAAGTGAAAGAGGATCATGGACCTGTGAACTCTGCTGTTACAGATACCATGTTATAGCAATTAAAATGAAAAAGCCTTGCCAGGTAATTTGGTTTTTTATTTGTTTGGGTTATTTTGTTTGGTTGTTTTTTTTTTTTTTTTTAAATATGTTTTTCCAGTAATTCTAAAACCACAATGATTCTTATGTTTATTTCAAGGTTTTTGGAAAATACACCAACACCCACTTGAAGCTAATTGTTAAGATCATTTTAGTATGTTAAGACATATTAAAACGTGCAGTCATTTGATTGTTATGTTCTTCTAGCATTTGGCTTGCCACAGAAGTGGTCTTCCGAGGCTTTGAAATTCTGTAACTAGATAAATCATCCTGAGACATGACAGAACAACTTGAATCTCTCTAAACTTTAAATGTCTTTACAGTTTGCTAAAGACTCAGTAAGAGGTTGATTTCATTCATTCATTCATTCCAGCTTGGGGTCCAGAGGAGAGAGGCAAGGAAAACTGCTGCCTGTGCATTCATATACTGTAAAAAAGTAAAAGGAGTTGACTTCTCAGTCTTGGAATGATCCAGAGTACCAAAATGTTCTTTAAGTTTTGTCCACCAACAGCTGTTTCAGAAGCTGAAATGTGCAGTAACATTTTCCGCATCTCCCTTTTAACACCATCACAGTATGCAGCTGGAAGTTAGAATATTATAGTGGTAGCATGTTTGGGGAGAGGGGAGGGGAAACGCAAAGCTTCAGCAAACCTGTTAGGGAAGCCTTAATACCACTTTGCATATCAGAATTCTTTAGAGGCTTAAAATTCAATCCCAGAAATTGTATTTCATAACATCTGAGGAACACATTAGTAAGATAATTGTATCTGGTTTTAGTTTTGATTTTGTGAGCTCAGAGATGATGGAGCTCTCGAAGGCAAGAGCACTCGGGTAATTTTTCTGTGCCTGAGTTTGATTGGAGTTTCATAGAAAAGACATGCTTGGATGGTAATGGCAGTTGTGTGAACGTGATAAGCATTCCTTGGGTATAGAGGATGTCTGTAGTATTTGCTTGCAGCTCTTCAGATTAGATACAAGTACTTTTGGAGACAGTTGTGACTTCAAGGTTTTCTTTATGAATCCACAAAACAAACCTTTTGATGAGCTTTCCTAGATAGGACCTTTGTGATGTTAAAAAAGTAATGGATTTGTAGAATACTCCAGAAAATAAAGGTGGTAGATTCTCTTCTACATAGACTTTATCTGGTGGTTTAGCATGGGATTCTATTTGATCATTTTGGCTTTTTTTTTTTTTAACCCTTTAAAAATCTTTGTCTCCTCCACAACAATCTCATCCTTTTCCTAGCAGAGGTTATATTAGCAACAGTTTGCAATGGTAGTCTCTGAAAATAGTTGTTTGACTCTAAAGATATGACACAGTTGCCTGCAAAGAGGCATCTAATACTATCTGAGATGTCCCAAGGTAGCCAAAATACACATACAGGACAAGGGATATGTCACAACTTATGAGAGACTCTGGAACAGCTGGAGGCCAAGTGGGATATTAAAAGACATCTGAAATGGCACTAGACACCTATCTGTGGAGAACAGAATCAAGCCCCAGTTTGAATTCAATTTCTGTGGAAAACAGAAGCAAAGAAGAAAGAAAGTGTCAGTAAGTGATAGAGTAGACAACAGTGTTCAGCCAAGCTACGACTGAAGTAGAAAAAATCCAAAGAGCCAAAAGTTAAATGCCATTCTCTTCATGAGTTATGACACTTTTGTTTGGATTTTTTGGGGGGCAGATACACGGGGTAGGATGGGACTAGATTCATGTTTATTCTTCGATAGCTTAAAAAATATTTGACTTATTCTTAGCTCTGTCTTTTAATGTAAATTATTGAAGTCTGTCCTTTTTTATTCTTGACAAAATATCATAAGAAAGATTCAAAGGAGTTGCATACTCAAATAATAAGTTAGACGTGAATTTCTCTTGTCAACTCCTGACACCCAAAAGGTCACGCATTTCTTTGGAGAGATGCAGTAATACCTTACTCATTCTTCTATGCTGAATATTCCTCTTGTAGTTTCAAAATCTAAAAGGAAGGCTCAAAACTGCAGTTGTTTGCGTATTTTTATGAGGGTGATCAGTCCTAAAATGTCCTCACTCCTCTCATATTGTTGAGTATAGTAGTACTGGCATTTTTTAAGAGGCGTCTTGGTTTAAGCTTTTGGACAAGTTCTGAAGCATTTGCTTGACTACGCAAGCTTTTCCTAAGGTTACTTTCTGTTCAGATTTGATGAAATCTAAGGGCTAGACCATTTCAATATAGGAGTAGTTTGCCACATCTTTTTTGAGGTAGCTAATGTACTCAAAGTTCCCAAAAAAGCAAGACTTCATGCATTACATTAGATACAATGTTTGGACAGTAGTAGGTCACTCTTCTATGAGTAATAGCAGTCTGCCCCAGTGCATGTTCTTAGGATTGTCTCTACCAGTCTTTAACTTACTAGATCTGTGTAGGCAGTGTCATAAGAGGGAAAAAGGATGCTGTTTACCAAAGTAACTTTTTCTCAGTGAATTGTCTATGCTGATTTAAACCAGCTCCTCAGGTTTATTTTTACCTCCTGTATTTATGGAATGTAACTATGTGTAGGGAGTTAAGAAGTAGGAGATTTTTCCATGTTTTCTTCCAGAAGATTGGAATAGATGCGAATATTCCATTTAATATCTAACATTTTTTATGGTTTCTGTTGCTTCATGGCAGGGAAAGTAATCCCAAAGGGGGGCCTCTTTGGAGGCAGTACATTCAAGGAACAAAACTTACTATGGTAAGTGACTATTTGAATAGAAATTTTTCCAGTGTCACTTTGTATATTTCAGCAGCTACTGCTTACCACTTTTAAGAATCCAATACTGGAAACGCATAGACTTTTAACATAGGAAAAAATAACAAGTAAACCAATGGGCTAACAGTGGTAGGTGTACCCACAAACAAGTGATGAGGCTTGATATGGTTTTTCACAGAGAAATGCAGGTTTAAATTTTGTTCAGTGTCCTTCTCAGGATCACATCAGAAAGATACATTTAACCTTGCACTAGTCCATTAATGAAAGCACATGTTCACATTGCTGGACTTTCTCCTCACAGCAGGGTGGAATTTGATCCAATAATAGACAAGATTACATTAATAACTAAAATCCCTCTCCCCTGAACTGTAGTGAGGGGAGATGGAACAAATACTGCTTTGAGCAGTTCTGGAAGGTTTTTTTTAAACAACTTAAAGAGGAGGGGAAAACTTTAAATCATAGAATCACAGAATCATAGAGTAATTAAGGTTGGAAAGGACCTTAAGATCATCTAATTCCAACTCCCCTGCCATGGGCAGGGACACCTCAAACTAAACCATGTCACCCAAGACTCTGTCCAACCTGGCTTTGAACACTGCAGGGAGCCTTCTTTGGGCAACCTGTTCCAGTGCCTCACCACCCTTACAGTAAAGAACTTCTTATATCTAACCTAAACTTCCCCTGTTTAAGTTTGAACCCGTTACCCCTTGTCCTATCACTACAGTCCCTAGCGAAGAGTCCCTTTCCAGCACCCTTATAGGCCCCCTTCAGATACTGGAAGACTGCTATGAGGTCTCCATGCAGCCTTCTCTTCTCCAGGCTTAACAGCCCCGACTTTCTTAGCCTGTCTTCATAAGCATGTCTGACTTGGAAATGAAATCCACTTAGAATTACATTTTAAATTAACAAAGAGAAAGAAAGCAGAAGCAGAAATATTTTTATATTGGTTAAGCTTTATAATTTGTACAGATTTCCTTCCCAAAGGAAATATAAACTGATTGCTTTATTTTTTATTGGTGGTATTTAATTATTAAACTATCAGCAAAACAGTTCACTAGGCTTGCATGAATGTATATTGAAGAATGTCAATTCTCTCGTAAGATTAAGAAATAATGTTTTAAAGTGGAATATAGTCATGCAAAGGTTAAGAAAATTTACTTTGGTGCTAAACCCCATCATTTCTATAAAAGTAAGCAATAAAGATACTTAAAGAATAACCTTTTCTACACTGTTACTCTAGTCTGTCATAAAATAGTAATATGTTAGATGTTTAATGTGCCCTGTGCTTCTGTTCATTCAAACATTATTTCTGGTACTTCAAGTGAGCTGGACCTATTCCAAAAGCAATACAGTAGGTTGGCATGCTAATTTAAAAGCTAATTTCATGACAATTCAGCATCTTCTCTGACATCAGAAAAATCACAGACCAGTTATTCAAAAAAGCAAATACTTCATTGTTAAGTCTGATTTCTTAATACAGACAAAATATTAAGATTGTGCTTAGTGACATTATTTAAGCAAGTTACTGGAGGTGTAATGTGGCTCATGAGTTCAGTGGTTTTCATTGCCAAATTGTGTTACTAACATTTAGGATAAAAATTACTCTGTTAAACAGTTTTTGTCAGTTAGAGGTTCAAATTTTTCAAGTGTTGTTAATGTGAGTAGTCCTCACTTATCTGAGTAATCTCACTGGCATCAATCAGCTAAGCATGAGCAGGAGGCTGTGTAGCAGATTGCATGCACATGTATGCGTGTTATGTTAAAAAGTTCTTTAGATAGTTCAGTATGGAGGCCAGTGGACAGAAAACATATGTGATAAATGTTCAGTAAAAGTTATTGCTGATGACTATGCTCAACTGGATGAAAGCATTTACTTTTTAGGCATAACTAAACAGGGGAAAGGGAGATGGCTCAAATCTCCAACAGAGCTTTTAAAACTACACTATGTGCTAACAACAATCCATTAATGTTGTTGCTGTTACTGTAATGAAGATCAAGGTGGATACATTGTGCTATTCAACATATCAGTGCACACAAAGAAAAAGGTTTGTCCCAGTCTTGGACAATATACAAAGAAATTTGAACAAGAGTTATGGGACAAGTCTATGGGGATATATGAAACTAGTGAGCTCTGTACACTAACCATTTTTAACTATCAGTTTTTGGCATCTCAAATGGGACGAGTTTTAAGATGCCTCTTGAAAAGAAAATAATGAAGCTTTGCAGGCACTCTTTGAATGTGAAGGCAGTATAGAAGGGCTGTTAGAAAATTAAATACTTGGCTGAGATAATTATCATGAACAGAACAGAGATGAGAGTCAATGTCTGAGTAGCCATTAGAAAGTAATTAATGTCAGTAAAATCCTGGAAGGACTTAAAAAATCAAGTCAAGTCTTTTTTATTTGATGTGATGGGGAAGAGAGGAACCAACATAGTGGAGAAAGAAGGGCAGTAACATGGTCAAAGTAGTAGACTAAAAAAAAAGTGTATTTCAAGCAGTCTTGTAGTCATGGAGGAAATTGCATTTGTCATGAGCTTAAAAGCTGTGTTACAATAATGCAGGTATAAGATGAAAGAGATGACGAAAAATTAATTTTTCATATATGAATAGTCTTAGATATGCTGTATAAAAAGCACCTGCAGGCTTTTGAAATACTGTGGACAAGAAGATCCAAAAAGATATTTAAATTTAATGGATTATAGAATCCTCATGGGTTGAAGGATAAATCCATACTACTTGAGGAAAGCTGGGCTGTGAAGATCCCAGAGATTTTAATGAACTTAAATGTGTGGTAAGATTTGTACAAGAGGTGGTAGAAACAGATAAATCCTGAAACAGTAAAGTAGGTCTGTCAGTCATCAGCATAGATATAGTTTTCTAAGCATCTACTTTTGGCTACTTCTAGGGAGAAAACTAGAGTAGATAGACCTTTTGATTTGAAACACTCTGAATGATTTCAGTGACATGAACAGTGATTACAGTCAGTTTTAAGTAACATACTTAATGAGTTTAGAAAAGAAGAAATAGCAGGACTGTTGGAGAGGCCAATGGTGTCAAATTTGTGGGGTTTTTCTATGGTGGGAAAGGCAAAATATATCGCCTGTGTACTTCCTGGGAAAGAACTGAAGGTAAATGAAAGGCTGACAAAGAGAATTGGTGTGAGTGGGTCAGGAGGAAAGGCCGAATCATGTCACTGATGCAGAGCAGAGCAATTATAGAAGAAGAGAGGACAGTAAAAATTTCACCACTGATGGAAAGGACAGAAATGCAAAATAGAAAGTAGTAGAAGGAAAACACTAAGGGGTAATGAAGTTCATGTTGTCTTATGTTTTCTCTGTTTTCTTGTAGTTAATGCACAGACTCAGGGATAAAAGGAGTAGAGAGTTGGAAAATAAAGACAGCAAAAAGGTGTGGAGATGGAAGTCAGTTGAGCTTGAGAAACACATTTGGTTAGTCATTCAGAGGAGGGAACAAATTCATCATGGAGCAAGAGAGCAGGCCATTAGTGCATTTCTAGCATCCTAGAAGCAAAAGAAGTGGCTGTTAGCATACAGAACTGAAGGAGTGCAAGATGGACATTACACTGGAAAGAAGGAACAAAATTGTTCAAGCTTTAGAAGGATGGAGAGAATTGCTAACTAATGACAGCTAAGAGGGAATGGGAGAAGAAGAATCATCAGTACCAGTGATCTGAAAATCATGAAGTAATAATATATGAACAAATGAAGTGGTTCTATCACATTGATATCACAGTGATAGTTGGGTTGGGATAAGGAAGAACTAATAACAAAAGACTAGAAATAGATATGTGTGAAAAGCTAATCAAAGCAATGAATGGCTGTTGACCGTAATCACCAGCGTCTACCTGGTGCATGTCACTGAAACCACTCAGAGTGTATCAAATCAAAAGGTCTATCTACTTTAGTAACTTCTCTCTAGAAGTAGCCAAAACTGAATGTTTAGAAAAGAAAGAGTGTAAGAAGTAATGCGACTGTATCTATGCTGTTGACACTGAAGCATACGTGTAAGTCTAATGAAAACAGATGATATTCATCTAAGATATCAAAGTGGTCATCAACATGGGAGCTGAAGCCATCGGGAAGGATCATGGGAGACTAAAGAGAGTAAAGAATTGAAATTGGAAGGATGAAGTAGAAAGGGGTTAAGTGCACAGAAAATAGAAGCTCAAAAGGGAAAGAAGTTTGATTTTGCTTTAGAGAGCCCTATGAAAGAACCGAGAGTGAGGAGGGGTGTTTGGGGGGAGATTTAGGTCAGAACTGCCAAAACTTGGAAACCAGCTGTTTGAAAGCTATGAATCAGTTCAGAAACCTGGTTATTCCTAGTCTTGTTAAGATTTTGACATTATATGTCAAAAACTATGCTTTCTGGCTGGTTGGAATGGATCAAGATTGAAGCAGTGATCTAGAAGGTGTAGCTAATACTTGTGATTTTGCTACAATCATAGAATCATAGAATAGTTAGGGTTGGAAAAGACCTTAAGATTATCTAGTTCCAACCCCCCTGCCATGGGCAGGGACACCTCCCACTAAACCATGCCATCCAAGGCTATGTCCAACCCTGCCTTGAACACCTCCAGGGATGGAGCATTCACAAGTTCCCTGGGCAACCCATTCCAGGGCCTCACCACCCTTACGGTAAAGAATTTCTTCCTCAGATCCAATCTAAACTTCCCCTGTTTAAGTCTGAACCCGTTACCCCTTGTCCTCTCACTACAGTCCCTAATGAAGAGTCCCTCTCCAGCATCCCTATGATTGGACAGCCACCAGCAAATACCCGAGATCTCCCTTCCTGATTCTCTGTGTCTTCCTGCTTTGCTAGATGGAACATTTGGTCAAAGTTGGCATCTCAACTGGCAGAATTCAGGAAATCTGTTGTTCTCAGAGCATCAGCTCTACCCTGCAGGGAGATAGACAAGCCACTCTGGTGCTCACTGTCTAAGATAGGGGATTATCTGTAAAAAATAGATTAGGCAAAGAAATGTTGATTAGATCATAGAGAATAGTTTTGTACTAACATGTGGATAAGGTTTTTAAACTAGTTCTCTTGCATTCTCTTAGGTAGTTTTGTTTTATACTAAGGTAGTCAAGGACCTACAAAAAATAAATAAACCAGAGCATTTTTTTTTAAAAACAGAAGGGCATTAAAGGTACATGGGTTTGTGCCCCTCATATGTTCCTCTTGTATTTCCTGTAGCATATTAAAAAAGAAATTGTTCTCTTGTTTTATTTCTTGAAATGTGTCAACTGCGCTTACAGCAGTTTGACTGCTTGAATGGTGTGAAGCAACAGTTAGTGCAATGTAAACTGTGAATGTTACTTTGGAATAAAGTCTTAACTACAAGTGCCATCCGGATCTAGTGATAAGATAGATTTGGGTATAGATAATTAGAGATAAATGATATAGATATAGCTATATAGCTATATAACTATATGTCTTGGTTTAAGCCTCTCAGGCAGTTCGCTCACTCACTCCTCCGTCTTTCTTCCCCCAGTCCCAGGGGGGGATGGGGAGGAGAATCAAAAGAATGCAACTCCCGCAGGTTGAGATAAGAACAGTTTAGTAACTAAGGTATAACACAAATCACTACTGCTACCACCAATAATAATAATGACAAGAGAAATACAAGGAAAGAGAATACAACCGCTCACCACCCGATACCAAGCCCGACCCAGAAGTGAATCCCCACCCTTCCGGGTCTCTGCCCCCAGTTTTTTACATCCTGGACATGATGTGCTGTGGTATGGAATACCTCTTTGGTCAGTTTGGGTCAGGTGTCCTGTCTCTGCTTCCTCCTGGCTTCCCCTCCTCCCTGGCAGAGCATGAGGCTCAGAAAGTCCTTGGTCAGACCAAACGTTCTAAGCCGTAACTATAAACATCGGTGTTATCAGCGCATTTCCCAGGCCGAAAGTCAAAAACACAGCACTGCACCAGCTACTAAGAAGAAAAATGACTGCTACTGCTGAACCCATGACACTATATCAATATGTAGATATAGATAGATATGTAGATATAGATACAGATATGGATTTTAAAAATGTCATTATCTTGGTATATTAAGTAGTGGCTTAACTACTTCAATTAAAAAGGTAGATTCTTTGAGCCTAAGTTTTTCATGGGGGAAATTCATTAATGGGAGACATGGTGCAAGGTTGTTTATCAGAGGAAATATCTTGAATAAAAGTTATTACTGAAATTATAAGCATAAATTATGTATTTACAACGGACTGCATTAGAAAAATACTTCCAAAATTAAAAGACATTGTGAATGGCTACATGATGGCTACATAGATTGCTACATAGATTGCTACATGTACGTAGTTACTGCCATTTTAAGTGCTTAGGATCTTTAAGTAAACAAAAGTGCTTAGAATAAGTAAATAATGCATGGCTTAAGATATGGTATGGGACCTGCATTCAGGAGCCTGTGAGTTACTGTTTTTTGTAATTTTTTGTCTGATTGGGTATTTTTCCAGTAGCTTCACCTTCTAGCCTAAAATTGATGAAATTTACTTAGCAATGAAAGATTTGTGGGTTTTCAAATGCAAATTTTCATCTTTTTATCTTGCATCCAAAGTCCTGATTATTTGAGTCCTTAATTACTATCAACAGAGATTAGTTAAAAACATTGTAACTAAGTACTGGTTGTTTCAGCATGCTGCTTCTCTCTCTTAGTGTGAAAACTTGCTAATAAGTGATAGTGTGCTGCTTTTGTATCTCATGTCTATGATTCCTTAGCTCGTGCTTATTTGGCAGTGTAAGTAGCCTGCCCTAAGCACTATAACCTCCTGAGTTCTCTTCCAGTTCTCTTCTCATCTGTGCTAACTGTGAAGTGCCACTGCAGTTTTTTCCACAACTGAAATTTGTCAAAGAAAAGTTTTATGAAATTCATTTTGAAAATTCCGTTTAATGCTTCTTGGTCCTGAATGTTGGTCAGTTTGCATTTCAGTGCTTCATCCAAATGACTGGTAGTCATTCTAACTTCTATCTTAAATTGTTCAGCTGGGGAGGCAGCTTTTGCGTCTATTGCACTTTGATTTGTTAATATTTTTCCCATATGTGGATTCAGATTGAATGTTTGATATTCAGGCTGAAAACTCTTATTGCTTCAGCAGTGTGAGTGAACAGCCCCATCTCCTTTCCTGCTAACACTGCAACAGTATAAGAACAATTTGACCTTAGTTCTTTTGAAGAACTCATCTGAGTAAGAGCATGTGTTGTGAGTTTTGCTAGTGTGACTCTTTTCTTATAGGGTTTTTTGGTTCTTTGCTTTTTGTTTTTATTTATTTTTTTCCTTTTTTTATTTTTATTTTTTTTCTTTTCTTTATTCCTAAATTTCTTTTTATCTAGCTACTTTTATTTACATTTGAGTGAAGCTGATGGAGAATGAGTATTCCAGATTTAGCCACATGCTTTCCTCTTATTTTCCTTTCAACCCCCAATTTTTGTATATTTTTCTGGCAGTTTCTTTCCTCTATGGGAGCATTAAACTTTGCCATTTCTGTGACGAGCATATTCCCAATACAGCAATACACTGTACTGATACCCACACAAGCTATATTACTAGATGGAGGCTATTTCCTGAGCTAAGGTTCTTTTTGCTTGTCTTTTATGCCCAAAAAACAGCTATAATAAATAAATAATTCCTTAGTAGTGTCATAAAATCACAAACCTTACTATCAAAATGAAATACTTCCGAGCTTCATATGTATTTTGTTACTCTGCTAACACGAAAAGAAGATTATTCCAAGCACTACAAGGATAGTAGTGAAAAAGACAAATTCCATAAAATAAGCACCCAGGAAAATGTATCTGGAGAAAATGAGGGTAAACTTCAGTATGCCTTCTCTGAGCCTAAGGTTGCTCCCTCTGTTCACCAAGCAAGAACAGACAAAGAGTCTACTTCTTAATGGAATGCTTTATGTATCTTTCATTGCCATTATCTGAGCAATTTACAATTTACAATATATCTGCTTGTGATTACTTCCAGCACTTTGTGTTCCTCCTTGGATGAGTAAATTCTGCATCTCAATTTCAGGGCTGCTGTTTCATAGAAGGAAAGCAATATCACATATTTTACTTGAAGGAATTGGCATAACAGCTGATGTGAGCTCACTGGTTCACGTCAGAATAACACAAATACAGGAGCCTTACACTCACAGCCTTTTCCTGCATTTGCAACATTGTCCTCCACGTCACCTCCTCCTTTAGTTACCACAGAGATCATCAGAAACTCCAATCATTCGATATCACCTTCCAAAAAAGACACTTTGCCTGTATTTAAATGAACAGTTATGACTTCAAATCCTCCTGAGACTTAATAAAGGGGGTCACTTCCTCCTCAGGCAGCATTTACAGAGCGCTGCCTGTCATTTAATTGCTTTCTGGATGCTTTCATAGAATCATAGAATCATAGAATAGTAAGGGTTGGAAAGGAAATTTGATTAATTACAGATGCCTTCTGATATATGTCAAACCTAAGGGCAAGATCTTAATATCATCCACTACTCAGCATAAGGAGAGAGACTATCAAATGCATCTGCGGGATTTCAAAATCTTCTGCTCCAGCCTGTCTTTCCTTCCTATAGCCTTGGGTAAAAGATCTAGAAAATATGTGAAATTGATGGTTATTCTAGGGAAATGTGTGTTCTTCAGAGTTTCTCCACTGAGAGTGGATATGGTCACCATGTACTTGAATGTGTTCAGAAATCGATGGAAAATCTGCTGTGCATTCACTGCAAAGAGTTTACAGCTGTGGGAATTTTAGAAAGTTATCTTTCCTCTGTGCCTTTCCCTCCTGCTTTTGTAGATGTTGTTGGTATAATTGCTGGGAACCTAGAAACAGCAATTAGGACCTACAAGATCATAGAATCATAGAGTAGTTAGGGTTGGAAAGGACCTCAAGATCATCTAGTTCCAGCCCCCTTGCCATGGGCAGGGACACCTCCCACTAAACCATGCCATCCAAGGCTCTGTCCGACCTGGCCTTGAACGCCTCCAGGGATGGAGCATTCACAAGTTCCCTGGGCAACCCATTCCAGGGCCTCACCACCCTCACGGTAAAGAATTTCTTCCTCAGATCCAATCTAAACTTCCCCTGTTTAGGTTTGAACCCGTTACCCCTTGTCCTCTCACTACAGTCCCTAATGAAGAGTCCCTCCCCAGCAAGGACCCCTTCAGATACTGGAAGGCTGCTATGAGGTCTCCATGCAGCCTTCTCTTCTGCAGGCTGAACAGCCCCAATTTTCTCAGCCTATCTTCATACGGGAGGTGCTTCAGTCCCCTGATCGTCCTCGTGGCCCTCCTCTGCACTTGTTCTAACAGTTCCATGTCCTTTTTATGTTGAGGACACCAGAACTGCACACAATACTCCGAGTGAGGTCTCACGAGAGCAGAGTAGAGGGGCAGGATCACCTCCCTCGACCTGCTGGTCACACTCCTTTTGATGTAGCCCAGGGTACGGTTGGCTTTCTGGGCTGCAAGCACACACTGCCAGCTCATGTTCATTTTCTCATCGACCAAAACCCCCAAGTCCTTCTCCGCAGGGCTGCTCTGAATCTCTTCTCTGCCCAACCTGTGGCTGTGCCTGGGATTGCTCCGACCCAGGTGTAGGACCTTGCACTTGTCATGGTTAAGCTTCATCAGGTTGGCATCAGCCCACCTCACAAGCGTGCCAAGGTCCCTCTGGATGGCATTCCTTCCCTCCAATGTATCAACCGAACCACACAGCTTGGTGTCATCGGCAAACTTGCTGAGGGCGCACTCAATCCCACTGTCCATGTCACCCACAAAGATGTTGAACAAGACCGGTCCCAGCACTGATCCCTGAGGGGCACCACTCGTTACTGGTCTCCAGCTGGACATTGAGCCACTGAGCACTACTCTTTGCGTGCAGCCATCCAGCCAGTTCTTTATCCACCGAGTGGTCCACCTATCAAATTGATGTCTCTCCAACTTAGAGACAAGGATGTCTTGTGGGACAGTGTCGAACACTTTGCAGAAGTCCAGGTAGATGACATCAACTGCTCTACTCCTGTCCGTCAGTTCCATAGCCCCATCATAGAAGGCCACCAGATTGATCAGGCAGGATTTCCCCTTAGTGAAGCCATGCTGGCTGTCCCCAAGCACCTTGTTGTTTTTCATGTGCTTTAGCATGCCTTCCAGGAGAATATGCTCCAAGATTTTGCCAGGCACAGAGGTGAGACTGTCTGGTCTGTAATTCCCTGGGTCATCCATTTTCCCCTTCTTAAAAATGGGGGTTATATTTCCCTTTTTCCAGTCATTGGGACTTCACCTGACTACCAGGATTTTTCCAATATGATGGACAGTGGCTCAGCAACTTCATTTGCCAGCTCCTTCAGGACCCGCGGATGGATTTCATCAGGTCCCATGGACTTGTATACATTCGGGTTCCTAAGATGGTCTCGATCCTCTCCTACAGTGGGCCCAGGGTCTTCATTCTCACTGTCCCTGCGTCTGCCTTCCAAGACTTGGGTGGTGTGGTCAGAGCATTTGCCGGTGAAGACTGAGGCAAAGAAGTCATTAAGAACCTCAGCCTCCTCCAAATCCAGGGTAGCCAGTTCTCCCAATAGCTTCTGGAGAGGGCCCACATTGTTGCTAGTCTGTCTTATTTGCAATGTACCTATAGAATCCCTTCCTATTATCCTTAACATCCCTAGCCAAGTTTAATTCTAAGTGGGCCTTAGCTTTCCTAACCTGGTCCCTAGCTTCCCGGACAACATCCCTGTATTCTTCCCAGGCCGCCTGTCCTTGCTTCCACCTTTTATAAGCCTCTTTTTTCCTTCGAGTTTTCCTCAGCAGGTCTTTATCCATCCAAGGAGGTCTCCTGGCCCTCCTGCTGAACTTCCTTCTAGTAGGGATGTATTGCTCCTGAGCTTGCAGCAGGTGATCCTTGAATATCAGCCAACAGTCTTGGGCCCCCCTGCCCTCTAGGGCTGTATCCCATGGAACCTTACTGAGCAGGTTCCTGAAGAGGCCAAAGTCTGCTCTCTTGAAGTCCAGGGCAGTGAGCTTACTGCACGCCCTTCTCACTGTCCTGAGGATCTCGAACTCAACCATCTCATGATCGCTGCAATCAAGGCTGCACTGGAGCGTCACATTCCCAACCAGCCCTTCCCTGTTGGTGAGGACAAGGTCAAGCATGGCACCTCCCCTTGTTGGCTCCTCTATTACTTGCAGAAGGAAGTTGTCTTCCACACAATCGAGGAACTTCCTGGATTGCTTGTGCCGAGCTGTACCATTCCTCCAGCAGATATCAGGGTGGTTGAAGTCTCCCATGAGAACAAGGGCCTGCGAGCGTGAGGCTGTTCCTATCTGTCTGTAGAGCGCTTCATCCACCGAGTCCTCGGACTTCAGTCTTCTAGCCTGGACTATTTCAGAGGAGAAGAGAGTTTCAGTAGTTTAAAGTTACTTCTGGTGTTTATCACATGACACAAGTGAATCTTTGTCCTCATTGTACATCTCTAATGCATCAGATCTTCAGGATAACCTCCAAAAGGTTTCTTTATTCCTTATTTGGGTTCAGAGGTACAGGCCTTAAGTTTGTTTACTTAAAATCATCTAGCATTTCCACAGTGCTATGTCCTCTGAGCCAGAATTAGCATATCTGAGGTGTGAATAAGAATCCATATCTTTGTCCCTGTGTCACTCTGTCCCTTTTTTCACCCTTTCCTAATTTTGCTGATGAATTGGCCATGTTATCTGAGTACTGAACCGTTGTTGCCCCTGACCTATCAATCCCTAAGGAAGTGACCCTTGACTATGCGATTAAACCTGTGGCTATTTCTCTACTCCCCTCAGTAACTATGCTGACTGCTCCTTTTCCAGTGTTGTGACAGAAGTAAGAAAGATTCTTGGTCTAGCGAGTTGCTTCAACAGGAGTTGATTTTTTTTTTCTTTTTTTCTTCTGGTAATCAAGGCCTAATTCCATTCACTTCAGGGGAATCACAGAATTGTAGACAGGTTTGTGTTGGAAGGGAGCTTAATGATCACCTAGTTCCAACTCCCCTGCCATGGGCAGGAACTTTTCATTAGACCAGGTTGCTCATAGCCCCATCCAACCTGGTTTTGAACGCTGTCAGGGATGGGGCAGCCACAGCTTCTCTGGGCAACCTCTTCTGGTGCCTCACTACCCTCACAGTGAAGAACTAATACCTAGTCTGAATCTACCCTCTGTCAGTTTAAAACCATTAAACCTCATCCTATCACTACACTCCTTGATAAGAAGTCCCTCCCTATCTTTCCTGTAGGCCCCCCTAAAGGGGAAGAGGGCTTTGTAGAATACTTTTCATGATATTAACAAGAAAATTACTTGAAAAAGTTAAATAACTTTATTTATAAACTGAAATTCATGTGGGAATTTTCATTGCTCTAAGCGGTGATTAATTTACATCTTATGTTTATTTTCAAAGCTCTTTCTGAAAATTTCTTTATGTGCTTGAAGGCTACAATCCTACTGTCTGTCTGTGGCACTCAGCATCTCTGCAGGGTGTTGTGCAGCTGCCTGCTGGAGAGTTCCACCGCTGTACTGAGTTAATGTGCTGGCTGAGAGTGTGAGCTGCTTCGCTTTGGTAGACCATGAGCAGGCATTCAAAAGTGACATTCTAAAAGCTGTTCTTCTATTGGAAAGTTGCCAAGGCTTGTTTTCATAGTCACAAAAAAATACCAGCCTTTCTCCTTCAGCATGGACATTCCCAGTTCCTGGGGAGAAATGATGCTTTCCTTCCTTCAATTGCTCTTCTCTCTTAGAATCCTGTTATGAGTTAAGATCAATAACTGCAGAAATGGTTCTCTTCAATACAGCATAGCAAAAGCTGTCTGGTGTCTGTTAGAATACTGTCCATTTTCCTGGGTTGGGGTTTGTTTCTTTTGTTTTTTTCTGGTTTTTTTTTTGTTTGTTTGTTTGTTTGGTTTTTTTTTTTTTTTTTTCTCATCTATTTTCCTCAGATATTGAGCCATTTTGGGTATTTTCTACTTCAGAGTTGGATGCATGATAAGTTACTAATAGTCAGCCAGGTCTGACTGGGCAAACATATGTGAAGAAGAGTATTATGTCCTCCCCTTACCAGCTGTCCAGGCCACTTATCTCTTTGCATGCTTTGAGCCATGAGATCTTATTCTAGCCATTTCATAGTGCTGAGATATATTTATTCCTTTAGCTCTGTCTGCAGTCACTACTTTTAGAGGCTTTGCATTTTCTCAGCTTGCAGTCTTGATGTTTCTCAGAGTCTAGTGAGTGAGTGAGGGTTCCATCTGAGAGGGAGAAATGTTCCTTGCTTTCTTCATTTGGGATTATTCTTGTAAGGATGAGTTGCTCACGAACTTTGGGTATTTGAACTTCTTGTCTTACTGCGATGGCAGAAACAGAGCCAGTTGAAGACCTGCTTGTCTATTTCGTTCCAGAGAGGTCAAAAAACCCAGCAGCCTATGTGCAAAAAATTTTCCAAGTGGTAACAAATTATTGCAGGACACATAACCCATAGGACCGCTGGGGTGTTTTCCAAGAGTGCTCTAAACTAGTTTCATAAGAGCTCAGTTGTTAATACTGTTAAGGAATCTAGAAAAAGTGCTGGCTGTAGGACAAAGCAATCTCAGAGCTGCTGTTATGAAAGGAAGACCAATACCTCCATCATGTGTAATTAGTGAACACAAGGACTGTTGTCTAGAGACAAGAAGATGTGATTGTGTTTATAAACATAAACTTGAAAAGCAACAATGTGCAGATGAGGAAGTTGTTCTTTGGTAAGGGTATTTTCCATGTGGACCTTTCATTCTTTAAGGTACTTCTTACATTTGAGAGAAACTGAGGGTATTTTTATGTTTGTGATGGTATTTGTACTGCAAGAGATGGTACATGGGTTACGTGTAGGTCTTGTAAGCACCATTAAGCCCAGAAAAATTTATAGTTTAGTGGTGTTCAAACACAATGATAAGAATGGATGTTACAGTTTTTGATATTGCAACCATTGCTTCTTGCAGTACTATGAATGCTGATGCACAATATAACAAGTCAGAAACTGGGTATTTTCAGTGTTCAAAAGTATCAGTGATAGTGTGCAATTTAATGTAATTACTCTAAGGGATTTCAGACGTATTAATATAGTTAGAGAGAAATATCGAATTTCTGGTACAGTGTATACTGGAAAGGCAACTATTTTCCTTTTTTGCAGATATAGCTATTGTATTTGATGGTACTTAGTATCTAAATTGCCACTTGCTGTAATTAAGAACTACATCTTATATATTTTCAGATCTAAAAATGGAGTCTTAAAAGTAACTGGGTGATTAAAACCATGGCTACCCCAAACTATTAGAAAAAATTGATTACTGATTCAAACAACAGTACCTACTAGCTTGTAGGTGTGGTTATGTAGCAGTACCTGAAAAAACAGACAATCTACTTTTAAAATGTTGCTGTTTATTTTAAAATTATTAACTTAATATTTTAAATAATTATTGTTAATAATTTTAAACATACATGATATTAACTATTGGAATTATAAATCTATTGCACATCTTCTAACAAAGTTTAATTATGCACAATATATAATATATAAAACAATGTTAATAAATAAGTTAATCCTTCCAATAGGGCAAAGTTTCAAGCGCTATATTATTTACTATACTCATTTGCACAGTTTAAGATTTTAAAATTAGGACCAAATTGTCTTCAAGTGAAGATTTATTGCTAATTTAATTGATTCCATAATCAATCGAATTGATTTGCCAATCTAATAAATTACATTCTAATTGACTTTCAGAGCAGGCTCTGACAGATTTTGTACAAGCCAGAACACAGGACTGTCTTCACTCTTACATGCAAGTAGATAATAGGTTGTTTACCTTGATATTCTTGTCATCCTGCCTTTTAACCTTCACTCAAAATACACATAATCATCTTGCTTAGGTAGTAGACAAGGCAACAACCTTACCTCTCTACTCAGGATATATTTCTTTAGTCTTTTTGTTACCCTCAAAATCTGAAGTTTCCTACAGCTTGTATCTTACAAAGAAGCACATGAAGCAAGGATTATCTCTTCCTTCATGTGCATTTTCCAGATGTTCACATGAAAATTCTGATCCCATTTTTTCAAGAAGTTTCGGGGCCAGTAGTTGTACTCAGTTGTTCTGGTGAGGTTATACACTTCAGTGCTGAAGCACATCATTGCCATATAGCTATAGGAAGAAGACTGGACAGCGGAGGGTTTTTCAGCATCCAGAACCCACTGAAAGAGGACAGTGTCAGAAATAGTTCCTGATGCTTTGCAGCATACTAAAATCATCTCCCTAGTCAGCCCTATGGTGATGTGAATAGAGAAATCAATTTAATTTGCTTTCTCTTTGTTTCAGTGAACATCTATGTATTGTATGGGAAAGGGAAGTGTTCCAATAAATTACTTGGAAAGAGTAGCCAGCACTTTCAGAAAGTTCAGCTAGCAGATGAAGTGTGAGTTTCAATAAATAAACTGGAATTAATACTTGAATGCTTTCAATAAGACAGATAAGAAGACATCAACAGAAACAATCAAGAATAGATCTCTCTTTATGCTGACGGGTGGCTAAGGCATTTGTGTGAAAGAAACTTGTTCTGTACTCCATACTGAGCAATTTTTTACACATCTTTTAGCTTCATGCTCAAAATTTTTCCAGTTAAATTTGTTCAGCAGTTTTAGCTAGAATTTACAAACAGTACCTTTCCCAGGAAAGAAGGAAAAAGCAACTCCAGAACCCTTTTGATATTGTTTGTTTCCAAAGAAAAACACCCTCCTAAGTGACTAGTCAGCATGAAAAATGTTAACACCTCCTTCACGCAGCTGATTTATAATCTTGATGAGACTTACATTCTTTGAATAATCAGAATAAATGTGGGTTGTTTTTTTTTTCTCAGTGTGCTTAAGGAATGTGGACCTATCCGTAACATGAAAATCTAGGCTTCAGCTAATTTTTCAGTGTAATTTTGAGCATCATCTTTAAGTTGCAGAGAATTCAACAACCATAGCAGGCTTTCATTCCCTCCATTCATTCATATTTAATTTTCAGATAAGGCTATCAAGAGTACAGCTATGTTGCAGTGAAACTCAGTATTTCAAATATAGTTGCAACAGAAATTGAACAGTTCCTTTTTTACAGTAGGAACAGTATTTATTCACATAGAGTGGTAATTTTCATTCACTGGCTTTCACCAAATACTCAGATGCCCATGTAACGTTCAAAATACTGAAGAACTAAGTTGCTAAGCTAAACGTCATTGGTTACAGTCTCATATGCATTAAAAGCTGACATGAGAGTATTTCACTTTAACCTTACATACTTCTCACAGATACATCTTTACAACACACCATGAGTTTTAAGTATTTTGTGATACATATTTTGGGCAGAATTTGATCCTGGTGGATTGACAGGCAATTCTTAATGAAAAACAGAAATCATGAATAAAAAAATTGATCTTGATTCTACTGTGATTTTAAAAATAGTAAGATAAAATGTTAAACTATTCTGTTTATTGAATAGTAATATTTTGAAAGGTGAATGTAATAGAAGGTGAAGATTTTGCACATAGCCCAGGATGTCCAGGTGTCTGGGCACTCAGAAATCTGAGCTGCGTCCGCTGTATCTGTAGATGCAGTCACTATCAACTAAATTGCTATGTGGTGCACGGATGGACAGCATCTCCACAGTAAATGTTATGCTCTCAGAACGTCCCAGGTGAAATACTGGTGCAGTCTTTCAGTCAGACTGGAAAGTTGCGTACAAGCCAAACTATCTGTACCGATGAGGTCTCTGGTATATGGAAAGATAATGTGCATTATGACTACAGGCACTCTATGTGTTAATAATTTATCAAAATAGGTAAGCATTAACGGTGAGCTGAAATTTTTGTGGCATTGATTCTTTTTTTTTTTTTTAAAAAAAAGACATAAACCCAGATTCCTATAGCGAAAAAAAAATAAAAAAAATAAAAAAAATGGTATTTCAAGTGTTTGTGTGTGTATATACTCTATTTCTATCCAGGCTGGTCAATAAGTTAACAATATTAAATCAGGTTGCATATTAAATCAGATAGTCAATATGTGCTTATTTCAAAGCATGTTAGAAAACTGAATTATCTAGACTGGTAACAAGGTAGAGACAGGCATTCAAAAAATGGTTTGTTGGACCTAAGTCATCATGTTCTTTTGCTTCTGTAAGAGTTTTATTCATATGTACACAGATTGCAAACCCATTATGCATTATAAATGACAGTAAGAAAGAACATTTTTCTTGTCAGAGCTGTCTGATTGTAGCAATCAGGGCAATTAGAGCAAACCAACAAAAACTTTTGAAGTCATATAATTGATATATATTCAGGTCAATCATGTTATGTTATAATAGGTCACTGCCAGCTATTTTCAGTTATTTTTATGTAAAATATGCATTCAAAAATGACTAGATGGAATGAGAAGCTTCAGTCAGCACTGTCTGTAATAAGCTGTGTTTCTGAGAGAACAGAGTGGGTTAACCCCCAACAGCTGTTTGGTTTAAGGAGTTTCGTTGCATTATAAATAAGGGCAGTTGAAGCTGATACATGTTCAGGGAGCCATAAGGAAATTTCATGTTCTGTATTAAGGATGTAGGAAGACCCGTATTTTCATCGCAGACATTTTTCATGTGATGTACTCTTAAGTACAAGTACAGTCTCAGTCAGGACTTCTTATATCACTTCTCTGCCATGTATTTTACAATAATCAATGGGCTTTTACAAGGCATCATTAAGAAAAAAGCCGGGTTAATATTGATTTATCTCAAAGATGACAGATATTTGAATATTATATCCATCTTTATGTTGGCAAGGACATGCATATTACTGTATTAACTTTATTCTTTAACAATTAGTCCATCAAAGCAATATGTTTCTTTCAACTTCTGGAAATCTCAACCTCAAAAAATAATAAATTATGCAGTATTTCTGCTTGACAGAGCCCTTAGAAGAAACGAGAAGCAGTGTTTCTGGGGTCAGCATTAGAAATACAGTCTAACATTAATGTACTAGACTCTGAAATGATTCATGAAAGGAAGACCAGTGGTAAATAAAAGATTAAAAGGGCCAAACATAATGAAGTGTCAGTAGAAGTGTAGAAAGTTTTCAAGAAGCAGACAGTATTACATTAAAATCAGAAGCATGAATTATATTTTGTTTATGAAGGAACTATTTTCAAAGGAAGATTTCGCTGTCATTGTGTATTAAAGTAAAAAGTGTTCCCACACAATGGGATCCCAATTCATAAAAATGTAAATGAGACTCTTTTTAATGAATCTGAAAATTCGCTCACAATATTATGATACTTGTCTAGAGACAAAGTAACATTTTCTTTAAATTTCTGGTTTTTAAGCAAAAATGGTAATCTTTCTCATAATACTTATTTTTTAGGGTTATGTGCTTTACAGAAACTGATACTAAAAGGCTGTATAGATCTTTTCTAACTTACAAAATACTTAGCTAAAAGAACTGTTACTGATTATAGAATATATAGTCAGCAAATGACAAAAACAAATTAGGAAGTCATAATTTATGATCACCAGCAGTTATGAATTGTGACAAGTTATATGAGGAAAATGAGGAACACTTTCATGGAAATAATGGATTTAAATTATGACACATTCATAATGAGATCATTCAATTTGGAATGTTAAATAATTCAGTCTGTTAAATTCTAAATGGAAATTCTCAACTATCACTGAATAATTTTTACTACATAATTTTGGTGAGCTCTTTATTGTAAGCCATTAATTTGACATTAAAAAGGTGATTATAACTACATGTAACAATGCATACAATAGGGTAAACGAGAGAAATCAAAGTTTAGGTGGCTTTTGATGCATAAAAAGAATCTTAGAAAAAGAGTCTTCTGTTCCTGGGTGTCTGCCAGAGTGTATACTCACATGTATTAGCTATGCTGAGAGTAAGACTTCAGGTAGAAGAAAACACTGTGACCACAATGCCTGTTCCTCTTCACAAGCCTTGTTATGAAATGCAACGCCACCAAATGATACAGTACCATGCAGTTCCTCTTGTTGCCTTAATGGCTAACACTATCCAGGGCTAAGTAAAGGACTGAACTGTCCAAACTTATTTAAATCTGCGTAACTTCATAACTACAGAACAACTTTTTCATTATGTGAAAAATATGCCTGTCTCAGTAACGTGTTAGCTTTTTATAGTTTGTACTCAAACTCAGTAAAAGTTATGGGGGAAACTTCATTTCCCAAGAGGCAATCACAGATTGTTTTGAATCAAAACTGATTGGAGGTGGGCAACAAGGAGGAAGATTGGGTTGAGGTAAGTTAGCCATCAGGAACATCCATAGTCTTCTTGCTATTAGCACTAAGGATGGACATATATGGAAACCAAGGTCCCCAAACTGATTCCATGTTGGAGCTTGCTACCAATCCATCCCACCTCATCACTCTTAGGGTGTTGGATCCTTATGTCAGGCTGCCTAGCAGTAGGAGAAAAGTTAGCAGTTTGGCATGAAACTGTGTGGGCTTCCTGAATGCCTTCCATCTTATGCACACAGTCCTTCCTCTATCAACTGTGGGCTCTCATCAATTAGTTTAATTTACAGATTAATTTACAGGGAGGAAAATTTCCTAAAATTACATTTTTTGGTTATTACTGAGCTTAATATCAGAAAGGTGAAGGACTACAGCTTCTTTTGTAGAAGAAAGGCAGTAAACACCACACCACAATGCCAAAGCAGATGAGTAATAGAAGAAAACATCCAAACCTGTTTTAGGGTTCTTCGTTGTTCTTATTTGTTGAGGTTTGTTTTGTTTGTTTTTTTTTTTTAAAGCAAAGGAGTTAGGAACTACAGCCTGTGGGACCCTTGTGTATTTTATCAGTAACTGGGGAGGCTCCCCTTCCTGGTTAGTAGCATGCTAATATGCTGACTCTTTTGTATTAGTGAATTTATTGAAGTTGAGAGATTCAATTGCTTGCATTCTTGACAGACAATTCATCTGATCAGGAGAACAGCCAAATAACCAGAACACATTCTTGAGAAGATGCTAGGAAGAAGAGAAGATCCATATCTATGTTTCTTAGGACTTTTTAAGGTGAAGCTTTGCTAGAAAGAAAAAGTTTGGGAAAAACCAACAAAAACTCTCATGAGATGGAAAAAGATGGTAGGAGTGGTTGATTCTGTTTGAATGGGAGATAGGAACAGAAATTGGTTGTCGGACAACACCAGAATAAGGGGTGGGCTTTATATCCAAAGTGCATGCTGCATTGCTTATCCCAAATACTCAGACTACTTTATCTTGTATTCAGTGCTGTCTTTGCAGAATAGTTATGACCAATCAGAGTTTTTAAAAAGAAAAAAAAAAAAAAATTAAAATAAGCTGAAGTGAGTCTAGGCAATTCTGCATTGCTGAAACTGTACTGTGAAAGATCTTCTGTTTATTTCAGTGATATTACAGTCTTTTCGATTTATTGCCAGCTTCCATGAATTTGACAGTTTAATGTTTTGTGACAGCTAAAGTTTTACTTCATGTAAATGTCCTTTGATTTCAGGCATTCTGAATAAGTTCGTTACAGGTCTGGCTCATGCTGATAATAACAGAAGATAGAAAGAGATACATAACCAACTGCATTTTTGACAGTTTTCTGCTAAGCCACACTGTGCCGCTTCAGCTGAGAAATGAAAAATAATTTTGTCAACATAGCCCTATAGAGTCCAAAGAGAGTTTGATGAATTTCACCCCTGATATTTAAATACTGTAAGCAAGCAAAATATCTGAGTCGTAAGATGCTCACGCCATTCTGTCATACATCACTTATTAACGATCTTCCTTGACTTTATAATAAAAAATTCTAATAAAGGAAATGAGTATCCATAGTTGATTTACCATAAAAAGGTATTATTCAGTGCAAATAGCCCCATTCCAAACCCTGAAGTTCAATGAATTAGCTAGTATGAATTTAATAAGTTCATTATGAGAGTATTTCAAAATAGACAATTTACAAATTGTTATACCGCTTTTTTTTTTTTGATACTATTATATTCAGAAGGCTGCAACAAGAGAAGACATGCAGCACCAGATGTGCAAATTAGGCAACAGTGGAGAAATTAATGGAAAAAGCTGAAAGGCAAGAAAGATCACGGGACCTCATTGCTCACCCAGGTTCTTCACAGTGTACTTGATGGAAGAGAGTATAATTTGGAACAAAAGAGGATCAGACTGGATATAAGGCTTTTTTTTAAGAAAAATATGTTTCAACCTGAGGACAGTCAAGAAGTGAAGCAGGTTGCCCAAAGAGGCTGAACAGTCTCCATACTTAGAGGTTTTCAGCGTGTTACCTGAGCAGTCTGGTCTGAGCTTAAAAATTACCATGTTTTGAGCAGGAAATTGAATTACAGTACCCAACTGTTGGTAAAAAGAGAAAGATTTCATAATGTAACAAGAAAAAGGAAAAATTATTGCCAGGTGGGAAAAGAGGTCGTAAAGGCTTTACTGGAGTAGCTTCTTCCACCTGTTCCCTATAGCAACTATAGAAGGGAGCAGGCATGTTGGACCAAATTAGGAACAGGAAAGGTGAGAGTCTACAGAGTCTGCATACTAACTTTGGAATAGGTGATGGGGTGAGACTGGGGAGTCTGCCAAGCTAATATAGACAGTTATGGCCATGAAAGACCGTATACGTTGAGGGTAATCTAGAATGCTTCTTTCCTTATGTTGTGTTTTGCTTTTGTGACTCTTTGTTTTAACAGAATTTTATTTCTATTCTAATCTAAACACAATCAGTAAGCATATTATTTTATATTTGAATTTTGTCACACCATAAATCGGTCACCTCACATATGGAGGATACAGCCTTCCCTGGAAAGGTAGACATAACTGAGGTGCAGTGAAAAGAAATGTTTGTGTTACCTGTGTTCAGGGAGCCTCCTGAGTCTTCAGGTTGCTTCCACACTAGGCTGCAGGTGTGATTTTGTACTATTAACACTGGTTTATGCAGAGAAAGACAACTTCAATGGTATGTCTGGAACTTCATTAATGAGCAGCAGGAAAATGGAAAATGGCTTCTGACTTTAGGGGGGTGGGATGGAAAGGAAAGTTGTCACCTTCAACTTGTCATGCTAACATAAGGCATACTGAAGATTGTTTTCCCAACATTTTTTATTCTGTTCATTAGCCTAAAAATATGAAAGACTGAGTTCCATTTCTAAGACTAAATCTTTCTTTTTTTTATTTTTTTTTCTTCCTATGTCTTTAAACCAGAGATAAAACTATTAACTCTTCTGAAGTTCACAGCTAGATGGTGATAACAGTGATCCTGGAGGGGATGGGGAAGCAACTGTTAGTTTCACTTTAACTAAAATGAAATAGGAAAAAAAAATGTTAGTATTGAGGATATTAGTAAGGATCTATGAAGATATGTATAAATATTAAAATAATTTCTGATGTCGAGAAAAAAGTGGAGTTGAATGTACAATCACAGAAAATAACATTTTTATCTTACACGACTTTGTTTCTCTTTTAGTGGCAAAGCATTACTATAACACTGGTTGAGAAAGTGCAGATGGTTGCTGTAATCCTAGGATCTCTGTTCTTAGTAGCAAGTGTGACTTGGCTTCTATGGTCAGCCTTCAGCCCTTATGCAGTATGGCAAAGAAAGGACATCCTTTTTCAAATCTGCTATGGAATGTATGGTTTTATGGATCTAGTATGCATAGGTAAGCTCAAAATCTTTAAACAGCACAGACTGTGGTTTAAGACTGTGACTATATCTATTTTTCTAATTGGTCACTCCAGTGGATCACTCCAGTTCTTTGCAGATTAATTCTCAGCTGATACCTTTAGCAAATCCTGCAAAGAGAAAAGAACCAAAGCTTTACTCTCAGATTCATCAGTGTCTCCCCAAGATCTTGGTGGTGAGAACAGGATAGGTTTTGATATCTTGAAAAAAAGTAGGCAGCTAGCAAAGTTCAGGAAGTTAAATAGACGAAAATGACAAAAGACATGATTAAAATAATACGTCAAATTACGTGCTGTCAAGTCCTCTACTGGTGCCACTGTGTATACCATCACAAAGCGCAGAAAAAGCCTTTGAGGATGTCATCAAACTACATACCCAAAATTAAGTTGCACAGACTTATATAGGTCACTGTGCTAGTAACAGAGAACAGAGAAGACAGGCATGAGTTCTTTGTACATCATAAACAGTTATGAAGCATTGTAATGGTGCCAACTGTAGTAACTTAATTTACTATTAAAAAGTCAGGAGTCATTTAACTCAAGCTGAAATCTTCTAAAAGAAAATGCAATTTACTGCAAAGCTATTTTGACTAGTTTTGAAATTTCTGAAAATATTTAAGTAGAAATCCCTGTAGTATTTGATAAAACAAACTTGAATTAATTGTTAAAATAGCTACAGTTATTTGCAGAGAAAAATTAATAATTGCAGTAAACATTAAGTCACATTTTCAGAATTGCAATTAAAGAAAATTCAAATGTTATCTGATGTCTGATTTGCGATTTCTGAGTGAGAAGTGTTGATGTTATCACAATCTCATATACAGGAATTCAGGACAGTGCTGAATTCTGCTCAATAAGGTGCAAAGAAACAGAGTGATTCCTAATACCAAGGCTTTTGCTCCAACCATAAAGCCATATCATCTTTTATTGAGACCATCCCATTACTGTAAAAATATTTATATTTCAGCTGGATCAGCAGTTCTGTTTATTTTGTAGTTTTTCCAAGAGAAGCCCACTCTGAAATATTTTAAAGCATAGGCTTTCTTCTGTGAACCCAAATCTTCTCAGAGAGCAAAATGAACAGAATCTAAGCCTCAATACTCTGGACAAATGCTCAGCTTTTGAACAAAAGACTCAGCTACATGTCCACTTAGATGCTGATTCCTGAATGCCAGTTTTTCTGTCTGAACACTTAATATTGAGGTTTTTGCTTTTGTTTAAAAAAAGCATTGTCAAGACAAAATGTGCTTCAGGCATTGTAAATGTTTTATTTATATGGAATTCTGTGGGGTTTTTTGTTGCTGTTGGTTTTGTTTGGTTGTGTTTTTTTTTTTTTCCTACAAAGATTACAATCATAAAATATTACTTTCATGTACATTAAGAAGTTGGAATAGCCAGTTATTTCAAACTATGTCCATTTCCTTCCATTTGTTCGACTGTTAAGATACCTAAACCAGATTAATTTCAAAGTCAGTCAAGAACGTCTGTGGGTGATCAGAAATATTAGTGTATTTAACTATATAGAATCATAGAATAGTTTGTGTTGGAAGGGACCTTCAAAGGTTATCTGGTCCAGCCCCCTTTCAATGAGCAGGGACATCTTCAACTAAATCAAGTTGCCCACAACCACATCCAGCCTGGTCTTGAATGTAAACAATTGGAAGGCAGCCCTTCAATAAATAGGTACATGCAGATACGTAGATGCCCTTCAAGCCACCAAGGCTCAAGACACCTCTAGACTGGAAGGTACTGAACTAACATGTACCTGACATGGCTATGGAGCTTCTGGCAAAATCTTGGAGCATATTCTCCTGGAAGGCATGCTGAGGCACATGAAAAACAACAAGGTGGTCGGTGACAGTCAGCATGGCTTCACTAAGGGGAAATCCTGCCTGACCAATCTGGTGGCCTTCTATGATGGGGCTATGGAACTGACGGACAGGAGTAGAGCAGTTGATGTCATCTATCTGGAATTGTGCAAAGTGTTCGACCCTGTCCCACACAACATCCTTGTCTCTAAGTTGGAAAGACATCAATTTGATAGGTGGACCACTCGGTGGATAAAGAACTGGTTGGATGGCTGCACGCAAAAGGTTGTGCTGAATGGCTCAATGTCCAGCTGGAGACCAGTAATGAGTGGTGTCCCTCAGGGATCAGTGTTGGGACCGGTTTTGTTCAACATCTTTGTGGGTGACTTGGACAGTGGGATTGAGTGCACCCTTAGCAAGTTTGCCGATGGCACCAAGCTGTGTGGTTTGGTTGATACGTTGGAGAGAAGGAATGCCATTCAGAGGGATCTAGACATGCTTGTGAGGTGGGCTGATGCCAACCTGATGAAGTTTAACCATGACAAGTGCAAGGTCCCGTACCTGGGTTGGGGCCATCCCAGGCACAGCCACAGGTTGGGCAGGGAAGGATTCAGAGCAGCCCTGTGGAGAAGGACTTGGGGGTGTTGGTCGATGAGAAAATGAACATGGGCCGGCAGTGTGTACTCGCAGCCCAGAAAGCCAACAGTATCCTGGGCTGCATCAAAAGGAGCGTTGAGGGAGGTGATCCTGCCCCTCTACTCTGCTCTCGTGAGACCTCACTCGGAGTATTGTGTGCAGTTCTGGTGTCCTCAACATAAAAAGGACATGGAACTGTTAGAACAAGTGCAGAGGAGGGCCACGAGGACGATCAGGGGACTGAAGCACCTCCCGTACGAAGATAGGCTGAGAAAATAGGGGCTGTTGAGCCTGGAGAAGAGAAGGCTGCATGGAGACCTCATAGCAGCCTTCCAGTATCTGAAGGGGTCCTATAGGGATGCTGGGGAGGGACTCTTCATTAGGGACTGTGGTGAGAGGACAAGGGGTAACGGGTTTAAACTTAAACAGGGGAAGTTTGGATCTGAGGAAGAAATTCTTTACTGTGAAGGTAGTGAGGCACTGGAATGGGTTGCCCAGGGAAGTTGTGAATGCTCCATTGCTGGCCGTGTTCAAGGCTGGGTTGGACAGAGCCTTGGGTGTCATGGTTTAGTGTGAGGTGTCCCTGCCCATGGCAGGGGGTTGGAACTCGATGATCTTGAGGTCCTTTCCAACCCTAACTATTCTATGATTTTATAATTCTATGATTCTAGCCTAACTGGCACCATTCAGGAGCAAAGTAGAAGTGTGGCTTTTCACCCACCTGATAAACTGATTTACCTATAATTGCATAAATGCATATTTTATTGTCCAATCATAAATTATACACGGAATTCTTTATGTAAGACTGACTATAATTAAACGTATTTGGACACTCTTTTGTGATTATGAACTTCAGTGCAGGTATGACTTAATAGTTTAGTAAACTGTATCTGGAAATTCAGTAAACTTTATAAAGGAGGTTTGGTAGTTTTAGCATTCTAATGATCCAGAGTCATTCATCCTACTTATTCTGCATACAGTTTCAAGCAATCTGAGTCAGAAACTATTATTAATATATACAGCTCTATCCAATTTTATTTTTTTCTTTTCTTCTCTAAAGATTTTAGATTGATAGTTTCAATTTAAAACCCCCAAATAAGGTTCTCTAATAGAGGGATGTAATTATTATATATGAATGATTTAAGAAAACCCACAACACTGTGCATTGTACTGATGACCTTCAAAAGACATTAACATGTGATTTTACCATTGCATGTTGTATGTAATTTCTTATATCATAAAGCTTGTAATGCTTACAGCCAGCCACGGTTCTAAATTAGTATGTTCTCTCCTCTCATTTGTGTTAGTCATCCATGGTATTCTCTAGGTTTTCAACGAGATTTACAGTGAGTGAATACCTATACTCCCACTGGAATCTCTCTTTATTTGAATGAAAAATCTATGCAGACATATGGGTTTTCCTGTGCAGCACATATTTTAAGGCAAGCGCTAGAATTACTGGTGGTATGAACAAGACTTATTCCAATTGCCTTCAGTTGTGCCTCCCTACAGTTCTGCATAAACAATATGAATATTTTTGGTCATTTGTGATGTGTAAATATCTCTACTTTTTGAAATGCTTGGTTGTCATTATTTTTAAAAGCAGTAGCCTGAAGGTACTGACACATTTTAATGGTATCTTTGAAAACTTGCACATATAAATTTGTTTTCCCAATGATTGATTTCTATACCATATGTAGCATACCACCCTCTTTCTTATCAAGTGAATTACATGTAACTTGTATTTTAATTTTTGGTCTTGTTTTACTTGTTACCAAAAGAAACTTGCCAAAGATTACAGATCACCAATGTAATATGCTCTATTAATTCCAGTGTACATATTTTATTGGTATCCATTATTCTCCTTGTTCTAAATTTTTCCAGAATTCTTCCTAACAAGCAGGATTGTTTTTACTTATCAGTGTCAGTTTCAACCCTACAAGTCACTAGTCTGTACTTTCATGCATCTGAGCTGGGTGTAAAGCTGTTCTCTTTGAAACTTGCTGGCAGCAGAAGTTTTCTGAAGCAAACCTGGAACATGTTAATGAAAGAACTACTGCCTGTGAAACCCAGAGCTGTTGTAGTGGCTTGGAATTACCAAGGGAGTAAGTTAATGAGTTAATACAAAAGGAATGCATAACATAATCCCCTTGTTAGGGGACAGTACGCCAAGTCTTTGCCATTCTTCTCTGTAGACGTAGCAATTATTTCTTGTAACAGTGCAGTTATATAATTTTATGTATTTATTTTCACCAGAATATAATCAAAACTACTAGTCATAAATGGTTCTAAAATGAACAAAATGTCTCACAAATAACAGATCACTTGCAATCCCGGAATAACAGTGCAGCTCCTTTACAGCATGAAAAGCAGTTGTAACATTACAATACAAAAATAAGTGGTGCCCAGTAGTACTGTGGCAAGTGTGTAAGAGATGGGAGCCAATGTGAGGTGTGAATAGCCCTCTGAAAGCCTCTTTCTTCCCTGGCAAGGCACTTGATGCCTAGCAACATTTGTGTAACTCCTAGTTGTAAAAATATATAGGCTGAAGTTGCTCATAATGAACACATCTAGCTGCACTTAATATTTCTTTACTCAAAAAGTCTTTTTTTATTAGATATAATTCTGACTCGTTCAGAAAGAGTTATGTTGCTATTTTTAGAGTTGACATGTTTCACTAATGCTTTGAGCATTTACTGCATTTTTCTTTTATCTGTGGGCCCTAGAATAGTATAAAGACATGACATTTTGTCCAGTGGTAAAGTTTGTTTCTGAAAAGGTCTTTTATTACCTAGTAAAAGTCCTTTCTAGAAGGACTATTACTATATGATTATAAGTAGGATTACTGCGATAAATAAGACAACACTGGAACCTAATGCCACCAAATCTGAATGAACTAAGATGAGTTGCCTGCTTGTAAAGATATGCAGTATGAAAAATTTCAAGTGGTCTTATGACTCAGGGTAAGAAATCCTTGGGATAGAGGGAAAGAATGTCACAGTATTTGGCAGTAGGAGAAAATTAGGATCTCTCCATAACCCTATTGTTGGGATCCTATTACCGTCCCTACATCTTAGACATTAATCTGAAGTCTAAAAACCTTAATCTAAAGTCTTCTTAGAGCTTTAGGACATTTTGCCGAGTTCATCATCCCAAATCTCTTCCTCGTAGATATTGGACAGAATGTCAGAACAGCTAACAGTAGTGAATTCTAACACTTCCTCTTGAGATCATCTGGATCAAAAAAGTAATTTCTGGCCACCTCCCAGGACCGTACAACTATGTCATCTGTATTGTTGAAATCATGATATTTGGAACAAGTTAGTATTATTCATAGATTTGTCCTTGTTTTCCTCTCTTATATCTTCATTCATTGCCGTGGATCTCTTAAGAAAAAGGAGATTCTGCCATTTCCTTATAACTTCACTTTAGCAACTAACAACTTATTTTTTGAGCATCAGAAATCTGCACCTGGAAAATCTCCAGCATTTAAACCTTACTCAGTTTTCCTCTTGTTTGTGGTCTTGGAATCATCAGTGCTTAGAGCTTTTTTCTCTTGCTCCTTGGAAAATATCTTTTCAAAGAGATGAAAGGTCTATTGGAATTCTTTTGCCTCTTCTATGTTTGTCTTTTTCAATCTGTAGTTTCATCAGATGGTAAATAAATCTTTTTATGGGAGAAGTTATGAAAGTGTTTTTCTCCTTGAGCATTGCCAAACCTGGCAACTTTCTTTTAAGCCTTGCAGTATTTGATCCTTTTTTGGTAGCTCTTTTAGAGCATGTGTGTCTAACAGCTTCCAGTTTAAAGAAAACTTCTTTGCCATTGTTGAAAAAATTTGAAAATGTAATTTCAGTAAATCCTGAAAGCTCAGAAACAGTAAAAAAAAGCTCCCTAAAAGAAGTTGTCTTACAGCTTTTTCTGTCATAATTTTGGGAAGATACCTTTGACTGTTTGAATGTACCTCATGTACTGAAATGATCCTTTCTCAACTGTTTCCTTCTCTGTTCTGAAATATGTTGTTCAGGTTCCAGTGGAGTGCAGGCCGGTGTCAAAAATCTTTACACAGAGGCAGATAGGTTCTCTCAATTTTGCTTCATCACAGCCTTGAGGGAAATTGGGCCAAATGATACTATGATCCAGGGACAGGTAGAGGGAAAATTATGCTCATCTCCTTTTTCATTCTACAGGAAATTCAAAAGAAAAGAAAGGGGGGGGAAGGGAATCTTTGTCACATCAACAAAATCGTGGCTTATTTGGTTTGTACATTCAGTATCTGATCAAACACACTTATCCTTTTTCCTTTTTAAGGCATATAGCAAGTCTTAAAGATGCATTTATGTATTAACACGGCTGCTAAATTTTTAGGACAGGTTACTTTATATATATCTGAGAAGATCGTAGGATCATAGAATGGTTTGGGTTGGAAAGGACCTTAAGATCATCTAGTTCCAACCCCCTGCCATGGGCAGGGACACCCCACACTAGATCATGTCACCCAAGACTCTGTTCAGCCTGGCCCTGAACACTGTCAGGGATGGAGCATTTACCACAATGCGAGTAGCTACTCCAGCCATCAGCTGGGACCCTCGCATGCCAGACTACTTTTTAGCTTTCCTGAAGCAAACATTCTGACCCTCCCAGCAGACAGTGCTGCAGGCCCTACAAGGATCACAAAACCCACAGAAGATGAAGATAGACATCTTGCGATCAAGACCACTAAAATGCTATGCTGATACAAAATGCATTTAGAATATTTAACATTTAATTAAGTTTATATTGTGTCAGTTTTGCTTTATTAGATGCTTCAATGAAATATAGGCAACTTGAAAGCCTATAGAGATGCTACATTTGCTATCATGTCCTTCTGAAAGCAATCTTTTTGTTTCTCCATCTTGAAGTGTAACGATCTTTAAAAATGTGTTAGGGTAGGCGTTGCTATCTGCAAATCATTGCACTTGAATCTGAGGTTTGCTGTTCATATGGATGTTTTTATCATCCTTTCTGCTTTTGTCATCTTTCTTTAAATGTCTCCTTTCTGTTAATCAAGCTGAGAGCCCTCAGACACTTAAATCACAATTTCATTGTGCAGGAACAGGTGACATACAGTCTCTTGAGATAAAGGACTATAGCCTGTGACACCAGGCTAGATATGCCCATGTATAGGAAAATATTAGGCAAGAAACACACTGGACAAAAAATTTGTAAATGTTTTTGACTAGACAGATTGCTGTCCTCCCAAATCAGGGAGCAGAGAAATCATGTGACAATGCTCAGAACTATATAAGTTACCAGGCTTGTTGAGGAAAAAACAAGTAAGAAGGCTGAAGCCCCATGCATCTACCCAGCAAATCCATATTTGAAATACTTACATATGAAGAGGGTGTGTATAAATACATATACGTATATGTATATGAAAAATCAAGATTTTCGTTTAAATAAACAAATTGCTTGAATGCATACAATAAGCATAAATATTAGCTGCATGAAAGTTCATAAGCAGATTGGTCTGTTGAGGACTCCAGATAATCTGAATTTTCCTTGAATGACCTTTTAAAAGATTTCCTGGGTTTTAACAAAAAAAGATGTTTCTCAGCTTTTTTCTACTGAATTTTGAGGAGAAAGAGGAAAGCCCATCAACCTTGTCATGCTCATCATAGTTACTAATAAAATTTAATTTCTTTTTGCCCAACTGAAGCGAGACAGGGAAGTCATTATACTTACGGCTGTTTCAGGTTTTCATAAATCTTCTATGTTCCTAAGTTGAACTAAGAATGTGAAAACAGATTTGTAGCTGTACTGAATTCTACAAACACTCTTAAATTAATTTAAGACCATTCTGTTCATTGCAGAAGGCCTAACCTATCTAAAAATCTACTCAAACAAGTACAAATCTTAATAAATAAAAAATACTTACCATGAACAAGGATAATATTAGTGTAAACAGTCAATTTACAAATCTGCTAGTAAGGTTCTTTTATATTGATTTACTTATATCTAAATACTTTATTTAGTTAGGCATGCTCAGATTATTCCAGTATTAGTTATGCTGAACTTTCAGTCAGATCGATTTTATTTCCTCTGCATGTTCCTGCATCCTTATCTTCAACACACACATAACTGGTTGTATTGCGTATGTATAATTTATTTGAATTATCAGAGTTGCAAGTAACTTAATAGGCTCTGGAAATTGCCAGATTCATCACAATGTGTTATATCTCTGCTCTCAAAGTGGTATCCATTGACATTTTGTACAAACTGTTTGTTTTCTTAATTTCAGGACTGATAGTACATGAAGGTGCATCTGTTTATCGAGTGTTTAAGCGCTGGAGGGCTGTGAATCTACACTGGGATGTGTTAAATTATGATAAAGCCACAGACATAGAAGAGAGCAATCGAGGAGAATCCTCAGCAGGAAGGACATTGTGGTTACCGCTGACTGCATTTAGAAACAGAAGTTTAGTTCACCCAACACAGTTAACCTCACCAAGATTTCAGTGTGGCTATGTATTGTTGCATCTATTCAACCGCATGAGACCTCAGGAAGATTCATCAGAGGATAACGGCTCTGGGGAAGTAGTGATGAGAGTAACTTCAGTGTAAAGGTTATGCTCACTGTGCTACATATATAAGGATAATGTGCCCTGATGTTGCACAACTTTGGAATGTAATTATGATGAATGGTGAAACCATTAACACTTGAAAAAATATATATACATTTTTTTAAAAATTTAATGCTTTTTATATGATCAGGTAAAACACAAATACATTTTTCTGGGAAAAAAAAAAAGTCTCTTGCTTTTTACATAATCTGGTTTGTTAGACCATTTGTCAATTTGTACCTGAGGTGTATACAATACAGTTTAACTCTCAGGTCTTTGAAAGGTGAGGAAACTCATTTTTAAGTAAAAAAAAAAATATTTGAATGTATTTTCTTAAACTCTGGCTTTAATCCACTGCTGTTATTTTTCCCACTTTCATGAGGATTAAACTGAACAATCTTCTTCCAAAAAAAGATAATTATTGACCCAAGTCAAGTATTCTTCTTTTTCTCTCTTTATTTGTTCTTAGCTCAGTTCAGGTGTATGAAAGTAAGGGATATATTGTCCCCTGCCTTTAAGCAGGAAGTCCAGTAAGTGTTCTGTGAAACATGATGGAAGATGTGAGCTTTTCTTTTAGATCTCTCACATGGATGTGCAAGATGTCAGACACAGTATGACACAGACAGGGAAAGAGTCTGGCACTTACGGTCTAGTCTCTGAGATCCGCAGAGTGCTGGTGCTGGGCCTGTGCACAGAAATGACATTACCTTCCAAGCAGTGGTGCTCAGTTTAGCAGCCTGTGAAATTCTAGTACCGTTCTAACTATAGGACATAGACATTCCATATATTTTCTCCTTTTTTTTTTTTTAAAAAAAAAAGAGAAATGTACATTACAACTTCTGGAATAATAATAAATCCTAATGGAAACTGAAGTAGAAATAATGCAGAGCCTTAATTTTGCCAGGTAATGAATCATCATTAAAAATGAGCCAGTATTCATCTGTATCATGATAGCTAATCAATGCTGGGAGGTTTGCTTCTCTGGGAGGTTTGCTTCTCTGTTTTTGTTTCATGGCAAAAATTTTGACATCATTTAATCAAATGGAAATGGAAATATATTCCAAATTAATAATTAAATCTGTTGAAGATCAAGATGAAAAAGTAGGGCTGAAATGACTCTGAAAACACTAGCTTGCTTAAAAGAGTTTGTGGTGTGGTGACCTTATCTGGCTGTCAGACCACCACCAGCTGCTCTTTCCCCCTCCTCAACAGGACAGGAGGGAGAATATACGATGAAAAAGCTTGTGGGTTGAGACAAAGAGAAGGGCATCACCTACCAGTTACTGACACAAGTGAAAAAGAGACAACAGGGGAAAATTAATTTATTCCTTATTAAAATGGACATGGTGAGAAACAAAGAAAAAATCTAAACCATAACAAAACCTTCCTTCCACCCCACTCCCCTTTCTTCCTAGGTTCATCTTCGCCCCTTCTTTCCCAATTCCTCTCCCTCCTCCACCAAGTAGCACAGAGGATGGGGCATGGGAGGCTGTGGTGAGTCCGTAACAACTCTTCTGCCACTCCTTCCTCCTCAGTTTTCTCTGCTCCACCCTAGGGCTTTCCCACGGGCTGCAGTCCTTCAGGATAAACCTGCTGGAGCATGGGCTCTCCATGGGCCACAGCTCCATCGGGGAACATCCGCCTGCTGTGGTGTGGTGTCCTCCGGAGGCTGCAGTGTGGATATCTTCTCCAGCATTGTCCTCTCCATGCTCTGCAGGAGATGCCTGCTCCACTGTGGTCTCTCCATGGGCTACAGGGAAATACCTGGCACCACTGGGATATCTCCTTCGTCTGTGGTCTCTCCACGGGCTACAGGGAAACACCTGCACCACTGGGATATCTCCATCGTCTCAGGAGCATCTCTGCTTGGGACTGGCTGCACCCAGTACACAGTTTAACATCTTTCCATTTCAAAAGAAGTTGTAACCAAGGACTGAAAAATATTACTTATTTTGTCAGTAGCTGGAGAGCTGTGGCTGGAAAATGCCCTCTCAGGAATCAACCAGATGGTGCTGGAATCACTATGTGCCTTCCCTTCATAAGCAACTCACATGCCAAGACCAGAGACGGAGGCTTCTGTAACTAGAGTTGGAAGGGAGACAGAAATAATGTAAGCATTGGAGTTAAGAGCTGCTTATATATTCATAAACATTTAGCCAGCCAAGGAAGTCTACACAGGGCCCAGCATTCTGTGTTTCAGTCTCACAAGCAAAAATTTACACTTACTGAATCTGTACATGACTTACTGCTCTTTAAGCAGTTACTGTGAAAAGCAGAACATAAGCCATGAACAAGAAAATGCTGTCTCAAAAAAGCCAATATATCTCCTGCACGGCAAATTACCAACTTACGACAGGCAACCTCATTGAGAAACTATGAGAATTCTAGATCATTCTAGATTATCTTTAAACAATTTCTCAGTGGAGGAATTTGTGGAAGAACAGATGAGAGAAGCTATGACTGGGGAAACTTGTTGTATTGCTAGGAATTACTTGTTCTTAATTACTAGTTAATGAAGCCCGCTTTCCCAGAAGGACAACAACTCCACACGACCCACTTGAGATCAGGGTTCGTATCTCAGAGAGCACCTGTGATATAAGGAGAAGGCAGCATTCCGGGGTCAGTATTCTGAAAAGGCTATGCTTCACACCTTTTAGGAGCTTGCGATCTCTGACCTTAAAAGAGTATTTCAGTGGTCTTTTTACAAGATCCTAAAACCAAAATAGAGAACTATATGAATATGGTTTTCAGTACAGAAATCTTTTTCATTCACATCCCAATACTAGGGTGCAAATATTTGAAAGACACCTGAGTCTAGAACACTTAACAGCTTCTGAGAGAAAAAAATGGTCCAACTAAGAGTAATGGAAATCAATAGTGAGAGAAATGTTTAGGGCAAATGTCAGAAAGGCCTTTATAATAGTAGGAAAAATTCATATGGCAAATATTTTGCACATGTCTGCATTTATATATTCTTGCACGTAGAAAGCAAGATCAGGGAAAGATACACAGTGACAGGATTAGTATAGGCAGGCTGCGGTTGTAAAAAAACAACAACATCCTTGGCTGTGTTGTCCAGCAGAATGCTTTCCAGCAAGAATGCAGGATAGGACTATTTCCTCATTGTCCATGTATTTGGATTTGTGCAGTACTGCAGTGCTGTGACCACCTACATGCATGATAGATGAATTCAAATCAGAACAGGTGCAGAGAGGGGATATTAGGATGTAAAAGGAGTACAAGCTCTATTTCACACGAGGAAATTAGAAGAGCGTAGCTTGTTCTGCTTAGCAGAAGTTGTGAGAAGATGTCATTGCTCTCAGTTAATATATTGAAGAATAAAATTTATTTTAGGAAAAGAACAAGCCTAAGAAGCAAAAGAACTTATGGACACGAACAGATCACAAATAAATTCAGCTGGAATTTCAAGGTAGTTTTAAAATATTCATAGAATGAGTCACAGGCAACAATTCAAGCTGGAAGAACCTGGGAGAAGACATCCAGTCTGATCTCCAGCGACAGCTCTGAGGTCAGACTGGGTTGCTCAGGGCAAGGATGCAAGTTTCACAGCAGTTCTTGACTGTCCCCAAAGTGAAGAAGTTTTTCCTTCTACCCTACCTCTTGTCTTGTTCCAACTTACACACATTGTCTCTCATTCTCCTGTAATGCCTCACTGTGAAGTGGGTGGCTCTGTCTTCTTGATAACCCACTTGCAGGTCCTGGCAGGCAGCTGTTAGGCCTCCCTTCCAGACAGCTCTTCTCCAGGCTGAACAAGACTTGACCCTTCAGTCTCCCCTTACAGAGGAAGTGCCCCAACTTGGGGGCTTTCTGATGGACTTGCTCCAGTTGTTCCATGTCTTTCCTCTACTGGGCTGCCCAGGAAGCTGCTGGCCATCCCTGCAGCCAGGGCACACTGCTGGCTTATTCCCAGCTTGTGTCTGCCCACACCCCTGGGTCCCTTCCTGCAGAGCTGCTCCCAGCCAGGTAGGGAGCAGTCTGTGTCCTTGTACCAGAGCTTCCTGCTCAGGAGCAGGACTTGGTGTCTGTCCTTGGTGAATTTGAACTGGTTTCTGCTGGCCCATTCCTCCAGCCTGGTTAGGTCACTCTGACAGCCGCCAGGGACCTCCCTGGTCTCTGAGTTCTTCCACATAATCCCTGACTCAGTCTCTACCCACTGCTTGTTGTGCCTATCCTTCTTGAGCCCTTTCACTAAGCATGAAGGCTGTGAGACCTTGGTAGTGAAGACAAAGGCAAAGAAAGCATTAGGGACATCAGCCTTCTCTGTGTCCACTGCCACAAAATCACTCACCCCAATGAGCAAAGAGCTTGTCTGGATTTTTACTGCTCATGCAAGGACTGAAGTTCTTTATTTTACCCTTGATGTCCTTGTCAGTTCAAGCTGAGCTTAGACTTTCCTAACCCTACTCCTGCATGCCTGGACAATATCTCTGAAAGCCTGGCCCTGTTTCTGCCTCCTGCTGTGCCATAAGTTCTTGGCTTAGCCAAGCTGTGCTGCTGATATATCTGCTTGCTTCCCCAGGTATCAGGATGAGCCATTCTCACACCTGGAGGATGTGATCCGTGTAGTCCTGGCATTTTCCTTCACCTCCTTCACCCTTCAGAGCTACTCCTGTATTACCCGAGCTGCCTGCTCCCCGGACAAGCTGCAGGCTGCTCACCTGGTGCCCCACTTCTTGGCTCTGTGATGCTCCTTCCTTCCCTTGGATCTTCATTTCCACTTTTTCCTGCTCATTATAGCCAAGGCTGCCATGGGCCAGCACCTCCCCTACCAGTGAACACCTCCATGGCAGGGGCAGCAGTCCCATCAGTGTGACCCCCTGGGCTGGCTTATCCAGGCCCTGTATGAAGTTGCCCCTGACACCCTGTGTAAACCTCTGGAACTGTCTGTGTTCCGCTGTGTTGCTCTTCAGCAGCTGACAGGGAGGTTTACAGGCCCCAGGAGTGCCAGGCTCTGTCCTTCCCATGTGCCCTTGTGGGGATTAAGGAAGGCTTCATCCCCTCCCTCACCCTGACCCCATGGTCAGCAGTATTCTGTCCACACGCTGCCACCCACCCTGTCCTTCCCTTGGTTCTAACTCACAAGCTCTCACTAGACCCTTGTCTGAATCACAGGAAAGCTCCATATATCCCAGCTGCTCCTTTAAGCCTTTGGCATTCCCCCTCCTCTTCTTCTGTGCCTGGCTTTCCTGCTTGTCTTTCCTGAGGGTGCCACAGTGAACTACTGGAGGAGCCTCCCAATAAGAACAGCAACAACCATTCAACCTGTTTAGGAGGGAGTTTGATGACTGTATGGAAGTAATTGAGATGTTACTACCAGTGGTGTCAGAAGACGGGGATTAATACCCTTCCCTCTCCCATTGTGCTCATTCCTGAGGGCACAAAAAGCGTCTCTTCTGAAGAAGAATTTCACATCTCCTCCAAACAGCTAAACTCTCTTTTTTTAAATTAAACTTTGGAATTAATCAAGTTATGTGAGAAGCATGTATTCAATGGACAGCAAAAAATCACTGTTGACTCAGCCACAGAACCGCATTACCATGACAGGAGAGGTCTTGCCTGAAGTTCCAAGCAGAGGGACAACACTGGAAATCAGACCTCATATAAACCCTCTATTCAAGTCACCATCCTTTTAGAATATTAAAACTACAAGTTGGAGAGACTCAAGGTGTAGCATGAACTGAAGATTTTGCACCATCACCTCTAGAAAGTCAGATTTTTACCATTTTTCTTGCATTAGTCCCAGCTGGCAGTAAAACAATGGACTACAGGCAGTATAAAGGCAACTTTGAAGTTTTCATGTTGGAACACAGTAGAAACAGCAAGAAGTGTGTGTGGAATGGCCCATGCATTTGTATCACCTTGAAAGCAAGGAGGGATTGGGTAATGCTCATTCAGGGATGTCAGTGTTAGCTGCTTAAACCAAAGATTGCTATCCCAGAACTCTAAGTGGTGAAATGCAGTCTTCCAAGCCTCTCAATGACAGACCCATTTCCAGTCAGTACTGTACGTGCAAGGTTTTAAAATGTTTAAAGTAAAAATATACAGTTTTATAACAGATTAGTATTAGAGGCATATAGTTTGGGGAGTCAAACTCAGCAGAGGCCCCTGAGCACACGCCAGACCCCTTTTGAGTATCAATAAGAAAAACAAGGGAAACAAAACTGCTGCATAAACCCTTTTTTGACCACAGAATGCTAATCTTATGGGAGCTTTACAGCATAACTTCTTGGATGCAGATTTTTTCCCCTTTGGAATTACATTTAAACTTCAATTTGTTGTTAAAACAAATCATGTAATATTAAAGCAAATCTTTCTTTTCACATATTCTCCACTTGAAACTGTGTATCATCAGAATTAGCCTGCTCTGGTGTGTAAATCAAATTTATCAATTCAAACAGTACCGCAGTGAAATAGGCAGCATGCTTATTGAGCTTTGCCAGTCTAATTACACTACACACCAAGCCAGAACAGTTTGACAGTGATTTTTTTTACTCCATTCATAAGATACCATTGAACCCATAGTGACTGCAAAGCAAACTGCTATTAGCTGCTCAGGAATTACTTTGCAACTTGCACTCTCCATGGCAACAGGAACTTTGAGGAAAGGACAAGTGATTTGCTTGATAGGTGCTTGGTAATGTTATGGGGTTTTTACCCACAGTATATCTTAGTTTATTGTATCCCTATCTGTAAACGATGTACTCATGGAATGATTACCAATATTTAAATCTACCTCAAACCTATGTACAGCAGCACATGACAATACAAGCAGGTGCTACTTTACCTAGGAGCATACTTCTTCTGAAACCCCAACAGGTGTTTCAAAGAGAACAGAAGATTTCGAGTGGACTAGATTTGAAAATGGTTATTATCTGTCAGATCCATGACTCCAGTAATTACATCCTGAAGAAAATGCACATTTCCTGATGATTGAAAAATAGGAGCTGTTAGCAGCTATTCTGAAGAGAAATGAGGATGCTCTTGAAAATGTTTCATCTCTTGTTTTTCTCACATAAAATAATTCATTGTCATAAACCTCGTAACAATTTCAAAATAACCCTAGTGACTTACCACTTCCTAGAATTACCTGTCAGCTGCTGGATAAGAGGAGATAAAGCAGGGTTCAGGGCTTAATTTACTACTTTAGAGAGGACACCAGAGATATCTCTGAAAACTGGTAATACTTGTATTTCATTCTATTTAAATCAGAAATGAGGATTCGGATCTTTCCGCATTCATAAATCTGCCAGGCTGACATTTATCCTGGATTTAAGAAAAGATACTTGCAATACAATGCAGAGTGCAACCATGCCTGAATTAAAGGTGATGCATACATTAGAACCAGCTGCATGGCAAAACATTAAAAAGGAAGCATTAGCAGATGGGCCCCTGAGAAGCACCTTTTAAAGATAACCTGCAGATAACAGTAAAATAGCAATCAGCAGCATAATTCTTTCCTGCTGTGGCCAGTCAACTACCCTGCAGGCATGTAGAAACCCATGATCATCCTCCTGCTGAAAGAGCTCTTGCCTGACAGACTGAAACTACCCTTTCCCCTGGAGTCTCCACATGTACAGACTCTACCTGAATTAGACCCTGACTCACCTATGATTTGCTCCCTTAGTTCAGAAGCAGTGGGCTCAAGGGGCTGTCCTCTGAAGGACAGAAGCCATATCGGCTGGCTGAAAATTTGTAAAAGCCTCATAAATTCACATTTTCAGAAGTAAGAAGCTGGGTGGAGCCAAACACAGGACTTGGGTTAACCCCAGTCCAAGCAAATTGTGTTGAATTAGGTCCATGCTGGCAAGTCTGCATAAGTGCCAGAATTCAGATCAGCATTGGGCAGACACCAGAAATGGCACCAAGGTCACCACAAGAGCAAGAGTTAAGGTGAATGAAAGGGGTTTGGATAGCGGTGGCTTGGTGACCCAGAGAACTTCCTCCAGCTTCCGTAACTCCTCCCTGGGTTGAAACACCTTGCACTGTCCTACACATGAAGCTGGAAGAGGAACAGCCAAACTTATGAAAGCAAGAATTATCTTGGATAATTCATCCACAGGTCCCATTTTCTAGGTCAGACCACCAATAGTTCTTGTTTTTCTGAGGGAGCATATCAAAGTCATCACAAGCTCCTCATCCAAATTCTGCTAGAATTCAAAACGTTGAACAGTAGCAGCTAAGTCTTTAAAGAGGGAAAAACTGAATTCCACTGTAAGAGACAAACTGAATGTGAGCAATGCTACCCCTTTGCCATGTCACTTCAACATGGCTTCACCTAGTGCATCACTGCCTACCAGCTCCCTGGGAACCAACCAGCCTCAGCAGGCTCCTCTGGGGCTGGCCTTGGCCCTGCTCTCTGCTGCAGGCTGGGCCCTTTCGCAAGTCCTGTCTTGCACACCTGCAGCAGGTCTCAGCCCCTCTTTGCCTTTCTGTTCTGCTTCAGATGTTCCTGCCAGCAGAGCTGCCCTCGAGGAAGGTGTCCCTTCCTTCCCCCAAGAGCTGTGGTCAGGGCTCGGAGAACAGGCAGCTGTCCTCTCTCCTGTCCACCACAACCTATACACCGCACAGTAACCTGAATAAGAAAAACACTTTTACCATCAGACACAAACATGCAAATTCCTCCTGTGTAGGTGCACGGACATACCTGGCTTTGTTTAGTCTAATGCAACCAGTCAAAATTAATAGCAGCCAGAGTCCACTTTAAGGACAGAAATTCAGTTCCAGCGGCATATTTCCTATCAGGGAGCATCCCTGGATATAATTCTTTAATCTTTCTGATGAAGAAAGCAACTAAATGCAGGAAAGGCCCAAATAATTTAAATATAACAAGTTTTGTCCCCTCAGACATAACTTCCCAAACCATGCAGCAGGTATCTGATCCGCTCATCTGGCAGGATGAGGAAATCTATCATCCAGGCACAGACTTACTCAGTCTGGGTGGCATTTCTTGTTAGACTTTGCTGTTCCTTGTTCCAGACAGACGCAGCTTGTATCAATGAACTCTAGAAAAGAATCTGTGTAAGCTTTTAAACTTTGAAATGGTGGCTTTTCTGTACATGGGCAAGTATTAGCAGTACGTTTCAAGCCACATTCAGTGGATGCTGGAGTGGGGTGCTCATTCCCACTAAACACATCTGGGCTATCACTCACTCCCAGATGTTAAAGTAATTTACCCACATCCCATTTTGCTGCTAATGACAATTTGGCATTTGTCCATGAAACAAGAGGTTCTAAGAGACCCACTCAACATTTATCCTCACATCAAGTGCTGATTATGTCCATAGGACATTAATTTGGGTATTACATATTTAATAAAACACCCATTTACACCAGTTGGGAAAAGTGTGCTTCGTGCTGTTTATCAACTAAAATACTTCTTAAAAAATGCAAACACACAGTAAGTAACAACCCCTAGTGACCAATCCACCATTCCCAGTCATTCATAAGGAGAAATTAGCTTTCCTGTCCTCTTCCCAAATTCTCTTTTGTTTCATGACAGTTCCTAACCCACCATTTTAAGAAAAGCCCCCAGAGACACCATGCCTCACACACTGAAAGGTGCATGTTTTGCATGATAGCAGCTTTAAACTCACCATTTAGGTCAAACCAGTGCTCAGATCTTGCACCTTCACCCTGTTGATAGAAGGGGTAGAGGTCAGAAAATCTTATCCAAAGCATCATCCAGATAGGCTAAATGCTGTGGTTCAGGAGCCGCATGTCAGCATTGGCCTCTGTTTCCCAAGTGGCATGGACCCTGTTCATGCCGCAGGTCCCTGGCAATGGACAGACTGCTTTCTTACCTCGTTAGCAACTCCAAGCATAAAGATGACCAAATATTCTCTCACTCCCTCAACTCACAGTCCAGCTTTTCTGCTGCTGGTGTTCCGCCTGGTGCCTGGGACCCCCTCACACCTCGTCACCCTACTTTGGGGCACAACCAGCAGCAGAGGCTGCCTCTTTGGCGGGCTGTCTTCAGTGGAAGGGGAAGAGCCTCACCTCTTCAGTTGCAGCTTTCCAGAGAACCCAGGCAGCACTTAACAAAATCCCACCTGGAAATGAGTCTACATGCAGAGAAGGAGATGCCACATCTGAGCAGACGTAAGTAGGAGAACAGCAGGAGTGACATGAAATAGTCCTAGCAGTAGATACTTCAGAAAGGCTGCAGGAGACTGGGATTAGTCCTGAACGGAAACAGGCAGTGGAATAACACTTAGCAGCTATTCTTCTTGAATCTGTTTGCAGTGACACAACCATCTCCGGAGCACCAGCATTAGTGGGTCTCGGGTGCTGCCTGTACTATCCTTTACTTCTGGGTGGGGAAAGCAACAGCCAGGGTTTACTGTAGGATGTACCATATGCTAGTGTAGTGTGGGAATATAGTCCTGACATCATGTCTAACCTATAGGTCACTGCTGGCACAGTGTCTGTGAGCAGCACTGTCCTGCTAACCCCTGTTACATTTTCTTTCTCCCTCCCAGTGCCTCGTTGGCTTAAGAAAGCTGAAATCTGTGGAGCTGACAATTGTCAGACTGAGATGCCTCTGGGTATTCAGCACAGGCATGCCACTAAGATATTCTGCTGTTCACTGACTGTTTTCCTCCTCAAGTTCAAGGGAAATTTTATCCTTTGAAGATAATCCTGGCGAGAGCAAATGCCATTGCTGCCCGCAGGATGTTGTTCTCAAACACAGAATTGCTTCCTTTAGAAGACATCCTCCAGCTGTCCAAAACGGAAAACTTGATTTATCTTCCACTCCTTCACTGAAAGGAAAATGTGTAAGAAGGCAGGAACAAACCTCAGCCAGTAACCCATGGGAGGACACAAATTCTCCCATTGTTTGAGGCCTCTTGATTACCCGGAAGAGGGTTGAATGAGTTGGACTCTGATGAACCTAGCAGACAGCCCTGCTTGACACCCAACCTCCTAAACTTGGGCTCAGCTCCTTCCCTACCTGCAGTGAGAGTGGAGAGGCCCTCCAGAAGAGCCTGATGCTGCTATCCTCATGGCATATACATAGGTTTATGGTGCTTCCATCCTCATCCTCAGGCGTCAGAGCACAGTAAGTTAATTCTACTGATATCCTGATAGTTCTTCCCTTAACTGAGAGAAAGCTTTAGCAGCTTCCCCCACCCTGGTCGTAATGCTTGCAAGCACATGACATTTTGGCACTACCAGGCAGATTCTTATGCCTAAGCTCAGACAGTGGTTAATATTGACTGTGCAAACCTCTTAGAATGAAAAAAAAATGCTTAGCTGATAGTGTTCAAATAAAATTTAAACTGATTTTTTATTGAGATAAAAGTACAATATAGAAAAGAGGAAAATCCTTCCAAGGCAGATGTTGGAGGCAGGGAGAGAGAGGTGAGATGGAAGCAGGGTGTGAAGAGCCTGCCTAGATGAGAGATGCCTTGAAAAAAGTGGACCTAAGAGATGGTGCAGACAGCTGGTGCTCCATGCAGCAAAGAGCGGTGGAAAACCTGCCTTGCTCCAGCCACTGCCACCTGGGGAAATTTTCTTCCTGACCCTAAAGGAAGTTATCAGCTTTACACCAAGCACAAGAGCAGAAGTGACACAGTTGAGTCCATAGGGTCGCCCAGGGTGGTCCACGCATGTGGCCATCATAATGGCCTCCTGATGTTCTGGGTCATCTGAATTGTCACCATAAAGAAGACTGGGAGAATCAGGTTCAAGCCAGATGATTCCTGACTATTCATTGTCCTTGGTATACATAGCAGCCATCACTTTAACAGGGTCTATTTGAGTAGACCATAGTAAATGATCTCTACAAGTCAGAATTGGCCATGATCTGAGGCTACAGTTCTGATTCTAAGAAACTGTTTAGATTTTCTAGCCACAAACATTGTGATTTATGCCTCGTCTTATTTTTTATATTTCGTTTTCTAGCATTTTATATCTCCTCTTCTAACTTCTCCATTGCTGCTCATAAGCAATGTCCTAACAGCTAGCGCAAGCCTGCTTTCACTTTGCCTCTCCTCCACTCAGGAAAACCTTTCAATTTTCCAGATTCATGCCAGCCTTGGAGGCTGCCTGGCCCAGGGGATAGTGCATCCCCAAGTGAGTCTGCCTCTTGTGGTGTTCAGCTTTGTGGGAGAGTCCCCTGTCCTAGTACTAAATTTGGAGCCTCATCCATGGTGAAGGCAATCTGATTTGCTCATAATGAGCCCTGAGAAAGTCTAATTATCTTTGGCGAGTAAATACTGCCGCAGTAGGTAGCTAAGTCCATCTTGTTGTTTTAACGAGAGCATAAAATGTTTCGGTCTAGATGAGGATTGGGTTGTGAACTACCGTGGTTGCTGCCAGGGCGACCCCTTTACACACTGAGAGATGCCCAAGTCACATTATTTACCAACAGCAACACTTGATATTGATAAGCAAAGCTTATCAATAATTCCCACCACAGACTGCAGGTTGCTACTCCTCTCCCTCCCTCAGATGTAGGGCTGAATAAAGTAAACACTCTCTCAAAGTCTTCCTGCCAGATTGAGCATGACAGAAGAACACTCAGCAGCTCCATCATTAGTTGACTTCTCCGTATAAAAACTTGCTTGCATAGTTTTGAGTATGTCCTCAGTAAAGAAATAAAGCTTTGTTGAGTATTCCATTATGAAAAGATTTTTCCATGAGAAACAGATGTAAGCTAGGAAATCACACACAGGAAAACTGATTTATTGTGTGGTTCTAGCCCTCCAATCTGTAGTGTGTATTAAAATACAGAGCTACCTGAAGAATGCTGAATTTTTCACAGCAGAACATCATAAGGCAGACCAAATAGAATGGAAGGGAGGTTCCAAACTTATAGGATTTCCGTGTCTGCATTTTGTTTTGTTTTTTTTTTTTTTTTTTTTTTTTTTTTTATTTTCCCATTTTCTTTGTTTACTCTTCATGTATGATAAAATTAATCTCTTGGAATGCAGGGTGATAACTTAGTTGTAACTTAGTTTTTGTTGTCTGATGATCTCTTCACCTACAGTTTGTTTGCAATGAGAAATATGTACTAACCACATGGTGCATAATAGTCCTTACATATCTTTCCATGACCCAGAGAACCACATTATTGATTCTGCTATTTATAGATATTGTTATGAAGATTCTTAGATGTCAACACCGCAGAGCTGGAAACTACTTCTAAAAGTAAAGCCTGAGGGAAAAATACATTGCCATAAATTAAAAATAGAAACTTGGGATGATCAGCACATCCAGTTTTAGAAAACTTATGTTTTGGTGAAGCAGAATATTAATATTTAAGCTTACTGTAGGGCATCTTCTTAAATACTTCATTACGCATAAGAAAACTGGGCAGTTTTTAGAGGCAGGGTCCCCGTTTCAATGTTGCATCCATTTATAACTCACATCTCCAAAATGAACAATGTTGTGGGTTTTTTTTTGCCATGTGTACAATTTTCACCATGTTCCATACTACAGCTTATCCAGTACCTTCCGGATATGATGCAAGAAAGCCTGTAACAACTCTGAAGCCCTTAGTATACTCAATGCAACCCAGCTTCTTGGTTCTTTTCCTTGAACTCAGAAATTTCTCTCATTTTAAATCTGAATCAGTTGAAAGACAGCAGAAAACTGTTGATTGGGGCAGGGGGTGGGAATTAGCTTGAAAAATACAAGAATGCCTTTCCTAGCTTCCCTCTTTTTGGCTGCAATTTGTTTAGGGTGTACTTCCATTCTTATTGAAAAGTCATTTGAGGTCCATCATCTGATTGTCGTGGTTTAAGTCTATAAACTCACACAGCCGCCCTCTCACTCACTCCACACTCTTTCTTCCCTCCGCTCCTGGAGGGATGGGAAGGAGAATCGAAAGAATGCAACTCCCACAGGCTGAGATAAGAACAGTTTAGTAACTAAGGTATAACACAAATCACTACTGCTACCACCAATAATAATAATGACAAGGCAGATACAAGGGAAAAGGATACAATTGCTCACCACCCAGTATCAAGCCCGAGAAAGCAGTGCACCCCCCACTGTGCACCCCCACCACCCTTCCAGGTCTCTGTCCTCTGTTTCTACATCCTGGACCTGACGTGCTGTGGTACAGAATAACCTCTTTGGTTAGTCTGGGTCAGGTGTGCTGTCGCTCCTTCCTCCCGGCTTCCCTTCCTCCCTAGCAGAGCATGAGACTCACAAAGTCCTTGGCCAGCCTGAACATTCTAACCAGTAACTGAAAACACTGGTGTTATCAGCGCCGTTCCCAGGCCCAAAGTCAAAAACACAGCGCTGCACCAGCTACCGAGAAGGAGAAAAATGACTGCTGCTGCTGAACCCAGGACACTGATGAATCTTTTTTTTTTTTTTTTTTTTGAATATCATTCCCTCCTTAACTTTCCAGTTATTTATTTGCGTATTTACAAAATATTTACAATTTTGCATACTAACAAAAAACCTCAAGCATGTTGAAAGAGTGAATCAACTGGTTGAAGAAATCACAGATAAAGCCTAAAGTCTCTTCAGTTGCATTGGTAAATAGCCATGGTCCTGCAGAAAAACAGAGTTACTTATGGAAAGGGGCACTGGCAAACAGGAACCCGGGCTTCCATCCTGACTCTGCTCAGGAATTTTCACTCACTTCGTTTTTCTGCGCCTGCTTCCCTCTCACCCTTTATGTGGTTAAATCAGAGTTTAGATTCTTAGATTTCTAAAATTTTAATATACAGCTTCCTTGCTGCGCATACACAGCATAGCATAAAAGGAGCCTTGCCTCTTCAACAGCGCTTTTGAAAGCCTACCTAAACGTAACATAATGTAATACAACAGCATCCTCACTCTAAATCTCCAGGATGATACTAAACTTGTATTAAATATGAATCCAGCATTCGATGCTGGCTTGAATACAATTAATTTGATAAGTAAAGCTACAGTATAGAAAACCATACACAGATTCAGTAAGACAGATTTACTGTTTCCTGGAAAACATTTACAGAAACAGATGGGTGTACTGAAACTCTGGTTGAAATACATTCAAATGTGATGATTCTCATTCAGAAGATCTTTAAAGAAAATATAAACCCAATGTTTAAGCTTTTGAGGTCAGATTTGGTAAGAAGAAAATCCCCAACTTTTTCATAGAGCCTCCCTTTATGAAAGAAAAGGAAAAAAATCATCTGGATTTTACAAAGAAACTTGAGACCCTGTAGCATTTTAGCTTTTGCCAGCCTGATCCTCTCCGCTTACATGGAGTTTCTTTCAAACCAAGCTGCCATTTGTTCTTTCAGAGTTTTGTTTTTCCTTTCATCCTGTTCAACTCAAATTCTCAAGTGGTTTCACAAAGACAAAACAGTTCTACTCAGCCAAAGTGGAGGACAGCCAAAATGCACAGATAAAGACATTTTCAGATGAGCTGGAGAAATTCTTTATGTTGAAGGTACATCATTATTTTCAGTAGCATTTGGTAAAGCAGAGCAGGCAGTAGGTGATTATTAATTATAGAAACATTAGCACTTTGGCTCCTCTATGCAACCTTTCCTCCTCTACTGTAGTATGTTGCTGCTCTGCAGTCATGCTTGCTCTGGGCTGAGTCTCATATCTATGCTGTACGTACTATCTCAGCATTGGCAGTAATGAAGAAGTTTCCTCTGCAAAACTAAAGCAGGAGAAGCTGCTGTTGTACAAAAGCAAGCAATAATGCTATTTTAACCCAGAGCATTGAGAATGCTACACCCACAGAGCAGAAGTGTGTTATGATTAAACACTCTCTTCCACTTCTATTAAATAGAATCCATTCTCACTCACAGCCTCACCTTTCCTTGGTCTCATCTGCAAGTCAGATAAATTAGCCTTAATGGTATCTGGAAAAGGAGATAACTGTGCTTATGTGTAAGCAGTCACTTATTTGCCCTCTTCTGCAGTGTAAAGTCCAAAGATCTATGCCAGCGAATTGCCTACTGCTGTTTAAAGGATAAATTAGAGCAGAAGAGAACAATGTTACAGAGGAGAGGTTAGAATTTTCTGGAGAGCCTCCATTAAATCACAGTACATTTAAATGCAAGTTAAATTTGTAAAGGACTAAGTCATATAGAAATCCAACTGTAGGAACCTGAGCTCAGAGCCAGACTCTGACTCTGACCATGAGAAAAAAAGAAGCATCTCATGCACATTTCCCTGTGGTTGGCTAGTGGTTTTGGAGGAGGTTAAAGGATTAAAATACCTGAATCTAGAAGATCATAATGGCATCATATACCAAAAGGGAAAAAAAGCTACTTTTTCTAGTTACAAACAAGGCACAACTCTAGCTTATTTAACCCAGAAAATGCTCCCATGTGGCTTACTTAAAAACCATGTCAGACATCTCTAAGTGTCAGAGAGAACGTCAGCTGTCCCTGTTGCAATGAGTTCAGGTCTTAACAACATTTTACCAAGCAGCAATTGTAAACATCCAGTGACATGTACACCAGCTACTTTGGGACAATGAAATACTTGTGCTACATCAATTATACTATGCTTTTTAGGCTGTTTCAACCTCCTTATGTTAATTCTCTAGAAGACAAAATTGTTAGACCTAGACAGTAATTGCTGTTCTGGCATTGAAAGTCTATTCTCTCATGCACCGTGGTCAGAGACTGATTTGGTGAGCTGAAGTTTTAGCAGAGGAAGAGACACACTAGTGGACAGCAAGAGATGACAATGTCTTATGAATAGCTGTGCTGCAGCCTGCCTACCCTGTCCCTGTAAACCAGCTGTTTTAAACAGATATTTGGGTGCTGGCTAGTTCAGATATGAGCTTTGCTACAGGTGGTCATGGAATAGCCAATTTTCCACAAAGGAGCCCTTTTTACTGATATTATTTCTGAGCCAAAGGCTTGGCAATCTGCAAGCAGATCAGGTTATGTGATGACCAAGGGGTTCCATATGAAATTTGGACTGGACTTCCAGTGTACATGCACACATCTGTTTATCCTTGAAATCTGAAAAAAACCCTGACCTCGATAAACCACTATGTCCTACACATTCCCCAGTCTTTTTGCTTGAAAAGAAGAATTTGATCACTTAGCTGCTGTAAGTGATAACTATAGGAGCAGCATAGTGAAGCAGCACCAGATGAGGTGGTCCATAAAGAAAAAGCAAGCATATGTGTGCTGTGTGTGCTGAGCTGCTGCATAATACAGGAGCTGGAACCTAATGTAGTAGATTTAGACTTTCTCAAGTCACAGCAGGGTTGTCTCAGTTAAAATACAGAATGCAGTCTCCAACACCATAAAAGGGGGAGGATAAGGTTTTTTTGGTTATTCTTTTCAAATGATGGGTGACAGCTGCGTCTGCTCCCTCCATTGTAGGAGTGCAGGGGTAAGTAGTGATGCAAAGACCTGCAAGAAAACCAGCTCCTCTCTCCCCTGCATCCTGGCTTCCTGTTGCACATCGATACTGATGTGCACATTTCAGAAGTAGGCAAAGTGATATCCAATTTGTCTGATAAGTGTTTTCTTCTCTAGAGCCCAATGTAATTGAATATCAGGTACATAAGCAATTCCACTATCTAAATTGCATACAATTTGTTCTTTAAAGAAAAAAAAAGAAAATTGATTCAATTCTGCTGTAGTGCGATGCCCTCTTCGAGTTAGGTTAATTAAGCCAGTGCCATTAGTTGCACAGGGAGGAGTTTTTCTGCCTGGAACAAGCAGGGCTGGGAGATTTGGGCCGTGTATTTTCTTGGGATGATCAGTCAGAAATGTAAAATCACAAAGGCAGTTAGTGCTTGTGTGCTGTGATTGAACTTAGCTTGACAGCTGGCCAGCCTAATGGTAAATGTGCTAATCACGATAAAAGCAGCACAATTAATCACAGAAGGCAAGGACATGGTGTTAACATCGCTTAAAGCAAGCAGAGGAAACCTTCCTGCATTACAATGCATATTTTTCTTCCCTTGGGAGCTTTTGGGATACCTATTATGGAAATGTTTACTTCAGTAACACTAGGGGGGAAATGGTGCAGTGACGTTGCTAATGGTTATAGCCTTGATGTTTTACAGGGTAAGCAAGCAGTTATCTGTACAGCAGGACAGCAGTAAAAGTATTTCCTACCTCTTCTGTGATGAGTCTCATAAGAAAACTTACACCAGAAAAGAATATACAGCATAATTCAGAAACTGACCTACTAAGCAAGGAAAGACCTTTTCTCATTAAAGTCAGAGGGAATTGCATAAGGCAAATAATTAGGAGACACTCTTTGGTCAGCTGTAAAAATCCATGGAGTTAAAAGAATTGCTGCTAAAGCACAAGAGCTTCCTGCTAGTACTTCAGGTGAAAAGCTACCACTTTCAAGCCTTGGCTACTTGCCAGCTTTTTACCTTTGTTTTCAGTAGAAATACATTATCTACTTAGAAGAAGAAAAATCCTCTTGAAACAAAGGCCTGGGAAGCTTCAGTTCAGAATCCAACTCTTGGGCAAGCCACCAGTGTGCTTGGAGAAATAGATGGATGGAAATGCAATGCGTGCTGCAGCCCTTCCAAAGCCAAACTCTGGCTTGGCCCCTCCATGTATGTGTAGGATCCTGCTCTGTGACTGACCCATGGCTGGTGGGAGGCCACCTGTAGCACCACCAGCCTGGCCAGTGGAGAGTTGAATAGGGAAGAGAAGCAGCAGCCTCCTAGGAGAGGGGGATGGGCAGGGTGTCTGCCTGTTCTTGTAGTAGCTGTCTCTGCACAGCCAGCACAGCAGTGCCTGCGAGAGGATGTGGTTTGAAAACAGAATATCCTATGTGCATTCAGCCATGCTAGCTCCAGATCTTGCTGCCTGGGATACAAGGACACTGACCTAATACGTTTGGGTTTTTTTCTTCAAAACAAGAAAGGTTACAAGCCTGTTACACAGGCTGCGACAGCAAATTTACGGCAGTGTTTCATGTTTCACCTGGAGTCACTAGATCTTGGATTCATAGTAAGCTGTTTGCCAACCTGTGGGAGGATTGCCATGTGAAGAGTTCATTGATATGGATTCATAGCCTCTCAGATCCAAAAGAATAATTTTCACAAGCCAGGTGAGTATCCTGCAAATCCAAAACTGCAAAATTCAGGTCCATGTGTGGGGACCTTAAACAAAATCTCATCCCTCTTTCATTAACAAACAACTGAGAAACAAGTAAATCCCATTAAGGCCATCCAGCATGGTAAAGCACAGGACCCTTTACTAGCTGATGACAGAAATAACAGACAACAGCTACGGATTGGACGTCTCTGTCCTCCGAAACAAAACACTGTCGTTTCCGTAACAGTCAAAGAGACCCCAGCTATCAGTGAGCCACGTTTCTCCCTTGCCAAACAGAGGAATTGCACTTAGCCATATATTAACTCAAAGGATGACAGCTCGCAGACAAATTACATGAGGTAATAAGAAAAGTTACAGGGAACTGCCAGCTGGACTGTCGTGAACAAGAGCTGTGAGAAAATGTTCACCCTAATAGGCACTGCCAGTGGCATCAGCAGTCAGCCATTCTCCCACTGTAAAGCTATCTAGGAACCGCTGCTGCTGCCACCAAGTGACATTGGACAGGCTTGGCCATGGCAGGGGACACGTGCAGAAGACATGCTCCTTCTGACAGGTACAACACCTTATGCCCATGCATTGTATATATGGCAACAGCAAACTGAAGAGTGGGAATGGAGATAGAGAGGGAGCAGCATGCACACCACTGGCACACACACACACACACACACACACACACAGGGCCACTTGCAGGAGCGTTCCCGGTTTGCTCACACACATGAAATGTTCAGATAACCTGTACTGAGAGTGGTTCCAGGCAAGCCATAAAGGTGTGGTAACAACATCAGAGAAAACAAATCCTTACCCATCAGCATCTCTGCTTCTGCACCTGGCTTGCTTTGATCAGTACTTGAACATCAATTCAGAAAGATAATTTTTGTGTCTGGGTTTTGCAGACAATGCATTTTAGCAACACAGTAACTCACAATGTATTCGGAAAAGGAGAAACCCTGAGGGTTTTCCTCTTCTTCTTACCAGAATGTGACATCTCTGTCAGGATGCTGGTCCTTTTCCCGCAGATGGAGCCCTTGCTCAAGCGAGCTGTGTGTTGGCTCAACCCCAGGGCAGGGAAAGCCAGTCTGCTGCAGAGTCGGGTTTCAGCTGCTCATTCCCTGGGTCTTATCAGATTGTGATTTTTTTTTTTTTCTTTTCACTCCGGGAGATTTATTAGCTGGGTTTATTAGCAAATTCCAGGAGAAGCCAGGATGGTGGGGAAGCACGGAATGGGACCGGCAGCTCACTGCTGGGCTAACAGGGGATCAGGATCACAGAGGGGCTTGAGAAGATACTAAAAGTAATCATTGGTGGGGTATTGTTTGGGTCTTTTTGTTTGTTTTCATTTGTTTGTTTTCTTCTAGGAAAGGTCCCATTCTGCAGAAACCTGTAAAATCTGACAGCATTTTGGTCCCATTTCCTGCCATTTTGACTAGCAGTTGACCTTTCTGCAGGGCTCATTTATGGATCACTCTGGTCTTGCCCTGGTGAGGTGTGTGCTACAGTTTGCTACCCATACAAAAGGAATGGCGAGAGGTTGAGCATGGCAAGCCATGTCTCCTGGAAGGAGCCAACACAAATCTGCAAATTCCATTTCCCCCCTAAAACACTGCAGGTTTCAAATTCTGTTTTATCCTGAACTAGGAGAAAACAATATTAAAAGTGTTCACAGAGCAGAGCTGTACATCCAAATGAATCACGCTGAAACCTGTAAAATGATACATACTGATGAACTCCAAATGTTTTCTTTGGAAGCTGCTATCATTTCATTGATTTGATTTTAAGTGTTTTTGTTCAAACAGTGAACTGAAGACATTTCTGGAGGGAGGCTGGTCAGGAGACAGGTCAGACTAGGAAGGAGAGGAATGTAACACAGGTTTTATCCAACCCAGAATGAAAAGCCCAGCATCTAAAAAATGTTTTAGGATTGTTTTGAAACTGCTTTGGTTCTGTGTCAGCGAAACTGATCTCATTTCACAATTCTTGGGGAATTAAGTTGTTTGATCTAACAGAAAAAGTTTTCAAGAAACAAACCCAGCAATATTTTTGATCCCGAAGCACCACATTTCTTGGCTGCCAGTGCAGCAGAGAACTTAGATTATAATACCGAGACAGATGTTATCAATAATAGGAGGCCAAGAAATAACTGCATGTCTCAGTATGAGAGAGTCCTCTGTGTTTTGAGTCTGGTCGGGCTATGAGGAAACACAACAACATTCCAGGAAAATCAAGAGCTGTGACATTAACTAATGTCACTACTCAGAAAATACGACGAAGATGGGTGCATGTACTGAATACCCAGCTTTCACACTGGGTGAGCAATGAAGTCTGAGTCCCCACGGCTGTAAAACTGTGTGTAATACTCCACAGATATTGAGTTATTTATGACACAGGACCACAAACTCTTCATCGATCTGGAACTGAACCTCCCAGGTTCTCACCTGAACCTTGTCTTGAGTGAATCTGATGAAAACCACGTGCTCCTTTTCATCAAGAAACAAGGAGTTCAAAGGGACCACTGCATGCCAACACACCTTCAGCAGCAGAAAGGTTGTTCAGATTGCAAGGACCCGCACAAGGACCGCTGTCTTGAAGCAGCAGGTCTTTGGAAGTAGTCTCCCTCGCTCTCAGAGGTGCTGTCTTTCTCAGCATGACACAGGCAACAGAAGGCCCTCAGACCATCTTTGCAAAATGAAAGAAATATAAGTGGTAGAATCTAATTTTCAAAACTGGCACGAACACTTCGGAGCCATGCAACAAGAATACTTCTTTTATCTGTCATGTTTGCTATTTGGCATTTTAAATATAAGGTATCTTGTCATGGATGACATTATTTTTCCTAGTGATTTAAACTTTCCAATATGACAGTGGACTGTTACAGGAGACCCAGCTTTTAATCTAACACTGTTGTGACAACATGTGGCTTTATTTAGGGCAATTTCAACTGCTTAACTGAAAAAGAAATTTAACTACCATGTTCACGAAGAGAATTTACTTTTATTAGAAAGGATGAAGAAGGGGAGATGGGAAATTTTCTCTGCAAAATAAACCCATTAACACCTCCTTCTTACAAAACAAACCAGGATAATCTTTCTGCATGCCATGAGGATAGAAAAAGCATCCCTACCTTTTTATTTAAACAGGCACTGTTGCTTAGCAACCAGAGCTGATATTGCCTTTGATGGCTATCACAAACACGGCAATTTAACATGAACATTTAGGATTTTCAGATGAATCGTTCACCTTAGGTAATGATGCAGGATGACTCTTTTAAAGGAAAATGCTCATGTGCAAAACAAAAGCAAATTAATTTCATGCTGTCATCAGCCACCAGATTTTTCCACACAAACCAGCCTTTACTTGCAAAGGATCTATCAGCTGTTGTAGCTACTGAAAAAAAAACCAACCAAAACTTTTGGGGGATAACTTTCAGCACTTAACAGTCTGAAATCATGGAAAATGAGGCTCTAGCTCCTCTTTTATACATGCAGTTAATGGTTTGTGGTAAAAATCTTCCTAGTTTGGCCTTCTGAGGGAAAAGTAAAAAAAAAAAAAACAAAATGAAGGATTTCTGAGAGACCTTCAGGGCATCTGCTAGGTGGAGAGAAAATATGCTGATTTTAAATGAAAATGAAACAGGTAGAGTGAGAAGGGCACTGAGAAGCAGGGAAGATGAGGAAGAAAAAATAACCCCACTAAAGCAAAAATACCCAGGGAAAAAACAGACAGAACAGAGACTACTCAATAGCACATTATTTAGTGTTGAAGAGCAGGCAGCAGTGCAAATTGTCATTGCCTTGTAGAACATAAGGCAGGAAAAGAAACCCAGGACAACACTTGCAACATCTTGAAGCATCTGGATATGCTGCAAATAGATGTTATGCAGCCACTCGTAGCAATGGTCCCTCAGCCCTGGAGCTTGCACTATGGTCTCAGCTTCAAAAACTCAGCTTTGCTTCAGGTCTTCAACGCTGCCTCCCCCTGCTCAACACTCACAAAAGCGCATAAAATGGGTGAAGAAAGGGACACTGAGCCCTCCTGGAGGTCCCTAGTTAGGGGATGAGCTAGGTTCTCCCACACTAGGCTCTGGGGCTCAAGGCCAGAAGTCAGACAGGCATTGCAGTTCTTGCTGGACACCTTATCCCTTGTAGTGCCCTTGGAAAGGCACACTGAGCTAAGCACTATTCCCTGTGCAGGGCTGGAGAGGAGCCCAAATGTATTTGCAAAGTGTAACTGGTGCATGTTACTTCCCAAGACCCCAGGGCCCAACATGAAGTGCTGTTTCTTCAGCAGCTAAATGACAGAACCAAAAGCAGAGCAGGTCTGTATCCTCACAGCTATTTTAGGCACAGGGATTTCCTCAGTGGTTCCCAGTCTGTAACTCAGCATCCCCTCCCCTTCAGCCAGGGACGGAGACAGTGCTGCAGTTTGGGATGACTTCTTCCTTCAAATCCCAGAAAGGGGCTTAGAGATCTTCAGCAAAGCCCAGGCAGTAAGACCTAAGATGTCCCACATATTTTCTTTTAAACATCAGAAACATTTTGTATTTGAAAAGGAAGCCCAAATTATCCTTTATAGAAAAATAAATATTTGCACAAAATTGCAGCAGCCAGCATTATAAAATCATCATACCCTCACATGACAGCCTTTTCTATACTTGCCTGCATAGTCAATCGTTTGCGGTTTATTTTTGTGTGTGTTTGTGGCCCAGGGAACAGCTTCTCTGACCTTAACCACAAACATCTGCCCTGTAACTTTCAGAAGCATGTTTGCCCCAGAAAGGTCAACTAAAGGCATTTGAGATGCCTCATGGCATCTGCCTGGCCTCCCTCTGCCCAAGTCTTCCTTGGGGACTGTCTCACCCCTGTCAGCCTTCAGCAGATGTCTCGGATACCCTTTCACATCTCTAATGGCATCCAGTACCCGTGTTTTGACAACTAAACTGAGCCTTTGGTCTAACACTTTTCTTGAAACTCCTGCTCCAATAAGGAGTAAATGTAGGCCTGCAAATGTGCCAGGAATCCACAAACATAGGGACTCCTTCACAGTGACAGGTCTCCTGCAAACTGCTGCTCTACATTGCTATGATTTTTCCGGTATAAGTCTACATTTGCATCAGTCTGTAAGGGTATTACAGGAAGAACACTGTATTAAAAAAAGGCAGGCTGAGATTATGCAGCAAGGAGTAGTTATAGATGACCCTAGAGAAGACCCAGAATATGTCTAAATAGCAGTAGTATTGTTTCTACTTTTTGATCACACACTGTGCACTAAAGGGGCAAACAGCAATGCTCTTAAAGTCATGAAGTACTGCAGCACTGTTGACAAATTCTATGCAGAAAATTAAGTTAAATCCAGAATAATTTCAAATACTGTCTCAGGACTCTAAGGTCAGCCAAGTAATTCTGCATGCCCCTTTACCCCTTATTTTTGGGTTTAACTGGGTGACTTCAGGTATGTGCAGAGCAAGGACTTTACCCTTTTGTATCATTACAGTTCCCACTTCCCCATTTGCTTCTAGGTGCTGCCAATGCTCTGTGCTCTACAGAACAGCACCAGGAGCAGCTAAACATGTCTCCCTCAGAAGGGAATGATTAGAAAAAGATACAATTCCCCATATTCTTAGCTCTGTTTTTAACTTAGGTTGATAATGGCCATTTTCCTATTTTTCTCCAGGTTTCCCTAAAACTAATATTAAAGAGTTAAGTTCTCCAACACTCAAGCCTTGGTCCAGTTGTTCATTTAAGTGAGTGCAATTGGGGCATTTGTCTGGAAACCTGGGTGTACTTTGACATCCAGCCGTGAAGAGAATGGGACTAATTTTTTCCAATCTTGGCAAGATGAGCACTCTTAAATCAAAACAACTTAGTCATATTATGAAAACTGAGAGCCTTGCTGGTTTATATTCCTCGCTGTGTTTGGGTATTTGTGTGGGCCCAGGGCCAGAAGTAGGCAAAGGTTTTGAAGAAGCAGAGAAGAGATTTTGCAGTGCCTGTCAGGACAGCATTTCTGCCTCCTCCAGATGAGTCTGGGAATCACGGCCCCCTGGAACTGCCGCTTAGTGACGATACAGTTTGTACCAGATCTGTATTCGCTGTTCATGCTCTGGCTTCCAGGCATCTAAAGGAGATTGGATTTTGATGTCAAGCATCAGAGCCAGTTGTTTGAATACTGCTGAATACACATGACTGAGCGGTCAACTGCCCTCCTACAGCCTCTTGCATCTGAGATGATTACAAAAACTGACAGGCGATTTAAAAAATTAATGAAGGGCAGCAGAGAGGCTTAAACTCCTCTGGCTGAGCAGATGCTACAAGCAAATTCTGGTTGATTACAAAGATGCAGCACAGCCATATTAAAGAAATCCAGAATTTTCTTGATTTACCAAATTCTCTCTGTAGATGAGAAGTAAGAGAGACCTGAAAAAGCAGCATATCTCCGTGACCAGCTTCCTGACTTGCAGGAGTGGAGGGAGCGCAAAATGCTCTCCTTACTCTGCTCTCTCTCTTCCAGATACAGACACTTATGTTGCAGCCTGCAGCAATAGGGTCTAAATAGGCAGCGTACAAAGTCCCCAGCAAAATTTCAAATGCCTATTCCCATGAGAGTCAATGGGATGTTAGCTCCTGGAAACTTCGGGTTTTCCACTCTGGAGCATAAGGATTTTAGAGAAGAGGGTGCCAAGAAATATTTAATTTGGAGGACCTTGAGCAACTCTGACCAACGGCACCGCAGCAAGGAGCATGTGCTCTGTGTCAAGGATCAGCTGAGACAAACATCAAAATAGGAGAAGAGCTGCTGACAAACAGTTCGTGTAGCTGAACAGTCTGTCTGAGTGTGGCCAAAAAACAGATGCCTAGAGAGAAGCGCAAGCCCAAAGCAAGCATATTTCCCCAGCATGTCCTGCCAGCCTCCAACACTTCGTGCCTCAGGCATTTCCCAAGCCAGAGATTGTCTGTTGTATTTAATAGCTGCACACAGACTTCTCCTCTGCAAACTCGTCCAGCCTCTTAAACGATGTGAACATTTAGAATCTGCAACACCCTGTGGGAAGAATCCAAGGCTTTAACACATGGCAAACAAAGAACTACTTTAGTTTGCTATGTATCTTTTACCTGAAGGCCTAACTTGATGCCTTCTAACTTTTCTGTTTTGTAGCTAGTAGTCATGGTAAACATTCAATCCCCTCATCCCTTAAGCCATCCATGACACAGCAACCTTCGTTATACCCATTATATCCCACCTTAGGTCTTCCAGATGAAGCATCCTAATCCACACTGTGATGCCAGACACAGAATCCATCCTTGAACTTTTTCTGGTGCCCCAGCACTCCAGCCTGACAGCTCCCTCCATGTATTGTTGGGCCCATGGGAGGATTTCTTGTAGAAAAGTTCTGTTATTTCTTCTCTACCCCCACATTTATCCATGTGCTCAGTATATGCAATCTTCATGATAACGTTCAATTTACCTTTCAGCTTCACAGGATCATATTTGACTCCTGTGGGAGAAAATACCTTTTAAGCAAGAGATGACACATTACCATTTCCAGTCCAGCTTTCAGCTCCAAATTCCTTTACTCTCTTTATTGGTCATTTTGATGCAACTTTCCCTTGCTTTTTCTTATTCTTTGGCAGGGGAAGGAAAGGCTGCTTTACCATGCTCTCAGATATAACCTGCCAGAGGTTTATGAGTTCCAAAGTTCAGGCTTCAGGGCCCTCTTGTGCCTTCATCAATTTGCCTGACAAAAAAGTAAACCAACGCTCAGAAATCAGACAGATGAAGTACCTCCCTGCTCCTTCCCTTCCCCAGCTATGCTGCTCTGCTGTTACTGTCATACACCAGGCACTTCCTTGCTTGCTTGAGCTTTCCCTTTCTTCTGGGCCCTGGGAAATGCAGCAGATCCCACCCCAGTGACACTGCTGGTGTCCTGCCAGTGTGAAAGAGCTTTCTGTGGTGAGCATAACAAAAGGAAAGGAAAAGGGAGCGGCAACCACATTTCAGAGAGAACACCATCAAGGATTCAAGTTTCAGCAGGCAGAGAAGCTGTAAGCCTGAGTAGGGAGGTGGTAGCAGTGGAGATGATACCTTGCTGCCGGATCCTGCTGAGAGACGGCCCTTGAGATATCCCCAGCCTGTCAGCTGGGGATAGAGAGTGGAAAGGTTGGGCGTTCAGGGGGGATTAAAAAGCAAACCATCAAAACTTACCTGTCCCCTGGGGGACAGACACAGTGAGAGAAGGTTTGGGTCATTTCTGAATACACCACCATTACTGGAATACAACGCCAGAGAGAAGAAAAACCAACATGGTACTGCTCCAGCAGTGTCCTGTTATGTGATGAGTGATGACCTGCTATGTTATGAAAAGTCACCAGCAGATCAGTCTTATATTGGCAGTAAGTGAAAGCTGTTGAGGCTCATGATAGATGTACACCTGATTTTCTACTATGCTACTTTAACAAAGAGGATATTAATGATTTGATTATGTGGAACACCCCCCCCAACAGAGTCATCTTATAGTTCCACGTATCACTAGAACAGCCAGCATAAGAAAGCATCTCATTTACTGGTGTTCACGCATGGACTTCTCACCTCCACAGAGAAATGTGAGGCAGATTTGGCCACTAAGTGGTTACTGACTTTTAATCAATCTAAGTCTGTCACCTGCACTGCCTGCCAAGTAAATGGCCTTACTCATCCTATTCATATCTGTCATTTGTATTGTCCATGGCTATGTAGGTAGAACAACTCAGACTCTCTCAGGAGCTTGGGTAACTCTAAGGGCAGAAAAGAAAGGGAAAGGACAGTATGGAGAAAAGACTGCAGCTCTATTACTGCCAAAGCAGGTGTTGAACAGCTTGCTCCTGTAATTGATGCTGAATAAAATAGGAGATGCAGTTAATGAATGAATCACTACAAAAGTATTGCCACTACTGTGGTTCAGTATTTTCAGACCCTCCAGCAGCAGATCCCACACATGAGATCTGAGCTCTGACAACTGTTATGTGTCACATATATCATGTGTTGTTCTCTTTCCATGCTGATATACAGGTAGCCACTCTGCAGTGCCATGTCACAAAAGATACATCGACAACAGTAGGATCATGAGATACATGATCATTGAGTAATCAAATACAGTGTAATTCAAGTCCAGAAGTAAGCTCTATTCTTCCAAGTATTTTCACAGCATACAATAAACCAGGAACAGACAACCAGAGCAAAATTTAGGTGCCAGCAAAATGTGATTTGTTGTTACTAAATACATAGAAATATCTTTTTCATTTGTCCTGATAACGAAAATTTCATTTTTTATTTAGGGTATGAAGATGTGAAAACACTTGATAAGGCAGTTTATAAACAATAAACTAGCTACACTCACTTTTATAGCTAGGAACTAATTGTTTTCTAAAGCTGTGATGTCTATCTGCAGAGGCAATTGTGTGAATGGAGTACATTGAAGAAACTTCTCAAGAACAGCCATTAACTGGATTTAAAAAACAAAACAACATTGCAGGCGCCATCAAAGACAGACGATGAAACATGAAACTGTTAAAAATAATCATTCCTCTTGGCACAAATCCCTTTTTGTATTCTCTCTCATCTTAGAGGATGACTTTTTCCATCTCTACCATTTATGTCAGCTTGACGCTACAGCATGCAATGCTTCTTTAAAAAACAAAGGAAAATGAATCTATTCTAACCCAAAGAACACATCTTTAGTGCTAGAAGGAATGGTTAAGATTGCTGTTCTGCATTAAAAATATCAGGGTCATTTATAAAAGCTCAGGGGGTTATTTTTTTCTAAGTTCCCACCTTTTGGTCCCTCTCATTCTCTCTCTGGTGCCTGCTTAGTTACTTATATTGGCTTAATTTGACATATCTATGGCCAACTGGATTGTCGCACTCATAATATATATATACATACATATGTAATTGTATGAGTAGAGCCTACTTGGAAAACACTTCCCTTAACTAGTTTCAATCTCAGATGCACCTCTGTGATTGTTCAGAGGATGAGGGAAAAGTGACCCAACATTTCTGCCCAGCTTTTAAAGGCAAAAACAGAGGGAAAACCTACTCTGAAGCATACAGCTGTACAGCAGGGGTGCATGAAAATAAACATCCCCCAGCTATTTTATGGAGAAAGCTCATTTAATCTCTTTAATAGCATGCAGTAATGCTGCTCACTTAAACGTATTTTTCTCTAAGCTAAGTTTGAATTCTGATGTCTACTGCCTGGCAGTAACTTGAACCTATCATTATGATTATGCCCTTTAACAGCCATCAAAAGGGCATGAATTTGGCTCCACGCTGGTGCATACACCTTAGCAAAGCTGAACAGTTTGTGTTGCTGAAATACAAAGACAGAAGAAGAATAGATGTTACAAACCCGCCTTACATTGCTCTTCTCAGTAGACTGCCTTGTACAAATGTTCAAGGCAGCAGGAAGATACACAGATTGACAACGTCTCAGGCATCCGTATACATTTGCTGGTAAAGGCGGAAGTTCTGCCTGTAAAGATTTTCTGCCTTCATAAGATATAAAAAGGGTAGATATCAGAGGCACTAAATGCAAAATTACTGTTTCATTTTTAAGGGCGGTTTCAAATTGAAGGCACCCTCACTGAAACAGTTTTTCAGACTTTTTCAAAGCCTTTGCCAAGGGAGCGTACTGTATTTACATGATGTTCAGTTAATTTTCTACAAGTTTCTGCTCCTGTCCCAGACTTCATTCTTCAGTACTTACTCTTTCTCTGGCCCAGCTCTCCCTGTCCAACAAGTCATACAAACCCACCTCTCAACACCAGACCCAGTTTCTTTGCAAAAATCATTCAATCTCTTCTCACCTCAGTCCCAGTCCCACTTGCCCAAGAAACTTCCTTCATCCTTCTTCTTGTCCCAGTTCTCAAAACCCCAGCTTTCCACCCTGCCCTGTCTTTCCAGGCAGTTTCCATGTAATTCAGGTCACCTCCTCCTTCACACTGCCAGAGTGATAAACGCCTCTCAGCTTTGCCAAATCTCAGCCTTGCCAGACTACATGTCCTGAGATCTAAACGTGCCCCTTTTCTCCCTGGTCGTGGAGTTGGAGATGTTCAAAGACATGTAACATACCTAACTTTGGGTGAATTTTCACAGGGAGCTCAGTAAGACACATCCTTGTCCCATAGCTGACCTCCTGGCAAGGCTCAGGCTTTCACTCTGAAGGCCTTGGAGAAGATGAAGAGCAATGGACCATTTTCAAAGGAAAGGTCACCAGGAGTTTAACATGAGCAAAATGACATTTCTTCCTAGCTTTATTTACAGAACCAGATGAACCATTTCCACTAACATTTTCAAAGCCCAGCTTGGGAATCTTCAGCACGAATAGCTAAATTGACAAAATCAGAAAAAAACAAGAGCAAGTTACTTTCCTGGGGAACACTATGGGAAGAGAAGCCATGCACCCACTCTGTCAGAGAACTTTTCCCCTCTAAATGAACACTGGCAGCCACTCCGCAGTCCAAATGGTCACTGCATTTCTTTTAATGAGAGTTTGGACCAGCTTCAAGCTTAGTGCTAAAATTAAGTCTTTTACTAAATTAGGTTTTTAATTTCCTAGTTCAAAGGCTAGCAGTTTTCAGAAACCACATAAGCAGCTACTGAAGGCTACAGTCTGGACCACGGTTCTGAGCCCAAGACACCCAACAGAAGCTGTTCTGCGTTTTGTAGGAAGCCAGATGAGCATAGCTCAAAAAGGCAAAAGTGTCACACTTTACATCAATCTTGTGCTGCTAATGGGGAAAATACAGTTCCACATTTCACGAAAGCCAAGGCATGAGAAAGATGAATATTGAGACCCAGAGCTTTGGCTACCATTGCAGTGCATGCTAGTTTAGAGGCATCTTTTCTAGGAGACTTCCCTCTACAGGACACAAGTTCTTCTGAAGACATAAACAACATGCCAGCCTGACTGATGTGATTCATCACTGCTTTCTTTGATGAGATCACCACATGCTGTTGCAGAGCAGAATAAGCCTCACTGCCTGAGCCTGAATTTTATGGTTCAAGAATCAACAATGTTTTTGCTCAGGAAATTTATAGTCTTTGCCAACCCCAAACTGGAATGAAGACACATCAGTCACATGTTGCAACCTTTCCAGCAAACTCAGCTCCACATGCACTATTTCAGTTTTCTTTTCTGGTCGTGTCATTTTGCAAGTAGACATCAGGAAAAAGGTTAAAAGTCAAAACAGGCAAGCTGTATCAGTAAGTTAAATACAGATTTTCTTGAAATAAGTAGCAGTCTCAGAGTGCCAACTTAGATCATGTAAGACCATGAACATAAAAGATGTTTGGCTCAGAAAAATTACCTTTATTCATTTGCCACCAGTGCCCTCTTGAGAGAGGTTTTTTTTGAGCATTCAAAAGGCAACACTGCACTAAAAAGTGCTCTACCCTTTCAGGTATTCAATTTTACTTGTCACATCAAATATGCTAACTTGCCGTTAAACCAGTGCAGAGGCCCTCCTGAAATTTTATACATGTGCTTTCTATATGCTGTTTTTTCTTTTACTTTCACTTCCAGTTACTGATCATGTTTCAGGTCAAAAAGGTCCACATGCGGAAAATAAAAATTTAAAGAGGCAGATAGGCAAGGTCATAATCTATAGCAAAGATTTTTTGTTTCTTTTTTAATACAGTCATCCACCTACCTGATGTGCTGACACGCTCATGCACCTACCTTTCAAGAAAAGTTTTACAAGTATTTAATCTTCCCTTTTTCATCGGAAGTTAATCAAGTAGTGCAAATGACGATGCATGCTCACCAGTTACCAATATACCGCTTTATTTCTTGGTAGCAAATTAAGGCTTTATAGTGAGATTTGTACAGTACAGGCCAATTTAAACATTAGAAACCTTAAAAACCATGTAGCACTATTCACTCAATTTAGCATAGCCAGAAAAGTAGCTTTTTTTTTTTCATTTTTAATAAACAGTTAAATGCTACTAATGAGGCCTTATATTTCATGAGTGCAAATGGCTCAAAATCCCACCATCCCCAAGAACTGGTTTAACATTTAACTATCCTCGGGGCCATTTTGAGATAAAGAGACAAACAGATTGCGTAGCTGGCTCGGATAAAATATATTGGACTACTTGCTGGAGAAGAATCTCCACTTCTAAAAACACAGAAAGGAAAACCAAAATAGCATTCACTGGCCAAAGGATGGTATCACCCCTATTAGTCACTGACCAGTAATAGTAGCAGTGACAAATTCGTTTTCCATGGCCCTGTTTGCTTTAGTACAATATGATTCATAATTCAGAGTTGATGACATCCTGTACGTTAAGAAACTCAGAACTGGAGGAATGTACATAAGTTACAGGAATTTGTGCAACAGTAGGACAAGTTCCCTCTGCAGGGACATGTCCAAACCACTGCTTTTCTGTAATTTGAGAGAGCATTGCTACAAGTATTTCCTCAGCAGTTATGTATTTTTCTCCAGCATATGGATTTTCACTTCATATCAATGATTTTATTAGTGTTGTCTGGAGATGATGGAACTACTGCTTATGAAAACCAGACACGGTGCTTCCCTTCTTATGTTCTCTGCTGAGACATTTATAGTGCTTGAGCTGAACGTATGAATTCACCTGTCAGTCAGGCGCAGGGGGCCTGCCTGAAAATATCATCACCCCTAACATGTCTGGCTTTCAGATCTGATTATTACATGTGAAAACACAGAGAAATGGCTGCCAAAAAATTGTGAAGAAAGTAACCATGAAACGACCACACACTCTGGGGAAGGAGGCAATGAGATGTGGGAACCTCCAAACCACTTTTGGTCTTCCATGAGCAATTCAATGAACAAGAGTGACCACGAGAGTACAGGGGGCTCCCAGTGTCACAGGGCAACAAAGGTGTTTTAATTCCTTTTTGAACAGCAGCTGTTTCTCCAGCCCAAGGGAACACACACAGACAAGGTTCACAAAATCTAGATCTAACGTGAATAACACTCTAAGCCCCTCTGTCCCCAGGGGTGTCGTCTAACATCAGGCTAACATCTTTGAAGTCTTGAGATCAGCCATCTACCCTTTGAAATGGAAGGCCACAGGAAAGGGTTGGGTTTTTATGTGTATTAAGGCACGTATTGAATTTACCTCAACTCATGTGCCTGGTTTGCTAAGTGCAGTGGTGCCATGGCTGCTGAAGAGGTATAGCGAAGGAACAAAGACTTTCTGGTGGCAGCCACACAGCACAGCAATTGGGATTGCCCTGTGCAAGCTGCTCCACCATGCCTCAGAGGGTCCCTGGTATACTACAGTGCTATCTCAGCTGGTTACAGAATTACAGCAGCTTCCCAGGCTGATTGCTGGCTATTCCCTTTGCCAGGCCACCAATACCTCAGCTGGTTTCCTTCACTCAGGTGAATCTGTCATTACTTATCAGACCCAGAAGTCCCTATCTGCTACCAGAGGGTGGTACTACACATGCAGGAGAGGGCAGATTTAGAAATTAAGGCAAGCAGTAATGATGCACAAGTGACCTGGAGGTGGACCTTCCAAGAGAATCCACGCATGGGTCTCCAGATTCACTCACCAGAGTGCTCAGCAATGGCCAGCAGGTCGTATTCTGCCTCAATCAAGTATATTTAAGAACATTACCCGGTATTTCCTGAGGGATTAAAATGGATGACTACCAAAGACAAACTGCTTGGAGACAAGAGGATGCTTAATCAGCCATATTGGAAGAAGTCGGGGAACACAGACACACATTGCATAGTCAGCTTCATGAGCACAGCTGGAATTCAGATGTATTTGACACAGCTTAGTAGCATTTCCAAAGGAGGGATTATGTGCTATTTCCTTTGGAGGTAGCTACTGTAGCCTGGGACAAGATCATGGCTGTAATGGAAATGGCACCCCACTGGGGATGCTGAGCACTCATTGCTTTTGCATTAAGGCAGCCTCTCCATGGAGACCCACCACACCTTAAAAAGTGATCATACAAAAAGCAAACAAAATAGTCCTCTAGAAACCCCCCTCACCCACAACATACAAGAAAAGCTGACTCCCGTGAGCTATAGAAAAGACAGCATTATTGAATATGGGAGCGTGTGTTTATACATCAGTGTTTTTAATACTGCATTGTAATGACAGGTGTCGGTGTCCTTTCAGAAGAAGGCAGGGTTGGTGTGCTCTATAATACAGCGCTTGCAGTGTCGTTTAACAAATCGCAGAGCATCCACAGAGACATCGCAGTCTTGCACGTTCAACATCTGCAGGTCGAAACAGTTGGCAGCTACAATCTGCAGGCCCTGCCCAGTGATGCTCTCACATGATTTCAGGCTCAGGCGCTTCAGGTTGAAGCAGTTGAGGGCTAAAAACTCCAGGCCGGTGTCTGAGACCAGAGGGCACTTGCCAATATCTACTGATTTGAGTTTTGTGCAATTTTTGGCGAGGTACTCCACACCATGGTCCGTGATGCCCTCGCAGCCCCGCGCATTGAGGTAGCGCAGTTTGCTGCAGTATTTGGCTATGTAACGGATGCCCACGTCTGTGATCCGGCCGCAGTGTGCGATGCTAAGATATCGGAGGCGCGACTCCAGCTTGGCAATCTCCCGCATGCCGAAGTCACTGACAAAGCGGCAGTCGCTCACGCTCAGTTCCTTAATGGACGTGCAGTAAATCATCAGGTAGCGGAGACCTTCGTCGGTGATGCGGACACAGCGGCGCAGGTACAGGTGGGTCAGTTGAGTGCAGTGAGCGGCAATGGTGTGCAGTCCTTCGTCCTCCAGGACAAAGCAGTCTGTCATGTCCAAGTAGCGAATGGAGATTTGTTTCCCATGCAAAGGAGACAGCTTGATGGAGGCTTCACGAGTCAGACTGATGCATGTTACTTTGGAGCAGCCTGAGTGGAAAAACACAGCAAATTTAAGCAAGTGGTAAAAACAATCACACAGCAAGTTGGGCATAAAATTGCATGCTGGATGTGATGAAGGTATCTTCGCATTGCAAGTGCAGAATCATCCTGACTGACTAGTCTGGATTTGCTGAGATGTGTCCCTGCACCAGAGAAAATAACACACTCCACCGGAGCCAGTGAGGTTGCTTTGCGATTTTGAGCACTAGCAAAATGACAGGCAGATTTCGTCCATATCCCAAATGCAAAAGGATGATTCTAGGTTTATCTGGGGGCAGTCTATGATTTGTTTCTGCAATATAAACCCACTGACAATTTGAGAAAATGGTACTACATGACAACTTAAGCAGCTTTTTTGATCAGAGGCAGTCATGGGTGACTGGCTGAGTCTTTAAAGCAACATCAGAGGCTCTTTCACCATCCAACCCCATTATAAAAAAGACAGACCCCACCCACCCTGCAAAAGAGCATTTGGAGGACAGATGTGAATCCTGCATTCTGGGAAGAATGCAAAACTATGGCAAGACCATGTGCTGACGGAAGGGTGGAGATTCGGGTAACATAAGGAGAATAGGGAGAGTCAGCCGGAGCCAACAGACTGGTAGTGGTATGGAAGGACATGGACAGATGCAGAAAAGGGCTGTTTCAAATGAGAGAGCCTGGGCATGAATGGAGGTGACTAGAGGACAAACGTCAGACCTTGCAAGGGAAGATAAAGAGCTAGATTAAAGGGAAAAACACACTGACAGCCTTCTTCCCTTTTTAACCTCCACTCTGTGCATGGTGCTGAATGACAGCTTTTGTACTTGGAAAGTGCTGCTTCTGCTGCACTGCAAACTGGCAGTCTCAGGCTTCTGAAGGGGAATTCTTTTCTGTGCCAAGCTCAGCTGGGCACACTGCATTAGCATGGCTAGAAACAGCTGCAAGGAAGAAGGGAGGGAAGATCTGCTAGAGATCAAGGCCTAATAGTTTTAGCCATAAATGTCTATTCAGACAAATTCTGCAGCTTATGCCTAAAGAGGTCCTCTCAGGTAGGGATAAAAAGCTTTTTTGGCTAAATGAGAAGGAAGGAAGCACGAGGTTGAGGAGAATGTTCTGTCTGCTGAGGGTCCAAGAAGGCAGAATGCTTTAATGACTGAAATTAAAAAGTGAATGGGTCAGAAGTCTTACAGCAGGGTTGCAGTCACATACATCAGTGTGTAATCAATGTTTTGACAAGCTCAGTATTGCCTTGTCTAGTTACTTTGGCTACACTGTAAAACATTTCTTGGGAAGGATATTCAAAATGGTTTCACCAGAAAAAGTCCATGTTGACACAGAACTGCCTGATTTTTAGGCAAAATGACAGGTTCCTGGGTCTGCAACAGTTTTTCTGTCCTAAATAATAAAAAATGCAAAAACAAAACCTTGTAACAGGATTTTCCATAAAGTATCACTGATTTTAAAAGGGAGGAGAAACCTCCAAACAGATTGAAAAAAAATGTTGGCCAGCATGTTAGATAATAACTTGCAGTCAAGCTCAACCAACTTTGAGAGATATCTCAGACCTGCCCACAAAGTGGATGCTGAAAATGACAGAACTTACATTGTGGAAAACTCTTAAAGTTAATACGAACATCTGGTTTTGACATTAAAGATTTTGGTACGTTACTGCTGCCAAGTAACCATCCAAAGGGGAGAGGGATTCAGCTAGATATACAACTGTGAACTGGGTTTTAATTAACTAGCTACAATTATAGCATCATCCCCTAGCATGTGTACCCAACTTCTCTTGCTCAGTGTGAAACCAAACCAGTGAACCACTTCAGAGTGGTTTGAAAACTGCTTGAGCGTGTAGGTGCAAGACTTGTCCTCCTAACTGCAGACAGAAGGAGGGGAAAAGGGAATGCTGCTTCCAAAACATCCTCCAAAATTACTCACAGCAGAATGAAAAAATGTGTACTCAAAACAAGACCCCAGAGATCAATTATCCTCAGTCCATATGCAGGCACATGTAGCAAAAGTCATGTCTGAACCCAAACACCCTGACTTCTGAGCACGTTCAAGCCCACGATTTTTCCTTTGCCAGCCCCAAAATGAAAGGACAACTTAGAAAAACATGAAATTTAAATTGCTTTCCTGTCCTGCTGACGAGACAGAATTCAAGGAAGACAGGTATTTTACTTGCCCTCTGCACACTTTGGACCAAACTGATGAGATCTTAGGGCCAGACACCATCTTCCAGTTCTGAAAGTAACTGGCTTGGGGAAACCACAAGTGAAGATAGACCTTAAAGGAACCTATTTCAAGATCTGGTTCCATCTTCTATTTTCCCTACTTTCGAAAAAAGTCACCTCTAGTATACAGGATATCTATCAGTAGGAGCTGTGGACTAAAGCATTTTCAGCCATCTACAAGCCTACAGGTACCCTCAGGATGTCAATAGACTAGTGTGCCAAAGCAGTTCAACTCAGCAATTCTACTTGTCCTGTTTCTCCAGGTCCACGATGTTTTAGCCCCTCAACTCTCCATGTCACCCTAGAGGGTGCAGTAAGAAAAGCATAAATATGACAGGGATGCAGACAGCCTTCAAAGTCATGTGCAGCTCTAGGTCTTAAACACACAAGCACATACATTTTCTCCTAGCATTGGAGATTCTTCAGCCTGAATGTGAGTGTACAAACACAGAACTAATGTCAGTATGTACTGAAAATAAGTAATTCATATGCAAGGTCATTGTGAATAAGCTTGCAGAGACTCCTTACAACCTGGCTGTTTCAGACACCAATCACAAAAAGTTAATAATTCTGACATTGCTACTTGGTTTGATGCCTTCCATGACATTCTGCCATCCTAGGAATATTAGGTGAAGAATAAATTGGTTAAAAATAAAATAAAAGGCTGAAAAAAGAAAGCAAATCAGTGCACACCAGATAGGCAGCCTCAGAAACATCAGTTTATCTGGGTACCAGTAATTCAATAGCATTGCTTCCTCTCCCCATTTTATCCTGCTTGTTGCTGTTAACACCTCTGCAATAACAATTCAGGTCCAGCTGATTAATAGCAACATTAGACTGATAACAAGTGAGATCACAAAAATAATACTGAACATACCATTTTGCTCAGTGTTCTGCTTGGTTGCATCCTTTCCATCAAGTGCCAGCCTATTTGCAGAGAAATTCTGTGTGGCTGACCTTGGGAAAAAGTACCTATTTTTGCCAGAGCAGGTCTGAGGGAAATAGCCTAAAATATTTCTGCTGATCTAAACAGCTGCAGTGAATCATGATAACTGGGTGAAAGGAAAAGGAGAAAGCCACTAAGCAAATACATGCACTACTGAAAAAAGTAAGAAAAAAAAAAGAGTCTAAGCTAGCTAAGTCTAAGATAGCAATGAAAGCAAAGGGACCTTGAAGTTTGGGATGACAACTGGTATTCATATCCAGACAAAAGCCTAGCACTGATTCTGAGCTCCTTCTCAAGTCACGTATCAGATTACAGAAATATACATTATGTATATATATAATCTGCTTATTAATCATATATATATGAAAAAGATAAACCAAGTTTTGCTGAAGTAACTCTCCTTCACCATATAATGTAGCACTGACTGCAACGTGGGCCCCTGTAAGGGAGCTTTGTGCAAAAATCTACAAGAAGCACTTGTGCTGTTTGGATGGGCCATCTCTATTAGCTCAGCTCCATCAGTGGAAGTCTGGCCACCCAAGAAGTGCTGCTGGCATCTGGGGCATTGAGATTCTAGTGGTGCCTGTCTCATCGGCGCTGTGTTAGGAGACTGGTATTCCTACTTCAAAAAGCAACACAGAAAGGGAAAGTGTGCAGTTGTGGGGCCAGGGGTTTGACAAGCATGAGGCTTTCAGAATCAGAGGCATCTGTACTGAAATATTTCCTGTTACCTGACACATCCAGGTGTTCCAGGTTTGGGCACAGTGACACGACATCAAAGACTGCCTCATTGGAGATGTTGTAACATCCTGACACCTCCAGCCTTCTCAGTTCTGGACAGCACTGGGCAATGGTGTAGAGTCCTCTGTCTGTGAGCCGCCTGCAGCCACTAACAATTACCGTCTCCAACATAAGACATACGTTGGGTGTATCCTGACAAAGCCTCCGGGTCAGCACTTTCAGAGCCCTGTCCACATTGATTGTCTCGCCAGTCAGGCGAATAGTCCTCCAAAGCCGAGGGTCCCAGGCAAGGTTATACCAGCGGCGGCACACACGGGCACAGCGGCACAGCTGGTTGGTGGGCAGGAAGGAGAATATCTGGATCATGGAGTGGTCAGGCAGTCGGTCTATATTGGCCTGTTCCTTCTGGTGCTTGGAGGCCAGCCGGATGAGAGGATGCGTGAGACGGGTTGGAGGTGGCGAGTGGACCATGGCCACCGTTTCCCCAGTGACTGAGGATGAAGACGTTGATGACCCCCTGCCATTCTGGAAACCAGGTGAATTCGGTGGAAATATTAATGCTGGACTGGGTGTGCTGAGAGTCCGCATGCTCAGGTCGGAGTCTGAAAGACAAAACACATGATTTCAGTAAGCGGTGGGCAGACACAGGCCTCCCTGCCAGCACAGTGCCCCACTAGCCAGCTTGTTAATGGAACATGATGGGCTTTGGGGTTCGTTAGGGGTTAAGCAGTCATCTTTACCAGTGAAAATGAGGAAATGCATATTTCAAAATCTATCATATACTCTGACAATGCTGTTCACCTTAGTGTTGGGTACACAACAGAGATGTACCCCTAACTGCGCTGCCAGAGCCATGCTAGCAAAGAAGAGGCTGCACATCTGAGCCCTGTAATGAAGAAAAGACAACAATGGAAGTCCAGCAGCTTTAATTCTTTGTACTCCCAACAAAATACTGCAAGAAATGAGTATATTTGAGTCACAGGCTTTTTTGCGTAACTGCCCATACCCTTGGCACTACCCAGGGAGCTGTTAGCTGTTAGTGGAGGAATACTGTGGTCCTCCACCTCTCAGCTCCTTCAGCTATTCAGTGGGAGGCCAAAGAAAGGCTCACAAGGCAAATGCTACTTCTTTCACCAGACCTAGGCAGATAGTTGTAACAGTTTAAGCCCAGCAAGGAACTCAGAACCACTCAGCCGCACACTAAAAGCACAACCCCCGTGCACTTATTTTCATTGTGTCATTAAAGATGTTAATTTTTATTCATGGAAACTGGGACTCAGCAGCTCAACCAAGGGCCCAGTCCCCAGTTCTTGAAGGAGAGGTTGCTGTGCCTCTTCATGTGCACTCAGGAAGCACCCCTTTCCAATGGACTAAAGTGAGCTTCAGCTGGATTTGAAGAAAATAAGCCCAGACCTGTCAGTATGGATCTCAACAGAAATTCTTTATGAGGGAAAGAACCACCCAGAGATGAATATAGGAACCACAAGTTATTGCCCAGTAGAATACTAAAAATCATTAATGGAGTAAAAGATCAGTGGTTTTAGAGCACGAAGCTTTCCTTCACATCTCATCTTTTCCTACCACTTCAGTGTTCAGGCATTTCAGGTAATCCTACAACACCATCTCCTTAAGCAACACAGACCCTACAGCTCTGTGACTGCGACAGCAGAGATATGGGCTAAGCCGGGTAGAGCTGGAAATGTACTCCAGAAAAACTGTCCAGATCAGGGTTTAGGCAGAGTTTGAAAATTAAGTACATTTTACATGAATTTGATCAGTGTCTTACATGTGAATTTCGCCGTCAAGCTTAGACTTAGGCCAGCACAGCATGAACTGATCTCACTGGCTACTACAGTAGCAACCACACGCCTGCATTTTCACAGTGAGTCTTTAAGGGAGAGAGGCACAACAGTCTAGCTGAAGAATCCAAGACATAAAGTCCAGCAGCTTGCCTAGGATCACCTAGTTCAGTTGTAGAGAGATCAAAATCATCATCTTACATTGAAGGAAAAACCTATACTACCCAGCTCCTTCCTTCTTCCTCTTGTGTATCTTATTTTAATTAGACAGAAACTCAGTATGCCAGCAAGTAACAGGAAAAACATTTTCTTCAAGGCTTCTGAGTCTGTGATATGGCTATGTGGATCTAACCCAGGGTTTGTGTATTTTTGAGCAAGAACTGTATCTTAACACAGAGTGGGTTTTGCAGACACTCTGGTCCCCTTTGAGACTTCCTAATACTCCCTGGCAGCTATTGCAAATAGTTGCATCAAGGAGTGTTATTTGGAAAGCATCTGGTATACTCCGGTATTTTAAAAATGAGATTTACAGCTGGGGAGAAGAAAACCAAACCACCAGCAGCAGCCAGGCTCCTGCAGGCAAGCACTGAATCCACGCATCACTTAGGCAGCAGTCCCCTAGATTAATTTTTGCAAGGACTTAGCATACACTTGACCTCCCTCACGCTACCACCAAAGCCAATGACAATCCTTGAAGTTAAACACGTGCAGAAGATGTGACAGACTCGGAGCCTTTGATTTTTGCTCTTTTCTTAAGATTTTAAGACAAGGGTGCTTCTAATGTAAAAAAACCAAACAAAAAAGCCCACTTTTTTCCAAATGCAGGATGTATGTTCCATTACTACATATATTTGGCATTTTGAGTTCCTCTCCTTTCCTTTTATTTTTTCATTTGTTTAGGGCTTTTCATTTGTTTGTTGTTCGTTTTTTACACAAACCAGCACAAAAAGGGAAAACATAATGATGTAAATGAAACTCACAGAACTAACACTTGTTTCTACACCACAAAATAGATGGAAATAAAGTAAAAAGGATAAAATTCATTTTTAACATCTGCTATAAATGATTTTTAGTACTCTGCGAATGATTACCTCCTGTCAGCATATTTCAAAAACATACATTTTTAGTCAGTTAGTTATTGTCAAAAACACCTAAAAATCTTTGCAGGGCTACATTCTCCCCTGTTCTCCACTCCTTCTCAAGTATAAAGAAGCATATAGTACTCCAAGATTCTCCCCACTCCCCTGGCGATCAAAGCACCAAGCTAATATCGCTAATCTCCAGTCCTTTTGAATCAGAAGTGGCATTCGTCCATCGCTCCTGGGCACCCTGTGAATAATCAATACCTTAGACATTCTGAGCGTGTAATGAATTACCAAAATGTGGTTTTGAACTTAGACCTAGTGCTAAAAAAGGTTTGACCTTCTGTTTTATGGGTATGCTTCGTGTTTGCTTCATGCTCTCTGAATTCTGTCATTAGTACAGCAGTTCCAGATGTGCATCTTTTATTTCCTTTACCTTCCATACTGAATGTGCAACATGTGAAACTTGCTCCCTCCACCTTTGGGGCATGGACTTCCAGACAGACACATACACCTGCACGCACATACCCTGCCTCCCCACTCCAAAGTATTTTGGGGAAAGACTGAAGTGTTGTCATTATGTTTGAACGGGAGAGGTGAAAGAGCGTTACTGCTTTGCTGAGCCCGTAACGCAACATGCTGTCAAGCAGGAATTTTGCTGGTAGCTCGGCTGAACTCTATACAGAGGTATTCCCACTTACTGTTCATTGTACGCCCCAAGGGGAAAAGAAAAACCAGCAGGTGAGTCCAGGAGCTTTTTGCCAGTAAAAACTTGGAAAGCTTTTTGCCAGCATTTAAAGCTTCAACAAAACACTTGGCCCACTGTACATTTTCCAGGCTTTTCAAGTATCTCTGGGAGGGGCTTCCTGTAGCACTGTGAACCTCTGAGGGTTTCTTCCAGATTTCGTTCTTCACCATTTCCTGAGTGCTAGCTAACAGGCTGAGTCAGTCTGAGACAGGGCAACTTAATGATAGTGTGACCTTAATAAACACAGCCCTGCAAGTGCGAATGAAGTTACTGGCTGCAGTTCTTAATACACATTTTACACACACACATGCCCTGCACAAGTATTTCTTTTCCTGAAAAATCCCATTTGTTTACAAGCCTGAAATGCAGCTTTACATGTTGGTGATGTTAGAAAGTAAAAAACAGATTACGAAGCAGCCCTTATACTTCCTATGATCTCTTCCACCCCTTTGCCTCCATGATTACCAATCTTCTGTGCAAGACACTTTCTATTAAAGCTTTGCTTAGGCTCTGAAAATTGTTTGTTGATGTAAGAGAAAATTTCTTACCAATCTTTAAAGAAATCTCAAAAGATGCATGCCAGAAAGAACCATAAAAGCTGACACGGAGGGAGAAAATGCACTGGAGGGAGTTTTCTTATTCCATTAGGAATCTGGTTTATTTCAAAAGATTCTTCTTCCCCCCCCCCCATTTGTTTTCCAGTTAATATATACATCTGGGAGAAAAGAGCCTTTAAATATATATCTTTTAAGCTAAGATCTAGTCTCAGTTCTTTCTGGCACTGACAACAATATGCAGTCTCTGATTTCAGAACCAGAGATGGTGTATTTCCACCCTTTCACCAGTGATGCTCACTAACATGGGACACTTCTTTTCCAGACCCCAGCATGGACATTTTAAAAAATGACTGAACCATTTTCTGTGCTTAAAGCGTGACTCCATTCAACCACAACTTCCACTATGGTATTGAGCTTGTGCTTTTCTTAAAGCAAACCTATACTGAGCTCCTCAAGCTAATGAAATTAATATATGAGAACCTGGGTGAACATCTATCAAACTTCATATTCTTATCTGACAACTAAATAGGATCCTTTGTGTTGATCTGTGATCAGCACTGAGGTATTTAGCAAAACCAAGGCAAGAATTAAGCCATACTATGTTCAGGCTCTGGAAAGTCAGTATAGCTTAGAAAAACAACAAGCAATTGGTATTCTTGCCAAAACATTAGATGCAAAATAATGTGTGCATGAAGCATTTACACATAGTACAGGGATGTCACTTAATATCTCTTCAACAACAGTGCTGCATAGATATTACATACTTTACTAAATGCAATGTGAGTATAGACTTCACATTTTTACCACAATACCATCAAATTCTTGCATGCCAAAGAAGTATCCCTTTTACAGAGACGGGGGAAAGTGGAAGCCTAATGGCTGTAGCAGCTACAGTCTACGATGCAAAAGGGAAGAGAAGCAGCTGACAGTTTTATACAAGGCGAACAGTGCAGGCTGATTTAAGTAGAGACTTGTGAATTTGACAGACAGATGTCAGATATGGTTGTGTGCCCTTAGAGGAGATTAGGTAAAGGAGTTAGCTAGGACAGCAGGATGCGACAGGGACATTTGCTTTCTAAGGCCTTGGGCACAAAGCCTGAGAAAAAGTGATACCTACAAAAGAGCATCTTCCCCATCACAAACATCCTCGGGCATTTCTCTTAGGCTAAGTCACCCTACTGACCTGAGCTCCTCCCAGCTCCAGGAGCTCCAGAGGAATCAGAGAGCCCATAATAGCAAAGAGGCAGCTGAAACAAAACTCATCATGCAAACTTACGCAGGGCTGCAAAGGGAAAGTACACCAGACAGAAAGGGCTGCTCAGCAGAGATACCTACATGATTTTGCAACCTTTTACAATCAAGAACATACAGAATAAGAAACTGAGTTGAATGAGCTCTCTTGTCTCTCTCCAAGTACACCAAGTACACTTAAACCATCTCCGATCTGCATGTCTGCCCTGTTCTTCATTTCCAGGGACATTACTCCGCTCACGGAGGTGCCTGTTCCAGTGTTGTCACCATATCAAATTTCTAAGTTTTTCCTCTTATGCAACTCACACAAGAAGCTCTTTCTTGACCCTCTCTTAGTGATTGCAAAAAATGAGAGGTCTCTCCTGTTCCTGCAGGGATTTCTCACATGCATTTGCTCAAGCCTCAGCCCTTTCTTCCTAGTCTCATTACTAATATTTTCAGTTTCTCCTAGTTATTCCTTTACATTTTCTCCAATCTGTGTGTATTTCTCTTAAAGCACAATGCTCCAAACTGAGCATCACACACCACCTCACCGCACCAGCAATGGATAAAGCGGAGTCCTTCCCACCTATGTTTCATTGAAACCATGATGTCAACCTTCCAGAATTCAACTGCCTTGGAAGGATGATGAATTCAGTATATGATTCGACATATTGTCTGGATTCCAACATGCCGTACAGCTGCCTGGCCATTTATATTCTTCATCCATGTTTATATAAACCATTCATCTTTCCCACACCTGTGTCCTGAGAGACTGGTATGTTTTCTCTCTCCTTAATCTACTTTTTTTCCAAGAGCATTTTGAGTTATGAACAACCTCCTCAAATTGTGCTCATTTTCAGTTTTTCAAATGTACTCCAGGTCCAGTGTCACAAGTTTTAACCCACTCCTCTGTACACCGGTAGTTTTATGCCTCAATTCAATTCGAACTAACAGCTTCTGGAGAGGGATGGAAAGTCTAGCAACCTAATAACGAATAATGTAAAGTGTAGCAGAGCAGATCCCTAGAGGGTACTTCTTGAAACATCATCACAAATACCCATATGCAATACACTATTTTCCTTCAGTGGCCACCTTATGATGATTTCATTTAGTTAGTATTTCATTTGTGGCTTGCTTCCCACACAGACATGAAAGAGTCTAAATAAACCTGAGATGGGTTACAGCTACTGTCTCCCAATCACTGGACAATTTATTCCTACCAAAACAGAAAACTAGGTTGAAAAGTAAAGTAAAAGGAACAAAAAAAACCCCAACCTTTGTCAAAGGCAAAGACTTATTTCTTATGCTGTGAGATCTTGTAGGTGTGCAACTCTCCTTTTGAGAGTAAAGACGTGCAACAAAGCTCGATTTTTCAGTGTAAGAATGAGCAGCTCTGGAGCTCATGAAGTAATCACATCCACATGCTCTTGGAAGGAATGGTTTCACAGGACTTAAAATAACCTTTTATAGTTTTTAAAAACCTCCCATAGAATGTAATAACAAACTGTACCTATTGTACAAGACTAGAGGCATTGTTACAAGACCATGTGGAAGAGGGATATGTTAACCTAAATTTGAAGCCATTTCATAGCAGTTTCTGTGTGACATTTTACACCTTGGATTATACTGGTGTAACTTCCCTGTGATGTTGAGCTCCAGTTTTCTTTACTCTATAAACTCCTCCACATACATTTGGAGACCTGATTTTGCATTCCTGGCATATTCACACTAGATGCTTAAAGTCAAACAGCACCACAAGTGAAGTAATCGCTATAGTTTTATTAAGCAAATAATTCTTCCTTACAATTCATTTGTTAAAACCTGAAATTAATTTCCCCCCTACTGACTTTGTCCCCTGCCACTTGGCACGAAATAATTTTATCTTCATATTTTTGAACAGAACTAAAAATACAAAAAAAGAGGGGAAAAATAAAGTATTCTACTTATTAGTTTATGAAGTCAAAGCATCTTAATTTTGCCTTTGGTACCACCGATGATGTCAGCACATCACTTCTGAGAAGAGGGTTTGTCAATGCATCATTGCTGGGAAATTACACAGAGATAGATGGGATAGTGCATTTTTTCCATGTTCAGTAAATATCTAACCCAAAATGAATTCCATACACACTTAAGTACAAGCTCTTCTTAAACCCCTTCTGGTCAGATCATCTCCCAGCTTTTTGCAGTATGCCATGGAGCTCCTCCAGCTAAGTTCATTTATGTGTGCATCAGCAAGGAGTGCAGCCCAGAAAGAGGAGCTCTGTGGAACAAACGTGCTACTGCTGGGACCTAACATCCACAGGCCTAAGAACTAGGTGTTAGTTTTTGGACAATGTCTGATTTCATCCCTAAACCTGAATGTTCAATAGGGTTTGCCTTTGGCACTTTAGGTGTCCTGCCAGAACATATTTGCTGCTTTAGTTTCACCTGAGAGTAACTTGGCTCATATACTTTGTGGTGGCAACTAAAACATGGTAAGCAGGGGCTAAAGGGAGAGTCAATTCAAAAGTGACCTTTGGACTATGAACAAAAATGCAAATGTAGAGGAACCCACCGGTCAGTGAATAACCTCCTTTCCACCTCCTCCAAATCATAAGTTACCACCTCCAGCCTAACCCATAGCACCCAGGGGAGAAACATCCTGTGCCCTGCTGGGTTCTCATGACCAGATTATCAATGGACTGGACACATTGCATGCCATTGTCCCCCATTTTCAGGACTGCCATGCCTATGGGGATATAATTATTTGCTGTTCAACAAGTTACTTTGAAATGTGCAAACCAAATGTCGTTAAAATTAAATAAGCACTTACAAGATGCTTATATATAAGCATTTTCTATATACTTGCATGTAAAGGTTTAAGATAAAGAAGACCAAAAAAAAAAAGACAACAGGTTTGCTTTCAAGGTCGTATTAAAAAGCCTGCCATCCTCTCTCTCCACCTGACAAGCTATAAAAAAGTCTTAATTAACCCAGGAACCCAATCTTCATCTTCATGAATACAAAAAATGGTCCCAATTCATCCAGAGAATAACCTGAGTCAGTGAAACAGGCTTACAACTATATTCTATTTTCACTTTGAGTTACTCTGACATACTCCAAGGTCAAAATCTTGCCAGATATACCACTTTTTCTGCCTAACTAGGCAATATTTACATGTTCTACTTCTTTATGCATTGATTTTCATTTTCAGTTTAAACCCCACTTTACATAAATATAGATGAATACACATTGCTCAATACTGGCTCTCAAGCTATACATAGATGGTCAGAGCCAGTTACTTAGAGTGACACTGGGCAGGGGCAAAAAGATCCTACTGGCTTTGAATCATAGAATCATAGAATCATGAGGGTTGGAAACGACCTTAAGATCATCTAGTTCCAACTCCCCTGCCATGGGCAGGGACACCTCACACTAAACCATGTCACCCAAGGCTGTGTCCAACCTGGCCTTGAACACCGCCAGCGATGGAGCATTCACAGCTTCCCTGGCCAGCCCATCATCAACCAGTGATGAGACTGACATGACAAGTGCACACATTATCCTCCTCATGTACCCATCACCACTAAATGGTACCTGAAGACTCAACCAGGACCTGACACATACCTTGCATGTGAAATTCAACCATCATCCAAAAGCAAGCTTTGTGAAACACTGGTCTGGGACATTTGCTTTTGCATTGTACCGTTCCTTTAATGATATGCTGACATGAAGTTTGCTTTGATGCAATTTATTTATCTTGACAGTTTATATGAAAAACTGAAGCAAATGCCTAATGGTTCCCAGCTTCAAAATACAGAAATCCACCCAGCTGCTCCAGTCAGGTGTAGCTGTTCCACTATTTCATCTCTCAAAAATGTAAGATTTTGGAATAAAAGATGTATCGGTTTACATTATTATAAAACTTCAAGTTGCTGGACATAAATTTATGGGAGGAAAATATTCTTGAAATCTCCAGTTATCCCTGTGGATCAAAACCAAGACGACCTGCAGAACCCTGAAATGTAGTTTCTGTAGATGTGTGTTGCTCTGAAAATAATACACAAAGCAGAGGAACACATGCCTCTGGGGAAAGCCTACAATATAATCACTTTGCTGTGTAATCAAGATGACTTGCATCCAGGTGGTAGCAAACACTACAGCAGACAAATAGTTCCCCCAAGGATGAGTGTTTCCAGCATATTTGCCAAAAGTGAATTATTAATGTAAAAGAACATTGTTTTTCATAATCAACTACTGGCATTGTAAAAGTGCATAACTCTTAGTTATGATTGACTTTGAAATTAACAGGGAATCGAGGATGTGACCTCCAAAACTGGAGACATAAATGGTAAGCAATAGGCTAAACAGAAGAAAGAACAGTAGGAAAAGAATTAAAGCCAAAGTTGTGCTCCTTTCTGAACACTCAAGTTTAGATGCTAAAGATTCATTAAATCAATTTAAGCCAGAATAGTCAAAATATCCTTCCTAAAGAAACCTTCAAGCTTCATAAAGATAGCTTTTGATAATCTGGAAAAAGACAGCCCTCCAAATTACGGGACACAACTGTACACAGCACAAGAGGACTCTAGGTAAAAAACAAACAACAAACCCCCCCAAACCACCCAAAACCAAATGAGAAGGTAAACTCAATCCTAACTCAGCTTGGTTCAGCCCAGCTCCTTGTGGATTGTCCTGTGAGATACTTACAAGCACCCACCTGGTGTCACAGCTGAGTCGTCATGTATCAGTGCAGATAACATATCCCTCTGCCAACTAAGGTATCAGTAAGGGACTGACAATAAAAGATCACCAAAAACTGCTGCCAACAGACAAGAGAGCACAGCTTTCTTCTGTAAAAACCTCTTGGTTAGTTACCACATCAATGCTTGCTCCAGGGTGAGAGAGGTGAGCTCTTTTCAATAGTGTAGGAGTAATACACCAGGGTGGTAAGAGTTCCAGGCTTTACAAGTCAGCAGCAGTGTTTAGTCCCAGACTAATGCTTTTGCAGACTAGAAGGGCCTTTATCATGAGCCTTGCCTCATCTTTAGAATGGCAACAGATTACAGAAAATCAGCAGAATTGTGTGTGCAACTGAAGGCCAACCTGCAACACCTGCTCCCAATCAGCTCAGATACATTTACACTTCAGTTTCCAAAGTTTATTTTCTTTCCCAGGAATGAGATTCCTTCAAAAGCACCTGCTAGCATCCTGGCAAACGCTCTCTCATTTTGTTGGTGAATAACTCGTTTTTAGGGTTGCATCCCTCCTCCCTTTTGACATGTGGCCAAACAGAGAAAAAAAGCCGGTCTCTAGGGTTTTTTTAAGGAAAGGCAGAGAACTTCACTTAGGTCACAGTTTTACTTTTCTTACAAACGCACAATGCCACCACTTCTCTTACAGATGAATAAAGTCAGCAAAGAGCTGGCCAAAGCCAGTCCCTCAACAAATTGCCTTTGGGACCTGGGTAAGAGAAGAGGATGAAAGAAAAGAAAGGTAAGTCTCCAAAGCAGAACCGTAGGACACCAACGCAATCTAACTTACCCAACACCTCTCTAGCAAAGATACATAAACCAAAGGTTTTTCATAATAAACACTTCACATCGTAAGAGCCCTGGAGTGACAGCCAGCAGCCCCCTCTTCTGTTACAAACACAAGCAATATCCATGCAACAACGCGCTGAGCAAGCATGTAGTGCTTATTCAGAACCACAAGGATTAGAATTTTGTTTACGGGAAATTCAGGAGTTAAGCTGGGAAAGAGACATGGCCACTGGCAGCTTCCTCTTACTAGAAAATGTGACTGGCTCAAGCCCAATTACACTAAGTTACGTGGATTCCTGACCACCAGTGTGAAGCATCCCCAGACTGTGTCAAAACAGATGGTACTTTCAACTGCAAAAGCAGTGCATTACCCACCCTCTGAAACCCAGCCCTGCTGTCTGAGGTCCCTCTTGCTGTGTCTGTGACTTGCGATGTAGAAATTGCAGATTGCTATTTATATGCAATAGCATATGGTACTCTGACATTTAAGGAGTATCAGATGTACATAAATGCAAGTAAATCAAGAATTCAGCACTCTGTATTTATGGCAACTTCAATAACTTCCCAGTCTACTGAAAGCCACGATAAATAATTGTCTCATTGTGCATAAAATATTAGCTGACTGTAATTATTCTTTTTCATACATTGTGATTTTAACTTACTGAATTGAGATAAGCAAAATTATTCACCAATTGTTTTCATTTGTATTTGATTTCATTAAATCAAAATCAATACGCAGAAAAAGAAAATGTGATATTTAAGTCTATACAATTGCTGAAAGAGTTATTTGTTATTCAAAGCAAGAACTCTGGCATTATCTAAATTCTTCAGCCTTTTATTTTTCATATTAACCTAATCTAACTATATTAAACACCATCACTGATTTCTAGTGCTATATGCAATTTCAAATTTATTATCACTAGCTTATGGCGATATCTTGAGGAGTAGACTTAAAGACAGAACAGCAGCAGCACTTGGAATCAAGAAGTATTTGGCATCTTGACAAAAAAGAAAGGCCCTTTTCCTTACAAAGCCCAAGAAGAAAGTGAATCTGGCAGGGCAATCTCAACAATATATATGTAAATAGCTGAAGGGAGCCTGTAAAGAGAATGGAGCCAGACTCTTCTCAGTGGTCCTTGTGGACACCAAGTTGAACATAAGCCAGCAATGTGCTCTCACATTGGCCTTCACAGGCCAAACACATCATCCTAGGCTGCATTAGCAGGAAAATTGTCAGCAAGTCCCCTCTTCTCAGCATCAGTGAGGCCACATCTGCTGTGCTGGGCTTCCCAGTACAACAGAGACATGGACATAATGGATAGAAATACCATAGCGGGGATCAAGGGATTGGAGCATCTGATATATGAGAAGAGGCTGAGAGAGCTGGGGTTGATTATCTTGGAAAAGGCTCAGAGGGGATCTTATCAATGCGTATAAATACCTGAAGGGAGGGTGTATGGAGATGGGTTTAGGCTCTTCTCAGTGGTATCCAATGAATGGTCAAGAGATAGTAGTTTCAGATTGAATACAGGAAATTCCTATTTATACAAAGTGAGAGTGGTCAAGCATAGGATCACATTGTCAGAGTAGTGTGAATTCTCCATCCTTGAAGACAGTGTCCTGAACAATGTGATGTATTTGACCCTGCTTTGAGACAGAGGCGGAACAATCTGCAGAGGTCCCTTCTTTCAATCCTCCTCCTCATCCCTCCAGGTGTGGAGGTGGAGAAGAGGGGGAGTGGGGGAACGGCTGCATGGTTCTGTGTTACTGGCTGGGCTTAAACCACAAAATAAACTCAACTATTCTGTGATTAGCAATTCAGTTGAACTCATCAAGCCTCTTCTCTTTGATGCCTTGCATAGAAGAACAAATTGTGCCTAATTAAAGAAAACCCTTGTGAAAATATCCTCATAAATATATTAATTCACAAACTTCAAGAGAAAGGCTTAAGACACCTTGACCTGTGTAGCTAAAGATCAAACAAGTGTATGCTAATACCCCATTACTGCCAGTGTATGCAGGTAGAAGACAGGTGTTGGAAAGGCTACTGTAATTGAGAAAGAATGCAAGAAAGAGCAGCAGCAAAGTTTGAGACTAAGATAAACCACTGTAGTTGAAGATTAGAAATTATTACAGTACACAGTTTGGTCAAGGCATAGGCTGCCAAGAGGGTGAGTTGGGATTGACATCTACTAGAGCTTTCTAGGAAGAAGTGATATTAAAAACCAAACACAAAACCTCACCCCATCCCCCCCCCCAAAAAAAAAAAAAAAAAAAAAAAAAAAAAAAGAAAACCAAACCAACCCCCCCCAAAAAAAACAAAACAACAAAACAAAAACACAACAAAAACAAAAAACAAAAACAAACAAAAAAACAAAACAAGAGAGGAATTCATCTGTGAAGAAAATTCTGCTTTAAACTGCTGCTTAGACAAGACAACCCAAGAACTTTCCCACTCTTCATCATCTGCCAGCCCTGATTTGTCAGCCATCCTTGCCTTTCTAAAACAAAGAAGTAAAACGCTTCCTGAAAGAATTTGCCAGGTGCATGAAAAATGAAGGCTGGAATTACAGTGAGTAATCAATACTTATTTTTATCACGGAAGCTGCACCACTCTTTTCCATCAGGTTGGCACAGATACACACCTTGCTGTGCTGAGAAGTGACGCCCTTGCTACAACTTTGCCAAGGTTGTTTCAGTACACACTTTTACAGATTTTGTACTCCTGGTTCACAATATGCAGACTATTCATTTCGGGAGAAAAGAAGATGAAGTTCACAGCAGTGTACATGATCCACAATAACGTTAAACTCTGCTTATGAGCGCTGATAAGACTGTTACGCTTCAGTAAAGAAAACTTCTCAAGATGTTCTCTTTTTTTCCTGTAATACAATGAACATCTTGGAACTTGAGTTTGAAAGACAGCAGTTGCTTGCCTCAGTTCTGGAACTCCTGAGCAGCATACTCCACTGATAGTCTTCAGAAAAACCCTCATTCTCTGCAGAATAGCTGATACAGATTTCTTGGTGGAATGTATTATATTAACCTTGGGGACAAGGACTACCTGACCTACTAAACTGTCACTGAAATGCTAGTGAATTCACACTTGACTACATTCGGTTCAACTGATGCTTTTCGTTACAAGACCAACTTCAGAAGTTAGACTGTGAAACAAAGCACACACGAAAGTTATGCTCTGTTAAGCTGCAAAGGGAGAAAAGCAGTGCCCAGTTGGTGTACTACTATTATATTTAAGCAGCAAAATGATGACAAGGTTGTGACTACAGGATGTGTGATGTAAATTAAGTTACAAGTAATGAGCTTTGAGTTCTAGAAAAGGCATTTAATACTGTGCTACAGTTCCACTAGGTACTGAAGTTTCAGGTGAACAAATTATAGTAATGACTTCATCTTCTCCTTCATAATTGCACAAGACTTCAAGCGAAAGAGTAACAAAAATGAAATTTATAAAAATGTATTTCTAGCATTTTTCAGTATAATTTGGAAACATGAAGCACAGCCAGTAAAGAGAGATTACAAAGTCACATTTTAAAACTTCTAACAAAGAGGCAGAAATAATTTATTCTCCTATATAATTATGATATGCTTTAGAAATTTTTCCAACTGACTGGATTTACAAGTGAAGAGGCTGAAGCTATAGTATCTCAATGCTGAGTACTTCCTGGGATGTGCAGAGTACCAGTTGCTACCATAAGCTCAGAGCAGTCGGTGTCTCACCCCACACTAAATCTGAAATGCTTCTGGGTTGGTTCAGTCTTTCTGTTCTATTTGTGGCAAAGACAACTTTCTAACATCAGTAATTTCCTGGAAAGTATTCCCTTCATTTCATTATACTGAGCTACACTCCACTCGTACTGGATTCATGACTATTTATAGCATATGCCACGTATAGTAACATGACACTGTGAAAGTGTTAGAATGAGAAATGCTGAATTACGAAGTGAGATGAGATTGCAAACACTGGGCCACTAAGCTACTATAATGCAGTTATAGCAACAAATACTTGTTCCTTCATTCTAATTCCATTTACAGAACACATGAGCTCAAGGAAGTAATAAAAGTGGTATTACACACAATTGTGAAAAATACTTCTGTAGCCCTCAGGGTGACTCAAGAACTAGTACAAAATGTTGAAGCTTTCATTATTTAATATCTTATCCAATTTGGAAGACAGTGAAATCTGTTGCCAGTTCCTGATCAGCCTTTAGTTTGTGGGGATAGGTGTCTGCATCACAAGGCATCCCTGTTGTTCAGTTTAGACTGTTTTGACACGGGACATGGAATGAAATGGAGGTGACAAATGCATTGCTCCTTCTGAAGCAGGACATTTTCAATTACAGGAGTGCACGTGTCAGCTTGTGATTTACAGAGGACTCTCTGCACTGGTACTAAAGCACTAAAGTCCTTCCATTTGAATCTCAGGAGTTAAGTTCTCTCTAGGAGCATCTCCACACTATGTGAAATGATTCTTTTGTTCACTGCATGCTGAAATGGGAGATCTGTATATCAACCTGGAGATGGAAAACCAGCTATCAATGACCTGTCTCTCCACCAAGTTTCTTCACACGTAGCATTTGCAGTATTTGAATTCTACCACTACAGCATCAGGCTGTGATTTAACTGCATCTAACCCTAGCGTGAAAGTAGCTCATACCTTACAGAAAGGTGTCTGTTCCCAGGGTCTTCATTAGCAAAGACTGATGGACAGACTGGACAGTTCACATGTTCAGTTATCCTTTGTTGAACAAAACCTGGTCTTGACTATCCTTCAAGTAAAACACCTTATAAGGCTTTGAGTTCACTGAAATGACGTAACAAACACATACGTTGCTGAACTGATACTTGACTCACAAAGCTTTTATGTTGAACAGCCTCTGTTGATTTAGAAACCCCTATTTCAGAAACTCTGGAAAGAGAGAAGCCTATATTCCTAAGTGACATGCTATGTTATAAAACAGCCAGAAGCCATTTGAAAACTACACAATTAAGTAAAGGCTTCAGAGAGACATGCCGTGCCTCCACCCATGAGGGCTGATCATTAGGTACGGACATCAGCTTTTCCTTCTCCTGCAATAAAGGTGGGATGCCTGCCTTGGGACTGAGCCATGGTTTTTACACACCCCAGGCAATCAGTCACTTCATTTTATATCTACAGCACTCACCAGTGATGCTACTGGGTCTTCTTTACCGAGTATAATAGGTTTCATGCAAGTGCACATGTATCTGGGGAACAATTCAGGCAGAATAAGTTATTTTAGCTGAAACTACAGCTGGCAGAGCCTGCTCCTTTGGCAAATCGCTTAAGTCCTTGTAACACAACAAAGCTTCATGTCCCTGCAGCACATTGCAGCAAGCCCTTCTGTGAGCAGCTATTTGATCCTTGAAGGGAATTTAGATTTTTGTTCACAGAAAAGCTCCAAAATGTCAAGAACACAAAGCAATCTCATTGCACTTGAACTGCAATTTAGCAGACTTGCTGTACATAAAGGTATGCATGGAGGGTGTGCTTCTGCAGCCTGCCTGTGCAGCGTAAAATTACTGCTGATATCAAAATGAGATCCAGAAACACATCTTGGCAAATGGTCTGGGTGACACCACCATCTAAGATAGGAATGTGGGTGGACCATCTGTGGTGTGCATTTGCAAATAAAACGCATAAAACCAGAGGATGCATTCCAAAGCTCATTCTGTTAAAAGGGAAGAAAATCATCACCCTCCAACTAGTCACCTTAAAGAGGAAGAAAATCCTCAGTCAGATAGAGAAAACTCAGTCAGAGGCCGTGAGCCACCTGCTTTCTGCCAGGCTGCAGCAGGCAGTGACCCACACCTCATGGAGAGCATGTGAGCTCATGGGTGCTGCCTCACCAGCTGCAAGGAGCAACATGAGGCTCCATGAGGTGAGAGCAGAACATGGATGCACCCCAGATGGGGCAAGGGGAGGCTGCAACCCACAGGTGCTGATAGAGCGTGTGTTTCTGTGTACCTGTGAAAGAGATACTAGAACTTCAGGGAACTAGTTAAAGCTGTTTATCTGTAAGCATTTAACAACATTAATTCAGTGTTCAGGGTTGTGATTTATCTATGACATTACTGGTACTGATCCCAAATGTGCAGTTTATTGACTACTGATTAATTTCATGTCACTATTAAATTGCTTTGATCCTAATTTTAGTTTAAACTACGTGAACTGAATAATACTCCACATGAACTAGCACATACACGGCTGTGAGTCATCACTCGCTGCTGTTTGTTTCTGTTATATTCCTAAGAATGAGGAAACTGATTTATAGCAGGTGTCGACAAGACTTTCAAAATAAAGCTAGGGATTAAAGATTGCTGTTTAATCAGCTGCAACAAGCCATTGCTTAGAAAAGGTGGGGACAAACTCCAAAAACAACCTACATCTCGCTGTGGATTTGCAGAGCACCAGTAGCACTGCATAGTGGAGCAATAGGGAGATGCTGAACACCTGCACTGAGGGATCATATTCTGCCTTGGCAAGGACTGCAGCTGATTCAGACTCTGGTTCTCCAGCAGGGAATCCCAACTTTGGTATAATCTAATTATCTCTCCATACATGTATGTGTATTATTTCCATATATAGCTATATTTGGCTATGTCCATAGGCAGATTACTATAATTACAGATGGCCAGAAATGAAACAGCGGCTCTGAACATTTTCACTTAGTTTGGAAAGTACTGGGAACTACAGAAGTCCTATGACTGAATGAAAAGCCTACCTTTCATTTATAAAAGTGTGTGCCAGGGAAAACTTAATAATATACACCTAATATAATTTGGGAACCAAACTGAGTACAATTAGAGGAATTATTTAAAACATTTTTTCTAGGAAAAGGTGTCAAATTCCTCATGAAGACATTTCAATCACACAATAAAAACAGATTTTTAGCTTTCTCCCTTTTATTATTTTTTGCCTTTAAATATTTAAGATCAGGAGCTAGCACGCTACAATAGATGAGTTTCTTTGCAGAATTACATATATATGACCGAAAAAATAAAATATCAGAGGCACACCACATTTTAGGCTGAGCTAAATTTAGCTTATTATTCTAAAGCTAATTAAAACTAATTAGTGAAGCCACAGAATATTCTTCTGACAAGTATTTGATATACCTTTACAATAAGGGACACTTACACAGGTTTCACCTGCTATGTTTAAAACTAAGACACTTTGTGATGTCATTGCTCAGAAAACAGATAGATACAAGCTGTAAAACTTCCAGACATTCCAAGCTACTGAAATATTGTAACTGTAAACATACACTGCAAGGAAAACAGCTTCCAGTGTACGTCCAGTACATCCCTGTAACTCAGCCAGCCAATGCACCTTCTCACTTTTCTGGGTGTAATGTTACTTGAAATTGTGCTAACCTATGAGAGGCAAGACTACACTATAGTCTTTTCCAGGCTCTTACCCGTCTTTTGACTGAATTCTCCCTTATTAAACGCGTCTCCCCATTCAGCAGAGTGGCACAAGCGCAGATGCGATAAACCCTGAGCATGATTTTGGGTTGTATCTGGTCTTCAGGTGAGCTCCAGAGCAACCAGGCAGGTGATACAGCCTGGGGATGCACTAATGCAGGACCGGAACTCCCAACTGTGGGAAATGCAGAGCCAGGGGTGGCTGCAGCTGTGGGACACATGCTGCAGAAACGTGACAGATTCCAAAATTATGCGAAGCATAGTGAATTCAGAGGATACCACATTCACTGAGCTGGCTTCAGCATGACGATGTAGAAGTGCTGCAGTTTCACTCATTTCCCTTTTGCGTGCTCTCTGTTAAAAGCCACAACTCCACTGCACAATCTATGTCAAAAATGTCATACAGATAATGATGAGCGGAGCCAGAGGATGAAGCCAGATGTTTATTCTTAAGTTTTAACCAACATAAACTGCATTAGGAAATTCAGTTTATACTTAATTGCATCTTTTAAAACAAGCTGTTGTAACTATTTCACTAACTTACAGTGAATTCAGATGCTGTTGGACATCTTGGCAACCTTGATATAAATTCATTTTCTGCTTATTTCAAAAGGCTGCATCCAAAAGAAACACTGCATCAAACACATTTTTAAGATTTTCCCCAGCATGTGCTTTGACATCTCAGCAATTTTTACAAGTCAGAGTGGTTGAGAAGCTTAAGCCACAGACCTGATGCTGCTGCATCTGACAGATTCACCACTTGGAGAAAATGAGTTCCCTGTCTTCTGACAGCAGAACAGAACATCTCAGCAGCTTGGCTTCATGCTCCCTATAAGTACACTTGCATTCTTGCATTGACCTAAATTATACCAATTATCCGTGAGCATGCCACTGTATTAACTGCCCCTCCGTTCCCCACCACAGCATTGGCAGCTTACTTCTATCACATCTAATAATGATTTAGCAGCCTGAAAAGCAGCTCTCAGATGGCAAGCACAGCCTGGTTGCAGAAGAGGTCTGTTTACTCGCAGTTGCACATTTTGGTACCAGTGTGTTAAAGTCAAATGAAGTTCACAAAGCTGCAGAAAGATTTTTTTACTCACAAGAATATTATAGGTTGGCATGACCACATGGTGCCACCAACCTGACTGTGTTAGATACCCCATGAGGATGATGCAGAATATGACATACTGGAAACTGCAGTAAGCAACTCACGTAATAGTTGTGCTCACGCCTGCATCTTTCTCTGTCCTGAGATCCCTCTACTACTCTAAGCATTCCTATATGGCTGCTGAAATGCAATCTGTTGTTTCCCAGCACTAGCAGTAAAAACCATGCAGCCAGAGCCAGGTGTAACTTGTCCACCAGAACAGGGCAGTAGCTGCAGAAGACGAAATCCAAATATGCAGACAAAAAGTGTTCTAGTTTAAAGAAAAAAAGAAAAAGGAAGAAAAAGAGAAAGCAAGCAGATTGCAGGTAACCTCACGTTCTCAAACACCCCAAACACCTTAAGAGATGCTAGCAGACTTGAAATACATTTTTCTGGACACACCACTGTACTATACAGTTTTTCACGGGCATCTTGCAAGTATCTCTGAAAAAAACTGGCGACTCTAGGGTTCATTATTTGAAACAGCTTCAGTTTTCAGTTCAAGTTTTGTTTGCCTGTATGACAGAACATATCCAAGCTGAGACATGCTATGAAGATTCTGCTAGTAAACAGATAATCACAACAAAAGTCTGTCCAAGAGGGGGACTGCTTAACATTCACTCATTAACTGTTTTGAAATCTTATCAAGGAAGACTTGATGCCACTTCAAAAAAAAGCCAACAGAACGAAAGAGAAATTAAAACAGGTAAATTAACCAGCCTCCCTTAAAACATGGAGTTACCTACTGTTAGAGGCCTGTGGCGAGGATGAAGTTAAAGCTTTTACCACCACTACCATTTGGCCAATACATGACACATTTTAGTATTCTATCTACTAGATAGGTAAGATTTAAGCTTTGTGTATGAGCCTTCGACATACAAGCCCCAACACAGCCCATTCACACCACAACAGAGATTTGCATTCCACAGGATGGTCTGTTTGTGCCTCTAACTTCCCCCAGCCACAGCACCATCAAACTGCTATGAACTTGTTCGGTTTTGCCTCTATCAGCACACACTGCGCAGTGCTACTCACAAGGAAACTTGGCGGAGGCTCACAAAATACACAACTTAACAATCAAGGGCCTTGTTGAGCTGGACCTTTTATTGAACACAACTCCAGCCCTTGTCTCCCCTCTCTGTTTATAAGGCTTACCAAGTATATAAACTATTGCTCTTAAATTATGAGGACCCACATTTACGAGAGCAATTATCCTTTGTTTGTTTAGAAAGGCTATTTGTCTTTGTCCTGTCTCTTAAATGCCTCCCTGACTTCTTTGTCCAAAACAAAGCAAAATGTTTGGATTTTTATTTTAGGGTGGGCTCCATCTGATGCTCATTTAATGAGAGGAAATCTCTGCTATAACTATTGGATGGGGGGAGGAGCAGGAGGAAGAGATCAAGACTTGACTCAGTTCAAATGGAAGCTGTGCAAGGAAATTGTTTGGAGGAATAGATAAAAGTTTTTTGTTTTATACCTCCAGAAAATTCACCATAACGTTGTGCTGGTTTTGCTTCCAAAAATATTGCATCATAGTACACGTCAGTTAATAAGTGCCTCCCCGTCACTGTGTACTATGGCAGGGTAGGGTTTATACACTTCACTGGCCCTTATACAGTCTGTTCAGATAAGATGGAACGTAAAAACTCACTGCTGGGGGTTTAAAAAGACCATGCTCTCCCTAGAGAATGGATTAAATTATAACTTTGAAAAGAACAAATATATCTTTGTAACGTTGCTCTATTCAGAACTAATATTGCCAACATAAAACACATCTGAGGTCTGCAAGCAAACACACTTGGCTGTCTGACTGCACTTCCAGAGAGTTGTCAAGTATCAAGCATAGATGCATTTCCTTTAACGGTTTCAGAAAAATGATTTTACATATCAGTTCTGTCATTCCTGCAATTCCAACAAGACTTTAAGACCTGAACAGTCCTGTGGCCTGCAGCCAATTGGCTATTTACCCTGAGGACTGCCGTTCTTCCTTCCTCTCCAGAATTTGCATCACACACCCTCTGTTACACAAGGCAACACCCAGACTGAGCTTTTGAAATCATCTATTAATGAAAAGAAAGCTTAGTTGCCTGGAAAGCCACAGCAGCTGTAAGGAAAGGAAACAGAAAAGTGATGTAGCTCCCCCTTTCCTCAGCCACACGCCTCCTCACCGTCAGTTATGACAGTTGTGCTTTAATATGAGGTGCCCTGGGTCGGAGAAACACTCCATCATACTTCAAGTATGAAACTCCATAGTGGTCCCTCTGAAAGAAGAGAATAGGACTGATCTAGAGTAGCTGACCTTTATCTTGGGGGTAAAGTGCTGCTGAACTGTGTCAACAGAAGGGAACACAGCGCTGGTGGATGCAAGGAAAACCTCTTGGTGGGCAGAGGCATTGCACAACCACCAGTTGCTGGAGCGCAGAACAGAAATGCAGCATGGAAAAAGCCTTCCAGGAAAGTGTCAGCTGTTTTGTTCAACAAAGCCTCTTGAGAAGATACTTCAGAAGTGAAAAGCATTTTCTAAATTAGGGAATTCTTAATTATATGACAGGGAAAACTCAGTCCTCTGAGTTAAGTTCAGTGGTTTCTTTGCTGCCTATGCAGCAGTCACCCACCACCTCAGAGACCTTAATTCATTGAAATGAAAAGTTTTGATGCAGAAAGAGAAAAGCACCAGTCACTCACAGGCTGAAAATGCATTTTGCTCTTTGTAAGCCAAGGTCACTGGCACTCCCTAATATAGTTTCCATGTCCAAATAGGATTAGCAGACATCCTGTAGGTGAACTTCATGACACTTGTCAAGTTACAGTAAAGGAACTTATCTTTCATGGAGCATGATGCATTACAGTCTCAACAAGACATCTCTGAAATAAAACCACAAGTTCCCCTTCTTGTAAAATCTGCTTTCAAGGTTAAATGAATATAGTCATCTTTTGTAGAAATATGAAGTATTATAGAATCATAGAACCATTTAGGTTGGAAAAGGCCTTTCGGATCCTGAAGTCCAACTGTTAACCCAGCACCACCAAGTGCACCACTAAACCATGTCCCTAAATGCCACACCTGCATGTCATTCCAAAACCTCCAGGGCTGGTCATTCCACCACTTCCCCAGGTAGCCTATTCCAATGCCTCAGCACCCTCTCGGTGAAGAAATTTTTCCTAATATCCACACTAAACCTCCCGTGGTGCAGCTTGAGGCCGTTACCTCTTGTTCTATCACTTGTTATTTGGCAGACGAGACTGACCCCCACATAACTACAACCTCTTTCAGGTAGCTGTAGAGGGTGGTAAGGTCTCCCTGAGCTTCCTTTTCTCCAGGTTAAACAACCCCAGTTCCCTTGGCCACTCCTCATGGACTTGTTCTCTTAATTAATCATGAAAAGCATAAAGATGAGATCATACAAGAGCAAAATGCCATTCTACTTTCCAGAAGCAGCCTTTCTACTCCCCAATCCTCTTTCTATTTTTTTTTACTTTTATACCATCAACAACTGTTTTTTATGGAGCAACTTTACGCCATGTCCTAAATATGAATTTTATAGAAAGCTTTTGCTGTAAAAGAGTTGTCTGGTTTGATTAATAGCTATCTTGAACAGGAAATACTTGCATAATGTGAATACATTTTGGACACAGATCTGGCTCACAGTAGGTCTTTTGTGCTGCAGAGACTAACCTGGAACTGTTCCCACTGATACTGCTTCAAACAATCCTGCTGAACTGCAGGGTGTGGATACCAGCATCTCCTTCTGCTGAACCCAGAATAAGGTTTTAACCTATCCAGCTGGAGAGGGGAATACACTAAAGTTTCATCAGCTACAGACAAAAACAAGAAGCTGCCCAGTTACTGAGCTGTATAAACTGGCCTTTCAGTCAAAAAGCCTCTCACCCCATCGCACAGCTCAGAGGACCAAAATACAGAAATCTAGGGTACCTGTAAGCTCGCAAACAAAATGTTTGCAGGCAGCAACCTCAACCAAAAAATAAAAGCACCAAAAGTGGATATAGCCCACTTGAGTTTCCAGGAGATGCTCAATTAATGCCTACCTGGAAGGTCCTGAAAGAAATGGACAGCCAAAAAGAAAAGTGGGAAGATCTCAAAGATGAACTATTTATTTATAAGAAAAGGATACAAAGTAAAAGTTATGAATTGCTTCTGATACAGCCATTCTGGCCATTAAAAGAAGGATCCTGATAGTTTAATATGCTCATAAGTAATCTAGAAAATGTGGTTAATAGGAAACCAATGAATATGATTGTTGATACATTAAACTTGTTCAAGTAGGTAAAGATGAGGGTTTACTCCAAAGAACTGCAGAAAAGTCTTAATCACACTCTGTTAGTTGGACATTACATTGCCAAATAATATAATTTAGATATGAATGAAATTCATTTGGATAACTTTCAGGCACGCACACATAAATAGACAATTTTCCACGCAAGTGAAGGAGTTTGTGCTGACCATTACTATTGAGGAGTAAGAACTTTGGATTGCAATAGACACACTGTAATTCCAAGTAAATATTATCTCAAACAAAAAATTAAACAAAAGAAATCAAAAGCAAAACTCTCACGAAGGAATAAAGAACAGGAAAAAGCAATCATCATTACAGAGCAAGTCAAGTATGGCATGCAGTCCTGGTCCTCGCCTCTCAAAACACTTCAGTATAAGCAGAAGCAGTCCAGAGGATGACACTGAGAACAAGTAAAAATAAGGAACAGCTTCTGCTTGAAAAAGAACTAAACACTCTTAGTTGGAAAAAGAGACAATTGAAAAATGGATATGATGAAGATCTGTACAGTCACAAGTGGCACTAAAAGTTATTCTCTTGCACTAGAGAGCAGAGGAGACAAATCAAACTAACCATTGACAGGTTCGAAACAAATGGATGTGAGATGGTAGCAATCTCTAGCTGGTGGATGGCAGCATTTGCAGAGCAAGACCTATCATCTCTCCCCCTACCCTATTCAGAATGCTTATACTTCTTGCTGCACTCCACCACTGCTTTAAATTTCACTCCTTCCTCTCCCACATGGCTTTTTAAATGCTGTAAGAATGTCATATAAGCACTCCTAATAAATACAGAGTGGAAAACACATTATACTGTAAAGTGTTAAGAGTTGCTGCCTCTTCAATATAGAGTATTACAAACATGATTAAAACTGATGAGTGTTCTCAAGCCCTAAGGCTGACTGGAAGGTGCAATTAAATGTCTCTTTTTATAAGAACAGCTGGAGCCAAATGGTTGTGAAAAACTGGTGAAGGCCATAAGTCAAGAAAGTAAGCTGTGAACTGGGTCAAGGAAAGGTTAAGTTGTAAACAGGCAATCTGGCACTGAGGACTAAAAAATTAATGTGCAGTCAATTGCTTAAGTGAGTAAATATTAGGCTTCCTAATAAACATGTCTGAAGGTAAGGGAAAGGAAAAACACACCAGGAAATGGGCATTTTCTGACAACAGCACAAAAGTGAAGTAGACCCTAGGCAACACACACAGAAACATATTTAACTCAAGACTGAAGTGTGTAGTGCATAAACAAGCTCCTCAGCTTGCTAGTACCATAACTGCACTAGGGGCTTCCTGAAGGTCAGAGAACTGGGAAAGTAATTCTTAGACTAAGTTTTGGAAACAACCCTTCCAGAACCTTCATGCTGGCCAATGGCTCAAGCTAGCATCACCCTGAGCAAATTTTGAGTTCTGCAAAGTTGACAGAGTTTTCTCTTAATATTTTTTAAATTTCAGACAAAGACCATCTGTAAAAACCATACAGGAGATGTGAGATCCCTACTTGACCACCGACAGTGTTATACAAGAACTCAGGTGGAAGCAAGGGAAATTTTATTTCCCCAGAAGGTCCTGCAAGACAAAACCAGCCAGAAAGTGGTTGGTATTTGACACTACTTTTATTAAAATCTAGTCAAGGAAGAAAGAGGAATATTTTCCCAGCTAGCCAAACCTCAAGTTGAGTAAACAGTATTGTAGTAAGTATAGGGCAAGGAAATAATGTAATGCTTTTAATACTAAAAAGATCTAAAAGTTATTGCTTGTTATTGTCAGAGGAAAAAAAAATGTAATACAGAAGAAACAGTTCCCCTCTTCAGGGCATGAGAGGCAACAGAAGCTGAGGAACAGGCTCACAGAAGCAGCTCACATACAGAAGCCCCAACCTGGGAATGCCTGATGTGGAAAAAGCAATTAATTTCCAGTGAATGAAGAAGCAAAAGCTGCTCTTGTCAACTGAGAAAAGGCAAAAGGGCACTATTGTGGGGAGGAAGAATGATCCACTAGTTAAGTTACCATATCTGCTCCAGGGCTGCAGACAGTTATTGGGCAGCCTAATCCACAGTTCCAGTTGTGGTGTTACTGCACAATTTACAGAGTAACTGGTATTCCCAGAATACGTTTTTCCCCCTTCAGCATCTATGCACTCACACACATGCCTGAGCTTCTGCAGTAACTAGAGACTCCCCAACTCCGACACAGAGTACTACAGAAAGGCTCTCAGGCATCACCGTGGCTTGTAGTGTTTTGTGTTGCCACATCAAATACTGCACAGGCAAAATGTGATTAATCTCCCTTGAGTGTACTTGTGTTATCATGTCCTTTTAGCAGCATGTAGTTACAATGTCGATCAGCCCTAACCAGGGCCAAAGTGCAGCAGGGGATCACACACCTGTCCAGTGGTTTAACCCCAGAAAAGGAGAAGTCAGCTGAAGTGAAGGTGCTTCAGTGATTTGTTCATGCTGACCTTCGAGGCTGTGCTAATTTTACCAGTGCAGAAAGGTCACATTTGCAATAATGAGCAACTCTATCAAAAACAATACTTTAACAGCAGTGCTGAGAACACATTGGGCCTGTAATTGATAAAACGAGGAAACTCCACCAAGGTGTTTTTAAAGGGTTTAGTTAGAGAAAGAAGATAAGAAAGCAACTTAATGAAAAAGCAGCAAAACAAAACACATAACTCAGTTCATCAGCGTTCAGTTTTCACAGAATCATAGAATCATAGAATAGTTAGGGCTGGAAAGGACCTTAAGATCATCTAGTTCCAACCCCCCTGCCATGGGCAGGGACACCTCACACTAAACCATGCCATCCAAGGCTCTGCCCAACCTGGCCTTGAACACCGTCAGGGATGAAGCATTCACACTTCCTTGGGCAACCCATTCCAGTGCCTCACCATGTTGTACAATTTTTTTAACACTATTGCTGTTTCTGAAATGGTCTGCTGTACTCTAAGAACAACGAAGATCCACACAAATGAATAAATAATCTAAGAACTGAGTTCCCTTTCGGCTATTTGCAAAGGAATAGGTATCATCTGAGAACTTCATTACAACTTTTTAAGTATACTAAACACCTGTAGGGAGCAGTACAAGCATTAAGAAAAAGGGAAGTGAACTAACCAGCAGTAAAGACATTAATGACTTAGCATCAGAAAAGCAATTACCAATATGTTTGGATGCTCAGTCTGAATCACTAGAAATACAGTACCTGTAGTAAGGAGGCACACTGCCATAACATGAAAAACCATCACTCCCTTTAATGATTTATATGATACATTATCAGTGAGGCAAATCACTATGGTTGGGCTGACAACTGAAGCATTACCAGGACACAAAAACCAGATGTAAACTGAGAGAATTTGTTATACTGCTGTCAGGAACGGTATATCGCACATCAAAACATTGTCCTTCGACTCTTCTGCATGAAAAAATAAAGGTCAGTTTCTTGAATCCTTATCTTTCTCATGCAAACCTTCAGAAGAAAAGCCCAACTACCGTGTTTGTAGAAGCTGAGGCCACCAGCTGCAAAAGGCATTCAGCTGCCTATTAGAGCAGGCAGAACCTGGCCAGCTGCACCCTGATAACCCTGCTCACTTGACAAGGGTAGCTATAACCCATGCAGTCCCATATGCAGAGACCACTGCAACACACCAACAGTATAAACACAAAGGTATACAGCATACCTCAATGAAGAGCTTCCCAAGTTACCTGCCACTACTTAATTACAGGAAAAAAAAAAAAAAAGTAAAAATCACTACTGATAAGTTCCCTCTCATGACCAATCTGGTGGCCTTCTATGAAGGGGCTACGGAACTGATGGACAGGAGTAGAGCAGTTGATGTCATCTACCTGGACTTGTGCAAAGTGTTCGACACTGTCTCACATGACATCCTTGTGTCTAAATTGGAGAGACATCAATTTGATAGGTGGACCACTCAGTGGATAAAGAACTGGTTGGATGGCCGCACGCAAAGAGTTGTGCTGAATGGCTCAATGTCCAGCTGGAGACCAGTAATGAGTGGTGCCCCTCAGGGATCGGTGTTGGGACTGGTCATGTTCAACATCTTTGTGGGTGACTTGGAAAGTGAGATTGAATGAGCCCTCAGCAAGTTTGCTGATGAAACCAAGCTGTGTGGTTCGGTTGATAAGTTGGAGGGAAGGGATGCCATCCAGAGGGACCTTGACACACTTGTGAGGTGGGCTGATGCCAACCTGATGAAGTTTAACCATGCCAAGTGCAAGGTCCTACACCTGGGTAGGAGCAATCCCAGGCACAGCTACAGATTGGGCAGGGAAGAGATTCAGAGCAGCCCTGGGGAGAAGGACTTGGGGGTGTTGGTTGATGAAAAAATAAACCTGAGCCAGCAGTGTAGCCCAGTGCAGCCCAGAAAGCCAACCGTATCCTGGGCTGCATCAGAAGGAGCGTGACCAGCAGGTCGAAGGAGGTGATCCTGCCCCTCTATTCTGCTCTTGTGAGACTTCACTTGGAGTACTGCGTGCAGTTCTGGTGTCCTCAACATAAGAAGGACATGGAACTGTTGGAACAAGTCCAGAGGAGGGCCACGAGGATCATCAGGGGACTGGGGCACCTCCCGTATGAAGATAGGCTGAGAAAGTTGGTGGTGTTCAGCCTGGAGAAGAGAAGGCTGCATGGAGACCTCATAGCAGCCTTCCAGTATCTGAAAGGGTGCTGTAAGGATGCTGGGGAGGGACTCTACATTAGGGACTGTAGTGAGAGGACAAGGGGTAATGGGTTCAAACTTAAACAGGGGAAGTTTAGATTGGATATGAGGAAGAAATTCTTTACTGTGAGGGTGGTGAGGCCCTGGAATGGGTTGCTCAGAGAAGCTGTGAATGCTCCATCCCCGGCGGTGTTCAAGGCTGGGTTGGATATAGCCTTAGGAGGCGTAGTTTAGTGGGAGGTGTCCCTGCCCCTGGCAGGGGGTTGGAACTAGATGATCTTAAGGTCCTTTCCAACCCTAACTATTCTATGATTCTATGTCTGAGTCACACTTACCTTGAGCCTCACTCCTGCAATTTAAGGCAATTGTCATCTTTATTCTGCATGGTTATTTAAAAATAGTGTGTTCATCTCTGCCTGCTTCATTTGACTAGCTTCATCTTCTCAGCTTCATGCTACTTCTTGCATTTGTTCCTGATGGACTGCTGTTGTATTGTTTAGCGTCCACTTGACCATATGACTTGAATGTTTATGCAAGAGATGACTCTAACAATATACTTACTAATAAAACTCTGCTCCATGACCAGTACATATTTTGAAAGATTTTACCGTAAGAAATTCTTGCCTATTGTCATAAACTTTTACAGTGTTTTTCATAATATTCCTCATTTTGTCATAGCACCACCTAAGACCTCTGCTTCAGTATATGCATGTGCATATGCTTATCAGACCTTTATTTCCCTACTGTGAATGGATTGTGGAACAGAGCACAACACTACCTAGTCTCTTACAAGAATTGCAGATACCACATAGCATTGCTCCTGCACTGGTCTCATCATCTCTAATGATGAGACATCTCTGCACTTTCCAGCAGCAGTTACCTCCTCACTCACACCCTGCTTCCACCCCCAACCCCCCCAATTCATGTGTTCAAATAGTGTAAGCCACCCAGAACAAGAGATAAAAAGCTGTATGCGTGTTAGCTACTGCCCTGTGTTTCTAAAGCCCACAGCCTTTTCACAGTTGTTGTCCCCCTGCAGCTGATCTTCTAATATGAAAAAGCAAACCTGTCTCACCCAGGGACTATGTCTTCTTGCTTGTGCTGCAGGTAGGTCATCAAGCTCCTCTCCTGGGCTCCTTCAGTAATTTCCCTAGTTCATGGAAAGCCCTGTCCTCTTTCCAACATTTATAATTTTAATTCTTCTCTGAACTCGGGTCTAGTCCATAGAGACTAACCAAGTCACAGCTTAAGGGAAACTTGTTATTCTTCATCTTGGAAACCCCTCAGGTAACAAAGCTCCAAAGGAGATCTCTGTTGCCATTTTATATTCCCACTTCTATATGCTCTAATAGGCTTTTCAGAGCCTCCATCACCTTTGTGCATTCAGGGAGGAAGCAGTCCAGAACTGATTTGAGAAAGAGAATTACTAAAGAAAAAAGCAGATGCTATCCCAGCTTATGCAGTAAACACTGTTAACTCTACAAAGCCTGGAACACGTTGAGTCAAATTATGAACCAGATTTTACCAAAAAAACCCCACGCTCTACCCTCTGCCAGGAAACATTTTCCTTGTCAGCAACAAGAAGGAAAGCAAAGCCAAAAGGTGTGTGGTCTAGAGTGGTGGATTGAAAGTCAAATAGCTGTATCTAACCAAAACACTCCAAACAATGTCATGCAAGCTCCTGGAGTTTGACTCTCCAAGAGTGTGTGCCTCTTAGCAGGAAGAGCTGGTGTTGTATAGCAGTTTTAGTCAGCATGCTTTTTATTAAAATATATGTTTAAACAGACATGCTTAGAGTTTCAGTTTGCAGCATCAGAAGTTTCACTTTGCCTACTGAAATTAAGCATTTGTTGCATGCAAGCCTCTTCTGTGTAGCTGGATGGAAAGTGCAATGCATTGCCAAGCAAAGTCCGTTTAATCCCATCTACATGAAAAGAAATAAAAAAATAGGTTTTATATAACAAGTCATACTATGCTAAATTATAGTTATACATATTAAAACTGCAAATATGAAAGAATCAAGAGTTCAAGGCTGAGAACAAAGAATTTCAAATTGAAGTTGTTCCTCCTTTTTAAATACAAAAAACCCCAGACTTAGAAGGACAAACTCACGAACTTATCAACAGCTCAAAACCTAGACACCATTGTGTTGGTTTGTGTGATTTTCAAAGAATTCAGACTCAATCTTAATGTGATAGGCTAGAAGTACTTAGAAATATTTAATAAGTAGAGGTTTTATTTTCCATATGTGCATGAGATCTACTCAATGTCAGTGCAAAACATGTTTTAATCTGGATCTCAATATTTACACTTGCAACTTCTGCCATATTTCTTAAGTTTATATTCACCCTGCAGAGCACCCTGAAAGCATCGCCTGTACAAAAAAGTGGCAAAACCATTGCCATTTTCACTCCGATTTGAGATTACTAGAAAGTTTTCCTGAACACAGGCCTTCATTCCTATATATAAATTTTGATCTCCATAAAAACATAATAAGGAAAAGAAGGACCCTAACGTATAACTGCCTTAACCCAGCCAGACCAGTATTTAACTTTTTACGTATTTTACTTAAACAAAATGTAAGTGACTCTAGGGAAAGCAATGTTAATAAACATGATCATATAAACTGTATGGTGAAAATTCAATTTTACCTTTAATAGTGTCTCTCAAACAGTAAACTTTATTATAGGACCAATAACTCTGACTCAGATCCTAGGACCAAAATCAGGTGTTTCATTTTCAATCAGTTTGTCCAATTTCTTCTTGGAATATTTCATGCCCTAAATAAGATAAAAAATGCCAATGAAAGTGTCAGATTCTGCTGGAAACTGGACCAATGCCTTCACTCTCCTTGTTTCCAGGAAAGTTTTTCTTGACCAAGAAAAGCATTCCTCCTTGGTTACTTCAATATTCCATATCTGAGAAGCAGAGATACTAACACAAGAGGAGAAAGACTAGCATGTGTCCAGAAAATAATTCTGAAACTTATGTTAGTAGCAACTTCAGAGTCACTGTATACTGAGATGATAATTTATCCCAAATTCTGTCTAATGACAAGAAGAGAACTGTGGTACAAGCTGACCATAGGTCTCTGTATTTCTTTGTTCAGTTTAAATTTCTATAATGTTCTACACTGTACTCCTATGCACTATCATCCTCTTGCACTTATTCCTAATCTTTCCATTTGAAGTTTCCAGAAATGCTCTAGGGCATATTGACTCTGCCCTCATCACAGCATTTGCAGAGCTCAAATGTGCACAGCCTGGATTTTCACATAAGTCTACTTTCTGTTTTAAGACACTATTGTTCTTTACATGCAAACATATAATTTCTTTCTCAAGCCATAATGTCTTTAGCATATTTAAAGGCAACTCCACAAACTTTATATGCTAGTTTAGTGCATCATTAACTTTTTCAGGGATGCCATTTACATCTCTTTCCCAAGAACACATGGAAGAGTTCTTGCCCATTTGGAAATTCTGTGTGGAGCCAAGCTTTCCATGCTCAGCTCAAGTGCTCAGGTTTTTGGGAGCCACCAGTTCTGAATGCTCATTTTGAGTGACTACACCCAGACTTACAATTGCTGGGGCTTCTACAATGGGGGATAGGAAAGAGAATGACGATGCAAAATGCAAGCATAATCTGCTCTATCACTGTAACATTTCCAGCAGACCAAAAAGAAGTAATCTTGACTTTCCACTGAAACTTGGTGTGGCTGAAGAGTAAAAACCAGCAATTTATGGTCCACAAGTGCAGTTTGAAGTAAGCTTTGCGGCGCAAGCAAAAAGAACACCCCTGCCCCCGCGGGGTAGAGGCTGAGCATAAGCACTGTGTATACAGCACAACAAGAGAGATGCTTGGCTGCTGCATGGTTTAGATTTTGCCAAAGTACAGAAGAATTTGAAGGGTAATAAGAGCTGTCATACACAAGATTAATCTTTGCAGTCTTATGGTTTGTCATGAAATAATGAAGGGCAAGAAACTTCCTGGGAGCATTACTACTGAACCTTCTGCTCTTTTGTCTCACCACTGGTTTTGATAGTGTTGAAAAAGAGACGTACAGACTGATGATGGTGTAGCTGCACCCAAGACTCTGCCTTAAATTCAGGATCTATCCTATGGAAATTCTAACTTACCTTAATTTCAAAGATGTAGGTGGCTGTAAAATACATGCATTTTTTTAATGTCATAAATTGATCCTTTCATGTACATTTCAGCCAGCTATAGCAGCCTCTGAAAATATTCTTGATTGCTCATAATGAATATTGTACCTCTGAAGGGGAAAAAATGCAAAGCCACTGCATCCTCCTGTAAATGCTACTGTAGTTCTAACAGCACACAAAACTTGCACACAAAGTAATGTATTGATGGGCTTATCTCTGAACTGTACTACATCATCAGTGGGCACAAACCAACCCTTTCCTGCTCTCTGGAAAGAAAACCATGACCAGTTCTTGATAAATTCCTCCACTCTATTACCTGAGGCTTCCAGTGTTTCCAGTAATTCAGCAGGCTCACAGGTTTACACATTCTCTCACGATTACTCAGACTAAAGAAACTATATGCCAAGCTGAAGGAACTACAACAGCATTATTTTGGCACACATAGGGACAGAAAAGCTCTCCAAAATCGGGAGTGTTAAGGAACTGAAAGCAATTACTCTTACAAAATGCAATTCTGTAGAATTTAATTCAAGCTCTGAGCAACAGACAAGGTGAAATGTTCCAAGGGATTTCTCACTATTCACAGAACACTTTTAGTTCAAGGGAACTTTGTTTCTGCTCTTCTGGATGCTGCAAACCTGTCATGCCATAGGATGGAGCTGCAAAATAGATTCTCTTCAGTGCCAAGCCAGACACAGGAGGTTTCACCCTGTCAGCTGAGTTGATGCAACTCCATGTGGAGCTGCATCATTCACTGGGCTGTCAAAATGCTCTAGTTGTAAGAGCACCCTATTGTGTCATGGCACTGCATGACTCCCACAGCTGAGTCCTGCCGCTCAGAAATTTGGCTCTAGCTCGTATTTCAGGAAGGCAGCACCACAGTCTCTTCTCTTGCATGCCAGAAGAAATGGATCATTGAACCCCAGGTGGGACATTTTGTGCTGCAGCCAAAATGAAGCCAGTTTTAAGAGGCCAAAGCAGTCCTTTGAAGCTCCACAGCTCACATACTAGAGAGTTCTCTGCTTGGGGTCACAATGAAACCCAGTGTGCTGCAGAGACCTGATGCACAACTCTGTTGTCAGAAACTCATGCAAGGTATGACAGCCACTGTGCCTTCATCACTAGTGAGGCATGTTGCAATTGGGGTATATACGGCAAGAATGCACAAGGACAAAAGACCACAAATCAACTACTTGAAGAGACCTATGGAGACCTGACTTCATGACAACGAAACTGTAACCTGAAGGTACTTACAGACATCTGGCAAAGGATTTTCAGTGCTTAACCTTTGCTTTCAAAAACAGAATATCCAGACATTGGGAAAGAGATGAAGTTATAGGTTCTGAATCACTCTCAGCATTCTGAACCACTCTTTCATATACTTTCATATGTAAGGTGTATGAAATAATACACTTTCGTACATTTGTTCTCAAGCAAATGTATTTTAAATTAATAGTATAGAACTATTGCAAACTATCAACAGAGAGAAATGCCTAAGTATTCATGCTGTTGCCATATAACTACTCCAGACACTATCCTTGTAACTCACAAATGAATTCAATTGTTTAGTGAGTTTAGACGACTGTCAGAAGCAACCATTTATGCCAACTTTTTTTTTAATCTTTATAAAATCTTCTCCCCTCATGCTTCCTTCTCATTGTAGTATAAAATATGCTCCCATGTTGAATGGGGCTGTAAAGAAAATTACATGTTTTACAACAGTATTCAAATTATATTAATAATTTTTAAATTCTGTTTCTTGAAACATGGTAAAGTCCCAATTGCTTCAGTAGAATTAAGAGAAATGTGCATAAAAAGCTGAGAGCAAAATGCTTAAATCCAGTCTTATTCAGTAAGCACATGTTCTACACTGGCCCATGGATTTTAGAGTAAAGCTTCACATTATTTACAAATAATTGTTTCTGCCCTACAAATGGCTCCATCGTATGAACTTTTTAGATTGGACACATCAGCAAATAACAGAGATATTTATTTAATGCTGCAACTGAAACCGAGCATATATTCAGCACAAAACTTACCCAAAGATCAAGAATTACCAAATGCCTTAGTCAAAGTAATGAGAAAATGGGGCAAAATGTTGGGAGTCGCAGGAGACTGGAAACTAGACCTGAAGGCTCCCACCCCCTAAGGCACAGGTTGTACCAATCTACATCTTATCACAAACTCCTTCAGCTCTGAAGGGGACTTTCAGACATCAAATCACATTTTTTGCTTCTATTGTCTGGGTATCTCACCAGCCTTTCTTAAAGATGCCCTAGAATAAAGCAGTACCCTTTGCAGCACCTTTACAGTTTCTTGTTTGATACTGTTAGGAAGGCTCTGTTGTATCTGTTCCCCTTGCAAAGTTTCTCTTGACCATTACAACCAACTAACGATGTACATAATTAGCTAAATAATATAATGGAATAAAACAATATAATAACAACTTTCTGTCTATAGCAAAGGTGGGATTGCCGACTTTGTTTTTCAACTCCGTAATGTGGTAACATTATATCAGTCAAATTAATTCACAAGGCATTCATTTATGTCTTAAGAAAATGAAGACTTAATAAATAAGGAGAGCTGGAAGACTTTGTTCATAAGACAGATGTTTGGAGCTCACCTTCTAAAAAAATAGCATGACACAGGGAAGAGTTTCTGGTCATATTCATATGAATGCCAATGAGAGAAGAATAGAGCTTAAATGTTTTGCTTGCCAAAGTACAGGTACAGTCCCTGTACAGCCTGCTGGATAACTCAAAGGAGGAGATGGCCAAGAAGCAGAATGAATATTCCACCCTTGACTGGCAAAGTGGTGATTTGGTTCACTTCAGCTAAGCTGAACTGCAACCACAACCCATACTGGCCTTTCTTTGAAGTCCTCCACCGTCTCTATAATCACACTTTAAATTAGCCTTCGATTTGTTAAATTCATACAATATCAGAATTATATGTGACAAAAGGAACTAAACCGTGCTTTTGCTAAAATGTTTTTCCAACACATTTCCACAGCCATGGCAGTAAATCCCCTTGCAATACAATTGCCAACATGATGGGAGCAGAGCCTTGTGTCTCCCAATGAGCAATACATGTCATCTGGTGGACAAAATGCCCTCAGGGAAACTGTGTGGGTAAGAAAGCACAGCCAGTAGATGCCTGAGTGAACTCACAGTTGATAAAGGCCAGAAATATCCAGTTACCAGAGGAAAAAAAACCACCAACCCTGTGTTTGCACAGTCTGGATCCTTCACAGAAATGTATAAGATCCCTTTGGAGAAGAATCTGGAAACAAAAATTCATATAGGTTCTACTGGACACCAAAACATAAGATAAACAACATTACAGACTCAACAGGAATACTGGTCTTTTTTCTAACTCCTCTCCCTCCTCCCAGACAGCCTTTCAACAATCCACAGGCAGTGTAAGTTTCAGGTCATGCTGTTTTCTGTAAGAACCCAGCATTTGTCCACCTTTCCTCCTGTTTTATAGTCACCCATCACATGTGCTGTCAGGTGTCTGGACCAGCACTGTCTATCTACACTCCAAACAATTGTTAAGCTGTTAATGAGCTGTGAAGACTGCTGCAGCTATTTTGGATCTATAGAACAGCTTGTGCATCCAACAATTTGTGTGCCCCTCCCCCCCAAATATTATATTATTTGGTCAAAAAAATAAGTTCTCTCTCCTTACAAATCCTGCCCATGAAACTCAAAGTACACTGCCCATGGCAAAGCGGGGCGCTGCCAAACATGAATCAGGAAATACAGCTCAGTGTTGCCCTCCAAGCCAGCAGCATCCTTACCTTCATCTGCCAACCATAATTTCTAATTGTTTTCCATCCCTAACTAACTTAATGCTGCCAGGCAGGACCTCCTCAATTCCACGTGATTTACTTCAGCAATGCAAATGATTCATCCTGCACAAGGTCTTTAAGGAATGTGGCTATTTTCTGCGCTTGTATTTACACTAAAAACTTCTCTATTGTTTATATTTCCTTTCACAGCCCCCAGACTGTTTATTAAAGCATCAAACATCAACAATGTCCTCCAGGCTGGTGATGCTCTTGGCTAACCATACTGATCAGACAGTGGCCAAACTCTGACTGAACTGTCGAGTATGACTGCGGTAAGTAAGATTTTAAATCCCTTCGGGAGACACAGCTTACCCAAAAAATGCAATTTTTTTTTATTTTTGTAAAAAAAAAAAAGTACTATCTGATTGTTTTGTTTTATTTAACCTTTAAAAAAACAATTTGTTGGCTTAAAGAATGAAAATTTGACATATTCTGCCAATTCTCTCTCCCTCATTCATCTATTTCCTTATTCTATTGTCCCTCAAGTGTTTATTTCACTTGTTAACACTTAACCTCAGTATTTCTACATTTTTAGATGCCTATCCACTGAGGTAGTATTCACATACCCCAGAAAAGAGTGGATTATACTGTGACAGCAAAAGAGGCAGTTCGCACCTGGCAAAGCTAACATAACCCATTCATCAGGTGCTACACATCCTTCTGAGCCCAAGTGAGTTATTGCCAAGGTGCTGCCACCAATCCAGCCCAGGCACCTTTGCCCTGCTGTTCTAGAGTCCTGTGCTGGACTGTTCTAGAGTCCTTGCAGTACAGATACAAGTGAGTCCCAACACATTGTTCCAGTCAATCAAAACCAACAGCGTTTCTAAAAGTCATAAGGGAAATCAAGTGGTGACTGCAGTTACCTTCAGGCATTCAGATGCAAACGGAAACATCACATGTACAAGCATACCCTCTGACACGCAAGATGAGATGCAGTTTCCTTTGTCATTGTCATGTTTGCTTTTTTGCAGTTGTTTTTGGGAGTTGTTTTGGGTTTTTTTAAATCCTTTATAATTCCCCACTCCCCATCTCCACAGTTCACCTCAGATCTCATCTTTTCGGTGCAGCAAAAAGACTGGTTTTAATCCTGAAAGTTCCCAGTCTCTGTCATCAGACAAAGTAGCAGCTGTTGGCAGGTGGTCCTCATAAGGATTCAAGCTACAATCGCCTCATTGCCTCTCATATATCTTAATAACCTTCTTGAGAAGCCCATGGAATACAACTCAGTAAGGTAGCCCTACAAACACCCTTACAAGATAGGTACAAGATAGGCATCTTCTACAGAATTCAATTTCGGGGATCTGCGGTTCAGCCAGAAGGCAATTGTAAAGGTACTAGATTTTAATCCCCCTGTTCTGTGGAAAAAGCACATAATCCAAAATTATCATCTTCCATGAGTAACCATAACAGAGTTGTGATTTGGTATGTAGATAAGGGAATACGCAGCAGGAAAATAACACTGACTCAATTGGCACTAACACTCCCTGCCAGTGTACCACACTGTTCTGCTGTCCACAACACAAGTAGTGTGGAAAAAATTGAGAGAGATCAATCAGAGCCATGAGAATTACTAAAACACATTTCACCAGGCTCAGAAATTGAAGCAGCTTAAGATATTTATCTTAAGGAGAAGGTCCAGGATAACAGTTTAATAGTGCCAGCAGGAAAAGGCAGATTTGATAGGAGACCACTCAACTTTGGATATAAAACGTATAATTATGTATAACATTTGGAAATTGCAGTAGGTATTCTTATTGGAAACAAGATTATTTTCTTTTTAACATCAAGTCCAATGAAGCTTTGGAACAGTTCATGGGGTGGATTTCTTCAGTTTTCAGCTGATTTTTGTGGTTCTAAAAAAAAGACATATCGTCAGTAAGGAAAGGTCTGTGGCTCCTGTTCATGCAGGAGGTAAAATGCGCTCATGACAGCTTCTTTTGGTTTGAAAAATGACTAAATTCATAGAAACTTGGAAGATATTTTGCAACATCTTCAAAGAGGGTTTTCTTCTTTTAGAATCAACCACCATTTGTGTCTGGAAGTAATTATCATTATGCTGGAATTTGGTTTCAACTTTTTCTGAAAAATTATTTTGCCATCATCTTTGCAACCACTTCAGCAATATCTCCGAGTAACTACAAAGAATGAAAGAAGAATGATGGAGGGAAAATAAAGGCAATATATTACCTTGCTGTTCAAGTGCCTAAGCCAGGAGCTAGCATATAAGGAGGGCATCTCCCATATCTTCAAATCATTTAATTTGCTAACTTTTACAGAGAAGGAATAAGTACCATTTAATTCATATCATAGTTCAATAATGTCTGGAGCCTTCAGTTCCAGAACCAAAACAACTCCAACACAGATGCTGTGCAGCTGGTGTCCATCCTCTCTCTCATCTGCTCTTGCAGAGTGCTGCCTTCCCCTCTGAGACTTCATAGCTGCTGCTCTGAAGTATCTGAAGAGCTTTGGCTGTTCCTGTACCCTGCATTGCCCAGTGCCATGCAACATCACCATCCAGTGACTAACCCACAGAAACAGAATCTGCTCTTCTGGTTTGATCTCCTTCAAACACACTGCAGCCTACCAACAGGTCTCCCCCCTCCACAGCCCAAGATGCCATGACATGCGTGTGGCAGAAAAGCTACCTTACCATGGCCTCTGGCAGGGAGGGCAGTCTCACTTTGCTACAGTGTGTGCCGAGGGACTAGCTGTCTGCAATTCACTGGTTCCCAAGGGGCAGCCTGCTGCTACAGCCACAGTGCTGGTCTCCCTCAGTCCCACAACACACCAAACACTCCCTGCTTCAAATGTGTCCTCACTGAAGGTGAAATATACTCACAGGTATAATAGATGGCTCAGAGGCACTATCAACAGCTGAAACATGTCTCAAGCTCAACAGGAAAATAAGTCTTAGCGTGAATGCAGAAACTCCTGCTCCTATGGCCAGCAACCGCTGACATGAAGCTCTTATCATACGGTACCTCATCAGTCTCTTGTTAGATCTTAATAAAATATACTGGCAAAAATCAGAGAGGTCACTAACGCTGGAGAGCTGTCTGCGTTCACAGTGTGAAAGGAGAACATTATCTCTGACCAAGGTCTGCAAAGGTCCATGACATCTAATCCATGGACTTCCTTTACAGCAACAGATTAATTAATAACAGTACCCAAAACCACAAGCTAACTCAGTGAAGATTAATGAAGATTTTGAAATCTATTTATAGCAGAAAGGGTTATGGAGAAGAAAAGTGAGGATGACAAAGACTCCGCTTTGCCACATACACATTCTCAGACGGGCTGCAGGCTCCTGCTGGCTTTCCCCAAGACTCAGCATTCGTCTAAGGCAGAAACCATACCAATGAGACTGCCCAGATGTAGCTTCTATCTGCATTCATCCCAACACTTGGGGAAAGCACCCAGCTTGGCAGCCCTTCTTTGCTGAAGTACAAGAGAGGATACCATCACGCTGCGAGGCCTGGCTGCCTTTGAAGACATGCATAGTTATAAGACCTAAAAAGAAACACCATCAGTATCTTGCAAAGGCAGAAGGAACCCTGCAAAGCCAGCTCCTCAACAGCGTAATGTGGAGCACAGCCCAACACCACTGACAGAGCAAAGAAGGGGGAGTCTGGAAAAGACCAGAGAGTCTGAATGTACTGCTGGCTAGTTACTGGCTTACAGCTTCATTTGTTAATTTACTCGTAGGAATCCAGAAGGGAAAAGTAGGCCATTTATGAAGGCATGGACCATCTGTATGTGGAAATCACTTCAGCTATTCAGAATCCAATGGACAGTTTGAAGCATACAAACTAAAAATAAATAATAATAATAATAGTTACAATAATAATAATAAAGGCTATGAAATAATCTGGCAACTTGCTGCTTAGGAATGAGCTGGGGAAATATACTCCTGCTGATTATACATCTGATAGCTCCAGAAGCAGTGTTCTGTATCAAATAAATCTGTAGAGCACAAGCATGTTTGCAAAAGGGGGAGCAGTTCTTTAATTGGCTGCTTTCAGAATGATGTAAGAGTTTCAAAAAGGAGCAAGAAAAAAGAAAAAACAATACAGCCTGAATCATGAAATTAAGACATATGCATTGCAGCTCATAACATAAATATATAAATGCTGTTAGAACCTAGATCTTTGCTTTACCACAGCACTTACATGTGCCGAAGTGTGAGGCAGTATGTGATACTGTTGAGCTATGTGAGAAAAAAAACCCATTACACCATGAAAAACAAAAATATAGAAAGCACAATAGATGTTTTCTTATTATTGTCCAACAGATGGCTACATTAAGAGCTTACTGACATAAGAAAATTATTAACCAAGGTCAAAGGCTTCAGAATTTACTTTGATGATATAATCAGCAAAGAGCCAGAAACATTCATTCTAATCCCAGGTCTGACAAAGCCTACTTTGTAACTTGGCTTGGCATTGAAATGGCTTGTCTAGCATTACATGATCAAAAGTCTGGGTGATGAGTCAGAATTTACTTCCTATATATGTGTATCTATATTTTCATTAGAAGCCAGGCATAAACACCAAGCCCAGTGATTTGTGAAATACCGTAAAACACAGAAACACCATATCTCTGAAAATTGTGATAAAATAAAGGGAAGTTCTTAAGAGTTTAAACTTCATCTTCATTTCCTATTTTAACAGAATGTAAAAATAATTCTCTAAAGAAAAGTGTCAGAAGAGGTTTTTTATAGGCTTAATTCTGATTTTGACAATGTGTTAGAGCACATAACAACAGTCATAAAGATATTTCAAAACAAAAACTATTTTGTGGGTGGCATATATGGTTAAAAATACATTTTCCAGTGTTGTTAGAAACTGATTTTCATTTGCTTCCCAAATTGAAGCATTGGCATTAGCATCTTGTGCTGCACAATGGTCCCAAAGGGAGCCTCATTCTCTGACAGAGAGTAGGTCTACCAGCAGGAGCAGCACTTTAGAGGAACCTGTGGTTTGCTCCCTGCCAGGATAAGGAGGCCTCACAGCTCATTAAGCAGCAGCAATAAGTAGCACTACTCATCTCAGTTCATCTACTCACACTTACACCCATACGTCTGGCCATTATCAGAAGCTGAAATACGTCTCTGAGTATTGGCTCTAGAGGTTAAAACAACTGGGCCTTTTCCAAATAATTGCACATCCAAAATCCTTTCAAATCATTAACCAGTTGTCTCCTACAGCCCCTGGAGATTCAATAGTTTCTGAAGTCAGTCAATTGACAGACCTATGGTTCTGCTCTAGGTGGACACTGGCCAGCTGGAACAAGATGGAAGATTTTCAGCTGGATCCATAACTCAGCTGACAGGTAAGCAAACCCTGAAGAATTAAAGCAACTGAGGTGATGTTTTTTCCTTGCTGCCACTACTGAGTTGTGAGCCATACAGTTTTTGATGTTGGCATCTACAGACACGTCACAGGGGGTGTCCAGACCATGTAGTAGTATGGTGCATTTGATACAGAACTGTGGTACATGAGAGGAATAAATGTTCCTTCTCCTCTGTAGCTCCCGCCAGCTTTGGATGTGCCTCAGGAGACCAAGTGTTTCAAACAAATTTCAGAGCTAGCCAGGTCAGTAGCTGTCACTGACCGAATCAGATGTAACCAGCAATGCCTGCAGGACTCAAGAGAAGAGGCATCCAGGTGGAACAAAACAAGGGAACATCAGTGGGCAGGTTCCAGACTAAAAGTAAAATGAGTGGCCCTAAGAAAGATATGTATGTCTCTCGATCACTGGATCTTGGAAGAATGATGACCAAGACCTCTGTGTTTTCAATTCAACCCCATGATCAACCCCACAGTTATACTATGCTAAATGCAGTGACTCCAGTTAAGAGCTCTCTTAAATATTTTGTCTCCAGTATTTTAAACAAGTCCTGAAGAGAACAGAAAAAAATCTGTACTTTTCATGCTTAACATTAAATGAAACTTAACTGGCGTGCAGAAAAAAGTTAAAAGCCCTGTAACAGCCAATGTAACTTTTCATTTAACAGCTTCTTTAAGCATACAAGTTCTTTAGTCATGGGGAATAACTGTTTCTAAAACCACATGAACAAAGTGGTTTCAATCCTTCATTTTAAGAACAAAGGCAGTGTAATCTGTTCAATAAATATCTGATGATGTAGTTTAACGACATGTGAAAAAGGGCCTTGGAACAGACTGGGAAGCATGTGCTAGCAAGAGCAAAGATTCCCATGTTCCTGTGAAGGAATAAAAACCATGCCAGGCCACTAAGAGCCACTTGCAAAAATTAAGCCTTTAACAGCAGAGACCAGATGGCAGAATATCCTAAATTACAGAATCTACATTAGGAAAAATAAAATATTCCTGATAAGTTGCTACAGAGAAAAAAAGAAAAAAAAATCAAGCAAGGCAAAGAGTAAAAATGCAGTCATCTCAGAGACCTTTCCCTCCAGTTTTAAAATGAAAACGGGGGGTGTAGGAAAAAAAGTTACTGCTAGCCTCATATATAGAGTGGTATTTGCAGGCTCTATTTCATGTATTATGTAACACTTCAAACACTAATATTTGGGTAGTAAATGACTGCCTGTACCTGAAATAAACTGTTACTGCTTAATTGCAGCCTTTTATTATAATCTGCCTCCCCTCTTCATGTTAAACATTTAAAGAACATCCAGGGAAAGACTTAGAAAGGTTTTTGATACAGACAAATTACTATCTCGAATAGGCATTAAAATCTGCACTATAAAATTACACCAATTTTAGAACTATTTGATGTATTTTTATTTACTTTTTTAATGTTAGCCACAAGAGGGAGCCAATAGTACTGGAATGCCATTACCACCCCCTCCCCCCATCAAAACCAAGCTGTGGAGTGAAAAGCAGCAGTTTAAATAAAACACATTCTCGAGCTCCCAGTGAGATATTTTTATACGCATTTCAGGAAAATTAGGACCACTAGCTAACGTGTAAATGGAAAGCTTCAGTTTCTTCTCATGTGAATTCAGATTCACTTCGTATGTGAACTTGAAGGTGAGAAGTGTGTTTATAACGCATAACATAATGATCCAGACAGCACAGAAAGAACTCGCAGAAAAGTTTCATTCACTTCAGGTCCCCATCCCACACTCACAGCCTTCAGAAGTGGTACTACCAGTTTGCTGTTTAAGACGAATTACCCAGCTTCCAGCCTACACAACCTCTTCCAGTGACAAGCAAGATGTGCGCACAATAGCCGGTCCCCTGTCCGTGTACCTGGCACAGAAGCAAAGTAATTTTGCTCAGTCCCCTGCTGTGCATGCCCGACAGGGCATGAGCAGGCAAGCCCGCAGGCCCTGAAGAGGGGACCATCAGTAGCCACACTTGCAGGCTTCCCCGGCACGGGGGAAAATTCTGCTTTTTAGGCTGCATGGAGAGCAGGGAACCTCTGTAAAAGGCAGCCTCGCATGCCTCAGAAAACTTGCAGTCCTCTCTGTCCGCACCTTGACAGCGTGAGCAGCCTGGAGGCAGACTACACAGTACAGATCCGGCATTCACTTCTATAAATAGCAGTGTCTTACAAGAAATGAAAATAAAATTGCTGAAGGGTCTGAATGAAAATCACCTCTGTTCCTTTTTCCTGACGGTAGGGCCAGGACAGAAACACTTCGCTATTAGCCTCTATCACCTGTTTTCCTTGTATTTTTTTTGCTTTACACATCAATCCTAGTCATATGTTAAGTGACCTTGTAAAAAATAGTTTTAAGCTTCACTAAGCAGAATTTACTTTTGTGGAGAGCTGATTCATGTTGGAAATAGTACTCAAGCAGAGCAGGTTTAGCACATTCTTCTCTTAATAATTTGCCTACATAAAAAAAAATTATTCTGTCCATTCCTACAGTTGCATGGGAGCTCCTAAATACTGAGAACCGGATCAGAAATACCAACCTCTATTTCAGAGACTTTTCATGTCTTACACTTTGCTTTTCTAATACTCTCTCTGCGCCACAATATTTGTGAGAAGTCTAAAACTACCATTCTCATTATGAAGAATATTTATATTCATCTGATAAAGCAAACTATTTTCCCAGGATGTTTTGTAATCACACTTCATTTCCACATTCTGCATCTCTATCCAGATGTTCATTTTGTCCTATGAGTCTGCAAATGACTACTACTGAGACAAGCACTGAAGATGAGCTTGTTTCAAATGTACCAAAAAACACCCAAACAAGCAAAGAAACCAAACGAAGACTCACACACAAACAAAAAGGTCTGTTGAGAGTTTCTGCTGGCCGAGACAGTAAAACAATTTTAGTACTAATAATGTCACAGCACCCAAAATAATTCTCAACATAATTGATACTTTGAATTGTCTACTATTGAATTGTCTGCTATTGAATTGTACTTTGAATTGTCTGGTGATTTATGATATGGAATGGTTTCAAGTCCAAATCTTACTGAAAGACTGCTTTCATAATCATGATTTTTGTTGTTGTGAAACTTCCTAAGTTCTCCCAGCTACAGTGCAGCTACAATAGAAGCTAGTAAAAAGTAAAGATTTATCAGTTGTTAACAAAGAAGTTGACACTTATGTGCCTCTGCACAGGTGGTCACACGACATAGCCCATAATGAGTCTAGAAGGCCAGTGAAGAGAACCACGGGGTACCCATGTAAGAGTATCCATTGCATTTATAAATCCTGTGACATCCTGTGCACACGGAAGACCAAACAGGTATGAGGCAAGTGGGGGCAGTACCCTTCCCACCTGTATTTTCCACACTAGGCTTGTTTCAGCTTTGATTAGCCTTTGAACAAGCTACAGGCTGTTAGCACTAAAGGGGCCCTATATCACCCTAGTTTAGTCCTTCTGGGAATGAATTTACCTACCCATTAATGCATTCCTGACACTTAAAGATGAAGACTACAAGAAACACTACCAAATCTTACCCTTAATGACATCAAACATTCCACTACCTCAGCTAGGAGCAGCCTTTCCCCAGATCACAGCTAAGCGTACATACTGGACGCATTCTTCTTCTCTTCCTCAGACCCACTAGAAGCATGCCAAGGCTGGGGATAAAGGAGAACTCTGTGCTGGAGACAGAAAATCGCTTTTCTCCTGTGCCTGGCCAGGTCACTCTGCTTATATAGTCAGAGTTGTGGCTCCAAGAAGCATTCCCCTCTCATGTCCCATGACACCAGAGGACACATACTGCAAAAGAGAGCATTGCCAGCGTGAAGGTCAACTCATTGTCGTCTCTTGGAAAATATGCCCTTAGTTCTCTCTCCTGTTTGCCTTGTGCTCTGAAATAATGGCCCCAAAGGCCAAATAAAGCCTACAACTACAGAGATCTTTTGTGCCACATAGAAGATTAGTGATGAGCACTGTCCTCTTCTTCACAGATCCGATGCAAGGCACTTGAATTAGCTCAGGCAAGGTGGGAGGACCTTGTAAGGTACAATGTAGGAAGCAGGCCACTCGTTTTAGCTGTACTGCTCACTTGGAGCTTAATGCAACTTAGAATTTTTGACTGGCTAAAAAGCTGAAACCACGTAAAACCGTCAAGTTTTACATGTTTCCATCCACAAAGAATAAACTGACCTAGATTCTCTCATTCTTAGATTCCCTCACGATTCTGGCCAGGTTTTCAGAGGGTTGCTAACCTTGGCTGAGTTAAAGGTTTATAATGAAACACTAAAAACCAAGTACGTTTGAGCTGGTTTGGATTTTATTATGAATGTTTTGGATGGCTGTAATGTTAGAGTCAATTCAGACATTCTGGGTACTTTTCATCCAAAAAAATTGCTGCTTGGAAAAAAAAAAAATCCCATGTTTACAATAAATTAAAATCAATCATTATTTTGGGCCTGATTCTCCACTGCACCATTCCAGCACAGCATCTGGTTTAAGACTAGGCTCCTTCACTTGCAGTGAACGTAACTCAGGTTTATATCCTCTTACTCACTACAATAATGAAAAGAAAACATTTGTGGAAAAATTTACTTGCAACTTCAAAAGAATCAGAAGCACAGGGTGACAGACACAAGGGTGATGAGTAAAGAAATAAAATACTCAGGGAAAAGGCAGACAAAAATAACTCTGGAAATCCAAAAGATATCAGAAGTAGTGAAAGAGAGTCTGCAGTTTAAAAGACAGTTTCTTTAAGCTTGCGAGATGACTCACCACCTTGAGCTAAAGCTAAAACTCAAGGTAATGGCTTCTCATTTAGCTGACAGCTTCATCCTCAAAAAGTTTAAGCAACATACCCCAAGTGCCAATCCACAGCTCTGGAAGAAGTTGAAAGAAATTTACCTGAGGTACTGCTGATGCAAAGCATTACTTTCAACATGCTGCTAAAGCAGAAAGGGCCCAGCTCAGAGGGCTCAGAGTAATTAGGCATTAATAGTATGAAGACAAATGAAAACTATTGTAAAGACATCATACGACTGGCTAAATAGCGAAGCAGGTATTTTCAACACCTGAAGTTTTTTCATACTTTGCTTGATAGGCTTTTAGGTTCTGTCAGTATGTAGTGTAGACTGATTTTTGCCCTTTGGTCAGAACAGTGATTTCAGGTAAAGATGCAGTAGGACAGAGGGAGGAAAGAAGAAAAAGAAACAGACTAGGTGGAGGATGCTGCTAAAACTCTTATTTTGGAGTTCTTCAGGTATCAGGCCATGCATATGCTACCTTCAAAGCCTTCTTGCACTTACTCTAATTATTCTTTCTAAAGTAAATTTCTTTCTCCTAAAAAAAAAAAAAAAAATAAAAATCTAAACACACTCTTCCATGTTCAACTCCCCAAAAATGAGGTTGCAAGAAGTGGTTCCCCAGCAGGAACAAAATATTCTGCACTACGCTAATAGTGTGCGTACCTTAACAACAGACAGAACATTCAGCGATGCCTGTTTTCACTTACAAAGAGGGACAGAGTAATTCTTAGTTAATTTTGTCTGCACTTTATTGAAATAGTTATGGAAGGAGGAAGAAAAAGCATGCTTCAAACTTTGCCAATATCCAAACAAAACAAACAGCAGCAGGGTTTTGTTTTCACTTAAGTTTCATTATACTTCATATATATAGAATTAGTGCAACTTAAAACTGGTTTGTATTTAAACCCATGTGTATGACAAGAGTAGCCAACATGCTCATTTGTGAGTGGAAAAGTCTTATTGCTGCCATTATTTCCTAGCGTAATGTGTTTTCATATGTTCTGGGAATCTTTTTCCTAAAACAAAAGTAGACCTTAACAAATTAGCAGACCTGAACTGAAAGCTCAGTCAAGAAATCTGAACTTTAGGGAGTTTGCAACTGGCTTTACAATTCTATGGCTAATGTTTCTCTACTACGATAACTGAACTTGGATAACACTGGCAAGAGAGCAGCAGTCACACACAGTGTTGATCTGGAACAGAACAAGCTAAACAACCTTGGCAGGGCTTTTGCAACACTCTGAAAAACAAAGAGACAGCCAGGAGCAAGCTATGTTTTCACCAAGTCAGCAGAGGTTACTCATCTGCAAGCTCTTTCTATTCCTTCATGCTGGTTATGCAGTTTGGCAGCTGAGTCACGTCCTCTTTAATTTAACTGCAGGCAACCAATGTATACAGCGTTAATGACAATCAGCAAGAGAAAACAACTGAATTCAGCAAAATGCATCAACTGTAGGTATCTTGGATGTATACAACCCCCAGCCAAAATATGACTGGTGTGTTGCATAATACATTCATGATGGCATGGAACTTTTCTAGAAAACATACACACAGGGAGAGAGATTAACTTAGTCCCTAAATGGGACTTCAAGGTGTCCAGTCATTTACAGGTATTCTGTTCAGCACTTCAAATAAGCAAGCTTAGACAGAATTAGCATTACATGAAGCAGCTAACTTATGCATGTTAAATTTCAGACAATTCATTAAGAAAATGCATGTTGAAACACTATGCTTTACTTCTTTGTTACCTGCTCTACTTGCATCCTCATCCCAGTTTTACACAATCCAGAGGAAGACGCTAAAGGGTAAGGTGTATGAAAGGGCAATTAGGTTTCCAATTAGCAAAGGGAGTGACAAGATTTCTTACTGAAGTGGAAAATTCAGGAAAGCTCTCTGAAGTCAGCTTTCTATGCAGTGTATATTAACAATTACTCAAGAACTTATAAGACAAAATCAGCCAAGAAGCCTCTGTAAAGCAAACATGGTCTCAGGTAATCTAACTTAGCAAAGAATCGCAGGACAGCTTACAACACTTTAACTTGAAATTCCTCAGTGGTATTTCTGCCATAAATTCATTGTTGAGTCATCCAACATATATTAGATCTCTCTTCCCACAGTTTTCATGCCAATTTGACAAGCAAGCAAAATTTTCTCCACACTCTGGCCATCTTTCCACTAAAAATCAGACGGGAGAGAGCATAGCAAACAAACATGGCAGGCAACACATGTGACACTAGTCATCACCCTCTGCTTGTAACACAAGTTGTGACTGTGAGCCAGTACCTTAAAGGCAAAAGGCTCCATGTTTCATCAACACTCCTACAGAATCTGCTTCCTGCCTCATTGATAGCTTTAAAAAGAGCAACAACAACAATCTGGGAAGGACTTTCTACAGGCAGAGTGACTATGAATTTTCCACTACACACATACAGATATGATACAAAGTGGATGGATATCAGAATAGACATGAATGGGGCAAAATGTTAAGATAGAAGAATTGATTACGCAAGTGAATTAAAAATTGCCAGAACTTCCACAAGGCTTTTCAGAGATGGGAATAAACTTGTGAGGGAAAAACAAAATTAAATTGTAACTCGAAGGGGTCTTATAGAACTATTGGAAGCAGAATGCTATTGAAAAATATTGCTTAAGAGCCCTGGCACTTAAAATAAAACATTCAAAACAAGGACAAAGCCATCACTTTCAAGATACTAATAAACCCTTAAGATAAAATAAACTGCAACTGAAAAAATATGCAGGTGACATTCTCTAGGAGACAGCATTCATGCATTATTACAGTCCATAAACATTTGGAAAAAGCAATTTGGTCTCATTTGTTCCAGTTCATTTAATCTCCAAACAGAGAAGCTTATCTTCTCAAGCCAAGACTAATGAAGAAAGAATGTCTTCAGCCTAATAGGTCAAACGTAAACAGGTTTAAAGTTAAACCGTTCCCAATACATTAGAAATGACCCTACCCGCATGTTTGTTCACACTCATATTCCTCTTCTGGAAGAGGAAGTTCAGATCTGACTCCAAGTTTCCTGACCTGAGTTTTGTTCCTACACAAAACAATTACTGATTAACTGAGTACATGCAATCAACTTACTCTGGAGATTTAATAACACTCAGTCATATCACTGTGACTGAAAAAGTAGTTGATGGTTTTGCGTTGCTTGGAGAGCCGTATGTAGCAAGATTCTCCTTCTTGGGAACTGAATGATGACTCTGCTACTAGTACTGTTACGGCCCTACTCCTGCTGCTCCTTTGCCATTTCATTCCTCTCTACAATTCTGCAGTTTTACCAAGGACTGGGTAAAAGCTGTCTTGCTTGAAGGTCCTCAAATGTTTATGTTTAGATGTCTATTCCTCCACATTCCTTCATTCTCCTCTTTCCTTGCATAACTATACAACAGTAGCACATTGTTAAGACATGAGCTAGAATGAAAGTTCTGGAATGAAACTGACAGAAAACCCACTCCAGCCCCCTAGAAAATCCAAGCCAGACAAAAATATACACACACACAAAGCAAAAACCTCACCCTACTGGCCTGAAACCCACCCATCTACATAATGCAATGAATTATGAATCACAGTCAAAGCGCAAGAGTTGCTGGTGATGGGAACTCTTTGCCAAAACTCCAGAATGAATCCAAGTCAGAAGAAAAAAAGATTAAATAAAATCAATAATTATGAGAGGTATTTCAGAAGAAAATTTACTGATCTGAACAACAGTAAAGACAAGCTGGGCTTTTGATTAAATTTCAGCCAGAATTTTCTGTAGCTTCCGATTCTGTAGAGCCTCATATACACGTACTTGGGTCATACTGTTGCTACTAGAGGTTCAAGTCTGCAAATTTCACGGCTGCTGAGTTCATTGAACAGCACAAGCAGCAAGGTGCTAAATCCCTTCTGACAAGAATGAAGGATATCAGATTTGTCCTGAATAGTCTGTACACTCAGTGGCTTGCTGGAAAATGCATTCTCTCCCCCCTTCGTTGGCAAAATGATATCACTTCACTTCTCAGCAAATCTGCTGGCTTCAGCATGCTTAGCTACAAGAATGCAAGCTGTATGCAAATAGCCTAATTATCCATTAAATCTAACCTAACTTGAATAAGGTCTGATCAATTATAAGTTATTTTAGTGTTTTCAGAGGACTTCTGTTTCTAATACAGATTTTACGTTAGAGGTATCCTTTCATACCACATATACACCAACATAATAGACTTCTTTTCACCCAAAGAAGTTAAAAGCTTCCTAGGAACTATCTAGACCATTAATTGAATTTGCACAATCCCATTTCAATAGCATGACAATATCAGAAAATGTTATATAACTGCTATTTCTATGACTATGTCACTGAATATACTTTTTGCTACTGCGTAAATGACTTTGGGGATAGTCAGTACTACACAAGTGTTGGAAACAGTCATTGGATTTGGGCAGTAGGATTTAACTTCTGCTGCTGAGGAAACAACAGTAGAGTCAAGATCATGCTCACCTGCCAGCCAGCGTGACGTCACATATTGAGGTTAAGCCACCCTACTTGGCATGGCCAAAAGAGTCTGGCTCCATGTCTCCTTCACTCTTCAATAAAGTAATTGTAGGCAGCAATAAGATGTCCCCAGGACTGTTTTGAAAGCAAAACAAGACCTGTTTTCTCAGCATTTGCTTACAGGTAAGCGTTCCTGCCTCTGAACATCTTTGATGGTGCTTCACTTGTCTCCACTAGGCCAGCGTCTTTCCTGGACTGGGAGTTCAAACCAAACACAATACAGGAGGTATGGCTTCACAGGTGACAAATGGGGAGAAATTAGTACTTCGCTCACTTTGTTGACCACCCTTTTGGTAATGCAGCCCATGATGCTGTTGTATTTTTTCCAGTGCCAAGGCACACTGCTGCCTCAATTTCAACTCTATGTCTACCGGCTGCCCTCTGGCATTTGTCTGAGAAGCTGACTATTAGTCAGCTGTCCTCTAGCTTGTACTGTTGCATAGGGTTATTCCAGGTACAGGATTTGACATTTGTGTTTGCTAAACACTGTGAGGTCCTTGCTCACGCCATTTATCCAGCCAGTTGATGTCCCCCCTGCCTTCCAGCATATCAATCACTCCACTGACTTTGGTATTAACAATACTTGCTGAGAACACACTCCTTACCATCAGCCAGGTTATTAACTTGGATATTGGCCCCAGTATCAGTCCACTAGTGGTATACCAGGGATACCACTGGTAGCTAGCTACTAGTTGAACGTTGTGCAGCTGATCGCCTGGTGATTCATACTGTAACCTATAATCAAAGACTTAATTAAAAACCTTCTTTATGAAAACATCTCTGTGTTTATCCTAGCAGAGGCTTGTTTTCTTCAAACTACAAGTCCATGTGGCACAAGTTCAGGACTTTATGTTGCTCTAAGTTAACCAGGAAGCCTCACATATTCTCAGTGATGCCACAGCTTAGGGAATAAGTTACACTCCTTAGAGTTCCTTTATCAGAAGTGCAAGGTCTAGGACAGTCTGTCAAGACTAGCACAGAAAGATGGACAGCTTCATAGTCATCACCCTGAAACAGTGCAGTGGAGTATGCATGACAGGGATCCTAAATGTCCAGACCCACAGCTGAAGCTTTCTTTTTCTTCAAATGCAGGCTGCTGCACATGCAGAACTTCTGCTCCCAGTTCCAAACTAACTTACTTCCACTCAATTCCATTTGTTGACGAACGCTACTTGGGAGACCTGTATTTAATGTCAAGTATGAGGTTCTTACTGAGAAAAAAAACCCCTAATTTAGTAATGCCTAACTTTTGCACCTTCAAAAATTGACAGACCATGTCGGCAGGGGGTAGAGTGAGCTTATGAATTACCCAGATAGAATGCAAAGCCTTCTACTTCTACTTTAGCAATAAATTAAATTTTCTAATCCAGCCTCTCATATTACACTTGAGAGCTTCCTGATGCTATTAAAAAATATTTTTAATAGACAAAAGGCTATTAACTTTGATTATTACCTGTAATGGATGTTTCTGTAGAAATACACTACTACCATGTACAAACAACATCTGTTTGAGAACCTGAGCTCTTAGCAAACACTGCTTCGAACTGCAAAGAAAGGCTTCAGAGGCCTGTGCCTCCCAGCAGCAGGAGCACATGAAAGGTATTTGTCTTTGTGGTTCTGAGGGCTACGAAACAGCAGAAAGACACTGCAAGAAGACAGCTTTCCCTTCGGAGTCCATCATCTTGGAGCACTCAGCAGCCACTCTTCTGATCTGTAAAACGGGTATAGTCACCTCTACAGCTCATGGCACCACTGGAACAAGTCACAGCTAAGGTTTACTGTGCAGTGCTGCACCTCTTGCACACCACAGAATGTGGTGGCTCAACTCTGCTGCCATGTAGCTGCACATCTGCAGCCTTGCTGAAAACCCACTGAATGTCAAGCACTCACAACATGCCTCTGCTGAGGCTTTTAGCAGTGTCTTTTTTCCTGCAAGGGGCTCTTTCTGCCCTGGATACTGAGTAAGTCACAGGAAACCATCAACAGACTAATATTCTACTTCAGACTAGGTTAAAAACATATTCCTTCAAAGATGTTTTTCTGAAAACTGGGATTTGCCTAACTCAAGGAGAGATTGGATTTGGATGCATGTCTTCCATGTCTCAGGCAAATACTTTTAGCAACTGAGCTTCTGGACACTGCAAAAACAGATGGTACCTCTGCTTCCTCAGACACGCGTATTCCTATTAGAAAGTTTTGATTCCAAAAAGTCAGCATTTTCCAAAGGAAAAAAAAAAAATCTTATCAGAAACAGTGTCAATAGTCAGAATAGTGCCTTTGACATAATCTCTGAAAATATTAGGCTACTTAAGTGCTTTATATAACCTCATTAAATTTCAAATGATTAAAGAGAATGGAAAATCAAGACCCTGGTCCAGCAACACATAGACACACTCTCTGAATCGAGATGCTCAGCTTTATCTGTGGCCATGCCTTTGAATTAAACCCTAGGCTCAAGTACCATAACTTTGCATCCAAATTTTTTATTGTTAAGCCCATCCAGAAGGCAAAAGGCATTTCTGTGCAAACCATCTGCTCTTCCTTGTCTCCAGTTCCACAACGTGTTACTGACAAATCTTACTGATGAATTTTGATAGCATAGGCAATTAAACATATTCAACGTGTGTACATGCAGTTTTTATTTTAAATATACACACATGTAAACACACAGTTTAAAAAACTCCTTGGAAAACCAGGGAGAGGGGAAATTGAAATACACAATGTTTTTGAAAGGCATGGATTCAATCAGTGTGGAACTAGATTATACAGAAGACTGAATTCATTATGTCTGTCAGTCTGCGCCATGACAGATGTGGAAAAAACTGTTTGGAAGCAGCTTAGCTGCTCACTGCCTGCTATAACCATGATCTGTGCAGTCACCTGACTTCCATGAAAATACTGATTGGCAGAAAAGTTTCTTGGCCAGAATTTAAGGAAAAAAAAGAAAATAGAATTTAAAAATAGATAAAAAAAAAAAAAAAAAACCCTACACCTTTGCAGCACTATAGGAAGACTCGGGCCGAGCATAAACACCAGCCCAGTCTTCCTAAAGAACTCAGGTTTTAAGCCCACTGGAGACCTTCTAGAAGCAGATGCATTACACACTTTATGAAGCCTGAGAGGAGGCTGAGCAATCTCTGCAGACCTCACCAGCATCCCCTCCTGGGAAAGGAGCTAAGCACAAAAGCATCAGTTTTAGATCTAGCCCTACTTTCTCTTCTCACTGGTGTCATCTCGAGGGCAAACACTCCCACACTCACCTAACACTACATAAAGTTCACATCCTTCACTACAAACACATTTTATTTCTTCATTTATTTCTGTCCTACCTGCTGACAGCTGCCACTCAAACTATACTAAGTTGATAAACTTATTTACTGTACACTTAGCTAACAGAAGTTAGCAAGCTCTTTGTAGAAGTAGAAGCTTTGTTGAAGTTAGCAAGCTCAGAAGAAGATATGACCACATTTCTGCACTCACAGGAAAATACAGGATCTGTAATAAGTCTCCCAACTCTTTGGCCTTAACTGTCACTTTTATGATCTGTGAGATTTAACTACCAGGCTTGTATAGTAAGTTATGCTAACAGCATAACTTGTTGCAACTCAAAAGAACCCTTTCCTCCCTCCCATACCAGATTTCTAATTAAGGAGATTAATCCACCTCCTGCTTCGCTTAAAATATGCACTTAACATGCAACCCAACCGTTACACATTAGCACTGTTAACTGACAATAAATACATGAGCATCTCGTTCCCTCATCTACAAGGACCCTTAATATCTCCTGCAAGCAACAGCTGCTGTAACTCTCCCCATGACTTCCACAGCAATTCACATCAGACATCTCACAGGTTCAAGTCTTTTAACAGGTTTGCATAAATAATGAAGTTAGTGAGCAATGCTCAACCCCGTGGAGCGAAGTTATGCCTCATCTGAAAACTGCTGAGTGCTCTTAATTAATGTTTTCTTGCCTCTAAGGGTCATCTCATCTATTTCTATTTATTCATACAGTGAGATAAGTAGCTGCAGTGATAGTGAGTGCTAAGGAAAAAAGGGCGTTGTCTCCAGCCATGAGAGGTGTGAAAAGGACCCTGTGTGGGTTTAGAAATGGGATGTGCACATCCAGCACCACTGGCAGAAAGATATTGCGGTGACAAACTACAGAAAGCTTTTCTGTGTAAGTGTACACACCAGTGCAAATTACAGTCATATAAAATACACACTTCTATTGCTACCTAAGATGAAATAGTCATGAATTAAAGATTACTAAACCACATACATATTCAAAGGTGACTCCATCACAGGGAATGCAGCACTGGAATATGGAACCATGCACTCACAATTATGAGACGTGGCGGGCTAGGGGCCAGGGTGCTTCAGTTTTAGTTTGGTTTGGGTTGTTGAGTATTCGGGCATTTTTATTTTAGAAACGATTGACAGAAGTTGCAGAAGAGTAGTGGTATCCTTTAACAGACTTTGGGAACGATTAGAAGGAAAGAACAATAGCTCAGGGAGAACAGAAGAACTGTTTTGTTTGATGCTCTGCCAAGCTTGTGTAAAATAACAAAACAAAGTCCTAAAAGAATTTGTTAATATGGCAACAAGTCTCTCCTGGACCGATGAAAGATAAGGATATGTAAAGCATTGCTAATCTATTCGAGCACCAGTTTCTGCTACTCAGGTTAAAGCTATAGCTCTTGGCTGTGGAAACCTTCTCATTTGTCAGGGTCTCCCTCTCCAGCACCAGTGAGCCTGCAGTAGCCCTTGATGTGCTGTAAGTTCAGCTGAGCAACTTCCAAATATTTCCAGAGAACGAACTCCTTCTAAAGTCACAAATGATTGTCTGGAGCACTCCAGCCTCCCAGACAAAAAATGACTACCTAACTATAGAAATCAAGTTATACCTTATTAAGACCACACATTTTTTCAGAAGAGCTCCTAATTTGTTCTGATTCCACTAAAACAAAGCAAGCAATAAAAAGTATTCTTCTACTGAAAGTTTCCTTTGTCCTGTAAGCTACCCGCCCATACCTACCCTCCTGATTCAAGTATTTATGTTATTTTATGGCACCACTTCTTAGTGTGGTAGACAAGCACAGGCTGTAGCCCAGAGAATTTATTCTTTTATAGCCAAGACACAATGAAGTGAGATGGGGAAGAATAAGTGGGGAACATGACAGTGAAGCTATGTATGTAGTTATGAAATGGTGCAAGACTGGTAAAGTTGTAGAAGGATGCTGCTTTACACAACATATTGTGATACTGTAGATTGAAAAGGTGTACATAGACAGTTTGGGTATGTCACAGATGAGAAATGGGCAATTTGCATTACTTAGCTGGATTAGGATGATTTGACTTTATGGATAAAAACAAAGGCAAAATCCTTGCTCAAGCACAGCTATGCAGCTAAATCAGTGCCATGCAAAGTTGCATCCTAAGTTTCCATGAACTGTCAAGAAAATGAATTAAATTCAACTTTGGAGCAGTGCCTGAGGAAGAATTTCTATATGCAATTGCTTTCCATGATCTCCAACATATGGTTATTGAAAATCAGATTGGTTTGCTCCCTTCCTTTAACACAGCTTTCTGATTACATTTGTTTTCCTCTCTCTTCTAGAGGAGAATTTCCAATGCAAAAAACTGTGAAAAAAGAATCTTACCGCTACAAAGTGTTACATGCTCAAAGCAGCAACCCCCTCCTCTCCTACCAGCATCCCAGGACAGCCTGTGTTTTTCTCAATCACCAGTGTACATATGCAGCTCAAATCAAGGCTGTGAGGAACTTGGCAGCATTTACCTTCACAGGCTTGCCACTCCCAGAAATTTGCTGCTTTCTGGCCGGCATTACAACACAAAGCAGCAGCCAGAAATGCCTAGCTTTGTTTGACTTTAGGGTGACAAAGATGTGAAGATGCACAAACTTGTATGGTTAAGGTGGAAACTGAATGAGTCACCTAATTTCTCAGAGCCTGACTCAGGCCCAGATCCTGTAAAATCATTTTGGAGAAATGGGGATTTTCTGCTGCTGGGGCAAGTTTCAGGTTAGGATTGGAGACCAGGCTGATGTTTGTATTCATTCCCCTGTATGCAGTTCCTGTTGAGTGCAGGAGACACCACCCAGTACCAACACGTTTAAGTAAGTTTAACAGAATTTGGGTCTTTGGTGTTTATAGCTTACAAAATAAAGCTACAAATTGAAAAAGCTTCTTTTCTCTTTTTCCTTTTAACCAGCTTTTATTTTCTGCCATCTAAGGACAATTACAGGATTTGGATTTTAACACTTGTAAACTTTCAGCGCTGTTGTGTGAACTTTGAGACTCCAATGACCTTAGAAATAAAAAAAAAAAAGAAAAAAGAAAATAAAATTGCAGTCAACATTTTACAAAACCACTGCTAACACGGGTCACTAATGGCTCTTAAAGCTTTCCAAAAAGCAGAGATGCTGGGAGAACATTAAAAAATAACCAACCTGGCCCTAAAATATAAACAAAGTACTCAATTTAGACTAAAACAATGCAGAGATTTCATACTCTGTTATCTGCACACAAAACGCCAGGGAATTAGAATATGGACAAAGAAGTGAATACGACAGGACAAAAAGAAGCTCCTATCCTAAACTGTACCTCTATGAAAAGGGAGAAAGTGCTTTAAGGCAGAAGTGTGTGTATGTGAATTCTGGCTACATCTACGGCTGTGTGCTGCAGCATCCAGACACTTGGGGATCTGCTATCACAAATAAAATTAGTAGTTTGCCAGTAACATACCAAACATTAGTGGTGTCTAACATAACTATAGGTTTTGCTCACAATAGCACTGCCAAATGACAGCAGGGCTTTTGTTCAACCGCTTGCTTTCCTTTCTCACTGTGGAATAACTGCCTGCCTAGCTATTGAATATTATATATGGATAAATATGTTTGTTATATGCATACAGAAAACCCATAAGGTTTCAGTCAATAATATTCAACTTCAGGGCTTTTGATCACACAGTAATTTATCAAAACAGTTTCTGTGTGAACAGTAGAAAGAAAATGCTATGGTTTCTCACAACGTAATACTAACCAACACAAGCTGTGGATTTCCACAGCAATACTCGAAGCATGTTAAAAAGGAAGTTTCAAATCTATCAGTTTTTCACATTCACTGGCTTGCTTTGATTATCATTTTGCAAGCCATGAACTCTTAGTTTAAGTATTTGATTCTATGTGGTCCACTTGTACAGGATCAGCTAAAAATACTCAAAGGCGATGAAAGGTAAAACCAGCAGGAGTTACTGTAAGCTTAAAGAGGACAAAATACTGCCCTGTACCTGCCTATGATTATATTCAAGTTCAGGTGAAAGCAGATGAAGCTTCCCATTAAGACAAACAAAGCAAAAAAAAGATAGGTGCCTTCTTAAGTCAGCTAAACCATGTTGAACCTGTTAGAAACCCTGCTGGTGTAAAAGCACAAGAGGGGCAAACTCTCTTTTAGGGGCAGAAGAGCAGATCAGCATTCATGGGCAGTCTGTTCAGTTACAAACTGTACAGGCTCCTGAAAACCACTATCAAAGGAAACTAAAGGCCAGTTCAGCCAACAGACAAGGGTCATTAGTCCACATCAGATTTGAAAGAACTAGGCAGTACAAAAGATTAGCATCTTGCCTTTGTCAGATTTAATAGAGTTGGAATTAAAATCTTTGCTGTAAAGCAGCATAAGACAATCCAAGCAACTATTCTTTCCAACTATGCTGCTCAGCCTAGTCAGTTGTCAAAAAACATAAAAAAACCAAATCAAAACAGAAATCCTATTCAGAAACTGACTCGGCCTCTCCTGAAGAGTCATCAGGGCCAACGGCACAGACCAGTCACTCTACAAGTAAGGGTGGAAGTGATGCCAGAACTTCCTATTCTTCTTCAGAAACCTGCCCAGCAGTCCACTGAAGCAAAAGCAACCATATGAGGTTATCAGACAACTTGGCCTCCTACGTATGGAGGGAAGTAAATCAATACCTCATGACTTCTACTTCCAGAAAAGAGCACCAACAGGTATCTATCATCACTTGGCTTATCACATTCCAAGAGTGACAGACAAGAACTCGCTGGCAGCCTAGGGAGCAGGTTGCAGTAAGCCAGCCACAGCACCCTCTATTTGTCTGTAGAGTGCTTGTTGCTCTCCAGCTGGACTGGAGATGACACCTCAGCAAGCTGAGAAGCAATCTCGGTTCCTTCCAGAAGAAAAGCCCTACTCTTTCTCCTGACACGCTTTCAGCAAACCTTTCCTTTTCTCATTTCACTATCTCAAGGGCAGTATTGTGAATCTCTACCTCAAATTCCTTTTGCAGATGGTTTTCCGACTACTTCCTAGAATGGGTCCAGCTTTTCTATTTACAAGTTTATAGTGTTTGAATATAAATTTCAGCATGAACTTTCTCCCTGTCTTGGCTACTTTTTTTCCCTCAGCTGGAGCCTGCTGTCGATTACCTAAAACCCCGCAGGCTCTACTGCATTTGGCAGGAATATTCAGGTAAGGCAGCATGTAGAGATCAGGGCGTCCAAAACTACTCCTTTTCTCTAAAATCTATGAAGAGCTTCATTACCTAAATTGATACAAAGGGGAAAAAAAGAAAGAAGGAACACTGGAAAAACTAGTCCGGAAGATTTCACCTTTAAAAAAGCTAACAAATTTTTAGTGTAGTGGGCATTTCAAACAATATTACTCTATTTCAAGGCATAACACTGATCAGCTGCCGCTCCTATAAAACATTGCTGCCAAAAGGCAGCCTGTAGGTACTGTTTCAATAGCCAAACACTTTCTTTGCACTGGCAGGAACTTTGTGATGCTTGAACAAAGTGTGTGGTAAAACTTTGTTACATATGATAGGCAAAGTTAGTTATGGTCTTAATAAAGTGCTTATAATGAAGTATTATCACCACCATTGCGTATAATGGGGCATATCCATTTTCCAGGTTTTCCTCTAGAAAGTTGAATTTCTTTATTATTATGCCATTATAACATTGGCTCCATTTAAGTAGCATTTCTGATCCTTGAGGATATGTTGCTTATTTACCTAGCATCAGCATGAGTATTGTCTATTTTTCTGTTGGAGACATCAACAAGGGACAAACACTAACATGTTTCTAGCTTGCTTGGCAATGCAAGACCACTTGCAATATCCAGTACATTTGATAGCATTTAAAAGAAAAACAAAGTCACCCTTAGTTCCTAAACCTACCAAGCCACCTTTTTCAGAGTTGTGCTAACCCATAAAAATTAGATTTGACAATCAAAGTATTTTGTTCCATCAATAACTTTCAGGAGTGGATTTTCCTGGAAGAGGCTTCATGTTCTAGTTTACTTCAGCAGAACCTGCCTCTCAGAAAGGACTAATATCTACTATTTATTCCACTTTGGCAAGTTGTTAAGTATGTTCTTACTGATATATGCTGCTCCTAACAAGTGTCTAGAGTCCTCTAAATCTGTCAGGGGAATGCACATACACAAGGGCATGGTTACTCCTCCAATAGGATTTAATGATTCTAAAACCTGAACTGTAACACAGCCTGAACCCATCCCCTTTCCCCCCAACTTCCGGTGCTAGACTACTCATATCATCATCTCACAGTCAGAAATCTATCCTACCTGAGTTTTTTTGCAGTTGTGTTAGTATCTTCTCCAGCCATCAGTAAAACAAGATGAAACAAAAATGCAAACTGGAGAAGTCATTTCCAGCAGATAATTCCTTGCTAGCTCTCTCCCGCCTGCTGCAAAGTCAGTCTTCTATCTAGAGGAAAGACCTTTGTGATTTTTTTCCTGCTTTATTATTAGGCTGAAAACAATAGTCTTTTTGTTTGATGGCAAGAATACAGGAGCCGAAGCTCCATGCACAATTGTGTGATCATCGTGCAGCCCTGTGTCCCAACCTTTCCGAAACACAGCAGGCACAAAGCTATCCAGCTGACTAGTGAGAAGATAAAGGACGGTCCAAGGGAAACAATGAACAAAATTGTCACTTCCAACAATGCAGAAGGCCACTTCAGTATTCCCACAATCTCTTGCCAATTTTTCTTTCCTTGTGTGATTTCCTCCATCAAATAACTGTTGTCACTTTTGACTGCTTAAATGATTAATTATTCTGGCCATAAATATTCTTTGGAGAAATGAGAATACTGACCTAGGGCTGGACCATTTACTTGTAATAATAATCCTAGCTTTATGTCCTTGAAGATGAAGGAGGGTCTGAGACACTGAGCAGTTTATTCCCTAAGCTCCAAAACCCAGATGTTGCCCTGTTTGGCGCCTCTGAGGTAGGGCTGGCCTACAAAGGCCAAGCTGCAGATCACATAGTCCCAGTGGAGGACATTCAGGCACAAGCCAGGGCAGAAGATAATTCCAGAAATGGAAAGACTTTTCTAGAAGTGATTCTGCCTGGTACAATAGAACTAGAGCCTTCTGAGTGTGCAGCAGCAGTAGTCGCTGTGCAGATTTTCAGCTGGTTTACAGCTGTGCCTGTTCTCTCTAGCATCAAAGGACTTCAGTTAGCTGCTTTACTTAGCCACACCAGCAGACATAACGATCATATGCTGTGCTTGTGTTTTGTGTTTTCAGTGGGTCAGTCCCACAAGCAAGTAGGAAATTTTTGTGGTGTTCATTCATAAGAGCAAATTGCCCCATTTTGGGAAAAATAATGATGCCCACCTTACGGAACTTTCTGCTACAGCTGCTACACTGCAACTAATTGACCAAACGCAGCAGCAGGGGCGCAAAGTGCTTCTAGAAGCCATACTCCTTCACTTTGCAAACATAAACTACATACCAAGCTTAGCTGTGAAACTCTTCACCACAATTATAAGCCTTTGCCAAAAAGGGCATCTGTTATGAAGAGATGATCGGTTTAGGCATGGTTTGGTTTGCACATGGTGACCAATCATGACAAGCACCATATATTCCATTCAGCCAGACTTTAAAAGCAGGGCTAACACACCTCTGTTCTAAAGACAAAAATCTCCCTCCAAGCGCAGAAGCAAAAATAAACACTCCTTATTCAGGAGGAGCCCCTTGATTTGCTTCAGATCATGATAAACCTACAGAAGTTGTCCTGCTGTGCATTTACTCAACTAAAACCAGACTTAACCCACATGGCAAAATTACCTGAACAACAGCAGGAAAAAAAACCCCAAATATTGTTAAAGAAAAATATTTCTGTATAATAATGTATTTCAAGTTACAATATAATACTGCATAAAAATATATTGTAGTGTCTTCTGATGATAGATATTATGATAATACGATACATCAGGGTGATAATTGAGGAAATTTTGATTCTAAAATTTAACATTGTTATTTTCTAGGCAACATGCAGCTGACAAATTCACACCATTGTGGTAGACATTAGCTATCACACCTTAGACATCAGCTACGGGATGCATATGAAAAACAGAAGAAAGTATGTTAAGACTGCATGCAAAATAAGTCCAAAGAGAATTTCAGGTGAATGAAGTGCCCAAAATTTATACACCTTTTAAAAGTTATTTTCTAGTAAAATTAGAAGTTAAAAATTATTTTACAGTATTTCAACAGGGATTAAAAGAAGCCTTGATCTGCCAAATTCATGTAAGCTGAAAGTAAAAATAAGACATTTAAAACCTCCCAGGACTGAACATGTCCCACATCTTAAGACTGATTGTTTCACGTGAAGGCCTGTCTTGTTCAGCATCCCCATGCTATCATATGTAAAGTCATCCAAGATCTGGCAAATAAAGGCAGGAAGCAACAGGAGTTCCTACAAGGAAACTGACAACCACAGGACAGGATCTTTACAGAGGCTGTGCTAATCATTAAAAAAACTAAATGCAATGGAGGTTAAATTGTGGTTTTTCCCTGCCTTAGCTTTACCTTTCCCATATGAATTAAAAACTGTTTGGGAGAGCACTCTCACTTGTATTACATAGCACTTACACCAATAGGGACACCAGTAAGTTTGCCACTAGTTTAATTTTAAAGTATTCCAATATTTACGTTTCTACTACAGTTTGCTTAAGCAACTGTTTTACCAACAGGCCACAAGATCCAGCAGCTGCCTCTTGCATTCAGACAACATTTTCATGGTTCAGTTTTGCATGGGCATTGTCTCACTCTAGAGCAACTTTACCATTGCACTGATTTCACAGTGAAGTCAATAAAATCCCTTTTCCTTAAAAGACGGGAGATGTTTAAGAAAGATTTGACCTCATGGAATGGTATGATACACTGTGCTAAGATGTGCTGTTCATAACTTCCACACAAACAACCCTCATGAATCTTTGCTTAACTTGTGGCAGAACAGCATGCTGAATACAGTCCAATTCTGTCAAGTCACCATTACCTCCACATTGCACAGCACATGGGACCACTGTGAAAACAGGCAAAAAATATGGGATCATAAGGACAGAAGCTGCAGATAGGAAAAAAATAATACTTGCCAACTGGTGCATTCTCAAAGAGAAAGAAGAGAATGTATTATTTTGGAATAAAGTCCTAATGAGACTGGCATGGGAAAAATCTACAGAGAAATAAGCATGCTAGCCATAACAACTTACATAACAACAACAGTTGAAAGCAAGAGAATGTCTTCATTACCTAGGAAAATAAGCTCATCACCATTTACTGTCATTACTTTGACAGTAAAACTAGTTATCAGCAGCTTGCTCACATAGACACTGGTGACAGTCAAGAAAGTTTAATAAAAAGACTCTCCTTTTCCTCACCCTGCCACTCCTTACTAAATTTAAACCCCACTATACAAAGCATAGCCCAATCCTCATTATCAAACTAACTATAAAGGTTGGCACAAGCTAGTGGAAACTGCTGCAGACACAGCTAAGGCACTACACATCACAGTAGAACTGCAGCTGCAGTATTCAAAGGGAAATAGGGAAGAAAATTCAACTGTGTGTGTCAAAGAAGCACTGCAAGACAGTGAAAAAACTAAGCAAAAGTTTTACACTGCCTTTTTGGACATCATAGAATGGTTTGGGTAGGAAGGGACCTTTACAAGTCATCTAGTCCAAGTCCCCTGCAATGAGCAGACATCTTCCACTAGATCATGTTGCTCAGAGGTTCATACAACCTGACCTTGAATGTCCTCAGGGATGGGGCATCTACCACCTCTCTGTGCAACCTGTCACAGTGCTTCACCATGCTAATTGTAAATAATTGCTTCCTCATATCTAGTCTGACTGTTTTAGATTAAAACCATTGCCCCTTGTCTTATCACAAGAGGTCCTACTAACAGTCTGTCGCCATCAGAAAGATGTAGATGTAGAGATTTACATGACACGAAGCAGAAGGTCACAAACTAAATCCTGAGTTTAAGAATGCCAGTTTGCAGAGTCCTTTACTGCACAGATATCAGACAACCTTATTTTAAGTATATTAATGAAGTCTAAACACACCACGTAACTATAAAAGCTGACAATGGAAGCTGCAGTCTCCTTTGTACAAGGATTATTAAGTTAAACTGCTGCCTGCTAAAGAAAAAAAAAAAAAAAAAACACACACACAAAAACAGATTCCTACAATTTTGATGATTTCCTAAATCCTACAGTGTAGCCAAAAATCCAATCAGCCAAGAAAGCTAGGAAGGCTTTCCAATTTCACTAAAACTTCAGGTTCCACACTCACATGCAAGGATGATAAAAAGTTTTACCAAAAAACAAAAGATGAAGGCTAAGAGAGGGAAATAATTGGAGTGTACGAAACATGATCTTTCACTTCAGGGTTTTCTCCACATCTGACTACCCTTGGGTTAAAAACAGTAGTTTTTTTATTAGGCTATGGCTGCTAGCGATGCGCTGCAAAGTATTTGTAGTGCTTGTGATATTAGCCTCTGCTGATACCAGGGAATACAGAGTCATTCTCAAAATAGCATAAAGTAATTCTAACAATTCATGACACATATTTAATCACACTATCAATTTGCAAGGGTTTCTCCCAGGCTCATCAGCCTGAAATTTAGTGGTCTGACTGTTCTGCACTGGATCCCTCAGCACACCAGCTGTAGCACTTACCACTGCAGCCTAATAGACAAAGCAATAGAAGAGAGTTGGCAGGCAAAAACAAAAATGTGATTTTATAGGCTAGCATATACCCACAAAAACAGTGGTGGAACACAAGCCCAATCAATATAGGACCATGGGGACCCCTGTTTATGTAACATGAAGCCAGAACACATTAAACTCTCAAGTTCTTTCCAGTGTTAGAGGTTTGCTGCATGCGTTGTACAGACCTTGGAACGATATCTGATTTACTTTGCCAGCAAAAACATTACAGATGGAACTGTCAAGTCTTCTTGTTTTGTGGCGCCTGCTTTTCTAACACGTGACTTTTTTAAACAACAACCGTCACTCATCAGATAAGCTCAATGTCTTTTCCAGCACCTGCAGAAAATTGCTTTGAGGACCAAGAATAGACTTCAAGAACTGACAATCTACACACTTCCCTTCAAAAAGCCATTCTACACTGGTTTAAGCTTCATGTTTTTCACTATTGTAATTCTGGTTTATTGCTGCCATGTAGGACTGTATTTGCCAACTACTTATTTTGCTGTTTCTTCAGGTTTCCACTATAAGCAAATAGTAGGCATGTGCTCGTTAAAATTATCCGAGAGACAAACAGGGCATGCACACAGTGTAAAAATGGCTGCAAAGAGCTTTAAGACTCCTGTGCTATAATTCTTGCTCATAATTTATTTCCCCATACCACTCAGGATTCAGAGAAGGCTTAAGGGGATTCTCAGTCATGTCAATGGGAAGAGAGGAAAACCAGCAAAAGGTGTATCTGAAAGGCAGCCTTAGAAGCAGGACATCATTAAATTTCACGGGGATCAAATCCTAAAACCAGATGCTGAAAATGAGCTCAAAGTCAGAACTCAGAGTCTGGCTCCTGCTGTTTTCCTCACTTGTCCTTAAAAGTGAGAACTAAAAAAAATAGCTAGTGCACAGTATTGCATAAAGCAGTCTTTTTGTTTAAACACAATGTTATTAGAAAAAAACCCAAACCAATCTAATTACATAGCAAAGAGTACTTTATTATTTTATAACAAAGAACCCACAAAAAGATGCTGCAGCCACACAAGCAGAGAAAGAGTTAATGAATACAGCACAATAAAGCTTTTTGGAGCCTCCCAAAAACTGTGTGGGAAGTTTGCAGAAAGTCACTTCTATTAAATACAATCATCTAACAATTAATTTCAGGCCATAAACTCTCCATTATGAAAACATCAGTAATAAACACTGTAAAAAAAAAAAAGCCAACAAACGCAAAACATCAGAGCGGGAGTTAATCAGAATACCAGCAAGGGAAAAGCAAACTTGGAAGACTGACACTGGCACAATCCTCACTGGTAAAAAGGAAGGAGCAGGAAGCAGGCAGCTCATGAGATATGGCTTAAGCCATACGTATGCGAAGACTTACAGATCTACAAGCAGAAAAACGAGTACTTGCTATCAAGAAGATACATCACAGAAACAGACCGGCAGCACTGATAAAAGTATGTGGTCATAGCAGGTAATCTGCTTTTTGTGATTTAAGTGGTTGTGTCTGTGGAAGACATCTGTTTTTTGAAAATTTGGGTTGGTTGAACTACAGGAAACCACTGCACAGTTCCTGCTTTGCTGCAGGCGTGGCATCAGGATCAGAAACTACATTTTTCTAATGCCAAACTACATTAATTGTCTATATGAAATATAGGGATATTCAAAACTGTGAAAAGCAAAGTTACTTATGCAGGCTGATAACACTTCAGTCTCTCCATGTCCAGTCCAGACTTTGATGCATTAGGCAGATCATTACCATTTGCCAAAAATGCCAGTGGCATTAACTATAGTTATTATTGGAAGCAACTAAAACTCCTTTTTATGAGGAGTCACTTGGGAAAGAGAGGGGTAATGGGTACAATTTACTCCCAGGGAGATTCCAATTGAATGCTAGAGGCAAATTTTTTGCAATGAGAACAATCAGCCATTAGAATCATCTCTCCCACATACCGGTGGATTTCCCAACAATTTTAAGATTCAGCTGCACAGGCTGCTGAGCCATCTCAGCTAAACTGTGGTTTTGCCAAAAAAGATTGGACGAGATGATCCCTGAGGTCCTTTCTAACCTGATATTCTGTGAAACTTTATATGATCAACTTCCCTTTAAGCAGGTAGCATTTAGCAAAGTAAACCTGAAATTTACCCAACAAATACAGTTTTAATACATATATTCTAACTCTGGCATTAAAAGAAAACTGTAGCAACATGTTTCTGTAATAGAGATAACTATTTAATATGAAGCAAGTGTTGACAGGGGTTCATTAGATGCTTACATCTAATTAACTACACACACTAGTCAACACTTTGCTCAAGAGCTCAATATTAATCAGAGCCACTGGCTAATAAGGGTCTATATGCATATATAGCCACATTTATATAAACATATGGTGTTAAACATGATACTGTCAGTCTCCTTTAAGAGAAGATTTTAAGTTTGCCAATTCAGTCTGTATTTCTTGCAGATGTTTTTTAATGAGTGTTTTTTTGGGGTTGTTTTGGGTTCTGTTTGTTTTGTTGGGGGTGGGGGTGGGTTGGGTTTTTTTCTTAGGGGTGGTTATTTGTTTTATTTCTTTTAAGACTGTTCATTTCACCAAGACGATGTTGAGAAACACTGTTCTCTGGGAAATTTGCATGACAGCCTAAGCAGAAAAAGACTGATCTCCCATCTTTTCTACAGCAAAAAGGCAGCAACACCTTAATCACAAACTGCATGTTACTCAACCTGAATGACGATTTTCTAATATAATCTTCATTCAGCGACACAAAGTATTTGTTTTCTTGCAATGCTATATTGCATCAGCTCGTGGAGCATCCTTGCTTCCCTTGAGTTTAAATGTAACATGTACCTGGTCGGCAAAAGGTAGTCACAGGAGATTCTTGTAGGATTTCCATTTCAGGTAACTGAATTTCAAAGGTTAAACTATACTGCCTTTACTTTCAACAATGAAAGCAGCTAGAAAGTTTTGATAACCCACAAAGCATTTCCTGAAGGCCCCAAGCACTGCATCTTTATCGATTATGAGATATCAGTCAGATCTGAAATATTAATGAATGCTGCAGTTTGACAGTGGGACAAAGTGAGTGACGATGCATCCCAAAAGGCACTGCAGCAGTTGCTCTGCTTTGGCAACCTAGTGTCCATTTGCTGTGAAGACACAAACACAGAACAAAGTCATTTTTCCTCTAAGGTTTCTGCATTTTTCTCCTCACTCTATTTTAACCCAGAAACCATCTGATTCCCCAACAGCTGAATAAAAACAAATTGCTGTTCTTTAGCATGTAATAACTCAACAACAGTGTTAAGAACAGCCGTAAAACCAATGTCGCCTTCCCTAGCGCCTTTCTCTTCCATGAGCCTCAGAATTCCCTGAAATAAATTTTTAAAGTTTTTAAGGTTTTAAAAATATTGCCCAAATTACTTTATTCTCATGAAGGTTTAGAGGCAGGATGAGGGAAGCATCTAAGAACATGCAGTTTGGTTGAGACACTCCAATTTGCAGGTCATGAAGCTCTCACTCTCCTCCTTATGCATTCAAGGGTGCTATTATTAACTGAGTTCCAACCTGTGCGCTTCAAGTGCAACCCCGCTGAATAAGTACACAGACAGCACAAAAGGAACACAAACCACACCCTTTTAACCTGACCATACAATCCTTAATTAAAAGTTGCCTGGGAATCAGCTGGTGGTATCTACACTGGCTATTTAGGCCAAGATCCCCATGCCAGGTACTTCCAAATCCATTTCCACAGAGATATGTATCAATCACCATGCAAACCTTTGACAGTTAAGCTGTACACAACCAGAAGAAGGAAAGCTACTAGTCCATACTGATCTAATCCCTTAGTTGCTCAAAGGACAGCAGAAGCAGAGCAAATGGGAATATACCTGAAGTTGCTGCTGCCTCCAAAGAAGGCTGGAAATCTGCCAGCCAAGGGGCTTGAAGTGTCTGTCCTGGTTATCTTGCTGAAGATCTTACTAGGAATAAACCATGAATATTAACTGGCTTCAGCAATTGCCTTCCATAAGGAAGGCTAGATTTCTAACATGTTCCTGTGCCAAAGTATCTTTGATAAAAGTGGGATGTTGAGGGCGGACTTTATATGAAGTTGTGAGTTTGGGGTTTTGGTTTGAGTTTTGTTTTTAGGTTGTGGGTTGTTTTTTTTTGTGAGGGGGGGCGGGGGGTAGTTTTGTGTGTGCGTGTTTTTTGTTTTGTTTTTAGTTTGGTTTACTTTTGTGCATGTAGGATTTTTTGTGTCTGTTTGGGGTTCTTTTTTTGGGTGGGGAGTAGGAAGGCAGTAGCAAAGTTGCACTTTTAAATATAGCGATGATTCTGGAGTAGGGGTATGGTTTTACTATATGCAAACAACAGATTTTGCATCTATAAGAAAATATACATCTAATACTCTAGGCTTTGTTTTATTCCTTTTCTAGTAGGTTTCAATTCCCGACTACCTCCAGCTGGCCAAAAGAAGACAGGCAGATCACTAAATGTGGCTACCAGAAAACTCAGTGGAATGTGTTTGGTTTGGAGTTTTTTCTCCTTTATAAATGGTTTGAGATCCATTGAATCACAGGCATCTGGTTACCCTGTCCCATATCAAAGCAAGGACAAAAAAAAGTCTTTTTCAACGTGCATATATGTGAGGCACAGGCAAGAGGGAGATGCCGCAATTCGTCTCCCCTCCCCTTTTGGCCTCAGTGCCTTGGCCACTGCCTGATAAAAAACATACAAAAGAAACAATGCAACAACAAAAAATTCCCACATTCCAAGCATTAACATCACATATGCTGAGCAGCAGACTCGATTATAGTTTTAAAATGCATTACAGATGTAGCTCAAACCAAATGGATGCAAGATGTACAGTCAGATACGAGTTTACAGATGAGTGTTAGGAAATAGCTGGCAGAAGACAGGCAATGTTTGCATTCTGCCAGCCCAAATCTTCAACCCTGTTCTCCACTGCCCCTCGTCCTCCCTCTATCAGAGTTTTGGCAGCTGTGTCTCAGTCTCTTCAAATTACTTTTCTAAGTGAGTGTTTCCATGGAAACAGAAGACACAGTACCTCTTCATTAAAGTACTATATAAACAAGAGGTGCACCATGAGAAAACAAAAAGGATGAAGAATTAGAATGGGAAAAGGTCTTATGAACAATGAGAAACTGCACAACCTTTAACAGTTAAACGGCACAGGTCAAACCAGGACCATACTGGCACTGCCAGGTTACAACATAACCAGACAATACTGTGGGGATGGCCTTTGACTGAAACAGCAAGCATGCTGTTTTTCACACAAATCCCTGCAGGCCCCAAGTACCTGCACCACTGGCCTGGTATATTCTGTGCCTGATCATATTCTTTATAATACAGGATAAGATTCTCTTACAACTTCTCTCTCTGCAACCGTTTACTTTGACAGCCACTGCATTTAGCACCATCTCAGAAGGGAGATTTCCTGGCACAGTACAGCTTTCAAAGTGGAGAAGCGGAGAATGCCAGTGCACCCAGACTGTACACCAGTACTTGCTTTGTATACTTGAGTTTTGCAAATTGTCAGGAAAACTTACTACGTTCAACCTCCAACTGTAGCTCTTTGCATACCTCTAGCAATGGCCACTGGGAAGCTGCAGCTCAATGCTGCAAAAACACAAGGTGCCAATTCCCCAACAAGGGACTACAAGATGGAGACAATGTGTTTCATTCAGTGCCCGGGTCTTGCAGGGGAAAAAACTTTATTTTGTCCAATCTGTTAAGAAGTGTGGTGGATTGACCCTGGCCTGATGCCTGGTGCCCACCTTCTCTCTCCTTCAGCTGGACAGGGGAATAAAAAGATCACAGACAGCTGATGAGAGCCATCACTCAACAATTACCATCACAGTCAAAACACCTGGCGAAATTAATTTATTACCATTCAAACCAAAATATGATAATGAGAAATAAACCCAAATCTTAAAAACACTTTCACCTCGCCCCTCCCTTCTTTCCAGACTTAGCTTCTGATTTTTATTACATCCTTCCCTCCTGTGGCCCAGGGCAACAGGGAGTGGGTGTTGTGGTCAGTTCATCACATGCTGCTTCTCCTGCTCCTTCCTTCTCTCTTCCCCTTCTCCAGTGTGGGGTCCCTCCCACAGGAGGCAGCCCTCCTCTAACTTGTCCAGCCTGAGTCCTTCCCAAGGGCTGCAATTCTTCATGAACTGCTCCAGCATGGGTCCATTCCACAGGATGCAGACCTTCAGGAACAGACTGCTCCTGCATGGGCTCTCCTCTCCTTGGGGCCACAGATCCTGCTGGAAGCCTGCTCCAGTGTGGGCTTCCCACAGGGTCACAGCCTCCTTCACGCATCCCCCTGCTACAGCATGAGGTCCTCCACAGGCTGCAGGAGGATATCTGCTCCACCATGGACCTCCATGTGGGCTGCAGGGGCACAGACTGCCTCACTATGGGCTACAGGGGAATCTCTGCTCTGGTGCCTGGAGCACCTCCTCCCATCCTTCTGCACTGATCTTGGTGTCTACAGAGCTGTTGCTCTCACAGTTTCTCACTCCACCCTCTGGCTGCTGTTGCACAGGTTTATTTTCTTAACTATGCTATCCCAGAGGTGCTACCACTGTCACCGATGGGCTTGGTGTTGGCCAGCATTGCATCTATCTTGGAGCCGGCTGGCATTGGCTCCATTGGACATGGGGGAAGCTTCTGGCATGTTCTCACAGAAGCCACCTCTGTAGCCCCCTTGCTACCAAAACCTCGCCACCAAACCCAGTACAAGGAGTTACCACTTCACAGAAGTTACGGCTTAGTTTAGGTATGTCCACTTACTGATAGTGGAAATAATTTAATCTATTAGGAGAAAGCCGATGTCCCAACAATGACAGATCACTGGGCCTTAGCACCCAGCCCACTGCTTTAGCCCATGATGAATGAGGAAATCAGCAACAGAATTTCCATCACTTCAGATCCTGTGTCTATTGTGAATCAATTAAAAGACACTGCCTACAAGTGAAGAAGTATCACTGCAGTGTTGGCTAAAAAGAAAGTGCATTCACAATTTAATTTAATTAAATTACAACATACCCTTACCGCATAACCCATAGCAGGAAGAGGGACCACATGGAAAAAATTTCCACTCAGAAACATAAAGCAAAATTAAAAAATAGAGAGGGGGTGGGAGGGAAAGAGGACAAGAACTTATTGCTTCATTATTCAAGATGTCTATTTTGCTGAAGTTTTTAGGGTGAGGTTAGGAGTGCTCAACAGATTTGCCAACCCGAGCTGACTGCAAAACTAGGGTTGTAACAGCAGCATCAGGCCTCTTAACAACAGGCCTTGAGCATTTTGAAGTCCTTGTCACAGAACCTGGTAATCACTTTTACTTGGTTTTTCAAAATTATTTATTTTTTAAAATTAAGTATATTTTTTAAGTTAGTCTTCATTCTTCTCTGCTTTTAGTGATATTGAAGACATTAACACTTGCTTAAAATTTCTCCCCAACTCTAAAATGGAGTTCTCATTGATAAACACTTGTCTCCTATCACTTAGCTAGCTAACTTCCCCTCATATTGTGAAGTGCTGTTGGAAATCCAGGGAACTGCCAGTAGCTGCTGCTACCCAGGTAGCAGCTCTCAGTTTTATCAAGGCGACAGAACCCTGTAACTGCACTGGAGTAGAAAAGCAGAACTTCATATATTTTTGGGGATGAATAAATAAAAATTATATTACATGCAAGCTAGTAATTTATGGTAAGATCAATTAATATCATCTATACCTTACCTTTTTAATAAGGAACATATTAGTTTCTAGCAATCAGTGGGATAAAGATGGAATTTATTAAGCCCTTGACATTAACAAATAGTGCTTAGGACAAATCAGGGATTGTTAACCTTGAAATATAAATCTGAGATACGCTAGAAGTTTTATGCTACTGTAGCAGTAAGTAGAGTGAAACAATGAAGTGTTTTTGTTCAAGACCATCTGTCATGCTGGTTTTTGGTTTAAAATCTTGTTAGAAAGCCACCCTGAAGACTGCTGTACTTATCAGTTTACTGATTTCTAAACAATATAGTAGCTAACCTAATCTGATCTCACTGTTGCCAGGGCCTAAAAGCTCAAACCAAGGTCAAGGCAGACAACAATGGGTCATGAAGGAAATAAAACATTAAATAAGGTGGCTGGCTGCCAACTTTCACCTTGGCATTATTCTTCGCCCCATCCTACTCCACCTTTCCCAAGTAATTCTCTTAAGGAGGACAGTGAAATGTGACACATGATCAGAGTTGATAAGCCACCCCAGAATTACAGTGCTGTCAGGACAAGTTCTCCTCTAAGCTAACTGATATCTCCTCCCACCCCAACAAAGTTTCTCCACTGCGTTCAGAAATACAGCAACACAAGTATTTGGTAGTTTTTCTGTGAATCTCCTACTTAGATGAACACCAGTTTGTCTTAAGCAACAGGTAGCCCTTTCTGCCTAAGAGATGCAAGAGACACTAACAATTGTCCTGGCAGCAGAAAGAAGTATCTTCTAGTGCATCAGGCTAGCAGAAATTTTACATGAAAGGTATATTGCGAATACTTACACTAACTTGGTAATGCATCCCTTACCCCCAGCTTGTGTTTTTCTTATGCTGCCCTGGGAGCACAGGGAAGAAAAAGAAATAATAAATTAGCTCCCCCACACCCTTTAGGGCATATATGAGCCCCAAACTATGCATAAACAAAGGTGTAAGAACATTGTAATCTGTGGCATCATCTCTTCCACCACTCTTGATTTGGGAGAGGCTTACTCACATGGCCTTTTGACGAAGAAATGCAGAAAGTCATTTAGGGAACAAAAACAGTTTAAATGAACTTCTGCAGAGGCCTGCATGTTCACCTCTCATATTGGGAAAAGGATTTACCAAATTTCAAGACAGACCTGACTTTTGATATTAGGAAAGGTTTCTTTTATTAGCTAACTAAATACATTATGTGTGACCAGACAAGAGTTCATCTTTTATGACAGTGCTACAAAGAGCTCTTATTTTCATCAGTTTCTTGGTCACCTGTCCTTATTTCCCCAGTGTACTGGGAATGCAAGTTCTTAACATCTGGAGTTCTTGTCTTTGTACTGCAAGCTATTTGGTAATAAAAAAGCTGAAAACAAAACCTAAATAAGACACCTAATTAGTAATTTCTAAAACTCATTATAATATTCCTTAAGTCTGAAAATCCTCCTGAACATGGAGGGAGAATAACAGTAGCAAAACCAAAGTGTCTCTAGGACAAATTTTCTGGTTCTTATTAACATGAGGAAAACCACCTGGAATTTCAATAGAATTAAGAAAAATATCTGTTTCCTTTAAACGATTCTGAAAAAATATATGATACTTGCAGAAGAGTAGACCAATGTAGACTGATCTGTTTCCTGAAATTACTTTTAACAGCCTAAAAGCTTGCTTCTGAGAAAGGTAACATGATTTCATGAAGCTTTGTGCAGCCTCACACAGATGAGAGAAATAACAGGAACTCCTACTGCTAAGCACACACATAAATTGAAGCATTCCAGGTCTCTCACTCAGGCAGTAGGCCAAAGTCATACCTAGATTCAACCTGGAGTAGGCTACTGATTTACTACAAAGTCCACCGGGCTCACTGTCTTGAAAAATGAATGTTTGCATAGAAGTTCCAGACAATTCAAGCTATTTCTGATGAAGAAAACAGTTCCCATATAACCCGAGACCCATCTGTGGACAACAGGAGTAATTCTTGCTGCTACCGTCCTGGACAGATGCGATACATCATTGCCATTTTTCATCACAACCCTAGACAGAAAGCAGAAATATTCTTCGTGCATACTCTGCTACAATTATTTTAAGAAAGAGAGAAAAGGAAATTACCTACTTAAAAATTAATGTTGTGTTTTACTCAGCAGCACACTGAAACAAAGGAAAGGAAATTGAAGAATTATATTCCTTCCAACACCAATGCAATACACTACCTCTCATACCTCTTGTTCCCTCTATGTGCACCTTCTAATGTATCTGTTCAAAACACCGAGCTAGTAGGACAGTTTAACTCCAACATTTTCAAGGATGGATATAATCACATACAACTGACCCTATTTCCCTGCTTGCATGATCTGCAATTGTCCACTTTACATTTGGTAGTGACATCTCTGCACATCTCCCCACTTCCTTTGGGAAAAAAAAGGGGGGAGAGGGTGTGGAGCAAGCAACAGAGGGAACAAAAGTTCAGTTTGCCCAGGCAGCTGCTAATAAAGCCAGCAATAAGCAACTATTTGGATGATGGTAGCTCTGGAATAGGATTTGAGACTACATGGTACATCTTCAAAACCTTCTCAGACAAGTCATTATTTCATCTATTCTTTAAAACACAGTTAATAAACTACTTGCAACAGCCAATATTTCACATACAAGCTAATAGGGAAATTAAATCCATACATGCAGATTTTAAACTCTAAACTTTACAGTTCATTGAGGTTTGCTCTGATTCATCAGGTATACCAAATAATGGGGGCTGCTTTTATGCTGCCATGAAGTTTGACAGCCCACACCTTTCTAAGTGCTAGAAATCATCTCTTCCAACCCCAGTGCATTGAGATGCATTATATTTATACACAGAATTAAAGATTTTTGAAAGAGTGCTACAAATTACATTTGTTTCTAAAATGCATTGCTGACATATTCCACCCATTCCAAGCTGTATACAACTGTCAGTCAGAGCAGTGACGTAATCCAGCCTGGCAAAAATCGGGACAATTCAAGCTTTCCAATAAGCCACAGCTATTGCTGAGACAATGTGCACGAAGAGAACTGAATACCATGTATTACCTTCTCAAATTTCATTTTGGATTCCCACCATTGCATTCCTTTTACACCAGCTGATACAATCATTCAATCATCTAAACTTTAACTGAGCTTTTTTTAAAATCACATGAAATTGTGTTTGAGGTGGTATGAAAAAAAATCTCACTGCAATTGTCCCGTAGGTATATACTGCCTGGAGGTACGTGGGCATACCAAATCAGACTGAGAGCAGCTTGCACAAAACTGTTTCTATCAGTATGACTGTAGACATAGCCCACTTGATATGACTTCCTACCTACCACACACCTTGCACTCCTCAAATTACTGTCTTGAACCACACACCTAAACAACCTTGCAAGAAAAATATGCCTACAGTTCTACTCCACATTCAGTATTTCTCCCTGGATAAAAGAAACCTTTGCCCCTGTAACTGTATTCAGATTGGCTTTCACAGTTTACCTCAAATCAGAGAAAACTTTCCTAGGTTTCACTAGGATTTTTACAGAAGGGGTTGTTCATATAGGTGAAATTGGCACTGAGGTCAAAGCCTAAAAAAGACTAACCCAGCAGCATCTCTAGAGCAAAAGTTGTGAGAATAGTTGCAGCTCCATTTCTGTCTAAACCTAAATACTAAACTTGAAGCTTGTATAAATAATTCATGGAAATGGGTGGAGGGATTTTCTATGAGGACATTTTACAGAGAACAAGAGCAGCTTACTTGCTTAAAACAATTACATTCTAAAACTTGCAATTCTTTTCGTGTGTGTGTGTGTGTGTGTATGTATGTGTGTGTGTGATTCAACACTAAGCAACTTCAAACAACTCCTCCTAGTATCTTAGGCAACAAGTTGTTGCCTAAGATTTGAAAGAACCATGTGTGTGTGTGTATATTGGTCTTCTTTCCAAGAGGAAGAAAAATGGCTGGGCAGGGTGGGGATGAACAGTTTCCTTCATTTCCCCAGAAGGCAGCAAAGAGTGAAGAACAACCTCAAGTGCACAGCACCCTCTCAAATCCAATTCCATACTTTCCTAGTAAGCTACAAGGAAACGTCACAGTTGTTCTTATGCTTCACCTGTACTTACACAGAGTATAACAATTTCCCATGTTAAACCAGCTAAATAATTTAATAATAATTCTCAGGCATCAATATTGAGACTAATGCCATTCAACAGCTTCAGAAAGGATTTGGATGAAGGGAGTGAGTGCATTTTCAGCACGTCTCTGGACAGCACTGGTCCAGGGTGAATAGCCAATGTCCTGGGGATAGGACAGGTGGGAAAAGAAAAAATAAAATGGGCCAATGCAATCCCATCAAGTTCAATGCAAACACCAGGTCCTGCCCCAAGGATATCACATCACACATGGCCAGGGCAGGAGCTTTGCAGAAGACTTGGGTAACCCAATGCACAACCAGTTGAACATCGTCAGAAGCGCACCCTTGAAGCAAAGGTGGCTACCCACAGATAATGCTCTATGAGCCACAATAGAGTTGGCACAGTGGGGAAAACTTCTTTTCCCCATTCACCCAGCTCTTGTCAGAGCCCACTGGTAGGGCTGAATTCACTTTGGGGCCCTTGATGACCTTTAAGGTCTTTTCCAACCTAGTTGATTCTATGATTCTATGTCCAAGCTGCAGTGAGCACCCAGGAGAACCAGGTGAGCCAGTACATGGAGTACAGGACCTACAAAGGACAGCTGTAGCAGGTGGCAGATGCAGAGGGATTCTCGTAAAAGGTGTACAATGACAGGGAGAGATGTGATGGGCACAAGAAGCAAACCACAAGATTTCAAATAGAAAAACATTTTTCTTTTCACAATGAGGGTGATCTGGCATTGGCTTGGCTGTGGAATCTTCATCTTGGAAGTAAGTTGATCTAGTTGAAGCTGCTTGGAGCAGGATGGAGGACTGCATGATCTGCATATCACTTGCAACTTAAGTTATTGCTTCATTTTTCCTAAAAAAGGTGTCTTCTGTCAAAAAAATAAAAGACAAATATATTCTTCCTCCCTCCCCCCTCAATCAATTATAGGATCACTCTCTTTAGCAGTTTGTACAACCTGGTCCTCTGAAATGTGCCTCTTCTCCTTAGCTTTCATTTCAGAAGACACTAGGAGAACTAGCTTTACATAGAGCAGCTTTTACAGAATGGATAAAACTGGAAAGGTACCAGTCAACAAACAGTATACTAGAAAATCATTGATTACATTTTAAAATTAAAAGAGGATAGCTAATTTGATCATAGGATTTGTTTGTAAAGAAATGCAGGGGATGCCACTTTGACATCTGAATTCGCAATTTGAAGCAATGCAGTTGAGTAATCTTTCTAGCAGCCAGAAAATACAGGCAGAAAAATAAAATGGATATTATTCACTCACACTCAGGTCACAGAGTCACAGAGTGACTGAGTTTGGAATGGACCTCTGGAGACCATTTAGTCCAAGCTCAAAACATGGCTTTTCAGAAAGTTATCTTTAATAGGATTAACCTGATGGCTTTCACAGTACCCTAATAGGCAAGAGTTAGAGTGGTAAAACTGTAGGCTTGACACCACAATACCCACAAATAGTAGCTTTTTAAAGAAGGGCAACAGAGACAGGTAGGTCCAAAGCAGTTAAAAGCTTCCATGTTTTTTTGTACTTATGTTACACATCATTCTGTCACAAGTTTCTTAAGACACCTAAAAGGGCAACACTGGGCTTGAATTCCAATGTGTAAGAGCCCAGAATCTGCAGCTAGGAATGCAATAAATCCAGAATGAACTTCGCACCTCCAGTCAGTCAATTTTCTTTTTTTTCCTGATTAACTCAGTATCATTAGAATACTCAGTGCGCTTTTTGAAAAATACTGATGTCCTCAAATTTATGCCCAGTCAATGGTAGGAGTCTGCTGAAAATTCCAGTAAATCTGTACCAGCTCCCAAAGCTCTCTGATCACATAGGTCCCTGAGAAAGCAATATCCCATCTATTTTAGAGCCAACAAGATCATAAGCCACCCAAGAAAAAGTGATAAGCCATGAATTGACCTGGAGTTGTGCTCAGGAGGAGTGCTCAGTTCAAAAAGGCACAAGTAATGCCACAATAACATAACTACTTAAAGACAGCCAACAGAGCAGAAGGAAGGCTGGCGCAGATTCAGAAGTGCTTGAACTCCGGAAGTTATCCCACGAGGAGTGCCCTGGAGGGAAGGAAGTCTATAAGAAGGGACCACTAATTTCCTTGAAAGATGACATCTAGGCACCTGCTTGGAATACAGGAGATGCTGTTAGGGAACTGGAAAAAAAGGAAGCACTGGTAACAATCAAGAAGCACAAGGATAATGCAGGAACTGCCAAAACATCAAGTCTAATTAGAATTTGAAAAATCAAAGCATCTAGTGGTAAGTTCTTTAGCTGTATTAAAAAATTAAAAAAAAAAAAAAAAAAGAATAAAATCAAAAGGTAAGACACCCAGAAAGAACTGCAGATGAAGACCATTTAGGAGCAGCCTAATAACTAAAATATGAGAGTAAGATAAGAGCTGTTTTAACTAAAGGGTGCTGCTTTAGAACAAATAGGCATTTTAGCCCTAAACAATTTTAGGCTTTGAATGAAGAAATATTTTGGATCCTCCGAGAAATAAAGCTTTGAAATAATCTCTCACAGAAAAGGAAGGGAGGGGACAAAGTGCTTTCAAAAAGGTCTCAACAAGTTGCTGAAAGGGACTGCATGAGGCAGTTACTCCAGCAGCAGAGCAGTCGGTCCCAGAGTCCCAAGACATCCTTTCAAATTCTTTGTTCTCCTCCATAAAAAGCCATTAAGATCCTTGCCCACCTTTATTACAATAGGCACTATGACATCTGCACACTGTAGTCTGCAAAAAGGATTTGCAAACCTTTTGAACCTTGTGAATGTTTTTTCATCACTGTATGTAAAAAAATACATAAGAAGCAAACCAACTGAAGAAATAACATGTGCTAGTGAACAAAAGCCCTGAAGCACTGTTCTACATTGCCTTTTCTCCTCCACATACAATTAATCCATCTCCAAAAATGGATTAATCTGTATGGGAGTAAATCAAGGCTGCTAAAATCCCAAATTACTCTGCAAGTGAAGAGACACCGAAAGCATTTCCTCCATCCGTAATGATACTGGTCCCAATTCTGAAACACGTTCAGAGCACAGTCGGTTGACATGTGTCAATGTTAACTTGGTTTTACAGAAAAATGCCTGGAAAAGCTTTAGTGGAAGTACATTGGCAAGATGTGCTTCACTTGAAATGAGTGTCTTTCAGAAGACTGGTATAATGGCCATTCATTTGTCCAATTTTAAGAAGTCAGCAAAATAGTTGACAGTTTTCAGAAATAAATGGCACTTTTCATTGTGAAATGAATGCTTTCTCTTGCATCAAGTATTCGGAAAACTGTGCTAAAAGTCAAAATGAAAATAAAGTTTCAACTGGCAGGAAACAACTGAAAATTCTGAAAATTAAATGAAAGCTTTTTTCCTGAAGTAGTCTTACACGGTATCTTTGCAGCAAGATTTTGCCCTCTTGTCACATTCTATTATCTATAGTCACAGACTGTATAGCCCCCCCCATTTTTCTAAACTCGTACTAGCCCTCATCTCCTTGTAAAAAGTTAAGACAGAAGTTTGCTTTTATAAAACTTTGCTAGATATATTAGAATAAGAATATAAATTGAACAGAGAGAAGACCTCTCCCCCTCAGTAAAGAAACTTGACTCTCTCTGCCAATTAAATGCAGACTTTAATTAGTCAACCAAATACAAAACTTAGAAGAAAAGCAGAAATGGAGTAAGTCTTCAGGAATGTACCACATTTTCCTATAGCAGCAAAAACGCTACAAGGCATACGTAGTTACAATACAAGTTTAGGGGCAGGAAGAGCTGGGTGTAGGGAATTGCACCATGTATATGTAAAAAGGCTTCCTTTTAAGTGCTGGGGAGACAAGTGAAAAATGGAACACAATAACTGAGGCTTCCATAAATTTAATACTATTTTAAACTGCAACTAAGTTGTTCACTGCTACCAGTTTAATAGACCCTGCTTGGCTTCATCTTCAGCTTTCTGTGGCTTACATTCCTTGCCAGGATATGTCAATCTGCATAAACCACAGCAAAAATTGTCAAAATTGTGGTGTCTAGGCAGTGCAGATACCCAGCCAATAGCAATCAAAAGCACAAAAAATAAAAAGTAAAGTCTTCTCTCACTTACATGTTTTTAAAAAAACCAAAACAACCCTATAACAGACTACAGGGCCTGCAGAGGAGTCAAGTTAAGCAAATCACTCATCTCTGCTGGAAATATTAATTCCTGCCTCAGGCACACAAGCACCGTGGTGAAAACTGGCATCAGCCCTGAGATCCCAATTGACAGAGCAGATGGGGAAGTGGCTGGAAAGCTAGTGTGGGCTTTAGGGGCACTGGCTTTGTGGGACAGCCTTGCTTGGAGGGCTGCCAGATGCCACAGCTGAATGGGGGTGCCACCCCCATGAGGGCACACAGCTGATGCACAGGCAACTGGGGAGAAGAACTGTAAAGAAGGAGCTTCTGATCAGCCAAAAATCTATTGTTTCCAGGACCTTGGGCTGCATTTAAAATGCAAGGAGAGAAGGGTGAATACTTCCCCTTTCTAGTGCTGCTGGAACAAAGCCATAAGAGAACACTGAGAGAGGTCTTGGCAGAAGCTGCAGCAAGCCTGGATGCCTTTGCTGGAAAGCAGTCCCCATGCAAGCAAGCAGTAGGGTTAAACCTTGAAAGGGTGAACAAAGCGGACAAAGCCAAGCACTGACTACAAGTAATAGCAGTGGACTGATTGCTGAGGAAATTCTTCATGCCTCCTGGAAGGCAGTAGGAACATCTCTGCCAGATATTTAACACCTATTTAGCATTAGGAATCTACCAGCACATTCAATAGTTTTTTTTTTGTTTGTTTGTTTTTGCCTTTTTTTTTGGGGGGTTGTGGGTTTTTTTGTGTTTTTTTTTTTTTTTTGAAAGTTCACCAGAAGATTGTTTCTTGCACTGCAAAAAGCATCTTCTAATGTGACACTCCACTGAATGCTTTGGTCAACCTAGCATCTGGTATTGGAGTGATGCTTTGTGTCAAAACAATTTGCCTGTTCAGTATTCAAGCCTACTGTGCTGTTAACTAGCTACCAGGAGCAGGAAAATCCATGGAGCTTTCAGCTCTCTTGGTGCATATGAAAATCTTTACATGGCAAAGTCCTTGGTATGAGAATCTGCAGCAGAATAACTGTCTCGCAATTAACAACTGCTTGAACTGGATCCATCTAAACCTTATTCAAGCTACCCCTCCTATCCGAGAAGTGACCCAAATTTCAAAGTTCAAGTGGTTCCCCCCTTGGAACCCATTTCTGGGCACAAATAAGAAAGTGATTGGGAACAGCCAGCACAGCTTTACCAAGAAGAAACCCACCTGACTGCCTTCAGTGATTCAGTGATGTTTGGGTTTTTCTAAGCCTTTTTAATTCTATCTTCTTCAATATTCTTGCAACCAAACTGGCACATCAAGGTCTGAATGGCTGGACAAATAAATGGGAAAAAAACTGGTTGGATGATTGGCTCCCAGAGGGTAGTGATTACTTAGTTGTACTCTTCCCAGGATAGGAACAAGCACCAGAGGGGTCAGTCCTGAGACCTCTGCTGTTTAGCATCTTTATCAGTGATCTTGGAGGAGCTGACAGAGAGTAGGCTCATCAGATTGGCAGATCACAAAAAACTTAAGAGAATTATCAACACATCCAAAGGTAGAGCTGCCATCCCTAGGGACCTACACAGACTAGAGGAATGGGCCAGCAGGAACATCATAACATTTATCAAGGACAAATACAAAGTCCTGCACTGACACACGCAATGGATAAAAAACCAGGACTGAGGTCTGTCCCATCTAACCCGCTGGATTCTACCCTTTATGCCTCATTACAGTCAGCTCTGTCCAAAGGATTTCTGTGAGAAGAAGTACCAAGAGATCTCCCTCCTGTCAGCTTTTATTAACAAAAAGGTAAAGGCCAGGCAACTACTACGCCAGGCATGCAGAAATGTACTCTATTCAGTACTTCATTCTGCCAGCTACTGCATATTGAGGTCTGGGTCCCATGAGTAACAAAATTAATACTGCAATTATTGTAACATCTATGAATTAAAGGTGCTTACAGCACATGTGATTAAGCACAAAGTCACTCTAGAAGGAACACGTAAGAAATTGACCGACTGAGCCTGGAATAGACTGAAACTGGCTGTGGCACTTACTTCCAGGTATCATCCTACTGTACTACTATCTGCTTCTTTGATTCTTACAACCTTTAGCAAAAAACCTATACTATAACATTTTTTGCTATATTGTGCTATTCTGAACTAGAAAAATGTAGAACTCTGTATTTTACACTCACAATCATAGAATCATAGAATCATAGAATAGTTAGGGTTGGAAAGGACCTCAAGATCATCGAGTTCCAACCCCCCTGCCATGGGCAGGGACACCTCCCACTAAACCATGCCATCCAAGGCTATGTCCAACCCCACCTTGAATGCCACCAGGGATGAAGCATTCACAACTTCCCTGGGCAACCCATTCCAGGGCCTCACCACCATCACAGTAAAGAATTTCTTCCTCAGATCCAATCTAAACTTCCCCTGTTTAAGTTTAAACCCATTACCCCTTGTCCTCTCACCACAGTCCCTAATGAAGAGTCCCTCCCCAGCATCCCTATAGGACCCCTTCAGGTATTGGAAGGCTGCTATGAGGTCTCCACGCAGCCTTCTCTTCTCCAGGCTGAACAGCCCCAACTTTCTCAGCCTATCTTCATATGGGAGGTGCTCCAGGCACCTGATCATCCTCGTGGCCCTCCTCTGCACTTGTTCTAACAGTTCCATGTCCTTTTTATGTTGAGGACACCAGAACTGCACACAATACTCCAAGTGAGGTCTCACGAGAGCAGAGTAAAGGGGCAGGAGCACCTCCCTCGACCTGCTGGTCACACTCCTTTTGATGCAGCCCAGGATACGGTTGGCCTTCTGGGCTGCAAGTGCACACTGCCGGCTCATGTTCATTGTTTCATCAACCCACACCCCCAAGTCCTTCTCCCCAGGGCTGCTCTCAATCTCCTCCCCGCCCAACCTGTAGCTGTGCCTGGCATTGCTCCGACCCAGGTAGAGGACTTTGCATTTAGCATGGTTAAACTTCATTAGGTTGGCATCAGCCCACCTCACAAGCGTGTCAAGGTCCCTCTGGATGGCATTCCTTCCCTCCAACAAATCAACGGAACCACACAACTTGGTGTCATCGGCAAACTTGCTGAGGGCGCACTCAATCCCACTGTCCATGCCACTCACAAAGATGTTGAACAAGACCGGTCCCAACACCGATCCCTGGGGGACACCACTCGTTACTGGTCTCCAGCTGGACATTGAGCCACTGAGCACTACTCTTTGCATGCGGCCATCCAGCCAGTTCTTTATCCACCGAGTGGTCCACCTATCAAATTGATGTCTCTCCAACTTAGAGAGAAGGATGTCATGTGAGACAGTGTCAAAGGCTTTACACAAGTCCAGGTAGATGACATCAACTGCTCTGCCCCTGTCCATCAGTTCCATAGCCCCATCATAGAAGGCCATCAGATTGGTCAGGCAGGATTTCCCTTTAGTGAAGCCATGCTGGCTGTCACCAAGCACCACGTTGGTTTTCATGTGCCTCAGCATGCCTTCCAGGAGAATCCGCTCCAAGATTTTGCCAGGCACAGAGGTGAGACTGACTGGTCTGTAATTCCCCGGCACATCCATTTTCCCATTCTTAAAAATGGGGGTTATATTTCTCTTTTTCCAGTCATCGGGAACTTCACCTGACTGCCATGATTTTTCCAATATGATGGACAGTGGCTTAGCAACTTCATTTGCCAGCTCCTTCAGGACCCGTGGATGGATTTCATCCGGTCCCATGGACTTGTATACATTCAGGTTCCTAAGGTGGTCCCAAACAAGATCCTCCCCCACAGTGGGCCCAGGGTCCCCACCCTCACCGTCCCCGCGTCTGCCTTCCAAAATCAAAGTGTTGCTTTCAGGGACAGAACAAGGTTTTACTGGAAATGGGAGGAGGGAAGAATGTCCAGACCAAGGAGCTCCAAAATATTCCCGAATTCACAGATTTTCCACTTCCATCATTTGCAGTCTTGGAGCAACCACTACAGTTTGGAAGCTATCTAGATAAATGACTCACTTTTGGAATATTCCAGCTGTCAGTGATCTCCCAGAAAGATGCCTGAACAAATGAAAACACTTTAGCAAGAGTCTGATATCTGCAGCCAGAAAACCTCACATCAGTAACTCAGTTTTATTGCAAGTCTCAAGATACAAGTAATATAAATGCACTTTTTTCCCTTGGCTCAAGGAATCAGTATATCTCAATTTTTGAAAAGGCTTCTACTTACCATATATGAATGCATAGAAATTCAAGCAGCTGACACTGCTCAGCATTACAGTGAGCAGATCCCCGCAGGTGGTTCCTAGAACCCCAACAGCACTTTTGGAATCAGGGTTCTGAAAGCCAGTTTCCAGATTTTTATTCTGCAAAAGGACTTCAATGGTACTTCTAAGTGCAGGTGTGAATTGCAAAAACTGAGGTTTCTTTGCCATGACTGCATTCAAGCTTAATACTGTATAGCTGCAGTTCTGAAATGACAATTATTCTGTAAGCTTACAAGGTGCCTTTATTCAGAGCTGCCTATTCCATGCATAAAAACATTCAAAAATCATTACTTCCATCACATATGGGAGCGAGAGGGAAGCTTTCAATCATTTGTAGATTCAAGTTACTGCAGATAGTTAAACACCTGATTTATGGATACAGGCACTCTTTGCCTCAGCACATAATGGTAGGAGGACTTCATGTTTTGTTTTTTGTGGCTCCAATTTTGCTTCAACAAGTCAATTGTGGGTGGAAGTAACCAAATAGTATGTAAGATGCCAAGTAGAGGCCTCTGCAAACTTGGCCCACAGTGTGCATACTTATTAGTCTCAAATTTGCTGTTCTCATTTTAATCCCCTGCGCTTCTAGCATCTGCAAATTGTTTAGCAAATTTAAGTCCTTTATTTATCCACTCTGAAACCCAGTCTGCTTTCCTGTAGTATTTTATCATTAGATTTGTGGAGTTGCCATTGTTCCACTCGAATGTTAAATGAAGCTGGATAGTAAATGATGCTAATATTTAAGCAGTTGCCAGCAAGAAGGTATGGGTATCAATAACAGCATGCTCCTTGTTTAAAATATTACTGCCATGAATGAGAGTGCAATAGGAAATACAGCCATGTATTTCAACTGTATCTCCAACCATACTATTTTTTTTATTTCATCTCTGCAAGTTATATCATCATGATGGGTAAATATTATGTGCTAGCGAGATGTTAAGTACCATACAAATGATTTAAGATTACTTAAATTATTTATCTTTGGGTTTCTTCCTAAGACAGAAACAACTGGGAAAGATGTGTACGTATTGGTAAGTTCTTGACTAAACTTCCTGTGAAACTCAAGATATCTTCCGGCATATATTTCTACACTATGATAATTTGACCAACAACTCAGTTCATAACAATATATCGCTGGATGGAATTATTGCTGGTGTTTCAATGTATTAATATGCTAGTTTTTCCTCTGTAGAAAGGAGCAAAGGATAACGTAATATCATTACAGTATAGATAATGTAATTTTTTTTTTAAAACATGATACAAAATTGTCCTTAATGAAAACCCGCACAAACACTGAATAAACAAAAAAGTAAAATTTAGAAGCAGCTCCCCGTTTTACCTGAGGAAAATGAGAAAGAGTGAAATAAATACAAAGGCTCTAGCATGCAGTGAAGTAAAAAGAATCCTTCCCTCACGTCAGATTTCAACCAGTTGCATGTTTCCAGATAGCTGTTCTGTTTCAAACAAATCGACAAAATCTGCCTCAGGATACAAAAACTTTTCTATTAATAAGTTTTTGGCTAGATAAGGGTAATCTGCCATGGAGTACCTACATCTACATATCCTTAATGAATTTAGACTATGTCTCCCATTACTCAACAAAAACTCCAAACACAGAAAGAATTAAAAAAGCTCAAAGAAAACCAGAATGAAACTATTTGGAAACAAATTCATATTTTAAGTAAAAAGTGCTGGGGTAGCTTTATTGCCGTGGCATAGCACTGTTGCTCAAGAGTCTTGTCTTGCAATGAAAGTTTCTTTTGCCTTGCAGATCTGATTTCCTGTTCCTCGATGAATTGCAAAAAGTAGTCCCATGGAGTCATGGGTAATTCCCTTGGTTCCCACTGTTCTTTCAGCCCTTCCAAGACTGCAGCCATTCCAAGCACAAAACCCAGGCATATTTGCCATCAGATGTACTATGTAAGCAAATAATATGTCTTTCTTCTGGAAGGAGATGCAAGTCTGACAACTGTGTAGGGAGATAGGCCTTACTTCATGCTGCTTAATATATTTCAGACCTGAACAGCTAAATCAGTTAATCAATCTCAACAGCTGACCACTATGATTTGATGGCCACATACAGCCAAACCCCAAAGGAAAAAGAAGGCTGGAGTTAGTGTGGCAGCCAGGACTTTTAAATGCACAAACAACAGGTGAGAATACAAAATCATCTGGTTACCCAAGACAGGCAGCTGCAGACATAGAAAAAACATGACAGCTGCTTGCAGTTGGTAGTGTTGACTAGAAAATTAGTTTTCCTTACAAACTTTCATATTCACAATAGATATCCCAGGAAGATGTCTAGAAAGGCACACAGGGATCTTAATTCCCTTTAAAAAAAAAAATCCATTGTAATTCAGCTTCTGTGACAGATGCTAGTTTTTACAAAAAACCCCGCAGTGTCCCATCAAAATTCAACTGAAAGATTTGAATGAAATCCTGACGATTATGTGTAACTGTTAGCATCTTGGGACTAGACACTGGTCACTCAAACAGCACAAAATAAGATGCTGCCCAACACAGACGCCATCTGAATACTGCCGCCAGACAAGAAACATGTAAATTCAGATAAAAATCTGTGCTGTAAGATTTGAAATCTGCATTTGTTTGGGACAACAAAGAACTTTTTTCCATGAAAAATGCACGCTACCAGTCAGAAAAACTGTTCATATGTAACAAAAGAAACAGTAGCTGACTAGTGGGAGAGTTACTGATACCTGGGAAAGAGAAAGCAGTTTAGATACAGAAAACGAACAGCTGCAAAACTATATTCAACAGCTCTGCAACTAGGAACACAGAGCTGAATTCTAACTAGCAGCAACATACATACAGAGCGCCTTCCTGAAGCCTCCTGAAACACAGGGCAAGTGAGAAAACTGAGGTCTACCAGGGACAAAAACTCATCTAATCACATCCTTTGGGTGGGGTGAGACAGACACATGGAATTTATTTCCATTTCATCCGTCCTGCCCCGTATCCTGATTCCTCATCACATACAACAACATTAATATGGAACTTGAGAAGATTTCATTACAGCTACAGTGTTTACCAGCTGCACCTGAACTAGATTTAAAATTACAGACAACAGAACCAGATAAACTCACACAGAACTCAAACACACTCCTTAAAGAACATAGGTGTCAAAACTATGAGGAGGAATCCTTCCTTCCAGTTCACCTTCCCTATTCTGGGATGGGTTATCTATTACCAGTTAGGGTTAGCTTTTGATGGGTTAAAACTCAGAAAAGTTATTCTGGGATAAATAAAAACAGGTGTACGGGCAGTACTGAAATAAACCATATTTCCATATTTGAGAACAGTAGGTGACTTTTAAATCATGAGTTAATTCTACACAGGAGCTGCACAATTTGGTTAGAATTTTCAAAGCAGTCTAAAGTCATTAAATAGCTAAATTCTATAATAAAACAAGCCCTCAGGTGAATTCTTACAATCATCACATCTTTAAACAGACTAATTGCAACCTTAATGCTTGTAAAGATGTTTTTATGACATTGAACTAAGGGGCAAAATATTTCAAATGATGCTTGGATGCTTGAGTTTACAAACATATGTCAAGGACTTAATTTTTGGCACAGATAAGTGAACCAACTACTTTGAAACTCAATGTCAAGACTAACAACTGACCAATCTAAATGTATTCAAGTGGAAATATATTGGCACTGAAAGAGTTCATTTACTTTTTGCTGCTTCTTTTACCGGAATAGAAGAAAGGGTCTGGATTTCAGACTTCATTCACCTGCACTTCTGGCTGAGCAGCCAATACTGCAGAGAGATATTTCAGCATAAGGAAACCATTGATCATAACAGTATTAGTTAGATCATAAAAATCTGATTATACTGCAACAAGTCTGTTCTGAACCAACACTAAGTGTCGGGTTTTAATACTGTGTATGCAGCAAGCATACTTGCTGAGAATTATGGTCTACTTTGTTTATTCTCATTTTGAATGCTTTTCTCCTCAGATGATTTACGGTTCTATTTTCTCTTTCAAGGCTCAGTTCCTAGAATTCTTAAACTGTTCCAACTCAGCCACTTCCAGATCGTCCATTAGATGTTTCATTAATGTTGTGATCTACAATGCCCACTCAGCATTCCTATCACTGATTCATTTTCACATGGCAAGTGAGTTTTGACCAGTAATTATGTCATCCCAGAACTGAGTTTTATGTTATCTGTATAAGGCAACTTGCCAGCCTGCATGTTGTTACTAACTGTGCATCTGGTTTTGCAGCATCCTCCTGGGCACTGCTTTAAGACTTGTTTGGAGATTCCAAATTTTAGAAGTCCTCAAGCACCCAGTCTCCTCGAAACCCCACATCAACTGAACAATATCAGGAGTGCAGGTAATGCCTCTATCTTCCCTCAAATTTCCTCCCTACTTATGCAAAATACCTTCTGCCTTGAGGCAGCTTTGCAAAGTCCACTCCTCATAGAGTCAGGAAACAAAACGCATGCTCAACCTGTGGGTGACTAAATTAGACTGTTTTAGTTGTATCTATGTCAACACTGAAACCCAGCCTTTCTTCCCACCACAGAGGCAAAGCATTTACAGAATGATCTTAAGACGACTGAGTACCGCTCTCCAAGTTTTAGAGATATCAGTCTTCATGAACCAGAAAGACTGATCAATAATATTTCTCAGTAAATACAACCAGAAATATTATCACCTTCAAAATAACACTGAAAAGGGATTCCATGGTACTGTTAAGTGGCTGCCACAGCTGACCAGTTTGAAAGAGAATCACTTAAATTCACAAGCACATCACAAGTCTTATAGGGAGACAAAGGAAAAGAAAAAAAAAAAAAAAAAAAAGAAAAAGAACTTGGTAGAATCATAATTTTTTTTTCCCCCAAACTTTTTTTACTGTTGCTACAGAAGGTTCTCGACAAATGCATCCAGAATATCTAACTATTGTTTTGAGTTTGGGTATTAATTTGCAGCAGAGTCACTACCTTTTAGTTTGCTAAATACATGCAGCAGTTGCAACAGTTGCTTTTAAATTAAGTTCTTAAAACTACTATAATTTCTATTATCTGTTTTCTTACACTTAATTTTCATATATATAATAAAAGAGAAAATTAAGATGCATGTTATTAAAGCAGTATGCAGGCTTGCACATACACTTCATCAGCTAAAAAAGTAATAGACTGATTTGAGCTATGATTATAAAAATCCACTCATCCACCAATATTCCAAAAGGGTTAACGTTCACTGTTAAATTTTACATAGTTGGAATGACCACATGACGTAGAATAACACCTGGAAATACAAATATGAAAGTGTAGACTTGTGCCATTTTAGCAGTCCTAGACACAGAGAAAACTATGGTGCTAACATATCCATTTGATTTGCTTGAATGTATGAATCCCCATACGATTTATTTCCCCCTAAGCAAAATGTGTGATTAACCTTTAAATGGGGCAGGTTTTACTTCTCACATATTTATCATGCATTTGATCATACAGCAATGCAGCATAATACTTAAATGCGAATTACACCATCCTTGTCCAGAACAATTCCCATAATATTCATGCCATTCACATTACTGAACAGATGTACTTGGTTTACTCTTCAGTTTCTTGTTAGCATGGTTCTCTTTAAAGTCTCTTAAGTAGCTCCTAGGAAGTTAACCATAATAGTCCTCTCTAACTTTAAACTACTTCAAGTTCAGTCAATATTCAAGTCTCAAAAAAACCCCAAACCACAGCACCCTAGCAGCAACAAGGCACCACCCCACTCCCCAGAAAAACCCAAACAACTCCACCAACCCCACAAAACCATTATACCCTATTTTGTTCTATTATTTTGGTACCTTCACAAAATGGCTAGAAACAACTATCCTACTTCTTTATGTTACATCCACTTAGCACAAACACAAATAAACCTATCAGATAAAAAGTGTGTATGTGTGAGAAAGAGTGAAATCAGGCCCACTGGTCACTACCTAGCTTACATATACAGAAGCATGCCAGCAATGCACTGCTCAGCCACTTCAAAACACAGCAAAACCAATTGTGTCAGCTGAAGAACACAGACTAATTAGTGCACACAGAAAGCAGCGCTCAACGTGGTATATCAGGTCTAATACATTAAAAAAGACTAGCACTTAGTGTCCAAAGCCAAAATATACTGTACATTCTTTTAGGTATGTGATGGGTAGGAGACCGATCTATTGGTAAAAGACCAATAAACCAACATCTAGGAAATTGCTGGGTTAACAAAGTAATGCCCACAGCCTCTTCCTCTTGACTCTTCCACTGACTCCAGAGGTAACACCTCTAAGAATTAAGTTCTATATCACTGTTAAATAAATCACAGCTTATTACTGAGTCATATAATTTGCCTTCCTAGGGAAGGAAAATATCATTTACTAGAAAGAATAAATCTCTCTGCCTAACAGTACATTTCTTCTGGCACTATTGTATTTATTGCTCATGGTTTCCATCTAATATTTATTTCATACAGTTATAAAATTCATAGCCAGTGTTTAGATACATCTTAATTCTTGCAGAATGAGTGCCATCACCCTCAGAGTAAGGGTCAAATTTTGCTTTCACATCAAAGTAATACCTTGGAAGCCTAGAATTCAACTGGGATAATACAAACAAAACTGAACCAAATAACTCCATATATTGGTTATCAGCCAAAAGACTGACAGCTGTGCTACTGGACTTCAGTTGTCTGCCAACTTTTGAGCAGGTATGCACTCTCAACATGAAGGACCGAGACTATTGAAGCCAGAGGATTATATTTAGATAGCTTCTACTACTTTTCCTAAAGCACATATTCCCAGGCAGCCTATATATGGTCAGAGAGTATCATCTGACTGATGCCCATCTAGTAACATAGGTCTCCACATCAAGACAAAAAGAGGTTTTGTTAGAAGCAACACTGACTGAAACCAACTAATTTAAAGCCAGACTTCATTCCAAATAGGACAAAAACCCTACAGGACAGGTCTTTGTGGGGCTAGCACCTTGTACAGCAATTTCTGTAAAACACTGAACAATCCTCTGCAAGTGCGAATGAGAAAAGCGTTCACAACTTCTAGATGATCTCAGAGAGCAAAACAACAGCCACAGTCACTAAAACTTTCTCACATGTTCCACAACAGCTAATCCTGCCAAAGTAATCCCAGTCATTTCAGAACATTTCCTACTTCTAAACTTCCACATTTGCAGTGAAGGACAATTTAAGATACTGTCTTTTGCATCAAGTTTGCAAATTTCAAAGGTACTTTTGCAAAAAGCAAAGGTGCTTTGCTAGACCTTCCCCCAGATCCATGGACCAATATTTTAGAATCATAGAATCATAGAATCATAGAATAGTTAGGGTTGGAAAGGACCTTAAGATCATCTAGTTCCAAACCTCCTGCCATGGGCAGGGACATCTCCCACTAAACCATGCCATCCAAGGCTATGTCCAACCCCACCTTGAATGCCACCAGGGATGAAGCATTCACAACTTCCTTGGGCAACCCATTCCAGGGCCTCACCACCCTTACAGTAAAGAATTTCTTCCTCAGATCCAATCTAAACTTCCCCTGTTTAAGTTTGAACCCGTTACCCCTTGTCCTCTCACCACAGTCCCTCATGAAGAGTCCCTCCCCAGCATCCCTATAGGCCCCCTTCAGGTACTGGAAGGCTGCTAGGAGGTCTCCACGCAGCCTTCTCTTCTCCAGGCTGAACAGCCCCAATTTTCTCAGCCTATCTTCATACGAGAGGTGCTCCAGTCACCTGATCACCCTCGTGGCCCTCCTCTGCACTTGCTCTAACAGTTCCATGTCCTTTTTATGTTGAGGACACCAGAACTGCACACAATATTCCAAGTGAGGTCTCACGAGAGCAGAGTAAAGGGGGAGGAGCACCTCCCTCGACCTGCTGGTCACACTCCTTTTGATGCAGCCCAGGATACGGTTGGCCTTCTGGGCTGCAAGCACACACTGCCGGCTCATGTTCATTTGTTCTCATTGACCAACACCCCCAAGTCCTTCTCCACAGGGCTGCTCTGAATCTCTTCTCTGCCCAACCTGTAGCTGTGCCTGGCATTGCTCCCACCCAGGTGTAGGACCTTGCACTTGTCATGGTTAAACTTCATCAGGTTGGCATCAGCCCACCTCACAAGCATGTCTAGGTCCCTCTGGATGGCATTCCTTCCCTCCAATGTATCAACCGAACCACACAGCTTGGTGTCATCGGCAAACTTGCTGAGGGCGCACTCAATCCCACTGTCCATGTCACCCACAAAGATGTTGAACAAGACCGGTCCCAACACCGATCCCTGGGGGACACCACTCGTTACTGGTCTCCAGATGGACATGGAGCCATTGAGCACTATTCTTTGTGTGCAGCCATCCAGCCAGTTCTTTATCCACCGAGTGGTCCACCTATCAAATTGATGTCTCTCCAACTTAGAGAGAAGGATGTCATGTGAGACAGTGTCAAAGGCTTTACACAAGTCCAGGTAGATGACATCAACTGCCCTATCCCTGTACATCAGTTCCGTGGCGCCTTCATAGAAGGCTACCAGATTGGTCAGGCAGGATTTCCCCTTAGTGAAGCCATGCTGGCTGTCACCAAGCACCTTGTTGGTTTTCATGTGCCTTAGCATGCCTTCCAGGAGAATCCGCTCCAAGATTTTGCCAGGCACAGAGGTGAGACTGACTGGTCTGTAATTCCCTGGCTCATCCATTTTCCCCTTCTTAAAAATGGGGGTTATATTTCCCTTTTTCCAGTCATCGGGAACTTCACCTGACTGCCATGATTTTTCAAATATGATGGACAGTGGCTTAGCAACTTCATTTGCCAGCTCCTCAAGGACCCGCAGATGGATTTCATCCGGTCCCATGGACTTGTATACATTCGGGTTCTAAGGTAGTCTTGAACCAGATCCTCTCCTACAGTGGGCCCAGGGTCTTCATTCTCACTGTCCCTGCGTCTGCCTTCCAAGACTTGGGTGGTGTGGTCAGAGCATTTGCCAGTGAAGACTGAGGCAAAGAAGTCATTAAGAACCTCAGCCTCCTCCAAATCCAGGGTAGCCAGTTCTCCCAATAGCTTCTGGAGAGGGCCCACGTTGTCCCTAACCTGTCTTTTATTTGCAATGTACCTATAAAATCCCTTCCTCTTATCCTTAACATCCCTAGCCAAGTTTAATTCTAATTGGGCCTTAGCTTTCCTAACCTGGTCCCTAGCTTCCCAGACAACATCCCTGTATTCTTCCCAGGTCGCCTGACCTTGTTTCCACCTTTTATAAGCCTCTTTTTTCCTTCAAATTTTGCTCAGCAGGTCCTTATCCATCCAAGGAGGTCTCCTGGCCCTCCTGCTGAACTTCCTTCTAGTTGGGATGCATCACTCCTGAGCCTGCAGCAGGTGATCCTTGAATATCAACCAACAGTCTTGGGCCCCCCTGCCCTCTAGGGCTGTATCCCATGGAACCTTACTGAGCAGGTTCCTGAAGAGGCCAAAGTCTGCTCTCTTGAAGTCCAGGGCAGTGAGCTTACTGCATGCCCTTCTCACTGTCCTGGAACAAAACTTGTGTCACACCAATAGCTAGAAGTCAGACAAGCAACATTTTTGATATTAAAATGTGTCATGTTTTGCAGAAGAACTACTTAAAGACAATAATGTAATTAAATTTTCTTCATCTTTATCCGAAGTAAAAGCTTAGTTTATTAATACACAAGATTTTCAACTGTTTCTTCTGCTTAAAGCACACACAAATTTAATTTCTTCTCAAGCTGATGCTGCACTGGTATCTGCTGTCATATTCAAAAAAACCACCCATTGTGCTGTGTACCATCGGAGAAAAGCATCAGTGATGACAACCCAAACAGCATTTCTTCTACACTTACAAATTTCTGCTATGCTTTTAGAAAACACATAATGCTAACTTCACAGCATAAAGGACAAAGATAGGATCCAAGCTAAGTCACACTTGAAGCATTTTATGTACAATATTTCATCTATTAAAATAATATTGTTCATTTAAACCAAAAGAATTTTCTAGTTGTACAACTAAGACATGACTTCAACACCCAAGTCTGAGTTGAGAGTCTTCGTGTACAAGGCCTGTTTTGAAACCTAGAATGTAGACCAGTGCTCATTAATTTGTAAGACATTTTTTTAAAGTACTTTTGTATCATTGGAATTCTTTAGCTTTTCACCCTACACTCCTTGACAGTTGTGTTCAATCTGATGGCAGATTTCATATAAGTATCCTATTACACTTTGTCACAGTTTCTAGTGAAACATGCCTGTTTCCAGCAATCCAAGAGCTACAGCTGCCAACTATAATTATCATGTAAAGCTGCACCCAAATAACAACACATTACTCCAGTATTTCAAAGATATCTTAAAACAAGACCCTTTAATCAGAAAATAAATATCCTCACTTTCCATTAGCAATGTCCATTACAAATCTCCTGTAATTAATAAATGAGATTCGTCAAAGAACTTAAAAAAAAAATAAAGTCTCAAATTTCAGACTCTAAATTGAATTAAAACCCCAGAGGCAAACTGCAGGTTTTAGTTGATAATCCACCACAAGAGAGTCCCATCATTTTCACTAAGAATATTATCTGAAGAGAGATTTGAGAGAGAACTGATGGCTTCCAGACCACAAAGCACTTGATTCCCAAGAACCTACCGTTCAGTCAAATCTCTTAGTCTCCTCTAGGAAAGACGCAAGAGCAGAATAGCTTATTGTTCCATGTCAAAGCTGCTCATTTTTTTTACCTTTTCCTGGCATGTATGTTTCCTTCTTAGTTACACGCATAGATCTGAATTTAATCTGAATAGGAAGCACAACTCAAGCTGACAATGTAATTGCTTAATTGTTGCAGCCTGTTCACCTTCCAAAACAAACTGGTCCAAAAGAAATCAGAGGAAAATAGAAAGCAACTGATTGTGCCTCATGAACCAGAGCATGGAACAGTGAAATAACACAAATAGAATAATGATTGAAAAATATTTTTCTAGTAATATCAACCACTGCCATAAAATAAATAAAAATTAAAAGAAACTTTCAGATTAGCATTTAGTAGTTTGTGCTCACGTCTTCGTTCCCCCCACCCCCAACCCCCAACTTACTCTATGTCACTGTTGATCTGATAAAGTTTTGCAGCCATAGATGCATGCCCTTTAAAACTAATGGTGTAAATAGAAGGTTTATTTCTAGGCAACATAAGTATGTTAATAGTCACTACTCCTATGAGTCTTTGACCACAGCAGAACCAGATTAAAGCATCTTTCGCAGGATACTGTCACTAAGCCATTCTTCTGCGTGAGTCAAGTTATTTTTGAAAAACACACTACTGTCTTTCTTTAGAGCAAAGCCACCACCAGCACCAGCCAGCAACAGGCACATGGCACAATACCTACCTGCTCTGGTTCAGAACAGCCCCTACATCACAATGTTTCCACCCCTGTTGCTTGAAATTATCACAAAATCAACATAACACTGGACCTTCCCACTTGAAGCTTATCCTCCCACGCAGGGTAGGGGATTTCCACACTGCAGTGGGGCCAGCAGGTAGCACTGCTTTCTAGCAGGGCACACACACGAGATCTACCACTGAGTTGGACTCGCTTTTGTGGGGTGTGGGGGAGTTTGAAGAAACCAGGCAAATGGTACTCTGACCTTTGCTCTTAGAGAAACAAGAATAGCTCCTGAGAGGCCTGAAACTCTCACTGGGTGGCACATGTAGCCTCTCTAACGAAAGCTTTGCTGCCCTTCAATGACACTTGAGCAGTCAGAGAAAGCAACATGCCAACAAGAAGTTTTATTGTCCACCTGTCCAATACCACACACTCACTGCAGACTTCCACTCCGATTACCAAGACGCCACTTTGTTGAGTCACAATATGTTTGTGTAAAACATTTGACTACACTAGGAAAAAAGCCTGAGCAGCAGCTGTTGTCACAGAGAGAACGTAGCAGGAATAAATGACAGGCTGCTTCTTAAGGAAAGTAGGAGATATGAAGTGAACCCAATTGGCAGTATTTTGAAACATTCCATCTTCTGATAGACTGACAGTTCTCACTCAAATACAGCAGATCTCACCAAGCACTCTGCAGTTAACTAGCCCTGAGAGAATTATCACTGCTAAATTATGTCAATGTAACCAATAAAAGAACTTTGAGGCTTCTGTTTACGTACAGCACCAAAGATATTTTCTTTCTGAAGAGGTTACTTAGGGCATCAGCACAGCCTCAGCACTAAGAGCGCTATGTTCAAGCAGGGCGTCTCTGGCCTGACCTAATGAAATAAATCATTCACAAACACAAGCAGGATTTACGGGATCCCTGTGTGATCTTAAAACAAGAGTAATCATTTTTCTGTATTTGCAAAACACAATTGATATTTATTATAAATACTTAAATGCATCCTCCCTCCCTCTTTCTCTTTGCAGGAAAAGCCTGTTATTTTCACAGCTGAAAGCAATAATTTCTATATGAGAAAACATTTCCAAATTAGAAACTTCTGATTATCACCAAGATATTTAATTGTTATTTTGTTTGGGTTTTGTTTCCCTCACCCACAAACAACAATCTACAGAGAGGATGAAATTTAAGTGTGTGTAAGGACACACATTTACAGGAAAGTAGCTGTTCAAAGCATTTGTAGTTCGTCCAAAAAGCACCATTAATGCAGTTCACATTTGGCACCACAAGCATGCCTAGGGCAGGAAAAGCACTTTTCTCCCAGCACCTGGGAGAGGAACATGACATTTTTCAAGCTCTTATCTATTGAATAACAGTGCAAATCACACTGTTCTTGAAATTCACAAATCGGAGGCTAGTTTCTGCAAGAACAACCTTTCCCTTAAATATTCTTACAGGCTGAGTTCTGCTAATCAAATAGCAGTGCTGGTTTTATACAGGCTCTTCTCTGCTGGTCCCAAAGTTGTTCTTAAGCAACCACCAAGCAGTAATCATGCAGTCAAAGATGACCTAGAATAAGCCAAATCCCTGTTCACAAAGCTTGTGCCTACACAGATGTAAATATCCTTAACTGCATTCATATCAGAGCAACTGTAAAGGATGCCTGCACTAGTCTAATTTTAGAAAGACTTGAATAACCTGGACAACAGGTATCAGAGGCAAAGGCTCCACAGATGGAAACAGGTTTGTTTGAGCACAGAAGGTCATAAAATATAGATCAGGTAGTATCATGGGAGAAGCAGAATATGTGCATTCGTCCAGAAAATAATCGGGAGGTTACATTAACTACAGACCTCTTCTCTGCTTGTCATTTCACCGCAATGCAATAACTGCTTCTTCTACTGGTGGTAGGACTTTTCAGGTAACATAATCATAAAGTGTGGTTTTTCCACTAGATGCCAGGGAAGAAGACAATCCCATTTTCACCAAAGATGTTCCAGACAAAACTTCCCAAGTGCAGCCAGCTAGAAACCCGGAATAAGCTGTTACTCCTACCCTTTCTAGAAGCAATTTAAGGAAAGACTTGAAGTATTCCCCAATCAGAAAATATCATGACAAGTTGATGGACTAAGTCTTTGTGTTTAAGTCTTAGAGAGATTCTCCTCCTCAAATGTAGCCAAATTGACCAAGACTAATAAAAATGCAGTAACAGAAAGTGCAGCACACAAGTTTTCCTGTCATTTCAATTTTACAAGTAACACTGCCATCCAAAAGTCATGCCTGGCTAATGTCTGTCAGTGTTTTTATCCCTTTCACCTGACTGTCACAAGAGGTTTACTGTACAGAAGTGTATATAATTTATAAGTTTACAGTAGGAAGAATAAATTCTCTGGACTAATAACTGATACAGTAATTTCTTCTAAGAATAAAATTCCACAAAGTAGATTCTGAAGACACTGGCACATCTTTCCAGACTACTAATTAGGCCCATGGATTTAGTTCTACAGAAAAAAGAGGGTGTTCCAAAGGCTTTACCACAACCACTTCTCAATATTCTCAAATATTATTAAGAAAAGCCAGGCAACACTCCCTTCTGAAGTATACCCAGTTCAAAATCATACATGTGACAAGTGATCCCAAAGGAAAGGAATGCACTCATATTGGATGTCAATTCTCCCTACAGCTATCACAAGAATACATCACTGCTGGAGACATAACAACTAGACATAGTCGATTTTTCATTGCAGCCATGAAAGTGGCATGTACTTATGTGGATGATGCTTAACTCAACCAGGAAAACTAAGAGAAGAAACTGAAAATTAAGTTATACTGTAGAACCTGTACTATCAAGAAAAGTTTTACCTAGAGGTATCCCCTACAATTCTACAGAACTGCCATCTCTAAAAGAAACCAAGTAGAACCATGGTGGTGAGGCAACACTCTGGCTCTACGTAGCTTCACAAAAACCTGCACAAAAAGAAAAATGGATGAAGAAAGAGAGGCACCAGAAATACCATAGAGAAGAGACCCCCTCTGCTCAAGCACCAGCAGTGACTAAATTTTGACTTGAAAAGCTGAAAAGCACTCTTTGCCCTTGACTATTGGATCACAGTTACCTGTTTAAGTGTCTGTTAAAGAAGGTTTAGTTTTGTGGAGTACAGGGACTTGGGTGGTGAGAAGTAACAGCTAAAGTAATTATGCCCACTCTGCTTTGTATATTTTCTCACAGCCTTACAACAAAGGATTACGAGAAACAGCACAAAGTTGCAGATTAGGGGAAGAAACAAAAAGGGGGGGGGAGGTAGATATGCATAGGAAATGAAATAAATTTCATAAAATGGAATGCAGGCAAGAATAAATAAAGTTTGGTGGTTTAAGGATCCAAAAAGCCACAGCTAAGTACAGTAAGCATATGAGATTTAAGGAAGGGAAAAGACACAGGCAAGGACATGAAGGCAGACAAAAGAACCTTACATTCTATTTCTCAACACCAAGGCTAAACACCTGAAAGCAGGGGTGTGCTTGCCAGAGGGAATGTTTGCTGGTGAAAGACAAGAGGAAGGAAACTCAGCATGTGGAAACACTGAGTAGTTTTTACATAGTTTGTAACAGTCTTCCCCATCCTAGAATACTCTGTGCTGGTTCCAGAATTAATTCCAAACTATTTACAAGCAGATTACTAGCCAGAGGACGCATGCTAACCAGGTTAGGATGAAAGCTGTACTTTGGGATAATTACAAACCTCATCTGTCTTACAACCAATTTTCTGTTGGGTTTAGGAGCGCATCAGAAGCAGCTCCATTCTCTTCATCTTCATATTCCTGAGTCCTGAAGGTGATCATCACTCCTTTTTTTTCCTTACATATTAAACAGGTAAACAGGCTTGCCAGTGCGTACCTGGCCATACATTTTGTAGTACAATTACAGTGGTACACTTACGTGCACACCAGCAAAGAAGCACCTTTCAGCAGACGAGTGCTGATGAACTACACCCCACTTCAAGATGTAGCCTACACAACAGCTGACCCTCTTACCACTGAACAGGTTTGATTAAACTTTTGGTAGCAATTCTGTACTTTACACTGAACCAAAGGTCCTGTACCTGCAAATAAGCTGGTAAAGGGGAAAAAAAATGCATTTTCCACTTACTTATAAGCCCATAAAGGAAAGTAAAGGGCATGTTCTCAAGAAGGGCAAGTTCCTTACTTGTAAATGAGGCACTGAGCCACTACTGCTTACCCACTACTACCAATAGTACCTCCTTCAGACAACTCCTTGATGTGTAAAGGGCCCAATTCTTTAAAAAGACCACACACACGTATGTATGCACACACACACGTATGTATGCACACACACACGTATGTATGCACACACACACGTATGTATGCACACACACATACCCACCCACTGCAAACACAAAGCCGCTTTCAGATGGTTTCTTCAGATCCTAATAGCACCAAAATGTTAACATGCAGGAGCTCCAAAATTAGGACACAAGATAGTACATAGCCAACACTGGAAAAAGAAACATATGAAATTGAAAAATACAGCTGAACATCTCTGGTCAGGTTTTATTATGCTGATAAAGTCCTGCTTCAGTCAATAGGTTTGTCTGTTCAAATAACATGCTGCATTTAGTCAAGGTTCCACTGGTGAGAAGCTGTCTTTGTCAGATGAAGAAAAGGAGCAAGGGAAGCTTCATGCTCTCCCCTTTTTAGCAGAGGAGATGCTCTTTTAACCCCTGAGAAAAACAAGAAGTGATGAACTAGCACTACTCATACTCTTAGTGCACTCCACTAATTTATATGAAATAAAACACAGGGATATATATATAACTGAGAAGACACAGAATATTTTTACAGAGAGAGATTGTATTTAGACCCTACATCATAATACCAGAAAAAAAAACAGTTTTTACCATAGTATGACAGTTATGTGTTTCAGACAGACATGGAAACCGAACCACAAAAAGCTAACTCATAGTAAATCTGAAGTACAGGTGTTAAGCACTGAATTGCTTAGCAGCTTTTCATTGGTGGGGTGAGACAGTGAAGGCAAGGAGATTTTAATCACAGTTCAGGAACTGTATTTTCTGTTTTGCAGCTGTGTACACCTCCAAATTTGGATAAGGCCTCTGGTTTTTAGTAGCTACCTCCCTATCCTGAAGTCTGATCTGATGCTACCTAATGTCTATAATTTGACAGAGGAAAGGAAGGAATCACTACTAGCAACTAAATACACTTCTTAAGCTTGGCTAAGTTTTTACATTCCAGGTAGGAAATTATCAAACTTACGGTTGCAGACAGGACATGCACAGAATAGTAAGAAATCACTTCAGGTAATGCACAGTAAGAAAACACCTAGTGTAACTCACAGTGACAGTATGACTATCCTTTTCAAGGTAATTCTTCATTTAAAGGCAAAATGAAAAGTATAATATTCCCACCACAACTTAATGATCAGTGGGGGGTAGAGAACAAAACCAAAGACACAGCTGTGCATTCTTCTCTGCAGGTGCGTGACTAAACCAAAATGTTGTTAAGTGGATGCATCCCCATTTAAGGTTTGCAAGTAGAAGGCCCTGTACAGGATAAGGGGCATACACTGAGATTTCATACAGCAACAGTGTGTATACAGATACTGACAGGATTAATCTCTCACCATATACAGCCATAGGATACTGCATCTGCTTGGGATGTACTGATGCAGTTTTGCTCTCTTTTTCAGGTTCCAAGAATCACTGTCCTTAGTGCCTGATCATTTGGCAAAGCCAATCATTCACTTCAGTTATCAATAAGTCAAGTCTTCAGAGTCAGCGCAACTATCCAAACTTTGAACCTCTTTCTGCTTCTGAACTACCGAGAAACACCACTAACCTGAAAACTTTAACTTGATGAAATAAATACTTTCCTCCTTGAGGGTGAATGCCCTGTATTCAACCACAACTTTTGTCCCTGGTTAAAAACAGAATTGTATTCCGAGCCTGTGAAAAATGGCTTCTCTAGAATTAAGAAATAGTTTACTCAGCAACCAATTTTGCATTTTTGGATTTAATTTTAACTCTTTCAACCTTCAGTATTTAAAGATTACATAATCCAAGGAGGAAAGCTGCACTTAAAATTTTTGCCAAATAAAAGGTATTCCAAATTCAACTCTGCATTCTGCATCTGTATCATAACCCTGATGTAAGCATACTTAGACAGCCATAAAATTGTTACAGTGCAATAGTTTCTCAGTAGGTCATTATACTAATGTATAATACAGGATCTGCAGAGGAGAAAAAAGAAATCTTTGTTTCTTTGAGATACTTTAGCAACCCTTTCTCCAGAACTGGCTTTATGTATCCTCTTAGTTACTCTTTTCAGTTAAAGAGATCTACTACTAACTAGTTTGAAAGCATTGCTTATTGATCCTACAGTGAAAATATATTGAAAAGTTTTAAACCATTTTAGTTTGATTAAGCAAATACTCTTCAAATTACTAGACTGCATAATATCACATTCAGGATCTCAGATTTCTTTTTTCTCCTGCATGCTAAAAAAAAAAAAAAAAAAAAAAAAAGGGGGGGGGCAAAAAATAAAAATAATAATAAAAAAAAGCAGTGGGCTTTTATCCCTGATCTCTTGAATATAACGTCCTCCAGATGGTTTGGAAGACAGTTTTACCATTGTGCAAGTTTAAAAACCTTGACACAGTCGAAATTCTGGCAGACCCATATCAATAGTTACACAAATTGTATGTTTAAGTTTAAATTAGTGCATTTATTAGCATTCTGTTAAACACACTTAAAAAGCATATTGCTATTTTGAATTTATGCATGCCAGATTAATTCCAATAGCTCAGCTGCATAATTCCGATAGCTCCAAATACAAAAAAGAAACTTCAGATCCTATCTTTCAAGTTTTCATAAAGACATGGCACCAGACAAACAATATGAACAACTAAGATAAAAATGTTTTGTTCTTTGTTAGAAGTTAAAAAAGCCTCAATTTTACTTGAAAAGACAAAAAATAATAGCTTAAGATATACACTAATTTATACACTCTTTATACACACTGGTGTCCTACAATCTTCGAGTTGCTTCATGATTTAAAGAAAATAATTTGCATTAATAATTTAATCCTACTTTCTTGCACATTTTCAGGGATGTGTTTATTTTTATGCTGCTTGGTTTTGAACTATTTGAAACCTTAGTGAGATTATGGAGATGCAACTAAAGAAATTAAGACAAGCTAAGCCTTCTTCATTAAGAGTGATAATCTCAGTATTCAGTTTCATCTTAAGTCACACAGTGGTATGCAACTGAGTCCCCCCTTCTTCTGCCATTGACTAAAAGTGAATCCTTTAAAGGAAAAAGCTAACCCTAGATTTTCACAGGGACAGCTAATTCTTCACAGTCAACTTGATGTTTCACTTTGCAGGAAGAAATTCTCATGTCCTCCTCCCTCCAGTGGAGTCTTCCTAGGCAATGACACTGGGCATCCAAAAATGCTACTGTTTCCCCTCTTCCACTCCCAAAACACTGTTTGACACATTTGGTGATAAGCCATTTGCTCACGACCTTTCCATTTGAGCTTTCAGCTTCCATCACCCCAGGGCTGGAGACTGGGGAACAGCCAAGTGGGGAACAGCTTTTACTGTCCACAGCTATGAAGTTTTACTGGTTGGCTGATCATGTGAGCTTAAAGCTGACTAATTTACCTTCTTGACTAGAGCTGCAATGTACAGGTAGAGAGAGATCATAGAGGCTATATAACAAGGCAGAATACTGGAAACTAAAGGAAAGCATCTCATGTCTACCTCTATGCCCTCAAGCAGCTTATTGAAAGCCTAGCTACTGGAAGACAATTATCTAAAGAAATAATTACAAGGATAAATCTTGCTTAGTTTTAGAGACCTCATAACATATGGAAAAAGAACCAGAATTAAACATGTCCAGATAATAAGCAAAGATAATTCATATTCTCTCTTGGAAAACTTTGTGTTTTCTAAACCAGCTTCTGTTCCCAGAACTCTAAAAGCAGGCATCCACATTCTGCTTGAAACAGTGCTATTGCCGATGCTTAAATTCTCTTGTTAAATCTCTCCCATTTTATAGCTAATCACATTTTTATAGCAGGCATGAAGCACTCTACAAGGCCCTTGCTGAGCTGTTCCTGTAAATCAAAACCTTATTCCATCGTTCTGTTCGCTGGCAGCGGAGCAAGGTTACTTTTACCATTTATGGTTGTAAAACCCATCCAGCTTTTTCCCCCCCCCTTCAGTTGCTGCCTTTTTTTCCACTATTCTTTCCTTCTCCATCTTGCTCCAAGAAAGATATTCCAAGTTCAGCTAAACAACTTCAGATCTCATCTTAAGCTTCTTCTTGCCTTCCAGTACACTTACAACCTCATGAAAACATCTAACACAAGTGAAATATTAATACAGCCATTTAAGTCAAGACCCTCCTTCCCACCTTAAGTCACATGAACAAACAAAAGCCACACAAGAACAGCAGCAGCTCAAAAGCTCTTTACACTCAGTTATCACTATGTGGCCCATACATATACCAGTTCATAAAATAAGGCCCAGATCAGACTGGAGGTGCTAGTGTTCACAATTAAACACCCTGTTACAAAAACTCAGTCTAATGCATGAGCGAGAAGAAAGCAAAACAGTTAGATTTTATTATTAGACCACCTATAAGCAGCTACGATGTTCTGGAACAAAGCAAGCTTAAAAATGAGATGGGGGGAGAAATCGCATTTTTAGATACACTATCCAATTGCATGCATCCTCCTGGCACACAGGATATTAACCTGAAATGGCCTCTGTTCACAATGACCAGAAACAAACACCAGACCGAGTTTTTGCCAGGTCTGGTTCTGCTCTTCCTATCTCCAGTTCAGAGCCAGAATATCCTGTCACAGAAGACCAAAAGAGAAGACCTCTTCCTTTCCACAAGCCTGAGCAGGGCACGTATCAACACAGCTTTTTTAGGAAGCTTCTATGTTGCATGGGTAAACCACAACGTACACTGTAGACTCCTGAATTTTCAGCTAGAAAGGACTACTACCCACACTGTCCCACACTGTGTACAGGAACAATCAGCACACAAATGATTACAGGGGCATTATTCCAGGAGAACTCATGTCCAGTTACAAAAGTAAAGCAATTTTGCTGCTTAGAAATTAGGTTTAAGTGCTCTAGTGCTTTTCCCAATTGACTTGAAATCTACACTGCCTCACAGAGATATGGATGGATTGTATGGACTAAATCAAATTTATCTGAACATCAAGAACAGTCTATTTGGCCTAAAATTGCTCTCTAAAAATGTCAGCCTATTGTTTAAAATCTAATGTTCAAAAGAAATTTAAGCACAGCTCACATTTCTATTTAATACTTACATTCATCTCAGCATGGGATTTGCTGAAATTAAGAAATCAGCACTGGAAAGTTAGTGACCTTTAAACTCAACTTCTGCTGAATCTTATAGGTGAAATGAATAAGCTAGAGAGATTGTGATGTATGCATGGACAGAAAAAAGCTTGTTAAGGAGACTATTCTCCTATTAAGTGGGTGGTTCAAGGTAACAAACTGGTTTGTGAACCCACATTGCTCTATTCTTTTGCCTCAGCAGAAATCTGCAAGCAATCAGTAGAAATGATGCAACTACCTGCTTATCAAGTGGGTTTGGTTCTGATTTCTGGAAGCATGCCCTAAGTAATGCTGCTCACTCAGAAGATGTTTGATTTTGTATATAATTTATTGTACAGATTCTATGCAGATGTGAGCATAACTAATGGCTGTTACAATTTTCCACCTGGAAAAGCACAGTGACTGTACTGATTAATGGCTCCATGACGATTACATCATTCTTCACTTCGCCCCTTATAGTTGAGCATATTTCCTGAACAATGGAACAGAAAGTGATCAAAGGAAACCAATTTTCAAGGTCATAAGTTCTTGACACATAGACCACCTGCATGAGGTCCTCAAAATATCCTTGCAACCTGAACTCTTGGGTGCAGGATGAGGGAACTGAAGTGTCTGCAGTAAGGACTGGGTAGTGGGCTTTAAGGGAGTGATTGCAGAAAGAAAGGGAGGGAGAGGAGTCACACAAAACCCTGCTCTGCCTGTGGAAGCTTTCACTCACTCCCCTGAGCTCAGCAGGACAAGATATCAAGGAGAGGAGCTTCCTTTCATCCAGAGCAGGAGTCCCTGGCGAAGAGCTGCAAAAAACAAAGACTATGAAGATATCTCCACGTTCGTGTTCTCTTTTTCATTACCTTCTTGCATAACTCACAATACTACTAAAAATGACTAAAGCAACTACAACCACCTCCTGTTCGCTGGCTATCCATCAGCTCCTCACAGTTGCTACATTTACCTTCCTGCCAGGAAGAGAATGTAGGAGAACATCCACTGAATCGCAAGGAACTTAAGAAATGAGGTTGCCTGGAAAGAGCTCCTTGCGCTTCCTGGTAAAAACCTTCAAGCCAGCCATCCTCCCTCATGCTTAGCATAATTAACTACAGATTAATGCGTTTGAGAGCTCATCGACAAAGGGGGAGAAAGAACTTGCTATAACCTTTCAGCTCCACAGCCCTCCTATCCCAATAGCAAACCAAATCAAACACGGGTTGTTTGTTCATCAAAACCAGAGGTCAGATTACAGTCTCACAGTAAGATGAATAAATATCTGGAATAATGCTATAAATCAATGGAGCCACCCTGGATTTGCACACAAGATCTGGTTCACTGTATTCCAAATTGCTAAAAATGTAGCTAGCATCACACTGTAGCACAGTAGCTGAAAGATTTGAAGAAAACTCTACGTAGATGTGTTTTTCTGAGCAAAAAGAGCAGAAGGTTAGATTCAAATCCTACTGTCAACATAGCAAGGGTCAACATTAATATTTTCTTCTCTTATGTAATGAATTGTCAGATCTCAGCTGCAGTACTGTCCTGTTATCTCCTGGGAGGAAGGATTAATTGGTTAATAAAGTTCTTTCCAAATAAAGCCTTCAAAAGTAGAAACATCTGCTATGTTCATTAGTCAGTATTTGGCCAGAGTTCAGTAGTAAGGCAAACTACAAACCAATTGCCTTTCTCTTACCTTTACCGTTACAGCAACAGGGATCCTAAGTTTATGGAAATCAGACCTAACTGGAAGGAAGAACAAATTCACACACACTAACCTCTGATGGTCATAGGAACTCATATGAATTATGGTAGACACAGAGGTTCAGGCAGCCAAAAAAAAAAAAAAGAAAAATAAAAAAATGTAGCATTTAAGAAATGCAAGAATATTTTAAAAGTATGTTAAGAGTGAGTTCAAATATATAAGGCTATATAATCTTCTGGGTTATAGGCTCATATATGAAACCTGGGAAGAGGCAGAAACCAGGCAACATGAATTGGTCTGAAGCAAAACTGGGACCTGAATCTAGATGCCAGGAGTCTGGGATTAACTCTTCCATTCAGCTGCCTCTATGCAGCTAGACTGAGCAATATTGGAATCATCCATTTTTTCTTTTTTGCATTTAAAAATACTCGTAAGGTTGTAAAGTCAAGCACTCTCAAGTTGGAAAGTAAACATCAGAGCCCAATCAGGCTTTCTTCTTTTCTGCTGTGCGGAACTATACTATACAGTAGTCATTTACAAGACAAAATACTGGCTTTTCACTCTTCATTCAATAGAAAAGTGCACACGTGACATGCACAAGGCACACTGCCCAAAGAACTGTGCGGTGAGATTATTAATGGACTGGCTTATTCACAGATAAATACACAATAGGAGTTTTCTATTTTTACAATCATCATCCTAATACCAGAATTCTAGATATTCCCCCCACGAAAAAGTCCTTAAAACTATAGGCCAGCATTCTGCATACATTGAATGTGGTTTCACATATTCTTGCATGTAAGGTAAAACTTGAAAGTTAAAATATAGGACACGTGACTATGCCGAAATGACTTAACGGTTAGACAGGTCATCACTGCAACTGCATGAACTCTTCACAAATGAAAAAGTGTTACATGAAACCCACCCCCAAGCTTCCTTGAAATACCTGCAGTGGGGTGACCCTGGCTGGATGCCAGGTGCCCACCAAAGCTGCTCTGTCACTCCCCTCCTCAGCTGCACAAGGGAGCTCATGGATCAAAATAAGCTGTGGTTGCTATTTGAACTTCTGTAGTATACCACTTTTAAGTTTATATAAAAAGTCCACCCTAAAGTAAAATCTTACATAGTGGTCTTTCTTTGGAACCTACTTGTTTCAATGGCTGTTCATCCCCTTCTTGTCCACTACACAGACCTCTGCTATTCAAGCAAACAGACAATTAAAATATAGCACTTGTCATATATCATAGTGGAGGGCAGATGACTGGAATGAGAGGTGGCCAATGGGTTTCATAGGCATTTACAAACAGAAGACACCAAGTAGCCATCTACTTTAGAGGTTTCCTATCCTGTCCCACACTCCTCCTGACCATGCAAGGACTCTTACTATTTAGACTCTCATTCTTATGTTCCTTCCCCCTTCAGGTAGCTGTCCATCGTCCTTTTCACAGGTGGCTGTAAAACACAAACACTTCCCCATCCAGTATCTGACCCTTGGGTTTGGAGGTTTGGGAAGTAAATGTGGGGAAATGTAGGATTTTGGGGCTTTGTTCTTCACAAGTTGTTCACCCTTGCTTATTTTCTTTCTCCACTTTCTCAGTCCAAACCACAGCATCTGAGCAAGCAGTAGAGGGATGACACTGGGGAATTAGGAAGCAGTTTCTCCATCAACTGCAGTACCTCTGCAAATGATCCTAGGTCGTGTTCCTAGTGACACCAAAGGTTTTATAGGCTGAGCTCTAACAAGTCTCATTAAACACACCCAAACTGAATGTTCCATAATTTGGATCAGACACCCCAAGGATACATGCTTCTGACAAACATTACCCTAATTCAAGCCAGGGACTCTGTATTCCACAGCTAGAGAAATCAACAGTAAAACTCCAGTAAACCTCACAGTATGATTACAAGGTATTTTTCCCAATTAACCTTCACGGAGATAGTTGATCAGCTGCAACGAAAAAGGTGGGAAAAAAAAAAAAAGTTAAAGATCAACAGCACATACCACAGACAAACATCAAGGGATGTAATTTAACTTCTGTCATGCTTATATGTAAGTGTTGTGCAGTTTATCTTGATGATTGAACAGCTTCAACACACACATTAAGTGCTGCTTCAATGGTAAGAAATTTATCTCTTCCTCTTAATAGGTCCAAAATCATTTGCTAAAATGAATTATACTTTATCTTGTTAAAAGATCACCCTATATTTTATTTTAACAGCATCACATGGTTTGCACCTGAAATATTTCAAGAAACACTTAGTGCTTTCCACAAGAAAATGAAGTTTAACTTAACCTTTTTATTTTTTCATGTCAAGCCTCTTTATTTCTATCAGGCCTTGCAGTTTCAAAATTAGACAACAGAGCTATACTTTTTCAAGCAGTAAGCTCACAGAAATTGTTAAACATTTCTCTACACTGAAACATTAGAGAACGTCTCATGTTTCTTATTACCTATTTTTCTCCTCAAAGTAAGCTTGTTCCATTTACCTTAATGCATTCTCCATATTTACTACTCATACTCTGCAGTGATGACCAATTTCAATTTCAGAAAAGAATTTTCAGAAAAAAAAGGATAAAAATCAACCCACACAAAACTAATAAACAATAACCATTAAAAAAAAAAAAAAAAAAAGGAAATTAAAAAAAGCCAGGATAATTATACAGGAATATATAGGCAACCTCCTGATGGCCCTTCCTAAATCAGTTATCCTCTCATCCTAATGTTTAACGAAGGACTTCGATGTAATAGAGAAAGAAATTCTGACATTCAACATCCAGAATTGGGAAGTAAACTCCTCTATCAAACTTCACAGTGAAGTTAATCTCCTGACACATATATACATGTTTTAGTCAGAGCTGACAAGTGTTGATACAGCAACTAAGGACATTTTATTACCGGAAATGGAGACTATAACAGGGTACCTCCTGACCTTTATGTCTATATGAAGCAGCGATCCATTTTATTTACAGGTGTTTTCTCTAGCAAAACAATTTATTATTTACTATGCATCATGCTTTCAATGAATTTCCTAAATGTGTTTTCATATACTTCACTTTTTCCCATGCCCAGAAGAATGTCTAAGTTCTGTTTTATCTCACATGTTCCTATGACAAGAGGCCAAATAATTTTTATCCCCATGTGCCCTTCTGCTAGATTTTACTATAGTTTTAACACCTATAAAAATTGATTCAACAGCACAACAGGTAGATCAGAAATCCTGAAGGTTCCTGGAGAGCTTTCACAAAACCTCTTGGCCATTTCCATAAGAACTACCTTGGCAGTTATGTTGTCAGTGATGCTTTTTCAGCCTGTAAGGCAATTCAAATCCCTGTTTTCTTTAGGCTAGTATTCTCTAAATGGAAAATCCAGAATTTTGTACTGAAGTTGGAAGGATGCTACCTTTCACATAGGCAGGCAGAGTCTGCCCACAGTGTGAATACACTTAGTTCACAAATGACAATCCAACTCCAATTTACAGGTTGAAACCAGCACTATCCTAAGGAAAAAGTTCATTTGTGAACAAATCCAACATGAGAGCAGATAAGGGGTAGAAGCTGCAAAAGGTCAGCAATAGTCCCTTTCCATCTTGAGTTCTTCAATTTCACAGCAGTGTTAGCTGTTATTTAGCATGAATCGCATAGACAGAGGTCAATCCTTCTTCCCTTTACATGTCCACATAGACACTAGAACTTACCATGGCCTATCAGTGTACATAGTAAGGTTTGATCTAATATTAAAATCTAATTCTCTCATCCATAGCAAGTGTGGACAAGGTGTTAAGTCTTTCTCCTGTGCCGTAATGTTTTCTTGTGTTCAAAGACACACTTATTTCATCTTCCCTTTTCAACTTAATCTTGGACTAAGGAAATACAGATCTTTTAGAGATCTCTATTACATTTCAGGTTTTCTGGATTTCTGTTCATTCCGGTTTTCCCTCAAACATACTCTAGACATTACACTTCTAATGAAATACACATAAACCCTCAGATCAACTACAGAGATGCTTCTTAAAAGTAAACACAGCTTAAACTCAAAGTACTTAGCGTTCTATCTAGAGAGAAGCTTATATATTCTACTTTAGTGTGCTGCAAGCTGAAGGGAGGCATTTGAAATGCCAATGTAAAAGAAGTCAGAAAACTTCACTTACATTAGCTTGCTTTCCTAAAACCTTGTACTACTTGTTGCCACCTATATATATAATAGCAGTTTTTCCTTTAAATAGCTACAGCTTCCATGGTGTCAAACAGTATGGCTGGCCTAGTTCAGTCCCTTCTTCATTACCAAAATGACTGAAATCCCACCTAAGTGCTGCAGGACACGAATTTCATTCGTTACAAAGGCGCTTGCCTCTCGTAACACTTGATGGACCACATATCTCTGAGAACGGAAATACCTTTAAAAAGCCCCATGGTGTCAGAAAGTGCAGCACCAGAGGAACTAAGCTATTTCACTCAAGTTTGTTTTGGCAGATTTCCAACTCTCTAGTCTATCCTTGCCTTGTTTTCACACACAAGACTTGGAACAATTCCATTTATCAAGTCTACCTAGATGGAGCAGTAAGTTAGCCTCTAAAATAAGACAGGGAGAAAAAAGGGAAAAAAATGCAGTTCAATACTGTTAACAATTCTCTCACTACAGTTTTATGTATGTGGGACAAATGTGGAAGGTGAATGAGGAAAAAAAACAGACTCAAAAGTCTACTTTTCAAGCCATGTTACTTGACATAGGATGATGTTAGCTAAATACAAAAACCTATTTTTGTGAAAATTCATCATGTAAGATATCTCTGAATGATTTTCAGTTAAGCTAGAAAACTGATGTTTATTTTCTATAGTTTAAGCAGTTTTCTGCAACTGTCTAAAACAGATAGTAGCATTTTTGTAAGACTGAAGCACTTCCATTTATTTACATTTTTATGTATTAATAAAATGGCTATAAATGTTTGTGTGCTATATATAAATACCATATAGAATCATAGAATCATAGAATAGTTAGGGTTGGAAAGGACCTCAAGATCATCGAGTTCCAACCCCCCTGCCATGGGCAGGGACACCTCCCACTAAACCATGCCATCCAAGGCTATGTCCAACCCCGTCTTGAACGCCGCCAGGGATATATAATCAGCATACATCCACTAGTGGGAATAAAAAAAATTACTCTGTGTTTCAAGCAAAAGCTACAATGATTAAAAAGCTACACTTTATTTTACACCATCTTTCAAGGTAATCTTTCTTACAATACCAATGCTTGCTTTAGATATTACCAGGAAGCAATTACCAAATATGCATGCTTGGGTATCTATTTATATCACAAGAGCTTTTCAATTGCAGAACTTTTTTAACAGCTTAGAGAAAAAAAAATTGAATATTAAATGCCTAACCACTGCAATTTATTTAACGTGGGGAAAACAAAAATAGTCAAAGCAAAATCCTTATTCTACTTTAGAATTTAACTTTTATGAAATTTGGCTTCTATTTTATCCTCTGACATTTCAGTAAACCACAACCACATTACGATCCCTTCTGATTAAGTTAATGGATTATGAAAAATAATCTACCTAATATTACACAATTCCTTTCTCCTAGGGCTTTCATTTGACTTCTACAAAACAGTTGAGTTTGTAGAAGTCGCACTTATCTACAACACTCATATCTACAACATGGCAAGAGCAAGAATACAAAAGCAATGAAAAGCCATGACCACTGGCATGACATTTTTCATCTTAAAAGTTTTCTCCCTTAGTGAATACATCTTGCAATAATTTTAATGGTGTAGTTTACAGACCTTTAAGGAAGAAACTGTGTTCTTATGATCACGCAATTCCTAAAGCAATTTTGTCAAATCTGTTAAGCATTTTCAAGTACAACTACAAAATAGATGGCATCCTTCCTACTCTATTTTCACCTTTGCTCCACAGCTAACCAGCAAGTAGAGCACATGCTGTATGTCAGCCTTTTGCTCCAAGCTTTTGATACATCATACAATTTAAGTCAAAGCTTTAACTTGATTCAGTCATCAAGTACCAAACTGACTGATACTTAATACCTGTTCATTCAAACTGGAAATAAGTTTATTACATATAGGACAAAGTATAGTTAAATGAGTCACTAAGATTATAACTTCACATTCATCATCTAAACATGAACACCCCCACATTTTTATATCTTGTTAAAGTTTGATTTTGATGGCAGATAGATGCCCACTTCATTCGTGGGTAAGGAAATGGTCTGAAATGATAAATGGCAGCTTCAAGGGACATGTTCAAAGACATGCAAGTTCCTTGATTCTCCCCAGAACAGCTCCTTTTTCAGCAGGCATCTCATTACATCAGATGTTTCTAACTGACAGTTCAGAACTTTTACTATCAATGATTAAAAAAAAGGAAGCCTATTGTCAGCAAGCTTAAGTTCACAATTGGACTCTACTCCATGGAAAAATTGAGGTCTGCAGATCAACAAGTTGATATTCACAACACATTACTTCAACTCTGCTAACCATGTTGGCAAGCAGTCAGTCCTTGTACAGTCATCAAGAAGCACAGACAATAATTCTTATACTTTCCCTTCTAGGTCTACACTATGTGCTTGATTAATTACATCCAAGTTTCACCAGTAACTTAAATAGACATATTTAACAGGGATGCCATGGAAAATTGTTTGCCTATCAGTAGAAATTAATCACACAAGACCTGTACAAAGATTAAACTTACAAAACATGGGACAGATAATTTGCAGCAGGACAAGACACAGGTAACTTCCCACCACAGGAACTCCCCAGGGAAAGCTTTACCGTTCTCTGCAAGTCTAATCTTGAGCAACAGAGAGTAGTAAAGTCTCAGTAACAGATAATATTGCAAGACTGCAAGCAGATGCTTTCCTCTGTATTAGCAGGGTAAACAGGACACATTTTCAATCCCTGAACTCATCTACTACAGGTGTGTTCATTTTCAAAGCTTTTCCCCCAGACCAACTCAAGATTAAGCTACTCAGTTACAGCTTTGCTTCTCAAAACAATTTAAACAGACGTTTAAATTATGTAAGACAACAGTTTAACTGCTCCTAGTAATCTAATAAGCTTCAAAGCAAGCAGCAGGTAGAACATGGTAATCACTGATGACATCTTATATTAGGTTTACAATCCTGAAGCCCTTTCGATCTTATGGAAAAAACAGGCAAGGTTTTTATTTCATTCTTCCTATGCACAATATTTGGTGAAGAAGGCAATGAAGCCTCTTTTTCTACTTGTGGAAGTATATTAATAACTTTATGATTGCCATTAATTGTTGAAGCACTTTTTCTGAATAACTATAAAATATGGGATAACATTTCAGGGCAGATTATCAAAATCCAAAGATTGTAACTTGAGGGGGGAAAAGAAAAAAGGAAAAGAAACAAGAAAAAAGAGAGAAAAAAAAAGCTGGATGAAATAGGATTCAGGTTTGCGTTGCAATTGCACAAGCTTCTGCCATGCAATTTTTTTAATTTTCATCTCCTGTAGGCAGTACTCATATCCAATTTTTCCACATAAAAATGGACTAGGTATAGCCATTAGGTGTTTTAAGAAAGGCATCAGCTACCACTTCACGCCTCTGCCTCTCATGCCAGCTGAGAAAGAGCTGTCGGAAGACAAGGATTTCTCCTGCTGGCCAGCCCAAAGCCAGCATTAAGGAGGAAAGCAGCATTACAACGGAACTAAGCACTGTCCCAAAAACAGTCCTCTCACCCAAGAACAACAAAAAGTAGGTCTTCAACCTAATCTTATACCTCGTTCAAAAGTGAAAACTCCAGAATTGTGTGCAGTCTCAGCTAAGATGTTTGGAATGCATTACATGAAGCAAACACACAGGTCTGAGGGCCAGAGAAACTGGTGACTCATTTGCCTTTAATCCTGCGCATGCAAACTGCCAAGAATGGTCTATGGTTCCATAGTTAACTATGGTTTTGCAAAATCATTTGTCTAGCAATCATTAAAAAAACCTAAAGGTCTTCATGCTAAGCAACTCCAGCCCCAGACAAGCAATGCAACAGAAAGGGGTTATGCATACCAGTGGCTTCTGACTCTCACACAATCAATGGTACCTCTCACCCTCAACTTGTATACCTCAGTGCAGCCATACTTTAATATATCCTTGGAGAAGACCAATTTAATTTTTATTTCCTCTCTGTGTTTGTTTTGGAGGTTTGCAGCTTTTATATATATATAAATAAAACTAAAATTTGGCAGCAAGCAGCCTCTAATATGATGTACATCATTTCAGCTTGGCCAGCATATTCAGGAAAACAAAAAGCTGGCAATGAGGAAAGCTTCATCTCACATTCAGAAAATGGAATACTGGTGTAGGAATAAGGAACAGCAAGACATTTCTAGGAGCTGAACTTCAGAGGGGTGGGTCTGATACCACCCATGGGTCTAAGGGAACACAGCGCCCAGCAAAACAAGCTTTGATCATGACAAGAGAAGGAAGTGGCAGGCATTCGGCTCTTTAAACCCATGGTTTTTCTATCATCAAACAGGTTTCTAGGATATTGGTTACTGGTAGCTTCCAAAGCTTGCCAGAGCAATGGTAAAACAGGGTCCATGCAAAGAGATATTGTTGCCACAAAAGAGTACATAGAAATAAAAGGATTTTGCTGTTTAAAATGTTTGAGCACCATACCAGAGAGAAAATATTATTTTCTACAAGATCTTCCAGGGAAAGAAGTAGGAATTAAATTCTGAACTATACCATTTCCAATGTAAACTTCAGTTAAACATTACAAATTTTAGTCTCAACTTTTATTCCATCAGGTGTCCTTCATGAAGAAGTTAAAAGCATGTGTAATTGTAATATGCTATTCTGTGCATATAATATTCTATTTTATGTAATCATAAAACCAGTTATTCTGTGTTTATAATACTGAACTAGTGATGTTCTATGTACAACAGAAAGCAGATTCTATTGCATTCCAAGTAAACACAAGGACTTTCTTTTTAGCTCACTCATGCCATTCTTCATAGCTGAAATGCATCTGCTCAGCTGAGTTCAGTGGTACATACCTACAAACCTACAATCATAAGCTCCAACCAGTGCATGAGGAAGGCCATTACTGCCCAAAACAAAACAATCCAACCATCCTGACACAGACCTTGTTTCAAGGTTTCTTCAGTGAGGACAAACTCAAAATTATCCAACATCACAAGCTGTTTTATTAGTCTCCTAGAATTTGCAAGGTTCCTTTTATTAGTTCTCTAAATTTGTTTATCAAGATTATGTTATTGCTTCCACCAGAAGCTTTTTGTAAAGGGACACAAGCACTGGAATGCAATGGCCTACCTCTGCCTAAATGTCCATTATCGCTGCTTAATCATGTGTTACCCCTACATATGAAACCTAACTCTACCTCCTTAGCATTATACAGCACAGAAGCTTAATTTTCAACTTACGATTTACCATTACAAAGCAGTTTACATTTCCTATACAATATTTCACTCAGGCCCAAGATATGACATGCAAATGTTCAAACACTAAGACCATGCATTTTGACACCTACGTATAAACTTTATTTTTTTTTTTTTCGTTTTAAGCCTTTGCCATCAAGTGATTCATGATTTAAATGCTTCTACCTGAAGACTATCATGCTCTGGATATGTGAGACAATGGCATTTACAAGGTGGTGCAACACACTTAAACACCTGATTTTCCCTGGCCTTTTTCTGTCAGCCTACAATTCTTTCCTCAAGGAAAAAGGGAAAATGCTGATTTTTCTCCTACTTCCAAATGTTAAATGGCAATGGCTGACCAGTATATACCTGAAGCTTCAAAACCTTCAGCTAATCCTTACATTTGCATTAAGATGAATCATCCTAAATGAATCTGACTTGGTGAGTAAGGGCACCATGTCACATTTTCAGAGTTCTGTGTAGGATGCCCTGACAAACTGGAGGCATGGGTAGTCTTCATTTGGATCAAATTAACACAGATATGATGTACAAATGAGGAAGTTAAGCTAGTATGTCAATAAAACAGCATAGGAGCATAAAAAAAAAATCCAAACCCTGTAGAAGATTAATTCTGGGCTGAATAAGTCATTAACAGACCGCAAGAAGAGTGTCCACAAAACAGGTCAGAATTGAAAAGAAGATTACTGTCCAAGGAGAAACAAATTCTGTCAGTTGATACTTGAACAACATTAGCAATAAAACACACTCAAAATCAGAACAGAATTGATGTTACTGGCTTAACTTTCAAGAAACAACCAAGGCAACAAAACTTTTCTAGCTTTTCTAATAAGTAAACACACACACTTTAGACAATACAGTGTCTAAAGAGGTAAGGACTAGAGACATGTTTCAGTTGAGTATCCTCCCATGCCAAGTTTCTTGAAAATTCCAATGCATGCACAGATAAGAAGAGTTAAAGCTCATCCAATCTTGAACTTAGTTTCCTGAACACAAGCAGATTAATGCAAACACAAATAAATTAACCACCTTCTCCACCCCCTGGCACACAAGTAGCACCTTAGCACCTAAAATACACACATTTTTCTAGCTATAGAGAAATGTGTCAGGTCATAAATGGAGACCAGTATCACCGACAGCCAGGCATTTCACACCAAAGACAACCTTGGTCCTAAGGTTAGAAGGAGCTGACAAATACCCCTCAGATTTTTGCCCAAGTTTCAGCTATTTTCTTTTCATACGGGCTTTGTGCAATGGTATTACTAGCTCTAGGGATGTTATTTTTCTATATCCCTCTAACAAAGGAATAACTTCTTGATGAGTTATTCCAGTCCCACAACAACTTTTAAGTAGATGTATTTTCTAATCTGCCAGAGCCCTATTCCAGTGCAAATGAGTTCATTCAAGAATGGCTCAAGCAGTCAAATACTTTGTTTTTAATGAAACTTCTTGATGGGATATATCTGCAAGGTCCCACAACCTCCTAAAACGTTAACTCAACTCTTTCAAAGCTTTAAAGAAATATGGCCTCATTTAGGACTTGTTAGTAGTAAGTGGCACTTGTGGATTTTGACAAGAGTAAAAGCATAATTTAATTCAGGACAATAAGAAACATTTTGGGACTGATACTTGAACTATTTTTTAGAATTCCAGCCACAACCCTAAGATAAACATCAAGTTTCACACAGAGTTTGAGTTATCTTTTGGATTAAGGAAGCCTATCTGGTTACTGGTGTAACACAATACATCAATATTCCCTGCAGCCACCATATTTCCAGAGGTTTACTGTGATTACATTTGTTGTTAACTAAATCATCCACTACAAAATGCTTGTTTCTTTTGCGCGGTCTGGCTAAACACTGAGACAAAAAGACACAAAATTCTATAAAGGGGCCCAAAGGAAACACTTCATCCTTTCAGTAGTATCTGAGCCTGCTGTTTATAAGCATAATATGTGACATCGAGCAATAAATGGTACAATACAAAGGTTTGGTTGCTCATACTTCTAACCACATTCTCATTTTTTCAATGACTTTGCAGCCATTACAGTCTGGTTTTCAGTGTCTTCCACCTACTTCTCCCCTTTGCAGTTCCCAACTACAATCCTGCTCCTTCCCCCCTTCCCCCTCCCTCAAACTGCCCAATATTTTAGTTACTGTTTAGTTTCATTGTTCTTCTCTTACATAGTGCAGACTATTACATATTTCAATATGATTGCTCTAATTTAGAACCCACAAGGGTTAAACAGGAACAAATTCATGGCATGTTGTCCTTCTATGTCCATTTAATTTCCAAGATACATGAGAAAAGATTTTTCTCTCAGACAGAGATTATTTAAGGAGTTGCTCCAATAATTTATGTTCCAATTTCTAAGAAATTAGCAGATGCAAAATTTAAGCAGCATAGAACCACTTAGAGTTCTGAGTCAAAACATCAATGAAAGATAATAATGTTACACTAATAATTTGAATATTTATTTATCACCAAATTGTGCTTCCCCTTTAGGCCTCTGCCCATGACATCAGTTCTGAGCCTTTCACAGTTTGAATCAGCATTTGCCTGCTGACTAATTAAAAATGAACATGTGTGAATAACCATGACAAATAGTTTCTTACGATAGAATCTCATGTTTAGTTTTGAAGCCTCCCAGCCTTCTTCTTGAGCAATATTTTAAAACAGGCAAACAAAAAACCAGGCGTCATCACAGCAACACAGAAAATAATAGGTGGGGGTGCTTCCTATGTATTTTGGGTTCTTTTTTTTTCTCCATATAAAAATGCACATCCTAAACAAAAATCATTAAAAAATTAGAAATGTATGAAAGTGTTAACACATCAAGCTGAGAAGAGACCAGTTCTCCCTCATCCCAAAGAGTTATTTAATATGATTGGTAAAATCTGAACCCAGTGACTGAATGGTAGCACTGTTATTTTGATTCAGATATGATTTCATTGGAGTTGATGTTTTTGGCATAGTCCAGCAAAATATTCAGATTTCATTAAATGCTAAGTCTGTCTTCCTTAATTAAATACTGACAGGAGCATTACTAAATATTGAACGACAGAATCAGATTCATCAGTCATCCGATGTCACATCAGCAGAAAGAAAAACAAGTGTTCATCAAGAATTTTTTCCCCAAAAATACATTTGTCAGGTGGGCTGACAAATTAACAGCATCAACTGACATCTGAGTATTGTGAATTCTAGATAGATATACAAAAATCCCCCATTAAAACCAGACAGATCAGCTTCTTGATCTTTCACATGCTTAACATTGCAAAAGCCTTCTAAAGACGAATGCAAGGCTGGATAGAAAATGTGTAGTACAATTGAATCTGAGCTACAAGGTCATTAAGAGAAATTTGAGGAAGTTAACTCTACTGGAACAGCAAAGAGAAAATACACTTACAATTAAAATCAGATTGGACTGTAATTTTGCCACAGATTACAAAAAGTTACTAAAACCTTGTTTCAAAAGTGAAAGAAAAGCAGAAGGGTCAAAGAGTATGATGATTTCAGAAAGCAGAGTTCAAGCTAATAGTTTGTCCCAGCCCACGATAAAGAAGGGCCAAGTAAACATAGTCTCCCAATTTAGAGCACGCTGAAGACAGTCTAATTATGGTTTTATAATATAGACCACATTCATTTCCGTTCCATAAGTACTATAAAAGTTCTTTCTTGTGAGAGGTAAATAGCTGCTCTCCACAGTGCATAGTTTCTGAGATTTCAGGTGTCACGCAAAGTTTTTATTGCTCTAATGGGTGCCAAGCATCTACCTGGCAAGGCTTACAGAGGTTTATCTTGCCAAGGGCATGCGATGGGGGGGAGGGGGGGGAATAACAAGAAAACCATTAAAAAAAAAAATCTATGTTTACATACTGTCTACATGAATCTATGTTTATATATGTCTACACAAACATAGTAATATCTTCAGATTAAGCAAATCACAGCTTTCACAGCTGGGGAGAATTTGTCCCTACCAGCCACATCCTTGAGCTGTCTTAACCTGAATGTTTGTCTTCCAGAGACTTCCATCTAGCCCTATTTACTTGTAATGAGCAAGTAAAAGACTTCCTACAAACAATGAATGCCTGAAAGTGATGTAAATTTTCACTCTCTTCGATATACAAGATAAAAATGGACTTCAAATTGGGGAAAACTAAAAGCACCATAGATTAGACTTGGCACTTGAATAAACTGAAATTTAACTATTAAGGCTGATAGTAATGTACAATGGAGATTTATGATATACTCAAGTCACTGGAAGCAGTGCGACAGGTTACAGTCATCCAGTAAAGCCATTGAGCTTCTTCCCACTTGTACATTCACTTTGTAAAAAGTAGCCTGAAAGGAAATATCACAGTGGACAGCTGCTGAGCATGCAGCAGGCACACCACCACACCACAAGTTATATGCTCAAGTGTGGCTGATTAAGTCTAGAGGAATATGTAGACAGCTAACCACCAGATTATACTCACGCTCATAACTTCTGGTTATACTTCCAGCTTAGTACACTCTAGCTGTCTAAGCCCATGATGATCCCGCAGCCAGAATGAACAAGAACATAAGAATTGCCATTATCTATTCCCAAACTGCCATTTTCATCAGCCAATCTCAGTACATGCTTCTCAAGGGAAATCTGACGAATGCTAGCAGAAACATAGAGATGGCAAAACTTCAGTAGCTTGAGAAAAGCTTCAAGCAGCAGGCAGAATGGTACAGTAGCCAAAAGAGAAGAACAGAATGAGTCAGCAACTCTAAGCAGATATTTCTCAAACATGCTGCTCGTTTTGGCTCTGTTGGCAGTTATCAGTCTTAAAAATTATACATTCGTTTGACAAGCTGACATAAAAGATAAGATACAGGAAAATAAGGCAAGGTATTTTGGACAATAAATTTAAGCTATAGCATCTTAACATGGATTGTCAAGTTAAAGGCAAAACTTGCTGTTCCAATTTTATTTCATTATTTCGATCAAGTCCTAGAATTAATCTGGAGGAACTTGCTAGTGTCAGTTCATAAATTCTGGAAAAGGGATAAACGTGACATTTAAATGTGCATTTTCTGGTTGTATATGTTCTTCAAGTAGTCTTAAGAGACAGTCTAGCAGTCAAGAAGGTGTTTTTTAAACTAGGAAATGTTGGGTAATCATCAGATACTTCAAGATGACTCTTCACTTTTCAGAGAGGGAAACTAATTCAAACAGACAGAGGCAACAACAGACAGAACAGTTTCGGGTCAGGATGTCCCTGTGATGACAATATTTAAGTAGTTTGGTACAGCATTTTACTGAAACAATTACATTTGGGAACTTGGATTCCTTAAAATCAGATTTACAGGTGATAGAATAAACTGTAATCACCCCTCCCAAGCGTTAGATCTTAGCTAATTCCAGGTTTTTAAATTGGGATCATTTCTCTTTAACTGCATTGTAAGTGCATTTGCTCTGGTAGGTCTCACATTTCAGGCAGCAGATCAAGCAAGACTGAAGTTTTATGTACCTTTCCAATTTGTTCTTAGTATTGTTTGGGCAAGTTTTAAACATTTGGCTATAGCATCTTGGTACAAATTAGCCAGAATAATGTAAGGTTTCAATTTGCAGCTTTAACCTTGCCAACGCCCCAACTACTTCTGCCTTGTATGTGAACTCTGATTTAAATGTTGATTGCAATGGTATTGTTGTAATTAGCAGAACAGCTTTGCAGGAACACTGCCTATTAGATAGCTAAAGTGCAACAAGATGTGGTTAGACAAAAAAATAGTGCCTAAGAACAACCTCTATACTACTTTGTACCTCCACATATTGCTCAAGGTGATTATATTAGCATATGAATTCAGATATGCTGGTTAAAGGAATTTAAATAGTGAGCTCTGTTTATTCTGCCAAAGTGTTTATAGTTTTGGATTTATTAACTGTCAAGCCTCCATCCCCCCCTTACTCTTCCCCAGTTTTTTGGCTTCAAATGATTTTATTTTGGCACATTTAGTAATGCAACATTTCACTTTTCTAGAAAACTCCACTGCCAGAAGAGTAACACAAAACCCCAGGAAACTCACCTGGTCTCCAGTTTCACTACCAACTCGAAACAGCTACAGTTCACTCAAAGCCAACTGAATCTCAGCCCAGTTCCAAGTAAGCAAGGGCAAATTCAAGCATTCATATCAAATTCAGACATGGTTTGATTCACAGAAAGTCTGCTTAGACAATACTTCAACAGTTAAACCAAGAGCCCTAATTCCCACTAAGTCACATTAAAGACATGGGGATGGAGGAAAACACAAAAGAAATGCTATCAAAAGATTTAGGAATAATGCCTAATACCCACACACATCCAAAAAGAACATATATAGGTTTTCAGTTCTGATACTACATTAGTAAGCTCTAAAAAGGAAAAAAAAAAAAAATAAAGAACTGAAGCAGGAAAACATCTTCTAGCAGGTACCATGTGTAGGAAGGAACCAAAAGATCTAAAGAGCTTTTTCTGCCAAAAGGATCATCAAGAAAAACTGCGTGGAAAACAGCATCTCTTCAGCAACAGTCTTTTGACACAACAGTTAGTGAGCTCAATGTCCTGAGAGGATATACAAACTACTCAAAAGCATCAATGGAACTCCAGTATATTAAACATAGCTACCTGCCTCATCATGTGAGCCGTAATACACAGAACGGTTGCCTATTTGCAAACTGGTTCCCTAAGATTTTTGTCTTCCTCTGAAATAAGATCAGGATTGCACTCGGATCTCAGTCTGAGCTGGTTCTCTAGCAGAAACTATTTTAAATACCAGAAGCATTCAGTAGCAAAGGACACATTCCATCTTTCCAAATTTTTTGTAGTGTCCATCACTGTGCACAATGCAAGGACCATTCCTCCTAAATTCATTGAGCAAATTAAGAATTACTTGGAGAACCAAAAGACCCCCAGCCTTTTAAAAAAATGTGATCATGTAGCCAAGAGAAATTAACAGAATGATATCCTCCCTGAAAATACCTATAATGTGCACCTTATTCCCTTGTTTGTAAGGTGAAATGAAAGGCACACAACCCAAATAGATCTGTGTTGTTGGTTTCTGGGGGGGGAGAGGTTAGGGATTTATTTCTTTTGGTGGGGTGTTTTTGGGGGGCTGGAGAGGGTGTTATTTGTTTGGGTTTTGGTGGGTTTGTTTGCTTGGTTTTAGTTATGTTTGGTTTATGTGTTGGTTTGTTTTGGGATTTTGCTTGGTGTTTCATAGATTGGTTTTGGGTGTTTGCTTGTTTTTTCTTTTTCGGTTGGTTGTTTTTTGAGGAGTGTTTTTTTGATTGCTCTTTTTCAAGGACTTCAGCAGAATGAAAACCAGTGCTTAAAGAAGGCTAATTCCTCATTCACAGACATCCTTTTCTCTGGAACTTATCATGTGCCAGGGGAAGACAACAGACAGCAGAACCATAACATACAGCAGCAATCAGTAGCTTCAGTGCCAAAGACCCACCATAAAAGGATGCCAAGGACCACAGCAACACATCTTGATCAATCTTAGCCAGGTATCATCTTGCACAAGGTATGAAGTAACACTCTTACATGAGTAATCAAAGCATTACATATTTGTAAAATGCTGCATTTTCACACAGTTACCCCCAAACATGATTTAATGAGGGGAATGGTTCCTAATGAATGTAATTATTCCAGTCAGGCTATAGAGCCTGCTTCTTCCAGAATCAAAGAACTGTTTAGATTGGAAGAAGACCATTAAGGTCATCAAGTCCAACTGTTAAACTAGTACTGCCACGTCCACCAGAACCACTAAAAAACCCAAATAAAAAAGAAAGAAGAATACAACTTTCTAGTACACACCTAAAGTTCAGGAGAAGCACCTCTTCTGTTGAGATGCATACAAACAAATACTGCCAAAACTGTGTCTGATCTCCACAGTAAACATACATCGCAGTGCTAATGAGTGAAAAAGCTGTGTTCTCTTAATTCTCCTGTTTTCCAAACACAGGCTTTTTTAAATATATTATGGTACATGAACATCATATGAGGAAGCCACACTAGAATTCTGAGACTACTGCAGAAGTAAAGCAAACAAAAAAGTTAAATGCTTACCTTTTGAAGGTCCCTGAAAGTTAACATCACTAAAAGCAGAACTAATTTCAGCTTCTGCAGAATACAGAAGCTGACCTCACTGTATTTCAGCAAAATTCAAAATACAAATACTTAACAGAGTATATTCAGAGGTATTTCAGCACTGAGTCACTCTGCTAAAAAAGTGGTTTGTTTCGGGCCTAATCCTTCAACGTGATTTTATAGAAACTGAGAAATAAATTGGAACTCGTACATGGAGCTCATATACACAAGCTCTCACTTTAAAGCTGCCTCTGGATTACTGTTTAAGAGCCATATACATGAAGTGCAAACAGTATTGATTTTTTATTTGAAAAACAGTCAAGTCAATATGAAGCATCCAGCCTGGACAGAACATTCCACTCTCTGCAGGTAAGTGTTAGAAGAAAGCTCCCTGATGAAGGTAAGCCCATACAAAAACATTCAGTCTAATCTTCTAAATCAAGTTTCAGACAATAATATTCCAGCTGAGACTGTGTCTAGCAAATTGCATTTAAACAGCCCACAAAAATCCATTTAGTCTTTCATTTGCCAGAAAAGCAACGGGGGGTAGCAAAAACTCATGCATTCTCAAGTTTCTAACTGTAATTGATTGATGGGGCAAAGAATTGCTGACAACGTGTGAGACTGGAAAAGAAGTAAATGGCAGTGTATATCTAAAGGTAAAGAAAATTGTATTCTCAGAAAAGGAGACACAGTAGAGGTATCAGTGCGCATGCACACTCATAGTCCACCATGCTTCCTTCTGAGCCAAGCTGTAGCCAAACAGTCCCTACAGCATCCTCTGATTTAAAGAGAGGACCAGGCATCTATTTTTGCCACCTGCCCTTCACTGGAGTACAGAAAGTTGCAGTGAGAGTGACTGGAATCCAGTTTCTGCACCAGTACAGACTCACCTTTGCATCCCTCTCAAGTGCATCACTGGTATCTCAAATTTGAATTTAGGAAGTTGTGAGGTCTGCTAGCTACTGTCATCATTATTATTTGGCTAAGGATACTAATGCAAATTGTCTGTTCTTCACTGGCAGACGATGAGCAGTTCACATGGGCAAATTTAATAGCATGACCAGCATTTTGCCTCTTTGAAACATAAAATCTCCTTCCACAACCCTACAGATGCTCAGAATCTATAATGTGAAGGAGGGTACCATATTTTGGCCATAACTGCATCTCCCATTTTCATCAAGAGATTGAACGATTTTGCCTTAACAGCATACCTAGGACTGAAACACCACATAAGCCATTTCAAGTAGCTTGCTACCCATTTCTTGCACCCACCCTATACAGAAACATCGCAGCACCGAAACACGACAAATAACGGTTGCAGTAGACAAGAAGAAGAGTGTTTCATTTAATTGTTCAAACTGATGTCAAGATAACACCTGCTGTCAGATATTTCATGAGACTGTTCTTTCAAGCAGGAGTCCGACTCGATATCTTTTTGCAATCCCTGGGACTCCATACCTGCCTTAGTAGTACTTCACACAACTGCTTCTCTGCTGTAGAGTACCTCAGAACTTGTATCAATCAGTCCCACAGATTTCTTTTCTACTTGTTTCAAGGCACTTTATTGATTCAACTTCAACAAGTGTTGTGTCAACTGTCAAACAGAAACAGAAGACGTGCTGTGCAGAACTGGAAAGAAGTAGGTCTGTTCGGAAAGCTGGAAAGTTGGAGTCTGGAAATGCCTTCAGCCTCACGTAAAAATTCTACGCTCTTCATAGAACTGGGCACTCAGGAATTCAGCTGCCAATAGAAATTCAAAGGATGAAAAGAAGCTGTCTGCAACTTGTTCAATTAAGGCCATTTCGCATGCCAGTGAAGGTGAAGAGTCCACCTGCAATGTTTCATAGACCTTCCCACTCAATACCTAGGACAAATGCTTCTTGCCACACACGACACATCGCTCATCCATAGAACATCATACAATGCTATGAATTTACAATACATGACTACAGCAAAGAGCAGAATTGGAGCTTTCTGTCCCTGCAGTATATCAGTCTCATGGTGAAGAGCAAGAGGCGCTTATCAGTCTCCAGGGTGGGCAGGTACTACTGTATCATGGCAAGCAAATATTAGAGCATGGAGTGTTATAAAGGTGAATTTAACAGTTATAAAATGCTATGTAAACACCCCAATTACAAGACATAACCACACTGCTTGTACAGCATCAAACACAATCACGCTTCTGTTCTTAGCTGGTCCCTAGACACTACTCTATAACTGAACAGTATAAAAGTATTCAGTCATGGAAACATAGAACTCTGCTCATCTTGCAGAAGGTATGAGTCTTTCTGTTCAGCTGAATCCTCCTACAGCATAAGTCTCCTGTACATGGGGAAAAGAGGCAGCATTAGTAAAACATCCAGACATGCATCAGTTGATAAATGTGCCTTTCAGTAGCAGCACTGGCTTCAACAGTCCCTGTTCTTCCCTAAGTCCGCTTCCATGTCTCTGCTCTCACTTGCCTTCACGCAACTCATATGCTGCCTGGTTACAACACTCAATAACTGCCAGATTATGCAACAATCCACATTAAGTTAATTTATGTTAAACAGGTTCACATTAGTAACTTCTCAGCAGAAACACTTAATAGGAAAATAGTAGTAGCACAGACTAAGAGGCTACTTCAGCTGTTGTCAGAGTGTCTGTCAGATCACACTTTCCTATGGGACATCAAAAAAAGCCTAGGCTTGCATCTGAAATTGTCTCTAAGTATAGAATACACAGCTCTACTGCTCTGAACTTTTTCTGAATCTGCAAGAGAACTGATAAAAACACATCTTTACTACATCATCTGCTGGCCTGCATTTAAGCCTCCCTTCACTAATGAATTAATCAGCTGCAAACCAGCGGTGAAGATTTTCAGGGTCAAGATTAGTATTCACTGACTCTACAATGGGTTAGATTAAGAACATAAATCTTAGAGATTAGCAAAGGATTACTTCACATTATCTGATTTGAAAATAAGAGGGAAAAAAAACACGCTGCACTGATTGAAGTAAAACAGAAATTTAAAGCAATTGTTAAGCACTGACTTCAGAGTTTCCACTATTCCATTGTGGTTTCTAACACCACCCCACCCCATCCCCAGCTGTCATACAGAGAAATTAAAATGCTTTTATGCATTTCCTACATTTATTTTGCATCTTGGCAATTCATTTTCTGTGGGTACCTTAAAGCTTTGGAATCTAAGGCTTACAGAAACATGAAGTCCACTATTCAACCTAACTTTATTAACCATTTATTTATTGTTAAATTTATTGCATAGACTAAGAAGTAGAGACTATAAACCAGTATCTCTCATGATTCTCAGGTGCCTGATCTTCATTTGTGATATGGCATGATGCATGTCTAACAATAAACTGAAGTGATTTGTATGATCATTTATTACCTACATGAACTGCTTTTACTGTACAGATTCTACAGTCATAGACTTGCCAAACTAGAGCTATCCAAAGTCCATGATTTCTTTCAACCATAAGAAATAAAGCCAGACAGAGTAATCAGAGCTTTTAACTTAATTTGTAAGGACAGAAGTGTAAGAAATCAGAATTATTGTTCGGCAACTACCAAGTTCAGCTAACTTCCCATGACAGAGCTGAGCAGAAATGCTAGCTAAGGCATATAAGTTTATCATTTAAAAAAATAATAAATAAATAAATAAAAAATTTCTTTCAGCTTACATCATTAAGCTACATATAGATTTAACGAGTTCCTCTTAGCCTTCTAAGACACTTGTAAAAACTAGAGCCAATACACTTTCATTTAACAGAACACACCTACTCACACATAAGAAGGCAGCAGGGAAGGATCAGCATTTCTCTGTTCACAGGCCAATTAGTACAACATTGTATTAATACTGACACGTAAGACCACCTCCTTTCCCTAGACACTGAAAATCTAGTGCTGGATGATCACACACACCAGTAATTTTAGGTGCTATGTGTTGATCTAATTAAATCCTGGTCAGCTCTTCATGTCCACAGCTAAACTTTTGAAAACTTGGCGCAACCAACCTGCATTTCATGGTGTTCATAGTATGAAAATAAGAGGCTGAGATTTAACCTAGAACCCATGCCAAAATGCTTCCATTAGGTATACTCTTCAAAAATAAGTTTGAAATCTGATCACATCAAATTGCCAGTATAAAAGCTTTTGCTGAAAAAGTAACATGCAAAATTACTCAAAACCCTCTACGTTTTCATTCTGCAGAAGTATCTTAAATCCTTTGTCACAAAGTTAAATCAGGAAGTACAGCAGGTAGGAGTGGAAAAAGTTTTTACTTTCCGAAGAACTGTTTTTTAATTTCTATATGCTGATAGTACTGTACACAGGAGGAACACGGAGGCAGCGCTGCTTCTCTGAAAATTACTAGGATTATGCTGGGAGCCTGACCTGGGTAATGAATACCAGCTTCCTACCTTCACTGGTAGCTGCATTCTTCTGGGCTTTGGTGGGTGTGTGATCTGTACTTGAACTCACGTCGGATGAGATGCTTGAGCTGCCTTTGCCTGCAAAGGGAGAAAAAGGTGGAGAGGGTGGGAGAGAGAACAAACGTAAGTATCAACAGCAAAATAGAAAGACCTTCCGTATCAGAACCTGGAACAATTCCAGGAAGCTTTAAACTAAGTTTAAAGCAGCTGATATTCATCTTGTACACAGTGGGGAGAAGTTAACTGCATTATAGCTCATAGCATGTACATCTTTACAGGTACTAGAACTGCAAACAGCCTTCTGTGTCACAGGAGCTCTTGTTACATATTTGCTAAGTTCCACTGTAAAAGAAAAATTTGTGATTAACAACATGAGGAGGACTTTCACAATCAGTTGTCTCAAACACTCTAACACAGATCAGGACAAATGGACTCTGACCCTCATCAGCATGGAGGGTTAAATTCAAAATTCGTTAAATGAGTTAAGATTTCTGGTTTATGGGTTCACACCATGTATTCAAGTCACTTGGACTCGTGAAAAATGATAGCAAAGTATCTGCTGTTTCCTCCTACAACATGCTCACTGCTTGATGTAATACATCCTTTTAAAACTAACTTCTACAATTGCTGCTCTTCACTTTTCGTTTTTTAAGTGAAAATCAGAACCAATGGATATTTCTTCTCTTACTCCTTTCTTAAGACTTTTTCCTGCATTTCCCACATCAATGCTCTCAGATCTATATGTGGTATGGCAAACCAGGTACATGTTGGTAACAGAAAAAAAAAACACATACAAAGACAAAAATTAACTGTGATAGATACCACAAAAGAGTGGAGGGCGCTAAAGCAAAGTTCTCTTTTTGTTTACCTGTGACCACCTAAGAATGAGTGACTTCAGTTTCCCCTCACTCATTCTACTCAATCTCAGTTTACTACTACTTCCAGGGAATACATTCTGCTCCACAGCTGAAACCAGACCAACCAACCAACCAGCAATACATGAGATAACTCTAGAAAGAGGAAAGGCAATGAATCTGTTACATTTTAAGAAGTTACCCATCCCCACAAACACTGCATCAGTGAAGCCATTAAGAGCTATGTTGATTTTTCAACCAAAATTAGGCTGTATGCAGAAAGCTAGCAGACACCGTGTTTCTGTCGCTTGAGTAAGCCTATAATTATAGCAATGCTAGCAAGAGACTTTTCTGATCTGTTATTTCAATCAAGCATTACTTGGAGTTCTGGGTTACAGCATGCCTGGTTTTCATAACATTTAGATGTAAAGGAGGAGGTCTGCTTTTTAAAGGTGCCACAACAGAACAAGGATTTAAGTTTTAATAGGAAACGACTGGAGAATGTGCAAATGTAGGTTGCTTCACAACCAAGGTACTGCCACTTAATCCGTCAGCCAGCCCTAGAGAATCATTCTCCCACATGAAGTTGCTTAAGTTAACATGCTCAGATTTTAGATGATTGTGGAGTGTAAGGATATTAAAGGGGCCAGAAAGAAGTAAGAAAATAAATGGCTAAGACTAGTAGTTGGGTTGGGTGAAGGGAAGATGTGTATTTTCAGTGATTCACTAACTGCTTTTCACATTCCTTTAAGAATTTAAGCAAACCCAAGAAGCAGTGCCTCTTGAATGTCACTTCAATTGCTCTCAAGCTGTGACATGAGTTGAAGTAATGGGCTGTGGTCTTCATAGAAATGACTGCCCCAAAATAGCTCTCCAGCTAAGGCAACTAGGGTGGAACAAAGGCAGGTGAGAAAAGAGAAGGATAAGTATAAAATAGTTTCTTTCCAAGGAAGGAGTCATAGAACTTGAAGTATCTGCAATAGCTAATAATCAAGTCATTAATGACAAGAAAGATAGTTGGATAGAATCACCATTACCAGCAACTCCTCATGTACCAAGCACTGCAACTGCAGAGGCAGAGAAACTTTCAAATAGCATCAGCTCTCCTTAATAGTAAGGAAAAAACTCCAACCATGACCATGGGGGGGGGGCAGGGGGGAAACACCCAACAAAAACAGAACAAAAAACAACCAACACCCCCCAAAAAAAACAAACAAACAAAACAACAACAACAAACACCAAAAAAAAAAAAACAGCTGGAAAAATTTATTTCCTCAACGCAAATAAACAGGATTTCCTCTTAAATATATATATTTTTTTATATATATATATTTATATTATATTTATATATATATAGGGGGAAAGGAAGTCAGCGATACCAAACAACAGCAGAATTACTGGCTGGTCATCTGTGGCATAGGTTTTTTCCACAAGGTGAATACTTCCTGTGTCTACGTGCCTCCCTCATTAACATCAATAATATTTCTTTTTACACCATGTACAAGCAAGCCTCCAAGAGCACAATAGAAATATTTTAGACACTGCAGGGTGCAGACTGCCAGTACATCCAACAGCAACACTTACAATTGTATACTTACATAGAAACTGAGAAATACCAGCTATGAGTCTAAATATTTACCATTTAAATCTACTTGAACTTTGAAACATTTTAACTCCTTGGGAGAAGTTAAAACTAGAAATTAAGATAAAAGGATCCATAGTGGTTACGGTTTTGGTTGGATATCAGCTCTTCCTGCAATTATACTGTTGATGTTTTATGATACCATTAGTGTCTTCTCTAGCTGTATACAGCCTTGAAACAAGCCTTCTTCCTCACCGTCTACTCTGAAACTCTCCATTTGTGTGCGTGGGGCAGGAGGGAAGCAGAAGATACTTTCTAGTATATTTTCAATGTGTTTTAAATAGACTAGCAGATGCTATATCTATTCTTTTAGTGCAAAACAAAACCATTCACTTCTAACCAGCTAGATCTGGCCATTGCAGACTCATGCACACATGCAAGAGCTAACACATAACGGTATCCAAGTATTCACCCAAAACTTGGGTTTGATAATAGGAGAGAGTGCAGCTTCAGCAAGTTCCCAGATGATGCAAAACATGGAGGAACGGTTGATACACCATGAGGTTACTGCCATTCAGAGGGACCTCATCAGGCTGAGAAAAATGGGCTGAAAAGAACCTCAGAAAGTTAGTTCAATAAAGGAAATGCCAAGTGATGCATCTGGGGAAGTAAAACTCCATGTACCAGCGAGTATTGAGGAATGACCAGCTGGAAGATGTTTTGACAGAGAAAGATCTGGCAATCCAGGAGGACACCAAGTTGAACATCAGCCAGCAATGGGCCTATATGGCAAAGGTGGCCAACAGCGCCGTCAGCTGCATTAGGAGAAATGCAGCCAACAGGCTGAAAGAGGCGTGTCCTGAGTTCAGCAGTAGCAGTCATTTTTCTCCTTCTCAGTAGCTGGTGCAGTGCCGTGTTTTTGACTTTCAGCCTGGGAACAGTGCTGATAACACCAACGATTTCAGTTATTGCCCAATAATGTTTGCTCTGATCGAGGACTTTCTGAGTCTCATGCTCTGCCAGGGAGGAGGGGAAGCCAGGAGGAAGCAGAGACAGCACACCTGACCCAAACAAGCCAAAAGGGTATTCCATACCACAGCACATCATGCCCAGTATATAAACAGGTAGCAGTTACCCAGAAGGGTTAGATCACTGCTCAGTCAGGCTGGGTATCGGTCTGCAGGTGGCGAATGGTTGTATTTTCTTCCCTTGTTATTTCCCTTATCATTATTATTATTATTGGTGGTAGCAGCAGTGGTTTGTGTTATACTTTAGTTATTGGACTGTTCTTATCTCAACCCACAGGAGTTACATTCTTTTGATTCTCCTCCCCATCCCTTTGTGAGTGGGGGAAGGAAGGACAAGGGGGAGTGAGTGAGTGGCTGCATGGTTCTGAGTTGCCAGCTGGGCTTAAACCACAACAAAGTGATACTTCCCCACCTCTGCTCAGTGCTGGTGAGACAGATTTGGAGTGCTGGACCCAGTTCTGGGCTCCGCAGTACAGGACAGGAAGGGATATACTGAAGAGATTCCAGAGAAGGGCCATAAAGACAAAAGGACTAGAGCATTTCTCCTAAAAGTAAAAGCTGAGAGCCTGGACCATTTAGCCTAGAGAAGAGAAGGCTCAGGGAGATCTTACCAATATGTATAAATACCTGAAAAAAAGGTGTGAAGGAGAAGCCAAGCTCTGTTCAGCATTGCCCAATGACAGGACAAAAAGCAATGCGCACAAATCTAAATATATGAAATCACATTTAAGAATAAGATTTATTTACTTATTTATTTTGCTTTGATGATGATCCTGTAACAAATCGGGAACTTTTAAATGCAAATGTTTCAAGCAGAGCTTCTGTGCTAGAGGAGACACCATCTAACCCTAAAGTCAGAAAACACCTGAAGCCTTTTCCCATGCCTTACTTGATGCCCACATAGTATTTTCCGAAAGCATGTTGCAAGATAAAGGAAAGAGAGAAATTATTATTTAGTATATGAGAATGGTGCTTCTAAATATTCAGCAAGTAGCATCTAGCTCATCTGAGCCCTTCCAAGACAGGCTTTTCTGCAGTGCTTTTCTCAGGGCATTATCTGCCTTGAGGTGCTGGAATTGCGCCATAGAAAGGCAGTAAGCTGGTGAAGGGTCTAGAGAATAAAGAACAAGAGCAAGGGGTGGCTAAAGGAACTGGGGTTGCTTAGTCTGGAGAAGAGGAGGCTCAGGGAGAACCTTATCACTCTCTACAACTACCGGAAAGGTTGTAGTGAAGTAGGCATCAGTCTCTTCTCCTGAGTAAAAAGTGATAGGATAAGAGGAAATGGTCTCAAGTTGTGCCAGAGAGGTTTAGATTTTGGATATGAGGAAAAATTCCATCACCAAAAGGGTTGTCAAGCATTGGAACAGGCTTCCCAGGAAAGTGATGGAGTCATCGTCCCTGGAGGTATATAAAAGACATGCAGATGTGGCACCTGGGGGCATGGTTCAGTGGTGGACTTGGCAGTGTTAGGCTAATGGTTGGACTCAATGATCTTGAGGACTTTTCCAACCTAAACAATTCTATGATTCTATGACTTGCTATTGTCTAGAATTACCTTTGTACTTTCAACAGTGTTTTATTTCTAAGGCAGAAGATGGAATCCAAAAGAAAGCAAACTGTACTATGGTAGTAGGTAGATACGGGAGAAGAAAGATTTTCCTACAATACAACATAACTCACACCAGGAGTGAACGTAGCATGGATTTCACCACACCTGCAAAGAATCACACAGCTACACAGTTGAAATTCAAATTATGTCCCTGACCTGCTCCTGAAGAAGCAAGATCATGGATATTTTTTTTCCAATCTACTAGTTAGTGCCAAAGTCTTACAACAGTCATAGGAACAAGACTGCGGCCATCTAACCTATTATACTATTTCCTACACATTTTATTTTGATCCTGCTGGAAAGAAAATTAGAATAAGGCAAGTGTATGAGAGATACTTCCTCTGAACACTGCCTCTGTCTCCAGCTCTTTGTAGCCAAAGGATTTTTTTTAAGTCATAGATGTTTTTGTACTCAATAATCCTATAGCCCTATTAAACCTACCTGGTCTCTTTTGGTGTTATGACTATTAAAATAATGTGTTCAATTTTCTTTCCATCACAAACAGACTAAAATGTTAGGCTTGTTTGTTTTATAAAAAGTGTTTGCATCTTCAGTTTTGCTACCAGAATAATTATGTATATTGAGGCACTACAGACTACCCAATGAAGCACTACTTAGAAGGCCGTTCATGGAACTGGGTGGTCTTGCTCCAGATTTTAATATTGCTGGGAAAAAAAAAAAAAAAAAAAAAAAAGCAATAGCTTTTCCCTGCTACGTGCATAGCTAACCTTCCCTCCCACCCCCCACCCCCAATAAACATCCCATTAGCACTCCAAACACCTCTATCAATGTATTTCAGGCCGTTTAAAATTAGCAAGACAGAATCAAGAATAAATACACAAAAGGCATCTTAGCCAAATGGAAGTATTCGATAAACACTGGAAGCAGCATGGACCAATGAAAAGCAAACTTTGGATTCTACCAGTCACACTCACTGCTGAGAAGTGTCACAAATCAGTCAGGACAGAAGCAATGCAATTTAAACTTATGCAGGAAAGTACAGTCTGACTGTCCAAGACAAAAAAAAACATTTTCAGAAGCACGTATGCAAAGCCTGTCACAGTGTCAACAATATGTGACAGGACACATTTCTAACTATATGACCTCCACCTGTTGAATTTTGTTATTTACCTCATTGTTACTGCACATCCAGCCAGATAAACAGAGGCTGCTTGAATTATGTGATACAAGTTGTGAGGAACACAAGGCTCATTGACCTGTGTGGTAGACGGTGTGTCCTGTCAGTGAATCCCTTTCACTCTGCTCTGGAATAGTTTTACTGGGGGTTTTCTCAGCACATTTGCTCTCGGATTCAGGTGCATGGGCATTTTTGTGCTGGATTTTACATGCTCTTCTAAGATCACGTACAAACAGGCTGAATTCGTGCAAAATAACAGCAGTATTATTTTTGACATCAAGTTTTAGTCCAATAACATCTGCCTTCAGCAGGCAGTGACAGTCATCTCAGGAGTTAAATGGACAGTGGGGCCAAATCCATGCTGAAGTGAAACATTAGACAAAATGCCAAAGCAGAAAAAGAAAACATAGTAATTGAGGAAAAAAAAAGAGAGCAAAAAGCAGTAAAGTCTAGAATAATGAGAGCCATTAATCTTTTTAATTGTCCAAAAGCATTATAGTGCAGTTATTTGCTTACTCAAACCATCAATTCTTACACAAATCACATTAGTCAATTCAACTTCTGAACATGAAACGGCATATACATACGGCTTTTTTACTTAATGATCATTACTTTCTCTTTTATATCTTCAGACAAGATTTTCTTAGCCAAGTATATACCATCCACATCAAGAAGAGGTACAGGAAAAACAATCCAAACCTCAAAGCATCAAAGATTATGCAAGAGGAAAGTAAAATCTCTTTTCCTTCTCCTGTTTCCACAACACACATTATGCTGGTCCAAGTGTCCAAACCCTCAAATCTGTCTTGTTTACAATGCATACCTCTGGAGATCACAGACTCCTAGTAGGTTTCCAAGTATCCTCACAGAAAGCAGCTGCCTGCTGGGATACTTAAGCTTTGAGAATACATGGCATCCTTTAAAGATCATAGAATCATAGAATAGTTAGGGTTGGAAAGGACCTCAAGATCATCGAGTTCCAACCCCCCTGCCATGGACAGGGACACCTCCCACTAAGCCATGCCATCCAAGGCTATGTCCAACCCCACCTTGAACGCCGTCAGGGATGAAGCATTCACAACTTCCTTGGGCAACCCATTCCAGGGCCTCATCACCCTTACAGTAAAGAATTTCTTCCTCAGATCCAATCTAAACTTCCCCTGTTGAAGTTTGAACCCGTTACCCCTTCTCCTATCACTAAAGTCCCTCATGAAGAGTTCCTCCCCAGCATCCCTATAGGCCCCCTTCAGGTATTGGAAGGCTGCTATGAGGTCTCCACGCAGCCTTCTCTTCTCCAGGCTCAACAGCCCCAACTTTCTCAGCCTATCTTCATACAGGAGGTGCTCCAGTCCCCTGATCATCCTCGTGGCCCTCCTCTGCACTTGTTCTAACAGTTCCATGTCCTTTTTATGTTGAGGACACCAGAACTGCACACAATACTCCAAGTGAGGTCTCACGAGAGCAGAGCAGAGTAGAGGGGCAGGAGCACCTCCCTCGACCTGCTGGTCACGCTCCTTCTGATGCAGCCCAGGATACGGTTGGCCTTCTGGGCTGCAAGCACACACTGCTGGCTCATGTTCATTTTTTCGTCGACCAACATCCCCAAGTCCTTCTCTGCAGGGCTGCTCTGAATCTCTTCTCTGCCCAACCTGTAGCTGTGCCTGGCATTGCTCCAACCCAGGTGGAGGACCTTGCACTTGGCATGGTTAAACTTCATCAGGTTGGCATCAGCCCACCTCACAAGCGTGTCAAGGTCCTTCTGGATGGCATTCCTTCCCTCCAATGTATCAACCAAACCACACAGCTTGGTGTCATCGGCAAACTTGCTGAGGGTGCACTCAATCCCACTGTCCATGTCACCCACAAAGATGTTGAACAAGACTGGTCCCAACACTGATCCCTGAGGGACACCACTCGTTACTGGTCTCCAGTTGGACATTGAGCCATTGAGCACTACTCTCTGTGTGCGGCCATCCAGCCGGTTCTTTATCCACCGAGTGGTCCACCTATCTCTCCAACTTAGAGAGAAGGTTGTCATGTGAGACAGTGTCAAAAGCTTTGCACAAGTCCAGGTAGATGACATCAACTGCTCTACCCCTGTCCATCAGTTCCATAGCCCCTTCATAGATACAATATATCAATACATTTATCCACAGTAAAAGCAAAGTTGGACTACACGCTGTGGACAATCGCTCACCTTGGACTTCACATTTCTACCAATGGGAATTATATAACAAAACTGGTTTCCATTTATTAACTCTTCGCTACTGAACAAACTGCATTGATTTAACATTGAAGGTACCTACCTAATAGCATTGTCACTCGCTGCACAGCTTTCAGGATGGGTTGCATGTTAATTTAGTAACCCATGTTGTCTTTCTGCCTCAAGAGCTTAGGAGTAGGGTTCTCAAGTGCTTCCCCCAAAATCTAAATAAAACAGGTGGCAACATAGCATGCATGGGCTCCAAATTTCATTCCACCCAGCATTTGTCAGGGTATGATTAAAAAAAAAAAGCAAAAAAGTAATCTGCACAAACTCCAACCCTAAGGAAATGAAATAATCTGAATATTCCACAGGGAGTGCGCTGAAGATAGAGTTTGCACATATGTGGTAGCCCTGGCACTTGGGGACAGTATTTGCTAGAACTTTCAAGAGTACAATCTCTACGAGCATTTTTACATTATAATGTGGATTATAACTCCAACTTCCAGGATCACTTAATTTGGCTGTAAAATTTGGCATAATTTAGCTATGAAATAGTATACTTGTTCTGAAACATTTCTGTCAGTTTTAAGCTAAATTTCAACTCAGGCTACAGAGGCCAATTGGCCTCCACTGCTGTTCTTCCGGTCTTGATCTTCCTCACCTTTTCAAGTACCACAGCATGCTACAAACCCCCCTGCAAACACCAGCAGAACACAACAAGTGCACTAAAGTACCTGAAGGGAGTCATTCACCCTTAGGTGAATTTAGTAATTTTTTGGTATTTTTAGGCATTGGTACTCATTGTGGGTACCCGGGTGCTGGCCAAGGGTGTCTGAATGAGTGTCCCCCTGTGCAGAGCAGCTGGGGCTGCCAGTGCTGGACAGTCTGCTCCAATGGCCCCACTGCAGGGCACTGCTGAACCCCTCAGCCACAGGCAGGTGCCTCAGGGTAACAAAGCCTTGAGACACAGCCTGTTAATATCCCCCTTTTTAATCAGTGTTACAAGATTCAGCAAGCCATTTACAAGGAGAATCTCTAACATCAAAGGAGATTAGGACTGATTTAATTATGATAGGAATATAACAGTGGAAGTTCCACAGCTAATAAGAAACAGTGGTTTATCCATTATTCTGCAAAATGCTTGAAAAACTTGCATTTTAATATATGTATGGGATTGAGTTTTTCAGAAGTGCTTCGCAGAATGATGCTTACAGCTAACAAGGCAAGCCTATTCAGAAAGGCGGGATTAAGTTTAAGAATTCACATCTACATGAACAAATCTACTTGCTGTGCTGAAAGTCTATTGGGTATGTAGTTGTGACATCCATAACTCGCATCATGGTGCCAAATAAACTCACTATGACTTCAGAATGGCTGAAGACTTTATGAAGTAATGAAGACTTGAAGATAATGAAGTCTTCAAGTGGATTCATCTAATGACTGAGAAGAGGCAGGGCAGATATTTCAGTTTTCTGAAGTAATCTGTCTTGCTCCTGTACCTTCACCTCACCATGTAACAGTTGATGACACTGGCCCCTTTCTAGTGAACTTCAGCATTCACTGATCAGCCTTGTTAACCAAGAACTGCAAATGGGACTACTAAAGTCACCACCATTTTTGAAGATGGTACATCTCTGCTTACAAAAGCATTTCACATTTCACGATAGAGCGATGAACAGCAAGCACATACCACTGCTGAGTTTATAAAGAAGTAATATTACGTCAAACTACTCTGGACAAGGCCTTTCTTTGAAGCCTACTGAGCATACTGTGTGCCAAAAGGTAATGCTAATTTACAGCCAAAATTTGCACCCACCTCAAGTGTTATGGTCTACGTTTCAAACACTGGTAAAAACACAAACAATTCAGTCTAGGAGGTAAATACTATTTAAGTAATGTTGCTTAAGAAGGAAAGAATGCAAGTGTACTTCTTACTCGAACTCAAAATGAGGAAACAAGACAAGAAATCTGTAACGTCTCTTTTTACTTGCTAACATGACTAGGATGTCTCATGACTAAGTCTTCAAATACAACCTTTTACTGAAAAGGCTCAGACAGTACTGCAAAAGCCATTCCTACTCTGTAGCCTTCTATTTTACCACTGAAACAGGAAAATAAAACTAAGCCTTCCTACCAATCACAGAGTTGCCTTAGAAACTGCTACATTCATCCAATATTAGAGTTTTCATTACAAGTTGTCTTCCAATCACCAACATGTTTTATGAGGAAAATTCACTCAAGACATACAGTTCTAAAATTTAGTTAGAAATAATGCTTCCTTAGTATAAACTGTCTAACCATAACTGTACTACTTTAATTCAACAGCCAAAATAATTATTAAACACAAAACTAAAATACAATTGAGTTGGAACAAAAAATACTTTTTTATTGTTTTAATTGATCTGAGAAAATAGCTTCATTGCCAAGTTCTTCACTAAAGGCTGCTTCAAACTTGGTTTTCCCCCAGCTACACTATAATTCAAACAAATTTCTAATCTTTTATATTAAAAAAAGACCATGGCTATTCAGTTCAATACCAAACCTAGAGTGGTTGAGACTTCACTTACACATCATCACAAGACACACCAATGTGTGGATAGCATGACAAAAGCCTGACAGGACAAACTCCAGTATAGATTCTAAAGCGGCTGCAGAACCTATTGATGCACTGGAATGTATCAGGCATTTGGTATAGGTCTGAATTTTATAAGACAGTAACATGCTGTTCAGAAGTCCAAAATCAAACCCACCAAATATGTTTGTCTTCCACAATGATACTACTAACACTTAAAATCTGTATTTATATTTCCACAAACTAGTCACAGCATTTGAACACAAAAGGTTAATATTAACTTGCACTATCTGTTTTACTGCTCATTTCACTTAAAGCACAAAAGTTACAGTATGGTCAATTATAATTTTCATCCATTTCCCAGAACTTCATCCAGTGCACGCACCAAAACAAAGTGGGTCTTACTGCTGCACGAACAGGTGCCCTATGTTCACAGTCAAAAGTAGCTGTGAATGTTCAGGTGACAAGGTCCAGCTATCCTGCTTACAGTTTATCATCAATCTCACAGATTATGATGTTACAATTAAAGATGTAACTACAGGGAATGCAGAGCCTTTTCTTAAATACAGCGTTTAGTCCCCAGTCGTGCCTCATATCTCCATCCAAAGCAAGTCTAAAAGCAAAGTTATCCAGTCAGTCTGGTTGCAAAACTTCACTTGTTCATCCATGAGGAGGATCCAAAGCAAGTTGTACTCCCAGTCTACTTCCCAGCTCTCAACAGGTTTTCAGTAGCTGATTGACTTTTCTCCCTTCTACTGAATTCTTACTACACATTACTCACTGTTAACTTGAACAGACCTTTCCCTGGCTTACCAAGCTTTCATTGATACTTGCTCTTAGCCTCTCTTGTGGACTTGGTTCTTATCCTGACTAGTTTGCAGAACACCACTTGGCAAAACTTGACAAGTGAAGGCAAATTCTCCAACTTATCAAGCACAGCAGCAGAGAGCATGAATGGAGGGACAGTGAGAATGGAGACCCTGGGCCCACTGTAGGAGAGGATCTGGTTTGAGACCATCTTAGGAACCTGAACGTACACAAGACCATGGGACCTGATGAAAGCCATCTGCGGGTCCTGAAGGAGCTGGCAAATGAAGTTGCTAAGCCACTGTCCATCATATTGGAAAAATCATGGCAGTCAGGTGAAGTTCCCGATGACTGGAAAAAGGGAAATATAACCCCCATTTTTAAGAAGGGGAAAATGGATGAGCCGGGGAATTACAGACCAGTCAGTCTCACCTCTGTGCCTGGCAAAATCTTGGAGTGGATTCTCCTGGAAGGCATGCTAAGGCACATGAAAACCAACAAGGTGCTTGGTGACAGCCAGCATGGCTTCACTAAGGGGAAATCCTGCCTGACCAATTTGGTGGACTTCTATGATGGGGCTATGGAACTGATGGACAGGGGTAGAGCAGTTGATGTCATCTACCTGGACTTGTGTAAAGCCTTTGACACTGTCTCCCATGACAACCTTCTCTCTAAGTTGGAGAGAGATCAGTTTGATAGGTGCACCACTCAGTGGATAAAGAACTGGCTGGATGGCCACACACAAAGAGTAGTGCTCAATGGTTCAATGTCCAGCTGGAGACCAGTAACGAGTGGTGTCCCTCAGAGATCGGTCTTGTTCAACATCTTTGTGGGTGACATGGACAGTGGGATTGAGTGTGCCCTTAGCAAGTTTGCCAATGACACCAAGCTGTGTGGTTCGGTTGATACATTGGAGGGAAGGAATGCCATCCAGAGGGACCTTGACACGCTTGTGAGGTGGGCTGATGCCAACCTGATGAAGTTTAACCATGCCAAGTGCAAAGTCCTCCACCTGGGTTGGAGCAATGCCAGGCACAGCTACAGGTTGGGTGGGGAGGAGATTCAGAGCAGCCCTGTGGAGAAGGACTTGGGGGTGTGGGTTGATGAGAAAATGAACATGAGCCGGCAGTGTGCGCTTGCAACCCAGAAAGCCAACCGTATCCTGGGCTGCATCAAAAGGAGTGTGACCAGCAGGTCGAGGGAGGTGATCCTGCCCCTCTACTCTGCTCTGCTCTCGTGAGACCTCACTTGGAGTATTGTGTGCAGTTCTGGTGTCCTCAACATAAAAAGGATATGGAACTGTTGGAACAAGTGCAGAGGAGGGCCACAAGGATGATCAGGGGACTGGAGCACCTCCCATATGAAGATAGGCTGAGAAAGTGGGGGCTGTTCAGCCTGGAGAAGAGAAGGCTGCATGGAGACCTCATAGCAGCCTTCCAATACCTGAAGGGGGCCTATAGGGATGCTGGGGAGGGACTCTTCATGAGGGACTGTAGTGATAGGACAAGGGGTAACGGGTTCAAACTTAAACAGGGGAAGTTTAGATTAGATGTGAGGAAGAAATTCTTTACTGTGAGGGTGGTGAGGCCCTGGAATGGGTCGCCCAAGGAAGTTGTGAATGCTTCATCCCTGGCAGTGTTCAAGACCAGGCAGGACAGAGCCTTTGCTGACATGGTTTAGCGGGAGGTGTCCCTGCCCATGACAAGGGGGCTGGAACTAGATGATCTTAAGGTCCTTTCCAACCCTAACTATTCTATGATTCTATGAAGGCAATTTGCAATCTGTCAAGCTTGACTGAAGACTAGACTTTCATACAGGTCTTTCTACCCAGATAGGAGCTGTTGCATGTGCTTAAGTCATATAACAGATCTCCAAAACCTCTCCCACGGTATCAGTATTCCCACAGCTTAATTTTGATGCTATTATCTGAAATCTAACCAAATTCGGGTACCATGATGAAAACAGTCACACAGAATTTTCTTCTGAAGGTGTTTTACTTTCTTGGTCTCATACTAAATTAGTACAACTGTGTATAGCATAGATAGTGGATCTCACTAAAGTAGTAACTGCTTTTTCATCTTAGTCCTCAGCTGGATCAACAAACTAAACACATTCTTCCTATCATTGCATGACTGCTAAATTGGATGCAGTGGAAGCAGAAGGAACCCACAGTGGGAGACAGCTGCTGCGGTAGAGCAGTACTTTTGCGTAGTACATGGTAACACTGCAATTACCAACCTCCAAATCCCTCCCAGCTTTGAATGTTGACAGCTAGTTAAGTCAGACTTAACAATAAAGAGGTGAGGAAGTGAAATACCTTCATAAAGGGAGTGTACAAAGTACTCTGGAATCAATGTCCTGTCTGAAAATCTGTCATGTGACAACACAGATCTGAAAGTCTAAGATGACTTTTTCAATTAAAGAAGAACAAAGGAATCTGACAGCTAAGGAAAACCAGACAAGAATCATTTTACTCCTTTAGATAAGCACAGTCACTTCCAGCTTTTCTTCACTGATGGATACAGGGATGGGGGGAGGGGGAAAGGGAAGTGGCTGACTCAAGAATGCAAGTAAAAGACTATGAAAAACTGTAGGATTATGAAAACTAAATGAAAAAGATTTGTGAAAAAGACATACAGTGATACAAAGTTGTATCTTAAAGTCAAAGAAAAGGAGAAAACCTGCAGCCTTGAGAAACACGTATTTATTGTTTCTAGTCAGTATCAGTTTTGGCAAAGCTATGAGCCACAGACTACCACGTTCAGAAACCAAACTTGTAAGCACTCACAACCAACTTAAAAACAATTAAGACTATGAGAGAAGCTGTGCATACGAAAGAAAATTGAATCAAACTGAGGCTTCACACAGTACATTTGACAATCAACTTCGAATTTCACAGATTTCAGGGGGAAAAAAGAGGAAGAAATCTAAAGAAGCTCTAACACTGCACTACCCACAGATGTCTGGCAATTAAAAATTAATTTAACAGCAACAACAACAAAAGCACAGTACCTGCCTGATTTTATTTAAACATGGTTTTAATGGATCATTTTATAATAGAAATAATTCCATTATTTCTATTAAAAAAATCCCTGTACTTTCAGTGCATAACTTAATAATCTTCTGGTCTTACTTCTGTATAAAGACTGCATATTAACAATTTGTTGCTGCAGTTACTGCGTGAACGATGGGAATCAATCCTTTCCAAAACAACACAGAGGCTCATCTATACCCAGAATTTGAGCAGGATAGAAATTTTCCATAGAAATGATGTGGCTTTCAGTGCCAATTCAGCATTTTTGTTTCTTCTGCAGCATTATCTATATTTCAGCTGTCTTCCACATAAACCTTCCTTTCAGAGAACATGGAAACTCTCAGAAGAGTTAAATATAAATACATCAGCCATAAAACACTAGAATTTCCTCATATATTTTAAGTATAGCATACCCCAAGATATCCCAACAGACTAGCAACAAAAAGACAAAGGCACTATTTAGCCTTCCCTATGACCTTCACCAGGCCCTGTTACTTATAATTAATACAGGTATTCAGTGAGGGAAGATGCATTAAGTAAAAAACAAAGGTAGGTAATATTGACCCTGTTGATTAATCAATGATTAATTTTGAAGTTTTTTTCATTCTAGCTCTTTAGTAGCATGCATGCCATATGGCATAAATATTGTTCATTTCTAGTTTGAGGATGATAGAATCGCTTCTGAAGTATACCGATGAAGCTCAGATTGAACAGAGTAACTCTGAATGTGTTTTATCTAATATCTTTGTGAAAAGACATGCTTCAGTCCTCTTTCCTGAAGTACAGAGAAAATTCTGTTCTTCAGTAAGACAAATCACACTTATAGCATTCAGTATTACCACCTCAGAGGAAAAACGATATTGAAACAAGGGTACATCAGCAGAAGTAAAGACAGCAGAAGCAAGACGACAGCCACTAATCTGTCTTGGCTAGAGCCAAGAGAAGCAGCTGGAAGAAGGACAAGGACAGCAACTGCTTAACCTTAGTTTGGTGTAGCCAGAGTAGCTCACACAGGTCAACTTTAACCAGCCTGGATTTCTTTCATTTAAGGCAAAACCAGAAAAGGTAATGAGAAGTAGATTAGGTCTTGAGTCACATGAGCCTTTGACAAAGGTGTAGATTGAGTCTGCCCAGGACACTGAAAGCCAAAGGGGTTAGCCACATTTACATACAGTAGGTATGTTGGTGGACATTACACACGACAGTTCAAACAGTCTCTTGCTCAGGACATTCTTGTCTTGATGGTTTCTGGGAACCCAAAAGCATGCCAGGGGAAAGTCACTGCAATTACAGCCTGGAGGGCACTGTTAGCCCTGCCTGTCCATGCCCATTCACTCTCCCCTTGGGCCTCCCCCACCTGCCTGGGACCCCAATTCAGCCCCCCAAGGGCCGCCACTCGCTTTCTCAACAATGTTGCAGCCAGGCTGGTCTCCAGCTGCCTAACATCCTGCCCTAAACCACCTAAATCTTGTGATGTCCATTTATTAATGTACAGGTTCTTCCTCTGACCCAACCCATCACCTCTACAGAAGGGGGGAACAGAAGAGGACATGATGCTTTCATGAATATTATTCGACACCAGATCTTCACCACATTACTCCAATGTCATGTGCATATGCTGAAACACTCAGTATAACTTTAGCAAATCATTCCTGCTTCTTTATTCTACTTTAACACATATGTTTTAATAAAACAATACTGGTAAAACCTGACAGAAGCTCCACCAAAGAAATATGTAAAAAAAAATTAATTCTCAAATTATTAAAAAAAAAAACAAAAAAAACAAACAAAAAAAACCCACAAAAAACAAACAAGAAAAACACACAAAAAAAATATATTTTTAAGCTTTGTAATAACAGAGCTGTTGAAAGTTCAGAGAGGACACATACAGTGGTACCATTGCCTATGGCACTATAGCAGCAATGATTGCAGAAGAAACAGTTCATTGCCTCAGAGAACTGCTGTCAAGAATTGGGTTGGTAAAATGGGAGTAAAACTAGAAATCCAAATGGGGCCATCAGTTGGTCTGAGGCTAATGGAAAACACAGACCAGGCTCTGTGGTCAACAGGCTAAGGTCCAAGCACACTATCTACAAGCTCTTTCTCATTCTCTGCTTGAATAAACTTCCACTCAATTATTCATTTTAATGGGTTTTGCATCATCCTGAAACTGGCTGCACTACTTATGTGATGCAATGAAGGGAGATGATCCAATTGGCTTTACTTAAGGCTTAGGGCCTTATTCATGGTGACTTTGGAAGATGTGACCTGATGAACCAAATGAAATTAAGTACAGTCCAGAACAGCAGAACTTGATTAGGACGGAGTATCCAAACATAAGTTTCACCATTGAAAAATACAACTCAACTTCTCCCAGTTCTTTCAGCCTCTCTGGTTAGCTTAATTTTGCTGAAAAAGCAGTCATCACTGCTAACTCATTTCTGTGAGAACTACTCCAACTCCTTGACCACCATCTGCCTGACAAGAAACATTCTCAAAGCAACTTTCAGGCATGGAGAGTCTGACAATTTAGCCACTTGGGATTTATTTTGCATCTTCCTGCATTTGCTCCAACATGTCCGATGATTCCTAGCAATTAAGTTTAATAAAACTTACTATCATGTTAGTAAGTTTTTGGTAGCAGACAGAGCAACTCTGGACTTCTGTATGCAGAAGTTGAGCACAGAGCAAATAACTCACGTCCTGGGAACTGACGACAGTTGTGTATTTCCTCCCACTTCCCCTTTCTGAAGATTCTTGTCTAGTCCTATTTGGCACCTTTCATGCCTAAGCACTTCCTTAACTAGTAAGCAACTACTTTTGTGGTTGTAGGCCATAGCAGGCTGCATTTAATTTCCAGGGAAGCATATAGTTTACACGAGCCAGAGGGAAACACCTGCATCTCTCAGTCTTGGCATGCCCATGACTGCATATCAGATCAAAACATAGCTGATGTCAAAGAGACACAGGTGCAGGAAGCTTGCTCCAGTGCTCATTTCCACAATATCCTTTTAAAAGGACAGCTTATCCTTTGCTAACTACACTTAGGAGAGCTGCTAACTGCTCATATGATTTTCTTTTTTCCTAACATATGTTTTAACTAAATGCCACTATAAAATTACAGTTTGAGAAATGCCGCAGGCCATGCCAAGAACCTGACTTACTCCCCTTAAAACTTAGTCTTTAGAAACCATCTGTACTGTGACAAGGAGCAATACTGCTTGTCCAACCCAGTTAAAAGTTTTGCTGATTTATCTCATTCTCCACTATGCTATGCAGTGCTACACTCCAGGAAAAAATTATGAACTAAACCACTGCTCTAACACAGAAAGAGCCTTCAGAACGTTTTGAGATACGCCTCTTCATTAGTATGTACTGCCAAATATAACCGAGTTGAAATTCAAAAATAATTCCATGTAGCAGGGAACAATCGCTAGTGGGATACGTATTAGTACTGAAATATTCATTTACACTCATTTACTAAGGCTGACTTCTCCAAAACTGTACAACATACTAAAACTAATAATGAAGCAGCAATTTCTCACTTAAACGTTATCCAAGTATTTCCTTGGGTGCTCCTTACCTTCATTAAAGGGAATCTAAGGCTAACACTTTCCTAAACATAGGTGCAAGCCCTACAGCTGCAGGAAAGCCATCACAGCCCTATCCCATCCTGGAACAATCAAGCCCACTAACTCTGTCCAGCGAGCACACTGAGCACCCAGACCAGGTCCCAGCTTAGCAGCAGTCCATGTTATGATTACCCTCCCCTCAGCTATTGCTTCACCTGTGTCAGTGGTAAGCCATACTTGCAACTCAAGTGGAGCAGATCACATTCTTGCACAGTATGTGCCTGAGCGCAAAAAAAATCTGCTATATCCACAGGCCAGCTCTGGAGGCATTTTAAAACAAACAGGCTGATTTTTCTACTTGCGCCAATAACTGCAGGTTCATTTTAAATGCACTACCAGAGGCAAGAATACTTAAAATCATCGCACCTGTTTTTCCACTGTCGTAACCTCTGTCAAAGGCAACAGTAAACTTCACAAGATGTTTCTTACTCAAAACCTGAACAGTGACAGTCTGTAGGGGAAAGAAGGTAGAAGTGAAGAATACAACAAAAACTTATTCCATGCCTATGTCTATGTCAGAAAACAAGTAGGGATAAATTTAAATGTTGCATGGCTGAGCTGAGGCAATATAAACAAGCCTTGGATGGCATGGTTTAGTGGGAGGTGTCCCTGCCCATGGCAGGGGGGTTGGAACTCAATGATCTTGAGGTCCTTTCCAACCCTTACTATTCTATGATTCTATGATTTTCTAAAATACTTCCTATACTTCCTGCAGTGTGGAATAGGTGTTTGTACTAACTGAATTCTACACCTCTGAAATAAAAACATCAAAATCTACCAAAAACAAAGTTGTCATAGGAAAATATCTAGGTTTTCGACAGCAAACCACCACTCTTTCTTTTCTAGACAGATTTCTGCGGCAACTGATCAGCATGGAACAAGTAACAATTCTTGGTTAAACCAAAGAATAAATGCTATTTGAACATCTATGCTGATTTGAAAACTCAGCAAGTGACTTCGTTTCTGCATATAAATGCACACACAGAGATGCATATAATCCAGAAATGCAACAGTGTTTCAATTTTTAAGATAATTCCATAAATGGACTTTATTTAATGCAACAACCACACCAGTATTACTACTTTGAAATTCATTATCTCTATTTCAGATGCCAGTGAAGACCACACAGCAAACTGTCTCACCGGTTACTTCTCAAGATGCAACACTCCTTGACTTTATTTACAATGCAGCACACCTTTTGTTGAAGTGAAAAACCATCTGAGTTACAGCAGTAAAATTCATCTTCAGAAAGCAACACCATAAAATCTGAAACTGTAGATACAGGCACCTATTAATGACAAACATCTTTAGCAAATAAGTCCACACACAAATGACTGAATACATTTTGAATCTAATATCTAAGGCATTTTAAAAGATATATAACTACTCAAGATTTTTTGCAAATCGATTTTGGCACACAAAAAAAAAGAGATGGATATTGAGCATGCATCCACTGGACTGGGTCAGACAGAAAGGTTGATCTACCTCCCAGCTCTGGCTGAAATGCCAAACAGCGTATGTCTTTTTGGCAGTTACCACCTCTGAGTCTGAAGAAAAGCACACCTCTCTCAGAAAGGACTACTATCACATCCTTGTCTTTTTCTCTTACCTTAAAACCAGATAACAATCATTAATAAATACGTATTTGAAAAGGAACCTCCGTGGAGGAATCCATCACATAAAGCTCGATCTGTCACCAGGCTGACCTTACATTATGTAAAGCTATCCCTATTTCAGAAGGATAAACCTGAGACTCAGTTTTCATTACTCCACTCCACTGGCTTATAACAGTACAGAATAACCTTTCTCAAAGATTTTGGCAGTCTCTCTTTCCAAAACAGGCACCACTGATAAAAAATATCTTACAGCAAGAGCTCACATTGCATGCGCTATTCACTTTAAAAATCAAAACAGCAAAAACTATCCCTAGGCACTACCTCACACAAGGGAGGCACGACTTGTTGATTTAGACTTATTCAGTTTACTGTGCCCATCCTACCAGTTGGTCAACTGAAACAAACTAGCCAAACAGCTCTTCCCTCACAGCCTTGCATTCCGTCTACTCCCTAGTGACATCCCCAGGCACTTTTCCAAGGTGCCCTTCAAGCTCCTGAAATCTTTTTAAAACTACCTCCCCCTTTGAGTCTCTCAGATGAAGCTCCCTCTGAAGCAAGCAGTTTGCCAGGAGGTAGGCAAGTATTTATCAAGCCCACTAGTATTGAATACTATTTATCTGCTTAAATGTCTTTCTATACCAATCCGACTCATCCAACACACAGAACAAGTTCCGTAGGACTGTAATTTTATTCCATTGCTGCAGTCCAGCAGCAGGAACAACCAACCCAAACAACATTTCAGTTCTGGAATAGTCCAGCAAAAGCTTTTTCTCCTTTTGCTGGCAAGGGCAAGCAGTTAATCTTATAATTTTCGCTGAGAACAGCAGAGAATAAAAACTGCTCTGCAAGTTGATCAAGTACCCACCACAGTGGGTAAACCAAATTGCCAAGTGACACATAACAGGATCCCTGCAAAGGAATGTGGGGGTCATGACACACACTGTCTTCCACAGTGATTTATGCCTTTTAAAAAGTTGTAAAAATCAGGGGATAAAGTAGGTGGCCATGTCACTCTCTTCATCTAACAAGTCTGCACTGATACAGTGCACTGAAATAGGAGGACTGTCATGACAGCATTGTCAAAATCGAGAAAAAGTATCAGTAACTGACAGATAAGTGAGCTGTGTGCTTACAAGTGGCCACTTACTACTTCTCCTGCACAGGCAGGAGGAAGAGATTCAGTTCACTGAAAACTTCACAGTACTGCAGATGAGTCTGCTCCACTTTTAGGTCTGTTCAAACTGGAAGAACACCCTCTGGAGAGCACGATCCCCAGAGTGAATCAGGTTTCTGATCAACACTGACTGATGAGTTTGCCTGTGGAAAATGTTTTAATTACATCATGCTGGAATTTGGCAAGAGTCCTGGCATTTAACTAAACAGCTATATTTTGAAACAAAGCCCACAGTAGGGCAGACCAGGAGACGCAGAGGCCTGATGTTGTGCCTCACAGCAGCTCTTTCTCTACAGCCCAGTACTGACTTTGTAAGAAGTTCAATTGTACCAGGAATCTAACATTTCAGACCACTGCATGCCTAAAAATCAGTATAAAGCAGGTGGTCTGCACCCCAGAGTACAAAAGCCATGAACACTGAAAACTATAGTTGACTGACTTCAGGCAAATGAAAGCTGTGCAGCCAGTATTAGGAAAAGATAGTCTGAGAGAAGGTCAGAGTAGCCATGCAACCACATTTCCCTAGATGCTTAAAAATATAAGGCCCAGCAGAAAGGCAGCAATATAACAAGCATGATAGTCAGGATTTTTTAGATATTTTTACCTAGAAAATTACTTTTCCCCCATGTTACAAAGAAAGGTCAGCACCATCGTAAGTTTAAAGACCTCTTGCTTCAACATATAATCTCTACCACTTCTGCTAAGTCTGAATGATAATTAAAACTTCAGTCCTGATCAAACATTACAGCTCCTAGTTTCAGCCTTCCCCCCCCCCCCGACTGATTAACGTCCCTCCAAACATTTGTAGAGGAACCAAGGATGAGTCCCCAGAAGCACAGAGAGTAAGCACATCTGCCTAGAATATCTATCCGACCTCTGGGAGACAAAACCAGTTTCTAGTTTCACAGTCCTAAACAAAACAGTCTTAAAGGAAGTCTACATGGAAGGTAGAGTTCCCACTTTCTCCAAGCACTCTAATAGCAATTTCCTACAGATGTTCTGGTTTAAATCAGTATTGCCATTGTGGCCCTCTAAATAGGATCTTTTACACAAGTTCTACTATTCTTTTATCCAAAATGCTTTCCCTGATGTACAGTAGACTTTTCCCTGACTCCAGCCATATGCCATGCCATGCTGACAATCCATAGTCAGTTTAGATTCTCGCAATACACTCTTGATCCCTTCCCTCATCCAATCAATGAGATGCCTACTTCAAAATTTTATTGTAATGTTCTCCTCCCTGCACTACTCAGCACTTTGCACCATTGAGTTCATGCCATTTCTACTTCCGCCACTTCACACGTTCTGTCACTGCTGTGTATGTTATAGCTCCTTTGCAATAGGGATGTTTCCCATCATTGTGCACAAATTGCTGAAGCTCATCTAGTTCAAAGTCAATAATGAAAATGTTAGTCAAGGCAGCTCTCCAAGGAAACAGCACTAGTAACATCTCCATTGTGGTAATTCCCTCTTGAAAACAGCTTATTGTACTCTTCAAATCAGCCAAACTTGTTCACTTGAAGAAAAGTCTCATCCCCCCCCTCCCCCCCCCCAACAGGAAGCTGTATCCGAGGATTTAATTAAATCTATGTGGGCAAGGCTAATGCAGTAGATGTAATCAATTGTCTTACATTTCAACTAGAAACAACGCACCTTTGCCAAGACAAATGTAAACTCAGACAAAAGATTTTGACTTGTGCTTGATCTCTCACTTGTAAAAATACAGAAATGGAGAAGATGAAAATCAGGCCAAATACCTGAATCTATAATGTCCTTTTGAGTACATGTTTTCTCCCCTCTCCACTCAAATCATCACCTGCTCCCCAGCCTGAGAGGCTACCAGGATACTGCTGCTGTACAGTTTTGCTTTCCTTGCAGTCGTTACCCTATAGTAAAGGGAACTTTGGCCCTCCGAAATGGAAGATTACCACTGCAGACAGGAAGGGGATTCTGAAAGAGGGCTAATCGGTTACACAGGTAATCTGGTGAATTTTGTTTCTTCAAGCCCTTGAAAGGCCTGTGACAGGCAGGATCTGCACAGACTGCCCTCATTACTTGAGAAAATTCCTACTACAATGGCATCAGAACTTGCATGCTCAGAGGCTAATGCCTTGTCCTAGGAGACAGATTTGCGAGGACTAGTGGTGGTAGGGGTAAAGGAGATGAGGTAGCAAAAAGCTGCGGTGACCCTGCAGGTACTGGTCAGTAGAAAAGACAGTGTCTTTTGGAAGACAATCCATTTCTGCAGTAAGCATTAAAGAAAGAATACAGCACAGAGCTTCCTTTCATTAGGGAACTAAAACTGATTATGTTTGGTTTTGATATAATTTACACTAAAACTCAGCTTGATAAAAGAAAAAGTTTGAAAATATAACCCAGCAGCATCATGTTCAACCTAATGACAACCATTACAGAACCCCTACAGCTTCCTATCTGTGAACTGCCAGTTATTAAACTTTCTTTGATGACATTTGGAGAAAAAAGGAAGAGTAAGACACTTAATACATGACAGATATCTTCAAACAAACAAACAAACCACACCAAAAAAACCCTCAGTTGCCACAAGAGCACAAGGTCAAGTGAAAACTCATAGGACTGATTTACGGTCAAATCCAATAAAACCAAACTTGAACTTTTGAGTTAGTCAGCCAAGATTCATTCTTGCACATGTGAAAACTGAAAGCTAAGCATCCACAAAAAACCCAAAAAACCCCACAACAGCAACAACAGAAAAACAGAACAAAACCACAAACAAATCAACACCAGCAATAATACCTGCAGCCAAAATAACATCTATGCTATAAAAGTCAAGCTCCTTGCTTGAAGTCTAACCCATATTTTCAAGAATACCTGATCTTGGTATACAAACACTGTAGCACTCCAAATGTATGGAAAACTTTGCATACCTGGCCATGAAAACCCATTAAATTGAGCAATTTCCCGACAAAGTACCTTACAGGGAAGATGCGAGGTCTTCCCAAGCATATTGCACATTCAAACAAAAAAATTACAGTAATTATGAATCTTTTAAAAGTTTCTCTTCTTTATGCAATAGCTGTAGCATGGTATTATAAGTTGTACCGTGTCTTTTATAAATCCAAACTTGGCATGAGAACCAAACACTAAATTTCAAGTTGAATCTCATGTAACATACCAGATTTTAAGTTCTTGTATGCATATGTATGAAACTCTGAAGAGACAGACATTTTTAAAACATAAAGGCTAAAGTTATCCACAAAAGCCCAACTACCTAAAGGCTGTCAAGATTCGTATGACTTCAATGATTTCAAAAGATATTTAAAGACAACTTGAAAGCTGGTACACATTCTGGACACAGTTTCTACTGTCAAGATTAAGTACAACAGATTATTTTTATCCATCTGTTTGAAACCAACACTAACTGTATCTTCTGGGTTGTGGCTATGACTAGACTAGTGATTTCCATTTTACTTAAGCAAGAGGCAATGGGAGTCCTGATGATCTAGAGCAAACACCTATTTCTGTACACCCACAGTTTAGATGAGGCTTCTGGAATGTGTTTCCACCAAAGACCACTACTAACTTATTATATCTGGAGTAGAGAAGTACTGTGGCAGGCAGGCAAGATAGAACACAGCTGAATTATAACCAAGAAACACATCTGCTTATACAAAAACTTAGTACATTTAGGGCCAGCAATCAGAGGAGTCAGATTTCATCTCAGAAAGCTCCTCCTCTCAATCTGTAGGATGGAACTACATCTGTGTACTGGTAAATGATGTATGTTGGTTGGGTACCTCACAGTATACCTGTCTTCTTTCAATTAGTACTTATATTTGAGTCAGAATTCTTAGAGAAACATTGAAAGTTTTAACTACAATCTAACTTCATAATGGATTGCAGTATATATTTGATGTCAGGTATATCCCACCTCATTTCCAAACTCACTCAGAAGCAGTCCTTATGGCTCTTTGTATTCCATCGTCAAATTTTATTTTTAACATTAAGAATCTCTATGCTTATTTTTCTTTCATATTAAAGGTTCCAATAGCTTCCTTAAAGGATAGCAATTTTTAACTAGACTGCTCTAAAGACAACCAGTTTGCTATACACCAGTTATTGTGAAAATTAATATCATAAACAGTTCATAGTCTACATATCCTTCAGGAGCTCTGCTACATCATTTTCATTGAAAGCTACCCAAGGACACGTGTATAGGCATGAAAACTGTTGCAATGAATGCTAAATGCTCCTTGTAATTCTTCTGTCTGCCTAGCAGCCCTGCTTCAGAAAAATATACCAATTAGATACAGCTCTCTTTCATATTTGGAAATATCGGGGTCTATGTAGTTACCAGTTTCACCATGTTGATTTTCAGGCAAAACTACATTAAAAATAAAATAAAAATAGAGAGGCAACCATGATTACCAGACAATGTTTGGTGGGTTGGTCAATTGTCCAACTGAATAAGCAAATCTCTGAGAATAACAATGATTTGTTATCAGGGCTTAACAGACTGCTGTTAGCTCAAATAGTAGAGGACTTAAACAGCCTAGACAGACTGCTTAAGCTTCTGGTCCTGTGCTTGCTGCAGCTGGTTTTGACAAAAATATGAACAGAAACAGAAAACTCATGATAAAAGCAAGCCTTAATGCATGGACCTTCTAATAGAAAGCATAACTAAGCAGAACCAAAAGAAATATGAATTCGTGCTTAAAATGAGCAAAAATTTTACCTTGATTTTCTGGTGGCAGAAACTCTGAATGCCTGCTTGGAAAAAAAATCTCTGGAGACCTAGTCACACTGGCAGCACGCTGTTATATCTACTTAGGCTGTCATTTTCCATATGTTACTCAACAACTTTGGATTTCTGTACGAAGTGAGAATCACATCTTCTACTATATTTTTAGAATATAGCTTAACAATTCCTATAGTTGCTTTATTAAACCTTTTTGAATTTTATTTTCCGTATGAACCTATGACTGATAAAACATGTAAGTCCTTTAGCTTTCTAATAAAGGCCTGTCATTTAACTGAAGAGCAGTTGGATTGCTTCTGTATTTCCAGAATTACATAATTACATAATCATTTCCAGAATTACAGTATACCTAAAATTCATCACATGCAGATCAATAAACTCCTCTGGCCTAGGTTTCCTCTCTGCTTACACTTCTGCAGAGCAAGTGTCCCTGAAGTGGTGTTTCCCCACCTAGAATCACCTTCTACAGCTGCTTGCTAATATAAGAAGGAGAGGGCTGTGGCATGCCAAACAGTCAGGGTTTCCAGGTCCTGGTTGCTGTTTAATCCGGAGTATTAACACAGATTTCCCAGTGCAGGAAGCAGAGCCATGTTGACATGCCTGCGGGTATCCGACATCCAGCTACCAGGAGCTGTTACTGCCAGTAGACACAAAACATGAATGACCAGGCCAGTAACAAGAATACTCATTCAAAAGGAGCAGCAGATGCTCGCAGTATTCAGCTTTTAGTGAAGTACCTAATATACTTGGAGTACTTAGCATTATTCTTTGAAGACTATAGTCTAAGACAGAGCAACAGACTTCACTAGGGCTAAAGAGAAGTAAAACTTGCAGAATAAGTTAAAAAACACCAAAACAACCAAACAAACTAAGCCATTACTACCAGACATTTCTTTAGATATGGAGCACCCTACCTTGTGATGGGAAAGAATCTAAGTACTGTATTAGTCCTGCATTTCAGGAAATGCTCATCATACAAAAAACATTATTCAGGAAAAGCAAGCCTAAGCAGGATTAGATAATTACAAACAGAGATGTGCAAGTAATGCAGCCTTGAGTCAGAGCTGTTATCGGGCTACAAAATCAGCTTTTTGCAGGATTCAGCCAATAATCACAGATAGTAAATGTGTCCATTTGCCTGTCCTCTATCCATACCAAGGAAGAAACATAGACCCTGTAACCCTATTCTTCTTAAATCCCTGGAACAACTTCAAGTCCATAAAGGAATTTTGCAGAAGTTTTTTAATATACACAGGCCAGATCAACTTCAGAAGCTTTTGCTGAGGAAGCGATATCTATTAGCAACAGCATTTCTTCCCATGCAAAGCTTCTTCATGGATGAAGACCTCAGTTTACACAATTATACCAGCAATAAATGGATTCTCCACTGGTACTTTACCTGATTCGCGAAAACCATCATACACTATATTTAAAAATGCCCATTTTCCCATATAAATCAAATTTAAACTAAAAAGGCTTATAGCTATACCTAGCTGGTAGATTAGCTCTCATTATGTGTTCACCCTCCATTTTAAAGGTAATCTCATTGTTCTGAACTACAGACTTTCAGAAGAACAAGTATACCTTTTGCATACAAACAAAGGCTGAGACTTGCAGACAGTCACGCTTGGTGAAAGTTGTCCCAGTTGGACTGATCATGTTGGAGCCAGGGCTTGGAGCTACAGCAGTCCCATGTGATAAAAGTAAAGTATTTGAGAAAAAGCTATTTCAGGGTAAGATGAACTCAAGCAACAATACGCTTCAAAGCTTTTAATGTGAAAATGTTTATAAAACCCATCCCTTATTGAGAACTATTGAAAACAGATGAACAATAAAAATGGTTATGCAGGAAAAATAAAAAGCTTGGAGAAAGGCAGCTTTATTTCTTATGCTCCATAAATCCAAGAGCTAGGGATGTACTGTACATGTGACAAAATTGAATTTCCAGAACCCTAGAACAGTCCTTCATAGTTCAACACATTCATGGAGTTTCAATTAATTTCATCATCTTGAGAGAAGAAGTTCACACAACTAGGTTAACACATCACACAACAAGGCTGCTCTTTTGGAGTGGAGCTAGAAAAGCAGCTTCATATAGCAAGGAAAAAAACATGCTTTCTAATGACATTTCACATGTTGCTGCTGCTCTGGGGCTCAACCACAAGGTGCCAGAAACAAACATTTTCAGGTAACGCATGCATGATGACAATTTGCAGGATTTATGTTTTAAACACAAAAAATGACTGCAGCTTGTCACTTCTGACTACTGTAGTCAATAGCATTGTAATATTTCAATTAAGGAGCAGTGAAGACCTAACAAGAAAAGCACATCCACATTATCTTCCATTCCTGCTTCTGGTATCAGTCCCACCCCTGAAAAAATAATAATCTAGCTTAAAGGTTCTGTCAAATATCTCTTCATGTGACTCCACTAAACTATTATTTCTTCAGGATTCAGTAACGGTTGCTGTGGATGATAGGACACCAGGCTAAAGGGATCTCTTTTTTTTCAGCCAGTACATGTATTTCAGACTCTGTGCAAAGGTACTTTCAGGAACATCTTTACAGTGAGCAATCTTGCCCACATAGCCCGTTTCCTCCAGTTCCTACTTTTGCCGCTGTTAATAACTGCCATTAAGGTTCTGATTTAAAATCGAGACTTGCTGGACGCACACAAAGTCAGCACACAAACCTTGAGCTCTCAGCATTGAGAGATGAACATCACCTGCACAGTCAATACACAGCATTTCTTAGGGTAGGAGCAAAGAATCAGTATTAAAGTCTATGACAGAAATATAATAGCACAACACTCAAAGTCTCATGGAAATTCTCTTTCCCTCATGGAAAGCCACACAAAAAAGTACTGCTCTGAAAGACAAACACTTAGACATCCGCATGGTATAGAGGAAGGCAAGTAGTCCCACAGCGGCACACTCCCACAGGTCAAGTACACATATCGGGTTAGCAGAAAGCACACCAAGGAATCAATCACTATTTGAGGTTATTATCAACCAAAAATAAAGATATAATAGCATTTTTACATCACACATGTGCAAACAACATTTTAAGATAAGTGTTACTTTGCTACAAATGAGGCATAAAGTACTTTGCAGTAATTAATTTTATTGTCATTAAACATCCAAAGAGGCAGCAACTCCAATCTGCTTACTGTGGACAAATGCTCAGATTTAAATTTCATATTTTTTTTTCCTCATGCATCTGTTTAACCTAAAGATTGGACAGTTTAGGCAGCAAGAAAACAGAAGGCTGAAAATATGAGCAACTTTGCCTTGAGGTAGGGGGACTTGCAAACCTGGCAGGCCATTTATCTTTACAGCAATATAGGTGAAATTTAGCCAAAGCTGGAGACTCCCGAATAGTTGAGACAGTACAGATTCATCCAGGATTTTACACCAATTTGCTCACACTTGGACAGACTACCTGACCTTAACATCCTCCGCTACTATCTGCAACTCTCACTAGCTAAAGGAAATCAAAACCATTTGTTCTACTAAGTGAAAGTGGAAGAAAATCCTGCCTACAAACTTGCTTGTGGCTCTGGTACCTGCCTGGGAACTCACCTACAGAGTTAGGAGATTTTGGGAGAAAGGAGGAGAGGTTTCTCCCTTTTCTACTTGATAATCTGGCTCAAACTCTGGCTTCAATTCCCCCTCTGCTTTTCTGGAATGAAGGAGCCTTGATCCAGTTCTGTCACTAGATTTATGAGAAATGTGCAACAGAGACCCAGTGGGCAGCAAGACGCAGTTCTGTCACTCCTAAATTTTCCTTTGCTTCAGAGGAGTTTGCTGCCTGCTATAATTTAGTTGGCCTTTTTTATTTCCTGTGCCTCTCACAGACAATAAACAGAAATATTCCAGACATTACTTTTTGTCTGGAGCCCAAGAAGCATTTTCAAAACAACGCAAGCGCTTGCAGTGCCCACTCTCCCACACTTCTCAAGCTACACAGCAGAAAAGAAATACTTGCATTCATCTGAGGAAAAAACTATGCCATTAAGCGGAGGAAGAATAGCTTCTTAGGCACTTCACAATTTACTCAAAAGGGATTAGAAGGTGTAAGGGAAAATTCTTCATGCTAAACACTTCTGGACAGTCTGAACTACACCAGTACAGGAAAAACCCTAGCTGAGCTGCAAAGAGTCAAGCAGCATTTGCAGCCAGTCAACCACCTCCACATAGGAGTACACCAAGGTTTTATTTACTTTGACAACGGCCATTGGACTGTAAGGAACTGTTGTCACACTTAAGAGGGCAGCAGGCAATTGAATTAATGGTGAAACCGACAACCAAAGAATCAGAGACAACCAGCGATGTTGAACTCTCAGAATACAGTACGGTAAATCAGACTGATCTTAGATTGAAGTTTGCTTTCAGCTACAGCAAGACAATTTGAGAGGTAGATCTTGAAAGAGAGATAGCAGATTTGACCCAAAATTACAAACTTAAATTCCTTTGGCTGCTCCTGGACAGACACACCACCTGTCCTGTTTTCAGCTTCATTCCAGCATTCAAAGCACAACTTAGAAAAATGAGAACATCTCTCTTACCTAATCTTAACATTGTTGCAGGGCTTTGTACCAGTTCACACTGCAAGACAGACCAGGAAGTAATTGAAGTGGCAAGATTTCTTTAAAAATACTTGAAAAAGCCTTTGTGTCACTTATCTAAATGGTGTTATCTCTCCATACAATGTTATCAAATCATAAATCCATTACACTTCAGAATAAATCTTCATTTAGGTGGCAAAGCAACTACAAAACATGATACAGATAGATTTACTGCTCACAACTGATGTTATCTCTTCAGAAGAAGTTTTTTTTGTGTCTCCTGTAACAAGTCAGCCTTCAAGAAAAATCAAACCAATGATATTCTTCCTAACTTAGTTAGAAAGCACTGATTACGATTACAGATTTTGCCACAGTTTTTATTTCTCAGTCTCAGACAAAAAAAAAAGGTCAGAAGGCAAATCTTTTCCTTTCCTTCTCTGCTGAAGCTACAAAAACGCTATGGTACACTGCTTATGAAAAGTGCAATTAGTTGGTCTCTGGTCTGCTGGGAACTAGAACGATCAGGACTCAGCTGATGCATTTCAGAAGGTAGCCAGGATTTCATGAATTTCCTGTGCAGCTGATAGGGGTTGGCCAGTTTCAAGGAAGTACAGGGGGTTTCCACTCTCTTTAACACACTTCATTGTCACTGGTGAGTGGGTTATTTGTGTTGCTTTTCTTAAGGTACAAATTAGTACATTTGTCTGTCCCTCTCAGAATACTGCATTTTCATTTTTTTTTAAAAAGTTACAATACAGTTCCATTACTCACATGGAGTAATTCATAAAGAAGCCATCCATTTTAGATCACAAAAGTTGATGCTGATCACAGAACACTGAAAATTGTATTCTCAGACTTAACTCTTCAAAGCCATTTTACTGGAACCAGACTGAAAACTACATTGAGGATTCTTACTGGCTTCTATAGAGCTTAAAATTTTAGGAATTCCATTAGCTTAGCATATATAACATATATATATGTATATATGTTAGCATATATACATATATATGTTAGCATATATATAACAAGTGCAGAGGAGGGCCACGAGGGTGATCAGGGGACTGGAGCACCTCCCGTATGAAGATAGGCTGAGAAAATTGGGGCTGTTCAGCCTGGAGAAGAGAAGGCTGCGTGGAGACCTCATAGCAGCCTTCCAATACCTGAAGGGGGCCTATAGGGATGCTGGGGAGGGACTCTTCATTAGGGACTGTGGTGAGAGGACAAGGGGTAATGGGTTTAAACTTAAACAGGGGAGGTTTAGATTGGATCTGAGGAAGAAATTCTTTACTGTGAGGGTGGTGGGGCCCTGGAATGGGTTGCCCAGGGAAGTTGTGAATGCTTCATCCCTGGCGGCGTTCAAGGTGGGGTTGGACATAGCCTTGGATGGCATGGTTTAGTGGGAGGTGTCCCTGCCCATGGCAGGGGGGTTGGAACTCGATGATCTTAAGGTCCTTTCCAACCCTAACTATTCTATGATTCTATGATTCTATATACTAAGAAGAAATAGGGTCTTGAAGACATCAAGATAATGCAATACGACACTGTTAAACTCAAAGTCCACAATATCAGCAACACTGCACAGTGTGAATACACATCTCCGTTATATACATTGACCCTATAAAACTTCCTTCTGTGTAAAGGTAAAGCTCCAGAGAGATGGAAGGAATTGTGGAAGGCCTACAGGACAGCTGGAAAAAGTTGAGTGTAAAGGTATCACTGAGCCTCATCCCATCATTATCATACAGATTCTGGAAAGCATGCTAAATCAAAGCAGATAAGAAATCAATGAAAACCCTGAGAATTCTTTGCATATGACCTTGAGCTCTCACATTGCTCATCCTGCACAGCCAGTACTGCTATAGGTTAAAAAAAGCAAAGATCAAAAGTGGATTTGTCATGTAAAATTGAAAATAGAACACAGCACACTTGCTTAAGTGTGGTCATGCTGCCTACTAGTTAAGGGCCTGTGTGAAAGACTGAGAAACTCCAGACACCATACTCTTCCCCACCTTGCCCTTCCTTTCCTGGGTACATAAAACAAACTTCCTCTTCAGCCACTTAGAACTGCAGGGCTAGATTACTACGTATCAGTAGGTGGGCTTGATCTACCCTATTTGTTACAGAGAGGTTTTGTACTAGATTGTGCACATTATTTCTGAAGAATGTTACCTCCTGGAAGACTTTATTACGAAAGATAAAGGGCTCATCTTGTACAAAATTCGGGTATGAGCCAGCAGACTTGAAGGCTGTCCTCACAGCAGTGCTCAATGGCCAAGTACCACCAGTTTCAGCCCTCAATAAGTACAGGATTTGTTCAACTAACAAAGAAAAACTTACAAGAATGTGTTCTACTGAATACATGGGGATTTCATCAACACTCCACTTGCCACCCATAAACCAGCATCTATAGGGTTAAAGCAAGACTGTATGAGGATTCTTCTTCTCTCAAGTGCATAGTTAGAGATGTGGCCTTGGCTTGAAAATACCTCCTAAATTTTCAGAACCCTTTACAATTTGTCCTACATTTCCTCAAAACTGTGGATGGCTAATGTTAGAAACAAGGCAGTTATCTGCCTTCACAAATAGACCTGACTCTGTGTCCTACCTACCACATTCCTTTCAGACAAGTGCCAATATCTCAATTAGGAAGAAAGTCAAAGAAAACACAGGTAGGATTAATCTGTGCTTAAAAAGCGCATACATGCACACCACACAACCGCTAACAACCAAGTCTGCTGCGTGAAAGGCTCCTGTGTCTGACTAGACTTGTTCTGGTTTAGATTCTAATCCCATGGAAGCCAAACTTCACTTTCTAGGAATGTTTTTGCTCATGTAGGGACTTAATGATGAAACCCTACACTTCAGGGAAGGACACAGCGGGGGGAAGGGCAGGAGGAGATCTTATCCACAGAAGGGCATGAGTTTATTTTCTCTAGAAAATGAGGCCTAGCAAAATGAAAGCAGGAAACACAGAAAGCAACAAGTCTGCAACACTCACTTGTGTTCAAGTTCTGCTGCCAACATTTCTTCCTGTGCTGAAAAAATGGTAAGAGATAAGGTGGTTCAATTCCACTTCATTACCTGACTCACAATGAGAGAAACGTGTACCATTTTGAAGATGCTGGGCAGCCATTCTAGTCCAGCTCTCAGACAGAAATACAGCTTGACTTATCATGTACTTTCATGGTGTGAAGCAAACGACATCATTACCAAAGCCCTAAATCAACACAATATTTCAATCAATATATTCCTGGACAACCAAATAGAAGCAAACCTGTCCTTTAAACAATTACCGTGCTACCTCTTGATAAACCCTAAGCCCACTCACAGTTGGATAATTTCTCATATATGAGAAAGCTTCTCACATAGAGCCTCTTGAAATCAAAGTGAGAAAAATTTGTAATTGTTTGAGGGAGAGGAAATCTTACATTCACCTTTGTTCCAGGAGTTCCTGGCAAAAGAAATAATTACTCACAACAAGCATTCATGTTTCTCCATAAAGACAACCATAAAGTGCAACAAAAGGTACACCCACAGGGGAATAAAGAGCAATAATTTCCCAAGAGAAATTAAGACATAAGTAAAATATGCTGCTCATGCCTAGTAAGTGCCAAAGAAAACTTCATCCTGGACTATGCTGTGTAGTCTACATATACAAATGGAAAGAAAAACTGCTTTAAAAAAGTCACCCCAAAAATCTTTTGTGTTTGAACAATTCAGGTACCATGGATACAGTTCTGATCCCAGTATCTTTCATGTATCTGATTATGCCACAAAGCAATTAACCTTCCATCTTCCTAGGAAGTTACCCCCTCTCCCACACAGAACAAATGTTCAAGGAATAGGTAATGCTAACAGATTAATTAACCCAAAAGTAGCTTTTCAGTACTAAAACAAAAATGTAAAATCCATCACTATGTAATGTTAAGACATAGCAACACCCAAAACACTGTTGTACGCAGCGTAAGTTTTAGATAAATTCAAAATGGAGAAGGATCTACTAGCAGTTTGTAGCATTAAAAATTGTTTTTTTCTTGTAACATTTGGGTCTCTTTTCAGAAGAAGATTTAAGACAATCATATTTTATTATTTAATTTACAGTCTTGTTTCTTCTAAACCTGAATATTTATCTAACTCTTGCACCATCACTTAAATGGGGGATTTAAATCCTTTTTGATCTAATTCTAGAGTACGTGGAAAGAAGCAAATCTTTACACCAGCAGAACACAGATCACTTTCAACCATTTTTACCAGTCGTGACTGCATCACCTTGAAAACTGCAGAAATTATTAACACAAATATAATTTCATTAATTAAATAAATAATCTTCATTTCCCAGGACAGTGAGAAAATGTGATCCTGGGCTAGCTGTTCCTTCCGAAGCAAGCAAAACTCCATTGAAGAAGCTTCTCATAAAAGCACGGATTGCTTATGCTGCCAGAAACAGCAACAAAACGAAAAAGCATCCAGAGCCAGATTCTACCACCACAACTCTTAGGAGTATTCTTCTATTTTATCTGTTCTCTGCCAAGAGAAAGCATAGTCATCGAGAAAGAGCGAGTTTCTTTATACAGTGGAAACAGACTTTAAAAAAAAAAAAAAAAACAACTTAATAATAAGGTAAAAAATAAATTATAGCTGAAAAACTCCAAGCCAGCTGTAGAAGCAAGTTTACAGAGCACTGTTTAGAGATACTCAGCTACTGTAAGACAGCCTTAAAACTTGCCAGAACTTGCTGTGGTTGAACTCTATTGCTTCTGAAGCCTGGTAGTACCTTTTGTAAACACAAGTAATCAGTAGAAGTACAGGAGGATCAAGTTAGGGAACATTTAAACAAGCTGGACAGACACAAACATATGAGCCCTGATGGGATACGTTTCTGGGGCTCGAGTGATCTGGCCAATGCCATGGCAAGGTCACTCTCAACCATCTTAGAAAGATTATGGCAATCAAGAGAGGTTCTGGAGGATCTGGCAAAAGCAAAAGCTACTCTTATCTTCAAGAAGAAGAGGGGTGAAATCTAGGGAACCGCAGGCTAGGCAGCCTCACCTCAGTCCAGGAAAAGCCTGCTCTAGCTGACTCTGTTTTGAGCAGTTGGTTGAATTAGAGTTCTGCAGAGATGTCACTTTCAGTCTGCAAGTCTGCATACTTCAGGCTCCAAAGTAGACAGAGATATGGCCAAGACTGATTGGAAAATGTCGTAATTTAATTTTATTGCCTGTACATATCTCCATTGGCAATTCTTGTTCCAGAACAAGAGAGCAATTCCTCAGTAAGAGACTAGAGCACCTATGTCCTCAAACCGTGATAAAAACAGATGAGGACCTTCAAGCTTGTTGGCTACAAAAAGAGTACAATCAAACATAAACTCAAGGAGGAAGCTCAGCTATTAGATCTTCTTGACATACAACAGCATATTGTTAGTTTCAACATAATGCTAGCATGGGTAACTGGAATTTAAATCCTTTTGCTCTGAGGCTTATATTTATACCTCTTTTAGTAAATCCTAAAGTTCTAAAAATTCCAAAAGCATGAGTCATTGTAGTATAATATCAACAATACATTCAGCAATAGATTATTGCTTCCATCATCTTAGTTTTAAATGGTTATGTGAGACTCCACCTGGAGTACTGCATCCAAGTCTGGAGCCCTCAGCACAGGAAAGACATGGACCTACTGAAGAGGGTCTAGAAGAGGACCACAAAAAAAATCAGAGGGATGGAACACCTCTCCTATGAGGAAAGGCTGAGAGAATTGGGGTTGTTCAGCCTGGAGAAGGGAAAGCTCAAGGGAGACCTTATTGCAGCTTTTCAAGACTTAAAGGGGGCTTACAAGAAAGACGGGGACAAACTTTCTAGCAAGGCCTGTTATGATAGGACAAAAGGGAATAACTTTAAGTTGAACCAGGGCAGATTCAGACTACCTATAAGGAAGAAATTTTTTTACAATGATGGTGATAAAACACTGGCATAGATTGCCCAGAGAGGTGGTTGATGCCCCATCCCTGGAAATATACAAAGTCAAGCTGGACGGGGCCCAGAGCAACATGATCTTGTTGAAAATGTCCCCACCCATGGCAGGGGGGGGTGGACCAGATGACCTTTAAATGTCACTTCCAACCCAAACTATTCTATGACTATGTTAATGCCAAAAGCAACTTCCTTATAAACTGCTGGAGAAAAGGCAAATGGAATAAGGAGGACAGAAATATGTTTTACTAGATACTACAGAAAAGATGATCTGTTCAGTAATTCTGTTGGTGACCAGCTGTTGTCTTTTGTCTTGCACACCAGTGGTAAGCTAGATCAAATACTACCAGCACTAATCCAGTAACAAAACAACATGTCTCATGGTAAGAACTTTGAGCACAGTAAGGAATTCTCATATCCATGCAACTTCTTTTCATCAGTTCCCACAATGGCTTTACTATCTTCAATGGTAGGATTTTAATTAAATATTCTTTAGAGTAGTACACAATTTGGGGTGGGGAATAGTAGTACACAAGTCAGAAGGGGGGAATCACCTGCAGGTTACTCTACCCCATGCAGTCACATTTACATAGAAAGAGTATTGTGTGAAATCTGGCAACAAAGTAATATCAGAGCCTTAAATAGATGGCCTGCTTCTCCACAATGCAGGCTGTCTTAACAGTAATGAAAGCCTAGGCTCCTCATGAACTGACAAGATTAAACTTGTACCATGACAGCTAGACTTGATCAAAATTCTCCTTTCACTGTCAAAGACGACAGTGTAACTCTTTATCAAAAGGGGTTCTTCCTAGTTGACTATAACTTATACTATGCCAGTGTTTCTGGTTTCTACTGTTTCTTTTCTCTCTTAAAGACCAACAAACAAAAGACATCTGACCTCATAACCGTTCCTTTTGTACCATCTGCAAATTTCATTAGTGTTTTTACAGGAACAAATAAGGAAATCAAGGAAGGTGATTTTAAAAATAGATTCACTGAGAAGTGTTTAAACACCTTCCTCCAAGTTCGTATGCTGTTTGAGAAGACTTCAGTATAGTATTCCTGTAGCTCTTATACACACTTGTACACAAGCCTCCAAGAAAAGTGTCACATGACTTAAGATGTTGATGTGACAAATTTATGTGTTGTAGACAGGAATTTCCCAATTCAAAACATGGGCATAAAAGACAAGTTCCCGTTTCTCTCTCTATTCTAAGAAGGGTCTTTGGAAGGGTTTACTAATATAGCCTGTCTGGAATACAGAGCTCCAGGTTAAGTACTGTACTACCACCCACACTATTAAAGCAAGGACATGATGGCAACAAAAGTCTAACAATGCGACTTCAGCTCAAGAGAGTCATTACGCTACCTGTTTCTGAATGCAAGTTGCTGTATGTTGTGCGTTTTCATACCTCAATTCTGAAAACAGATGTATTGGAAACCCTTCCTGCTGAGCAAAGATCCACTAAAATCAGAGCAATAACTGCTATGCCACTGTAGATCTCTCTGACTAAAAGCCCATGCACATAAATGAAACCTGGGCTTGCATTTTCAGCAAACACTGCTGTTGGGCACAGTAAGGATAAAGATTTCCAATGCCATGCAGCTCCTGACAGTAATTACCTATTTCAGATAAATACAGATATGTCAGTTAAACAACCATTTGCATGGACAGGTAGTCCACATAGGAAATGCATATAGGAAAAAAGAACAATTAAAAAAAAAAAAAAAAAACAACAAACCAATAACAATTTTTCCCCCATTTACTTGTTTAAGGTAGAGGTCACAAAATCATGCAGGGTGAAGAGACCTACTTTGCCATGAAATTAGTTTTGTTGAGTTTGGATACTGGCATAGATTGGAACCTTTTCCTTAAAGATCTGTTCAAACACAGCCAACTCAAGCCTTTCCTTCCAGGCAGAACTTGAAGCTGTTCATGCCTATTCCAGGCTTTGCTACAGTTCAGTCTATGTAACACAATCACAACAGCACTTCTTCACATATATAGAATATAAACAAGAGTATTTCTTTGATCAGCACAATTTAGTCCTGTTTGTTTCTGCTTTAGAGCTTCTTGGAGTGAAGACCCTCACTTTGGTCAATATGCAGTCCTTAATTTCTTGAGAGGAATGGCCAGGCTCCCCGCCGAATTCTCTTTCTGCATGAACAGACACCTACAGAGAGAGACACCACAGTGGCAAGCACACAAGAGGTACAATCTAGGATAACAGAAACTTTTATCACCTACATCAGAACATCAAGATGATGACAGCACCTCCTCTATGCTTCAGCTCCTCCAAGGAGGGCTTACATAAAGCTGTCCTTAATGTGATGTCTATGCTAGAAGGCACACAGGTAGATTTGGAACCAAAGTGAAGGGTATGATCAGACAGAACTAATAGCTTTTCCCCATGCTCAGCTACAAGAACACTGCTAGGACTCAACCTAAATGCTACTTGAGTACCAAAGCCCCGCAGCAAGCCAATCCTATTACAAGTTGTACATCTATATACCTAGAAAGCATTGCATATTTCTTTTCCTTATGAAGGAGGAACAGGTTCTACTGGCAGCCCCACACTCATTTTTTCAACTTTTGAATGTTTCCACTCCTTCATATAATAGTTGCCTAATTCAGCAAAGCGTATGTACTGTATTAAAAAAATACAGGCATCGCTCACTACAAAACAAAGAGCAGAAATAAACCACTTATGCATTTCAGCCTTCAAATGTCATCCACTGCCTTCCGCCAATCACTCTCCTAACACAAACAAGAACCATAAAGATGCAAACTAATTCCTAGTTAGGAAGTGTTCACAGGAGTGAGGAATCCAGAAGTAGCCAAAGGACTGAAAATGCCAGAAAACAAAGTTTGCTGAGGAGATTTTTTGGGGTTAGCAACTCAGACTTAAAACCATGCAATTCTGAACACATGTTGATGTTTTTCCACAAGGAATGATACAGTATCAACTTCAGCTTAGACTTTATGAAGTCCAGTTTAGTAGAAGGACTTTCTTTCAAGAAAACAAAAATACAGCTTCAGTTTAAGAAAATTACCAAAGCAATTTCATTTCCTTCCCTGCCTGTGGGGAATGAGTAAAAGAACGACCAGAATGTGCAAGTCTTGGACTCGTGTTACCTTACCTGAGTGGGGTCTGCTGGAAGCTTCCCACGTCATGCATCACCAGCACCAAAGTTTATCCAGGCCTCTGACTAGCATCCAGTTAACAATTTAATTTTATTTATATTTTTAATGCGCAAAAGAATGAGCATCCAGCTAATCTTGTACCAGGCTGAAGCTACTGTCCAGGTCAAAGATAAACCCCTAGAGTACAGTTTGTTAGCTTATGTATATTAATAAAATAACAACACAAAATACTCTACCTTCCTCCAGAAGGATTTTATGAAAGAGTAACATTTTGTGAAATAACATGCATGTGAGGCAGTAAGTTACTTTCTGGAAAGCTACAGATAACATTAGCAACCTTTTAAAGCTGAAAACCCCCACAAATATGTTACTTTGTGTGGGTGTGTATAAACACATATGCCTGTGCATACACACACACACACACACACACACAGAGGCAGTTCATTTATTAAGAAGAAAATACTGACTTATGAGAAACAGAAAGCAGCGCAGCAGCTCAGTTAAGTGCCATGTCTGACCCTCCTCCCATCCTGTTGTGTGATCTGGACAACAACAAGCAATATATGCACTGAGCTTAGAGTAGATTTACTTTTTGGAGACAAGCTGAGTAAATACACGCACACACACACAGACACACACACACACAATCCTTTTGCATTACTGAGTTGAAAGTTACATTAAAAAAAAATATCATAAGCAGCATTTAAGAAGGTTAGTTCTGGTCAGCAGCAGTTGGCAGCTGTCAGAGTGCACATTCACTTTCAAAAACCAGCACTGCTTAAAGGATTGACATTTTGAATGTTGCTGTATTTCCTGCCCCAATCTTACTGTTAAGAGGCAACTCTCAGCTCCCTGAATGCAGAATGAAAGCCAGCTACAGATAAAGTGCAAGAACCAACCCAGGTTGAGCAGCAGAAAGCAGAACAGAATCGCACGAGACAGGCACAACGAAGTGCCACTGAGCAGCATCATAATATTTGCAACAGTCTTGTGTTACAGTTCAATTGCAACTACTAAGCACTAGGAACATGTACGAGAGAAGACTAGCCAAACTAGAACAGACTTCTACAAGAGCAGCAAGATACGCTATCTCAACAGATCACCTGGAAAAAGATCAGAACAGTAGGAAAGACTTAAGTAAGAGCTATATGCTAAACTTCATGTGTTACACATCAAATAGTAACATGTAAAATGTTACTCAGACATCAAAACAAAGTGAGCAGAAGCCTGCACAGTCTAGGAGTCATTGAGCACCCAACTTGATGAGACTCTTCCACTTGGCTCTGGGAAGGAACAAAAAAATATATGCCAGAATCAAAAACTGACCTGTCTGAAGATGCAGCACACAGGGAATATACCTGGGGAAGGGCGGGAATTGAGTGTCATGGTTTCATAATTAACTCAGTGAAAGCTAATTTAGTGTCTTTCCAATTCCCTTTACCCTCATTGAAATATCAATTATGATTCAGGACTCTAAACAAAATCACAGACCCACCACTAATATTGTTTCTCTAGTGCAAGACCATGATGTCACACTGTTTTTCACACCTGACATAAGCACTGTGTGTGAAGTTAATCTACCAACATTTTGTGAGGAAATAAATCCTAACACATGCCAAAGTCTTTGAGTCTTGAATAACAGAACTCTCAGATTTAAAAGATTTTCTTACACAATGCCTGATGTGTCAAAACACTTGCCATCACTGAATTAGCAGAAATCCAGTTTGAAACCAAAGGCAGCGCTCGTAAGGAGTTACTGTGTCCACAGCACCCTCAGGAAAGAAGACATAAGTATGATAATTTTAGGTCTCCATTAACCATTTCCCCCTGCTGAAGGGAGAGATTTCAGAAAGTAACCTTTAACCTTCTCCTGAAAGAACACAGACTGACCTATTTCACCACAGTGGTACATGCTGGCAATTCCTAGCAAGCTTCAGCTACTGTACACAAGTTCACACATCACAGTTAAAGCCTCCTTTGTGAACAATGTTGCCTGTGCTTTGTGGCAACTATATCCCATGACAGAGGCAGGTTTCAGCACTGGCACTTACACTCGCATGACACTGGGATCCACACAGGAATTTTCCCTTCAAGTCATTTGTGAACAGAAAATGACACAAATTAAAGTTTGAGAAGAAGAATTTTCAAAACCAGAACAGAGTTTGCTATTCCCAAAGAGTTTCCATCTAAATCTTCTCAAATATTCAGATCCAAAAAGAAAGACAATAATCAGTTTGATTCAGAACAGTTGATTTCCTTGCCTAAGCTGCCATCTCATCTATTCCTCACTTGCCACCTTCCGTTATCCACAGCACCAAGCTCCTGTGTCAAATCAAGTTTTTCATGATACATTTTAGCTGATCAACCAGAGCTGCTTCACACTGTCACCAACCCTCTCTAGACCAGGTTCTGGAAGGAGAAAGTACAGGAGATACCCAAAAGAAGATTTATCAACTGCAGCAATCTGGACAGTTGGTTCATTGAAAAGACATCTCTTCATAGGGCCTGAACTCTGGTATTGTCAAAATGTTGTACTATTATTTAGCTGTTCTGGAATTTGACTGATTCTTAGGTCTCTTAATTTAAAGAAGAAGTCATTTGGGAAGAAAACAAGTGTTGACAAGTTTTGGTTATTTTGCAAAGCAGCCATTCCACCTCAATGCTTCATCTTCCTCTTATACAAAAGAGGACAGGTTCTTCCTCTAACTCATGTCACAAAGCCTATTTCCTTATCAAACAGAAGCCTGTAACTTTAACATCCTCCCCTTGTGGATGAAGAATTGCTGCAGGTGGCAAGAGGGACAGCATTCAGTCTCCTGTTCCCAAAGACAGGGGGTAGGCTTCCAAAACTCACCTGGATGCATTCCAGTGTAACCTGCTTTAGATGGCCCTACCTTGGCAGTGGGGATGGACTAGATGATCTCCAAATGACACTTTCCAACCCCAATGATTCTGCAATTCTGCGTTTCTCACTCCAACAGCAGGCTCTATAGCCTGCATTAACCTGCTACAGAAACATTGTGCAGCAAAGTGCGGACGACAACTGCCTGGGTATCTAATCAACTCAGCAACAAAGGGCAATATACTTCAATTCAACCTCCTCATCTGTGATGATGAATAGTGTTTTATCTAGTTAACTGTAACTCTCTTTGGTAATGCATTCTAATAAAAGGTCCTTGAGGAATAACAAAAATAAGTAAATCAATGGGGTTTTTTGCCAGTTTCTACAACAGATATTCCTTCCACTACCAGCCATGCAGTAGGCATGCCTCCTCTTATTTAAAAATCAAGCCAGGATCTAAACAAATGACAAAGGTGAATGATTTATCCTAAGGCAGCAATAAGCACTCTTGCTTAGGTAACCGGTGAAACATTTCCCCTGTATAGGCAAAAGCCTTCAAGAACTACCCCATGATCAAATGTATTTCTTGCTCCAGTGATCTGTTAGCTTCAGTCATGCTATTCAAACACAACTACTGGAACACATTCAGAAAGACTAACTCTGAGTTTTAACACTTCAGTCAGAATCTACAGCACAATATGATACGTCTGAAATCTCAAGCTTCATATTTTTTTTCCTAATTAAACAAGCTTTCAGAAATTACCTCCCTTATAGAAATATTTTAAAAAGCCAAATGAAGCATAGCAAAAACTTGCAGTTCACAATTTGCTTTCTAGAGGTAAAATCCTGTAGACAAAATTGGGTATGTTATGATTGCATTTTAAGTGATTGTGTGTTCTTAACCCATCTGCATGACATGATTTTTCTGAGAAGCAATTTTATTCACATTGAAACTTCATTCCAAGCAAGTTGGAGTCCATTTTAGAAACTTAAATTTACGGAAAACTTATCAAGGGTGCCAGGAATTACCCATCAGACTCTGTGGGCAATTCAGGCTCCTCAAACATCCAGCTCTCCTGTCTCTCTCAACAGGACAGCTGTATCTTCCAATAAAACTTATTCAATAAAGCCTTGCACAAGCAAGAAGGTAAATAAATTAAAGCTATACAGTGCACTTTATGCCATTAGTTACAAACCCTAAGACAGCTAGCATTGCACGCACAGCGGGTCAATTTGAAAGAACTGCCTGGTACTGGTAACTGTAACAATGTATCAATCCACAAACAACAATTTCCTAGTAACTAAGGTTATCTAGTGTTCTAGAAGAGGCATCTTGCTCTAATATATCTCTTAATCTTTGAAATGAGAACCAATTCTGGCAAACTCCTGATGTTCCATAGGGTTACAAGAGACGCAAAGACTGCATGGAAAACAACATCCACCTTAAAAAGTAATTCACAGTTGTCTGACGTCTCACCCAAGATATCAGCAAGCAGCAAATGGGAAGCCAGCATCCAAGAAGCTCAGCTAACACTGTGCCATAGAACAACATGAGCCTGCAGAGCCCACCAAGCTGAAAACAATGTACCACGCAGCTAACCACAGATGACTCTCCATGAACTTCAACCCACTCAGGTTGCTCTTAAAGCACACAGCAGTTGGACGTTTCCTCAGAGCACTGCCTTTCCACCTGGGATCACAATCACATCCACAAAAGCCAACTTTTTATGGCAATCAAACAGTTCAGTTGTCAAAGGCTCCAAAAGCCCCAGCAGCTTATGAAAAAAAGGACTCCCTTTATCAGCTTTAGATTTGTTCTCTGCATCACCCAGAAAGAAAGTAGCAAACAAGAGCTTCTCTAAGTTTCACAGCAATTGAGGACACACAAAAGCTACCAGGAAAACTGGATCCATGAAAGCACTAATGATGCATGGGCAAGTTGCCTAAACTGAAAGATCAGAGTTTGGGGCTTGTTTTTGTTTTGTTTTGTTTTGTCCTTTTTTTTTATTATTTGTTTTTATTTTATTTTTAAACAAGTATTCTACCTATTTCTCATCCCTGGTAATGGTCTGTACTGCAAAGATTTGTCACATATAGTCTGTCTTTCCACAGTCTAACCTCCCCTCTGAATGGGGAAAAGAATAAAGAAAATCATATTGCAGCATCTTCTTCCTCACAGTTCCTATCAGGTAGTTTTGGAACAAGTAAAGTTCTCCTCCACTTCACTGGGGGCTGCCAAAGACTCAGTGTCCATCACATTCCTACATGAAAACTAGACATTAATTAAAGCAAATATTCCTCTAGACTCACAGGAAAGCCTACGGATGCAGCCGTGCCTTTCTGCCATTGAGCAAAACACCCCTCAGTTCTGCAAGTGACCAGAATTATAGATACCAACCCTTTTAACTCTGGGAACAAATGAGAATTTCCCCTTTCAGAAGAAATCCAAAGAAGCTTTGACTTCAACTTACAGGTTTACCACATTTATGCAGAAGTCATGATAGTGATGGCATCAAGTGAGCAAAACCCACAACAGTGAAAACAGCCTTAGTTTAAACCTTTCGACTTCTTCACCTCTTCCAAAAGCAGAGTTGATTCAGCAATAAAAGAAAGGAACTGCAGAATCCATTGAATAAGCAGTGGTTTGCCCCTTCTCTTCGCCACCTTCATGCATATTTAGAATGTGAGGGAGGTGTGCTCTTTAGCAGTTGCCTTCTGGACTCACAAAGAACCGAACAGAACATAGGACCATCTCCATCGCTCCACCCACAAACCCTCAACAACAACAAAAAAAACAGGGAGATGTGGTGATCCTATAGTTTTGCACATTAGCATGAGGGGAAGACATTTATCCCATAGAGTTGTCTGAACACAATGAGGACAACAACTGAAACTTAAAGAAAGCTTAAACCAGACTGCAGGAAGACAAACTTGCCATACTGTCCATTGGTTTGCCTGACACCAGCTGACTGTTCCAGCAGTCCTTCACACCAGCAGCAAAGCAGCTGAAATTCATCCCCGATGTAACTCCAGCGAGACTAATAGGTTTCCACAAGAATGAACGGGCCCCTGTTACATCTAAACCCAAACCCACTAAAGTTTCACTGAAGCAAAATTGCAGGAGTACAATCTATGGATAACAGCTGGAGAACATTAACTCTCCCCCTTCCTCCTTCCCGGGGTTAACTTTTTTCTTTCTCTTCAGACAGGAAGCAGTCATATACCCTACTGCATAACATAAGGACTCTGGGATATAAAGACAAATAGAAAAGGATTACAAAGAGCACCCTAAAGAGTTTTGTTCTTTAGCAAAGTTACGCTGCCGCACCCCCTGAGCTGCCTCATTTTAAGCCACGCCGCTACCCCTACACGGTGGCTTGAAACAGCAGTTACATCCCACTTTTTTAAAATGAATAGAGATAAGGATATTCGAAGGCTCTCAGCGCAGTGGGAGCCTAAGGGCCGTGTCCTGGATCCTGGCTGCGAAGACCGGGAAGAAAGAGGGCAGTTGTCCAGGCGGGTTGTACGGCGGGGTCCCCCGCCGCGGCGCCTCTCGCTCTGACACCCCCCACAACCGGAGTGACACCCCTGCTACCCCAACACCCCTTTTTCTCCCCTCTGCGACTCACCCTCGCTGCCGTACTGCTTGCCATTGTTCGCGCCCATCCTGCCGGCTTCATGCTCCCTGCCGCCGCCTCCCCACGCCGCCGTCCAGCATCTCGACCGCGGAGCGCCGAGCGACCGCCGGTGATGAAGAGGAGCCCGGGACAGCAGTAGGGAAAAGAGGGGCGGGGGGAGCCTGCAGGAGTTTTTACGGCGACATGTCCAAAGCAGCCTTGCAACTTCCTCCGCTTCTTCTCGGGTGGCCGATACCCCCCCTTTCCGCCTCAAAAATGAAAAAATCAAGTAACAAAAAAAAAAAAAAAAAAAAAAAGAAGAAAAGCGGGAGGAATGGAGAAGGAATCAAAAATGCAGCTTTCAGCCGGGGGTCAGGGCAGGGAAGGCGGCTCCAGTTATAATCCACAAGCAGGACGAACGGGACGGCCCCCGAGCGCAGGCTCCACCGTCCCGCGGCCGGCGATGGAGCTCCTCTGGTGCTTCACCGCCGCTCCTCCTTTCTCTTCCTCCACCTCGCAGCCCCTCTGCCGCCTCCCACGAGAGGCTGCCGCCAGCCACTTGTTGCCTGGGTAGGGAAGAAAGGGAGAACTGCCACCGCAGACTTTTGTTAGCGACAAGCGCCTCCTCCCGGCGCCCAGCACCAGAGCGATGGAGGAGGGATGGAGGATGAAGCCGAGAGCCGGCCCCGGCCTTTAAAGATACAGCACCCGGCCTCGGGACTCTGCTTCTAACTCCCGCGATGAAGCGCCGGCGGTGCCCCAGCGGAACAGTCCCGGGACCAGCCCGGTCCTCCCGCCCTTTCCCTTGCAGGGGTCTGCCCCAGGCCCTGCTGAGCACGCTCTGGCCTTGACCTGCCGAGGGTTTGCCTGACCACTCCCAGGCTGCGTCTCGCCGGGCAGCCCCCGGCCGAGCCCTGGCTCCACGGTGCGGGCAGTGGGCTCTGTGGAGGGGACAGAGGCGTCCAGGGCGGGACTGGGGGCTGTTCTCCTTGGTGACACCCTCGCGGCCCGGTCCAGCCCTGTGCCGCTCACAGAAGTTGTCAGAAAGCTGCCCAGTGAGCAGGTTAATACCGAAAATGCCAGTCCTGAGAGGATGCTTGCCCCCAAAGGGCTAACATTAAACCACCAGAAATAACTATGAAGTTTGCTCAAGACAACTATTACTTAGATTAAATGGTAATTAGGATTTACCAAAGGTTTTTTTGGAATAGAGTCAGATGTAAAAGTAAAAAAGAAGGATGAAAGCTTGCAATAGGTGAAGAGACACCCTGGAGCAGGCACGGAACAGCAGGCCAACCTGCTTTGACACCACCAGCAGTCATCCTGCTGGCATCTTGCTGTGGCCTCGGCCTTATCGTACTGGCTCTGTGTATGGCAGCAGGTTGAGATGTGACAAATGGGATCCACACCCCAGGTGCAGGGGGGTACTTGTGGCACATACATTAGTACAGGGAGCAGCACAAGTACACGTAACTACACCTGAAATATGGAGGTGTGTGTGAATAGGGGGACTCGCACCCCTAGAAAAGGGATATGTGCTTGTAACCCACACAGCCTGGGGAGTGGAGTGTCCATGGTATGCTAATGTGAGACTAAGACTCTCCAGGATTAGTTATAGAATGCTCTTCAAAAGTTTATAGCTGTTTACTAACAATTTGCAAGTATCTACTATTGTGATTCACGTGTTGTATTGCTGATACTGCTCCTCTGCATGCAGCCCACTGATTGCCAGGTCATTACATGTCCTTACCAAAAAGACAGAACCGCTTTAATGCTGATTTGATTTAAACCAGGAGATGAGCAGATTTCCCTGCACCATACTATGATCTTATGTATGAAAAAGCCTGTCTTCCTGAATATATCACAACACACACAAGACAATTACTGCATGTACAGATAATTCTGAGCAAATTACATCTTTGTCAACATATGCAAATGGCATATGAAACTGCAGAGGCAAAAGCATCAGCAACTGACAGCACTACCAGGAAAGTTTCCAAAACCTGAGGTTTTGGGTGTGGGAGGTGAACTTGAAAACAAAAAAATAGTGTGCATTTTAATTAAGAACTGGGCTAATTACCTGAAGCTGAAATTAGTGCCAGCAGCACAGATAACAGACAAGTAATTGGGCAATGTTAATCAGGCTCTAATCCCATCAGTTACTGGTCATTAATGCTTCTCTTTGTGGAAAAGTTTTGGTCCTGATTCAGGATGGCACACTCAGGAATCAGCTAAGGTCTGATTGTCTTCTGGGGTCAGACTCATCAATTGACCACCCTAGGTTTTTTTGAAGGAAAATGTGAGTTTGTCTAAAATTATCCTTTTCTGTAATCGAAGGTTAATTTCTAACCAATGATATTAATATTTCTACTGTGCCAAGGCAGGCAGGCTTTGAGACAAGTGTCTGCTTTTAACATCCTCAGTTTTCTCTTTAAGAGTTACCTGTTCAGGGGGTGGGGAAGAAGGAATCTTACTCCGGTAAAACAGTAAAAGGTTACAGTGCAAGGTTAATGTTTGCCGCACATACGAACAGACAGACTGCTAACAAAGACACGCAACCAAGCATTTTTTTTCCTGCCATGTGGCTCACAGGGTTTGAAAAACTCACCCCAAACACTTGCTAGGCACTAATGTGTGGAGAACAGAACGTTAAGGAATAACCCTAGGGCTCTCTATGGCACAGCAGCCTACCTGACCTGGGGATGGACACCTGTGCTAGCGCGGCCAGCCGTGCTGTCCTCCTCTCCACCACCACTGTGGTATAGCGCTAGTCACCAGCTGTAGAAGAGCACACACAGGCTGAAGCCAACATGTGCCCCCACTCCATGTGCAGGCCAGCTGCACTTAATCTTAGCCTGAACTACAGTGATGGGAGTAGCCACTGCAAATGACTCCCTCAGCATCCTCTCAGCTCCTCCTGCCACATTGTGTGCTGTGCATCCCATGGCAGTCAACCACCTGGAAGTTTTCCTCTGTGAGTCAGAGGGTCAGGAAGGCCAGCGGTTTGACTTCTTACTCACAGAGGGCTGCATGTTTATTGCAGCAACTTTTCTTGCACATCAGAGAGAAATTTCTCAGACTGACTGGAAACATCATCTCACGTAGACCCAAGTGCTTAGCTGTATGTAAATAATTTTAGGGGATTCAGAAGAAACAGAGCCTCCATGAGAAGAAATACAGCAATTTCCCTGCAAACTCAAAACATGATGCACCACAACTAGAATGACTCCCTTTGTCAAGGAGTATTTTGCACATAAAGAATAGCTTAGGCTGGTGTGTTGTGAGACAGGAAGTTCAGCTGTCAAGGGAGCCCTGTGAAGAATAAAGGCACTGGACAAATAAGTTACCATTCTGTCAAGGTTATGACATAAACCCCAGGAATATTCTGACATGACCAGAACAAAAAGGAAAGAAGAAAAACCCCACCCCTCTCTTAAAAAAATTCCAGAAAAACAAAAAAGCCTAGAGAGGAAAGAGCATCTTTTTTATGACATCTGAATTAACCTTTCAGATGAAGGACTGAATATTTCTGCTGCACATCCCATTACACTCTTACTAGAGGAGAATGAAATGAAGGGCACATGGAGAAGCAGAGAAGTACCGCACTCATTTTGGTACAAAGACACAAAACTCTCAGCAGAAATGTATTCATCACAGATATACTACTGACAGTTGGTAAGGGTTCTACGCAAGGCATTTAGGACAGCCAGTCCTGGAGCTTCATATGCCTAAAGAGAAGTTGGGAAATGTTAGTTCAAAGAGGACCTACAAGTTTCAGCTAGGGCTGAGTCATTTTATAGCACTTCAGTATTTACCAAATGCTTGGTTCATTGTGAGATTCACTGTGGGAGTCTGGGAGGGATATTATCCCCAGCCATATGGTTTGGGACTTACTACCATCATGGTGCCTGTGGATGAGACTTAAGCAGATATTTTCTCTTAACAGTTTCAGAGATGTTTTGCTCATTCTTGGCAAAGTTATATAGTAGTCTTTTTCTTTTTATCTGTGTCTTCCAGTTGGTCAGTACTTGAACTACAGATTTATTTATATACAAATACAAAGGACTGGCAGAAGTCTCTTGGCTGTGACTGAGTTAAGCTGCCCGAACCATGTCATAGAATCATAGAATCATAGAATAGTAAGGGTTGGAAAGGACCTCAAGATCATCTAGTTCCAACCCCCCCGCCATGGGCAGGGACACCTCCCACTAAACCATGCCATCCAAGGCTATGTCCAACCCCACCTTGAACGCCGCCAGGGATGAAGCATTCACAACCTCCCTGGGCAACCCATTCCAGGGCCCCACCACCCTCACAGTAAAGAATTTCTTCCTCAGATCCAATCTAAACCTCCCCTGTTTAAGTTTAAACCCATTACCCCTTGTCCTCTCACCACAGTCCCTAATGAAGAGTCCCTCCCCAGCATCCCTATAGGCCCCCTTCCGGCATTGGAAGGCTGCTATGAGGTCTCCACGCAGCCTTCTCTTCTCCAGGCTGAACAGCCCCAATTTACTCAAGCTATCTTCTCATTCCTTTGTGAAACTGTTTACAATAACCCTTTAAGATACCCTAGCCTTCAAGATGGTGCAAAGAAACAGAAAGCACATCAGTTCTGACATTTTTTTCAATGATAGAAAGAAGATCAAGTGCTTTCTGTAAGGGCAAGAATAACTTCTGTGTTTGCTGCCTTGCAGTATAAGCAATATGAGTGAACCTAAGAGGGGAGGAGATGGAGTACTGTCAACTACCAGTTTTGTAAGACTGGGAAAGATTCACTGTTATATGAGATGTTCCTTCCTATATTGCCATTTTCCTTCTTCATGAGGAGATATTAATACATTTTTCTTAGACTTGTATCCAGTCCCAGCAAGAGGAACTTGGAAATTATCAGGGCTGAGGGAAGAACAAGAAAGCTGTGGGCCAAAATGTTTCTATTTGGATGTGTTGCTACAGTCGTTCCAGGGAGTGTTTGTATGACATCTCTATTCATTATGGGCCCCCCTCTGCGGTGCATTAAATGTCTCATGATGCACCATTTTTCTATTCCATGAATAAAACCACAGTGATTTTGGAAGAAGTAGCCAAACAAAGGGTCTGGATAAAGAACATATAATAAAAAATTTGAAAGCAACTGAACTATTTCCATAAGGCACCATCACAGCAATGCCAAGATTAAATATTTTGGCTCTAGAATTTTTGCCACGAGTTGGTTTTGGTGGATATTCTACTTCCATTTTAGTCCAAGCTTTCCTCTTTGAAATAACAATAAGCAAAAATCAAAACCATCCAGCTACTTCCAACTAGCTTTATATCAAACTTCAGTTTAAAAGCCATTTGTCTCCCAGGCCCTCAAATTCCAGCAACAAAACTAAGACTAGTTTCCAATTTGGTGTAGGAAGCTTCAATTTTTCTTACTTGAGACATTTTAGGCATTAGTTTTCACACTTTATATTTAAATAAAATGCTGAAAAAAAATAGTATCTTTTTAAAGACAGCAGCAGCCAAGTAATATTTTTCTAATTAATTCTACTTTTACATCACCATGTTCATATGCTGCATATATTTTGTGAATGCTCCATGATAATATCTGTGTTGACTGCTTTTGGGCATTCTAAAGTGAAAAAGAATCCAAAAGAAATTTGATTAATATGTTGCTGGCAACTTATAGTGATTATCAAAAGCATATTGTTTTATTAACTACAACATGATCCATAAATACCATCTACCTTCCAAAGGAAAAAAAAAAAAAAAACACAAACAAAAAAAAACCACTGTGGATTATCTTCATCATTATAGATAAAGGTTATGGCCTTTTTGCAATAACACCTGTGCCGTTTCATCATTCGTAACCACAGTATAATTCTGAGTGACTTGATCTACATTTCTAAAGAGCTGAAAGATCTAAGGGTAGCTTAGATTGTATTTTTAGGGATAGCTTTTAGTAGAGTCTGTTCTGCTGGCTGAGAACTCTCATAGCATCCCGTTGCATGAGGTCAGGCTGCTCCAGCCAAGCAAAGGCTCTGGTCCCACAGTGACTTCAGTGGGTCTGTTTAAAATGCATTTAATCCAGGTGGTGCTCAAGTTCTAGGACACTTTGGACTTTAACGAGTTTGTCTTAGGAGAGGCACTGATGGGACCACAGAACAGATAAAACACAGGCAGTTCTATCAAATAAAGATACAATTTTATTTTAAACTTCTGTCAGAAGTTCAACTAGTTCAAATCTTAAAAAGTTTTTAACTAACCTGAGACTTTAACATTTTTGCTGATCTTTTTTCCAGTTTTACAGGAAAAAATCCTCACTTAGACCTGATTTTTATTTTCTTCCAACAACAAAAGCAATAAATAAAGTTCAGGCTGCACTGAAGCATGTTTTACATTACATGTAAAATCTGTTGAAAAGAACAGTAAGTTTGCAAGGTTAAGCTCCTAAGTCTCAAGTGCTAGAAAACATAGGAAGGAAGACTGTGAGCAACACCACAACCACCGTCCTGAATTCCCCTGTCATGTCCACAATGCACCATCCACAACACGCACGGCTGGTGGTGTAGCCAACACCGCAAAGCCACTTCATCTCCAGAAGTGGTTTGCTGTTATGTAAATTATGGCATTATAATGCATGAGCACAATGGAGGCATACTAGGACTGCAGAGGCAGAAATAATCCTGGCATTTCGTAGCTTATGTGTGACCTTGCAAGTTTAATGTCGGCATTTTTTGTTCGGTTCCCCTCCAGGAACTAAGCAAAGAATGAACATAAGAAGATACATTGCCTCATCTCATTGACATCTACAGTTGGAAGCCTAAGCTCTGCTAAGTAGACTGCTGTTAGCTGGACTAAAAGAAGCACTGATGGCAATGGAAGATTTTCCAAGCACCATGGTTGTGTCCACACGGTCCTTCTCAGGATCCTGGCTGCAGCACACTGTGCAGCTGGTGCGGCCATGTTTCCTTTCTGTGAAAAACAGAACAAAGAGAGATTTGCAGCCAGGCTGTGTGTACTAGACACACTGTGGGCACTCCCCAAGCAGCAATGTGGCCAAACTCAGGAAACCCCTGTCTAGGAACAGCCTGCAGGGATCAATGCTGGGGAAAAATAAAGCATTTTGTCAGCAGTGTGTCTCTTCTCCCAAGAAGCAGCAGGTGCCTTGGGATCATGGGGTGCTTGTCAAAGGACACTGCATTAGACAAGCTGCCTCTGACCATTTCACCCCTATAAGCACTGTTCCTCCTGCTTTGACCTTGGTCCACTACCCATAGAGTGCCACTCCACATACGCAGCACTGACATGTCATTTCACATCCTTTCTTCACACCTGGCTAGCTGTAGTCCCAGCTCCTCTTGCCCCATTTACCCCATATAGTCCACTCAACAAAGCTCTCTTCCACTCTTCTGGTCTTCCCTTTCTACTTCCTTCCTCTAGTGTCTTCCCTTTCTACTTCCTTCCTCTGGTGTCTTCCCTCCCAAGGTGGCAACCTCACGTTTCCACAGATTTTTTTCTCCTCAGCATTAATCTCCACTAACTTCCCTCTATATTTGGTCTTCATCAGTGTTTCCTTTAACCAACTTTCTTCTGGTCTTTTACCACTGCAGCCACCAGTTTCATTCTTCTGCCTCAGACTGATGTTAATGCAAAACATCCTAAGAAAATCCACAGGCTGTGGCTCTTGAATTGTTCAGCATTCATGGGTTCCCTCCCGGTTCTTTCTTCCTTTCACAGAATCATAGAATAGTTAGGGTTGGAAAGGACCTCAAGATCATCGAGTTCCAACCCCCCTGCCATGGGCGGGGACACCTCCCACTAAACCATGCCATCCAAGGCTATGTCCAACCCCACCTTGAACACCAACAGCAATGGAGCATTCACAACTTCCTTGGGCAACCCATTCCAGTGCCTCACCACCCTTACAGTAAAGAATTTCTTCCTCACATCTAATCTAAACTTCCCCTGTTTAAGTTTTAACCCGTTACCCCTTCTCCTATCACTACAGTCCCTCATGAAGAGTCCCTCCCCAGCATCCCTATAGGCCCCCTTCAGGTATTGGAAGGCTGCTAGGAGGTCTCCATGCAGCCTTCTCTTCTGCAGGCTGAACAGCCCCAACTTTGTCAGCCTATCTTCATATGAGAGGTGCTCCAGTCCCCTGATCGTCATCACGGCCCTCCTCTGGACTTGTTCCAACAGTTCCATGTCCTTTTTATGTTGAGGACACTAGAACTGCACACAATACTCCAAGTGAGGTCTCACAAGAGCAGAGTAGAGGGGCAGGATCACCTCCCTCGACCTGCTGGTCACATTCCTTTTGATGCAGCCCAGGATACGGTTGGCTTTCTGGGCTGCAAGCACACACTGAAGCTGTCTCATGTTCATTTTTTCATGGACCAACACCCCCAAGTCCTTCTCCACAGGGCTGCTCTGAATCTCTTCTCTGCCCAACTTGTAGCTGTGCCTGGCATTGCTCCGACCCAGGTGTAGGACCTTGCACTTAGCATGGTTAAACTTCATCAGGTTGGCATCAGCCCACCTCACAAGCGCGTCAAGGTCCCTCTGGATGGCATTCCTACACTTCAGCCCCATAAAGGGGAGTTTTAACCAGTTTCTATCAGAAATTTTTGTCGTATTTCAGAGCTTTCTGAGAACCATACCTGAGTGGTCCAGCCTGCAGACAAAATGCCTTTATTTTCCTTTGGCGGTGTCAATCCCTCACTGCACAGCCAGCCTGGACTTCTTTCATATCCTGTTTTGACTTTTTCCAGTTTTCTGTGAAGAATTGATGGATAGCTCTTCACAAGGCTTACTGGGGAAAGAAACATCTTTGATGACGCTGGAAGTCCTCACCAGCCTGGCAAAATCATCTTGCTCAGTCACTTGATCACCCAACTCACAGATGGAGCTGAACTAGGGTCCCTCTAAGACAGCCAGAGAGCAAGCTGTATGCCTTCTCCCAGAGACAAAGCCAACAAATGGTGCTTCTGTTGACAGTAACGCTAATGCCATTCTATCACCATGTCCTGCAGTCTTAATCAAGAACCAGAACTTGGTTTGTAAACAGAAGTGTAGTACTCTGAGAAAAATTGGTTCTTGCATGAAGAAGCATGCACGAGAAGCAATTTCAGTACCGTAAGCTGGACTACTGCACTACAGTGTAGTAAAAGTGTATGCATATGTAAACTTCACCATTTGAATGTTGAAAAAAATCTAAGGTGTGAACACCAGGCACAAACCCACAGAGAATGGCAGCTGTCCCAGTGCAAAGGAACAGTTTGAGCATCAGCCCATGAGGAGCACGTACACTTCCCCTTGCACAATACGACAGTCTTGTCCTCTGCTAGGAAGCTTTTCACTTAGTAACAGAGCAAGTTTTCTCTGCCTATGACAAATGTTCCAGCAGAGTGATTCTAGCATATACTGCATCAAGCCCAGAGAAAAAGCCCCCTGCCTCCTCCACTTTTCATCCCCCCACAGACAGCTTGCGTTGTTCTTTGTCCATGACTAATTTGGAAATTTGCCATAAGGACAGTGTCCCCATGTAAAACCAGCACAATTAGCATGCACTGATATTTCCAGAAATTATAAGAGACATCATCTAACGGTCTAATTTCTGGCTTAATTAAATCAATCAATTGCTTCTGGGAAACAAAGTGTCATTGCTTCATTTCTAACATTCAGATCTATTATTCTAAATGGCTTTGCTCGTACATATTAAATCACTTGCACATGTCATTCATAGTTAAGAGCAATATTCTAGGGATCTTATTACAAAGTGAGCCAACAGCTGAAGCATTAATTTTTCAATTTGATTTTCATTGATACTTTTGTTTTGTGAAACTGTGCCCTTCACCACACAATGTACTCCTTACTGATGGCTCCAGGAGGAGTCTGCCTGTTTCACTACCACAAGACTTGGCTTCAAGAGACACCTGATGACAGTGCAAAGAACGTAACAGACAAGGGTAGATCCTATTTTCAGGATCCGATGGAAAGAAACAGAAGCCTTCATATCAACTGGCAGATTACAGGAGCTGGGATCAAGTACCTAAGTCATTCCTTTCCCTAGGACACAAGATCTAATAGATCAAGCAGATGGTAATCAGTCCAGGAGTGGGTAACATAAAACTTCAGATCCCATATTGAAATACTGTCTATCACTAAGGCTCTTGGATATTTTCTCTTTAGATGTTTTTTTTCCACCTCACTGCCTTCTCTTTGTATGTCAAAATGTAATGTAATACTGTTTAAAAGAATATAAAAATTAATAAATTAAGACAGTCTGCTTCCAAAGCTGGCATCTTTCAACCTCCACAGAAATGGCCATGAACAGTTTAAAAGCCTGTAACAGATTTCTTCTGGTAGATTTTGCTCTGTGGGTACTTGATTTTACCTTTCTAGGTTGTGTGTCCTCCTCAGAAGTCACGACTTTGCCACCAAAACAGCTTAAAACCTGGGTGCTACCCCTCAGCCACGTCTGGTCAAGGTGCCAGATATTCACTTAAACTATCAATAAATGCACGTGTATGTTGACAAACTGGAATGGTGGGTGTCTGAGAAAAAACCTTCGGCTTCACACAAGGTTCATGGGCAATGGATGGACATTACAAATAGATGAAGGATAGTGGGATATTAAACTCCCACAGCCCTTTGACTATGAGTCATAGTGTAAAGCCATTTTTAGAAGAAACAGTGACATTCTTCACAATTATTCTTTCTTCCTTCCTGGTCTCTTTCCCAACAAGATTTAACTCCCAGATTAAACACAGTGGGTTGACATAATCATTATAACTCCTTGATTTTGTAACTTGCTAATTGTAAAATTTCTCACATGTTGCATTAGGCTGCAATCATTAGCCGATTTGCTATGAAGGACATATCAACAGTTCTTTTAAGTCACTTTTTTTTCTAATATGATTGCTAAAAGAGAGGAAGCTTGGACTTACCAGCCTTAGGAAAATTACTTTATGTGACCAGCTCTAAATCCCATACCACAAAAAGTGAGATACAAAGTTTATGCACTCCATTTATGAGGTACCAGGATGCTCAGAGTTACCAATACAATCCATATGCTCCCTCTTCAAAGGACTCAAAAACCCACTTCAGTGCCAATGTACTCTATAGCCAATGACGCTACTAATCAGTAGAGAGGTCACTCCAAACTATTCTGGACAACAGGGTGATCAGTGCAGACACAAACTACACACTGTAAGAATATATAGTTCTTGTTCTTGCCAGTAAACAGGAGTCAAATTCAAATCTCAGAGGCATCTCCCTCCTGAGCTTTAGCCTTAGCCCATCACAGCCATAGAATATTTAGATTTTTACAGCAGGGAAGACAGTATATTAAGGGAAACTGTTTACCAAGGTGACGGAGATCATCTGAGATTTTTCTAAATGTGGGAAACCAAAATGCATAATTTGTGGTACTGGGGAAGACGTGTTCGCATTCATCCCAAGTAAGAAAAGAAACCAAATAACCTGCCTTACAGCAGCTTCACAGATCTATGGGGCTTTGTTTTATTTTTCTGAACTAAAATGTAGACAGACATTGAACAACTGCTTGTGACAATCACCTGCCATATGTTTATTCATACATCCCAGTTACTGTTGAAAAGAGACCATTGTTACTCTCCTCAAGATACTTTAGTTTAAAGTCAGACAGGAGAGCTTAATGGCCCACAAATGTACCCTAACAGTACCCCAGCCTTTGCCTGAGACCAGCTACAGAGCACCACGTAGACTCTTCCCTGTCCACAGCTGCTTATGCAGTTTTTTAGTGCAGCTCATAGCAGTGGATATCCATATAATTCAATCATTCTCAATCTTTCCCACACTAAAAAGTTAAGTTACAAATGAAAAGTCTTCCAAAGTTCTCAGGCATTCCTGTACCCAGCTTACCTGGCTGTAATGAAAAGAAAAGGAGCTTCCCAAGCAAGAGTATGAGTTGAGAATTCACACTATGATGTGATAAGAGAAGATGAGGGTAACCGGCCTCCTATTCTCTTATTTATATGGTGTGCTTTTCATCTTCTTCCACTATGACAGCTTTTTCCAACCAGGCTCTCCTTGCTGTCAAGGCTCTAAGGACCAGCCACATCTGGTTTTATCCCAAATGGATCAATGTTTGACAATATATTCATGTAACATTTTTCTTCCTATACTATGATTCCTGTTCAAAATTACCAGCAGTCCTCAACACAAAGACAGCCTTGTATCTAGACACGTCATTCTCTGCATCGTATATATTTAATTTAGGACAGGGACTTTTCTATGTTTCATTTTATGGATCGTCTTTCAGTATGGGTTGACTGACATCTCCTACTCCTTTGCAGCAGCTAAAACAACTGCTTAATCAAAGGTAGAGAGTTCACACTGTCAGCTTTTTGCATGGATACTTTCCCTTTTACTACAGTAAAACCTGGTAAAAAACATACACTGTGTGTGGTACAAACCTGAACACTGGGCCATGGCCTGACCTTCATCTTTGAAGTCTCAGTAGTCTATGCATTTCTCCCTGGGATGGCTTTACATTCATTATTTGCCCAGTGGGGCATACTTAGGCTGACACTCTGAATTCAGCTTGGTAGGGCAAGTGTGTAGTGCACACTGACCTTACTTGAATGCCAGTGAATGTGCTGGAGCAACACTGCTACCTTTAAGACATTATTTTTTCCCTGAAAGTTTCCTACATCAACAAGGTTAAGCAGAATTTGCTAAAACAGAGGCTTTTGTGACTGTTGTCTTTTTACTCCCCTTTCATTGACAGGGAACAAGTCAAAGATTCTGAGGAACTAAAGGCATTTCTAAATCCATTTCTTGGCATTTATGAACTGCAGTGACCAGGCTCAGAATGGTTCATTATAATGAATAAATTAATTAATAATTCAGAACCACTCATGGAAGTCACCCTCAGCAATTTTCCTTCACATCTCATGTACTAAACAGTGAAGACAGCTACAATGGTTGGCTTTATCAGGATGTTAAAGCTGTTGCAAGGGTTTTAAAGATAAGAATAGCAGCACACACAATTTCAAGTAGAAGTTAAATTATACATGGTGATATCAAGCCAATGTTCTCATGAAAGTGTTCATTTAGTGAGCTTAATGAAGGCAATTTGTCAACAATTTCACACACCATTTGCCTAGAATTCTCCAATGCAGCATTTCACTACACGCTCCTCCCCCTCAAATAAACTGCATGTTGTACACAGTTTTGCCTACCATTAATCATCTTTTCAGCACTGCAAGTTCAATGCTGCTTTCCCAGTAGGAAACCAAGGGAGCAACCTAGCCAAAAGAGGGAAAAGTCATGGGAAAAGAAGAATATAAATGTTCACTTAAACAAAAAAAAAAAGAGACAAGAGCAAAACCCCCAAAGCCCAGTAGGACCATCCCCTTCTGCCCACAGCAATTGCTTCTGGAGCTTTACTTTTTCCATGAGTTGAGCAAACAACTACAGAATCCAAGTGTCGCTTTCAGCTTAAAAGTTCAAAGCAGACGCTCAGACCATCAATCAGTTTAAAATTAAAATAATAATAGTAATAAACCCCACTCCCACACTGTCTACAGCTTCTGGATTTTTTGCATTTATTTTCCAACTAGGCCCAATTCAACGATGACTCTTCCTAAAAAAAAAAGAAAACCAATCCCACAATGTATTTATTGAAACTGTATCTGGAAAAGGCTTGACTTAATAAATAACTAACTCAAGAAGCCATTACTGTTGATTGTCAGCATTTTTCTGCTAACCAAGATGCCTGAGGGAAAAGCAGATGGAAAGTAATTAATAAGACCAAGAGTGAGGTTTGCTGGCTGTAACTGATACTGTTGGTAAATCTGGGACTCATAAATGATTCTGCTCAATGAAGGAAGGGAGACAGATGTTTCTGCTATTTCAGCAAGAAGCTAGGAGACAGCAAATAAAAAGGCAAATAAAAATTAAAACAAAAGTGAGCCTATAAATAAGCAATGCAAATGGTATCTCACACTTCCTGCTTTTCTCTACCACTCCTGATAAGTTTGAAGAATTTGAGAAGCGGACAGAAGGAATTCTCTGAAATGATCTTATTAACATAATTCAATATGACAACAACTATAACTTCCCACATCCTAAGTGGACTTGTGCAGTAGGAATATGGGTAAAAGAAAGCATTAAGTTTGATTCTGAACGTTTTAACTTTTAAAGAAGTGTTGGATGAATTGCTCTTTCTGCAATACATTGTATATTATGCTGAAACAATATTGAAACCCTAAAACCTAAAGTAAAACAAAAAGGAAAGTAGATGGAGCTATATGCTTACCTTCAACATAAGATCCTTCCCTGTTGTGGGAAAGGTATTTTAGGAAGACTGTGAGAAGGAAGTGGGGGAGAAGGGAGCTGTACCAAGCATGTCTGAAGAGGCAAGGTATGAGTCAAGCTACAAAGCATTTATACTGAGGCAGTGCTGCTGTCATCTGTATTGGCAGCATTTTCAACCCAGCAGAGCTGTTTCACTAACTGTGCTCTCTCCAGCCAAAGGCAGCTGAAAGGAGAAGTTTGCTTTCCAAGGTGCAGCACATCAAGATTTTACTCTTTTGGCCTGCTGCAGTTATCACTAAGAAGGTAAAGTGAAATGTGGGTTTGTGTATATGCATAAGTAAGTCTGTATGTGTATGACAAAACCAAAAACACTTAATCCTTTCAGAATTTTTCTCTACCTGTTTAAAGGTACGTATGTTCCTCTGAGTAGTTAAAACCCCCAACTTTCAAAACTTTAAAATAATATCTTTAAAAAAATTCCCCAAAGTATGCGATATGTGCAAATGGAGGGGCAGAGGGAAAATTCCACCCCTAGCTCCACATGCTTCAGAGCTATTAGTTTGAAGTGACCAAGGTGCTGGAACCAAGACTTTCTGGAAAGCAAATTAAAGGCAGGCTCAGGAATCCCTCTCATGAAAACTCACGCTGTACTTCATGTCAGTTTTGTGGAAATTGCTGGCACCGGAGATGATGAAGACAGCTAGCACCACTGGATTCAGAAAGGGTAATACAAACCTACGGACAGTAGGTCCATGCTCAGAAAGGGACCAGGAGGGAGTGCACTCTGTAACATCCCCAATCCAGCAGTGGTGGATCTGGTGCAATGTAATGGGGGTGGACCAAAGCAAATGACTAAGTCTTGCTTGCTCAGTCTCACTAAATAGCAACTAGAGTTATCTGTGTTGCTGAAGAGAAAGTGTATTGGGCAAGACAGCTGGTCTGATTTTGTAGAGCATCTAGAGAATTTATGTCGCTCTTTGTAGGCAGTTAACATCTGTCCTGCTTGCAACTTGCACCATCAGGAATCTATATGACATTCAGCAGACATGCCTCAAAACTATTGAAGTATACAATCATGTTTTCTGTACTGGATAGAGCTGGGCTAATGTTGAAATGCTGTGGGCAGCCCTAGAGTTATTTCATTATTTCAGAAGTCTGAAGAAAAACAGCATTGTCGTTTTGTGTTCTTTTATCCACACTCCTGTCTGCATTGCATGGTGGTGTCAGGCACCAGTCTCCTGCTTAAATCTGGTGTCTCAGCCCTGTCCACCCCCACATCCCTGTTCCCTAATGCATACTTGTGACAAACTTGGAACAACATCTGACCTTTGAGTCCTCTATCCACTTCCCTGCTGCCTGCCAACAAATTCTGGCTAACACTTAAAGAAGCTATCTCACCACTGACCTGGCCCCCTGAGTTATCAGCCTACTGTGAGGCCCCTGCAGTTCAGTAAAAATGTGCCCCAAATACCCCAGGACTCCTAACCCTTCACGCTCACACACCATGTTTGTTGGAACACTGCAAGTCAGCTTCATTATTGCATCATTATTAATTGGAAGTATGTGTGTTCTTTTGCCTTGAAAAAAAAAAACAAACCTAGAAGAACAAGTCTGAATTCAAACAGTTAGAAAAGTGCAAGGCAATGTAAAGAAATCAGGCTTAACAGTCAATGGCTCTCTCTAAGCGCTTCATTATTTCAGATGGGTAGGTGGAGGAGAAATGACTGGCCTCACAAGATACCTACCTCATGACTGGTATGCCCTGAAAAGTTACACCAGCAGCTAGAGAAACGTTTGTTCTTATTCAGGATGACTGTCTCTTTCCCAAGCCTTTCTGAAGATGCTGCTAAACTTTGGTAATTGCATATCTTTAGCTAAGACATTTATAAAATTCTTTCAAAACTTAGAAGCTCTCACAAAAAAACAACCTGGCAGAGTTAACAAATTACAGTAGTACTGGGTGCTTAAGTAGATGTCATTGCTTTTTAGGGTATGTCCCTGCAAGGTCTGGGAAAAAAGCAAAACCCCATGCAATATTATTCAGGTACAGGAAAGGAGAAACTTATGTTGTCTTCCAACAGAATTCTCAAGGCAGAGTCTCAGAAAGTCACCTGGGAGAGGCAGGGATTACACAAACTGTTCCTGGCCCATGCTTATCTAATCCACTTGCAAAGACTTGCAGTGATGAAGACAGCTTCTCCAGTACTTCCATATGCTTGTTGTGAGAAACTTTTTCCTAATATCAATCTTGAATCTTCCTTGCTGCCCCTCACCAGACTTTTCTCCACTCACCGCAGACATGAAGTGAGCACAGTTTCTATACCCCCCCCCCCTCAGTTTTTCTGTCTCTGAGTGGAAAAAACTCCACCACATTTTGTCCTTCCAGGAAAGAAATGCTTTCAGAGCCCTGATCCAAGTGGTCTTGGATTTTTCTCCTTAACTTGTAAGCATCTCTAAGTGCAGCACCCAGAACTATGCACAATATCCAAGTTAAAAACTTAACAGAGCCTGCCTGTCCCGTTCAGTGCTGGTGGCTACTTCACATGCAGCCACTGCTCCATTTCTTGCTCGGACTGTGGGCTTTGTCTTTCACGCAGCAGCTCAATATTGTTGATTTATATTCAGTTTTGACCCATCTATAGGCTCTGTGTACAGGAACAGGCAGCCGCATTCTCTTGCCTGTTTGAATTGCTGTATCCTTGGTGGAAGTGATAAATAGGCTGCTGTAGATTTATAGTCAGTTAGCATATGACTCAAAATTGCATACTCTTCACTTTTATTTCTTCTTTACTTTATCAACAGACTTCAATACCACAGGGTGTGTAAATTCCACAAACTTTCCTTTCCCTCTTGGACTTAAGTAAAAGTGCAGGTCAGGCAGTGGGG